>OU343055.1:2500-1493750 GCA_910593695.2 Ocypus olens | reverse complement strand
CATTCTCTACTATTTTTATTCAAATACATTTGCTGTAACTATTATGGTTTCATAATTATAAAGCAAAAATTAAAATAATAATTTTTTTTTCTCGAATAGCAATGATTTTATGAAAAATATTTTCAAGCAAAAGATGTTCAGTTCTTTGTTGTCTTCAAAGTTTGTTTAAATGTTTTTGTGATATTTTTCATATTTAAGAAAATATTGGCAAAAAACAAAAAACAGTTAAGGTAAACGCCCACTTCCGGTGTACGAAATTTTACCAAAAGCTTTTCAGTTCTTCAGATTATCAAATAAGACGGATGTTCAAAGTTTCATATCAATTGCTCCATTAGTTTTTGAGATACAGCGCGCACAGACAGACATACACACACACAGACAATTTTTTTTTCTAGAAATTGTTGAAATGGCCTCTAGGGACCCCAAAACGGATATTTCCGTAAAAAAAAATTTTGAAAAAAAAATCACGATCACAATACTTTCTCGTACTTGGTAACGGAGAAAGTAAAAATTAAAAACATTATCGTCCATATCTTTGACATACCAGAAAAATATTGACATACCTCTGCCGAGGTATTAAAATCACGAAAAGAAAAATATCGATTTACGACAATTTTTGAAATAATATGTTATTTTCGTTTCACGTGATATATAAATAGAAAATAGTAGGCATTGTATTAAAAAAAAAAAACAATCGAGTTTACCGTGCGCATTCTATTTGCGAAATGTTGACTCGTCGATTACGAAAAAATGCCCGTCGTCTTGTAAAAATAAAAAAAAAGTGCAATGTCAAAATAATTCCTTCGCGTGCGCGGCTTGCATTAATTTCCGCTAATGAGGCGATCAGTATGCGGGCAGAAAAGGAAGTCCGTCATTATAATGTCGTCGAGGCAATAATAATAATAATGGATTTATTGACTTTCTTCATGTCCTCTCTTTCCATCTCTGCCTTTGCAAAATTAATAGTAACGCGTAGGAGGATTTACTGTTAATGTTAACAAAGTGACGGCATATGTGTTATACAGTACGTTCTTTGAAGGACCAAAAATTCAATAAACTTCAATGGAATACATTTACTCATTTTTTTTTATTGACCGACTAGATCTAGTGATTTTTACTTTCTCCGTTACGAAGTACGAGAAAGTATTGTGATCGTGATTTTTTTTCAAAACATTTTTTTTACGGAAATATCCGTTTTGGTGTCGCTAGATACCATTTCAACAATTTCTGGAAAAAAATTTGTGTCTGTGCTTGTGCGCTGTATCTCAAAAACTAATAGAGCAATTGTAATGAAACTTTGAACATCCGTCTTATTTGATAATATGAAGAATTGAATTTCGTACACCGGAAGTGGGCGTTTACCTAAACTGTTTTTTGTTTTTTGCTAATATTTTCTTAAATATGAAGAGTATCACAAAACATTTAAACAAACTTTGAAGACAACAAAGCAATGAACATCTTTTGCTTGAAAACATTTTTCATAAAAAAAATTTTATTTTTTTTATTTTTAGTAAAAAATGTAAATATAAATGGCTATGATACCATCAAGTCGGAGAAAGTAACATGATGGCCATATCACAATTTTTTCCAGAAATTGTTGAATTGGCATCTAGGGACCCCAAAACGGATATTTCTGTAAAAAATTTTTTTGAAAAATCACGATCACAATACAATCTCGTATTTCGTAACGGAGAAAGTAAAAAAAAATCATCAGTTGTAGAAATATATCATTATTATTAGATGCCGGATGTGATATCAATAAAGTACTTATCGCGCTAAAAACTGTATTAAACAAATCAATTTTACTCCGGTCCATCTTTTCTTTTAGTTTTCATTCTGATGTATTATCTTTTTGTTTAGTTGCGAATATACCGACTGAGACCACACGGCGTGTGTGCGCACGTTCGTGTCGATGTAACTTTTTTGCGTGACCCCCAATATTAAGCGCACATCCGGTCGCTTCCGCTCGCTTCCACACAGATCGGATCTCTTGACCGCAAGTGCCCCCGGGCCCCCCCTACTCAAGGTGCCTTTCTACATTAATTCCATCTATTTCATCTCCTCAATGACACACACACACACACACACACTATAGCCACATGAATGTATGTCTACGTCGGAATGGACGGCCTCCCACACGCCCCGACATTTCGTCGTTTTCTCGTCAAAATTTTACGTGGGCCCCCACATAACGCACTTATCTATGAACCTCGCGCCCACCACCAATTCGTTCCTGTGTCCGTACCATACGTTTACGTAAGAATGGGGGTAATGACGTCGTTACGTCATCCTTAAAAAGTTGGAAAGTGGAATATTTTACCAATAACTACCGAGTACTTTTAGCTTCAATAACGGACCCTATACTTTACCCACTCATACCGGGTGGTTATATGTATATTTAATGCTGAAAGCCATTACTTTGTGATTAATGTTTCAATAAAATGCACTTTGTTGGTATCACACAGGTTTTCTTTATTTAGACGTTTTTAACGTCATCTGTTGATTTACTTATAAAGGTTGGTACTAAAGTCGTAAAATAAAGAAGTGTTATTTTCATTGATAAAAACATTTGGTTGTATTCCACTGTTTTTGAAATACAGCGTTTTTCAAATGTAATTTGTTTGTGCATGATGCACCATCCTGCTGAAATAAACAGTATGGGTGTAATTTTGTCATACTTGATAATAACGAGCTCTGAACATTTGGTTGTGTTCCACTGTTTTTGAAATACAGTGGAACAAAACCAAAAGTCTTTGATAGCAACAAAGTGCATTTTATTGGTTAGATGCATGCGATGTGGCACCGTTTTGTGGAAACCAGTTGTTCTGAGTGCTCACTGTTAGAAACTGCATCCCTACGATTTACTCCATTCTGACAGGTTCCAAATAACGCCAACCATTCCGTGCGCCTGTTCTTTGCGATACTTTCTCTCCCGCGATGAAATTTCTTTGTTTCCCTCGAGAAGGTGTCGATCGGAGGATGCAATCAGCCGCCCGCGGATCAATCCGTCTTCCTGGAAAGTGGGATTACAGTAATCCCTCTCGGTCCCCGGGCTTCGTTTGGAGTGTGAGCCCATTGTTATTCCGCATGGGCCGCCCGAGAGTTAATCGGGAGAGCCCCGCCCGAAAATCGTCGTAAATTTTTACGACCATCGTCGTCCGGATTACACGAAAAGGATCCCAACAATAAAAACCTACAAATTTCTTCAATAGAAATAGTTTTACAAGCCTCGGCGAAATTAGAGGGGGTGGGGGGTGTTTTGTTTAAAAAAGAAAAAATGGTGATGTGGCCATCATGTTACTTTCTCCGACTTGATGGTATCATTTATATTTACTCTTTCATGGTTTATTTTCAATTGAAATCTAATATATAAAATGTGTTTGTAACAAAACTCCTCCGAAACGGCTTGACCGATTTTTATGAAATTTTGTGTGTATATTGAGCAGGTCTGAGAATAGGACGTAAACTATTTTTAATACCCCTAAGTGATAAGGGTGGTCCACCGCAAATTTTTTATTTTTATTTTTTGGACAAAATTTTTTATTTTTATATTTTTATGATTCGGCATTAAAAAATACATACAACCCTAAATTTTCACCCTTCTACCACCAACCCCTATTTTTTAATAGCGATTTTAGTACTTTAATAATTTTCTACTCTCGGCGATCGACCGCTCGATCAGTTATTCCTTTTCCATTGTTTCCGCCGGCGGTTATTAATGGGTTTTAATGGGCTTACCCTGTAGATTCGTATCGATAAATATAAATAAATAAATAGCTAAAATTATAAAAAAAAATATAAACAAAATATTAACAGCAAACGCTGCACTGAGCTCAATTGCAACACTTGCATCCGATGAACAATTAAGTCGGCTTTAAATATATAAATTGGTGATAACGATTGATTTATAATACGCGCGCCATCTCTTGGTGGTTGGAATGTCGCTCGCGGTGGTGTTACGAATTCAAATATTCTGCGGAAGATTCTGTGTGCGGTTAAGAATTTTTTTAATAATTATTAAAAAAAAATATGAATTTTTGAAGCAATAATTGCATGTTAGAGCGATCATGAATTTCAAAAATTTAAAAAAAAATATTTCAACTGGCGATACATGTTTTTATTAGTAACAATACACTTCTTACATTCTTTAGCATTAATAATTTTGTTATTTAGTTCAAATCCGTTGATTATTAAAAAAGTTATGAATTTTTGAAGCAATAATTGCACGTTAAAGCGATCATGAATTTTAAAAATTTAAAAAAAAATATTTCAACTGCGGATACATGTTTTTATTAGTAACAATACACTTCTTACATTCTTTAGCTTTAATAATTTTGTTATTTACTTCAAATCCGTTGATTATTAAAAAAGTTATGAATTTTTGAAGCAATAATTGCACGTTAAAGCGATTATGAATTTCAAAAATTCTAAAAAAATATTTCAACTCGCGATACATGTTTTTATTGGTAACAATACGCTTCTTACATTCTTTAACTTTAATGATTTTGTTATTTAGTTCAAATCCGTTGATTATTAAAAAAGTTATGAATTTTTGAAGCAATAATTGCACGTTAAAGCGATCATGAATTTTAAAAATTTAAAAAAAAATATTTCAACTGCGGATACATGTTTTTATTAGTAACAATACACTTCTTACATTCTTTAACTTTAATAATTTTGTTATTTACTTCAAATCCGTTGATTATTAAAAAAGTTATGAATTTTTGAAGCAATAATTGCACGTTAAAGCGATTATGAATTTCAAAAATTCTAAAAAAATATTTCAACTCGCGATACATGTTTTTATTGGTAACAATACACTTCTTACATTCTTTAACTTTAATGATTTTGTTATTTAGTTCAAATCCGTTGATTATTAAAAAAGTTATGAATTTTTGAAGCAATAATTGCACGTTAAAGCGATCATGAATTTTAAAAATTTAAAAAAAAATATTTCAACTGCGGATACATGTTTTTATTAGTAACAATACACTTCTTACATTCTTTAGCTTTAATAATTTTGTTATTTACTTCAAATCCGTTGATTATTAAAAAAGTTATGAATTTTTGAAGCAATAATTGCACGTTAAAGCGATTATGAATTTCAAAAATTCTAAAAAAATATTTCAACTCGCGATACATGTTTTTATTGGTAACAATACGCTTCTTACATTCTTTAACTTTAATGATTTTGTTATTTAGTTCAAATCCGTTGATTATTAAAAAAGTTATGAATTTTTGAAGCAATAATTGCACGTTAAAGCGATTATAAATTTCAAAAATTCTAAAAAAATATTTCAACTCGCGATACATGTTTTTATTGGTAACAATACGCTTCTTACATTCTTTAACTTTAATGATTTTGTTATTTAGTTCAAATCCGTTGATTATTAAAAAAGTTATGAATTTTTGAAGCAATAATTGCACGTTAAAGCGATTATAAATTTCAAAAATTCTAAAAAAATATTTCAACTCGCGATACATGTTTTTATTGGTAACAATACGCTTCTTACATTCTTTAACTTTAATGATTTTGTTATTTAGTTCAAATCCGTTGATTATTAAAAAAGTTATGAATTTTTGAAGCAATAATTGCACGTTAAAGCGATTATAAATTTCAAAAATTCTAAAAAAATATTTCAACTCGCGATACATGTTTTTATTGGTAACAATACGCTTCTTACATTCTTTAACTTTAATGATTTTGTTATTTAGTTCAAATCCGTTGATTATTAAAAAAGTTATGAATTTTTGAAGCAATAATTGCACGTTAAAGCGATTATGAATTTCAAAAATTCTAAAAAAATATTTCAACTCGCGATACATGTTTTTATTGGTAACAATACACTTCTTACATTCTTTAGCTTTAATAATTTTGTTATTTAGTTCAAATCCGTTGATTATTAAAAAAGTTATGAATTTTTGAAGCAATAATTGCACGTTAAAGCGATTATGAATTTCAAAAATTCTAAAAAAATATTTCAACTCGCGATACATGTTTTTATTGGTAACAATACACTTCTTACATTCTTTAACTTTAATGATTTTGTTATTTAGTTCAAATCCGTTGATTATTAAAAATGTTATGAATTTTTGAAGCAATAATTGCACGTTAAAGCGATCATGAATTTTAAAAATTAAAAAAAAAATATTTCAACTGCCGATACATGTTTTTATTGGTAACAATACACTTCTTACATTCTTTAGCTTTAATAATTTTGTTATTTAGTTCAAATCCGTTGATTATTAAAAAAGTTATGAATTTTTGAAGCAATAATTGCACGTTAAAGCGATTATGAATTTCAAAAATTCTAAAAAAATATTTCAACTCGCGATACATGTTTTTATTGGTAACAATACACTTCTTACATTCTTTAACTTTAATGATTTTGTTATTTAGTTCAAATCCGTTGATTATTAAAAATGTTATGAATTTTTGAAGCAATAATTGCACGTTAAAGCGATCATGAATTTTAAAAATTAAAAAAAAATTATTTCAACTGCCGATACATGTTTTTATTAGTAACAATACACTTCTTACATTCTTTAGCTTTAATAATTTTGTTATTTAGTTCAAATCCGTTGATTATTAAAAAAGTTATGAATTTTTGAAGCAATAATTGCACGTTAAAGCGATCATGAATTTTAAAAATTCTAAAAAAAATATTTCAACTGCCGATACATGTTTTTATTGGTAACAATACACTTCTTATATTCTTTAACTTTAATGATTTTGTTATTTAGTTCAAATTCGTTGATTATTAAAAAAGTTATGAATTTTTGAAGCAATAATTGCACGTTAAAGCGATTATGAGTTTTAAAAATTCTAAAAAAAATATTTCAACTGCCGATACATATTTTTATTAGTAACAATACACTTCTTACATTCTTTAGCTTTAATAATTTTGTTATTTAGTTCAAATCCGTTGATTATTAAAAAAGTTATGAATTTTTGAAGCAATAATTGCACGTTAAAGCGATTATGAATTTCAAAAATTCTAAAAAAATATTTCAACTCGCGATACATGTTTTTATTGGTAACAATACACTTCTTACATTCTTTAATTTTAATGATTTTGTTATTTAGTTCAAATCCGTTGATTATTCAAAAAGTTATGAATTTTTGAAGCAATAATTGCACGTTAAAGCGATCGTGAATTTCAAAAATTAGAGCCTAAACCGTTTTCGGCCATTATCGTCACCACTTTATTTGCTTAATTTCAATGGGCCACACACGGACGACGACGCAGCGCAGCGGAGCCGTCGTTCGTCACCAGTTACCTTTCTTAATTTTTAAGGGTTACGCACGGACGACGGCGCAGCGCAGCGGAGCCGTCGTCTGTCACCAGTTATCTGCCTTAATATATACGGTCCATTCGCGGTCGACGGCGCAGCGTAGCGGAGCCGTAGTTCGTCACCCTTGCTTAATTTTTAAGGTTTACGCACCAGTTTATTTGCTTAATTTCAATGGGTTACCAATTCGAATTCAATATTCATAGTTAAGACAGGACAACGTCTGTCGGGTCAGCTAGTCATATTATAAATGTATATCGAGCGGATGAAACTGACGTTTAAAACGTCAAAATTATGAAAGATGGAAAAAGTATACTTCAAATTCAAAAACTTAGTTTACTCAAAAACTAAAGGGATTTCAAAAAAAACTTATTCTTTATAAGTTGTTCATTTTAGCTATAGCTATTATCGTTTCATAATTATAAACCAAAAATTAGAAAAATAATAATAATGTTTTTCTCGAATAAAAATGATTTTATGAAAAATATTTTCAAGCCAAAGATGACTGCTAGTGTTCAGGCTGGAGGTTTTTAATTCAAACAAAATGCAATTGTTCCGATATTTAGTTTAAAAGTTTAAAAAAGTTCCGCATCCCATTCCAGCAATTATATTTACGAAGTATTGATTCAAATCAATAATAATTGACTAAAGTTATGTTGTTGGATTTGTCTGTTAAGATTCGTATCCGGACAGACCGTGTTATTTCGGTGAACGATATGAAACACCTGTCGTTCATCTTGACTTTTCGACAATTGGTTTTCCGCACCCTCCGCAGACACCTGCCCATAATTGTCGCTTGTTTCTGCAGCTGTTCAGTTGTTTCGTGAACTTGACCTTTTTGGTAGACTTTTTTTAATGGTTACTTGTTTTTTCTTTCGAGTTGGTAGTATAACCATTTTTGTTACAGATAAGTTTCGATAATTTTCTTCAACAACAATGATTTTATAAAAGAAATATTTTCATTTCTTTATGGTCTTCAATATATGTTTAAATGTTTTTTGTGATATTTTTCATATCTAAGAAAAGAAAGAGAAAACAACAATTTTTATTAATTTACTTTTCAACTAAATTTGGAGTTGATTAAAATAATTAGTATTATAATGAAGAATAATTTTTGTAAGAGTTGGAAACTTTTCAACTAACTTCGAAGTTGACGTTATGTTCACTTGATTAAAATTTAATCACGAGTGATTACAGCGTGGAAATCAAGGAGGCGGTGGTGGGCGCGCCGGTGTTACACTTCTTTCACCGCCACCTCTTCAAAAAATTCTTCGGCCTATAAAGGCGCGCGCGCGCGCGTGTGAAAGCGTCCGATACTCCTTTTCGGGCGAACCGAGAGCCGCCGTTGGATTACGTGAACGAAAAAAAAAAAATTCATATATGCGCCCGTTCGTTTAATCTACCCACGAGCAGCCGTGCGATTGTTTTCGAAACAAATGCACGCGAAAACAAAAGAAGAAAGGTGTAGTGACTTCATCGTACACTTCGTCCTGCTTTCACTTGGCGAGGTTTTAGAAATTATGCGATATAAGAAAATTTGCATTGCGATTGTACTGTGCGATCGAAACATATTTCGATAAAAAATTCCTTGAAATTTTGGACAATTTAAGATTGTACTGTGTGATCAACAATTATTCAGATAAAAAATTCCTCAGATTTTGGAAGGTTCAGACTAGAGATGGATAACTCCTGTAAATTTGCACTTCAATTGGAGTCATGAAAATTTATCAACTGAAGACTCGTTTTTTGGGGAAATACTTTATCAACTTTTCCAACAGTCACGAGCCGACACTTGACCACCTAATCCTTCTAGTAATCCCCTCGTCTAAACTACTATATCCACGAGGTTAAATTATGAATAATAATTCATTTGTATAGTTGGTCTTTTATAATTCGATTAATTAAAAAGGTCGTGACTGAATGGCGAATGCCTAAGTCAAAAAAAAAAAAAAAAAAAAAAAAAACGAGCCGACACTTTTCATTGAGGCAGCTCACAAAAAAGAGTAATTTCGCCCACCTCCAGATTCTCTGGATGAACGGTTGCTTATACCTGTTTTCATTTAAATTAACTTTAATTTCGGCCAAACTGGCAACAACGCTGTATGTTCACTCTTCTTTATTGAAACCTCATTATGAAAGCAAGATTTAAGTAAAAACCACGTTTGCGTTTAAATTTGATTAACAGTGCAGCTCGTCATTCTGTCCCCCAAAAAAAAAACGCCAACTTGTTTGATGTTCCCATTCTCGCCGTTGAATCCAGATGATCCCATAAACAAATGCAAATTTAGAAGCTATCCACGACCTACTTGCGGACCGCGGTCGTTACGTGTTTATTTTTTTTTTGCGCCCGTTGTTTCGAATTAATTAATTATGCATGCACGCGCGAAACTAGTTTCGCCGCGATCCTCTCTCATCCAATTCATTCTCGTTCTCTCATTCATTCATCCGATCCATTCATAAAAAGCCCGACGATCAACGAGACGAGGACGCGCCTTTGACGTAGTAGTAAACGCGCCACGTTGCCCGCCAAGGTCGTCCTTGCATCTACATACATATGTACATCGTGTAGAAAAAAAAATGAATATAAACAACACTTTCTGTCATAAAAAAAAAAAATATGGTTTTGACTTTTACAGAGGTCGTTACTGAACTGTTTGAAATTTGATGTGCAGATTGGCACTTGTGTGTAGTCAGTTTCTTCCCCTTACCCTCCCAACATTTTGAAAAGGAGATGGATATCCGGAAAACCTGGACGGAAGGATGTGATCTCGTTTGTAGGTTCATTTTTTGATTCCCTATGGATTAAGATTAATTTTTCTTGGGTTCTTTGATTATTTGGGTGTCTCTACTGTTATTATTATTTGACCGAATCAAGGCTAACTGAAAAGGTGTTATATACTTATAAAGAGTTCTTCGACATTAAGTGGTAATACTCGTGCATGCATGATCGGGTGAATATGTATTTATGAGCACGTCTGTGCACTATTTGATTTAATTCTTTATTTATTTGGTAGAACAATTTTCTGTTATATGTTTATTTAATTTTAATGAATCTTAATTATAGAAATGTATTTTTCATATTGTATTAGTAGACTAAATTTATTTTTTGACTATATTGATGATGTAAAATGATTTTATTATTTTTTATTGTTTACTTCGCTAAATCATATTATTTCAATTTATATTTTAAAACTGACTTATGTACAACGTTCGTTATTAACATAAATAAACTAAACTAAACTAAACTAAACCGAAAAGTGGTAAATTTAAACAATCCTCTTTATGATAGGGTAATTAGGAAAACATAACCTCAAATTTATTTCGATATAAAGAAAACACTCAACTTTTTTATACCACTTTTATTTTACTTTACGTGACTAGTTTCAATTACACGGTAATCATTATCAAACTGAGTGATAATGATCAGTTGTTTTTTTTCTAGGTTACGTTTTAGAAACGAACGTTTTACTCCTAAAATATGCCGTTTGTGAAAAAAAAATTGTATATACAGGGTGTCTGCGTTCGTTCAAAGTTTACGGGGTTGCCGTTGTAGAAAAAAAAACTCATATGTGAAATATTTTCAAGTTTCTAGCACCAAATTTGTTATTTTAAATAGAATGCCCTGTATATTATTATATTTTTGGATTCTTCGTTTGAATTGAAACATACTTTGTAGGAACGTTTGTACACTTATCTCTTTTAGTTTTCAAGAAAATTAATTATTTCTAAAATTTTAACCTCAAAAAGTCATCTTGAAATCTGCCTGTAACTTTTCTTACGAATAAGATAGAAATATGATTTATATCTCTAATTGTACCCAGAGGATGCCTCTATGAGTAATATAATTGGAAACTGTCAATTTAGACAATTAGTGTTCTTAAAATGTTCAGTTTTTTTCTGTCCAAATTGATGTTATGTAAATACGAGGAATAAACAATAAATACATACATACATACAATATCTAAGTGCCCTCTTAAATATCCCGTAAGTTTTTTTCGAAATCCCTTTGGTTTTTGAGTTTGAAGTATAATTTTTCCATCTTTCATAATTTTGACGTTTTAAACGTCAGTTTCATCCGCTCGATGTACATTTAAAATATAATTTCGATTGAAAATAAACCACGAAAGCGTAAATATAAATGATACGATCAAGTCGGAGAAAGTAACATGATGGCCACATCACCATTTTTTAATTGAATGACCCGTTTTTATCGCATAAAACGATTGGGAGGAAAATTTACCAAAAAAAAGTATTATGCAAACATAAAAAATAATAATAATTAATAATTCTAAAACTACTTGCTTTAGGAGTATGATTGTATAATATTTTCGCCCTCGGGATACAAATTTGCACCTCAGGAAAAATCACGCATTTCTCTTCATTATTTCATACTGTTAGAACACGATAGAAGAAGATGGATATTAAATGCAATGCAATTCTACAATTTACGCATCGGGCGTTTCACTCGTAGCAGCGCTAACCATACGCTTGCGACATCTCGCGACACTGAGCCGAACTACGAAATGCAGTACTGTCACAAGCTTTAATTTCAAATGTACGTAACTAAATGTATAATTGGTGAAAGGACAATATTTACTTAACTGGTACATGGATCGGGATGACAATCGTGAAACAAAAAATTACGCGGAATCCGAAACGGTTTTTAATTATATTTTACTGCCACTGTTCAACTCAAGTTAACTGTTTACTAAAATTGTAAATATATAGATGGTTGTCATGGTAAAGGTAAACAAATTTTTATCCACTTGCAATTATTTTTTGTCCGCCGTTTTTATATAAACATTTTTATACTCAACTTTCGCTGCAAGATATTTTCGATTTTTCCAAAAATTACAAACATTCGCGACGTACGCATCAATCACTTTGCGCGCAATTAGCCAATTAAAGTTTAAATTGAGCGCGGAGCGGCGGCGTTGCCAAGTCGCGCGCAATTGCCCCCTATTAATTAATTAATTAATCAATTAGACGCTGCAGTGGCATCCCGATGCGCCATTAATTTATTTATAGTACAGAAATATTTTGCATGTTCCATTTTTTTTTATGACAGTTTTTCGGGTGGTCCCGACGCGCATTAAAAATAAAAGATGCCGCCGTCGTCGCCCGAGAAGAACAGACGCCGCATCCATCCGCCCAGCGGCGCTAAATTTAAGGCAGCGGCGGCGCTGGCGGGGCGAGGGGAAGCCGCAAAATTATAACCGGCATGCTTCCCACTTCCGCCAAAAAATATTAACGGCACATCCGGTCCCGTCCGTCCTCCTGTGTGTAACGTCCTTCACCATTTATTTCTTTTATACGGACGCCCACGTCATTTACTTTCGTTTCGAATGGAAATAATTAATTGATTCCCAAACATTTTTGATGCAGAATTATGCGGTATTTATTGTTTACGAGTTTAAGTGTAATTAATGAGGTGGTGCAAAAGTTTGTTTTTTATTTTTGCATAGTTGACAACACTATAAAACTGCCAATAATAATTGGAATGTTTGAAATTTTATTATTACGTCAAACTGAAAAATATTGTAGGGAGCTGTAGTCGCAAATGTATCGAGCGTACAACAAAAATCGACGACGAAGTTGGCGTTGGAAATTTCGAAGATCACACGCGTGAAATTCTGGTGACTTGTCGGATATTATATTTGGAGGTTATTAACATCTGACGTATGTCAACATGGCAATCAGTACTTTACGCGTGCGCAGACATGACTTTGGATTCCAGCGCCAACTCCGTCGTCGATTTTTGTTGTACGCTCGTTATTTTGTTTTTAAGTTTGGATACTTGAAAACAAAATGGCGAGACTCGAACTTGAATTTGGAGAAAGTGAGATTTGCAACTCGCGATTCGAAAAATTCTAAAAAAATTATCAGCGGCGGAAACTTCTCGAAAACTTCAAAATCCACTTATGAGTGATGTATTTTTGACATACCAAAAAAACAATTGATGTCCCCCAACTGGAAACAAAATGACGAGACTCGAAACTTGAATTTGAAAAAAGTGAGATTTGCATCTCGCGATTCGAAAAATTCTAAAAAAATTATCAGCGGCGGAAACATCTTGAAAACTTCAAAATCCACTTATGAGTGATGTATTTTTGACATACCAAAAAAACAATTGATGTCCCCCAACTGGAAACAAAATGACGAGACTCGAAACTTGAATTTGAAAAAAGTGAGATTTGCATCTCGCGATTCGAAAAATTCTAAAAAAATTATCAGCGGCGGAAACATCTTGAAAACTTCAAAATCCACTTATGAGTGATGTATTTTTGACATACCAAAAAAACAATTGATGTCCCCCAACTGGAAACAAAATGGCGAGACTCGAAACTTGAATTTGAAAAAAGTGAGATTTGCATCTCGCGATTCGAAAAATTCTAAAAAAATTATCAGCGGCGGAAACTTCTCGAAAACTTCAAAATCCACTTATGAGTGATGTATTTTTGACATACCAAAAAAACAATTGATGTCCCCCAACTGGAAACAAAATGGCGAGACTCGAAACTTGAATTTGGAGAAAGTGAGATTTGCATCTCGCGATTCAAAAAATTCTAAAAAAATTATCAGCGGCGGAAACATCTTGAAAACTTCAAAATCCATTTATGAGTGATGTATTTTTGACATACCAAAAAAAACAATTGATGTCCTCCAACTGGAAACAAAATGGCGAAACTCGAAACTTGAATTTGAAAAAAGTGAGATTTGCATCTCGCGATTCGAAAAATTCTAAAAAAATCATCAGTGGCGGAAACATCTTGAAAACTTCAAAATCCACTTATGAATGATGTATTTATGACACAGCAAAAAACAATTGATATCCCCCAACTGGAAACAAAATGGCGAGACTCGAAACTTGAAATTATATTTGTTAACAAGAAGGGAACGCGCGTGTAGGGGTTGTTCATTAAATAGTGGAGGACACGTCACTTCCGATTTTATTTTCGGTGAAATTCCTCTCCCAGTATATTTAGCGGGGCCAATTTCCGGTCGGGCACGTTACACTTCCAACGGATATAGGACGTCCGACCATAAATTCCACAATAAACGCGCGCCTCGTCTCGCTTTTATTTTCATTTCGTATTCCTGTCCATCTCTGTCCGCCGCCGCTGGATGGGATGTAGGTAGAAAAGAGCGGGAGGGTGTTCCGGTAAGAGGCGAAACAGATGGCCCCCTCTCGTGTATATACCTGTGACCTCCTTCCTTCCGGCCGCGCAACCCCAATCCGAATAAACAAATGCCGGCGCGCCGGCCGTCCGCCCTTTGTTTCCGTCACGTCCGTTTTGACAGATGCTGCGGCGGCGATGATGATGATGACGGCGACAGGTGGTGGTGACGCCGCGACCGTGTTCGGTCACCGTAACAATTGACTTACACGCGCGCGCACGCACACCTGGTCGGTGCGTTATCATTAATATTTATTAATGGTAACGAATGCCGACGGCATTCTTCTTCCTTTTTCGGTTGCTTCATTTGCAATTCGGTTCGTTTTCGCCGGTATGTTGATGTCAATTAAATTTTGATTTGGGTCTTTGAAAATTAAAATGTATAGTGTTGCAAATCAAATTTCCTCCAAATTCGAGTTTCGAGTCTCGCCATTTTGTTTCCAGTTGGGGGACATCAATTGTTTTTTTGGTGTGTCAAAAATACATCACTCATAAGTGGATTGTGAAGTTTTCAAGATGTTTCCGCCACTGATAATTTTTTTAGAATTTTTCGAATTGCGAGATGCAAATCTCACTTCCTCCAAATTCAAGTTTCGAGTCTCGCCATTTTGTTTCCAGTTGGGGGATATCAATTGTTTTTTTGGTATGTCAAAAATACATCACTCATAAATGGATTTTGAAGTTTTGAAGATGTTTCCGCCACTGATAATTTTTTTAGAATTTTTCAAATCGCGAGGTGCAAATCTCACTTCCTCTAAATTCAAGTTTCGAGTCCCGCCATTTTGTTTCCAGTTGGGGGACATCAATTGTTTTTTTGGTGTGTCAAAAATACATCACTTATAAGTGGATTTTGAAGTTTTCAAGAATTTTTTTTATTTAAAAATATTTCCAAAAATGAATAATTTAGAATCAGGATTCAAGTGGAATCTGAGATTCGCTTTGTTACAAACTGTTACCGGGTAACGTTTTCCGATGTTACTTTAAATAACCGTTTAAATAACTAGTTATTTTGAAATAATAGTAACTGTTATATCCGTTAATGCAAAATAACTAATATTATATTCAAATGTATCATTTAACTAATGATAAAAACAAACGCAAAAAGAGAAGGAAAGCATGTGAACACCATCGCGTGCGTTGGTTTGGTGTAACTCGAGCGGTTCCTTCCTCCCCGGTAGAGCGTGCATTGCACAATTCCAAGAGAAACTCCGCCTGTGACTAAGTCGGTATTGTACATCACATCATCATCATCAACATCAGGAAATTGAGTCACGTCACGTGTCACACACACACACACTCACACACGACACGACACGCCAGGACAGGACATTCTCTTGTTTACGTCACTCCATCGAGGGCAGGAAGTGACGGACCGATAGGTGGCGTTGTACATTTTTTTTTACACGAAAGAGAAAAATGTGCTCTTTTTCTCTAGACAGTTATTATCATATTGCAAGTAGTAGTACGAGATAATCCATCATTAAAATAAACTAAAAAGTTCTTTCGTAAAAACCATAAAAATGGAATTCTAAATAAAACGTTTCGTATTTGAAATTTTGAGGTTAAGACATTTTTTAATTCCGTTTAAATGCATGCAGCATTTTAACATTGAAGTATAGGATGGCAAATGTAAGTTGGCCAGACGCGCAGAGGGCAAGCGAAAGCTCTCTCTCTACAGCCGGCCGAGTACAGTCTTTCGTTCTTCGCGTGCGCTATTCATTTACAACTCTATCGGGCGTTCTCCTCCACATAATTGAATGTACCAGGTGCGCGAACTCTTCACGAAATCTATCGAGAGCGCCCTTCGAAGGTTCCGCCCACAATTTTGGCACTGCGCAACGGCAAGTTACGTTTGCCGTCCTGTACAATCGGAAGAATTGCCAATAAATGGCATAGATTTTTGGGCGTGTTGTTTCTTCTTTCACATTATCTTCATCTTCAAAATTCAGATTTATGGTCATGGTATGTTTTCTATGATCACTTTAAGTTTCTTCTAACCATAAAACTGTTGCTTTTTCTTCACCAATATTTTCTATGTTTTCATTGCAGATAGCCCGTTTGAAGAATTGCTGGGCAAACAAGAAGTGCACCCCAATGAGACATCGGCGATGTGGCTCCTAGACATCCCTCAAATTCACAACGGTAATTAATGCACAATGTTTACAAACCAAAATACTGAAGCTAAATCAAATCAAAATTTATTCAAACATACAGAAACATTAATACATTTCGCGTCCATCGGCAATTCACACCTTAACTAGACATAATAATTCGAGACCTAAAGGACAGGCGAAGTCTAATTAACCCTTTGCACTCGTATTTATTGGTGATAACACGTATTGTGTCGACATACGAGTGCAAAGGGTTAATTTCACGCCATAACTATACAATTGTTGAAGACAATAAAAACAATTTGAACCCCCACACTGTTTCATAACGTAACCAACACTCTTTCTTTAATTTCCAGATTGCGGAAAGCATCTGTGCTTTCGCTACTACAAGAGCGCAGACCTGGACTATGTGGCGCAATCCCAACCGCTTATAACGAAAGACCCTCCGGACAAGTTTCGAAAGTACGTGAAAACGCCGCGCATCGGCATCGAGAACGACGCCTTTCTGGACGAGCTGGAAAACGCGAGGCTGAACAAGAAAACCTCCAACTCCCTGGAGGAGCTCTCCACCAAAGACGCCAACTGCTCCTCGGGTGTGAAAAAGAAGGCCACCAACGGACTGACCCGCTCGGAGAGCACGAGCGGCACGAAGAAGAAGGTGCGGACGAACAAATCCCCGAGCAAGGACTACTTTCAAATTTGGACGGCGAGCACCACCAGCAGTCCGGAGGAGCCGACGAAGGATTTTTTGGTGGACGAGGAGGAGAGCGCGCCGCCGTTGCCCCCGAGGAGCGGCCTGCACAGGCCGCTGGAGAGGACGAACGCCCTGAACGGGACGTTCAAGCCGCCGGTGCTGAGGCAGAACAAGCCCAAGCGGCCGGAGGACACGTTCAGCTTCGATCTGATCGACACGGACGAGCCGGTGTACGACCGGATCAAGAGCGAGGGTCTGATCGGAAGTGATAATTACATTAGTACGAAGAGTCTGTCTAGTCATAGCAGTTTAAGTTTAGAGAATAAGGAGAGCACGAGCTCGGTGTCGACGAGCAGTTCGGTGGAGGCGGCGACCGCAACGGGGGAGCCGTCTCCAGAGCTCGCGCTGAAACCGCACAAGAAGCTGACGCGGCAGGTTTCGCCGGGGGAGGTGGAGGACGGGGCCTGCGCGCGGGTCGCCGAGGAGGCCGCCGAGGCTAAGCATGATGAGCCGAAGACGCCGCTGCACGCTCCGAAAACTGCGGAGTTCCTTTTGAAGCCGCATAATAAAATTTTGTCCAGGATATCAGGTAATTATCTTCAGCTTATTGGTCCGGCCCCTATACCTATCGCGTCTCCACAAAAAATATGAAATGAAAAATTACTAATTAAATAATAATCAGGTGAGCAATCAAAATAATTGGTAATCAAGTGGCCATGTTTATTGATTGATTTTCCTTTCTTTGATGAAACAAAGTTTGTTTGTATCGACACCGCAGCATGTAAGTAAGGTTTTTCCTGTTTTCGGCCTTTATTTCCCGCAATCTGAATGAAATTTCGTCATTTTATACATTATTAGCGTTAATTTTACGTTTTTAGAAAAGCGATTCACGCGTTGCGCAAGTGTAACGGTGTAATTTTAGCGCTGTTTGGAAAAGTGAGGTTAAATCGATTGAAAAATTATTCCCCAGGAAAGAACCAGTTCCTGTCCCAAATGTAAGACTCCCACCTAATTATTTTCTGTTCGAAATAAATAGAATTATAATCCTAATAGATTTACTAACATATCTAGTAAATCTATAATTGAATGATTGGTCTGATCAATGTTTTGTTTTATTTTCTTTAAGATTCATATCATAAATTAATTGCGGGGATTATTAATTGTGAATACCATCCGAGGTTCACGTTATTATCAGGGGTAATACCACAAGGGGTTTAATTTGGCCGGATAAATTTGATTTGTTTGCAAGAGCCATTGAATCGACACAAATTTCGAGAATGAATTGAGATGGAAGAACTTCTTTATCTTTATCTTTTATTATTATCTCATATTAGTTTATCCCACAGCAACAAATTCCGTTGAAATTCTGTCATAACCCTTACTGTTTTTTATTTCTTCTTTTAAATAAATATATTTTTTTAGGGGTATCACCGAGTAACCTCCCCGTATGTCCCCCAACACCGACGCACCACTCGCGCCGCCATAAAAACGCCGAGCTGAAGCCGCCCAGTCTGAAATCCGAGCTGCCCCTAGAGGGACAGGAACTCATACCGTCTCCGGAGATTCGGCGCGCGGATATCCGTCCAATCAACCCTCTGGGCGAACCGCTGGCAGAGGGCGCACATTCCTACCCGCTGAACCCGCGCCTTAGCCTGCGGGCCCTCACGGAGCTCCACGTGGACTCCTCGCGGATACCACATCCCGACCTGACCAGGATCAGCGTGGAGTTGCAGGTGCGCGAGGGAGAGGGGGAAGCCAGCGGGGGACTTCCACTGCAGCTCAGGCACTTGACCAGTTCGCGGTTACCTTCGATTCCCGAAAGGAGCCACCGGGTGTTAACGGTGGCTGAAATTCCGGGGCTGAGTGAACATGAGGATCCGTTGCCACCATGTAAGTATTTAATGATGCGTTTTGTTATTCAGATTTTTATTCGATTTCCAATTTTTAATTTGAGACCTCACAAACACATTTGCCCAAGATTTAAATTAAAGGAAAGTAAATGATATGCTTTTCTAAATGAAGTAATTACGATAACACAGAGAGATTATTCTCCACTTCCTGTCAAATGTCAATGAATAATTACTAAATGTACTTATTGGAACAAGAAATCATAGATGGCGCTGACGATATTCTAGATATAATTTTAAGTGTAGATAATGTGCTTTCTTCAACAATTGTTTTTGTAATTTTTTTCAATCATCGAAAATGGGAAATTTTAGCGTGGCTACAAGTTGTGTTTTTGTGTAATTATCTCGAAACTTATTCAATGGGTGTTTTTATATTCCGCTTGTATTTTACAGAAGAGTGTATTTTGAGTAAATTTTGAAAGTTTAAATTCTTCAACAATTGTTTTTGTAATTTTTTTCAATCATCGAAAATGGGAAATTTTAGCGTGGCTACAAGTTGTGTTTTTGTGTAATTATCTCGAATCTTCGTCAATGGGTGTTTTTATATTTTGCTTGTGTTTTAAAGAAGAGAAACGAGATTCTCGGTCAGATGATGATAAAAATTTGCAAATGTGTAAGGCGAAAGACAGAGACAGCTATTTCATCTTTGTTAAGTATCATCAGTCTGCCATATTCATAACAAAGATGAAACAGCTGTCTCTGTCTTTTGCCTCACACATTCGCAAATTTTTATCATCATCTGACCGAGAACCTCGTCAGCACATTATCTACAGTTATTCACATGTACGGTCGTTAAAAATTCTCCTATGTTCAATTATAATTTTAAGGTTATTTTTCGCTTCCTGTCAAAAGTCAACGAATAATCACTGAACGTAGTTATTGTAATAAAAAAATTATAAATGACGCTGACGATAAGAGGAGTTTTAAAATAGTCGTCCTACATATAGAACTTTAGGCATATCTGGGTTAAGTTAGTCCTTGACCAAATTTTTTTCTTTACAGCATGGGAGGCGCGGATGGACAGCCATGGTCGAGTCTTCTACATAGACCACGCCACGAGGACAACTTCCTGGCAAAGACCGAGCAGTGGTATCGGGTCGGGGACCGTGGCCAGCGGCGGAGGAGCCGAGCAGCAGAGAAGGCAGCTAGACAGGCGGTATCAAAGCATACGAAGGACCATCAGCTCGAACAGGATAGAGATTGCGGACATTACTGCGGCACCTCCGGGCTGCAAGCTGCTGACCCGACCGGATTTTTTCACGGCTTTACACATGAATCAGGTAAACTTATTCCTACATTAAATTATTGATTAGAAATTAAAAGCTATTATATCGTATGTTCATTAAAAAAAAACCTCAAGTGTGCCATGATTTTTTATTTAAAAAAATTTAAGTTGGCACACATGTCAGGAATTGACATACAAAACGTCAGATCGTTCTAAAAGTCGCAATTATTCCATGGTCACAGCAACTAGCAAAAATGTTTCAAGTTGAAAGTCATTTCCGAAAATTGGACAGAAATTGGGTGTATTCATTTTAAAATTAAAAAATCATGGCACACTTGAGGTTTTTTTTTAATGAACATACCTTAGTTTGATTTTTTGTTAGTTAGTAACTTCTTTTACTACCAACAAAAACGTCACCCTAACAAAGCATACTGCGGCAAGAATAAACTGTGAACAGATTATAGATAATTTGTAAAATATGATATTTGAGACAATTAATAATAATAATAATAATAAATTGTCTTTATTGCGAGAGAAAAAAAAAAAGTACAAGAAATATCATGGTAGAGTAGGCGAAGTTCAGTGAGGTAGTAACCTCTTACTGCTCTTCCACTTTACCTACTAATTTACTAAACTAAAACTAAATTAAATTACATTAAATGTACATTTAGGTTAGGAGTAGTATCACTATTTTATTGCTACTTCTTTTGTAATCATTACAACTTTGCAACTATTACAGAGTATTCTAATACTCCTTTTACACATACCCATTACGTACTTAATAAATATTAACCCGTAATGAATTAAGATAACATATTTATTATCATTATTCTTTTTTTTTGTAGGATGCGCTGGCTTTATACAACAGAAACTCAACGCTGAAACACATGATCGGCAGGATACGCAGGGACCCGTCGACGTTCGACAAGTACCAGCACAACAAGGAGCTGGTGGCGCTGGTGAACATGTTCGCGGACAGCGAGGACGATCTGCCGCTGGGGTGGGACACGAAGAAGGACCGTAACTCGAAGGTAAAAAAAACGAGGAGGGAGGGCGGCGTCGCCCGCGGCCGACTAATCCGACTAACACTAATTATAGCAATTTTTCATTGACCACACAAACAAACGCACCTCGTACATGGATCCCCGGCTGCCCACGGAGCCCGTCGTGTTTAACCGCCGGATTACTGATGACGGGCAAGTGAGTAGATGGCTAAAAAAACACACACACACACACTAATCACTAATCCACACACAAATCGTCCATAATAATGATGATATCGCAGAGTTGTGAAATCGGTCATCGGGTAATTAAATTAATTTAAAGAGTTTTATTTGTTACGCAAGATAAAAAAACAATTAATTCTTCAGTTATAAAGTACATTATCATTACTATTAATCAATATCACAGAAATATGTTTTTCTAGGGATGATTCTTATTTTTATTAATTTAGAAACTGTTAAAGCAGGCATAAATTATTGTTTTCTGGCCAGAAATGGTTGTATCTCTACTATATGTGTTTGACACTGGGATGACTAGATGGCGCAACAAGCCATTCTGCTATTTTAAACTTTTAAATATTTATGAATCCTTTGGAATGAAACTATTATTGGATTAAAGTTATCACAAATAAAAATGAAATCGACGAAATGATTGTGGCTGTGTTCTTTAATAATAACATAATTAATTACCCAATTTAAAGAGATTGCTACTAAACGTTACGATTCGATTTAGAAATTAGAAACGAGATGGCGCTACCATACTTTCAGTTTCTGATACATTTTTGTAAAACTGAAACACAAGTTAATATCACATACTTTATTTATTATTATCGACTTTAATTTTAACAGGATTATACTTGACATTCTTAAAATACAATTATATAATACTTATTAAACATTTTATGGTGTTTTAATGCTTTTTTTTTCTACAACGGTTGATATTAACAGTCGTAGAGAAAATATTGTTTATATTACGTGCACGGAATAGGTAGTCTTTGGTGCATTTGAATGACTTTTTCATCTCAACGTAAGGTGACATTCTCAAGCACAACAAAAATAGTATATTGTACAACAAGAGTGGATATGATGCACATATCTCACGAAGGCAAGTTTGAGGAACGAGCCATAGGCGAGTGCCCCAATGCCGAGTGAGAAATGGGGGCATCATATCCACTCGCGTTGTACAGATAATTTTTTCTACGACTGAAATCTCCTTCACTTTTCATAATGAATACCAAAAAAACATGTAAATTAAATAATCTGACGTTT
Organism: Ocypus olens; assembly: GCA_910593695.2. Classification (NCBI taxonomy): domain Eukaryota; kingdom Metazoa; phylum Arthropoda; class Insecta; order Coleoptera; family Staphylinidae; genus Ocypus; species Ocypus olens. The sequence goes on along the minus strand of OU343055.1, from coordinate 1,471,072 downwards.
GATGTGTGACATTTTCTCGTCGCGGCCACGTCTCCATTATAAAAAAGTCGCTGTAAATGCGTGGTCTACAATGTTGAAGGTTTATCAGTTTTGGAAATCTTTTCTATGCACGTAATCATAACGTTTTCATTGATAGTTTTCACATTCTTACTTGTACACCAATCCATAAATTGTTTGTATGCGAAGTCATATTTTGGACGGGATCTGATCGGCAGTAATCCCTGCTGAATATCTTGAGCAGATTTCCTAATTTCAGGTGGGGTACAATTATTCGAATCACTTTCACTTTCCACGATGATTTCCGATTATATAAAAATGTAAATTAATTATTAGACGTTTGATGTGACGTTGTCCCGTCACTGCCGCCGCAACGTTCTATAACAATGGTTGTTTATTATCTGTAACCTGGATTTTATATCCGTACACCTAACCGAAAAATAGCTTATATCCGTACAGTTTATTGTTAGGGAATTAATCAATATACGGCAAGGAGTAGAAAAAATATCTATTTCACACGCTTAATACAAAAATAACTAATTTTATTTGACATAGGACACACACAGCCACCTTTACTTTTTCTCGTTTCAAATTTGAATGCAATAGCCCTGCATGTGTATTATTGGTTGCCTACTATTTAATATTTTTAATTACTACTTAATTTCTCGAATTCAGAAAAAAAATGTAATGTACACCTCAGCACTAAAGAGCTGTTATTTCATCATCCATATGGATTATTCATTAAATCCAACTTTAGTGCCTTGGTATATAAATAATTATTTTTGTGCTAGAGCCTGGCCACATGGACATGTATTCCAGGCAAAGAAAAAATATTTTTGACTTTGTCACTTTTTGTTACTTGTAACAGTGGCGGCTCGTGGAATATGTTGATGGTAGAGCCAATTATACAATACAAACATGTATCTTTGTTAAATGATCCAAGTTTTTACGGCACAGATATTGATAAAAAGAAATCCACTTTATGTAGAATAAGAAATAGATTTTGCACATTGTTTATTTTTGTTGTGTTAATTTGTGTGTTTTTTTTTTATTGTTTAGGCACCAATACCGCCGCCGAGGCCGAGTACGGCTGGGTCGTTTGTCCCGTGTGGTGGGCCGGAGATTCCTGTGGCTTACAACGACAAAGTGGTCGCGTTCCTCAGGCAGCCAAACATCTTCGACATCCTGCGTGAGCGACATCCGCCTGTAGGCACGTCGTCGACGCTGAGGGAAAAGATCAACGCCGTCCGCGTCGAGGGCACCGCGGCACTGGACCGACTCAGCCACGACATCCACCTCACCATTTTGTTAAGGTAAGTGCACAAATTTTTATTTGGCACAATAGTGCATTTATGGCATCACAATATAAATGATTTGTTAATTTTCCAGTTACTGATACTAAACAATACGCATGCGCGAAAATCATGAGGACGGTATGGTATGTTGTCAGGTCTCCTTATTTTAATCTGGATATTTTCATTTACAATAATTTGCAACTATTGGTGTTTATACTATATGCAAGTTAATGGTTGCAAATGGTAGGTGCTTATGCTTAGGTTAGGGTTAGTTTAAGCCCCCCCTCCCCCCCCCATTTAGATCGACTGGTAGTTTTACCCCTAGTAGTTGTAATTATTTTGTATTTTATTTTACATCAGTTATAGTGAGACAACAAATCTGGCAAAGTCGCAAATATTGGTCTGAAATTGTTGCGTTTACTTCAGTCCATTCATTAGTATCAGCAATTGGAAGATTACCAATGATTTTTTTGCGGTACTTTTTGAAAAAGGTGCGTCCGTGAAAATTTCATCTATTGTATCTAGATGGCACTAGTAGCTGTATATTATGCATTTGTCTGTGAGTGCGCGTGTTATTGAAATTCAAGTGATTCCACGAACAGGTGAAATAATTCGGGAAAGAATGGCTTAATAAAATAACCTGTAAATATCAACGTCAAAATGACATTGAAAATTAATTAATGGACAGCCCTTAGTTAATTCACACATTGCCTAATTAAGTCATAAACAACTATTTCTGCTCCGGTAAATCAACTAATTTGTATAATGTAGGAAAGAGCTCACCGTTATATTTTTTAGTAATTTCGTAACAGTTAATGAAGATTGTTTCATGGTAATTTTAAAGTTCCATTTGAAAATAGTCACTGGAAACTGACCTCAACATTGAAGGTGGTACTAGAGATGTCACTAAAAAAACTGTTGTTTATAATGGACGGCATATACGCAATGCATTCGTGACCGGTATTGGTTGTAAAACTGCTCTTCGGTAAAACTATATACTTATTACACCACGAACAATGAATATGATGTTTAATTTGCGATCTGGATTTATTTAGATATATATAAATCACAATTTGATAATAATAATTTTAGTTGCGTCGTGCAGTGCTGGGGGGAAATATGGCGAATCTCGCTCGTGCTCCTTGTTGATTCCGTTTTCTCTCGTTGCCTCGCAACCTCTCCCGCGTCACAGCCATGCCACTTGATTCCATGCTCCAGGCGACGCCATTACGCGTTAGTGAAATCAAACAAAAGGACGGATAACTGTGTGCGTTTCCAATAAGAATGTTCGCTTCCTTGGCGCTGCCGTTGTTTCCGAGCAACGACCAATAAGAATGTTCGCTTTCTTGAAGCTTGCGTCGATTCCGAGCAACGATCAATAATAATGTTCACGTCTTTGTTAAAGAAAAGCTGATCGTGTTTAAACACGGGCGCAGTTATTTCCGATACAGCTGAAAGTGAGAGAGTTTTTACCATATACACTAATACGTATATGGTAGAAACTGTTGTTGTCCATTTCGGCGGCCATATGACAGTGACCTTTGTGTTCGATTAGTAGTGAAGGTAACCATGGCATCTACATTATTCAAAAAGGCAATACACTGTGTTTACCAGTGACGGTTCGCGGGGTTTTTTCTGGTACGGCCGAGGAACAAGAGGTGGTGATGCAGATCTCTGTAACTGACCCTACCTATCTTATTTACCACCTCTTGTTCCTCGGCCGTACCAGAAAAAACCCCGTGAACCGTCACTGGTGTTTACGGAAGAATCAACATTATTGCATTCCTTTGTATTTCGATCGTAGATTCTAAAAATAATGAAAATTTGCGACCTATCGCAATCTTTTTCCTATAAATACCGTTCGAAAATTTACGATCCAATAAAAATAAAAGCGGTATCGGTGCCCCAGTTTCGATCGTTCCATCATCAGAATGTCCGACACCGGCGCACGTGCACCATCCGGTCGTCCCCTCAGCTGGACTCAAACGTTGAGCAATTCGCGTTCCCTCCATCGGCGGACGCACATGTTTAATTGCCGAATTTTAAAATAAACGCGCGGTCCGCCCGAAATAACGAAATCGCGCGGATAATTTCGGAAATGACGTTACCAACCTTATGCGGGAATAAATAAATCTTCGAATGTTGCGCATTTCAGTAAATAGTTATTTTTCGGCAGGCGACGAGCCGAGGCGGAGCCTACCTCAAATGTTAACCTTTTCACGCCCAGGTCGCCACATGTGGCGACAAACAAAAAAATGAAAACAAACATATTTTACAAAAAAAAGCGCCATCTATGGAATATTTTTTTCATATTTCTTTGCATAAATGAGTAAACTTGTGACAGTGGAATAATATGTTGTAGAAAAAGGTAACAATAAGAAAAAAGTAATTTTTCAGGATTATCCTATAGCGCAGTGGTTCTCAAACTTTTTTGTCCTACCGCCCCCTTTCCAGAGAAAATATTACTTAGCGCCCCCTGGAATTTTTTTTTAATTTTAATAGCAATTAATAGGAAATATATATGCATTAATGTTTCTACCTTTTTCGTAAAATATAGTAAAAAAAGGTGTAAATTAGAAACATTATGAAACTATTTATTGATCTCAGAATATGATGTTATACAAAAAAAGTTGAAACATTCGAAATCATCATCATCATGCACCTGTGGCCATCAGCGCCCCCCTGAATCTCTGCAGCACCCACCAGGGGGCGGTGGCGCCCACTTTGGGAATCACTGCTATAGCGCAATCAAAGCATTTAATTTAACTTATTAGCCTAACTCGACAAGTGTACACGAATGTAATGACACGAAAATAAATTATTATTATTATTAAAGCTACATCGACGCGAAGTGGTTAATACGTCCTTACGTTCCGTGTTGCTTATTATTTTTTTTTCCACTACCGGAAATATAATACTTGAAAAATTTTAGAAAATATTGTAAAATACGGCTTGTAACATTTGGGATCAAAATTTTTATAGTCACCTATGGCAACCCAGCAACCGAGAAAACAATGTCGAATTTTGTTTGTTTGTGTTAATCCAGTGACAGTTTCATCCTGGGTATCTTCTATATTTTACCGCCAAGAGAATAATGAATATGAATTAAAGAATAACGTTCGTTCCTAAAACCCAACCTAGAAAAAAACTTCTGTCAGACGTGACAGTTAAAAAAAATAATGGAACCTCACAGGGAGAGAAATGATTACTTCTCTCACGATTTCGAGGGCTGAGAAATCGACATTTTCTCCCGGTTGTGAAAAAAAGTATTTATTTGAGTAAATATGCATTACCCACGCATAAATAAAGAATGCCGTTGAACGATTAAACGAGTATTTAATATTTTCGTGCAAAATTTAATATTTATTTATCATTATTTGTTTTCCATTTAACGAAATTGTATTAAAATTCAAATGTATGCAACCTACGTAAACATTTTTACTTATCTTTTACTCCTCTAACCCCTTATCTCGAAAGTATTTACTGATAATATCCATTCTTAGCTTTTATTTGCCTATAGAATTTCTCATCATTGGTTTATGTGTTCATTTAAGATTGTTTTGTATTTTTAGTTCCAAATAATCTACTTCCATGATCTGTTTTATTAATAAAAGATTAATCAAAAATTGACACTTGGTTTGTTTCACAAATTGGAATCTGTTTTATTGTTGTTCCTTTGATTTGGATGTTTGTTCCTGCTTGCTGCTGAAGACCATAAATTCAGGTTTTGTTTCATTAATTTTTAATAGGTTATTATAGTAGCAACTTTCTAGTAGTTTCATTTCATGTCTGTACCTATATTATTTTTTATTTCATTGTAGTTTTCTCCTGAATAAACTATACAGGTGTCGTCGGCGTATACATGGTTTTCCTTTCAATTTGAGCTCTAGTAAGTCATTTTTATATATTTTGTATATTATGGGTGGTAAGTTGCCTCCTTGCGGTACTCCATATTTGTCTTCGAGCGGTTGACTTTAAAACGTGGAACCAAACGAGTTTCTTCTTTCAAACTTACTCATAATTTTCTGTACATACTTTCAACAATAACGACCAGAAATATTTGTGTTAAATTTAAACATAAATAATTGTAATTAAATAAATAATCGAAGTTTCTCCGTATATAGCTGAATCAATCACACTTTTGATTCAGCTATATACGGAGAAACTTCGATTATTATTTATTTAATTATATCAATACTCCGTAATTAGGAAAATCATCGAATATCAATAATTGTATTGTTTATGCTGGAGGCTTCTACTTCGTTATAGATTTTGAATATTTTAATAAAACACTTTTAACTTTGTTTTGTATAACTTGGATATCCATGTTATACAAAAAAAGTTTTCCCATTGCCATGGATATGCTGCAGAAAAGTTGTCAACTACTTCCCTCAAATAAAAATTCCCTGACTTGTAAAAAAATACAACTATTTCCCTGCTGGACAAACCTCTTATAATTGCCATTACAAATTCCACCCGTTCTTCAACAGTTAAACAGACATTTTCTAGTATAAATTCGTTTGATTACTTGCCTTACTAATAAATCTAACATTTCGTAAATTCAAGGTACTATTTTTGCTCAGTTATTTATATTAAATAATGTCGTTTTATTGTATTTATCTAATGCTTTCTGCAACAAGTAAGGTTAATCCCAATTTGTTTAAATAATGTCATTTTTTAATGATAAATGAGAACCAAATTCAACAAATATTAATTTTAAACATGATAACTTCTCTGTGGTAATTTCTATTTACCATGGAAACTTTTCAGTCCCATTTCATATAAATCCGTATACAGACAATGATCGCAATAACAATCGGCTAATTATGAAAACTTGCGAGTAAATGAAATGCGCCATTGTCTCTCCCCTCTGGCGGATCTCTGCCTCGATTCTCACCAACCCGAAAGGTGTCGCAACTCAACCTTTTTATCCATTATTTATTTTCGCAGCTCCGTACCCACGATTTAACGAATAAACGCGGGTTTTCATGGCTATTCGAAGCGTCCGACGAATTCGCCTTTTCAAAAGAAACGGACGCCAGAAACACGCGATGCCCTCGGGCCTTGAAACATATTTTCCACCGTGCAATCAATGCAAATTGTTCGTGTTCTATTTTATATTTCTTTGAAAAAAACGACGTTGTAAAATTCGTATTAAAATATTATTGATTAACATAAATGCTATGAGAAATTGTGTAGTGCACATTTTTTCAACAGAAGAATGAGAAAAATCAGTTGCCGTTTTAAAATTACAAAAAGATTTGTTGGTCAGTAGATCTTTCATATTTTGAACGAAGAATCCAAAGCGAATCGGTTTGCAATGTTCTCCTTGTGTGCAAATTAGTTAGATTCAATTAAAATATGCAATTTGAATTTATTGACGAAAATATATATTGCGAATATGTAAATAAATTTTAACGACAATTAAAAATAAATGAATTGTAAATATTTGAAATTACCGTATTTTTGTTTATTTATGAACGGGTCCATTCAAATACGGAACAACGGCGATTATAAATTTAATTTATTCGTAATTTTGTATTCGTGGGGTCAAAATCCATCGGAAATAACGATTGCAATATTATTATTAGTAGAAAACATAATTATGCGGCATATACGTAGGTTAGAGTACGTATTATTGCAAAATTGCGCGAACAATAATTATTTATAATAATAAATTTCGTTTAATCGGTCAAATGATTTTTATTGCGTAAGAGATAAGCTGCAAAAACATTATTAACCTTTTTGGTTAGATAGTACATACATAATATCGATTGATAATAATAAATGGTATCCCACAGAAAACGCCACTTAAAAAACAACATTCACGGGGTTATTGACGAAAATTTTGAAGAAAAAAATATGCAGTTATCAGATATAGTACATTCGCACAGAGGTGACAGTGACTCATGCTTTTTCGATCTAATCATCGCGTCTGGATAAATATCTATACTCGTTCGCACGCTTAAGAAAAACGAAATTAAATACGAAACGTATGTCGATATGTAAATTCAAGGGCTAAGTGCAACGTATGTCTTTTCTCATGCTATCTATTCTAACCTCAAAATTCACGTTTAGTGACCGTCTCCGATTTCGATTTAGTTAAGAGCAGAATTGATTGTATCCATTTCATTAAATTTAATGACAAATTTCCAGTTGTCTTTACCGATTGCCGAAAAATACACTCATAAAGTTTCGTCGGGAAAATATTTGCACTCTCGAGAATTTTTAAATTTCCCGCCTGGACTGAATCGAATTATTTTATGGACATACGTTTACTAGAAACTTAATTCAGGCAACATGGAGCTATGAATCACTGTCATATTGTGTTTTACAAATATATCATTTTAGAATTTCGATGTTATAATAAATAAATGAATTTTAAAAGCTTTTTTTTCTTCAGCCAATTAAATATTGTAACAATTGGCACAGAAAGGAGGGGGTTATGTTTTTTTTCCTTCAAATTTTACGCCGTGGCGCCGTTTTAATTATACAAAAGGAAAGTACCTTCCGGTGAAGGGCGCGGCCATCTTAATTGGACGCCGCTCAGCGAGTGGATGTGAAAATGGCGGCGATAAAAGTTATTATTTGTTTAATTTAATTAGGGACGTAGACAATAGTGAAGCGAAACCGGCAAATTCTGGTCAAGGATCATCATCATCTTAATTATTCCCAGTTTCGTTCGCGAAAACAAAGAGCCTCTGTAATATACAAAACTTGCACAATGTTAAACTAAATATTCATTTAAATTAAGAAAGAAGAAAAAACGAGAAAGTAAAAAAATTCATTTAGAAAAAATTGCAAAAAAGTCACCATGGAGAAATTTTCTTAAAAATTATCGTAGACCTTTATGTAATACCTTTTTTTTCATCAAAACAACGAGATAAAACGATTGGCGTTAAAAAATTTCATCCAGAGAAAATTGCAAAAAAGTTAGCAAGTCACCTTGAACTTTATGGAGAAATTTTGAGAAAAGTCGATTTTTTCAAACTTTGAACGGCCGTAGCGGCCAAACGAAAACTTCAAATTGAACGCGGTTTTCAATTCTGTGTTCGTTGTGTGTCAATTAGTCGGATGTAATTGAAATTGGCGATTTAGAATTTTTTGCGAAAACCTGAAAAATCATTCATGCCCCTCACAAATTGTAAACAATCGAAGCGAGTTTATTTGATAAATAATGTTCATCAACAATTACTTTTTATTGACATAATGTATGAAAAAATTTGAACACAATTTAAATTTCTTTCTCATTATTTCGTGTTTTTTTTTTAATTCAAAATTTTGATAGAAATATCGAGGCGATTCCGACCATTTTTGAAAAATGTCTGTGTCTGGCTTTACGTGTGTCTTAAATGTCTGTGTGGCTGCCCTCGTATGTTGTATCTCAAAAACTAATACAACAATTAAATTGAAATTTTGAATGTTTGAAATTTTGAAATTTTCTTTGACATTCTAAATAACTGGCAAACTTTTTGAAAAATTTGGCAAAATTTGGAAAAGTGGAAACCAAATTTTGTTTAAATGTGAAAATATTGGAAAAATCTGTTCTACATATAATTATTGAAGATAACGAACATCTGCACATCTTTTATTGATACATTTAAAATAGACAAACAGTGACCTGATCTTTTGGTCTGTAATTATTAAATGATAATAGTTGCATCTAATTTATTTCAACAAAAATTGTTATAAAATAAAAAAAATCGAAATCCTACTTGGTCTTAAAAAAGAAAAATAGCAGAAACATCCTATTATACCATCAAATCGGAGAAAGTTATATTTTCTTTGCGGTTTTGAAAACACCGTATTTTGTATCCCAATCTACACATATCCAATCTTTTTCAATATTAATAATAATAATAATAATTTTTAATGTTGTTAGTTACCTTAAAGGTTTACTTAAAGGTTTACAAAAGTCGTGTACATTAATGATAATAAAATAAAATCAATTACAATAAAATATAATAGCAAATGTAAATAATAATAATTAGGTTACATATGTTACATATTGTTGACTGTTATCAATAATTGTTCAGACGGTTGCAGTTAAATGCGGTTTATTTATTTTTTTCTTGAACGGTGATTAAAAATGTTTATGCGATTACGTTAATAATTGCTTTTTTTCTAAAGATATTTACGCGTTCCAGTAACGATTCTAAATTAGCGAAATTGATCATTGCATTGCTCGCGTGACTTTTTGCAAGATCAGACGTGAACGGAATGAGTCACTGTGATTCAACAGTTAAACAATATTTTAAAAGTATTAGTCAACAGTCGGTGAGATGATAATTCTTTGTTTTCAAACTAATTTATTAATATAGGCAGAGTTAGGATGATCAATTTTAATTTCTAATATTTTTGAATTATTTTATTTTTTAAATTAACTCCTAGTCTACAGTAAAGATGGGTGAAATTACTCTTTTTTTGTGAGTCGACTCGTGACTCTTGCATAAAAGAGTTTTTCCCATTGAAAAACATTGGAAAGAAAAAATTGCAAATTTTAGAAAATCGGATTTTTCGCTGTTAAAAATGTCTTGTAGTAAACAAACTAGAAACAACCTTACTTGTTGCAGAAAGCATTAAATAAATTTACATTTCGTTTTATTGAATTGATTTTTTGTCTCAACTGTCAAAATGACTTTAGAATTATTCGTAATTGAAGGTTTTGGAAGAATCATTCAAAAATTCTTTCATTGAAGATAAAACGTTGACGATCAAAAGTCAAGAGTTTGAATTGCAAATTGTATAAAATTGAATTCCTCGCTGTTAAAAATTTCTTGTGGTAATACGGTTAGTTTCAACTGTCAAAATTACTTTAGAATTGATCATAATTGAGGGTTTTGGAAGAATCATTCAAATTCCATCACCGGAGATAAAATGGTGACGATCAAAAGTCGAGAGTTTGAATTGCTTGGGTATAAACACGATTTTATAATATATATAATAATAATATTACTTATACAATATACCCTCTCCCCTCCCTCTTTTTGAAGAAAGAAAACGACTTTTCTTCCTAGACCAAAGTAACTAACGAAAAAGTGTTTTTAAGAGTTAATTAAAAATTGTTGCCGAGTTTGAAACTACATGGGCTCTTTGGCTCTACATAACGAGCCGCCGCTGAGCAATTGAAATATATTAATTGTACAAAAGTTGAAAAATGTGTATTTTTGACGAAAACCTGAAAAATCATCCAAGGGCCCCTCACAAATTGTAAACAATCGAAGCGAATTTATTTTATAAATAATGTTTATCAACAATTACTTTTTCTTAAAACAAATTAATCGATTTATTATTATTATTATTTATTAAATTTGTATGCGAAAATTTAATTAAAATCACAATTTTCGCCTCATCATCGTCACGTTTGAGATTATTTAAATTTACAATTAACCAAGAATTTGGCACCTCTTCTACGAGGACATTTTTTTGGGCCTCCCCCACTAAAAGGGGTCGCGGAAGGTCAACGCATCTCCTCCGACAATTAATTCCCCCTCGGTCTGGATGTCTTTTTCAAAGGACGGCCATATGCAGGCGCATTCATTTTTAATTGTCCCCCTCGCGGTCCAATTAGGGTAATCCCATGGTGCGTTTAATTTGAGGGGTCAATGACTTCTTAAAGTCGAGGGAGAGGGTACCTTGAAAACTAACAAAAATGACTGAGAGACTTCTGGTCGATGGCCGTTTGTACACCGAAGAAAGATTATTTTAAATTTTTTATTTTTAACCGAGAAATTTCTTAAAAAATATTTTTAAAAATGCTTTTTTTGATGAACGTCTTTCTGAAATAAATGAAAAAATAAAACACCCAAAGTTTAAAAAATGATTTATTTCCAGTCGATTCAACAAAAGACATTGGCAGTCCCACATTTTTTTATAGACAAAAAATAGTGTTCAGTATGAGCTTTTAGACTTAAAAAAAATTGATCCTTATTGTGGCGTTTTGAGTCAATTTAACCTTTATAGGAAATTTTGAAAAAAGTCGATTTTTTTAGAATTTGAACGGCCGTAGCGGTTAAACGAAAAATACAATTTGAACGCGGATTTCAAATTTGTGTTCCTTGTGTGTCAATTAGTCGGATTTAATTAAAATTGGCGATTTAAATTTTTTGACGAAAACCTGAAAAATCATCCAAGGTTTTCCCGAAAAATTACATTTGAAATGATTTTCTGAAGAAACCACTGGTTCGATTCGGGGTTTCTATACATCACCGTAAAGATCCCTTCAAGACCCTTCAAAAAATGTACTTTCGCAGGAACAAATGTCAATTTGAAGTCCGTGACACGTCAACAAAGAAAACTTGAAAATGGAAAAAATTGAAAAAATCAACTTTCTTTATAATCATCGTAGACCTTTATGTAATACCATTTTTTTCATCAGAACAACGAGATAAAACGGTTGGCGTTAAAAAATTTCATCCAGAGAAAATTGCAAAAAAGTTAGCAAGTCACCATGAACTTTTTGGAAAATTTTGAGAAAACTCGATTTTTTCAAACTTTGAACGGCTGTAGCGGCCGAACGAAGAATCCAATTTGAACGCGGATTTGAAATCTGTGTTCCTTGTGTGTTTTGCGTAACACCGTCTTCAGAATGACTTGAAAAAAAATAAGATTTTTTTTTGTTAAAATAATTTTTTTTATCGTTATTTAGGAGTTTTTTTAAGCACGATTTACGACTAAAGTCATTTTGCGTATTTCCGTTTTCGGAAGTCTCGCATTTTTGTTGAGACAAATAGTGTTCAAAATGAGTTTTTAGACTTGAAAAAAAAAATATAAGAAAAATGTTAATTTTAATTTTTTTTTTAAATTGTTGTTTAGGCGTTTCCAGTCACTATTTACGACAAACAACATTTGAGTATCTCCGTTCATCGCCATCATGATACTTTCTCCGTTTTGATGGTATCATAGTTATTTGTATTTATGGTTTTTCAATTTAGTCATATTTTAAAAACACGTTTAAAACGTCAAAAATTTTGAAAGATGTAAATGACAAATTCTAAAGCCGCGTCCTCACTGAGTCGACATTGTCGATCGACTCTGTCTATCGACACTGTCGACTTGGTGTGTACGCGTCAATCGACTTCGTCGAAGATTTTTAATTTTCCAAAAAAGTGAAACTAAATTGAAAAAGAATTCAAATAAAACCATTAACTTGATTGTTTCACCTTTTGTGTCGGCAGTTTCGACAACTTTAGATTTAGTAGATACATTTTGAATAATTCAAATAAAACAATTCATTTGGTACGTATGACTCTCAGTAGCGGCTCGTGGAAAATGTTGATGGTACTTTTACAATATGGGCAGGTCCTCGCCTCTTTTTTTAAAGCAAGAAAGAACGATTAATCTTCGATTGGTTTTCCATAAACTGTCGGTAAAATCAAAGGGTAGTCGAGTCGAATCCAGAGTGTGGACGTGCTATTAGGCGTTCGACATCGGCAAACAGATTAGTAATCAATGTGAGTGTGTCGTGACACGTTGTTTGTAGGTTATAGGTCCGTTGAAAAATGGAACGGGAACAATGTCGAAATCGTCCCTTTTTAAGTCTTCTATCAGATTACTACTGCTGTACCGATTTCTACTTTCCAGGCTTGGTCGAACCCAAAATCTTCTTTTACGCAATAATCACGTCTTCTTCATCAACCATTTTCGACAAACTTTCTGTCTACTTGGTGTGGACAGGTGAAGTCTTGAAGATTTGTTGGTCGACAGTGTCGATAGACAGAGTCGATCGACAATGTCGACTCAGTGAGGACGCGGCTTAATAGCCAGTTTACTCAAGAACTAAAGTGATTTCGAAGAAAACATATTCTTTATAAGTTAATTTGATCTATTACCGTTTCATAATTATAAACCAAAAAAAAATATCTTCAAAAATTATATATCCGTAATTAAAAAAAAATTGATTTTTTTTTTCTCGTACTTCGTAACGGAGACAGCAATAATACGATACTTTTCGAAACCTACAACAAGAGTCCGAGAATTATTTACTGAAACAACCGCTTTCCCGGCTAATGCCATGATGAACAATCGAACGATTTAGTAAAAATTTGTTGCAACTTCAAATTCCGAGTGAAATTAAAGTTTCGTTTCTCAATGAGACCATTTCCGGTCATGGACATCTTTGGCAACAACGCGTACACACGTTCGTGCAGCACAGTTCGAAATGTCATTATCGCGGGCCGCAATTTCCGCGCGAGGCCGCCCGCCGCCGTTTGAAAAAGGGCCGCAAAATGTGTGGAAAAGAAAAAATCGAAAATTGATCTCTGTCGCAAGCCTCTCCTATACTACGTGATCCAATCAATTTCGATCTAATTGAGCGTGTATCAACAGCACATACACGCAGCAGCACACAATGGCACTTTTTCCTCCCGTCGTCGTCGACACACTAGAATGCATCGTGGAGGTAATTAGGGCGTGAAGTTGGAGCAAAAGGGGGCTCTAATTGAATTCATATGAGTTTATTATGTCTTAGGATTTACAAAAAAAAAAAAACAGTTTTGATGCGTCACAAAAAGTTCTTATACACTAAAGTATACTAAATAAATTAATTGTTTATTAACATTTTTTTTTTTTGACGTGAGGAGAGGAGATTTTCAAAAGACACCCCTGTAGTGGGGTAGTGTTGGATTCGCCGGGATCGCGCCTATCAACTAAAACCTCTCATATGATCGGTGCTAGGGCTAGTCTGACCAGTGGCCTATTCTAGGTTGACGAGATGTTTGATCTCTTAGAAGGTTTATTAACAAACAAAAATTGGTGATATTTTATACTATATTATAGTCTGTCCACGGTACACATAGAGTTGTAAAAACGCCCACAATCGCCAACGCATCATTCTTACTGGCCGATTCGAAAAATTGCGGGAAATCCGCACGTCCAAATCACGCAGTACAATTGCAAATGGTTGACAGGATCGTCAGCTGATTGCCTCATTGTGATCGAGTACCTTTCTGCTTGTTTAATTATAATGGCTCTATCTCCATCAAAACGACGCCGTGCGAAGCATTTTTCAGTGTCCACCAAGGAATCTATACTTAATATTTTTAAGGTGTGTCGGGAAAATTATCCTGAACGCACCAAAGTTGAAAATGTGGTATTCACCGCAAGTGCAGGAGGTACGTTCTTAATTTCTAAATGTACTGGTTCCATGGGCTAGATTAATATATTTGTAGATGTTTGTGTGGCCAGCGTTTCTAACATCAATCGGCAAATAAATTTCAGCCTCCTAAAAACGTTCTACGAAACAATATACTAAGCAACATGCAGAGCACGACCAAGACAAAAACTGAACTTTTACAGTTTGGACTGTTCCTAACAGGTGGCGCCACTAGCTCTGTTTAAATAAATTTACATAGTGTAAATCAGATTTTTGCTCAGAACAAGTGGGCGTTTTTACAACTCTATGTGTACCGTGGACAGACTATAGTAACTCTAAAAAGAGTGCTTTCTTGTTTACGCCTTATACACAAACATCAACCATCATTCTGGTTATGCACCTAATGCATCGTACACACCTGCGCATTTTCACGAACCGCGTGCTCAAGTGTGTACGAAGCATAATATGTATACGCATCTAGATTAACCAAATAAATCACATTTTCTTAGGCTGAAAGACCTCTTGTCAATTGCCTGTTGAGGTCATTTGTAAAAGTGTCTCAATAAATGTATTGTCTCTCTCTCTCTCTCTCTCACACACACACTTTGTAAGCTTATTCTAAACACTATTTGTCCATAAAAATTATTTGTGAGACTTACAGAAACTGAGACAGGCAAAATTTCTTTTTACGTGGATCGTTCTCACATCGACTGGAAATGCCGAAAAACGATTAAATTTAATTTTCTTCTAATATTGCAATCGTAAGAAAAAATTGCTATGTATCATTATGCGTTGTTGTTGATATTGATTATATTTATGTAGCGAACTATTCTACTCGGATCGAGTTACTCTCGAATTCATCGCTTTTACACAATTAAGACATTCCTGTACAAGTGTCACGTTACTCCCGACGACGACACACACACACACCCTTTTTCTCTTGTTAAAAGATTTTGCAAAACATCTCGGTTAACAATTTAAAAAAAAGCCCAGGTACGCCATTCTTTGTGGGTTATCAAAGCGAAGATTTTCGGTGCAGGTAGGCCCGCGTGACAAGTGCGTTGGCACCGTTAGCCGCTGACGGATGGGCTCATTGTCAAATTTTGAAATTTTTACCGGAATCCTGTGCGAGCAATAAAAGCGGTGCCGATGTACACATCTGGAGGGCCCTCTCGTAAACAGATGCAACGGTACGATAAGGACTACCACCGTGTACCAATTAACATTTCGTTTCTAAGAAAGTGTCTTTATGTTTCATAAAAATAAAACTGGGTCATATTTTTTCCTCGGTTGGTATCAGTGTTTTGATTTATTAGGCCCATAAAAGAAAAACAGGAATTCCAAAATTGCTATTTTATGGTGTTTTTTTTAGGAAGGGTAAGGCAATTACCAATAAAGGTTAAGTTTATGTAAATATGCATAATTCTTGCAAAAATGGTTACCGAGAATAACCCACCCTTCGGGTTGTTTAGATTGTTATAACCATCAAATATAGAAATTCTGGAGACGTTTTAAATTTAAAATTACTTGTTGATGTAGGTTTAAAAATTAAATTGTTTTATTTTCAACTAGTTTCGGCTTAGTGCCATTTTCAAGATCAATAAGATGGTTCACATTTCAAAATTAAATAAAAATTAATATTTGCTTGTAACTCGTAATTATCTTGTACAAGCTAATTGGAAATTGCATTAGCGTGTAAACGTACAGTTCTGTGCAATAAAATTAAGCACAAGTCTTATGAGTATTTTTTACAATATTCTAGTTGTGTAATTCGGGTCTGCAACATTTTCAATAAATGATAAAACACCATAACTTGAAAGTAACAAGCCAAAAACCAAGACTAAGACTTCTATTTTAGTTATAATTCGATTTTTTTAATTATTGGAAATTGACAAAGGGTATAGCCGAATAAGATGGTCAAAAGTGCCCCAAAAGCAAATCAATAATCGCGATGACTGGATGAAAGATAATTAAAAATGCCGTTGATTGCTCGAAATTTCAGCTTCCTGAAGCGATTCGTTGTCGAGATATGACTGAAAACGTGAGTTTTACGTTTGATTTTTTTCTCTCGTTTCCTATGGCTCGAATCAAGCTGAAACCACGTCTACCCAAAACAAAACAAAAATACTTCTCGCAGTATTTTTTTTAAAACTTTTTTGGCGCCAAATTCAAATAGAAAAATGACGTAAAAGTTTTCAAAACTCATTTTTGCAGTGAAGACATTCGAGGACTGTCTCAGTTTTTTTTTACCAAATTCTATAACATACATGTTTTTCAGAATTTTAAACAGTGTGGAAGATAGTTAAAATAATTAAAAACCACCTTAAAAATTTGAATTTCGCGCCAAAATTGTGATAAAAAAGTTATTTTTGTGAAATAATTATTTTTTTTTTAATTAGAGAGATACACTTCACAAAAATAACTTTTTTTTATCACAATTATGGCGCGAAATTCAAATTTTTCAGGTGGTAAAAGTGGTTTTTAATTATTTTAACTATCTTCCACACTGTTTGAAATTCTCAAAAAAATGTATGTTATAGAATTTGGTAAAACATATTTACAGAAAAAAAAACTGAGACATTCCTCGAATATCTTCACTGCAAAAATGAATTTTGAAAACTTTAACTTCATTTTTCTATTTGAATTTTTCTATTGAACTTTTTTTTTATCACAATTTTGGCGCGAAATTTAAATTATTCAGGTGCTAAAAGTGGTTTTTAATTATTTTAACTATCTTCCACACTGTTTGAAATTCTCAAAAAAATGTATGTTATAGAATTTGGTAAAACATATTTACAGAAAAAAAAACTGAGACAGTCCTCGAATATCTTCACTGCAAAAATGAATTTTGAAAACTTTAACTTCATTTTTCTATTTGAATTTGGCGCCAAAAAAATTGAAAAAAAATACTGCGAGATGTGATTTTTTTTTTGTTTTTGGTAGACGTGGTTTCAGCTTGATTCGTGCCATAGAAAAGGAGAAAAAATATAAAACGTAAAAATCACGTTTTCGGTCATATGTCGAACTGCTTCAGGAGGCTGAAATTTCGAGCAATCAACGGCATTTTTAATTATCTTTCATCCAGTCATCGCGATTATTGATTTGCTTTGGGGGCACTTTTGACCATCTTATTCGGCTGTACCCTTTACATATTTTCGCAACCAGGAAGTCCACTTTAAACTATAACATATTTTGTGTGCTTAATTTTATTGCACAGAAGTGTACCTTAACCTCTTCACGCCTAGGTTCGCCACATGTGGCAACAAGCAAAAAATGAATACAAAAACATTGTACAAAAAAAATTACTTTAGCGCCATCTATGGAATATTTATTCATATTTTTTTGCGACAAGTGAAATCATATTTCGTAAAAAAAGTTAACAACAACAAAGAAGTAATTTTTCATCAAACGTGGGATTAAATCAAAGCAGCATAGGCGCGAGGTGATTAATGGATATTGCGGGCCAACGAATGTCACCATTTTGGGAAATTAAATTTGCAGGTCAATCCAAAAACATTTTCTAGTACTTGGTTGGGATGTATTATCAATATTTATATTATAAATAATTCGAGCTGTCTGTAGATGATAAGCTGCAATGGTAAAAGTTTGATAATTGCCTTTCGAAACGAGCTCTCTGGTAGATAAATAGATAAAACACACACATTTTTCGATCATTTGCTGTTGACTATTGGTGAAAGTGCTGGACCGACTGCTTATCAACATAAGAGAGCGGAATTGCAAACTTTGCACTTGTCAGTTTGATTAAATCTTGACAAATGGCCACTGGTTGGTTAACCGTTTGTCCGTTCGTTTTACGTGTTCTGCAAATTTAAAAATTTTCCGAGAATTTCGTGAAAGGAAACGTTTCCGATTTATAATCTTTTTTTTAAACCATTAAATATGATGAAAAAAAAAACTGTCAACTGTGAAAATGTTAAAATCCAATATGGCGGCCGTAAGAAAAACAAAAGTGGTCAATTGTTTCACCGTCATCTTGAAAGAGATAATGCAGATTAAGATTAAGATTCTCCATTAAATATGGTCTTGGTAAAAAATGCGTAATATTAATAGTTTTCACATAAAAATAACAATTAAAAAATTTAATTTTAATTTTTTTTTTTAATAAAAAAGCCAAGTAAAATTATGTTTATCCGGGTTTTACACATTCTGCAAATTTAAAAAAATTCTGAGGATTTCACGGAAGGAAACGTTTTTAAATTAAATTTCTGCTTAAAAAAAATGAATGTGATGAGAAAAAACTCTTTCATCAGAAGATGTTAAAATCCAATATGGCGGCCGTAAAAGAAACAAAAGTGATTCATTGTTTCTCCACTATCTTAAAAAAATTATAATAAATCTAAAAACATATTTAGATTACATTATCAATCATTACAAAGTGTCTTAGTAAAAAATGCGTAGTATGAATAGTTTTCGCATAAAAATAACAATTGAAAAATTAAATTTTAATTGGGTAGAGGTCCGGCCTCTAGACCCCGTTGTTGCGGGTTCGAGTCCCGTCCGTGCGGTCACTTTTTCAACACGAAAATGATTGTATAAGGGTTCCCTGTTCCTAATCTCAATAGTTTTCTTGTATTCGGCGATTATCAAATTAGGAATAATTATTATAATCTGAAAGATAATTGGATTCTACTTAAGAATACGTTACTAAATACAGGGTGTGCCATTTGAAAAAACGAAGTTATTCAACTTTATAAGTTGGGTTTTTCTACCGCATTTTTTTTATCACCGTGTATAATTTTTTGTATGAAATCATAGTTGGCTCTATAGTTCGAACCTTTAACCAAATAATAGAAATGATTTTAATCGTTCAACGTCAATCACTGGGGCAAAAATAAAATTTCACCCGGACCATGCATTTCAACAAATCTTCAAATATTTCGAAAACGGCAAACAATAGGTATAGGGAGTATTGAAGTAACTTACCTTTATTTACTCCATATAATTCAAAAATGACAAAAAATACAGGGTGTTCCATTAAAAATACAAACATAAGTTTGGTCTGTAACTTTGTTATGAGACACCCTGTATAAATTTTAATATTTTTAGGGCGTGCAGCTCACTATTATACACAACTTTTGTATTAAACATTTTTCGAAATTTTGAAAAATAACTACGTGATTGACCGTTCCCATAGCTCTAAAACACCCTGTATATCAATTGTGGCTGAATACCCTAGCTGGCTAAGCCAATTCCCTATCAAAAAAAAAAAAAAAATTAAATAAAAAGCCAAGTAAAATTTCTCAACGGATTATGTTCGTCCATGTTTTACATATCCTGTAAATTTAAAAAAAATTCGACAATTTTACATTTCTAAATCATAAATTTAAAATTTCTGCTCAAATGTAAAATTAAACCATTGAATATGATGAGAAAGAACTCTTGCATCAGAAAATGTTGAAATCCAATATGGCGGCCGTAGGAAAAACAAAAGTTGTCTATTGTTTCCTCGCCATCTTGAAAAAATTATAATAAATTAAAAAACACATTTAGATTCTTCGTTAAAAAATGCTTACCAATAACAGTTTTCGCATAAAAATAACAATTGAAATTTTTTATTTTTTCGCAATATTTTTTTAAATAAAAAAGCTATGTAAAATTTCTCAACGGATGTTCGGCCAGGTTTTACGGGTTCTGCAAATTAAAACATTTTCCAAGAATTTCACGAAAGGAAACGTTTTTAAATTATAAATGAAAAATTTCAGCTCAAATGTAAAATTAAACCATTAAGTATTATGACAAAAAAAATCGCATCAGAGAATGTTAAAATCCAATATGGCGGCCGTAAGAAAAACAAAAGCGATAAATTGTTTCTCCGCCATCTTGAAAACTATAATAAATCTAAAAAAATTCATTTAGATTTTCCATTAAATATTGTTTTAGTAAAAAATGCGTATTATTGATCATTTTCACATTAAAAAAATAAAAATAAGAATTGAAAATTTTAATTTTTTCGTGATTTTTTGAAAACAAAAATCTCAACAGCTTATCAATATTAATAATAATATTAATAAATTGACTGTAACGCAAATGTTAAAATTTCACTTATGTTTGTCGAAACACTGTAATAATTATACAGTGCGCGCCTAAAGTATGGAATATATTCAGTAAAACCGAAATAAAATATTTTTGAAAAAAATCCTTGAAAAGGTCGATTTTCTTTTATAAAAATACCCACTTTTGCATAAAATTCGATTTTCAGTCGTCATTTGTTTTTGAGTAATGACGTCAGCTATTTTGTTTTTAATTGGCAACGCCCTATTTTTATCTTTGATTTTGAGAGATCTCTTCATTGTCAAACTGGCAGTATAAAAATATTGCCATCTTACATAAGACATTTTTCGAGTAAATGGCAATTGAAGGTGAGAACTTGATATTTAGAGCTTTTGCAAAATGCCCTTGCTCCAGTGCTTTTTTCAACAAAAATATCTTAAACTTCCATATAATACAATATGATTTCAGCAAGACGGCGCACCCCCGCACTATGCGCGTTATTTGACAATTGCTATACGAATAGGTGGTTTGGCAGGCGAGAACCGATAGAATAGCTCGTGAGAGAGATGAATGCCCGGAATTAGCCTCGAAAATATTCAAAATGTTCAAGAAGAATTTCTAAAAAAAAAAAGGCGCATAGTGGGAGATGCGGCGTCTTGCTGAAACCATATTGTGATATATGGAAGGTCAACATTATTTTTGTTTGGAAAAATTACTACAAGCGCTGAAACAAGGTCATTTTGTAAAAACTTTAAATATCGGGTTCTCACCTTTAATTGTCATTTACTCGAAAAATTTCTTATGCAAGATTGCAACATTTTTATACTGCCAGTTCGACAATGAAAAGATCTCTCAAAATCAAAAATTAAAATAAGGGGTTTTCATTTAAAAACAAAATGGCTGACATCATTACTCAAAAACAAATGACGACTGAAAATCGACTTTCATGCAAAAATGTGTATTTTTATAAAAGAAAATCGACCTATTCGAGGATTTTTTTCAAAAATAATTTGTTTCGGTTTTGCTGAATATATTCCATACTTTAGGCGCGCACTGTATAAGAGATAGTTGTACTTCTTTAAGTTTTTATTTGGTTTATATCGCGACCGGTTTCGGTGTATTATACCATCATCAGGCGAAATTGTTTAAATTAACTTAAAATGTCCAAAATTTTCTACAAAAAAATCTTCTTCACCAATATAGAATATATTTTAAATATCGTATCTATTTAAAATTCACAATATACCATGTAATTATATTATTACTGTCTTAAATGACATCATCGACCACTAATGGTTGGTCTAAGACATGTGTTATTAGAAGCCTCGGGGGGGTATCCGAGACATGCACATATTATTTTTTTATTTTTTTTCAATTTAACGGCCGAAGCAGTTGCTCCGTGTAAACCGCAACGCCACAGCCTACATTTCGCAACAATCGCGCGTTCAGCTGTCTTCCGTTTCCTGTGAGGAATCGGTCTATAAGCAACGGTCGTTTGTAATTTTATTAATTTATGCGTACATGACGAGATAAAATCGTGTCCGCTCGATTTAACTAGGAGAGAGTTTTTTCAAAATAAATTTGTATCTATTCCCCACCATCGCCAATATTAAACGAGAAACATTCTAGAATAATGTACCAAAAATGATTCATAAATAAATTCTGCGAGAGCAAATTTCAATGATGATATTTTCGGTGGTGCCACTTAAAATTTTATTAATGCACGAATGTGAATTCCGATGATGGAAATACAACGAGTACAAAGCACAAGTTGCATTTCCAAAGATGTGCTTCACACTCGTTGACATTCGCAATTTTTTTTGGATGCCACGAATGTGGAACGGAAATGCAACGAGGGCGAAGCACGTCTTTGGAAATGCAACTTGAGCTTCGCACTCGTTACATTTCTATCGTTGGGATTCATATTCATGGCATTCAAAAAAAATCACCGAAAATATCATCATTGAAATTTGCTCACAGAATTTATTTATGAATCATTTTTGGTACATTATTCTAGAATGTTTCTCGTTTCACCACCGAAAATATTGCATTTCCGAAGATTGGGATTAGTTATGGATTGCTACACAGTAATTACCTATGCTCATACCTCCAAGACATTAAAATAGTTATTTAAGCAACAAGAAACGTAAGGACGTATTAACTGTCGCCTGCCGAAAATGTTAATTGTCATTACGTTCCGTGTTGCTTATTAATTTTTTTCCGCTACCGGAAATATAATACTTGAAAAAGATCAGAAAATATTCTAAAATACGGCTTGTGACATTTGGGATTCAAATTTTTATAGTCACCTATGCGTCCTATGGTAACCCAGCAACCGACAAAACAATGTCGAATTTTGTTTGTTTGTGTCAATCCAGTGAAACTTTCTGCGGGCATGGAGGCAAACGAAGCTGCGAATATTGCGTGTTAGAACCTGTTACCGACAAAATCGAAAAAGGTATGTGCCCTGTTACGACTCTCTTAAGCAGTGGTTATGTAAAAAGGATGCCGATGCTATAGGTATAGACGAAAATGTGTTGCTCGCCTATATGTTGGAGCGTTACGTTTCTGTTTATTATTTTCCTAGGTCCGTCTCCAAGGATAACAAACACCACGAATGTTATCAACCACTTACGATACCTGTAACCATGCATGCAATGCGTATTTACGTTGTCGGTAGCGGAAAAAATATGTTATTTTTTAAATATTTGCGACGGCAAATAGATGGCGCTGTCATACGTCGTCATAGGGTTGAAATTTGCAAATCGCACGTGCGTTTGTTTATACATGCGCGCGCGTCTTATTATTTAAAGCCGGCGCGGTGTGCGAGCTTCCCTCCCACCACTAGCACCATCACCACCGCCGCCACCACAAACAGACAGCCTAGCTCAACGGGCTCCGCTAGTTAGCAATTGCCCGTTCGTGCCGTTCGCAGCGATAAAGAGTGGCTCCCAAGTGCGTTCGCTGGTTCGTCTAGTATAGTAATTAGAAGCGCGGTCAGAGGGTGCTATGGACGAGCGTCGCGAGGCGCTCACGTGCAAGCGCAAGTGGACGTCGTCCAGTGGCGTGCGTGCTACCACCGCCCCTCAATAGTGTGACCAGGGATTAACCCCAACGACAGGCCGGAGATATGGGTATCGTGACCAAGACCATCGGGATCATTTTCAGTCTGTAAGTTGGTGCCCAGTTGCCCACCTTTTGCTTATTTAATTGAGAGACGGTGTGTGCTGCGTGTGCCCCTTTCATCCTTTCGTTTATTTGTTGTGAACTGCAGTAACCCGCGGTTATTATTGTCGCTCCGCTTTCAAATAAAAACATCGGCGTTGCGCCGCGGGGGGCTAAATATACACATCACTTGCTGTCTGAATTGCACATGTGTTCAAAATGTTTCTATTTTAATTCCATTTAATGCAATTGCATTTCTACAAACCGTAAATTTTTAATAGTTAATAATTGTTGAAACTACATTAATATATTATAGACAAATATTGATGAAACCTACATTTCAAAACGCGCCTGGAAAAAATAATTTAAAAAATCGGTATTGTATTTTTTCGAAGATGTGAAGATTTTAGTGTAAATTTAGTAAAAATTACGGATTTACTCAATGGTCCGTTGTCGAGGATTATTTCGACAGTGAAAAAAAATATGATTTAAAAAATTAGTATTGTATTTTTTGAAGATTTCAAAAGTTATGCAGATTTTAAGTTATGAAATAATTTACACTAAAAAATCTTCACATCTTCGAAAAAATGCAATACCGATTTTTTAAATTATTTTTTCAATGCTCTCGAAGTAATCCTCTACGACGTACCATTGCGTTAATCCGCCATTTTTACAGCACCCTCTATATATAATCTGAATAAACATTTTTACTCCGAAATTCTGGAAAAATTATACAAAAATCGGTATTTCAAATCCACATAACTTCAAAAAATACAATACTAATTTTTTAAATCATTTTTTTTTCACTGTCGAAATAATCCTCGACGTCGGACCATTGAGCCAATTCGTCATTTTCACAGCACCCTGTTGCATATACAAACAGAATAAAACTTTTTTTAATTAAATTGCATAGCCACCTACGATATGTTAGAATAAAAAAAATATTAAAAATCATAGCACTGCAAGTTATTGTTGATTTATTCTAAACAATCCACGAAAAAATATATCTTACGCAAATCTGGCAATTTATCACAGCACCCTGTTGCATATACAAAACCGAATAAAACTTTTTTGATTAAATTGCATAGCCACCTACGATATGTTAGAATAAAAAAAATAAAAATCATGGCATTGCAAGTTATTGTTATTGTTAATTTATTCTAAACAATCCACGAAAAAATATATCTTACGTAAATTACGGCAATTTATTGCCTTGTTAAATAAAATAACTATGAATAAAATTTATTAGTGTTATAAGAAATTTTATAACACAACCACGATCATTTTTGAAGGTTCAATCCATAAACTGGAAGCGTACTTTTAACACAATAACTTGTGTGGAAAAAGTGTGTATTTACTACAAAGTTAATTAAACCACAATTAAGCCATTTCCAGCAATTACGCCATCGTCAAGTGATAAAATGGTTAACAAACTCGTTAACCATTACTTCGATGAGGTCATATTTGACATCATTGTTGCCCGCCAGAGAAAAAAAAAATATTTCGCGCACACGCCTTTAAATAAAACTCAGAGTTATCTAAGAACGTCAAAATTGCATAAAAAAAACAAATTTCACTCTAAAAAATTCAATAAAATCAGTAGTACTCCACAAATGTTTATAATTTAAGGTTATTCAAGAAATTTTACTCCAACTTTGAAACGAATTATGATTTTTTCAATTTGGAAAAGTGAAATTTCACATTACAAAATTTAAAAAATGCGAAAAAAATATTCCACTCTAAAAAAATTCAACAAAGTCGGTATACTCCACAAATGTTTATAATTTAAGAACATTCAAGAAATTTTACTGTAAATTAATTTTGAAACGAATTATGACTTCTTCAATTTGGAAAAGTGAAATTTCACACGAGAAATTTAAAAAATGCGAAAAATATATTAAATTCCACTCTAAAAAAATTCAACAAAATCAGTATACTCCACAAATGTTTATAATTTAAGGACATTCAAGAAATTTTACTGTAAACTTAATTTGGAAACGAAAAAAGTAAAAGTAAAATTTCACATGAGAAACTTTAAAAATGTAAAAAAAAATTAAATTTCACTCTAAAAAATTTAACAAAATCGGTTTACTCCGCAAATGTTTATAATTTAAGGACATTCAAGAAATTTTACTGTAAATTAATTTTGAGACGAATTATGACTTTTTCAATTTAGAAAAGTGAAATTTTACACGAGAAACTTTAAAAATGTAAAAAAAAATATTAAATTTAACTCCAAAAAATTTAACAAAATTGTATTACTACACAAATGTCTATAATTTAAGGACATTCAAAAAAATTTACTGTAACTAAATTTTGAAACGAAAAAAGTAAAAGTAAAATTTCACACGAGAAGCTTTAAAAATGTAAAATAAAAAATATTAAATTTCACTCTAAAAAATTTAACAAAATCGGTTAACTCCGCAAATTGTTTATAATTTAAGGACATTCAAGAAATTTTACTGTAACTTAATTTTGAAACGAATTATGACTTTTTCAATTTGGAAAAGTAAAATTTCACATGATAAAATGAAAAAATTAGAAATATTACCAAAAGGATTCAATAGAATAAAATGTTTAGAATTCAAGGCCATTCAAGAAATTTTATTCTAAATTAATTTTGAAACGAATCACGAGATTATAGACAACAGTTTTCCAACCAAACAAATATATAATCTTGATGAAACTTATTTTTTTTTTTAGAATTTCATTAAAAATCAAATGATTATTTCAAGCTAATTACTAAGTCGTACATTGTTTTCTATTATGTTTTTTTATTCATTTAATTTCATATGTTAGCAATTTCTAAGGTGTGAGCCACAGAATTTTGTTTCTGAGTAGGCCACGCCCGAGAGAGACAAACATAGCAGTCATGTCCGAGATGAATTCATTTTTATTAAATCTCATGACGTAATAATATGCGACGTACCTCATTTATTTCACAGCCAACTCTGAAGAAAAATTTTGTGGCTCACACGATATTAATTACATACACTCCGCGTCAAGAAAAAATCGCTTAAAAACTCGATTTTTCAAACCGTCGTAACTTGGTTCAATTTGGTCGAAAATCGATGAATCTTTCAGTTTGGGAAAGATTCAAGTTTTATCTTTAAGAATGTGTAGTTGATTTTGACCCCAAGTCCAAGCCACCCCGCGTAACAACGCGATGGAAAAAAATGATTTTTAGGTGAAAAATTGTCCAACTTTGACAAGCTGTACCGTGCGCGAAAAAAAATCGGCGGGAAATTTCACCACAATGGCAGAAAAATTTAATCAATTTCCTTCAAATGCCTTAAAAATTCGAGTGGTTTCGATGATTTGTAGCAAAGTTATGAATTTTTGAAAAAAAAATGACATTAAAAATGAAAACAAGTTGTAAAAATTTAAGATTTTTTGTCAATCCAAAAAACTTTTTGTAGGGGTTTTCAGGGGGTCACGAAATTCGAAAACCTCTTGGAGCGCAAAATTCCATCGAGTTTCGTGCGAAATTCGCCTAGTTATGGCCAAAAAGGCGCAAAATGTATTTTTTTTTCAAAACTGCATAACTTCGCGCCAAATCATCGCATCGACTTGAATTTTGGAGGAAATTGGAGGAAAATGATTGAACTTTATTGCCATGCCGACCGCTTGAGTCCACGATTTTTTTTGCACACGGTACAAGAAACCAAATTTGCACATTTAAACTTCAGAAACATTTTTTTTCCTTTAGGGGGTGGAATCGTTTTAGCAACAAAACAATTCGCATGACGTTGAAGAGAAAATTTGAAACTGTTCAGACTGCAAAAGTTCATCGATTTTGGTGCGAAATTACTCAAGTTATGATCAAAAAAGTGAAAAATGTCTTTTTTTTCAAAAATTCATAACTTTGTTCCAAATCATCGAAACCACTCGAATTTTTAAGGCATTTGAAGGACATTGATTAAGTTTTTCTGCTGTTGTGGTTAAATTTCCCGCCGATTTTTTTTGCGCACGGTACAGCTTGTCAAAGTTGGACAATTTTTTACATAAAAAACATTTTTTTTCCATCGCGTTGTTACGGGGGGTGGGTTGGACTTGGGATCAAAATCAACTACACATTCTTAAAGATAAAACTTGAATCTTTCCCAAACTGAAAGATTAATCGATTTTCGACCAAATTGAACCAAGTTACGACGAGTTTTTTCGCGATTTTTCAAGTGGCGCTTTTTTTTGACGCCGAGTGTATAATAAATCCGTCAAATGAATTAAATTAAATTATGATGGTATTTCTAAGGTGTGTAAATCGGACGATGTGGTGTTCATACTCTCAGGGTAGCCACCTGCCGGGAAAGGTTTCATTCAGGTAGTCTCGAATAATGATTGCAAAATTGGGGGAGCCGCCCGCATCCAATTGAAAGACAACGGTAAAAAAAAAGCTCCATTGTGCACTAATTACGGGTTGAGAAACTGTTTCAATACAACAACGTGGAACATTTATTTATTATTCAGGGGCTTAGCTTCAAATTTCACCCCTGGAAATATTTTCTAGCGCCCTCTACTATATTCGAAAGATAAGGTTGCAAATGCATTACATTTATACATACCTACAGGGTGTCCCGGATGAAATCTGCAAATAATGTATTATATTATAAAATATAATGTATTGTGAATAATTGTACATACAGGGTGTCTCGGGAGGAATTTGTCAAACTGTAGGGGTGTATTACTTAGGTCATTTTAAGCAAAAAAAGTTATTTTAATGAAAGTCCGATTCGGAAAAATTAGTGAGTTATGGCTTGTTGAAGGAGTAGGCTTTGGAAAGCATTGCTTCGCAATTATTTGTTTTGCTGTCAACTTGTAAGTTAACCTAAATGGTAAATGCCTTGAACGTTTATCAATGAAGAATATGCAGATTTGGTAGTGTTTTACGATGTGGGAAACGCAGATGATTTTCTAGAATGGTCTCTTACGCATGGAAAATTTTTAAAGAAAAATTTATTATGGCGTTTCCAGTCGTTTTAAGCACTATTTACGAAAAAAGTCATTTTGCGTATGTCAGTTCCTGGAAGTCCCACAAAAAAAATTATGGGCAGTGTTCAGAATGGTCTCTTAGACTTGAAAAAACAAATTCAAAAAATTTCATGGGCAGTGTTCAGAATGGTCTCTTAGACTTGAAAAAAAAAAATTATGGGCAGTGTTCAGAATGGTCTCTTAGACTTGAAAAAATTTTTTTTTTAAATTTTATGGGCAGTGTTCAGAATGGTCTCTTAGACTTGAAAAAAAAAATTAAAAAAAAATTATGGGCAGTGTTCAGAAAGGTCTCTTAGACTTGAAAAAAAAATATGGGCAGTGTTCAGAATGGTCTCTTAGACTTGAAAAAAAAAATATGGGCAGTGTTCAGAATGGTCTCTTAGACTTGAAAAATAAAAATAAAAAAAATTTATGGGCAGTGTTCAGAAAGGTCTCAAAGACTTGAAACAAAAAATATGGGCAGTGTTCGGAATGGTCTCTTAGACTTGAAAAAAAAAATAAAAAAAAATTATGGGCAGTGTTCAGAAAGGTCTCTTAGACTTGAAAAAAAAATAAAAAAAAATTATGGGCAGCGTTCAGAAAGGTCTCAAAGACTTGAAAAAAAAATATGGGCAGTGTTCAGAATGGTCTCTTAGACTTGAAAAAAAAATAAAAAAAAAATTTATGGGCAGTGTTCAGAAAGGTCTCTTAGACTTGAAAAAAAAATAAAAAAAAATTATGGGCAGTGTTCAGAATGGTCTCTTAGACTTGAAAAAACAAATTAAAAAAATTTCATGGGCAGTGTTCAGAATGGTCTCTTAGACTTGAAAAAAAAATAAAAAAAAAATTTATGGGCAGTGTTCAGAAAGGTCTCTTAGACTTGAAAAAAAAATAAAAAAAAATTATGGGCAGTGTTCAGAATGGTCTCTTAGACTTGAAAAAACAAATTAAAAAAATTTCATGGGCAGTGTTCAGAATGGTCTCTTAGACTTGAAAAAAAATAAAAAAAATTATGGGCAGTGTTCAGAAAGGTCTCTTAGACTTGAAAAAAAAATAAAAAAAAATTATGGGCAGTGTTCAGAAAGGTCTCTTAGACTTGAAAAAAAAATATGGGCAGTGTTCAGAATGGTCTCTTAGACTTGAAAAAAAAATAAAAAAAATTTATGGGCAGTGTTCAGAAAGGTCTCAAAGACTTGAAACAAAAAATATGGGCAGTGTTCGGAATGGTCTCTTAGACTTGAAAAAAAAAATAAAAAAAAATTATGGGCAGTGTTCAGAAAGGTCTCTTAGACTTGAAAAAAAAATAAAAAAAAATTATGGGCAGCGTTCAGAAAGGTCTCAAAGACTTGAAAAAAAAATATGGGCAGTGTTCAGAATGGTCTCTTAGACTTGAAAAAAAAATAAAAAAAAAATTTATGGGCAGTGTTCAGAAAGGTCTCTTAGACTTGAAAAAAAAATAAAAAAAAATTATGGGCAGTGTTCAGAATGGTCTCTTAGACTTGAAAAAACAAATTAAAAAAATTTCATGGGCAGTGTTCAGAATGGTCTCTTAGACTTGAAAAAAAAATAAAAAAAATTATGGGCAGTGTTCAGAAAGGTCTCTTAGACTTAAAAAAAAAATTAAAAAAAATTATGGGCAGTGTTCAGAAAGGTCTCTTAGACTTGAAAAAAAAATAAAAAAAAATTATGGGCAGTGTTCAGAAAGGTCTCTTAGACTTGAAAAAAAAATATGGGCAGTGTTCAGAATGGTCTCTTAGACTTGAAAAAAAAATATGGGCAGTGTTCAGAATGGTCTCTTAGACTTGAAAAAAAAATAAAAAAAATTTATGGGCAGTGTTCAGAAAGGTCTCAAAGACTTGAAACAAAAAATATGGGCAGTGTTCGGAATGGTCTCTTAGACTTGAAAAAAAAAATAAAAAAAAATTATCGGCAGTGTTCAGAATGGTCTCTTAGACTTGAAAAAACAAATTAAAAAAATTTCATGGGCAGTGTTCAGAATGGTCTCTTAGACTTGAAAAAAAAATAAAAAAATTATGGGCAGTGTTCAGAAAGGTCTCTTAGACTTGAAAAAAAAATAAAAAAAAATTATGGGCAGCGTTCAGAAAGGTCTCAAAGACTTGAAAAAAAAATATGGGCAGTGTTCAGAATGGTCTCTTAGACTTGAAAAAAAAAATAAAAAAAAAATTTATGGGCAGTGTTCAGAAAGGTCTCTTAGACTTGAAAAAAAAATTAAAAAAAATTATGGGCAGTGTTCAGAATGGTCTCTTAGACTTGAAAAAACAAATTAAAAAAATTTCATGGGCAGTGTTCAGAATGGTCTCTTAGACTTGAAAAAAAAATAAAAAAAATTATGGGCAGTGTTCAGAAAGGTCTCTTAGACTTGAAAAAAAAATAAAAAAAAATTATGGGCAGTGTTCAGAAAGGTCTCTTAGACTTGAAAAAAAATATATGGGCAGTGTTCAGAATGGTCTCTTAGACTTGAAAAAAAAATATGGGCAGTGTTCAGAATGGTCTCTTAGACTTGAAAAATAAAAATAAAAAAAATTTATGGGCAGTGTTCAGAAAGGTCTCAGACTTGAAACAAAAAATATGGGCAGTGTTCGGAATGGTCTCTTAGACTTGAAAAAAAAATAAAAAAAAATTATGGGCAGCGTTCAGAAAGGTCTCTTAGACTTGAAAAAAAAAAATTATGGGCAGTGTTCAGAATGGTCTCTTAGACTTGAAAAAACAAATTAAAAAAATTTCATGGGCAGTGTTCAGAATGGTCTCTTAGACTTGAAAAAAAAATAAAAAAAATTATGGGCAGTGTTCAGAAAGGTCTCAAAGACTTGAAAAAATATGGGCAGTGTTCGGAATGGTCTCTTAGACTTGAAAAAAAAAATTAAAAAAAAAATTATGGGCAGTGTTCAGAAAGGTCTCTTAGACTTGAAAAAAAAATATATTTTTTTATGGGCAGTGTTCAGAATGGTCTCTTATACTTGAAAAAAAAAATTTATGGGCAGTGTTCAGAATGGTCTCTTAGACTTGAAAAAAAAAATTAAGAAAAATTAAATGTAATCGACTTTTAGGCGTTTCCAGTCGATTTAAGCACCATTTACGAAAAGAGTAATTTTGCGTATCTTGGTTCCAGGAAATCCCACAAAAAAATGTATTGGCAAATAGTATTCAGAATAGTCTTTTAGGCTTGAAAAAAACAAAAGAAATTTTTTTGAAGGAAAATTAAATTTAATCGAGAAGCCTTCAGCATTAACAAAAATAAAATGACCTACGTAATACACCGCTAAAGTTTGATAGATTCCTCAGTGGATACATTGTTTATACATTTATTGGCAATTATTTAAAGTACATTATTTGGTATTACTGGAAGCCAATTTGGTTAAATTAATTTTAGTTAGTAATTAAAATCCCATTAGTTTTTGCAAAAAACGCAAAATATCAGAAAAACCCGGAGAAAGTAAAACACGATACTCGCAAACACTTTTTTATTTTTTATTCTGTCACTTTTGAAGTATCTGTGCGATATGTAAATACGTTATGCAGACATAAGTTGATTCTATTTAAGCGTAGGTGATGGAAGAGTGATTTGAAAGGTTGAACAAAATACTTGATTACATTAATAGCTTATGTCTGTGTGTGTGTGTGTGTGTGTGTAGGGGCCGAACCCATTACATTTAATTACACTAAATATGCATTAAAATCACCGCCGATTCTCTCCCCGGCACACCCCTATCTACAGCAGTTCCGTAATGTAAAAATCGATGGCCCCCGAGCGAGGGCGCAATTACCGCTCAGATTCCGGCCACGCCCATCCCAGCCTAACCCCACCGCGACCTCTAACCCGCCGATTGATTAACAGATGGCGCCCGTTGGTGCCCCCATCGCGTTATCGCGCCCATCCGCCAATAACGAGTTTTTCCTTTATCGGGGAAATTAGCCGGTCGTAAGGTTGTTTTATCGTTTCGCAAACAGACAACAAACGGCAATTAGGTCCGTAAATACGATCGACCGTTAACGGTTATAAAACGGTTTAATCAGTTTGTAAATATTGTTTATTCCATGTGTACTTTGCGATAATTATTATTTCATGGGTCCAACCCAGATTTAAATTTAAAACGACGCCGATAAAAAAAAATGTGGTAATGGTTACTTCCTGATTTACAGGTGACAAAATGTATAAAGGTACGTTTACACGATCATGCAATTTGTGCATGCAAAACTGTGTTTATAGGTTCAGTTTACTTCGAATAATTTGTCGACAGAATCTCTAAAACTGTGAGCACCCACCTTTTGACATTAATAATAATAATAATAATAGGCCTTTATTTTAATTTAATTTACATAAAATACAAATAAACCAAAATACAAAAATTATACATAAATAAGACAGGAACTTACAAGTAATGAAAATCACAATTATTACATTTATTCGAAGTCTAAAATTTAAATGAAGTGCAAAATACATGTACATAGCACAAATGTCAATTAAAATTTAATCGTCAATTAATTATTTTTTTGCTTTGGCGTTAACCAGTCAGCCACTAACTGTTATATATTCGTTGCAAATAAATTAAAATGGCCTTTATATTAACAGCCCTCAGTAATTTATAAGTATATCTAAAGTTAGGTTTACACGCTCATGTAATTTGTGCACGCAAAACTGCGCAAATTAACTGAACGCGTATTGTTGTATATTTAATAATTCTAATTTATTTTTCCTATAAGACAAGAAGTTTATGAAGAAAAATTAAGACCGTAACCGTCATTTCTTTCTGGAGATAATTTCTGACCTCTCACTTTAACCTGAATTCATCTCTGTATCATAAACAAATTTAGAACTGAACTCAAACCGCGAGAATGAATCACCCATCCATAATAAGCGGTGCAGATCGGTGCAATGTTATAATTACGATTTTCTGTTTTTTTTTTTTTGTATTCATGACATCAGCGAAATTATTCACCTTTCGATTAAACAGGCAACAACAGGAAGGATAGTAATTTTTACGGCGCGCTTACAACATTTATTATTGTTATTATTATTAATGTTTATTGACGACGATTATTGTACGCTGATTGTAATAAACGGCGGAGGATGGGTCGTTAAGAGGGTCCGCGGTGAAGGAAACGAGCCTGGGCCATCGGAGCCGACTCGAATTTTAATGGCCGTGTCCGAAAAGTCATTGTTATGATAATGTTGGTACTGCTGAGGGATACGGAATATAATTTGTTTGGGTGTGATTCATTTTTATCTGTACAGGAAGGACTGAACGTATACATTTTTTTTTCGTTTTCAAATACAAGCACGTCAAATGCAGAGGATGGTTAGACCCATCCCAAAATGCCGTGACACCTGGGAGCGAGAGAACACGATAGCAAATCTACGCGTGACCGTTTGTAACACTTGTTTTTGATATAGGTTTAAAAATTAAAATTCTCTTGGTTTGTTTCACGATTACACCAAGTGATCAATGAGAAACAAGTATATGACACTTGTTTTTGAATTTTTTTCCACGACTTGAAAAATGCGCAATTTTACGATTGAAAAACTGTGTTTAAAATTATTCCGGAAACTGGGGATAACCTGTTATCATATATTTATAGAAACATAAAGCTTAATAGGGTTTGAGTAAATTTTGAAAGTTTCAATTTTGTAGTATTTGTTTTTTAATTTTTTTCATCGACTTGAATTTTACGATTGAAAACATCTAGAGATATCACCAAAGTTTAAACAAATTGCTGATCCTTTGCCTGATGACACCAGTCTTCGAGTCGCAAATTTTTTACTCTATTCCGTTTGAATTGAGCACAATTAACGCTCGTTATTTATTGTGTGCGTTTCTAACAGTAATAAAAAAAAATGGTTTTCATTAACTTTCTTATAGCGGATTCATTTGTGGGATGAGTGTGTCCGCTGTAATTAGTCTTCCTTCTCTCTCCGGAAACGAAGCCTCGACACATGCATGCACCACACGGCTTCGGGTGAATACAAAGGAACGGTCTGTTGGGAATAACAGTCTTGTGGCGAATATAGAGCTTCTTTAACGCTCCGTTGATTCGCTACAATTTCCATCTCGATCTGAACCGTAAATGGGCCCAGTAATTGAAATCCGAAGAGCTGCATTCATAATTCATATGCGTTTCGAATAATTAATTTTAAATAATGATCAATGAAACTTGTTCGTTTTAATATTGTAATTCCAAGATGTTTACCCGTTAAATTGACAGCTCAAGAAATCGAATATATTTTTGTAAATATAAATTATTTCAAATAGTTTATTTTTATAAATATTGGTTTAATTTATATAAATATCTGTAAGTATTTCTGTCTTTAGGTTTTGGTTTAATTTTTATTATTAACAAAGTTAGCAACATTTCACGTTAAACAGATAAAATGCAGAACCAATTAAGTAACAACAGTAACATTTTGACATGTAGCTAACCAACACATGTATCTGCGTAATGAAGTAATTTGAAGGCAAAATCACAATTTATAAAGAATCTATGAACAAATTCGTTGACGAATATTATTCATTTGTCACTTAATTTGTTTATTAATTACGATTTTGCCTTCAAATTATTTCATTGTCTAGATATAGGTATTGGTTAGCTACACGTCAAAATGTTACTGTTGTTACTTAATTGGTTCTGCATTTAATCTGTTTAAAGTGAAATATTGCTAACTTTGTTAATAATAAAAATTAAACCAAAACCTAAAGACAGAAATACTCACAGATATTTATATAACTTCTTATAAAAATAAACTATTTAAAACAGTCTATATTTACAAAAAAATGTAATGGGTACCTTTAAAGTTACACATTACTTGTATACTTTGTAAATTTATTTTCGATTAACTGACATTTTTAATTAAAGTATTTTTTGTTGGCACCCATAAAACACGAAAAAAACAGAGAAATCTGGCAGTAATTACGCAACTCACGTTTCATATTAATTTTTTGCACTCGAGTGTCCGTCATTGAAAAAAAAAATCATTTTCAAAAATTCATAACTCGACTGAAAATTGCTGCACATACGAAAACCAAAATAATTTTGAAAGATCGACGTCTTTTGAAGTGATTTGAATTTTTGTAGAATTTTTTTCCCGCGTTTCATATTAATTTTTAATTTTTTTCACTCATTGGAAAAAATAAATTTTCAAAAATTCATAACTCGACTGAAAATTGCTGCAAATTCAAAAACCAAAATTATTTTAAAAGATCGACGTCTCGTGAAGTGATTTGAATTTTTGTAGTTTTTTTGTTCCTGCGTTTCATATTAATTGTTTAATTTTTTGCACTTAAAAAATTCATAACTCGACTAAAAATTGCTGCAAATTCAAAAACCAAAATTATTTTGAAAGGTCTACATCTTGTATACTGATATGAATTTTTGTAGAATTTTTTTCCTATGTTTCATATCAATTTTGAATTTTTTCCACTCGAAAAAAAAGAAATTTTCAAAAATTCATAACTCGATTGAAAATTGCTGCAAATTCAAAAACCGAAATTATTTCGAAAGATCGACATCTTGTGAAGTGATTTGAATTTTTGTAGAATTTTTTTCCTTGCGTTTCATATCAATTTTTAATTTTTTACACTCATTGGAAAAAATTCATAACTCGACTGAAAATTGTTGCAAATTCAAAAACCAAAATTATTTTTAAATATTGACGTCTTGTGAAGTGATTTGAATTTTTGTAGATTTTTTTTCCCTGCGTTTCATATTAATTTTTAATTTTTTACACTCGGGAAAAAAAAAGAAATTTTCAAAAATTCATAACTCGACTGAAAATTGCTGCAAATTCAAAAACCAAAATTATTTTGAAATATCGACGTCTTGTGAAGTGATTTGAATTTTTGTAGATTTTTTTTCCCTGCGTTTCATATCAATTTTTAATTTTTTGCACTCTGGAAAAAAAGAAATTTAAAAAAATTCATAACTCGACTGAAAATTGCTGCACATTCAAAAACCAAAATTATTTTTAAAGATTGACGTCTTGTGAAGTGATTTTGATTTTTGTAGAATTTTTTTTTCCCGCGTTTCATATCAATTTTTTAATTTTTTGCACTCTGAAAAAAAAAGAAATTAAAAAAAAATCATAACTCGACTGAAAATTGCTGCACATTCAAAAACCAAAATTATTTTTAAAGATTGACGTCTTGTGAAGTGATTTTGATTTTTGTAGAATTTTTTTTCCCGCGTTTCATATCAATTTTTTAATTTTTTGCACTCTGAAAAAAAAAAAGAAATTAAAAAAATTCATAACTCGACTGAAAATTGCTGCAAATTAAAAAACCAAAATTATTTTGAAAGATCGACGTGTTGTGAAGTGATTTGAATATTTGTAGAATTTTTTTCCTTACGTTTCATATTAATTTTTAATTTTTTACACTCGGGAAAAAAAAAGAAATTTTCAAAAATTCATAACTCGACTGAAAATTGCTGCAAATTTAAAAACCAAAATTATTTTGAAAGATCAACGTCTTATGAAGTGATTTGAATTTTTGTAGAATTTTTTTCCCG
This sequence comes from Ocypus olens, assembly GCA_910593695.2. Taxonomy (NCBI): domain Eukaryota; kingdom Metazoa; phylum Arthropoda; class Insecta; order Coleoptera; family Staphylinidae; genus Ocypus; species Ocypus olens. The sequence continues at coordinate 1,434,022 of OU343055.1, read as the reverse complement.
CGTTTCATATCAATTTTTAATTTTTTGCACTCATTGGAAAAAAAATTATAACTCGACTGAAAATTGTTGCAAATTCAAAAACCAAAATTATTTTGAAAGATCAACGTCTTGTGAAGTGATTTGAATTTTTGTAGAATTTTTTTCCTTGCGTTTCATATTAATTTTTAATTTTTTGCACTCTTTGAAAAAAATGAATTTTCAAAAATTCATAACTCGACTGAAAATTGCTGCAAATTCAAAAACCAAAATTATTTTGAAAGATCGACGTCTTGTGAAGTGATTTGAATTTTTGTAGAATTTTTTTCCCGCGTTTCATATTAATTTTTAATTTTTTGCACTCGGGAAAAAAATAAATTTTCAAAAATTCATAACTCGATTGAAAATTGCTGCAAATTCAAAAACCAAAATTATTTCGAAAGATCGACGTCTTGTGAAGTGATTTGAATTTTTGTAGAATTTTTTTCCCGCGTTTCATATCAATTTTTAATTTTTTGCAGTCGGGAAAAAAATAATTTCAAAAATTCATAACTCGACTGAAAATTGCTGCAAATTCAAAAACCAAAATTATTTTGAAAGATCGACGTCTTGTGAAGTGATTTGAATATTTGTAAAAAAAAAATTCCCTGCGTTTCATATTAATTTTTAATTTTTTGTACTCTGGAAAAAAAAAAGAAATTTTCAAAAATTCATAACTCGACTGAAAATTGCAGCAAATTCAAAAACCAAAATTATTTTGAAAGATTGACGTCTTGTGAAATGATTTGAATTTTTGTAGATTTTTTGCCCTGCATGAATTCGTCACGGCAAAAAATACATTTTCAAAAATTCCTAAATCGACTGAAAATTGCTGCACATTCAAAAATCAAAATGATTCTGAAAAATCGACGTCTTGTGAAGTGAACTGAATTTTTGTAGGATTGTATCCCTTTACTTTAGTTAGTAGGGTAGGCGTGGCTAATATAATTAAGCCCCGCCTACTATTCGCTGCAAATTGATTCTGTATTTTATTTTGGATTATAACTCGAAAATTAATAATAATCGTTGCAATGATAAATAAAAGGACGAAGGACAAATACAAATATGTACTTTGGGAATGATAAGCGCAATGTTTTTCTTTTGTTGTCGTTATCATCCGCACATTGATAAGGTACTGCCGGGAAGTGGTTAGATTGTCTGCGGGGACTGGAACAAATCGCTCATCCAATTTTCATTGTCACGTTAATTTTTACTCTATTGTTCAATTTACTTTATTAACGCGTTCATTGCGTTACGGGGCATATGTGTGCCGTCGCGGAATACAATTCTGTCGAACTTTGATGGAATTAAACGTTTTTTTTAATTAATATTAATCTGTGGTACCGATTAAATCCATTCGGTTTGCAGTGACACAATTTAAATAAAAAAACTTTACGGGGTCTATAAGACCCGTACCGCAAGTGAACGTATTAATTTTTTTTTTACTAAAACGTTTTTTTATTAATATTAATCTGTGGTATCGATTAACTCCATTCGGTTTGCAGTGACATATTTAAAAAAAAAAAACTTTACGGGGTCTATAAGACCCGTACCGCAAGTGAACGTATTAATTTTTTTTTACTAAAACGTTTTTTTATTAATATTAATCTGTGGTATCGATTAACTCCATTCGGTTTGCAGTGACATATTTAAAAAAAAAAAACTTTACGGGGTCTATATGACCCGTACCGCAAGTGAACGTATTAAAAATTTTGTTACCAACAATAAGAAACCTAAAGCAGATAAATTGGTGATTTCGAGAGATAAAGTGAAAGAACACCAAATGTATTATGACAAATTACTAGTTATAAACAATTTAATTGCAAATGTCTCGATTGGTTTCCAGCGTAAATACTTCTACCATCATTATAGAAAAAAATGGCACAAGGTGCAACAACACTCTTCAAGTGGAAAAACAAACTTATTTATCGACTTTTCTTAACTAGACCTCTCTCTGACACACAGGGAGAAAATTACACGTAATTATTTTAATTGTTGCATAACAGATTTGCATTTGCACGGACAATTAAAAGTGTTCGACGGCTTCCATCAATGCCGTCGTAAATCTGATTGGAGATTGCTCCGCTCGCGAAACGGAAAACATTTCTACGAGGGATGAAATTTGAATTATTAAAAATTAATAAAGGATAATCACTTGGTTTGTGATTGAAAGTATGCTTTTACAGCCCGCTGTGTTTCGTACCAGTATTGTGCACCAAGGGCAGAAAATAGGCTTTTACAGCCCGCTGCGTTGCCAAATTGTAACATTTTACCACAATACTCTGCAACGTATCAACACTTTACCGTTTCTATTCATAATTTCTCCAAGAATTTGTTTCGAGTGACCCAGAATCGGTGTATTATGTACTTCGAAACGCGACCGATTATTTCGGGCATAAATAAATAAATAAAAGATGGCCTAACGGGGCGGTAACGTTCGACGGCGCCATCTAGCGGAACGCGCCGGAACCCGACGCGCTTTTACTGTATGCCGTGCTTTACGATAATCGCGGACTAATTAACGGTGCTCCGCGCGCCGAGCGGTGAATTAATTAGGCCTAATGGGGTAGATAAACACGGATGATTCTAATACCGACGACCGGAGGAAGGGCCGATGATTAATTCGAGTTGAAATTTTAATGAGCGCGCCGCAATAAATCGCGCCCGATGGGAATCCGAAATATTCTTTTTTCGTTTTCGAATCGTAGGAACATTATTTTTAATGGGGAAACTTGATAGATTTTATCACTCGGTGAAACCTCCACAGACGATAAAATGAGTTGATATTAATTTAAACAAATTAATGTTAATTTTCGCCTCGCAATATCTTGAGAAAGGATGCAGTTGAAAAACGATTCAAACCAACAATAAAAATGGATATTTTGTAAACGGAATTGAAACCACAATTATGTTCTAGTGCCATGTAGTAGAGCCTTCCCAAAATTTGGTGTGAAATTGCGCGCAGTGAATATCTTAAACTTCAATAGATGCTACAAAATTTACTCAAACCCTATTGAGCTTCACGTTTCAATAAAAATATGATAACAGGTTATCCCCAGTTTTTGAAATAATTACCGGTAAACACAGTTTTTCAATCGTGAAATTGCGCATTTTTCAAGTCGATGAAAAAAATTTAAAAACAAATGCTACAAAATTGAAATTTTCAAAATTTACTCAAATCCTATTGAGCTTCACGTTTCTATAAAAAAATGATAACAGGTTATCCCCAGTTTTTGAAATAATTACACGTAAACACAGTTTTTCAATCGTAAAATTGCGCATTTTTCAAGTGAATGAAAAAAATTTAAAAACAAATGCTACAAAATTGAAACTCTTAAAATGTACACAAACCCTATTGAGCTTCACGTTTCTATAAAAATATGATAACAGGTTTTCCTCAGTTTTTGAAATAATTACCCGCAAACACAGTTTTTCAATCGTGAAATTGCGCATTTTTAAAGTCGACGAAAAAAATTAAAAAAAGAAATGCTACAAACTTGAAAGTTTCAAAATTTACTCAAACCCTATTGAGCTTCATGTTTCTATAAAAATATGATAACAGGTTATCCCCAGTTTTCGAAATAATTACACGCGTGTATTGTATATTCAGTATTTGTCTTATATGTCCATCCAACTTTACTCCCACCTGCCACGACTCGCTAGACGAGCTGTACATACCCTTCTCGCCGATAGTTTGTTAAGTAACAATGATTTTAAGTAACGGTGATTTTAAGTAGCCTATTACTAATAGTAACGAGTTGTGATTTTTCAATACTAGTGAAAAACCACAGGTACGTGAAATATCGCCCATCCCCAATAAATATCAAGGTGTGAGCCACAGAATTTTATTTCTGAATAGGCCATGACTGAGAGAGAGAGAGAGAGAGAAATATAGCAATTATTTGCTTTAATTTATTTGATTACATTTACCGCGTTTTTGTGTGGCAATATTGGCGATTGACGAACGGTCCATTTATCGCACAGCATTCATGTCTGAGATGAATTCATTTTTTTAAATCTAATTCAATAGTCTCATGACGTAATAATATGCGACATACCTCATTTATCTCACAGCCAACTCTGAAACAAAATTTGTGGTTCAGACGATATCATTTGATACAGTTTCCTATATGTTCCCAATAATATTGTTGTCTTGTTAACATTCTTTCGAAATAAAGTTTTCTTTTGTATATTTAAAGCTACAGTATGTGAGCTGTTGGGCCATTTACGAAATAAATTATCTGCCAATAAGTTTCCATTTAAAATCGATTTCCTCCGGGTTTGTTGGTCGTGCGGAAACTGCTGCATCCTCTCAATTAGTCCAGATTATCGTAGGAAGCAGTGAAATCGTGCCGGATCCGGCCACATACACGTAGTTTTACGTTCAAAAGGGACGGCCAAAAATCCACCAAGCTTTACGCGACCCAGTTCCATAATTTGTATTTTTCTCCTCTCAACTCGCGGAAGCTTTCCTTCGATTTTTTTACCACCGATAAATTGGTCGTCTTGATTGGACGAGCATATTAATTTTAAATTGCTATAATTATTAACTCAATGAACTGTAATAGTAATATTCATTAAAAAAAAACCTCAAGTGTGCCATGATTTTGTATTTTTACAAATTTAAGTTGGTAACACATATTGAGGTTATGTTGCTTGCGGCATGTTCCTACCGATAAATTAATTTGCTGTGATAAACGACGTAGAGAAGACGTAGGTTCACCTTTCAAAATTCCTTGGTTTGTGTTTTGGACTGGTCTACCACTTCCTGATTTACGGAGAATACTACCCGTTTCATGAAATAACTGTTGTACACTGTTCCGAATAAAACATTTAGCCTTGGATGTCACAATTGTCAAAATACTATAAACTTAATTACTTTATTTGTTTATTTTGTCTCATTGTCGTGGAGAAAGTATAGTCTGCTAATTCTGATGCTCGTGGTTCGAATTTCCATTCTAGCCTTGTTACAGAATATACTATTTGGAGTTTTGACCGCTTTTTCACTACTTTGGTTTTATAGACTCTTCTCTCATCTTCATCCGCTTTACAAGTAAAATTTGCATGTTTTAATATCGTTAAACCGTCGAAAATAGTTACAAAATTTGCAGGTTTTTTTCATGATCGCCAGATCTACAGAAATCGATTACGTATTAACAAACTCAAAAGTAAGCGTTGTGTAAAATAAAATGATCATCCCAGAACATTTCCCGAAATCGCCATTTTTTGCACAATAAATAAGATTTTGAAAGTAGTAAAATTTTCCGCACGCTCGATTTATCTACATTCAATTTATATAACACGTTTATTATCATATTAAAAAAATCATCCATAAGCATTTCATCCATTTAAAACACGCGAATCATCAGATCCACTGGGTCAAAATGGAGCAACGAAGACGAAACCGCGGAATCGTGATGATTTCGCGGCGATTCCGAGCACGCTCCGTGTTTCCAGGCCATAATAAAGTGAAGTCCAGGAATGGGAAGTCAGGTCGAATCTAGAATGGGTCATTTTCGCCTTTTTAACGCCATAACGGTCATTCGACGTCCGACGTTGCGCGGAAATCTTTTTCCTCTCTCATCATCCTAAGCATAACGAACTTATTTTAATAATAGAAATAATAGACCTCGGACAGTATTAAATAGAATTTGATTTGAACACAGTTAACAGAATTGTCTGTTAAAGTTAGAAACGCCAAAGTGGCGGAATCTATTCCCTAAATGTCGTACTAAACCCAATGCAATGCAATGCAACCTGAGTAGTTTAACGTCTGCTATAGGCTGAGCCTCTTCAGACTGGAAGTAGATAATAATGGTAGCAACGAAACACATATTGCATCACTAAACCCAATAGATTACTATTGGAATATAAATATTCCGAACACTGTTAAAGTTAGAAAAACGAAAGTGGCGGAATCTTTTGCCTGAATGTTGTACTAAACTCAATAGATTACTATAGGTTTAAAAATTAAAATTCACTTGGTGTGTTTCACGATTAAATTTGCTTTATTTTCTACTAGTTTCGACTTGGTGCCATTTTCAAGAATGATATACAGACGAAATTTTTTAATATATAATAATCCACAAAATTTCGTTTGTACATATTTCTTGAAAAGTGCACTAAGTCGAAACTAGTAGAAAATAAAGCAAATTTAATCGTGAAACAAACCAAGTGAATTTTAATTTTTAAACCTATATTAACATAATGTTTCACCAAGTGATCAATGAGAAACAAGTATATGACATATCAATAAATTACCTATTGGAATATAAATATTCCAAGCACTGTTAAAGTGGCGGAATCTATTGCCTGAATGTTGTACTAAACCCAATCCACCGACAGATCGTAATATTTATATTTTTATTTCCATTTTAATTTAATCTTATGACGAATGTATCTGCATTAAATGTAGCAACCAACATAATAAATAAATTGATTGATTGAGATATAGGAATATGCCAACGGCGGCGGCAATAATAATGTAAACATTAAATATTGTTTCCCCATCAGCGGCGGCTCGTGGATAATCGGCGGTGAGGCAATGGAAGAAAATTTGATCGAAAAAGCAACTGAATATTTGCTTCCTCTATTAGAGTAAGTAGTGCAACACGAGCGGCATCTTGTCTTTGCCTCACCTACGGAAATCCACGAGCCGCCGCTGTTCCCCATCAGAGCAACAAACTACACTGATGAAATCTGATAAAATGATCTTTTAACAGTTGCGTGTAGCTTCAGTGACAGATAGAAGTTTGACTGATTTTTTCTAGAGAAATACAATTTTTGTTATCAAGACATTCACTTTTGATGCTTCCAGTTTCATTTCCGCTGAAAATGTTTTTAGATTTTTTTTCAGAAAAAAAAAGAGTGTTGAATCTTAAAGTGATTTTGACAATTGCACGTAGCTCAGAAGTTTTGACAGGTTTTTTTTTTGAGAAATGTAATTTTTGCTTTAAGACATTCACTTTTGATGCTTGCAGTTTCATTTCCAGTAAAAATGATGGAATGTTGAATTGCAAAGTGATTTCGACAGTTGCACGTAGTTAAAAGTGTAATTACTACTTGAATCGCTTATTTTAAAAGGTACTAAGTCATTTTTTATAGTTTTAAGAAAATAAAAAAAAAAACTGCATAACTTGTGAATTAACTTTTTTTGTCGCAACTTATGTATCATAGTGGATAATATGAGGATAACTCTATCAGATACTGTTACTTTCATATTTTTTAATGCATTCTCAACTGCGATATCCTAATTAAAAAAAGATTGACTTAAGTCCTTTTAAAAATAAAACTACAAAAACATATTTTTTAGGCTTTAATACAAATTACAAGAGTTATTACAGACATGTTAATGTTGGTTTCGTGTTTTGATTTTACACTTTTCTATATCTTGGTAAAATGGTTTGTGTTCTTCTTCTATCCATTGAAGTAAGCGGCGCATTTGTTTCAAGGATAGGAATTTTGTCACCAATGTATGCCTTTTCTTTAGGCAAAGATACATTTCTTGCTTTATTTGGTAACGCTAGAGAGAAATGGTGTTTTACAAATCCATTAACAAAATCACAAACTTCCACGACTCCAGGTTCTGCTTCCACAATATCACTACTTTCTTCACTTATTACTTCTTCAGTTTATTATGTACGCAACAGACTTCAACACAGCACACTACCTTTTGCAGATTACAACAACTGTCAATCTTCCATGGCAGGGACCCCAGCGCCACGCCACGCCCGTAATTTGAAAAGGAATTCAGTCACAGTGCTTAAACCCTTTTAAAAATAAACCTATACAAACTCGTTCGTGTACACTTATAAACGTTAGCAGGATATACGTCCTTTTATAACCAAACAGTGAGGTTTGGAATGTTTAATGAAAAACATGTAAGATCTCAAAATGGCCAAAATATGACTTAGTCCCTTTTAGAAATAAGCGATTTACTTGTATTATTAACTTTTTCTCTTTAATAAAGACAGCTTATTATTATTATTAAATAGCTAAATTATCCCAAAAATTGAGTCAATTTTACACAATTTAAATTGCTCATTTCTCGTTAAATAAATTGTGTAGCGTAAAACAGCCTTTACACTAATTTCAAATCATTTATACCCGACATTAACTTACAACTGTCATAAATAACAGCCGAAGATATAATTTTAAAGAACTCTGTTTACACATTTACTTTAATATATTGTTATTACCTCAACGTCAATAAACTCCACTGCCGGCTGTAACGAGCACACGGTCGCCGGATAAATCATCGACGATTACTTTAATTGCCACTGATTTGCGGCCAATTTCCCCAGAAATTACGGTGAAAATATTGATCCCCGATAGGCGGTAAACGCTTTTGAACGCAGAAAGTGAGCGGATGCAGTGGAAACAAACATGTGGTCATGTGGAAATACCTCTGGCTCGTATTTGTCTGTCGCAGCGCTGCAGCAGGGGCCTATTTATATATGTATCTGCCTTGACCGCGGATACAAAGCGAGAAAAAAAATTGTTTTTTGGCAGCGCTCTCTCAGTGTGTGTTGAGTCTATTTTCAACTCTGTAAAACAACGCAGTTTGTAATTGATATCGTTTGAATCATACGGAATGCACACCTATTATTATTATTAAATTCTGTTAAACGGTCTTTATCCAGTCGGTTCACCTTTTTACACGATTTACTAGAGCGTCAATGTTGGTCACCGAATACATTTTTGAATTGTTATTGAAATGGAGCCCCGAGAAGAGGATTTAATGTAGAAATACATCGAAATAGAAAAGAATTTGGTAATAAACATTGTGAAAGAATAATTTTGTATACTTTTGTTCTCTAAATGTTTTTGTAAAAAGGATATTATCTGTAAATAAAGTTATCATTATAATAAATACCAATTAATATTTGTGTAATGTAATCGCAGAGCCTAACCTCAAATTATGTATTCCGTTTACATGAAATAATAGTTATTTATTATACGAATGTAGAATGTACGTAATTAGTTCCGCTAGAAAAAGTAATTTTCTTAAGGGACTAATTAATAATTCCACATGAGTATAATATAACATTTTATCCAGAATCGAATTGCATTAAATATTGAAATAATGTTTATAAAATTTTGACAAGATATTTTGATGCACGTGTTGTCAATTTGAATTATTTCAAAAATCCTATGAAGGATTTATGTATTCCGTGAGTCTGAGTTATTCTCACACTAGAGGGTAATAAACAACATTACATCCCTCAAATGACCGCAGTAATTCACTTATTACACCCAATTTTGGATAAAACACTTTTTAGTTTGTTTGTATAACACTTTGATTTATTCATTTGACTGAGTTGCCGAAACTGCAGTCTAACAAACAAAATAAAAAGTGTTTTTTCGTATTTTATTAAATAATATAAATGTTGTTAAATAGTTTTTAATTGAGAAAGTTGTCCATTATTCGGCTGAATCATTTTCTCCACAGGTGACATCCAATCAAATGATAGCGGTTTTATTATTCAACAGGTGACGTCCAATCAAATGATGGCAGTTTCATTGCTCAACAGTTTAGTTGTTACTATGGTTACGATTCGTTTTTTGTCAGCGAACTGCCTCAATTACCAAATAGAAAAAGTATTCGTTATAATTTAAAATAAACAGAAAAATCTTTAGGTAATTATTTAATATGATGTGAAAATGTATAGTATTAAACTCGTGAACAAGTTGGCCATTGCCACTCGGGTAAATTGCAAACTTCACCCTCGTGGCAATGGCCAACTTTCTCACTCATTTAATAATATACTATTATTCCATATAAAAGCATGTATAACAAAGTAGACGCTTCCTATATAAAAAATATATTCTATTTACCATTTGAAAAATCTTTTACACAGCCGACAATATAATACCAGTGTTATGTCAATTTAAGCCAGAGTTATATTTATTACAACCTTTGTGAAATGCACTTAGTTAGTTTACATTTTTATTTAAATAATATCAAATCCCGTTGAATTCATGATTATAATGCAATTTTTCTAATAAAATATTGTTTCTCTCTCTCTCTCTGTCTTAAAAAAAGTTTGAGTTACAGTACCGCACTTGTTTGTATACAGATACCAATAAATACCGTCTGCTGCGCAATATTCAACCATTTACATAAAACAATTTTTTGTGGAACGACAACAGAAATAGTAATTATTATTATTTAACCTTGAGCACTTTTCGCATAACACTATGATAACGTATCGAGGTGATACCTTGTGGGCCCTTGCTGTGTGTGTGTGTGTGTGTTCCGGCCCCGTCGGCCTTGGGTGTGCCGAATTTGTGCGAGCGGATCTATAATTAAAATGGAATCATCATTTAGGATGGGCGTTTCTGGGCGCCTCCAGCAGTGGTTCCAAATTATCCACATCTGCCTGCTGCTCCTCGAATATCTTCCACGCCAGTGGAGGGCCGCCATTCTATTTTTAAGCCGTAGTCCATCGCCCGAAAGCTATTTGAGATGTGATCTTGCTAATTGCTCTAGGATTTAATTGAATAAACAAAACATGAATTTGGCGGTAATTAATGATGGTTTATTTTGTTGTTTCTTCCTGCTAAAACCGTTCGTTTGGATATGAATTTTTTTTTTTTTAATTAAAATTAGCAAATTTAACCCTTTGGTGCCCTACCAGCAGCGGCTCGTGGATTTCCGTAGTTGAGGCAAAGACAAAGATGCCGCTCGTGCTGCACTACTTACTCTTACAGAGGAAGCAAATATTCCGTTGGTGTTTCGGTCAAATTTTCTTCCGTTGCCTCACCGCCGAACATCCACAAGCCGCCGCTGTGCCCTACTGTACTTAAAAGTCTTGTCGGTATATTCTTCATTTATTTAACAATTTCTACGTAGTGGTACTGCCTATTGGTACTTATAGCAACACATATCTTTAGGTTTAGATTGATGTTTTTAGATTTTTAATTTCCGACGGAACTCATTACACTGTAATAACATAATAAATTATAATTAAAATTTGATTTTTCTTATTAAATACAACTTTGGTCACTAAGGGTTAAAGAAAAACAATAGTATTTATTGTGTTTTAAAACCAAACGCAATGCACATTTGTAATACCACTGCAAAAATAATTCTAATTAACTTTGTCTTAGAATGTGTATGTGAGAGACTATTCAATCAAAACAATGTAATATCTTTCAATATGAGTACGTACGTACGTTGTCTGTAAATGTCAAAAGTGACAGTGACATTTAAATGTCAGATTTCAAATTTTTTATTTTAACACCGGATATATTTTCCTCGTAACGGTACGCCAGTGCTTCAAGTTCCGGAGATGCAACGAGTATGAAAATGCAACTGCCGCAAGCACATCCTAACAGATGACAGATGAATTGAAATATAAATATATCCACTTAAATACCTTACTTCAAGATATCGTGCACATCGCATGAGACTAGATTAGTTCAATTGAATTAGATTTAAAAAAAAAGAATTAATCTCAGACATGACTGCTATGTTTCTCTCTCTCTCAGGCATGGCCAACTCAGAAACAAAATTCTGCCGCTCACACCTTACTATCACTTCCGTTTTTAATGCTAGACTTTGATAAGTCGAGTAATGCCATACACTGGGTTTTAATGATTTCAATTTTTTTCTTTGCAGTTTGTTCGAACATGAGATCATGTCGTACGTGCCGACGGTGTCGACAAACTCGAGCGGAAGCTCGTCCACACAGGCCCCTCCTGCTCCTCCCACCGGCAGGAGTCCCAGGGGCTCACCTCAGGCCTCGCCTGTCGCCTCCCCGGGGCTGGGAAGGCACCGGGCTCCGGCTCCACACCGCCGGGACTTTGAGGCCAAACTTAGGAATTTCTATAGGAAATTGGAGAGCAAGGGCTACGGACAGGGTCCGGGAAAATTCAAGTAAGTCAAAACAACGGTAAAACTGAATGAGTTAAGTTATATACCAGAGCGTATTCCGAAATATATCTGCAAGTATAATACTGTGAATACTGTTACGTGAACAAAATTTGAATTTTAAAAATTCCATTCATTTTTTTGTACTGTTATTTATTTTAACTCCTAAAAATAGTTGGTTTAATCAGGCGCGCACCCAGGAGGGTGGCTATCGGGCTTTAACCCATCTATGATTCTTATTACCTAAATTATATCGTGTGAGCCACAAAATTTTGTTTTAGAGTTGGCTGTGAAATAAATGGGGTATGTTATATATTATTACGTCATGAGACGTTAATAATTGAATTAGATTTAAAAAAAAATGAATTAATTTCAGACATGACTGCTACGTTTCTCTCTCTCGGGTATGGCCAACTCAGAAACAAAATTTTGTGGCTCACACCTTATGTATGTGTTTGTAGCAAGTGTACAACAAAAATTGATGGCCAAGTTAGCATTGGAAATCTCAAGTCATGTCTGCACTAAGATCACACGCGGGAAATGCTGGTGACATGTCAGATATTATAATTAGAGGTTATTAACGTCTGACATATGTCAACATGACAGCCAGTACTTTGCTCATGCGCTTGTGATGACTTTAGATTACCAGTGCCAACTTCCTCATCATTATTTGGTTTTGTTTCATAAATTTTGTGAGCGAAATTGTATAGAAAAACAATACTGCCTCACACTTTGCATGGAGAAAGTAATAATCATAAATTTCGGTTAAATCCAGTTTTCCTAAAATTCCGTTTTATTTCAGGTTGCATATAAGAAGAGAGCACCTGCTCGAGGACGCCTTCAGGAGGATAATGTCCGCAAACAAGAAGGAACTGCAGAAGGGAAAGCTCTGCGTCGTCTGGGACATGGAGGAAGGACTGGATTACGGCGGACCGTCCCGGGAATTTTTCTTTCTCCTCTCGAGGGAGCTGTTCAATCCCTATTACGGATTATTCGAGTACTCGGCTAATGATACGTACACCGTTCAAGTTTCTCCGATGTCCGCGTTTGTAGATAATTATCATGACTGGTAGGTTGGATAGAAATATGTAAATATTAAATAATTAATTCCTGGTATACTCTGTTTACATTTTTTCTCGCCGCAGTTGGCTTTTGTAGGGTGACATTTTTGTTGGTAGTAAAAAAAGTTACCAACAATTTGGTTATGTGTAGTGACATTTTTGTTGGTAGTAAAAAATTTACCAACAATTTGGTTTTGTCATTGTATTTTTTTGGTTACATGCAGTGACATTTTTGTTGGTAGTAAAAAAGTTACTAACAATTTGGTTATGTGTAGTGACATTTTTGTTGGTAGTAAAAAAGTTACCAACAATTTGGTTTTGTCATTGTATTTTTTTGGTTACATGCAGTGACATTTTTGTTGGTAGTAAAAAAGTTACTAACAATTTGGTTATGTGTAGTGACATTTTTGTTGGTAGTAAAAAGTTACCAACAATTTGGTTTTGTCATTGCATTTTTTTGGTTACATGCAGTGACATTTTTGTTGGTAGTAAAAAAGTTACTAACAATTTGGTTATGTGTAGTGACATTTTTGTTGGTAGTAAAAAAGTTACTAACAATTTGGTTATGTGTAGTGACATTTTTGTTGGTAGTAAAAAAGTTACCAACAATTTGATTTTGTCATTGCATTTTTTTAGTTACATGCAGTGACATTTTTGTTGGTAGTAAATAAGTTACTAACAATTTGGTTATGTGTAGTAACATTTTTGTTGGTAGTAAAAAAGTTACCAACAATTTGGTTTTGTCATTGTATTTTTTTGGTTACATGCAGTGACATTTTTGTTGGTAGTAAAAAAGTTACTAACAATTTGGTTATGTGTAGTGACATTTTTGTTGGTAGTAAAAAGTTACCAACAATTTGGTTTTGTCATTGCATTTTTTTGGTTACATGCAGTGACATTTTTGTTGGTAGTAAAAAAGTTACTAACAATTTGGTTATGTGTAGTGACATTTTTGTTGGTAGTAAAAAGTTACCAACAATTTGGTTTTGTCATTGCATTTTTTTGGTTACTTGCAGTGACATTTTTGTTGGTAGTAAAAAAGTTACTAACAATTTGGTTATGTGTAGTGATATTTTCGATGGTAGTAAAAAAGTTACCAACAATTTGGTTTTGTCATTGCATTTTTTTGGTTATGCGTAGATGTTGCATTTTATAATATCCCTCAATCACATATTGTTAGAAACGTTTTATTGAAATTATAGGTTAACAACATACTTCAATCAACATGCCAATACAAGGACAAAAAACACCCCGACTGCGGCAAGAATAAAGTGTGAACAGAGTATACCATTGTTTCGTTCTTAACATTTTTTACAGATCAAGTTCTAATGTATAATCAACTATAGTTAATAACATTATTTCAGGTTTAGATTTAGTGGAAGGGTCCTAGGTCTAGCGCTCGTCCACCAGTACCTCCTAGATGCATTTTTCACGCGCCCGTTCTACAAGGCCCTCCTCCGCCTGCCCGTAGCCCTCTCCGATCTGGAGAGTCTAGATTTTGAGTTCCACCAATCGCTGCAGTGGATCAAGGAGCACGACGTCTCCCTGCAGGGGGAGCTCGAGCTCACCTTTGCCGTCACGGAGGAAGTCTTCGGGCAGGTCCTCGAGAGGGAGCTCAAACCCGGCGGCAGGAACGTACCCGTCACCGAGAAGAACAAAAAGGTAAGTAACAGGCTTAAATTTTTTATCGGTTGACCGTTGAATGTTCCTCATTTTTCTAGGAGTACTTAGAAAGGATGGTTCGGTGGCGTTTGGAACGCGGCGTTGCCGAACAGACTGAATCGCTGGTGAGAGGCTTCTATGAAGTCGTGGATCCTCGATTGGTGGCCGTTTTCGATGCTCGAGAATTGGAGTTGGTGATGGCGGGGACGGCCGAGATTGATTTGAATGATTGGAGGAGCAACACCGAGTACCGGGGTGGATACCATGACCAGCATCCCGTTGTGCAGTGGTTTTGGCAAGCCATAGAAAGGTAACTAGAAGCTGGTTTGATTAGTTATTAAACTGCAACTTATATTCAAAAAGAAAAACTCGACTACCCTAGCTCCACCACGAGTCACGTCACCAGTCATCACTGCTCTTGCCATAAATATTACATTTGTCTTTGTTATGTAGAAAGTTTTTATTTCGTTATACATGCTTTTATATGGAATAAAACACTTTTTACTTTGTTTGTATAACACTTTGATTTATTCGTTTGACTGCAGTTTCAGCAACTCAGCTTGACATTATCAAAACTAAAGTCTTGAGTTGCCGAAACTCCAGTCAAGCAAATAATTGAAAGTGTTATACAAAGTAAAAAGTATTTTATTACATTACTTTTGTCGTTTAAGTAACTCTCTTGTTTATACGTAGTATCTAATAGTAATGGTTGCACTTTTTCACTACTTTGGTTTTATAAACTGTTCTCTCATCTTCATCCTTTTACGTAAAATCTATAATTCTTCAATATCTTCAAAATTGTCCAAAATGATTACAAAATATACATTTGTTATAAAAAAAAGACCTTTCTCAACAACCAATGTAGAATGTAAGCATTCTGAAATCAATTTTGATCGTAGAACGTACACATTCTCACTCTTGTTATGGAACAAAACACTATGTGCTTATAACAAGTAATGAAATGAATATTATTGGCATATCCTTTACACATTCTATACCCCTTTCTGCCTTCCTTCTCCCACTCCAGTCTCGCCAGTATCTTTACCCCGGCTGCGTCTTCTCTCATCCATTCATTCACTCTTTTTTTTTCATTCTCGTTATAAACAATTGCAGTTTATCAGTGATTGCCTGATAAAATTTAACCAGCTCTCTCTCGTTTCTTTCCAGATTTACAAACGAACAACGCCTAAGACTTCTCCAATTCGTGACGGGCACCTCGAGCATACCGTTCGAGGGCTTCGCCGCGCTGCGGGGCTCGATAGGCCCCAGGAAGTTCTGCATAGAGAAATGGGGCAAACCCAACAGCCTGCCGCGCGCGCACACCTGCTTCAACAGGCTCGACCTGCCGCCGTACCCGACGTCCGAGGTGCTCTACGAGAAGCTGCTGCTGGCAGTCGAAGAGACGAACACCTTCGGGATAGAGTGAACCCCCGACGACGAAATACAGACAATTGACACTATACGAATCCTGCCTGCAAAGAGGGGCCCCGCGTGACCACCCGGACAGTGTTTATTGATTGTTAAATGTTACATATATTCTACTTGATTTGTGATAACGCCGTCTCGGTGCGCGCGCCCCCTTCCCACGTTTACGCGAAGAAGTGAACATGTTACCAAACCAAGATAATTAATTATATTTTAGTCGTTAGTGGAAGTATTAATCACGTTTAACCAAAACCTAGGAGAACACTGTGTTGCCTTATTAATTTAATTTATTCAGCTCGATTTGCTCAAGTTACGGTCGACTTAATTTCGCTGGACTAGTAACTTAATTAATTTTAAGAGGCAATTATTGTAAATATAGACAATTTCGTGGTTGCCATTGCGAAGAGACTTTATTATCAGCCAAATATTACGATTACAATCGCTTTATTAACGGCGAAACTAACGTATACATAATATATAATATACATAATATATATTTTTTACCACCATTACTGTAAATCGTTCGTTGTGTTTTTATTTTTTTTGTGATTGTTGCGAATCTAGTCATTACAGTTGTACATTGGTTATTATTATTTTATTGTTTACTGCACTGTGTATTAATTTATATAATTTATAAAATTAGGATTGGTTTGAGTTCTTTTAATTCCTCTTTATTTATCTCTTGAACTTTATACTACGTTCTCGTTTCGGAACAACTGTACCATGTAAATCGGTGACAAATTATTGCTATCTTATATAACATTCCAAGAAATAAATATTTGTTACTTAAAATGCTTTTATGTTTATACCTCCAGCACTTCCCCTGCGGGTGGGGGGATAGAATACACCCGCTGCCCACTCAGCAGGTCGTAAGAGGCGACCGATGAGTACCGGCTTCTGTGGGTACCAGCCGGGTGTCAACTTTATGGCCACAAGTGTCCTTGGTTTTTTTGATAAGTAGACATAACACTTTTAACACTAACTTTTTATTTTGTAAGACTCACAGCTATAATACATATATATTTATGTCGTACTACACATCAATAAATTCATATCCCTCTTTTATGGGTTTTGGCTTGTGGCCATTGTAGAAGACATGACCCACCTGCGTGTTTTGTGTTAAATATTTTATATAAGCAGGATATCAGCGAAGTAATAAAGATAAATAATTGCAGTTTTTTTTTATATTGGTTTAAAATAATATATCCTGATGGTTTTATGAGTCAAAAAGTTTGAAGACTATTCTAGAATGTACAGGCGTAGGCCTGTAGTGGACATAGGTGATATGATGGTGTATAACAAGATATATTTTTATTAACTTAGCCAAGTTTAGAAGAAGGCGTCTTCAGGTATTTTAACGTAACTCATTCGATCACTTGAGAAAATTCTTGTTCTTAATATGTTTACTATTGCAAAACGGTAATTTGATATATCTTTCATCAAGAATTTTAAGTAAAATTTCTCGACTACAATTTCAACCTTATATAAACCTACGGAGAATTCCCCGATATTAAATGCCCTTATTACCTGACCAACGGTTACCTAATGTATATATAATCTATAAAATTTCGTTTGTACATCATTCTTGAAAATGGCACTAAGCCGAAACTAGTTGATAATAAAACAATTTAATCGTGAAACAAACCAAGTGAATTTTAATTTATAAACCTATTCAAATTCAATTTCAATTACTTGAATTTGAAGAAATTCTCGTTCAAACTGAATAATATGAGAATGTAAATTATACGCCATCTACATTTAAGTAGTCATCTATGCACTATATGACTTAACTTAAACTTCCGACAGAGAACTCTGTATTTCATCTACCAAAACTATAATATTTCGATTCTAGGACAAATTAAACGCCATCTGCATTTATGTAGGTTAGTAAATTTCCCGACAGGGAACTCCTTTTATATTTCATTTACCAACTTTCACGGCGTAATTTTCTACGCTTCGAATAGTTTTAAAAATAACCTCTCGACCTAACCTAAAAGTCATCTGTCAGTTTTGCGGGGGCCCTCGAAGTGAAACTAAACAATACAATGGAGAAGGTAAAAGAAACAGAGGAGGAGCAACCGGTATTCGATTGGATACAGTTGCACAATGAGCTCAATGAAAGCAATCCGGAGGAAACGAACACAGAAAAGATGTTCAGAAAGATCAAAGAGAATCCTTTCGTACCGATAGGTATGTTCATAATTTAATAACATATAATCAAACAGGGGAAATATTTAGTTTATAAATTAATTGATTGTTATTAGTCATAATAATAATTGAGATATCTTGTGATGAGTATATTGGGTTGAATAACATAAATGATAAATTTTGGATCAATGTTTATAAAATAATAGTAAATATATCTTGGGATGAGTATATTAGGTTGGATACCATAAATGATTAATTTTGGTTTAATCCTCCAAGTTCAGTTCATAAAGTAATTATTATTAATAATAG
The DNA here is from genome assembly GCA_910593695.2 of Ocypus olens. Taxonomy (NCBI): domain Eukaryota; kingdom Metazoa; phylum Arthropoda; class Insecta; order Coleoptera; family Staphylinidae; genus Ocypus; species Ocypus olens. Next base: position 1,415,527 of record OU343055.1, on the reverse strand, counting down.
ATGTCGGAGTAGTAGATCAGCAGTGTTTTGAACACGGGAAAATAAAGCAGGGGCTGATATTTGTTTTGTAGACATAGTTACACCCAGTGACGGTATCTCTATTACCACCTCTTGTTCCTCGGCCGTACCAGAGAAAACCGTCACTGGTTACACCCCTTAAAGTTTCCCATGTTCAACGGACAACTCAATTTTCTGTGTAAAAGTTTATATTGTTGTAAATTAATTGTAGTTGTTGGTTTACCGAAAACTACCCATAAAATCAGGTTTTGAGCAAGTTATCCGTCTGATGTGAGAAAATTTAAGGGGGCATAACTTCTTCCTCTTACATTTCTCAAAGTTAAGATATACATTTTTGCACTACAAAACTACGTCTACAAAAAAAATCAGCCCCCTTCTCGATTTTCCCTAAACTACATCCTTACCATTTAATGGTACTAAATTACTTTAGTTACTAGCAAAAAAAATACCAAACAAATATCTTAAGCCGGGCGGTGAGTTTGTGTTGCAACAATCAGTTGAGCTGTTATTTTTTTAGGAGTTATGGCCACAACGGCGGCTTTGTGCTACGGACTGTATTCCTTTAAAACGGGCCAAAAAAAGATGTCCCAGTACATGATGAGGACCAGGATCGCCGCGCAGGGTTTTACGGTGGTGGCCATCGTCGCGGGGCTCGCGTTATCAGCGTCAAAAAAGATGGCCAATCAGCCTTGAGATGTGTTGAAAGGCCGTGTGAATATTTATAGTTTGTTAAGAGTTTAGAAAATCAATATGTTTTATATACAAGTATATAAAAAAAATACCAAAAATGCGTTTCATTTAAAAAAGAGAAAAATAAGTAAGTGGGTGGGTCACATCTTACAATGCTACTGTTTAAACAAAGATAAAGACGTGTATAAAGTTATTGATTTATAAAATAAACAAATTTGCATTTTCACAACAATGAAATCGTTTGTTCAGTTCAACAGGTTGTGTTGCGTACACCACCCTTCAATTCATTCCATTTTCAGTAAAATTTGCTTTGAAGTGCCCCCATTATACTTATCCCCTTTGCTTGGCACCCCGCGTAGAGTGCCATTGCCAACGCGTGGATCTGTGTCTTAATGAAAAAAAACTATTCAAGTTTTGTATCTACAGTGTGGTCGAAAAGTGGTGCACTTGAAATATTTTTCTTGAGCAAAAAGTATTTTAAATTTGCCACTTTTTGAAATAATTTAGAACTGCGTACAGTGGCGCACGCCTGCGAAATCAACGGGAGCACTTTTTTTTTAAATGACATCCCCTATTTCATGTTGGAGAAAGTGAAAAAGCGCACTTTTCAGTTTATTTTCATTTATTATGTTGCATAAAATTTTTTTCTAAATTAAAAAAATGCGCTCCCGTTGACCCCGTAGGCGTACGTCACTGTGCATAGTACAATGGTATACCAAAAGACCACACTGTATATAAGTTAATCTATAGCACCACTTACTTTTGTAAGAGAAGAGAGTGTTTTCTTTCCGCAGCCTCCTCTGCCGAAGCTTCACGAGCCGCCGCTGAATTATATTTATTTTCCTATGAAGGCAACGCGATGTAGTGAAGTTCAGAACCAAGATTACCAAGTTACCTGCTTAATTTCACCCGCTGTTACGCATCATCTGATAATACGAAGGTAATAAATCAATTAATTAGATGTTACTTATGTTATTTTAAGACATTGTAAATGCAAATTGACTATAGAAATATAATCAAGATTCGTTCATTCTCTAATAGATGTCGCCAGTGAAATCGAGCAGTATTCATCAGATGGAGCGCTCGGAGTCGGGCGGAATCGGCAGTTGCACGCAGATACTGAGCATAGCAAGTTGAGGCTGGTGGCTCTCCGTCGTCCGGCTTGATTGTGTTCCATGTTTTTCGCGTAGTCGCCCCAGCGCAGGAGGACGGTGTGTTTGTGTAAATAAGAGTTGTTAAAAATCGCGCCCCCGCGACCAGTGCTCCGTTATCACACCCCCCCCCCCCCCGTAAGACTGGTACACCGGCTCCCCCCGCGTAAGTAAGGGTACTCACCCGATCCGCGTGTGCCGTGCGAGAAAAACATCGAAACGGTGTTGTGTGCTCGTCTTGACGTTTCGTTTACGTGGAGAAGATGCCCGAGGACAGGAACGGCCGTGTGGGACTACTCACCCTCACCGACGCCAGGCTGAACGAGGTCGTCAGAAAGGAGTCCATCACGGATGTGTATCACGTCGAGGATAAAGTTTTCGCAAGGTAAGTGTTTGCACGTACCTGTTTGTTGATTATAAAGAAAATAATTTATAAAAAACAAAGTTGTTGATTTGATGAGTTCAACAAAACAACAACAAATTGTAATTGACGTAACGGCACGGTTGAAAGAGTTCGGCCGTATTTACACGGCGAGAGAACCACGAGGTCGATAGCCGATTGAATTCACACCTGGAAAATATAAGCATGTGTGTGATAAAAATGATATAAACCATATTTACCATTAGGTCGATAGCCGGTTGAAATCATACCTGGAAAATACGTTCTTTCGCTTTGTATTTTAATGTAAGCGTCGTTTCTTGGATTCCGTTTTCATTTAGCAGTTGGTAAAACATGATTTACATATTACAATTATTGTTTATTTATAAGACATGTTTCTGTTTCTCACTCGGTTTGTTTAATTCCTTGAAAATAGTTGGAATAAAGTTGAATTTTATTAAACACACCAATAATTGCATTAAAATGCAATCCAAACGTTACAGTTGATAATAGAAAAATAAAACGTCATCAATATATTACGGTTATTATTTATAAATAAAACCACATGTTACGGTCTCTCGACCATAATATGAAATAATATAATAAGCACTTGATTTATTTAATTCCTTAAAAATAGTCGCAATAAAGTTGAATTTTACTAAACACACCCCGAGTTCCTGATATTGCATTAAAACGCAACGTAAACGTTACAGTTGGCAATAGAAAAATTTGACGTCATCAGTATCGAGATTAATTATTTTAATCGATTTTTGCGTGTAAAATATCAAATTTTCAATACGTTTTAACGCGAATGTGTTAAATTAATCTCCAAACGAAACCAACGAATTATCCAACATCAATATTCCATTTATTTAATTTCGCGCGTGGTTGCGAGGCTAACAATAACAGCGCCATCGCGGAAACAAAAGATTGTTTACGCAGTCTTCCCGAGATTAGGCAGCGTCGCGTGTGTAATCTCTTGTCGATACGTACCGTAATTATTGTGGTTGTAGTTTGCCCAATTCAGTGCTAAAAAAACATTCATTTAATATTAATAGTGCGCGTGGTGCGAGGTTAATAACAATAATAGCGCCGTCGTGGAAACGAAACGATTGTTTACGGAGCGTCATGTCTGTGTGTGTCGTCCCCGTCCAGTTATCTCCTGTCGGTATGTACCGTTATTATTATTGCTGTTGTCGTAGTTTGTCTAATTCAATGCTAAAAATAGCGCTGCGTTTTTTCCCCAATAACGATTATGTCGTTAATTCGTAATTGATAATCGGGCGGCCGTTGCACGGCGAAGGAGGAGGGTTAACAACTTCTCCATCGTCGTCGCCATCGTGCGTGTTTTATTGTCCGAGGCCGCGTCGATTGTGATAAAGGTTAATTAATCGGAAACTCCCGAAATGCTATTTTTACATTGAGGTGATTAACAGTTTAAAACATTGAATTCCAATTGCTTGTGTTTTTAATTAATGCAGTCGTTAATTACACGCACACATGCACACAATTTGTAATATAACTATACAGGGATAGTTGACACCCAATAAAGTTATAACAGGAATAAGAAAGAATGCTATTTTTACATTGAGGTGATTAACAGTTTGAAACATTGAATTTCCAATTGCTTGTGTTTATTTTTAATTAATGCAGTCATTAATGACACGTAGGCTCAGCAGCTACACGCACACAATTCGTAATACATATAATTATACAAAGATCCCTCGACACCCAATAAAATTATAAGAGGGACCTCAAGAAAAAAATTAATTGTTCACGAGGAACTCATGGTCTGCTATTTGGTTTTTATTCGTTTGTGTTCATTGGTTACACGTGAATTTTTACTCAAATTAAATTCTGCTTTTTATATTTAGAACAAAACCCCTTCGTAGATTTAAAGAAATTTCAACGAAAATACATGCCGAACTTTCTGATGATTTGAAAAAAATATAAAAGAAAATTGTTACAAACTTGAAACTTTCCAAGTTTGTTTAAAATAGATTATAATTAATAATTCAACAAGAATCTAAAAAGATTTGGAAATATGCAGCGGATAGACTCGGATAAAACTGACGTTTAAAACGTCAAAATTTTGAAAGATGGAAATGACAAATTATACTTCAAATTCTAAAAGTCGATCAAAATTTTCTGCGGCGAGTTTTCCGCGATGAATTTCAATATTTCAAAAATGGCACTTGCTCTGAAATTTCACTGCGGTGAAATTTCTCCGCGATGTAATCTCTTGCGACGAATACTCATGCGTTGAATTTTCTTTGCGATGAAATTTCTCACATTGAATTTTCAACGCGATGATTTTTTTACGATCAACTTTCCGCGATGAATTTTAATATTTCAAAAAGGACATTTGCTCTGAAATTTCAACGCGGTGAAATTACTCCTTGATGTAATCTCTTGCGACGAATACTCATGCGTTGAATTTTCTTTGCAATAAAATTTCTTAGATTGAATTTTCAACGCGATGATTTTTTTTGACTTTCCGCGAACAGTTTTCCGCGATGAATTTCAATATTTAAAAAATGACATTTGCTCTAAAATTTCAACGCGGTGAAATTACTCCGCGATGTAATCTCTTGCGACGAATACTCATGCGTTGAATTTTCTTTGCGCTGAAATTTCTTGCGCTGAATTTCCAACGCAATTATTTTTTTTACAATCCACCTTCTGCGACGAGTTTCCCGCGATGAATTTCAAAATTTAAAAAAAATGACACTTGCTTTGAATTTTCCTTGCGATGTAATTTCCCCGCACTTAAAAACGACTTCGATTTTTATGAATCACATAATATTCTCGTTATATTAATAGCTATAAATTCAATACCAATTATAAAATGACTGCCGCATCATAAATATTCAACGTAGTTCTTGTAAATATTTACACTACAATTTTGGTGATTGCCATTGCTTTGCTTTAATGTTAATGTTGTTGTCTCATATTTATTTTTTGTTTTGGTTTTCCTTAAATAGGCGGAAGGATTAGTTTTAATTACGGTGATTTGCTCATCGTAAAAGAAAACAACCTGAGGTAAACCGCTTTTGTGCAAATACTGTTGAGTGGAATACAAACGTAATTTTCTAAAGAGGTGATTTCGAAGTAATTTGGCTAATTACGGACGGCGGTGTGTAAACTCGAAATGAGTAATACATTTTTGAATGAGTAACTTGGTAAATATGTACGTAGTACATTTCGATGGCTTAAATTGCTAACCTGATAACGCCGGGAATGAAAATTTTACACGAAACAATGAAAACTTTTTTTATTTTGCATAAAATTTAATGATTGTAATTAATAAATTAGCAACACTGAATGAAACACTGATGTATTTTAAAACCATAATTATTTATTGCAAGATATATACAATTTTATTGATATAAATACGACACGACTTGAGTTTGCATGAAAATATCCCTCGTTTTTCGTCGAGAATGGAAAAAACTATACGCCGAAAAAAAATATCGTTATTATTATTATTTTATTTGTAACAACGTATTACGTAGTCTTAATCGTAAATAGACTTGGTTGTTGTAGAATGAGAAACACATTACCAAAATTATCGGCAATTTTTAATTATCGCAAAATTAATTGATACACATTGTCGCAATGTCCGACACAAACACGTATGTTTTTTTTGTTATCGTAAATGATTTGCTCTTATCATTTTATTACTTATCATGGCAGGTTTAGCACGTACGATTTACACGCTTATTGGAAATGTTGCGCGCCTTATCAGCGCATTTTTTCCTCGCGCGCAATCAGCGCTTATCAAATTCCCGTCGGCGGTACGTACAGCGAAATGTGCAATTGTTTCTCAATTTCATTTTCTCGAAATAAATGCATTTAAAACTTTAATTGCCGCACTCGCGATTTCATCGCGTAAACAACACACTTAGAAAAAAAAAGCTGTTGTTATCATTTTACTTTCTCCGTATAGAGGAAATTGTTGTAATGGTGGGGGTGTTTCAAAAACAATCGTAACTGAAATATTCGTCCCCAGAGGGCATTTCGATAATTTTTGGAAAAATGTGGAAAACTAATTTTCTCACTTTAATTCTTTTAAAAAAATTCGTAATGGAAATATCCGTCCCTAGTGGGAATGTAGATAATTTTTGGGGCAATGTGGCTATCTTCTAATTTTCTCGCTTTAAATTTTTAAATATCTATCCCTAGAGGGCGTTTCAACAATAAAAAAAAAATGTGGCTATCGTCTAATTTTCTCACTTTACTTTTTTCAAAAAATTTCGTAACTGAAATATTCGCCCCTAGGGGACGTTTCGAAATTAAAAAAAATATAGCTATCGTCTAATTGTCTCACTTTAATTTTGTTCAAAAAATTTACCAAGTGAAATATCCATCTCTATAGGGCGTTTCGACAATTTAAAAAAAAATATGGCTATCCTCTAATTTTCTCACTTTACCTTTTTTCAAAGAATTTCGTAACTAAAATATCCATCTCTAGAGGGCGTTTCGACATTTTTTAAAAAAATATGGCTATCGTCTAATTTTCTCACTTTACTTTTTTCAAAAAATTTCGTAACTGAAATATCCATCCCTAGAGGGCGTTGCGACAATTTTTTAAAAAATATGGCTATCGTCTAATTTTCTCAGTTTACCTTTTTTCAAAAAAAATCTTAACTGAAATATCCATCTCTAGTGGGCGTTTCGGCAATTTTTAAAAAAATATGGCTATCGTCTAATTTTCTCACTTTATTTTTTTTTTATAATTTTGCAACTGAAATATCCATCCCTAGAGGGCGTTTCGACAATTTTTGAAAAAATATTGCCATCGTCTAATTTTTTCACTTTACTTTTTTCAAAAAATTTCGTAACTGAAATATCCATCCCTAGAGGGCGTTTCGACAATTAAAAAAAATATGGCTATCGTCTAATTTTCTAACTTTACTTTTTTTCCAAAAATTTCGTAACTGAAATATCTATCCCTAGAGGGCGTTTTGACAATAAAAAAAATATATAGCTATCGTCTAATTTTCTTACTCTAACTTTTTTCTAAAAATTTCGTAACTGAAATATCCATCCCTAGAGGGCGTTTCGACAATTTTTGGAAAAATATTGCCATCGTCTAATTTTTTCACTTTACTTTTTTCAAAAAATTTCGTAACTGAAATATCCATCCCTAGAGGGCGTTTCGGCAATTTAAAAAAAATATGGCAGTCGTCTAATTTTCTCATTTTAATTTTTTTTTAATTTTGCAACTGAAATATCCATCCCTAGAGGGCGTTTCGACAATTTTTGAAAAAATATTGCCATCGTCTAATTTTTTCACTTTACTTTTTTCAAAAAATTTCGTAACTGAAATATCCATCCCTAGAGGGCGTTTCGACAATTAAAAAAAATATGGCTATCGTCTAATTTTCTAACTTTACTTTTTTTCCAAAAATTTCGTAACTGAAATATCTATCCCTAGAGGGCGTTTTGACAATAAAAAAAATATATAGCTATCGTCTAATTTTCTTACTCTAACTTTTTTCTAAAAATTTCGTAACTGGAATATCCATCCCTAGAGGGCGTTTCGACAATTTTTGGAAAAATGTGGCTATCTTCTAATTTTCTCACTTTAATTCTTTTCAAAAAAATTCGTAACTGAAATATCCATCCCTAGAGGGCGTTTCGACAATTTTTGGAAAAATATGGCTATCGTCTAATTTTCTTACTCAAAAAATGTTGTAACGGAAATATCCGTCCCTAGAGGGTATTTCGACATTTTTTGGAAAATGTTTCAATCTTGTAATTTTCTTACTTTATTTTTTTTTCACAAAATTACGTAACTGAAATATCCGTCCCCAGAGGGCATTTCGACAATTTTTGAAAAGGTTGTGGCCGTCGTCTAATTTTCTCGATTCAATTGCTGCATTCGCAATTTCCTCACGTAAACAACACACTTTGAAAAACTTGAATGATTTTACTTTCTACGGGAAAGTATTGTGATCGTGAAGGTTTTTTTTAAATCGTAACTGAAATATCCGTTTTTAGGTTTCTAGAGACAATTTTTGATTTATGTCTAATTTTCGTTTAATTTTTTCCGATTTGATGGTATAATAGTTGATGCAAGTATATCATACAATATTTTTTCTACGTCTCTTATAAAAGTAACAATTTTTTTCATTAATTTGCGTTCATAAAATATGTGATTCCTGAAGCATTCAAAAGGCGTCAAAAAAATGTTATAACGGTTCATTTTTTCACTCTTTTAAGTTAAAAAGAAATTGTCCTAACGGTTCATTTTTTTGACGCTTTTGAGTTATGAAAAATGTCACAGCGGATCATTTTTTCACTCTTTTGAGTTAACAAAATTGCCCTAGCGGTTCATTTTTTCACTCTTTTGAGTTTTGCCCTAGCGGTTCATTTTTTTGACGCTTTTGAGTTAAAAAATTGCCCTACTGGTTCATTTTTTCACTCTTTTGAGTTAAAAAAAATTGCCTTACTGGTTCATTTTTTTCACGCTTTTGAGTTATGAAAAATGTCATAGCGGTTCATTTTTTCATTTTTTTGAGTTTTGCCCTAGCGGTTCATTTTTTTTTGACGCTTTTGAGTTATGAAAAATGTCATGGCGGTTCATTTTTTCACTCTTTTGAGTTAAAAAAAAATTGCCCTACCCGTTCATTTTTTTCACGCTTTCAAGTTATGAAAAATGTCATAGTGGTTCATTTTTTCACTCTTGAGTTAAAAAAATTGCCCTAGCGGTTCATTTTTTTGACGCTTTTGAAAAATGTCATAGCGGTTCATCTTTTTACTCTTTTGAGTTTTGCCCTAGCGGTTCATTTTTTGACGCTTTTGAGTTATGAAAAATTTCACAGCGGTTCATTTTTTCACTCTTTTGAGTTAAAAAAAATTGCCCTAGTGGTTCATTTTTTGACGCTTTTGTGTTATGAAAAATGTCACAGCGGTTCATTTTTTCACTCTTTTGAGTTAAAAAAAATTGCTCCAGCGGTTTATTTTTCCATTCTTTTGAGTTAAAAAACACGTCCATGCAATCAGTTCCGCTGATAAACGTCAAATATTTATTTAATTTTGTTTAACTCTGTGGACGTAAAAAATTTCTGGTGTGAAACTTTTTTCCACTCGTTGGAATTGGCAAACTTTCCTACTAGTGGACAAAAGTATTGCTTTACTCACTTGTTGCATAAATATTTTCTACCGCAACACAAATATTTATTTTTTCATGATTGATTTTAAATTTGATGATAATATTAAAATTATGAAAATGAAAAAATATTATATCGGAGTTATTTTTAATGTACTTTTTTTTCGAAGTTTAATTTCTTTATTTACACGTTTTTTTTTAAATATAAATAATTCATTTTCGTGTAGGTCCTTCTTGTAATTCTTCCCTTTGTCCTCACCTCGGTATATAGTGGTGTAGATTCCATCAGGGGCTAACTGTGCTAGGGGATGTTTATTTTCTTCTTCATGATCTATTGATTTTTATTGTTTGGGATTAGGTTTTAATTCGAAAGGTTTATAATTGACATAAAAATTTCTGCCAAAAAAATGAATGTGGTTATAAAATTCGAAAATTTAATAAGAAAATGAAACTATTTTCAACGACACACTGACTAAGTGAGTAGTAAGTCTAAGTCGGAGAATTTTTATTTTAAGAAAATCAAATCTGTAACATTTGATTTTCTATTATTGGATCGATGAGGCTTTTACTTGTTGAAACTCCATGGTATCATTTAATAAAACACTAACACAGTATATGCAATTAGAAACCATACACTGTGTTAGTGTTTCATTAAATGATTTGATTTTCTTATTGGTGTGCAATATTAAATTTTCGTATTTTATACCCACGTCACCGTCACAATTAAAACAATCATTCTTTTAATTCCTTTTTCCTCGAGCACCCATCAATTTCTCTTCCACGGTCCATAAAATTGAACAGCTCGCTCGTGTAAGATATTCCGATCGTTTGACCTTTAATCCGTCTTGGGGCCCATTATTTATTTATTTATTACCATTGCTCGTTGGAATCACGACTCTCGGCCCAAAAGTGTACCGCGTACCACTTCCTCTCTGCATATCTGCTTTTCGCGGGCAGCCGAAACGAAAATCAGGAAGCGTTTTCTCATCCGAGAGAGGAGGGGACCTTGATTCCGTGAGAGGAGCGAGCGGGGCGAAGAAAGGAAAATAAATATAGAAAAAACGCGCGAGCGCCGATTATTCATTTATTTATTTATGGTGCGCCTCTGATGTAGTCTCTGTGTGTGTATGTGTGTGCGCGTGTATCTGTTGCACAGAAACACACCTCGGAAGGTCGTGCAAAACGCCGAGAGAGAGAAAGTAGGCTACGGAATTGTAAATGTACGAGATGCAGCCTCCACGTTTTAAACTCCTTTATAATAAATCGCAAAGGTGTTATCTTGTAAATAAGGGTGTGTAAAGGTATGCCGTCGTATAGGGGCTCGAAATCCTAGAGCTTTTTATTATCCGTTGGATATTGGTGGCGTTTGTCATTAGCAGCGGTGACCTGACCTCACTCGGGCCTGCTCAAGTTGACGACTCGTGTGGGATTGCCTTATTGTGTCTGGCCGGTGCCAAGAGAGTTAGCTTTAACTTTGACATTGGGTACCAGTGGCAATTTATTTTGTCGTCCTGTTTTTCTTGGTAGTGCAAATATTTTTTTCGCCTGCCTCTACCGAAACCATATATTTCGGCCATAAAAATCGGGCCGAAACTACGGTTTAGCGTATCTAGGGCCGAAAAAATAGACAACCTTCCGCGGAATATGAGTAGGCTATGCAAAAATCTGACAGTGACAGTTCAATGGTGCGCGATATAAAATTTCCTGAAACACTGTTTTTACTTAAGGCAGGCGAAAAAATATCGAGTGTAACTCTTGCCGAAATGCTTTAGCCTATTTTCGGCCCTTGATACACTATATACTATTGTATCTTCATACTTTTGTGTGTTATTTTAATTCAGCCCTCTTATCTTTGCCTACCATGAATCGCCTTCAGTTAGTTTGAATTATGAAACATAGAGCGCAATGTCAAGTTCGTCCGCAGCTTCATCTACGCTGCGATTATCATGACACATAATTTTAAGAGATGAACCAGTTTTGTAAGTTTTCTTCTCCGTGAAACTACAAATTTACCCCATAGGAATTGCATTGGTCTTCACCGGGTTAGACAATTTAATTGAAATATTCATTCCAACTATATCATCTTCAACTCTAAAATGATCTCTCCTTTTTTGATCATAACTTTCTTAAACTGTACATATCGTCCCCCGAATAGGCAAAATATCTCAAGGGTCAAAATATTTTGCTTGTTATAGAATTTGGGTTTCGATACATATTCCTCCTGTCCTTCAGTGGTAATACATCCTCTTCGATATATTTTTGGAAGATGGGAGCGTATTGTGATGTATTTTTGGTTTTCATCAAGTTTCAGACTCACGAATCCGAGGCACTCTTACGTAATGCAATACCGAGAGCACAATGCACAATTGATTAATCAAGTGCGCGATTACGCCCACGCGTCCCCATCCGACGACGGTCGGTTGTTGTTTTGCATAAACAATTGAGTAGCGACGGTGCAGCGGTCTTTTTATGGAGCACTCGATTTCGCCTTATGTAATCCTGCACGGGTCCGACTTGGTTTCCAAAAGCGATCATTTGTACACACGCGCTGTTGTCGCTGCCGCTGCACTTATTAGGCGTGGAAAATATTCATTGGTGAAGCGAAAAAGTATTTGCCTCCATCGAAATTGTGAAAAAAAACTGACGCTGTTTAGTTTTGAACGAAATTGGGAACTGTCAAATCAGTTCGATAAGTTTTCTTTGTTTTTGGTACAGCATTGTTTGGTGAAGTATTTTCGGGGGTGATAAAACTAGTGCTATGATTATCATCGGTGATAGCGTCGAGTCAGAGCCGATGAAAATTGAACGAGTGCACGACACGAGTTCTATTTTCTGATGTCTTTAACGGGTGATGATTAATCGTAGCACGAGTTATATTTGGGGAGAGAATACAATGAACGTTTGTATATAAAGAGTTGGAGATCATAAATGTCAGCTTTAACAGTAAAATAACGTAACATACTGTTTTCAAAGTGAATGAAACCACAAACATGTTAAGCATATTTCATTCATTTGAATGTTATCAGGCTAAATGTAATAAAGAGGAAACATATATTTAATGCATCTGCAACAAGTGAGGTTATCTGAAATTTATTTATTTATCAGGCTATTTATTCATAAAGAATTCTTGCTCATGTTTGAATAAATCATCGTATTGAACCCTCGAAGATGAAACATTGTCTTTTCTCATCGCCTCATTTGTCAGAAAAGAAAAAAAAGGGAAAGCATTTTTTTCTCTCGCGTCATTTTCATGTAATTAGGGTTACAGGCCGATCAGTGAAAGTGTCGTTTCTGTGTTTTTTTTTTGCGCAAATAATAAATTTACATTCGACACGAATGAATCAGTTTTTTTTTTGCGCTTGTGATTTACGTGATGAAAGTGGTTGGTGTTAAATGATAAAATCAGAAAGAAGTGGCAGATTCAAAGAGTCGACTCATCGAAATGAAAATTTGAAATGACCGACACGGAATGTTTTTTGCTCTTCCAAATTTTAAGGGGTAGAGAGTAGTGTTGCCAAGTCAGCGGAAGATCCGCTAGATCTGGCGGATTTTGAATCCGAATTGCGGAATAATTTTCGTTTTAGCGGCTACTGAATTTTCTAACGGAATAATGTTGGGTTGTTGAGAAAAGTAGCGTAATTAATTCAATGTAAATTTAAACTTTTTTCAAAACATTTACAAGAGAAAAAAACTCACATTTTCAAAAATTAAAGGTAGATGTTTTACTTACTAAAATCTTATCATATCATTATTTTTTTGTTCGACAAAACTTAACTGAAAATGTTAATTTGCAAAAATTCATAACGCCAAAGAAAAAACACATTTTTAAAAATCAAAAAAAAGTTAATTTATAAGGTAGTCGTTCTGCGAGTGTATGAAAATATTTGAGGACCTCAATTTTGTTTTCGATTTTTGTTTTGTTTAACTTGAAATATTAATTTTCAAAAATTCATAACTCACGGAAAAATTGAATCATTTCCAAAAATCAAAGTTATTTTTAAAGGCAATACTTTGGTTTGATGTTAATTTATTAGTACAGCAACTCCGCATGCGCATCTTATGTTTCGTCTAGGGTTTTCGAGGTAAAATTTTTGAAATAACCTAAAAGTTTAAATCTTCAAATGTTTAGGGTGGTTGGGATTGAAACGTTAGAAATCTTCGAATCTTCGCAACTTCGAATCTTCTCAACTCTCTAATCTTCGCAACTTCAATACCTCGAATCTTCGCAACTTCAATACCTTGAATCTTCGCAACTTTAAATCTTCGTAACTTCGAATCTTCGAAAGGTTCAAAAACTTCGCAACTTCGATACTTCGAATCTTCGCAACTTCGAATCTTCGAAAGATTCTTAAACTTCGCAACTTCGATACTTCTAATCTTAGCAACTTCGAATCTTCGAAAAATTCAGAAACTTCTAAACTTTGAAAACTCGATACTTCGAATCTTCAAAAGATTCAAAAACTTTGCAACTTCGATACTTCTAATCTTCGCAACTTCGAATCTTCGAAAAATTCAGAAACTTCTAAACTTTGCAAAGTCGATACTTCGAATCTTCGCAACTACGAATCTTCGAAAATTTCGATATTAGTTTCTTCGGATTCTTGGAAGTTTCAAATTATTAGGACCCCTAGCATCAATTACCCTATTTGTTAAATGGCGCCCATAAATATTTGGGCTTTCGAGATGAAAATTTTGAAATTACATTTAAGTTTAAATCCTCAACTGTTTAGGGTTTTGACATTAAAAAATTCAAAAATTTTGAAACTCCACAACTTCGAGTCTTCGAAAAATTTGAAAACTTCGAAACTTCGATTCTTCAAAACGTTGCAACGTCGTATCTTCGAAAAAATCGATAAACGTTCTCTTCCTTAATTCTTCGAAGTTTCGAATTTCGCAAATTTATGGATTGAAATGTAACTTTCAGAATTGCAATTATGTATATCTTTGTTTTTATGCGATTATCTCAAAAGTTGGTGAAGAGGTGTTTTCAAATTTTTAATGCGTCTTAAAGTACATTCAATTATGAGTAAATTTTAGAAATTTTAGCTTGATGGCAATTATTTTTATATTTTATAAACGACTGAGGAAAATCGAAGTTTTTTCAAGTTTGAATACTTTGTATTCGATTCAAAAATTCTACAAAGAAAAGAGGTCAAGCTTTTTCAATTGTCTTCATCGTTGCTTCTTACAAATAATATTTTTTTTGCAGATGTAATCATTTTTGGGAAATTGGTGCATTACATCAATAAATGCTTCAAATGAAGAAAAAGTGGTCTCCATCGTTGCTTCTTACAAATAGTTTTTTTTTATGTAATAATTTTTGGGAAATTAATGCATTAAATAAAAAAAATGTTTCTAAAATTTTTAAGTTAATTAAATGGACGATTTGATAACTTGCAAAACAAAAAAATGGCAAATGCCCGAGTAGAATTAAAAAAAAAATTGAAATTGAACGGAAACTTAAAAATGCCGATCGGCTCGAGCGCATTTCGTATTCCGCCCGCTCCGTTTTTTTAATTTCTGGCTTCCGGCCGCCGCCGGAAGTTCGATCCCCCTTTTAGCCGGGCGATCCACACTTTGGCTTCCATTTGGCCTGGTCACGATCGGTCGTGAAATTTGGAACTGGTGAAAATCCCCTTATCTTATCTGCTGCGCGTATTGTTCGCTGCTACCTTTGAGTCATCGCGGAATAATTATTATTATGCGTTTTAATTTTTCCCGGGAATATAACAGAAGGGACATAACAATGCATAAAAAGTGATTAATCGCAGTTAATCGATTAATCCATTTTTGGACAGTTTTGACGTTAACTGTTTGGATTGCAACAACGGATGTTTGATCGGAGAAACGCGAATTTCGATTCATAGGCGACTGCGATTACATTCTCGCCGGAGTCCACATTGATTTAGATATGAAAAGTATATCTACGAAAAGAATCCCCGAATATGGTTGATGGTGGACACCACTGTCTTCTGTGTGATAATGATCCTTTAAGGGTCAAAACTATAGTCACAAAAATTAAAAAAAAAACGTTGTGATCAACAAAGTACTTTTTATTGAAAAGTTCCTGATCCTCAAATGCTTGAACGCTGATCAGAAACGAGCAAAAGTAGAAGCTTCGTGCTTAATCTGTGCCGATTTTAACACTTTGCTGCACGAGATTTCGCACATTTTAAAGTGCCCAAGTGCACTTCTTCTTCAGTTGGCATTAGAAGTGTAAAGATGAGGCGGGGATGTGGCGGCTCGTGGATGTTCGGCGGTGGACCAACGGAAAAAAATTTGACCGAAACAGCAACGAAATATTTGCTTCCTCTATTAGAGTAAGTGCGGCACGAGCGTCATGTTTGTTTCTGCCCTCCCTACGGAAATCCACGAGCCGCCGCTGGCTGGGGATAGGTTGTTGTTCAGCTTCGTACAAGACGGCAAATGTAAGTTGGCCAGACGCGCAGAGAGCAAGCGAAAGCTCTCTCTCTCTCTACAGCTGGCCGAGTACATTCTCTGTAATAAGCAAGCGTGCGCTATTCATTTACAAATCTATCGGGCGCTGTCACTTTTAAAAATGAATGTACCAGGCGTGCGAACTCTTCACGAAATCTATCGAGAGCGCCCTAAGAAGGTTCCGCCCACAATTTTGCCACTGCGCAACGGCAAGTTACGTTTGCCGTCCTGTACATACAAATTTGTAAGTGGTCTATTTTGTGGACCGATGGGTCCATATTCCATATGGCGCAAAGAGTTAAAGAAGATGACACCTTCTTGAATTGTGTTGTTGCTTATTAATTAGTAGACCGGTTTCGGACTCTTAGTTCTCATCTTGACGTAAAACGCTTAAGCGAACAATTTTTTTTAAAGGTTTGTAGTCGTAAGTTCGCTGTAAATAAGTGTATGACAATTTTGTTCAATAAAACAAACAACCTGTAATTTAAAATCAACAAACAACGAAGTCGTTACAGCGTTCTCGGCGACGCCTACTGACCCGTCTCGTCGTTTTGATCGATCGCACGTCTCTCGTTGCATCCGAGATGCAAGGGGCGCCCGGAATTTGCCCTACATCGCGATGTGTGTGCGCCCCCTCGAGGCATCGATCCTTTTTCCCTGGCCGATCTAAAATTAGAACGCGCGCGCGGACGATAGTGGGCGTGGTTATTGATGCGAACGATAACCACGCCCACTTACAGCCGACTTGCGACCCGCACTCGCGCATTTTTGCTAATGCACGTATCTGAAAATCTACGTGAGCACATATACACAAATATTAATTTTATAATGAATCATTGTTTCGTAAAAAATTGAGATGAATTTTTTTACAATCTTTCCAACTGCCGATTGTAATTCCGACTTGAAATTATAATTGAGCGCACGTACACGAACATTAACTGTAATCAGCTTTGTGATGGAATAATTGTGTCGTAAAAATTTGATGTATTTTCGGCAAAGATGAATTTTCTTATTGCCGAATGTAATTTTTTTTTTCCTGTAATTTGAGTGTTGCCAATTTATATACCTGAAAACGTTACAAGACCTGTGGTACGTAGAGAAGAAGAAAGAGGAATATAAACTACGTCAATTGCTCTGTTAATGTTTTGTGATTTTAAACATCAGATGTGTTCAATTTCGTAACATCACTTGAACTGTCAGACGTCACGATGCACTGACCCACTTATGAAACATCAGATGAGTTCAATTTGACAACATCACTCGAACCGTCAGACACTATGGTGCACTAACCCATTAATAAAACATCAGATGAGTTCAATTTGACAACATCGCTCGAACTGTCAGACGCCACGATGCACTAACCCACGTGTAAAACATCAGATGAGTTCAATTTGACAACATCACTCGAACCGTCAGACGTTATGATGCACTGACCCACTTGTAAAACATCAGATGAGTTCAATTTGACAACATCACTCGAATTGTCAGACGCTATGATGCACTAACCCATTAATAAAACATCAGATGAGTTCAATTTGGCAACATCGCTCGAACTGTCAGACGCCGCGATGCACTGACCCACTTGTAAAACATCAGATGAGTTCAATTTGACAACATCACTCGAATCGTCAGACGTTATGATGCACTGACCCACTTATAAAACATCAGATGAGTTCAATTTGACAACATCGCTCGAACTGTCGGACGCTATGATGCACTAACCCACTTATGAAACATCAGATGAGTTCAATTTGACAACATCACTCGAACCGTCAGACGCCACGATGCACTGACCCACTTGTAAAACATCAGATGAGTTCAATTTAACAACATCGCTCGAACTGTCAGACGCCACGATGCACTAACCCACGTGTAAAACATCAGATGAGTTCAATTTGACAACATCACTCGAACCGTCAGACGTTATGATGCACTAACCCACGTGTAAAACATCAGATGAGTTCAATTTGACAACATCACTCGAATTGTCAGACGCCATGATGCACTAACCCACTTATGAAACATCAGATGAGTTCAATTTGACAACATCACTCGAACTGCCAAACGCCACGATGCACTGACCCACTTGTAAAACATCAAATGAGTTCAATTTGACAACATCGCTCGAACTGTCGGACGCTATGACGCACTAACCTACTTGTAAAACATCAGATGAGTTAAATTTGACAACATCACTCGAACTGTCAGACGCCACGATGCACCAACCCACTTATAATCGTTTGACAATTTACGCATTTGGAGATCCCTCCTTGTCGAATTACTGCACGACAGACATGAAAAAAACAATCAAAAACGGCAATCTCCGCAATTGAATTACTCGATGCGCGGGTCGTTTTCTTCGGCGCCCACGCGTCCCGTCGTTTTCTTCGCGTTTAATTCGTCGATGTCATAATTAAAATCGTCAATAACAGTTGCGGTCCGTGTGCCGCAATTTCCTGGTGGAAGCGATAAAGTCGCCTGTCTTTATCGTCCGCGGATTTCGCAACGTAAATCCAGATTGCATTTCCGGTGTAACTGTACACATCGTACACGAAGTGGAGAAAAAATAAAACCGGAAGACCATCCTAGAGGATTATTAAAGTTCACTTATTCTTCTGGCCACTTTTAATTATTATTTCTTTAGCCCTCTAGTCATTGATGATTATCACCTCTTCAGCGATCTTCTTTTTAAGTTGTACAGGACGGCAAACGTAACTTGCCGTTGCGCATTGGCAAAATTGTGGGCGGAACCTTCGAAGGGCGCTCTCGATAGATTTCGTGAAGATTCGCGCGCCTGGTACATTCATTTTCAAAAGTGACAGCGCCCGATAGAGTTGTAAATGAATAGCGCACACGAAGAATGTGAGCTTGCTTATTACAGAGACTGTACTCAGCCGGCCGAGTAGAGAGAGAGAGCTTTCGCTTGCTCTCTGCGCGTCTGGCCAACTTACATTTGCCGTCCTGTACCGAGCTCCGACCCTCTTTTACGCCGCCAGATTCCAGAAAACGGGCTATATCAACATTTCCACAAGCCGCTACTTGCGTAAATATGCGGGTCCCGTATGAAATATTTTTTGGGGTAATTATCTGGATCCCGCAGCGATATAGACGAGATCAAAATTTCAATAGAAACAAACGAATGCCAATAAAGAAATAAATTTTCCCAAGTACAGAAAGCAAGAAAATGCGTTAAAAATCGCCAGCCGTGCATCATCCTTGAATATTAAAGCGGGCGCGCTGATAAGAAAATAAAACCTCGTACCCCGTAAAAAAATTGTGTAAGTGTTTCACCACGGTGCCGCCGCCGCCGTTTGAAGAAGGAAAAAGTGTCAGTTCTAGAGCGCACGCTTGCTTTATCGTCACGGCACTATCTCGTCTCGGAGACGATGACCCAAATGCGCCGCGTCGTCGAAAGCCAAACAAAAGCCGATCGACTAAAACGAAACGCGGACAACGCCGGTAACAATGGACAAAGAAAATATCCAAGTCGGCTCTAGGGCGAAACAAAAACCAAATGTCAACTTTGACGGATCAAGTAATTCATTTATTATATCATCAAATAATAACTTTATTAATCCGTAAAATTCATTAGATATTGAATAAACAAATTAGAAACAACCTTACTTATTGCAGAAAGCATTAGATAAATACAAGAAAACGAATATATTCAGGCTACATTTCGTTTTCTTGTATTTAGATATTGAATAGTTTCATTACTGGGGATGGGCGATATTTATTTCACATGATTTTTCACCGATACTGATAAAGTCGTTACTGTTACCAATGGACGAATTTCATCGTGACTGCTTTCGACTGTTACAAAAACCGTGATTGTTACTTAACTTCTCAACTGTTACCCAAACTGTGATTCTTACTTACTCTGTGACTGTTATCTAAACAGTGATTTATTTTTAATATGTCGAAATTCGCCTCATATATGCAGTGACGGTTCGCGTGGTTTTTTCTGGTACGGCCGAGGAACAAGAGGTGGTAATACAGATAGGTAGGGTCAGCTGAAGAGACCGCACCTATCTGTATTACCACCTCTTGTTCCTCGGCCGTACCAGAAAAAAACACGCGAACCGTCACTGCATATATGGTATTAATCATGTGTTTTCATGGATTGTAATTGTCGACGTATATGGTCATTATCTAATTTGAATTTTACTCGAAATATACTGGGCAATTCTGCAAAAATCTCTAAATGCTGCTCGACATTAACTATTTTATTTTAAAATAATCGCTAGAGAACGGAGCAAATCATCATTTTGAATGAAAAAAAAAATCTTTTAAACTGAATCAAAATTTCTGCAAAGAGTGCTTCACGACGAAATTTTAAAAATAACTCCCCGAGAACAATTACTTATTCCTAAGATAAGCAAACATAGAAAAACATTTCCACATACATGAACATTTTCAATTCATGCTAAGAAATAAATCAGCAGGTGTAAAGATTATTTCCATTAATCGTGCCATATAATAAATGCCGAAATCGTGCAAGAAATCTCTTTTATTATTCTCCGGCTTATCTGCATCAGTGGTGATTCCGCAATTGATTCGGTTCGAAGGACCAATTTGTTTAATTTCGCGTGTAAGCCGACGACGACGACGCGGCGATCGGATCGCGCTATTGGCAAGAGCACTTTATATTGGACGTTGTATAATGAACGGGTGTCGCAACAAGAGGCCGACTTAGAAAACGAAATCGCATTACGAGCCGTTTTTTTTTTTATTTCGCGATGCAGATAACGCTAACGCTGGTAATTGCAACAACAATTGCACGGCGGTTGTGCAAGAGCCTCCGCAAAATCGCCCCAGTTCGGGCAACGCGTTCCACTTCTGCGATTTACATACGCTCTCCTCCGCCGATAGTGCGACGGTGATTTCCATGGGGTCACCCGCCCGGGGGCCGCAGACGTGTCTGATGTGTGAGCGATTCTCTCCTTCACTGGAGCACTGGGTCACCGCGGTCGCGCGCAGACACACCTCGTTTAGGGGGTCACAGCGCGCGCACGGCGACTCATCCATCCCGTAGACAAAACTTTAAAAAGAGCCGGGACTCGTTCATCCCCGGAATCCGTCGTCACAAACTTAAAAAAATTGGTCCTTCGAACCGCGGCATCAAAATTTTAAAAATATTGGTACTTCGAACCGAGACTCATCCATTCCCGGGAATCCGTGCCGATTATTACCGAGCCGTCTCAAGCTTAAAAAAGTCGGTCTTTCGAACCGGGCATCAAAACTTTAAAAAGATCGGTCCTTCGAACCAAGACTCATCCCAGAAATCCGTGTCAATTATTACCGAGAAGCGTTTCAAGCCTAAAAAAATTGGTCCTTCGAACCGGACATCAAAACTTTAAAAGATTGGTCCTTTGAATCGAGACTCATCCATTCTCGGGAATCCATGTCGATTATTACCGAGAAGTAGTCTCAAGCTTAAAAAAATTGGTCTTTCGAACCGGGCATCAAACCTTAAAAAAGATTGGTCCTTTGAATCAAGACTCATCCCAGGAATCCGTGTCAATTATTACCGAGAAGCCGTTTCAAGCTTAAAAAAATTGGTCCTTCGAACCAGGCATCAAAACTTTAAAAAGATTGGTCCTTCGATCCGGGACTCATCCAACCCCGGAATCCGTCTCGAGATTAAAAAAATTGGTCCTTCGAACCCAAACTAATCCATCCCCGGGAATCTGTGTCGATTACCGAGAAGCCGTCTAGAGCTTTAAAAGATTGGTTCTTTGAATCGAGACTCATCCATTCTCGGGAATCCGTGTCGATTATTACCGAGAAGCCGTTTCAAGCCTAAAAAAATTGGTCTTTCGAACCGGGCATCAAAACTTTAAAAATATTGGTCCTTCGAATCGGGACTCATCCATCCTCGGAATCCGTCTCAAGCTTAAAAAAATTGGTCTTTCGAACCGAGCATCAAACCTTAAAAAAGATTGGTCCTTCGAACCAAGTCATCCCAGGAATCCGTGTCAATTATTACCGAGAAGCCGTTTCAAGCTTCAAAAAATTGGTCCTTCGAACCAGGCATCAAAACTTAAAAAAAATGGTCGTTCGAACCAGGCATCAAAACTTTAAAAAGATTAGTGCTTCGATCCGGGACTCATCCAACACCGGAATCCGTCTCAAGCTTTAAAAAAATTGGTCTTTCGAACCCAAACTAATCCATCCCCGGGAATCAGTGTCGATTACCGAGAAGCAGTCTAGAGCTTTAAAAGATTGGTCCTTCGAACCGGGCGTCCACTTTTAACCATCCGATATACTGTTATAAATACACCCGAGCGCGCGTCTGGCGCGTTTCCTTCTTCGCGTTCCCTTGTTTCTGCCGCAACAATGGGATCGAATTAAATTTAATTGAGGCGCACTTGACCGCTCAATTAGTCCGCCCCGTCCTTGCTCGTTCTCATGTACTTCCAACTTTGGGGTCGGCGCAATCTGTTCCCATCATCTTCACGCCGCGCGATTCTAGATAGTCGGCGGTCCGGGAAAGGAAGAGGCGAGATTCTATCGTCGGCGGCCGTCGTGCTCGAACGCACCGGAAGTGGACTTTGTAACGGAGCGCGCGCGCGGGGCTCCGAGGTTTCGTGCGGCGGTATCTGATGTTTTTTTTTGTTAATTGTAATTGCGCGATATTTAATGAAGGGACCGGATCTCGGAAACAATGTTACTTTCACGTAATTGATATTGGAGAAGATTAATGCTTCTGCAATAAGTGAGTCTCAAATTTATTGATGTTCCTATACTAATTAATCAAATTTGGTATTTATGGTCTTTAGAAGCTCCCCATCAATAATAATTAAGAAAAAATTTGTTTTCAAATTTAAAAATTCAGGGCTGAAAGGGTTAACTTTATCGCGCGATATGTATAATAATGTTATTGTTTTGATTTGAAGACTTTGGCAAATCCCATTTTATTTACCCATTCCTCTTATCAAAATTATGCTTTAATAATATTGTTATCTCAATATTGGGGAGTCGCAGAGTGCGTTTTCACAATTTCCAAAGATAAGAACGCCGCGCCGCGATGTCTTCTAAATATTTGCGCTCGTTGGTGAGGTGTCGTTCCCACTGTTGTCGCGGGGGCATTGCTCCATAGATTTCTCGCAAGCACACTCACACCTATAACCCGCGTGTTGTGTACACAATAAAGCAGCTTTTGTTGCAATGGTAATGATAATGACTGCCAGGCAGGTGCAATAAAGGCGCTGCTGCGGCATTGTGTCGCCCGGATTTACGGCTCTTCCCGCCCCGCGTTCCCTCATCAAATCCTAAGAGCGCGGTACCGCATGAATGGCACATCTAGGCAACATCACACTTTACGACACTCTCGACGAACAAATTGCAAAGGATGCAATTACACGACCTCTGGAGAAGTAGAGGATTGTGTGGAAAGGTGTAATGGATGAAATAGTACAGCACTGGTACGATGTCTCCTAACGAAGGGAGACTATTTAAATTAACGTTCCCCATCAGCGATTAATTACTGACTATACTATTAGGCAGGGGCGGCTCGTTATATAGAGCCAAGGAGCCATGACACTACCTGTAGTTTCAAGCTTAGTAAAAAATTTTAATTAATTCTTAAAACACTTTTTTGCCAGTTAGGAAGATAAATCGTTCTTTCTTTCTTCAAAAACGGAGGAGGGTATATTGTATAAGTGGCTCTACCATCAACATGTTCCATGTTCCACGAGCATTTTTCAGAAATTTGCATGGGAATTCCACATTTATTGCAACAGATGGTTGACATTTTGACATAATGTGTCTTTACAAATTTTCAAAGAAAATAATTTTCTTCTAAATTTTCGATTTTTTGGTCCGCAATTTTGATTTTTAGGATCGAATTTAAAGTCGAAGTTTTTAATTTTTTATCCTATATTTTAGATTTTTTTAACCTAAATTATTGATTTTTATACACTATTTTTTTATTTTTTTGCCGATATTTTCAAGTTTTCTTTGACAGTTTTTAATTTTTTGCCCATCATTTTAGATTTTTAAGTTGAATTATTATTTTTTATACCTTTTGGTTACTTTTTGACAGGGTTCGGACGATATATATCATCGGATATATATCATGATATATATCACGATATATATCATGATATACCGGGTGACCCAGGGATCTGTGAAAGCCCCATAACTTATTTGCTATTTGAGATATCGACTTCTAGTTTTCTTGAACTGATACCTACATTTATTCTACATATTTTAAAAATATGTATGTTTTTGTACAGGGTGTTCCAATATACATAACAGAACAAAGTTATGTTTTTTTAAATGGAACACCCTATATTTTATACTTTATTTTCAACCCTCTTGAGAAGCTGATAAAAATAGTATAAGATAGTAAGGGTCTATTATGGACGGTTGGTTAGTTATGGGCAAATTTGTGACAAAAACAAGGACACATTGAAAAAGTTGCAGAAGCGCTCCCAGCAATGCTAGCGTCGTTTTTATACACTAAAGAATTTTCCACATCATGAAGAATAATACAAATCGACTTTGGTTCTTTTTTGTTCATACTGCTATACAGGGTGTCACTATACGCAAAATAATGGATAACTATTTTTTTTCAAATGGAACACCCTATATATCTTGCCACCAATGCATGGAATTTTTAATAAGCTTTCCAATGATGTACAATTTGTGTAATGAAATATTAAGGATTCTTGAGATTTATCCTTAAAAACATTTTTCTTTTGTCACCTCCTGCTCATTTTTGAATTTTCAGCCAAAACTATGCATTTTCTGAAAAAATAATAAGAGACCAAAGTTGTAGAGCGGAAAATTTTCGATCGATATAGGTGTTTCGACTTTTCCAATAATGCGTGCATTGCCCGCCATAGTGCGCAAAATCGTGACCGTATATGCATTTTAGCGTTTTTCTCAAATTTTTTGTTAATTAATTGCACTATACTTTATTTTTCACGTCCTCTAGCAGAAAAACGGGTAATTATAGAATTATTTAAATGTCCTACATCGATTGAAAATATTCCGCTCTACAACCCTTAAAAGAAGAAATTTTCGCCCAAAATGCATAGTTTTCGCTAAAAATGCAAAAAACCATTGAAAAACGCAAAAATTGATATATACATTTTCAATTTGCATTTTAAGGGAAAACTATGCATTTTTGGCAAAAATTGCTTCTATTAAGAGTTGTAGAGCGGAACATTTTCAATCGATATGGGCCATTTTAATTTCCCTATAATTTCTCGTTTTTCCGCTAGAGGGTGCGGAAAATAAAGTATAGTGCAATTTGTTAATACAAAATTTGAAAGGAAAACGCTAAAATGCATATACGGTCACGATTTCGCGCGCTCTGGCGGGCTACGCACGCATTTTCTTAAAAGTTGAAAGACCTATGTCGATCGGAAATTTTTCGCTCTACAACTTTGGTCTCTTATAATTTTTTCTGAAAATGCATAGTTTTGGCTGAAAATCCACAAATCAGCAGAAGGTGATAAAAGAAATATGTTTTTATTGATAAATCTCAAGAATCCCTAATATTTTGTTATACAAACTGTATATCATTGGAAAGCTTATTAAAAATGCCATAGATTGGTGGCAATTTATATAGGGTGTTCCATTTGAAAAAAAATAGTTTTCTATTGTTTTGCGTATGTTGACACCCTGCATAGCACTATGAATAAAAGAGAACCAAAGCCGATGTGTATTAGTCTTTATGATGTGGGAAATTTTTTAGGTATAAATAATGATGCTATCTTTGCTAGGAACGCTTCTGCAATGTTTTCAATGTGTACATGTTTTTGCCACAAATTTGCCCATAACTAACCAATCGTCCATAATAGACCCATACTATCTTATACTATTTTTATCAGCTTCTCAAGAGGGTTGAAAATAAAGTATAAAATATAGGGTGTTCCATTTAAAAAAACATAACTTTGTTCTGTTATGTATATTGGGACACCCTGTACAAAAACATACTTATTTTTAAAATATGCAGGATAAGTGTCGGTACCAGTTCAAGAAAACTAGAAGTCGATATCTCAAATAGCAAATAAGTTATGGGGCTTTTACAGATCTCTGGGTCACCCGGTATATTCGATGATATATATCATGGATATTTATGAAACACACAATATCAAAAAATTCCCCCGTTTCTCAAATATTCCCAATTGCAGCAATATGAATAGTAAGCATTTGCGCTCTAATTTAAACTAGAGATGGGCGAAATGACTCTTTTTTTGTCGAAAAGAGTCGATTTTTTAAGTGACTTAAAAATGAAAAAGTGTGAGCAAAAAATAACAAAAAAAGGTCCTCACTTTGAAAATTCTTCAATTTATCCCTGAAAACATAGTGAAAAGTAAAAAAGTCCTCATTTCAAAAATTTTTCAATTTGATGTCAAATATTTTGACATTTTTAAATGTTATTTTTTTACTATCTTGTAAGCAACTGTGTTTGTTTGCAATAAATAAATACAATATAGATAAAGTATGTGCATTATATAATTAATAAGTCATATAAACATTAATATTATTGACCAAGAATAAATATCAAGAAGTTGATATATATCCGATATATATCCGATATATTGATATTTATATAAATATCGGATATTTTCCGAACCCTGCTTTTTGACTAAAACCGATTAAATTTAATTTTTCTTCAAACATTTCTTTTGACCATTCTGAATACTATTTGTCAATAAAAAAAATTGTGGGGATCAAGGTTTTCGAGTTTCTAGTCAGCAACTTATTTTGAGCTAAAGAGTTATTTTGGGAGCTGAAAATTATTTTTGTTTTCCTTGATTTTTCAATTTTTTGGTTTGCATTTTTTATTTTTAGACCGGTATTTTTTATTTTTTTGGCCTATATTTTAGATCTTTGACCTGTATTTTTTATTTCTCCGTTCCAAATTTTATAATTTTTGCCCTAAATATTCTTTATTTTGGAATTTTCGGATTTTTGGTCTGCATTTTTTAACCACGAATATTCGATAATTGTGTAAAGTTTTGTTTTTTGTGCTTATATTTTAGTTTATTACCTTAATAAGGAGCTAATTCTGCAAGTGATGAATTTTTTACAATTTTTCAAAACATTGATTACTAATTTCCTCCACTAGAGAGTAAATTTTGAGTTTATTCCTTTGTTTTCTGCGGGAGCACGTCGTTGTTTTCGCGGAAATCAAAAGTACACTATTTTTGAATAATTGAAGTTTATTTGAAGCGAATCCTTGGGGTCAGGGTTCGGAAAATATCCGATATTTATCAATATCAACTTCTTGATATTTATTCTTGGTCGTTAATATTAATGTTTATATGACTTATTAATTATTTAATGCACATACTTTATTTATATTATATTTATTTATTGCAAGCAAACACAGTTGCTTACAAGATAGTACAAAAATAACATTTAAATTGTTAAAATATTTGACATCAAATTGAAAAAAAATTGAAATAAGAACTTTTTTGCACTTCACTGTTTTCAGGTATAAATTGAAGAATTTTCAAAGTGAGGACCTTTTTTTGTTTTTTTTTTGCTCAACTTACTTTTTCATTTTTAACAGAGTCGTGAGTCACTTCAAAAATCGACTCTTTCCGACAAAAAAGAGTCATTTCGCCCATCTCTAGTTTATATTAGAGCAAATGCTTACTATTCATATTACTGCAACTGGAAAAATTTGAGTATTTTTGGTATTGTGTGTTTTATAAATATCCATGATATATATCATCGAATATATATCAGTATATATCATGATATATATCGTGATATATATCCGATGATATATATCATCGAATATATATCAGTATATATCATGATATATATCGTGATATATATCCGATGATATATATCGTCCGGACCCTGCTTGGGGTAATACATTTTTTACAATTTTTCAAATCGTCGAGTGCAAATTTCCTTCGCCACAAAGCAAATTTTGAGTTTTTTCCTTTGTTTTCTGGGGCTAATCACCCCGATTGCTGAAAATGGCAATTTTGGTATTTGAATTTTCAATCTTTTTGTTTTCATTTTTTATTTGTTAAGGCGGGATTTTGATATTTTGGTCTAAATTTTTGATCTTTTAGCCTGAATTTTCGATTTGTTTGTTAAAATTTTCGATTTTTAGGATCGAATTTTGATTTTTAGTATCGAATTTTTGGTCGATTTTAACATTTTTTTAAATCTAAATGATTGATTTTTATACGCTACTTTTTTTAAATTTTTTTGTCGATATTTTGAAGTACATTTTTTGATTTCTTCCCCTTCATTTTAGATTTTAACTTGAATTACTCAATTGCCGTTTTCGAGTTTCTGGTCGGCAACATATTTTGAGCTAATGAGTAATTTTGGGGGCTGAAAATGGTAAATTATTTTAGTTTTCCTTGATTTTTCAATTTTTTGGTTTGCATTTTTTATTTTTAGACCTGGATTTTAGATCTGTAACCTGTATTTTTCATTTCTTCGTTCCAAATTTTAGAGTTTTTTTGCCCTAAATATTTTTTATTTCGGTTAAACTTTTTTTTTGTGAAATTTTCGGATTTTTGGTCTGCATTTTTTTTTAACCGCGAATTTTCGATATTCGCTTAATTTTCGTTTTTTCGTGATTATATTTTAGGTTTTACCTTAATTAAGAGCGTATTTTTTATTGGTCTATACTTTAGATTGTTAACGTGATTGATTTTAATGTGGAATTTTTTGATTTTTTTGCCGCTATTTAATTTGCATAATTTATCATTTCCATCTTTCACCATCAACATGTTCCACGAGCCGCCACTGGGACAAATTATATCATTTGAAAATTCTTCACCAGGCAAAATACAATTTTCAAACAGCTATCGAGCCCAAGACATTTATCCGCTTTTTTTTTGACATAGGCATGAGCAATTCAGTCACGACAGGTTTATTATCCGTTTTGTCAATTATTATTAAAAATGTAGGTGTATAATGCGCACATAAAGGGACCTACATACCGTGACCTCGTCACCCTCCTTTAATCTGAATCCGAATCTGTCTGTTATCCGCCATTGAGTTTCATCATCAAATTTTGGCTTTCTAAATTTAGTAGCAATTTAATAAATATAAGTTGATCCAACTTTACTTTAGCTTTAAGTGGTTGGATAGTTTAGGATACACATAAACGCTTGTTATTTGACATTTTACTGAAACTTTAAAAACGTTTGATGGACGAAGACGATAAAATATCTTGAAAAAAAAAAACTGTTGAGCATCAAGCTGGTTGATGATAGGAACGCCGCTGTGCTAAATGATCGTTCGGAGAAGCGCCGATGCGTGCGAAATTGCGGTGCGATTTGCTCCGAGATTGTTTCTCTTAATTTCTGGAGAGAAAAGGGAAAACGATCTGATGGCGAAAATTGCAGGGGGGTGTTTCCAATCGTTTATCTCTCGCCGTGCCGTGAGACAGATTTCACTCTCGACGGTTAGTTTTTTACAGTCACGCCCAACGCTAGAACTGGTAATCGTCGTATACACGGTAGTACGAAAGAACTTCAAGTTAATCCACACATATCCCATTAGTTTTGGAAAAACAATTATAAAAATGAAAAATCTGATGGAGAAAGTTAAATTTTTTTCTTGTAACTAAAAGTTATCTTTTAACGCTGCTATAGTACCAGCGCGAAAAATGCATTTTGTTGCAGTAAAACTGAGAAAACCAACCCTACAAATGCGCAATATAGAGAATGTCAACGAAATTGCGTAATTACACACTCGAGAGTTCACGATTCCACATTTTCACGAGATCGTCTAGTTCGCGTGTCACTCCTCCATTTGGGTCACGCGAACGCCCCAGAAAAGTTCGCTTAGTCACTCGAAACGATTGGTATTCTTGCAAAAAAAAACTGGGCCACGTGCACACAGGCGATATAGTCGATCCTTGGGGAGCGACGGCTAATATCAAGATTTGATCGGTTATATTGATTTCAACAGCATCAGCAACCAAAACATCATTTAGAAACCAATTAGCCGATTCTGAAATTCAGGAAAAATATTCGAAATTCCATCGCGTAGCATTTTTTTTACAAATTGAAAATTTTGATTTTCGTAGCCACCAATGTATTGTGTTATAATTTACAAAGGAAGGGGGTTAGGATTTAGTGTCATAAGTCCCATATAACAGACGTAAACTGGAGTAATAATATGTCCACAATTTTTTTTTCGAAGTGGCTCTTATTCGCTACAAAGCGCCACGAAGACGATTGCTATTGTTGAAAATGGGTTACGTGAACACTGGCGATATAATCGATCCCTGGGGAACGACAGTTAATATCAGGATTTGATCAGTTATATTGATTTCAACACCATTAGCAACCAAAAAAGTGTTTAGAAACCAATAGCTGATTCTGATAGATTTTTAGATGCTGATTTTTGGATGCCGATTTCGGGAAAAATAGTCAAACAAATCCATCACGTTTTCCACTTTTTCACAAATTGAAAAATTTGATTTTCGTAGCCATCAGTCCATTGTGATATAATCTACTAAGACAGGGGGGGGGGAGCATTTAGTGTCATAAGTCCACATAATAGACGAAAACAACTGGGGGTTATCTCGAATGCAATAAAAAGTTAGGCAGATTTTACTTCAAAATGAGTTTACGTTAAAAAGCGCTATGATTCACCAGTGGTAAACATCAAGTGTATTAAAAAAAATAATTCAAAAATTATTGACATTGTTCTTTAAAGAATCTAACCTCAAAATATAACAATTATCCTTCTCTTGTATGACATACTCTCCTTGGTCGAGTTTTGTGTGTTACGTTGAAGTTGTTATAAAAGACCCCTTAACGTGAAGAATTGTGCCTCTATCTTATCCTATCCGCCTTGAGTTGGACAGATAGACTTGTCTCCGAAGCCAAAAAAAAAATTCAAAAGAACTACTTTTCGCCAGAATATGTAAAATAATAAACTTCCTTACCCCAAATATTCAATTCCATTTTTTATGACCTGTGTTATTAATCCCCAGCTGAAGTTCATTTTTAAGCTATTGTTAATTATTAATATCATGCGAGCCACAAAATTTTGTTTTAGAGTTGGCTGCGAGATAAATGAGGTATGTCGCATATTATTAAAAAAAAATGAATTAATGTCAGACATGACTGCTATGTTTCTCTCTCTCTCTCTCTTTCAGGCATGGCCAACTTTGAAACAAAATTCTGTGGCTCACACTATATAACTACCCGTATCTTTTTCTACATTTAACTTATTTTTATACCAGTATTAGTTTTCCGTTGGGCACTAAATTAATATGATTATTATTATCATTATCACATGATGTGTTAAAGCCTCAAGGATTACAATAATACTGTTAAATCGTGGGTCACATTGAGTTTGATCAATTAATACGTATTGCGTTAATCACATGAGGTTAGATTGATGTAATTGATCCTTGAGGAACCCCTTGGTTCCAATCACTTGTTCCAATCACTGTTGCGATCATCGGCAAATTAGAGGCAGGGATGTTTTACATACCCAATATATTGAAAAAACACTAAAGCCTAAGACATTTTAGAAGAGCCATACATTTTGGGCGCGAGGTGTGTGTATCAATCATGACTTTTTCTAAATAATTCTTAACCTCTTCACGCCTAGGTTGCCATATTTGGGGACAAGCAACAAAAGAAAACAAAACTATTTTCAAAAAAAAATACTCCTATGGAATATGTTATTTAATAAATTACCTGATTCTCTTAAGTGTATCAAAACTATCAAGAAGTTTAAAACTAATTTGTTTAAGTTCTTATGTGAAAAAGAATTGTATAGTTTAGAAGAATACTTTGATTAGTGATGTATGCTTATGTTTTTCTTATTATGACGCACTTTCTTTCTTATTGTATATCTTATTATAATTTAAGAGAGAAATAAAGACTTATTAAAGACTTATTATTTTCATATTTTTTTGCATAAATAAGTTTGAGACAGTGGAATATTTCGTGGAAAAGGTAACAACAACAAAAAAGGATTTTTTCAGTAAACATGGGATAGGCCAAAAAAAGCAGCATGTGCGCGAAGTGGTCAAGAGTTCTAATCGATAACATTTGTTAATTTTTAAGCAATTTTTATCTCTGAAAAGTGTTTTGTTGCGAATATATATAACTCTGAAAAAGTCATGAGTTTTTAGAGAAAGATATGCCAGCTTCACACAAGTGCGGTTTTTGTAGGTTGAGATATCAGCAGATGTTATGAAAAAATATTTGAAGAATAAAAATGGTGATGTGGCCATCATGTTACTTTCTCCGACTTGATGGTATCATAGCCATTTATATTTACATTTTCTTAGTTTATTGAAATCATATTTTAAATGTACATCGAGCGTTGCGTAAACTCGGATGAAACTGACGTTTAAAACGTCAAATTTATGAAAGATGGAAAAATTATACTTCAAATACAAAAACTCGGTTTACTCAAAAACTAACGAGATTTCGAAAAAAACTTATTCTTTAGAAGTTGTTCATTTTGGCATTCTCTACAATTATTATTCATATAAATTTGCTGTAACTATTATCGTTTCATAATTATGAACCAAAAATTAGAAAAATATTAATAAATTTTTTTTTCGAATAGCAATGATTTTATGAAAAATATTTTCAAGCAAAAGATGTTCATTTCTTTGTTGTATTCAAAGTTTGTTTAAATATTTTTGTGATGTTTTCCATATTTAAGAAAATATTTGCAAAAAACAAAAAACAGGTAAGGTAAACACCCACTTCCGGTGTACGAAATTTTACCAAAAGCTTTTCAGTTCTTTAGATTATCAAATAAGACGTATGTTCAAAGTTTCACAGACACAATTTTTTTTTCCAGAAATTGTTGAAATGGCATCTAGGGACCCCAAAACGGAGAAAGTAAAAAATAACAAAACAGCGGTTCTAGCAAACTGGGGAAGCAAACATGCACCTTTTCCATTTCCTCTAACTACACTACATAATGTCACACCCTCAGTGTATGTTTCATTACTCCTATAGAATTAAAAACCGTGGTTGTAGCAAGATGGGAGAGCACACATGCACGTTTTCCATTTCCTCTAACTACATTACACCATGTTACACCCTCAGTGTATGTTTCATTACTCCTAGAGAATTAAAAACCGTGGTTCTAGCAAGATGGGAGAGCACACATGCACCTTTTCCATTTCCTCTAACTACACTACATAATGTCACACCCTCAGTGTATCTTTCATTACTCCTAGAGAATTAAAAACCGCTGTTCCAGCAAGATGGGGGATCGTGCACGCACGTTTTAGATTTCCTCCAACTACACTACATATCGCACCCTAATTACGTGTTTTATTACTTTCAGAGGACTGAAACGTTACTTTCGAAAATCTTTACAAACAAACTCCGTTATTTGTGTATTTTAATTATTAACAGTAGCAGGAAGGCGCGGACCGCGAAAGGTCGAGGTCGAGAGCGCGAGCACTTATCGCTTTTGAAGCAGTGGCGTGCGCTCGGCGAAAAACAATGGAACCGTATGGGGGGGGGGGGCGCCCCGGTCGAGTTAAATCGAAATCGAAAACACGGAGCTCCTGCCCGCTCATACATTATTAATTTAATCGGCATCGAGGCTGCCGTGCACGCGGAAAAACAATTGCGCGCACAAAGGAGGATGTTGAGTCACAACACACTGAGCTCGTTACCGAACGCACGAAAGTGCTGTCCTTTCCTTTCCTTCCTCGCTTGCACTGGCCGCAAAACAGGATAAATTAAAGAGTTAATTAGCGATTGCAAATTATAATCCATACTTGCGTAGAATGATTTGTATAATTTATTTCTTTGTTATGTAATAACAATTGAGTACAATTTAAAACAAGAGAGTTCAGAAAATTTGAAAGATGTTTATTTCTTTGTTCCTTCATTTGTCTTCATCTTTTTCAAGTTTGCACCCTTCGATCTTTATTATTCAATAATTTCTTGAAAATTATTTTTTGCGATTTTTGCGTTCTGAAAATTTGAAAGATATAAGGAACAAACTTCATCCGTCTTTATCTTCTTCAAGTTTGTAGACTTTGATCTTTATTTTCTTGAAATTTTAAATATTTTCGTGTCTGTTTTTTCGATTTTTTTTTAAATTTGAGCTTCATTTATATTCATCAATCATTTCTGTTATTGAAGGTTTACTAGTTCTAGAAAATAATTGAAACTTCTTTCTTCGTTCTCATTCATCCACCTTCTTAAAATATGTACTTTTTGGTTTCTTTAAAAGATATGTATTCTATTATTTTTTATTCGCACTTTAAGTGCAAATGATTTTTAGCGATAATTTATTTATTTATTTACGGAATCCCCTGTTCCATGAGAAAATAAAATGAATTAAAATTCTCCATTCATTTGAATGAAAACGACAACAGCGAGAGCCAAAAGAAGAAGTTATTTAGGCACTAAGTCTGTTATTGTCAGCCAGGGATAATTTGGAAGGAACTTAATAATAATAATATGTTTATTTCTACAAGATATATACAGTAACAAGTACACAATATATATAATTAAGAAATATGTCAATATAAAAAGTATCGAAATACCAAAAGAAAGATGCGTTTTATTAAATATTTAATTTCAGAAAAATGAGAAATATTCATCTAACGTCTATGGTTATGTATGTAACATCAATTCTTTTATGTCATATTTAAATTTAAATAAATCTATAGAAATCCTGTGAGATGTTGGGAGTGTATTATATATTTTCATCATGGCGTAATAAGGAGTCTTTTCAAACAACGT
Organism: Ocypus olens; assembly: GCA_910593695.2. Taxonomy (NCBI): domain Eukaryota; kingdom Metazoa; phylum Arthropoda; class Insecta; order Coleoptera; family Staphylinidae; genus Ocypus; species Ocypus olens. Next base: position 1,381,036 of record OU343055.1, on the reverse strand, counting down.
TGATTTGTGTTTGGGATATGTGTAACTAATATTAAGGATCATAAATGGATCAATTTTATAATAGTGATTGCTTGAAAAATATACCATCACTATTATAAAATTGATCCACTTGCGATCCTCAAGTTCCTTTCAAATCATCCCTGGCTGAAATGATATTAAACCTGTGCCCGAAGTCCTTCTGTTTTTTTTTTGGCCATCGTAGCTGTCGTTTTCATTTTCGAAAGATTCATTAATTACGAGATCGTGATCTCTGGTATCCCCCGGGTGATGAATCAGGGGCCGTCGGTACGATTAATGGGCCGATCGCTTTTTGGCCTTGGGTGGCTCCGAAAATTGCCCATGAATCAATATTCAGGGCCCGAAATAATTGAGAAGGATTCAGGTGCGTTGCACTTGGCCGGCGTTCACTGCACTCTTTGCGAAATCCTCACCAGCACGAATCTTTTTAGTTACTCGTAACGTGTAAAATAATTATCGTTCGCTCACCAACACAAATATTTTGCGATTTTAATTCGTACTCGCAACACGTAAAATATTATCGTTCGCAAAAGTAATTGAGTAAAAGTGTATCCATCTAGAAAGAAATAATTGTAGCGGATGCAAAATAATAAAATTCGAAAATCTAACCGACGTAAAATATTAATCTAAAAAAAAAATTGGTGGCTGCAATGTATAGTGGTTCAATCTCAAATTGGCCAGTTGCGCCGTGGCAAATGGGTGGACGTAGAAGGCCAGAGACATTCAATGACAAAATTGATCATAATCTGTTGAAAACGGTGCGCGTTCCCTGCGGGAGGCACGTGTCTAGCGCAGTGGCGGCTCGTGGAATATGTTGATTGTAGAGCCACTTATACAATATACCCCCCCCCCTCCTTTTTGAAGAAAGAAAGAACGATTTATCTTCCTAAACCAAAGTAACGCGAAAAAGTGTTTTAAGAATGAATTAAAAATTCTTGCTGAGCTTGAAACTACAAGTAGTGCCAGGGCTTCTTGGCTCTATATAACAAGCCTTCCCTGGTCTGGCGGCAAGCGTACGAGCCTATCGTCGGCTTTCTCTACACTAGAAATAAACCACTCGATTTTTCTCTCCGATTGTACTCTCGGGCAATTGTATGTTCCTCTCGCTTGGATTCTCGGTGCGCCCCCCCCCCCCCCCCCGACTTTGGCGGACTGTAACTTAAAATTGTGACCCGACCTCACCGCGAGCTTGATGCCTTGCATCCCCAAATATCAACGTCACCAAAGGTTTCGCACGCACTAATTCCGCCACTGGATGATAGTGAAAATTTCCAATAATCCAACGTATACCTGTAGTCTGAAAAGTAGCAACCCGCCTCCCCCCCCCCCCCCCCATGGGCCAGATTGTCTTTGGCGGACTGTAATTTAAAATTGTGACCCGATCTCACCGCGGGCGTCCAGAGCCTCGCATCCCCCAAATATCGACGTCACCAAAGGTTTCGCACACTGGATGATGGTGAAAATAATCCTCAACCTATACCTGTAGTCCGAAAACTAGCAATAATTTAGAGGCTTGAATAATTACGTTGTCCTTCCCATAGGAAGGATAGCAAACAATGATTGTTTGCACAGCCGAGTCCGATAATTTCAAGAGAAAACAAAATTTCGCATCCGTTAATTGCGAGTCCCCCTCAAAAATTATACACGCAGAAAACCGCTGTTGTCGGGTGATGAATGAACATCGGCGGCCGTCTGTAGCCTCGGGGATCGGCGCTCGTTCCACTTTCGGCGGAGAGTTCCTCTTTTATTCGGCCGCGCAACACCCAAGAAGAAGAAGAAGAAAAAAAAAAGAGGCGACTCTTTCCGCCGCGGACTAGAAAAACCCGTTCCTCCGCCGCCGGTTCCGGGCCGCTCTCTCACGGGCATTTGCATATCGCGTTCTTTCGGTGCTGCGAACACACGCGGCCAAAGAGGAAATATTGGCCAGGCCGTCGAGACGGAATGTCTGTCAGGAGATTACGGCGACAATAAAGGAGGTGGAGAGAATGTAACGGTAAAATCGCGCTCTTCCCGGTTCGAAGGACCATTATTTGCGGCGATGGTACTATTAAGGGGAGGCGCTACACCTATCAAATTATTTTTTTCGATATCTCCTAAACTATTTTATATTTTAAGAAAATCTCCGCATTAGTTCTCCATTATCCCCAATTGTCTAAGGCTTACCGTGAAGATTTCTAACGAATTTATAATAATAACAAAAATAATTTATAAAAAATAATAACTTTGAGAAAATCTAGACGGTATGCTCTGGTATTTATTGTTTGAAATTTATTATATTAGTAACGTTTTGCTTATTTTTGGGTATTAATTGATATATCTAATAAAATGTAACTTCGAAAGCGAGCACTCTTCTATTAATTGACAGGTATACTTTATATATGTTTATTATTCTTTTACTACAGTTGTCTTTCCAGTTAAAATCGGATGCGCTCTTCTAAGGCTTTTGCGGGTTAGATACAGGGGAAAGGATTAGGTTTGTTTACGTTTAAATTTTCGGTCGGGTAGCGCCGGGTCTTAAGGGTTCCGTTGGCCATTCGCGACTTGCGTGTGCAGATGTTGAATGATTGTTAGAGGAGCGAAAATATGAGGTATGTCGATGACGCAATGATCATTCAAAAAGATGAAGAATAGGAGCTCCTGATTGTTGCTAGAGATAGACTAGATAAATTGTTACAGGACGGCAAATGTAAGTTGGCCAGACGCGCAGGGAGCAAGCGAAAGCTCTCTCTCTCTCTCTACAGCTGGCCGAGTACATTCTCTGTAATAAGCAAGCGTGCGCTATTCATTTACAACTCTATCGGGCGCTCTCCTCCACATAATTAATGCACTGTCACTTTTGAAAATGAATGTACCAGGCGCGCGAATTCTTCACGAAATCTATCGAGAGCGCCCACAATTTTGCCACTGCGCAACGGCAAGTTACGTTTGCCGTGTCCTGTAAGTAGGGGACGTAATATTTTTTTATCTCAATCCAATCTTTATTGAGAAGTACTGGTGTAAAATTGCGTACACTAATAGGAGCGAAGGACAGTCATAAATGTAAGGGATGCAATTAGACGAAACACCAATAACTTTTCTTCGAGGGTTTTACGATCTCAGCCGCCAGATTCCAGCGAACAGACTATACACTCATAATACAGTATATTATAGCTTATTCCGTATTGATCTAATTTGATTCATTGTGTAATGCGCGTAACGGAAAGTGCTAGTTTTGGTTTGGCAAAATATGACCAACAAGTGCACGTCGTTACGCGCACGAGATGAGCCAGAATTTATTTGGCACGTTATAAACGCGTCCTCCCCAACCGCTCTCTTCCCCGCCACAGCCCATATTCTAACGAAATGCCGTGCCAGAAGTATACTGGCACCGACAACGGCGCGCTGCGTTGGGAAACAAATGCATTGCGATTTGTTTCTATTCATTAAATAGGCATTGTTTAACATTTACACTGGCGAAAAAGTGTTATGTTATCTATATGAAACTTCTAATTTTGTAAACTTTTGAAAATCTTATGCTGCATCGTTCTTCGGCTGTTTTTGCAACGCCTGGTTTACAGATTATTTTTTCCACACTTGGCGCTGAACTATTTGCGCTCAACGGAGGAGGATTGTGTAGTTTTGAGAAGGACAAGGAAGAGCTGTTAATAGCGATCGAAATGCAAGGCGTTTTTGCGATCGGAACATCTTGAAACTTTGTTGTTTTTTATAAGTAATTGTGGAGGCTTTCACTTCGTGATACATTTTGAATAATTCAAATAAAACGAATAACTTTGTTAATATCACTTTATTAACTTGGAGTAGTTACTATAGTTACTATAGTTTGAAAATGACAAGCTGAAATTGTCGAAACTATAGTAACTACTCCAAGTTAATAAAGTGATACGAACAAAGTTATTCGTTTTATTTGAATCGTTGTTTTTTCTTTTGTTAATCGTAAACAATGACCTGTTGTCGCCCATTGTTCCGAACAAAGGGCGCATTGTGGTTCCTGCGAAGAGCTGCTTAGCTATCTCTACCTAAAAGGCGAGAAAATAAAATATGTTATTTTTTAGCCTGAGTGCGGCGAAACAATTGTAGCGAAAATGTTATTTTAATTAGATTTAAAAAATGAATGACTGCTATGTTTCCAACTCAGAAACAAAATTCTGTGGCTCACACCTTATAAGCATCAACATTTTTTTTTTAATATTAATAACAACTCGCTAACTAAACGAGAACATTTTTTCGCCTGAATGATATTTGAAGGTGAAAACTTGATATTTAGAGTTTTTGCAAAATGACCTTTTTCCACGCGCTTTTTTTCCAAACAAAAATGATCTTGACCTTCCATATGATCATATAATACAATATAGTTTCAGCAAGACGGCGCACCCCTGCACTAGGCGCGTTTATTGACAATTGCTTTACGAAGAGGTGGATTGGCAGGCGAGAGAGATGAATGCGCAGAATTAGCCTGGAAAATATTCAAAATGTTCCAGAAGAATTTCTACTTGTTCAACAAACAAACAAAAAAAAAACACCAAAAAAAACGTCTATTTCGGGGATGCGCTGTCTTGCTGAAACCATATTGTATTATTGTATTATATGGAAGGTCAGGATCATTGTTGTTTGGTCACTCCTTGGTTCCGTTTTTGAGTCTTCTGCCCTGTTTAAAGAGCTGTAATTTCTTTGCTGATCCTTGCAAAATACATTTTCTGACATGGAAATGGGCAATTTTGCAGCTTCTTCCAGTGAATGGTTCCGCAATCAAGAATTTTTTTTTTTTTAGATTTTTAGTTAAGATTTAGGTCTTCGCAATCTTCATCATCAAAATCTAACTTTTGATGCGATTTTCGGAAAATTCACCAATTTAATAATAATAATAAACAAACTTTATTTCAATAAAAATATTTACAATACTTAATACTAGAATACGCGTCGGATATACTGAAACCTATAGCTACTGATACTCTAGGTATTCCTTTAAATTATATGGTTCTATATCTCTCAACATTTCAAATATGTTGGATTTATAAGTTTTGAAATTTTTTCAATTTTTTGATACAAGGGAAGTTTATTGTATAATTTCAAACATGTATATCCAACCCCTTTCTCTGTGAATGCATACTTATGCTTTGGATAAATAAAATCAGCCTTGCGACGTGTTTTATACTGGTGCGACTGCGTATTTCTTCGTTCATCAATAAATAGATCTCGAGCGACCCACTTCGCGGGAAACTTCACTTCGGACGTGTTGCTATTGTAAGTCCGCCAACTTCCCACCTCGGTCCGAAATTGAATAATTACTGCAGTTACCCTCAAAATCGAACTTTTCATGCGATTTCCAGCAAATCCGCTTCGCCGATTTCTTCTTCTAACGGTAAATAAGTCTCGAGCGTCCCACATCGGAACCTTCACTCCGGGCGTGTTGCTATTTTAAGCCCGTCAATTACCCACCTCTCGGTCTGAAATTGAAAAATTTCAATTATTTTCGCTCTCTTAATTTCATTTGTTGTTTTCGCTTTGGGAGAACCGCTCGCCCGCCGTTCGCAGAAGCGAGATTTACAGTTAGCCGAGGCGGTCAGACGGTCAAGTCCGGGGGCCCCCGCCGCGGACCATGGGAATAAGACTCATCATCATCATCAACACTTTTGTTTCGCCGTTTTTTTTCTCTTCTTTTCGCTGCAGCGGGCGCTCCGTTTAATGACGGCGTTTTAATTGCCGAGCTATCGACCTTTTGAACGGTACCCGTGCAGTAATTGTCGGTTCACAAGGCAATCATTATTTTAAAATTTGCTAAAAATAGACGCGTTTTTATGATTTGAGAAAAATCTAAAAGATCCAAGGCTGAAAAAAAAACCTCTCTGGTCAATTGTCTGTTGAGGACATTTGCAAAATTTAATAAAAGACACGTTTACTTTGTTGTTATAACACTGATTTTTATTGTTGACTATAGTGACATGTATAACGAAGTACAAACCTCCACCGTAAACAATATTTGTAAAATTATCTCAATAAATGTATCGTCTCTCTCTCTCTCTCTCTCTTAAAGATTCCTTCACTAATTTTAGAAATAATCAAGCAATTGTAATCCTAAAGTTGCGCATCTCTCCAGTGTGGTCAAATAAATATTACTACCAACTTGAAATTTTCCAAATTTGCTCAAAATTAATATCAGTTTATGGCAGTGGCGCCTCGTAGAACATGTTGATGGTAGAGCCACTTGGCATATAATAATATAATATACTTTTTGAGAAAAAGAAAACGATTATTGTTGCAAAATGATTCAGTAAATTAAATAAAGATAAAAGTAGCCTTCATATATAAATATTCAAGCAGTTCGTAATTCTACAAAATTAAGTCTTCCAAAGGCTAACAAACAAATAACTTATTGAAACGAGTCACTAGAAAAAAAAAATGTTTAGTGTTATCTGTATTAATTCGATGGACTTTTCTGGAAGAATTTGACTTTGGTTACCCGTTATCTTCTGTAAACCAAAAACAAACAAAAAACGAATTCAATTCTTTCGTCCTCTATATATCTTTCGGATGAATAAAAAACTTCGCTGAAATCCGATCATAAGTTCAAAAGTTAAAAAAAAATTATTTAAAATTTTTATTTTTTTAACCTAGGTCTATCATATAAGAACAATACTTTGCTAACACTCTATTCGTCTAAGAGTTATCCTCAATAATAATAATATTTTTTGATCATATCTGTCCAATGAGCACAACACTTTGCTGAAAGAATTTTCGAAATCTCTCCTCGCGTTCATGTATTGAACTATAAATTACATGTTTTGGGTAAATTCCAATACATTCCGTCGATTGCTTTGGTGATTTTTCGTGTAAATTTATGAAAGCTTATAATAATTTTTTTTTGACGCGAAAAAAATATAAAAACAATTGCCATCCACTTGAAACTTTCCAAAACAACTGACTACACATGTGATTCTACATTTCCGTAAAAATTAGAAACGCATTGCTTCTAAATTTAAGAATATTTTGATATGAATGGAGATGAAATTTAAAAAAAATGCAACAAATTCGTCAACGCGAAGAAAATATAAAAACAATTGCCATCGACTTGAAACTTTCCAAAACAACTGACAACACATGTGATTCTACATTTTTGTAAAAATTAGAAATGCATTGTTTCTAAATTTTCGAATATTTCAATGTGAACGGAGATGAAATTAAAAAAAAAATTGCAGTAAATTCGTCGACGCGAAAAAAATATAAAAACAATTGCCATCGACTAAAAACTTTCCAAAACAACTGACAACACATGTGATTCTACATTTTTGTAAAAATTAGAAATGCATTGTTTCTAAATTTTCGAATATTTCAATGTGAACGGAGATGAAATCTAAAAAAAAAATTGCAACAAATTCGTCGACGCGAAAAAAATATAAAAACAATTGCCATCGACTTGAAACTTTCCAAAACAACTGACAACACATGTGATTCTACATTTTCGTAAAAATTAGAAATGCATTGTTTCCAAATTTTAGAATATTTCAATGTGAGATAAAATTTAGAAAAAAATTGCAATAAATTCGTCGACGCGAAAAAAATATAAAAACAATTGCCATCGATTTGAAACTTTCCAAAACAACTGACAACACATGTGATTCTACATTTTTGTAAAAATTAGAAATGCATTGTTTCTAAATTTTCGAATATTTCAATGTGAACGGAGATGAAATTTAAAAAAAAATTGCAACAAATTCGTCGACGCGAAAAAAATATAAAAACAATTGCCATCGACTTGAAACTTTCCAAAACAACTGACAACACATGTGATTCTACATTTTTGTAAAAATTAGAAATGCATTGTTTCCAAATTTTAGAATATTTCAATGTGAAAGCAGATAAAATTTAGAAAAAAATTGCAATAAATTCGTCGACGCGAAAAAAATATAAAAACAATTGCCATCGACTTGAAACTTTCCAAAACAACTGACAACACATGTGATTCTACATTTTTGTAAAAATTAGAAATGCATTGTTTCTAAATTTTCGAATATTTCAATGTGAACGGAGATGAAATTTAAAAAAAAATTGCAGTAAATTCGTCGACGCGAAAAAAATATAAAAACAATTGCCATCGACTAAAAACTTTCCAAAACAACTGACAACACATGTGATTCTACATTTTTGTAAAAATTAGAAATGCATTGTTTCTAAATTTTCGAATTTTTCAATGTGAACGGAGATGAAATCTAAAAAAAAAATTGCAACAAATTCGTCGACGCGAAAAAAATATAAAAACAATTGCCATCGACTTGAAACTTTCCAAAACAACTGACAACACATGTGATTCTACATTTTCGTAAAAATTAGAAATGCATTGTTTCCAAATTTTAGAATATTTCAATGTGAGATAAAATTTAGAAAAAAATTGCAATAAATTCGTCGACGCGAAAAAAATATAAAAACAATTGCCATCGATTTGAAACTTTCCAAAACAACTGACAACACATGTGATTCTACATTTTTGTAAAAATTAGAAATGCATTGTTTCTAAATTTTCGAATATTTCAATGTGAACGGAGATGAAATTTAAAAAAAAATTGCAGTAAATTCGTCGACGCGAAAAAAATATAAAAACAATTGCCATCGACTAAAAACTTTCCAAAACAACTGACAACACATGTGATTCTACATTTTTGTAAAAATTAGAAATGCATTGTTTCTAAATTTTCGAATATTTCAATGTGAACGGAGATGAAATCTAAAAAAAAAATTGCAACAAATTCGTCGACGCGAAAAAAATATAAAAACAATTGCCATCGACTTGAAACTTTCCAAAACAACTGACAACACATGTGATTCTACATTTTCGTAAAAATTAGAAATGCATTGTTTCCAAATTTTAGAATATTTCAATGTGAGATAAAATTTAGAAAAAAATTGCAATAAATTCGTCGACGCGAAAAAAATATAAAAACAATTGCCATCGATTTGAAACTTTCCAAAACAACTGACAACACATGTGATTCTACATTTTTGTAAAAATTAGAAATGCATTGTTTCTAAATTTTCGAATATTTCAATGTGAACGGAGATGAAATTTAAAAAAAAATTGCAACAAATTCGTCGACGCGAAAAAAATATAAAAACAATTGCCATCGACTTGAAACTTTCCAAAACAACTGACAACACATGTGATTCTACATTTTTGTAAAAATTAGAAATGCATTGTTTCTAAATTTTCGAATATTTCAATGTGAACGGAGATGAAATTAAAAAAAAAATTGCAGTAAATTCGTCGACGCGAAAAAAATATAAAAACAATTGCCATCGACTTGAAACTTTCCAAAACAACTGACAACACATGTGATTCTACATTTTCGTAAAAATTAGAAATGCATTGTTTCCAAATTTTAGAATATTTCAATGTGAAAGCAGATAAAATTTAGAAAAAAATTGCAATAAATTCGTCGACGCGAAAAAAATATAAAAACAATTGCCATCGACTTGAAACTTTCCAAAACAACTGACAACACATGTGATTCTACATTTTTGTAAAAATTAGAAATGCATTGTTTCTAAATTTTCGAATATTTCAATGTGAACGGAGATGAAATTTAAAAAAAAATTGCAGTAAATTCGTCGACGCGAAAAAAATATAAAAACAATTGCCATCGACTAAAAACTTTCCAAAACAACTGACAACACATGTGATTCTACATTTCTGTAAAAATTAGAAATGCATTGTTTCTAAATTTTCGAATATTTCAATGTGAACGGAGATGAAATTAAAAAAAAAATTGCAGTAAATTCGTCGACGCGAAAAAAATATAAAAACAATTGCCATCGACTTGAAACTTTCCAAAACAACTGACAACACATGTGATTCTACATTTTCGTAAAAATTAGAAATGCATTGTTTCCAAATTTTAGAATATTTCAATGTGAGATAAAATTTAGAAAAAAATTGCAATAAATTCGTCGACGCGAAAAAAATATAAAAACAATTGCCATCGACTTGAAACTTTCCAAAACACCTGACAACACATGTGATTCTACATTTTTGTAAAAATTAAAAATGCATTGTTTCTAAATTTTCGAATATTTCAATGTGAACGGAGATGAAATTTAAAAAAAAAATGCAACAAATTCGTCGACGCGAAAAAAATATAAAAACAATTGCCATCGACTTGAAACTTTCCAAAACACCTGACAACACATGTGATTCTACATTTTCGTAAAAATTAGAAATGCACTGTTTGTAAATTTTAAAATATTTCAATGTGAATGGAGATGAAATTAAAAAGAAAACTTGCAATAAATTCGTCGACGCGCAAAAAATATAAAAACAATTTCCATCTACTCGAAATCCCTCAATATTAATTTAAGAGTGATTTGGTAAAAAATTCAAATACATTCCGTCGATTGCTTTGGCATTTTTTCATGCAAATTTATGAAAAATTATAATAATTTTTTTGTTGACGCGAAAAACACATAAAAACAATTGCCATCCACTTAAAACTTTACAAAATCACTCAATATTAATTCAAGAGTGATTTCGAACAAAATTCAAATACATTCTGTCGATTGCTTTTGCGATTTTATGAGTTTATGAAAAATTATAATAATTTTTTGTTGACGCGAAAAAAATATAAAAACAGCTGTAAAATACTTGAAATTTTTCAAATTTACTCAAAATGTACTAATCTTAACAATCCTCAAAAAAAACACATAATACCTCATCACAAGTTTTCAAGATAACCGACCGAGAACAGCCCTTAAGATTTTTTAAGTTTCACTTCTTCGGAGTGAAAAAAAAATACAAAAACAACTGTAACACACTTGAAACTTTTCAGATTTACTCAAAATACATAATCTTAATAAACCTCCAAAAACTCAAAATACCCCATCACTGGTTTTCATGATAACAACACAAAACACAATTCTGGAAGAATTTTTTAAATCTGTTCAAATTTGTTCAAGAGATATATTCTCAAATAAATGCATTGCCATTTTTCTCGTCTCGTGAAACTTTCGCAGGCATCGTTTTAACATTTAAAATGACAAATCACTGTTTTTAGAATTAATAAAAAAATCTTGTTTCGTTTGAAATTAGAGGTAGTGCCATGGCTCCTTGGCTCTACATAACGAGCCGCCCCTGGTTTATGGTGTAAGAAACATCTTCATCACACCTTGACTAAATTCCAAAATAATCACACGAGAACTGGGATCAGTGTTACTCTGAAATTTTGGATTTCTCCAGTGTGGTCAGAAATATAAAAACAATTGCGACCTAGTTGAAATTTTCAAAATTTACTAAAAATTGATTCTTCGTTATGATTTAAGAAAGATTTAAAAACAAAATCTTATTGTAGAGAGGCGACAAATTTCGACCAAAAATCATATGTCACATGGGTACGAATAGTATGCGAAAAAAAGAAGAAAGGAAACCAATTGTTTCAATCAGCATTTCATCGCAATCTTTGTTTTGAGTTGCGAGCATGCGATTGTCGCCATTTCCCAGTTCCCAATCGAATTGCGATTGGATGATTGTATCTTGCGCGCGCGGTATCGACGGTTCCGTTATGCGGATTCCTGCGTTATCTGCGTGTGAGTAATTAATGTTTCCCGTGCACCGAGACCAGAACGCACACACACACACACACACATTCAACGTATCCGCCGTTTTGACTCATCATCACACGCTCGCCATCCTCGTCGTCTTCGCGCCATCTCTCCCCTTTCGCAGTTTTGCCGACTGAATCATCGCCGAGCGCGATTCCGTCACATCGCGCATTTTTCCCTGCACATTCTTCTCCTAAAATATGTTGATATCCCCGGATTTTTTACTTCTTACGCAATCAATCAACTCTGTAGATAAGAATTTTTCAATAAAACGTACTTTGTAGACCATGGTGTTGCTCCGATAGATTTTATTATATAGGGTGCGTCATCTATCCCAAGAAGGGTGCGCCATTTTTTTCTTGGGATCGCTTGATTACAAAACGGTTTGTGCAAAAATTGGACCAGTAAATTAAGAGGAAGAGAGAGATAGAGATGCAGGGAGGTGCAATAGAGAAGCGGTCACGAGTTCCGAATAGAAAGCAAAACTCGTCGCCGTCGCCGCCAGTGTTCTTGTATCTCGGTGTACGAGTGTGGAAATCGTTCGAAAGTTGAAAAACGCGTCCTCGCGCCCGTCGTCGTCGGGCTCTCCACAGGGGGATTCCGAGCCTCCTAGAAAGTGCCGCCTCTCGTAATTTCCAAAAGCGTTTTACGAATTACGCAAAATTTCGACACGAAGGCGCCGGCCGACACACGAACCGGAATTCCATTCCATCCGAATAAAACAAAAATTGCCGAGATAGGAGATGACGACGGGGTTCTAATTGCGCTCCTTGAGGTACCCCAGAGCGCGTTTCCATGTTAAACGAACGCGGAATAGAATTTTGGCGTGCGGTTTTTTCGCAATTCGTAAAATGTGTCAGATAATCTGATTGCCAGTTAAGCCTTGTAAGAAAAAAAAAATGTAATCGTTATTTAGGCGATTGGAGTCAATTTTCGACAAAAGTAATTTTGCGTATCTCGGTTCTCAGAAGTCCCACAAAAATTCCTTTCAGACAAATGGTGTTCTGAATAAGTGATTGAGCTTGAAAAACAAATTTTGGATTTTTTTAAAAATCATTATTTAGGCGTTTCGAGTCGAGTCAAGCACTAATTTCGACGTAAGTAATTTTGTCTCGGTTCTCAGAAGTTCCAAAATTTTTTTTGTCAGACAAATAGTGTTCAGAAAGAGTGGTTAGACTTGAAAAAAAAAATTTAAAAAAATTGGAATTTGTTTTAATCGTTGTTTAGGCGTTTCGAGTCGAGTGATGCACTATTTTCGACAAAAATAATTTTACGTATCTCGGTTTCCAGAAGTCCCACAAAAATGTTTTCAAACAAATAGTCTTCAGAATGAGTTAAAAAAAATGCCTGTAAGGTTAAAAAGGCTGTTGGTCAATGTTGAAGGGTTTCGGCTTAATAAATACCACCCAGAAACCATTTTATTTTCCCACCGATGTTCCCCAAGGATCAAATTAGTTCCCAACGAAACCACGTATATTTTTTTTTTACTTCACTTTAATGAGGCAAATCGAATTCCCCGAGTCTCCTCGTTTCGATCGGATTAGCATGATAAACGCCGAGAAATGTCGGTTCATTAGCGCACCGGCGCACCGGAGGATTCCTCGTTTCTTCATTTCTGCCGGAGCGATAACCCCGGGAACCGCGCTCTACGACAACAGGGAAACAAGAAAGAATGGTTCGCGGATTGCGCGCGCGCTGGGAAACTATTTCCCGCAGCGGAGAAAGAAGAGGAGATTCCCACACCACCGTCGCGCCGGGAGGAAATGGAGAAATCGGAGCGAAGGGGGATCTCACACGGAATGACACTAAAATTGCGCGCGAGGGGGGGGGGGGGGGGGGCGGGACAAAAAGAAGAACGAGAAAAGACGATGATGATGAGGAGGAGACACGGTTGAGCGTTTCCAGAGAGCCCCCACGATCAAGAACCTTGCGTGAACTCGAAACGTCGGAGCGGAACGCCGAAGAAGAAGAAAATTCCTTGCACACAATTAAAATCATTACGGTGTTTGGTTGGGAGTTTTATTCGAAGCTCGAAAGAGCTTTAATCTCTGATGACCTTGAAACAGACCGAATCCCAATTGTGCAAGGGTCTCGTTAATTAGTTAAGAGTCTCAGCAACTTGAAAACTCGAAAATGGAAAAAATCGAAAAAATCAACTTTCTTAATAATCATCGTAGACCTTTATGTGATACCTTTTTTTTCATCAGAAGAACGAGATAAAACGATTGGCGTTAAAAAATTTCATCCAGAGAAAATTGCAAAAAAGTTAGCAAGTCACCATGAACTTTATGGAGAAATTTTGAAAAAATCGATTTTTTCAAACTTTAAACGGTTATAGCGGCCGAACGAAGAATCAAATTTGAACGCGGATTGCAAATCTGTGTTCCTCGTGTGTCAATTAGTCGGATTTGATTAAAATTGGGGATTTTTTATTTTTGACGAAAATCCGAAATTCTATCCAAGGGTCCCCCCTTCTTACTTTTTCCCAAAAATTGCATTAAAAATGATTTCCTGAAGAAACCACTGGTTAGATATGGGGTTTCTTGACGTCACTCGAAAGATCGCTTCAAGACGCTTCAGAAAATGTACTTTCGCAACAACAAATGTCAATTTTAAGCGCGTGATGCGTTCGCAAAGAAAACTCGAAAATGGAAAAAATCTACTTTCTTAATAATCATCGTAGACCTTTATGTAATACCATTTTCTTCATCAGAAAAACGAGATTAAACGATTGGCGTTAAAAAAATTCATCCAGAAAAAAATGCAAAAAAGTTAGTAAGTCACCATGAACTTTATGGAAAATTTGAAAAAAGTCTATTTTTTCAAACTTTGAACGGCCGTAGCGGCAAAACGGAGAATCCAATTTGAACGCGGATTTAAAATCCGTGTTCCTCGTGTGTCAATTAGTCGGATTTAATTGAAATTAGCGATTCAAAATTTTTGACGAAAACCTGCAAAATCATCCAAGGGTCCCCCCTTCTTACTTTTTCCCAAAAATTGCTTTTGAAATGATTTCCTGGACAAACCACTGGTTCGATTCGGAGTTTCTATACATCACCGCAAAGATCTCTTCAAGACGCTTCAGAAAATGCACTTTCGCAAGAACAAATGTAAATTTTGAGCGCGTGATACGTCAGCAAAGAAAACTCGAAAATGGAAAAAAAAGAAAAAATCAACTTTCTTAATAATCATCGTAGACCTTTATGTAATACTATTTTCTTCATCAAAAGAACGAAATAAATCGATTGGCGTTAAAAAATTTCATCCAGAAAAAATTGCAAAAAAGTTAGCAAGTCACCGTGAACTTTATGGAAAATTTTCAAAAAAGTCGATTTTTTCAGACTTTGAACGGCCGTAGCGGCTAAACGAAGAATCCAATTTGAACGCGGATTTCAATTCTGTGTTCCTCGTGTGTCAATTAATCGGATTTAATTGAAATTGGCGATTCAAAATTTTTGACGAAAACCTGCAAAATCATCCAAGGGTCCCCCCTTCTTACTTTTTCCGAAAAAATGCGTTTGAAATGATTTCCTGAAGAAACCACTGGTTCGATTCGGGGTTTCTATACATCAACGCAAAGATCTCTCCAAGACGCTTCAGAAAATGCACTTTCGCAGGAACAAATGTCAATTTTAAGCCCGTGACACGTCAACAAAGAAAACTCGAAAATGGAAAAAATCGAAAAAATCAACTTTCTTAAAAATCATCGTAGACCTTTATGTAATACCATTTTCTTCATCAGAAGAACGGAATAAATCGATTGGCGTTAAAAAATTTTATCCAGAAAACATTGCAAAAAAGTTAGTGAGTCACCGTGAACTTTATGGAAAATTTTGAAAAAAATCGATTTTTTCAAACTTTGGACGGCCGTAGCGGCTAAACGAAGAATCCAATTTGAACGCGGATTTAAAATCTGTGTTCCTCGTGTGTCAATTAATCGGATTTAATTGAAATTGGCGATTCAAAATTTTTGACGAAAACCTGCAAAATCATCCAAGGGTCCCCCCTTCTTACTTTTTCCGAAAAAATGCGTTTGAAATGATTTCCTGAAGAAACCACTGGTTCGATTCGGGGTTTCTATACATCAACGCAAAGATCTCTTCAAGACGCTTCAGAAAATGTACTTTCGCAAGAACAAATGTCAATTTTAAGCCCGTGACGCGTTCGCAAAGAAAACTCGAAAATGGAAAAAATCGAAAAAATCAATTTTCTTAATAGTCATCGTAGGCCTTTATGTAATACCATTTTCTTCATCAGAAGAACGAAATAAATCGATTGGCGTTAAAAAATTTCGTCCAGAAAAAATTGCAAAAAAGTTAGCAAGTCACCTTGAACTTTATGGAGAAATTTTGAGAAAAGTCGATTTTTTCAAACTTTGAACGGCCGTAGCGGTTAAACGAAGAATCCAATTTGAACGCGGATTTAAAATCCGTGTTCCTCGTGTGTCAATTAGTCGGATTTAATTGAAATTAGCGATTCAAAATTTTTGACGAAAACCTGCAAAATCATCCAAGGGTCCCCCCTTCTTACTTTTTCCCAAAAATTGCATTTGAAATGATTTCCTGGACAAACCACTGGTTCGATTCGGAGTTTCTATACATCACCGCAAAGATCTCTTCAAGACGCTTCAGAAAATGCACTTTCGCAAGAACAAATGTAAATTTTGAGCGCGTGATACGTCAGCAAAGAAAACTCGAAAATGGAAAAAAAAGAAAAAATCAACTTTCTTAATAATCATCGTAGACCTTTATGTAAGACCATTTTCTTCATCAGAAGAAAGAAATAAATCGATTGGCGTTAAAAAATTTCATCCAGAAAACATTGCAAAAAAGTTAGCAAGTCACCGTGAACTTTATGGAACATTTTGAAAAAACTCGATTTTTCTAGACTTTGAACGGCCGTAGCGGCAAAACGAAAAATCTAATTTGAACGCGGATTTCAAATCCGTGTTCCTCGTGTGTTAATTAGTCGGATTTAATTGAAATTGGCGATTCAAGACGAAAACCTGCAAAATCATCCATCCCTTCTTACTTTTTCCGAAAAATTGCGTTTGAAATGATTTCCTGAAGAAACCACTGGTTCGATTCGGGGTTTCTATACATCAGCGCAAAGATCTCTTTAAGACGCTCCAGAAAATGTACTTTCGCAAGAACAAATGTAAATTGTAAGCCCGTGATGCGTCACCAAAAAAAACTCGAAAATGGAAAAAATCGAAAAAATCAACTTTCTTAATATTCATCGTAGACTCTTATGTAATACCTTTTTCTTCAACAGAAAAACGAGATAAATCAATTGGCGTTAAAAAATTTAATTCAGAAAAAAATTCAAAAAAGTTAGCAAGTCACCATGAGCTTTATGGAAAATTTTGAAAAATGTCGATTTTTTGGAATATTTATAACCAACTACACTGATGAGACCTCACAGGTCCATACCGGTTTGTAGGTGTTCTGACGGGCAAACAATATTGATTGTCGATATAAAGAATTGATTGTTTTAATATGTATACTGTTACGTTATATTTTGAATACTACGCGATACAGGATTATTGGTTATGGAGCACTCTTGATTTCGTTTAATTTTTTTTCTCTCAGCAGTTTTGAAAGAGAAGACAGTTTTCCATTTTGCGCTCGTGTCCAATTAGCTTGAGCGGTTCTCGCTTTCAACGCCATCATCATCATCATCACCATCACTGTGCACCCGCTAATTGCTGCCTTGCTAATTAATGTCTATCATATTTTCAATTTCGTACGGGTAAACAGTTCGTTTTTCGTTTTCAATATTCACGAAATTGCAAGAGTAAGCAAACTGAATTAAAAGTATAATCACAATGTTTTTAACCACAAATATATTAAAATTCTCGAAATTGGCGGACATTAGAAAATGTTAACACTCTGTTGTCCAATTATGGTTCGATAAATCGAAAATTAAAATCGAGTCCATCAAAAATTTCCGCTGTTAATGTTTCTCCAAATCCATTTTTATGACTTTATAACAAATGTCAAAGTGGAAGCACAGACTACTATTAATAATTTTATGTCGTGAAAAGAAATAGTTGACTATTTCTGGCTATTTCAGATATTGATTTCAATCGTATCAATTTTAACAGATAAAATAATTAATCAAGAATATTTCTCTTCAAGATTGTAGGTAGGTCACATCTTGCCGATATTTACTTTACAAAATATCCTAACGACTGCGCCGAATTTGCTTTACAAACGTGGTCATAGTTTATATAATTTAATTAATATCATTAAAAGAAATATTGTTTATAAAAGTAGCTGCTGTTACATTATGAATGATTCAATAAATAGTCTTTATAAATATAACACGACCTTTTTAAATAGCGACTATCATTTTAAAAATAATTTCTCATGCATTTTTAGACAATTTACTCGTCATGTCAAACATTAATAATCAAATTATTAATGCTTGATATTTGGTCTCCTTTGAATTATTGGATCGATGAGGCTTTTACTTGTTGAAACTCCATGGTATCACTTAATAACACACGTGTGGCTAAACAATTGTTGTAGAACAATAAAATTAATTTGAAACCGTACGCTGTGTTGGTGTTTTATTAAATGATTCGTTTGAATTGTCAAAATACGAGCCTTCTTCGACAAATTAGTGAAAAAATAAAAGTCGGCCATTTGAAAAGATCTTGTTACATTGATGTTGATTACACTGACGTGTATTCGATTTTCTCTTCTTGTTCAACAATTGTCAGTAAAATCAAGAATGTTTCTCATCACGATCGTAGTTGTCAAGTTGTGTCATCAATTAATCGTTTAAGAGAGTTGACTTTGAGTTGAAGATCATTTGATCATTTGAGGAAGGTAGTGTCAACGTAAATAACTTCGATTGATTATTTACTTGCGCTCCTTTGATAATGAAAATCAATTGTCGTAACACGTGTTATTAAACCTGTAATTTAACACATTGACTGCTTTGTCAGTCATCGGTGACTGACACGGGTCAACTTTTGCCGTGTCAGTCACCGGTGACTGACGGTGCGGGATCTACTTTGAACTTACTATTTAGCGCTGTCAGTCACGAATTAAATTAAATAAGCATATTCTTACTCATTTTATAAAATAAAACTTAAAAACAAAGAAAACTTTTTTTGACATTTTACAAAAAAAAACTTGTTGGCAGCCAATGTGTTAATGATGAAACAAAATAATTTTTAGCCAACTATTTAGCTTGAATCCTTTGTTATAATAATAATAATAATTTATGAATGCCAGAACTTCTTCCAAATTTTACATAAGTCAACACCGCACACATTTAAAATAGAAATTACTTAACTTAATTCTATAAATAAAATAAATACCAAATAATGGACATTACACGTGGACATATTAAAATTAGTTGGGTAAATAAAATTGAAGACAAAGAAACATACATATTACATATACAATACATTGGAAAGTCACTCGAACAAACACTCATCCGTCATTTCTGTGTCTCGATAAGGACTTTTTGTTGATGAGTGCGTTTCATAATGCCGTCTTAATGTAGCCGTTGCGGTAATGTTTGATTTTGCAAATGATCAGAGTTTATTATTTTAAGACGGGATTATACCCAACGTACGCAATAAACTTTTAAACTCTGCGAATCAAATCAGATACTAAAATTTACTATTTGTTGAATATTTGGTTCTCGTCTCGACAACCGTTAATACTAAAATTTACTCTGGTGTTCCTCAAGGAAAACGATTAGACCGCTGCTAGAACCGGAATAAACGCATCGATTAAAACTCAATTTTTCCCACCATCGATTAGCTTTTAACACGCTAGTGCGCCCAATTTTATATTTGCGTATGTGCAATCCAGTGACGGTTCGCGGGGTTTCTTCTGGTACGGCCGAGGAACAAGAGGTGGTGATACAGATAGGTAGGATCAGAGGTTCACAAAACGATTGCGCGCTTTTTTTTCGGTTATAAAGTGTGAACCCGTGGAAGAGGATGCGCGCAAACGGTACAGAAACAATTGAAACGGACAATTGAACCCGTCGAGGTGACGGAGGTCAGAGCCGCTCGAGCGGATAACTGTGCACATAATACACACACACACACACACTCGTCTCGAAAATCCCAACGGGGCACGAAAATAATGAACCTGTGGGAACTACAAATATGTTTGTTCGCCTCATTAAACGGTACACCGCGGCAAGCTGTTTTTTTTTGAGCGCCGAGAGAAGAGGTCTCTCACTGGAGTAATTTAATTTTTCACACGAGGCGCTCGAGATGGGAAACGCAACGCAAACACTGCAAACTGCAAGAAGACGACCCGTAATAAGGCGAGTAAACAGTCTTGTGGTTATAAAATGTGAAGAGGCCTTGAAGTATAAAGCTACGCGCACACTTGTCGGAATCGGACGGACGGCACGCAACGGATAAAATTGCTTAACACAGTTGTAAACGAGTCAACGCACATTTATCGGTACGGTTGTGACGGCTTTGTCAGTCGCAGGTGACTGACGCTGAAGTGTTCCAACGGGGCAGCGTCAGTCACCGGTGACGGACAGCGAGTACCTACTTTAAACGCACATTTATCGGTACGGTTGTGACCGCTTTGTCAGTCACCGGTGACTGACGCTGAAGTGTTCCAACGGGATGGTATCAGTCACCGGTGACTGACAGCGAGTACCTACTTTAAACTTACTATTTAGCGCTGTCAGTCACGAGTTAAATTAAATGAGCATATTCTTACTCATTTTATAAAATAAAACTTAAAAACAAAGTAAACTTTTTTTAACATTTTACAAGAAATCTTGTTGGCAGCCAATGTGTTAAAGAAGAATGTGTACAAATATTTGATATCAGGAAGTACACAGTCTTTTTTAACAATTAAATCACCTGATAACTATGGATTATCACATCCAAACAAAACACTTTTTATTTTGTTTGTGTTACTGTTGAAATAATTGTCTTTGCGAAACGATTTTTAATTTAATTCAACTCACGTTTCAAACGCAAAGCAACAATAGTTGTATTCCAGGGATCGATAATAGTGCCCGTGGTAGGTGAGAACGGGGCCGGCCGAATTCTTATCTGTGACCGAGATACCGGGCCGCGCGCCTTATCGCCTTCCAAGGTTGGCGATGGACGGCCGAGCGTCGGTTGCGCAACAGGCCCGCGCGACCCTGAACCAAATCCCTAATGTCCAAGTAATAAATAAGCAATCAAAAAAAAGAAAATAGAAATCCGCGCGCTTGTCGCAACAGCCAGTCCATTCAAATTGAAGTAATTGCGCGAGTAAAATAGTGGCGAAACCAAAAGTGGGCGTCGATGGAGCGGGACAAGTGAACGCGCTCGGATTTATGCGAGTATGTGCACTTGCACCGGAAGCCGTTAGTAATTTGTCCTGCGGTTTCCGATCTATAGAAATTACGCATCGTCCGAATGATCGTACTTGCTTGTGGGCACGTAAGAGAAAATCGGATAAAAAAAAAATAGCGTACCACAAAATCTATTTTTCTAAAGTCTGTACGGTTATCTCAAATAAATTTGCAACATTGAGAAAATTGCAGCGAAATTCGGGTCCTGAATTGGAACCTCGGAGGAGTTAGCAAGCGCGCAAGCAAAGCACCGCTACGCCCTTAATCAATTAGTTGTTCTTGACGAGTATAGCAATATTTTGTGTTACGATGAGTACCTACCAGGGGCGGCTCGTTATGTAGAGCCAAGGAGCCATGGCACCACCCCTAATTTCAAAGGAAGCAAGATTTTTCTTATATATACAAACATCTTTATTTGAAGACATATTTACAATTTTTAGTGTTGATTTACATTATAATATCACAATAGATTTTTCTTATTAATTCTAAAAACACTGATTTTTAATATTAAAACGATGTCTGCGAAAATTTCATGAGAAGATGAAAATAGCAATGCATTTATTTGAGGAGATAACTCCTCAACAAAATAGCAGATTTGAAAAATTCTTCCGGAATTGTGTGTTGTGTTGTTATTTTGAAAATCAGAGATTTTTGAGGATTATTAAGATTAACGCATTTTGAGTAAATTTTAAAAATTTCAATTGTGTTGCAGTTGTTTTTATAATTTTTTTTTCACTCGGAAGAAGTGAAACTAAAAAAAAATCAAGCGCTGTTATCGGTCGGTTATTTTGAAAACCAGTGATGGGGTATTCTGAGTTTTTTGGAGGATTATTAAGATCAATGTATTTTGAGTAAATTTTGAAAATTTCAAGTGTGTTGCAGTTGTTTTTATATTTTTTTTTTCACTCGAAAGAAGTGCAAATAAAAAAAAAAGTTTAAGCGCTGTTATCAACCGATTATCTTGAAAACCTGTGATCGGGTATTTTGAGTTTTTTCGGGGATTATTAAGATCAATGTATTTTGAGTAAATTTGGAAAATTTCAAGTGTGTTGCAGTTGTTTTTATCTTTTTTTTTTCACGCGAAAGAAGTGCAAATTAAAAAAAAAAGTTTAAGCGCTGTTATCCCCCGATTATCTTGAAAACCTGTGATCGGGTATTTTGAGTTTTTTGGAGGATTATTAAGATCAATGTATTTTGAGTAAATTTGGAAAATTTCAAGTGTGTTGCAGTTGTTTTTATAATTTATTTTTCACTCGAAAGAAGTGCAAATTAAAAAAAAAGTTTAAGCGCTGTTATCACCCGATTATTTTGAAAACCTGTGATCGGGTATTTTGAGTTTTTTCGGGGATTATTAAGATCAATGTATTTTGAGTAAATTTGGAAAATTTCAAGTGTGTTGCAGTTGTTTTTATAATTTATTTTTCACTCGAAAGAAGTGCAAATAAAAAAAAAAGTTTAAGCGCTGTTATCAACCGATTATCTTGAAAACCTGTGATCGGGTATTTTGAGTTTTTTCGGGGATTATTAAGATCAATGTATTTTGAGTAAATTTGGAAAATTTCAAGTGTGTTGCAGTTGTTTTTATAATTTATTTTTCACTCGAAAGAAGTGCAAATAAAAAAAAAAGTTTAAGCGCTGTTATCAACCGATTATCTTGAAAACCTGTGATCGGGTATTTTGAGTTTTTTCGGGGATTATTAAGATCAATGTATTTTGAGTAAATTTGGAAAATTTCAAGTGTGTTGCAGTTGTTTTTATAATTTATTTTTCACTCGAAAGAAGTGCAAATAAAAAAAAAAGTTTAAGCGCTGTTATCAACCGATTATCTTGAAAACCTGTGATCGGGTATTTTGAGTTTTTTCGGGGATTATTAAGATCAATGTATTTTGAGTAAATTTGGAAAATTTCAAGTGTGTTGCAGTTGTTTTTATCTTTTTTTTTTCACGCGAAAGAAGTGCAAATTAAAAAAAAAAGTTTAAGCGCTGTTATCCCCCGATTATCTTGAAAACCTGTGATCGGGTATTTTGAGTTTTTTCGAGGATTATTAAGATCAATGTATTTTGAGTAAATTTGGAAAGTTTCAAGTGTGTTGCAGTTGTTTTTATAATTTATTTTTCACTCGAAAGAAGTGCAAATTAAAAAAAAAGTTTAAGCGCTGTTATCACCCGATTATTTTGAAAACCTGTGATCGGGTATTTTGAGTTTTTTCGGGGATTATTAAGATCAATGTATTTTGAGTAAATTTGGAAAATTTCAAGTGTGTTGCAGTTGTTTTTATAATTTTTTTTTCACTCGGAAGAAGTGCAAATTAAAAAAATCTTAAGCGCTGTTATCGGCCAATTATCTTGAAAACCAGTGATCGGGTATTTTGAGTTGTTTAGAGGATTATTAAGATTAATGTATTTTGAGTAAATTTGGAAAGTTTCAAGTGTATTGCAGTTGTTTTTATAATTTCTTTTTCACTCGAAAGAAGTGCAAATTAAAAAAAGTTTAAGCGCTGTTATCAGCCGATTATCTTGAAAACCTGTGATCGGGTATTTTGAGTTTTTTTTTTGGGATTATTAAGATTAATGTATTTTGAGTAAATTTGGAAAGTTTTAAGAGTTTTGTAGTTGTCTTTATATTTTTTTTTCACTCCAAAGAAGTGCAACTTAAAAAAATCTTAAGCGCAGTTCTCGGTTGATTATCTTGAAAACCTGTGATTGGCTTGAGAGGATTATTAAGATTAATGTATTTTGAGTAAATTTGAAAAGTTTGTTGCAGTTGTTGTTGATATATAAAGGCTACTTTTTTCTTTGTTTAATTTACTGAATTATCGTTTTTGTTTCTTTTCTCAAAAAGGAGGCGGTGGGATATATTATATGCTAAGTGGCTTTACCATCAAAATGTTTCACGAGCCGCCACTGGTACCTACACTTTGCCATTTGCTTGCGCGTTGACGAGCTCCAAGGCTCCAATTCAGGACCCGAATTTCCTTGGTGATATTTCTGCAATTTACCCCAAATTATGATTATTTTTTTGTTTACTTCACTCAACGAAAGTCTAAATTCGATGGTCGCGCGCGTTTCCTGCAGCGTTTGTCCAAAATTGAAAACGGCAGGAAACCGCATTAGAAATCTTCGGATTCTCACGCGCCGCACGGTCACTTTCACGGTCACATCTCCATTTTTTTTTGCTCCACGCAAGTCCTGTTTGTCTATTTGTATTCTAGCTTTTTTTTGCTCGTTTGGTTAAGTGGTACGAAAACCACGTCCTTCCGTTCGGTACCGATTTCTTCTTCTGCGGCTCGCGCGTCGTCCCAACTTTCCTCCGACGTTGATTAATTAAATTAATTAATCGTTGTCTAAATGGTGTTCCAAAAAAAAAAAAATGAACACGTTATACTTATTTAAGCTATAATTGCACACGCAAAAAGTTGACCACCAATTTTTCAACGTACGGTCCTCCTGCTCCGCTGATATTAACCCTTTGGACTATTACGTCTGGGGCGTAGTTGAGAGGGTCTCCAGTAGAGGCGCGCACCCAGGGGGTGGCTATCGGGCTTGAGCCCGCCCCCAAGACATTAATATACCGAATGTTAACCACCAAGCCTGGCGATAGCAAAATAGTTATATTTAATATCATTTTCAGTTAATATATATGTTTGTGTGTGAATTATATGCGCGAGCCATATTTTTTTCCACGGATCTTATGTTCTCAAATACCTGCACGGACTATAGGTGCAGTTCTGATCCTCTGAACTCTGACTTTTCATTAGTATTTGATGCAGCTGGGTTACCACAGGTATCCAACTTGCCGAAAGAGTTTCACTACGAACTATATGTGCAGTTTTGTTCCTCCCAACTCTGACTTTTCATTAAAATTTGATGCAGCTGGGTTACCACAGGTAACCACAGGTTTCCAACTTGTCGAAAGAGTTCCACTACGAACTATATGTGCAGTTTCAGCCCTCTCAACTCTGACTTTTCATTAATATTTAAAGCAGCGGGGTTACCACAGGTATCCAACTTTGCCAAAAGAGCTTCACTACGAACTATATGTGCAGTTCTGATCCTCTCAACTCTGACTATTCATTGATATTTGATGCAGCGGGGTTACCACAGGTATCCAACTTTGCCAAAAGAGTTTCACTATGAACTATATGTGCAGTTCTGATCCTCTCAACTCTAACTATTCATTAGTATTTAATGCAGCGGGGTTACCACAGGTATCCAACTGTACCGAAAGAGTTTCACTACGAACTATATGTGCAGTTCTGATCCTCTCATCTCTGACTTTCCATTAATATTTGATGCAGCGGGGTTACCACAGGTATCCAACTTTGCCAAAAGGGTTTCACTATGAACTATATGTGCAGTTCTGATCCTCTCATCTCTGACTTTCCATTAATATTTGATGCAGCGAGGTGACCACAGGTATCCAACTTGCCGAAAGAGTTCCACTACGAACTATATGTGCAGTTTCAGTCCTCTCAACTCTGACTTTTCATTAATATTTGAAGCAGCGGGGTTACCACAGGTATCCAACTTTGCCAAAAGAGTTTCACTACGAACTATATGTGCAGTTCTGATCCTCTCAACTCCGACTTTTCATTGATTTTTGATGCAGCTGGGTTACCACAGGTATCCAACTTGCCGAAAGAAGAGTTTCACTACAACAGCGCGATGAATGATTAATCACGCGCGACGGCGATTGCGGATCGCGAATATTACATCACGAGCTCATCGCGTATGTAAAGCGCGCACACACATCGAACTTGTCATTGTCATTCAGCTGGGCCGCGATTGTGAAACGGAGAGTTTTTTTTTTCGTTTGTTTTCGTTTGTTCGATTCCTCTTCGTTTATTTCGTTTGTTGGTGGACGACGTCATGATTCACGTATGCATGCGGTCGTCCCGTGTCCCACCTTTTTCGCGATGAGTAACTCGAACATCGACAAGAATGCACACGTTCGGATGTAAAAATAGAAACATGGGAAAAGTTACACAAAAGGCCACAAACTTACTTTAAATTCTGTCGATGCGCGCGATTCATTCTTCTCTTGAGAACATGTAAATTGATCGAATTGAAAATTTCACGGCCAGTAAAAGCGGTCGCAAACGTC
Organism: Ocypus olens; assembly: GCA_910593695.2. Taxonomy (NCBI): domain Eukaryota; kingdom Metazoa; phylum Arthropoda; class Insecta; order Coleoptera; family Staphylinidae; genus Ocypus; species Ocypus olens. Next base: position 1,354,993 of record OU343055.1, on the reverse strand, counting down.
TTTCATAAAATGACTTTTTGTTAATTTGGTTCTAGCAGGGGTTGCTTTAGTTTTTTTTTGTCTTTTCTTTTGTCTTCTATTAGTGCAAATGCACGAGAGCGATCAAACTAACACCAGCAGTTTTTTATAGAAATATAAATGAAGACTAAGGGGGAAGAACGGTACATGGCCATGAAAGCTGATTCGGAGAAAAACGAATTGAAATGTTTGAGAACTTTTAGGAGCAAGTATACACGGTCCATCCTAATAATTTTAGGACTGGTGATAATGAAGGCCACTGAACATCCCCATTCCTACTGATAAAGTTCTTTCAGAAGGTTGGATTGATGAGGCTGTTACTTGATGATTGCACGTGGTAAATTTTCAGAATTTTTTAATGTCGAAACACTGCGACATGTTTCGCCACCTTCTTTCAGAAGGTTATACACCCTGGCTCCATCTATTGGAAATGATTATTCTCATACAAGGAAAAAATATACAGAAGGTTCATTGAAGCCATATTGAACACATTGGCTGTGTGGCTCCATCTTGTTGGAAAATTGGAAAAGAAAAGAAAAAGTTTCCAGCATGTGAACACAACGCGTTGATGTTACTGTAACTAAATTGCCTTTACCATTCGGTGCGTTCGTCAGAATTTTCAACTCTCATTTATGCTGAATGTTGGTATTTGATGAACGCTACTTCGGCCATTCTGATTGCAGTGCTTTGTGTACTTTTAACCGTTTTAGTGCCGATAATTTTTTTGTGGGTATACCGTAAATTGCCAAAGAAAAATGAGTTGTTAGGAAAAACATAAGAAGCGCCATAGCGCTCGCGGCGCTTTTGACAGGAGTATGCAGCGGCGCGGTGGCGCTGCTCGGCACTATAACGGTTAAATTAATTAAAACCTCATAAATAAATTCACATGAAAATTTGCGAAACACCCAACTGATTTACAAATCTCGATTCTGCGCCGAGATCAATCTTTTCAATTATATAAAACCGCACCGCGGCGGTATTTATAGCGCGCCGGGATTCAACGCACGGTATCCCACGGGTATCGATGATTGCACCGCGAGACGAGACAGGGTTTAAAACGTTAGGATCCAGAGCGGAGATTCTTTGTGCAGAACGGTAACGAGCAAAAAAAAATAAACGCGCACGTTACGGCGAGAGCGCGAAGATATTGTGGGCACGGAGGAAGTTATCTCTGGTTTCGTTATTCATTAATTGCTCACCGGCTTGAGACCACAAGGTGAACCGGTAAGACGTGAACACATGTGTGCGTTGTATGTGTGTGTGTGTGAAAAAGGCGCCCGATTACCATAAATTCCACACTGGCGCGCTCGCTTTTCCTGATCGACCTACCCGAAATATTTTATTTGAAGTTGCACAACTAAAATCCACGAAAGAAAGTGTAACGAAAAATGGCCGTGTGTTCTAGTATTTACTATTCGATCCTAATATGGACTAAGACTATTTCCTATCATCCGCACTTCCTTCACCTTTTATTAAGTCGAACAGAATGCCCAATTTTTAAAACTGAATCGTTTTGATAAAACAATAGAATTTGCGTTTGACAGCCGTCATTCGTGCCTATCATTGGCTATTGATTTTCTTTTTAAGACAATTTAAATTCATACCAAACCGAATCCGTATTAACAGCGCTTAGAGCGTTCGGAGGTTACGAGAGAACAGCACGACCTTTGTTACTGTGCGATAATGATAATGTTTTGAACGGCGCTTTAACAACTTTGGGCATTTAACTTCGAACCTTTAAATTTTTCTCCACTAAATTCATACTAAACTATACTTAATTAATAGTGCTTTGAGCGCTCGGGGGTTCTAAGAAGGCAACATGTCAAAGAGGCAATTTAGTGAATGGTGGGGGGTTTATACCAACAATTGTACGCAATGGCACGAATCAATTACCAACGATAAGAAAACTCCAACAACCTCCGAACGCTCTAAGCGCTGTTGAGCGGGGTTATGTATATAGCGGGTATATACATAACATAACCCAGCTCAACAGCGCTTAGAGCGTTCGGAGGTTGTTATGTTATAGCGGGTATATACATAACAAAGCTCAACAGCGCTTAGAGCGTCCGGAGGTTGTTATGTTGTAGCGGGTATATACATAACCCAGCTCAACAGCGCTTAGAATGTTCGGAGGTTGTTATGTTATAGCGGGTATATACATAACCCAGCTCAACAGCTCTTAAAATGTTCGGAGGTTGTTGTTATACCGGGTATATACGTAACCCAGCTCAACAGCGCTTAGAGCGTCCGGAGGTTGTTATGTTATAACGGGTATATACATAACCCAGCTCAACAGCGCTTAGAATGTTGGGAGGTTGTTATGTTATAGCGGGTATATACATAACCCAGCTCAACAGCGCTTAGAGCGTCCGGAGGTAGTTAGTTTCCTTATCGTTGGTAATTAATTTCTTTTTAAAGGACAAGTTGAACAGGGTTCTACAACAGGTATGGTTTAATTTAAAATATGTATCGCAAAATAAGGAAAATAAGTTTACGTCGGAATAAGACACGAACCCAGAATGCATCTAAAAAGTGTCCATGTTGACTATATTAGGTGGATAACTTGAGATTAGAAGAATTTCGTGTTGTAGAGCCACACTCTTGCAAAACGGTCTGACATAATTAATTTCCCTCGCGTATCGCTCGGACGTTCGTGCCTCCCTCCTGTTGTGCAACTCCCCGAGCCTCGGAGACAATGGAAGGCTGTTCTGAATAAATGGCGTGTCGTAACCGGGGCCCGACGGAGAGTTATGTTCCGGCGATCGTGCACCAGATCCGTGCAGAAAAAGTAAAAGGCGGGCGGGCGAGAGCACGCGGAAATCGGCGACCCACCGCAAACGAAATCGCGGCGGGCAAAAGCGAACGCGCAAAGCAACGAAACAAAAAAAAAATTGAAAGCGGGCGCGCATATTTTCCGCGATATGTCACGGGTCAAGAGGGCCACGATTGCGTTGCGTATTCACAATCGGGCGTTTACAACACCGCACAAAACGAAGAGTTTGATTCCGGGTTAATGTGACACCAAACATCTTTTGCTCTTGTCCATTGTTGATAATAGGTGTCTACATTAACAGCGCTTAGAGCGTCCGGAGGTTGCGAGAGAACAACATGTCCTTTGTGCGTTAATGGTGATGAGGTTTAGGGAGGCGCTTCTACATCTCTCGTCGAAAATATTGATTGAAACTTATTTCGACTTTATTTAACTAAACCTATATTAAACCTTTCAAGTACATAAAACATAGTTGCTTTTATTTTTAGAAAATGAGATACCTGTTTTTTCCCCCTTGATAATATTATCTCTATTGCAGGAAATTAATTGAGTGTTTGATTAAATGGATAACTAACTTATCTAAACGATAACGTAATTCTCGTGGCGCAGTTTTTAATGCGCAAAGATATCATTCACTGCCGTTTGCTTGTGTCGTAGTAGGCTTCGATTGTAATTAAACAAAAATTACTATCACGGCGTGGTTAACGGAATGATCGTCAACGCTTAGTAACAAGCAAAGCACCCTAAGCAGTTTGTTTCCTTTATTTCTTCAACTCCACAACTTAAATTAATCAAGCCACGCCTACTGTACTGTCGCCGTGCAAAAAAAAAAACAACAATCGCATACAGTCCAACAACATTCCTCAATCCGTAGCGCACACACACACGCGGTAAATCACGCCCTCTGTGCGTTTTGTCCGTACTTTTTTTTTGTCTTTCCACTTCGCCTCGAGCGGAGGCGGTAATAAAAAGCGCGCTCCTTGCGTCCTTTACGTAACCGGGCGTCGTCGTTTGTTTTTTTTTTTTGCGCGATCGCATAACTGGACTTCGATGCGGAGAACGTGTGCGCTCGCCTTTTTTTTTGTTGTTGTTGTAATCGTGTTTTGCAAATTGCGGTACGGTACCTCGTTTGGGTGGCGCTGCTGCTGCTGCTGCCGGCGTCTTCTGCTGCAGCTCGTACGAGTAACAGAGAGGTGATTAAGGCGCCGCGCCCACGCCTGAACGCGGCGGTAATTAAATATAACCGATTCGCCAACGGGCATTTATTACGGGCTGGAGGTGAGAATTCCTGCAATGTTCGCATTGTTAGATCAGGGATGGGCAAACTGCTTTTAAGGTTAAAACTTCAGAACTGTCGCGGACCACTGGTAGGGGAAGCTTAGATAAATAAAGACCGACGGGATTTTCTCGCTAATTTTGGAGTGTGGTAGATGCGAACTGTCACAACTAATAAATCCACAAAGAAACTTAAATTTTTAATTTTTCATCGCAAAAAGTGGGATATTCGGTCGAGCTAGCTAAGGTAATTATGCGCCGGTTTTAAAACCAAAAGTAATATCATGTATGAAACTAATAGATCTACTCACTAAGCAAATTTAATTTTCAATTTTCCATCATCAACTGTCAAAAGTGGGATATTCGGTCGAGCCAGCTGCGGTAATTATGCGCCGGTTTTAAAACCAAAAGTAATATCATGTATGAAACTAATAAATCTACTCGCTAAGCAAATTTAATTTTCAATTTTCCATCATCAACTGTCAAAAGTGGGATATTCGGTCGAGCTAGCCAAGGTAATTATGCGCCGGTTTTAAAACTAAAAGTAATACCGTGTATGAAATTAATAAATCTACTCACTTAGCAAATTTAATTTTCAATTTTCCATCATCAACTCTCAACAGTGGGATATTCGGTTGAGTCAGCTGCGGTAATTATGCGCCGGTTTTAAAACCAAAAGTAATACCATGTATGAAACTAATAAATCTACTCGCTAAGCAAATTTAATTTTCAATTTTCCATCATCAATTCTCAAAAGTGGGATATTCGGTCGAGCCAGCTGCGGTAATTATGCGCCGGTTTTAAAACCAAAAGTAATACCATGTATGAAACTAATAAATCTACTCGCTAAGCAAATTTAATTTTCAATTTTCCATCATCAATTCTCAAAAGTGGGATATTCGGTCGAGCCAGCTGCGGTAATTATGCGCCGGTTTTAAAACCAGAAGTAATATCATGTATGAAACTAATAAATCTACTCACTAAGCAAATTCAATTTTCAATTTTCCATCATCAATTATTAAAAGTGGGGTATTCGGTCGAGCCAGCTGCGGTAATTATGCGCCGGTTTTAAAACCAAACGTAATACCATGTATGAAACTAATAAATCTACTCGCTAAGCAAATTTAATTTTCAATTTTCCATCATCAACTGTCAAAAGTGGGATATTCGGTCGAGCTAGCTAAGGTAATTATGCGCCGGTTTTAAAACTAAAAGTAATACCGTGTATGAAATTAATAAATCTACTCACTTAGCAAATTTAATTTTCAATTTTCCATCATCAACTCTCAACAGAGGGATATTCGGTTGAGCCAGCTGCGGTAATTATGCGCCGGTTTTAAAATCAAAAGTAACACCACGTATGAAACTAATAAATCTACTCGCTAAGCAAATTCAATTTTTAATTTTCCATCACCAACTCTCAACAGTGGGATATTCGGTCGAGCTAGCTGCGGTAATTATGCGCCGGTTTTAAAACTAAATGTAATAATATGTATAAAACTAATAAATCAACTCACTAAGCAAATCTCTTACGAAAAATCGAAAAAGAGTCATTTCGCCCATCTCCACTGCGAAACATTATTATTCCCCCAAGGTGCACACTTTGATCGATTTATGATGCGAGATGAGTTCTGCCATAATTTTCTCAGAGTGGCGTGTCACCGCCCGCTCGCTCGCTCGCTCGCCGGTGAGGTGAAATCGTGCGTGGAAAAACAATTGCCTAACGGTGCCCGTTCGATTGTTGCGCGTGTGGAGTGCCTCTCTGCTGGTATGGGTTCGACGAGTACCGGGGAGTGCCCCGCCGGCGCATTTTTCGCACTTCACTGAAGAGGAAGACCCGTGGCTTTCGAGTGGTCGCGAGAGAAACGAAAACAATCGAAACGCGGACGGGAATAAACAAACAAACACCAGAAATGAAATACGTTGGTCGCGCCCACCTACGGAGAACATGGTGTGGTCTTTTGTTCGCTTATATCTCGCAAGGGTTTTGCGATACCCTTCGAGTCGAAATAAAAGTTAATCAGCAGCGCAAGCGGGCACTAGTGATGGATAAGACAACAGTGGATAGTTCTTACTTTCTCCGTAATTATAGTACCTCCGTCAGTACGCCACCAAAAATTATAGAGAATGGCAAAACGAAGAATAAGTTTTTCTTTTCTAAATCCCACCACGATGATCACATCTAACGACAATCAAACGTCGATACACTCGTCACTTGGTACTAGGCGATAAATATCAAAAGCCACACGATGATCACATCCAACAACTGTCAAACAAGAATCGAACGTTGATGCGCGTGATACTTGGTCCTTCGAACCGGGTCGACCATCGCCGACATTCGTGTACTCGTATCATCCATCCCAAGACGATCGTAATCTCCTCTCTAACCCACTGACATTTCGAGTCTTAATAATGCCCGGATTAGTTCCACATACGAGCGCACGGATGATAATTTTTCCGACCTTGCGCAATCGCCGGGTCGGAATCCGAAGATCGGACGAAGGCCGTCGCCGCCGGATGAATCACGCGCCGTCGTCACCTCGCCGCGATGCGCAAACAAACCGTAAATCTCCCCATCGGAATTTCAATTAAAAGAAGAAGACGGGCGACGGTCGTGATAAAAATGCGCACGTGATTGCAACGCAGCGTCGAAGCGTAAATACCGTAATTAATGCAAATTCATTTTTGTTCAACTGCCTGTAAAATGTTTGAAGCAAATATAATACAAAACCGGGCGCTGATGTATTCAGAGAAACAAAACCGACAGGAGAACACACCAACATCACGTTTGCTGATAATGTCAAATCCTATCTTACCTCGAACCATGATAGCGCAGTGGCTAGTCTGCAACGGCCCACGGCAGATGACGGACTGATCCCTGAGATGGGGTTCCGCAAGGGTCTATACTACCAAAAATTCGCATTTCTTTAAAGCTCACACGTGTGACGTCGTTTAATTATACAATCGGCCATTTTCACTATCGCACACACACACCTAAGGCTCCGCGGTGCCGGACGGAATCGCGTAACGGTTGCGAAAGCCTTCCTCTCCGTCATGAATAATTCCGCTCGTCGCGCGGCATAACTAATGCAGAACACGCCGCCATGTGACAATTGTCTTGTTGCGTTACATAACCCATCGACGTTTTCACATCTGACCACTTAATCATCGACGACGAAGCGCGAGTGCGCGTGGGCAATCCGGAAGAAAACTTGTGGTGTACAAAGTGGTCGAATAAAAAAATCCGGAGATACAGTAATGTATATAAATAATGGGCGTCCACTGTCTCCAAAAATTTCTAATAATAATAATAACCGACCTCAATTCATTAATTAAGGAAATTGATAGTTTGAAAATTTTATCTTCTTAGAACCTCTGGACGCCCCAAGCGCTGTTAATGTAGGGTTGGTTTGGTATGAATTATGTCTTCTTAGAACCTCTGGACGCCCCAAGCGCTGTTAATGCAGGATTAGTTTAGTATGAATTTTGTCTTGTTAGAATCTCTGGACACTTCATTACATTTATTTAATGCATCTGCAACAAGTGAGGTTTTCTCAAGTTTGATTTAAACATTTTGTAAATTCCCCCTCCAACCGCCACATGCCAAAACTCTGTTTCCAACTTCTCCTCTAAATTAAAAAAAAAAACAATATCAAGTATATAAATCCTCTCCGATTTCAACGTTCTACATCTAGAACGAAGCAAATGAAACGGTTCGATGATTTTTTTTTTTCAAAGTCTAAACAATCGAATGCAACACGAGACCACACCCGTTTCGCGAACGCTGTCGGTACCGTCAAATAAATCGATCGTGAAAACTGCGAATCAAGGGCGATTAGATAAGCATAATTAATTGCGAAGCCGACATGATTGAGTAATCGACGATGGCGCTAAATTAGCGTGCGTTGGCTGAATAAAAGCGGCGTTGCAGGTTTTAACGCTGTGTAGTTTTAATGTCTGGATCGGTTAACCCATAGATATACCTGTGGTACGCGAATTTTGAGCTACAGGTGAATGAAATAATAATGAAAACAATATTTTTTTGAAAAAGACAAGTGATAAAAAAGGTCATTTATAAGGACCATTTTTTCCAAAAATATGTAGAGCTCTACCAAAATCTGGTGGCATGTTGCACGGTGGTCAATTTACATTTCAGGAGAGACAGCGCGTTTTAAATTCTCCACGCGGGGACTTTTTGTCTCATCCTCAGTGAGCATCTTAAGTTTCAAGAGAGAGGACGCCTATTCAATTCTCCACGCGGATATTTTTTTGTCTCATTCTCCGTCACAAGATTTTGGTTGGGCTATACTTACTGATACGCCACTATAATGTTTACTAATACCGGCCGGTACACGATAAGTGAATAAAATAATAATGAAAACAATATTTTTTGAAAAAAAAAGTCAAAAAGTCATTTATTTAGGACTCGTTTTTCCAAAAAAATATTTACAGCCCTACCAAAATCTGGTGGCATGTTGCGCAGTGACCGTCTTAAATTTCAAGAGAGACGGCGCCTTTTCAATTCTCCGCGCGGAGATTTTTTGTCTCATCCTCCGTCACGAGATTTTGGTTGGGCTAAACTTACTAATACGGCACTATATTGTTTACTAATATCGCTGCAACATCTTAAAAAGATTGGGGAATTCAGCCATTGACGATGCAAAATATAGACCCTAAATCTCTGCAGATGCATTATTCGCTGGCATTAGCCAGAAAAGTAGTACTCGTTAAAAATAATTTCTCACTCTGCACAAACTTTACCTCCAGGAGTCGCGAGATTTTGGTTGTGGTATAGTTACTAGTACGGCACTATATTGCTAACTAACACCGGTACGACATCTTAAAAAAGATTGGGAGACTCGGCCATAGACGATGCAAAATATAGACCCTAACTATCTCGATATGCATTATTGGCTAGTATTAGTCAGGAAAGTAGTACTCGTTAAAAATAATTCCTCGCGCAAGATATTGGTACTGCAATATATAGTTTACCGGTACAACATCTTAACGATGCAAAATATAGACCCCAACTCTCCGCTGGCATTAGCCAGGAAAAAGTAGTACCTGTTAAAATTAATTTCAATTAAATCCAATAGCGAGAAAATCAAGACCCTGAAACCAATAGCATTACAAATTCACCCGTCACATGTAATCCCCAAGATATCGTCCTTTACCTAAAACAAAAAACAAAAGAAAAGCGCGATTAGACGTTTCGGCATTGGCCACACACACCTCCGTTCGCAATTGGGGCCGTTTCCGCGCACCGCCGAGCGTGAAATTCGATATGTTCCCAACGATTCCATTGAAGCGGGCCCCTCCGGTTTCGCGGTACCACCTCGCTCCATTAAAAAAAGCCTGCATATTCAGCAATACACACACACACAGCAGGTTTCGCAACCGCTCGCGCGTTTGGAGTAAACGGCACGACCCTCGTATACTCGGTACCCAACTTCCTCAATTAAACGCAGAGTGCGCGCACGAACGAACGAGTGAAATAAATGAAGAAATCGTGGATTGGCAATCGCCGGTAATGTTTAATAATTGGAACGAATAATGCCAAGGTGGTAGTACCTTTACTTGATCGGCTGGTCTCTTCTATGTTATCCACTGGATCCGGTTCGAAGGACCACTAAAAACAGTGACTAAAACAAATGGGCAGTGAATTTCTGCGATATATTTTTTTTAATCATAAATTCCCCGTTCAGTACGACCGCAAGGAAATTATTCAACTATTTGCGAACCATTTTGAATCGATGGTAAAATGTCCGCATAATATGCGTCAAGCTTTGTTTTGATTTTGGGCAAGGTTTTTTCCATACAAAAAATAATTAACTTTTTTCCATGTTTGCAAAAATGCGAAAGGTTGTCTACTTTCAATGACTCTCAAAATTAAACAAAACGACTCGTGTCGAAAACCCAAAAATACGAGAGAGATTGTTCGCTTTCATCTCTCAAAATTACATGACATTTTACCGCCATCACGTCTCAAGTGTCAAAACCCGTCGAATTTCCATGACATATCAGAAAATTTCAAAATGGCCTTGACAAATGGCATCTGGATTTTGCGATACTAATGCCCTCTGTTGGAATTCTAAAAGATTTTTCACTCCGCCCTAGTATACACTTGATTTTGAAATTAGTAATTTGTCATAGTAACGCCCTCTTTTAGAATTTTACAAGACTTTTATCTCCGCCCTCGTATACACTCGATTTGAAAATTAGCATTTCTTATTATTGTAGATCATTAGCTATGAATAATAATAATATAATGGGTGTTCCCAACTTAACAGCGCTTGGGGCGTCCAGAGGTTCTAAGTAGACAAAATTCATATCAAATCAAGCCCTCATTAACAGCGCGTGGGGCGTTCAGAGGTTCTAAGAAGACAAAATTCATACCAAACCAACCCTGCATTAATAGCGCTTGAGGCGTCCAGAGGTTCTTGGGGCGTTCAGAGCTTCTAACAAGACAAAATTCATACCAAACCAACCCTGCGTTAACAGCGCTTGAGGCGTCCAGAGGTTCTACGAAGACAAAATTCATACCAAACCAACCCTACATTAACCCTTTGCACTCGAGGCCTTTTTCGCTCGTGCGAACCACCAACTCGAGACGATTTCGGCTGTATTAGGGAAGCGTTTTCAGGGTACTTTAAAATTGGGAGAAAGTAGGAATGGCCTCACTTGGGACGACCTTGAATGACCTTGACCTCGTGTATGAACGTTTAGGCGTAAGTCGCGCGCTGGGTGCATTAAACCGTCCGGGCGCCGCAAGGGCGCCGCTCGAATACAAATGGTTAACAGCGCTTGAGGCGTCCAGAGGTTCTAAGAAGACAAAATTCATACCAAACCAACCCTACATTAAGGTGCTGACGCGATTTGATTTTCAAACCGTGATATCATACTTGGAAGCAAACGATTATCACATGTCAATATGATGGCGGTAAGCATACCAATTTTTCGTTTTCGAAAGTCTAGCATTGAAAACGGAAAGTGATAGTAAAATGTGAGCCACAGAATTTTGTTTCTGAGTTGGACATGCCCGAGAGAGAGAGAGAAACATAGCAGTCATTTCTGAGATTAATTCATTTTTTTAAATCTCATGACGTAATACTATGCGACATACCTCATTTATCTCAACTCTGAAACAAAATTTTGTGGCTCACATGATATATATCGAAGTAGAAGCTTCCTACATAACAAATAAAAATCTGAAGTGATGGGTGACATTTAATTTTTGTTGGTTGAATTGATGTAGAATGGCCCCAGTATCAAATTTAACACATTGGCTGCCAACAAGTTTTTTTGTAAAATTTCAAAAAAAGTTTTCTTTGTTTATAAAACGAGTAAGAATATGCTTATTTAATTCATTTTCGTGACTGACAGCACTGAATAGTAAGTTTAAAGTAGGTACTCACTGTCAGTCACCGGTGACTGACGCGGCGCCTTTACTTCAAAGTCACCGGTGAGTGACAAAGCGGTCAACGTGTTAAAACCTATTTTCCTGTTAATGTATCATTACTATCAAGTAACAAACTTAAAATCTTCGATTCTTATAAAGCAGATGCCCAAACGACAATTTTCATTTCTTGAAATGGACGACAAAACTGACCGTCCTGGCGATATACAAGAGGAATACCATTTTCGCCAAAGGTTATCCACGAGACACAGTAACGACGGACGCTTCCTCGGAATGCCTCACGTGTCGCGCGCAATGGTGAAATCTTCTGCGAATGCACACCGGATAATTGAAACGTCGTTATGCAGTTTACAGTAATACCAACAGAGCGTGCACGAAAACGCGCACACATGTGCATAGACATACGTGGAGACAGATGCAAGGACGCACGTGCTCGGACGCGGAGAGAAAGAAAAAAACAATTGCCGCGCACTGACCGTTCCGAACGTATCGAGAAAACCATCTGGAGAACGGCATCGCACGACAAAATTTGCGATCGTCAAGAATGGGCGTCGAAACTTATGTCAGAAGTCGGGCGATACTTTGTACTGCTGAACTCGGAAGGATGTGTTTCAGTGACGGCTCGCGGGGTGGCTGAGGTAGCAGAGGTGGTAATACAGATCTCTGCAACCGACCTTACCAATCCTACTCTACGGCCGAGGTAGCAGAGGTGGCAATATAGATTGGTAGGGTCGGTTGCAGAGATCTGTTTTACCACCTCTGCTACCTCAGCCGTGCCATGAGTCACCCCAGTGAATAAAATCGTTGCCAGGTTACAGGTAATAACAACCACATAAAATTGTTACGACGGGAGAACATCACATCAAACGTCAATTGAATTTTGAATAAACAATTTGCCTTCGTGAGATATCATATTCACGCTTGTTGTATATTCAGGGTGAGTCATAATTAGATGTAAAAAAAATGAAGCAAAGCTTCTTTAGGCCAACACAAAGCGATTAACATAATATGATTTTCTGTTATAAGGTGTGAGCCACAGAATTTTGTTTCTTAGTTGGCCATGTCCGAGAGAGAGAGAGAGACACAGCAGGCATGTCTAAGATTAATTCTTTTTTTTTAATCTCATGATGTAATAATATGCGACATACCTCATTTATCTCACGGCCAAATCTGAAACAAAATTTTGTGGCTCACACGATACTTTGAATATGTAATGCTTCTTTACCGGAGTTACGAGAACTCGATAATCGCCTCAATGCGAATGGTTATCAGGACTTTCATGAACATATGCTGCTTGATATACTTGAAGACATCCCGCTAAAAATTTGACGACAGATGTTCTTCCAACAAGACGGTGCACCTCCTCACGATGGCAGAATCGTTACGGAATGGTTAAATCACTTTCAATGGTAGATTCGGCCGGTTTAGACCTGTGAAATGGTCCCGACTCAAATGCGCTGGATTTCCTTTTATGGGGATTTTGAAAACGGCTGGTTTACTGTGAGGTAATTGAGATGAGAGAACAGTTACAGCAAATAATTTTCGAGGCTGCTAATGCAATTCGTTAAAACTACATTATTCAGCAAGTATATGGATAGTCATGCTCAGAGCGGCGCCAAGCGGGTGTTAGGGGTGCCCCGCACTCCGGCGGCAGGTCTTGGGGGCGGCGGGTTTTAAGAGGCGCCGGTCATTAGCCCGAAGTATCGATACTAAGAGCCCTTTTAGCGTGGCGCCCACCAAATCTTATTGAATTTTGAAATTTGCAAACAATTTATTTGCAATCGGCGCTCGTAGAAAAAATCAATTTACCTAAAATACTTTTTTTTCGTAACACGAATGTTCGTGAAATAGGAAATTATTGTTTATTCTTCGCGTACGGACGCAAGCGCGAAATTCATGAACGTATCTCTTTGTTTATATCGAAATTATTTCTATCTAAATATTTTAGAGACGCGCCGATCAATGGTGGTTTTCATTTTTTCTACCCCATTGAAAGGGGGCGGCAATTTTTGCCTCGCACCCCGGCGGTAACATACCTAGGCGCGGCCCTGGTCATGCTTGTATTGAGGCTGAGGGGGGAATTTGTTTTGTTCATTTTGTGTTTATTTTGATGTATTTTCAAATGAATCGGATAAATATTTTTTTTTCATTAGCACCCTGTATCTTTTTATTATTTATAACTCACCCTGTATAGTTTTTCTTATCGAATTCCAATGTACCATCCTTCCTTTAGAATAATAGGTGTTTGTTCGTTTCAACATGTTCAAAATCAATTTCCAATGAAGCACGATGATCGCATTCTGCGATTACATTGTGTAACCTCGATTACATACTGCAAACTCTATCCGACTCTCTCTCTCTCTCTCTCCCTTTGTGTGTGTGTTGTGATTATAAAATGGAGCTCATGCAACTAATTGCACGCCTCGTAACAATTGGATGGATCGCGCGCGCGAGAACTATGCCAGTCTCCGCGAAACGAACACGAAAAAAAAAAGGTCGGTCGGTCTTCCGCGTATTATTATTGTTTTCAACATTCCACCATCGCACGACTTACATCCATAATGTAAGAATGTACTCGCTTTTTTTTTAATTAACACGTATGGCGTGATCAAGAGGGCCGGAATGAAAAGACAATAGCTGCTATTCGTCTAGCCAAAATCTGTCAAAATGAACACCAACGTTTGTCTGGTGTGCTGCGATTTCTTCAAATGGAATATTATTTCGACAATGATAATGGCAATGCAGTTACAGTAACATCAGCGTGGTGTTGTGTTCACATGCTGGAAAACGTTTTCAGTCCAGAATTTTCCAACAAGATGGAGCCACACAGACCGGGCCTCAATGAACCTTTTCATTCCAGAACTCTTTATTTCCAAGTTGGGTAAAGTAAAACTCTTGTTTTGTTCCATAATTTTATTTTCAGTTGCCTGACACGCGTCAACTGAAAATAAAATTATGGAACAAAACAAGCGTTTTACTTTACCCAACTTGAAAATATGGTTCCGTCAAGAAAGTAGCACAACAAGTATTCAATATCTTTATTTCCAATGTTTCAACAAGATGGAGCCACACAGACCAGGCCTCAATGAACCTTCTGTAAGTTTTCCCGAGTATGTGAATGCTCATTTCCAATAGATGGAGCCACAAATGTACTAATTCGGCGGTGGGCGCGTTCATCAGACAAAAAAGTTTGGGGTATTTTCTGATCGTGGACAAGTTCATCCAGCGGTCGCCATTTTCCCAAGCGTACAAATTTGACCGATTGGTGTTGGAATTAAGCGTTGAGGTTGTCGAAGTCATGGAGATTACAAAGTTTTATGATAAAAATATAATTTGTCATGTAACTGAAATTGAGAAAATGCACGAATGACTGATAGTTGAGAAAGCGAATGCTTTTGTGTAAATAGCTTAATTTAGGTTATATTAAATTTAAAAAAATAATATATTTTTCTTTGTATGGAAAAATTGTTTGCATAACACAGATATAATGAGTATGAATTAAAAACATTATGAATGTAATTTCTCGTTTATTTAATTTAATTTTGAAATATCTTCTTCTGTGACTACTACGCTAAGGTTTCCCAATCTTTTCACTCTTCATTTTCCAAAAAAGAAAATTTTCGCCAAAATTTTCTTTTTTGGAAAGTGTGCCACGAGAGTAAAAAAAATGCGAAACATTAGCCTCCACCGATGTGGTGTCTTATCATTCCAAGACAAGTGCAGCAACTATTTTACAACAAAATTTCCAATATATATATCGACGGATGTCAATTCTTACAATTCTAAGACAAGTGCAGCTACAATCGTACCAAAAAATATTGAACGCGGTGCCTTGTCTTGGTTTGAAGCCGCAACGGTATGGCCAAACAATTGTAACTTGGCGGTTCTGTCGGGCTTTGGTTAAAAAAAAATTGGGGATTGTATATAATAATAATAATAATTTATTTCCGATAGATGCACAGATATATACAAGTAGGAAGCATCAAATAGGAGTAGAGTACAAAGTCTTCTTTGCCGTTACACTTATATAGTGGCACCTAGGCCACTTATGGTCAATCGCCGTTTCCGTAATCTTCCGCGCCCTGTGGAACCCCAGAGCTTTTTAAACAACTCCGCTTTGATTGCGCAATATCGGCGAACGTTCTATTTTTCCGCGCTCAACATTCGATTGAATAATCGGCCGACCTATTGCGTAAATAGATCTGCGATCGTGCAATTAAGTTCTTTGCACCGGAATGGTAGTAATAATAATAATAGCAACACCTAGATAAACAGGTATAGATTATTCAAGAGCTGAGGTATCATCATTATCGTTAAATTACTTTTTTTGCAGTTGTTCACCCGCCTGGTAAAGCCATTGTGCCTCTACTTATTGACGTTAAATTATTTGCTCTCTGTAAAATATTAAGAGCTGATGCAGCAACTGAACCCCTTAGATCTGTCAAAAAAGTGTGGTGTGATATGTCAGCCAAGTACAATTTTTTGAGATCATATGTTATTAGGCAGCTGCCCATTTAGCATTGAAGATTTTTTCAATTACACATTTTAATTTTTGTCACTAATATATTGTAAGTCTGGACGAGTGTAAATATTTTCTGTAAATATCTAGCACAATAAATATTATTATTATTATTATAAATATTATTATTATATTATTATACTTCTAATACTATAGCGGCGTTCACACGTACGCGCAATTCCGCGCGATTGAACGTGTGTGTGTGTGAATGCAGGAACGTCGCACTTTATAAAAACGTACACTTTTGGGGGCGTTCCAGGTACACGCGAAGGAGTGTACGTGTGAACGCCCCTAATAATACTGATCCAGTTTTGTAAACAGTTTCGAATGATCAATGCAATCAAGCGCTGTTTTCATCTGTTTCATCCTGTGATGTATTTAAATTAACTAATTTTGTTTTCGTTTTGTTTCAGGTGAGTTTTCAAAATCGATTTGATGTTTCGAGAGGAGGGGAAATAGTCGCACGTGAGTCGTTATATCAAATTAAAAGAAAAACTAACATTATACAGATCAGACTTGGCAACCAAGAGTTTATTGTGTTATTTCTATATGTTATAAAATGTTTTACCGCATATTAAATAAGAACTGTAGCGGGTTTTCGTTAACAAAACTTTTTTATTCACAACACAGGAATATAATATGTTGTGTATGTAATGCAAAAATTCATGAAACGTAAAATGTGATAGAAGTTTATATGTAAAGCGGAGGTTGCCGTGATGAGCGATGAGATGCTTGGAAAACTCGGGAGGCGTGGACTTCGTAGTCAGACTTGGTGCTTGGTGCATGATGTGTCGCTGGATGATGCATTGGGCCAATCCAAATTTTCGACACGAACCACCCCTGATTGCAATGCAAGTATTCAACTCTTGCAGATACCGGCGAATTTTTATCGGTTCAATCAAAACTGCCAGAATTCTAGGTGAAGGACGTGTGAGTTCTTCCGAAATGTTTCTTGTTGTAGCGTTAGAAATAAGCAAGCAGATCAAACAATTGTTTTGTATGCAAGGACCTACCTTCCTCAGCGAAGTCGCAATTTTCAATATCTTCCCAACTGGCCTCGGTTTTTTTTTTATATAAAGGAACAGACGTGAACCTTGTGGGATACCATGCAAGGACCAAAGCAAGCCGAACGCGGATGATCGCGTCGGGCACTGAGAGGGAGAGGAAATGAAGGGCTGCGGGCAGAAGGCTCATTAGCCGCCTCTTGGGACAAGCCAAGCGCGCGACGGATTGAAGATGGGCAGACGGTTGAGGCAAAGAGAGCATGGGAACCACGCGGTTCCACGCTCCCTCTTGTTAGATCCAGCGCGAACCAGACATGTAGAGCGGTAGAGGCCTAACATCATGGCACAATGAATAAAGTAAAATTGCGTTCAATTAGAAATTAATAGGTGATCTTGAAAAGTTGAAAGCCGTACACTTAAGATGTACCTCAAGGTTCCGATTTGGCGCCCTTCGTCTACTTGGTATTTTTTCTTTTTCCTAATAACTTTTCCCAGTTATTAGATCTACGTATCTGTTGGGAAATAAATGAATTATTATTATTATCATTATTAAATTAATAGGTGATTTAGAAACCGCTCTCAGCCAAGAAAATAACTGCTTCGGGGAAACTACAGCTCCCTACTACTTTAAATCCCTCCAGCGGAATCCTGCGTAAACTAGACGGATCACAGCGAACTTCACGCTGTTACTGAACTTCATGGCATTAATCAGACGGGCAAAGGGAATGCGGTTACCAACGATTTTTGCGCAAAATCTTAACTGGTAACTCATTGAAAAAAATATCAACAAACTTTTTTAAATAGCACAACAAAGATGAATTTTACATAGTACATCATTAAAACGGGCTATTATTAAAAAAATATATTACAAATTGGTGATGATGTTGATGCTTGAGGTACATCGTTTTTTTTTATTATTAAAAAAAAATCAACAATATTTTCTAAATGGTACAACAAAGATGAATTTTACATAGTAAATTATTAAGACGGGTTATTATTAAAAAAAAAATTACAAATTGGTGATGATGTTGATGCTTGAGGTACATCGTTTTTTTTATTATTAAAAAAAATCAACAACCTTTTCTAAATAGTACAACAAAGATGAATAGTACAGAATTGCTAAAAAAATATTACAGATTGGCGAAGATGTTGATCCTTGAGGTACGTCTTTTTTTTTTTCGTTATTTGAAAAAAGATCAACAATCTCTCCTTTTTACATAAATATGTAAATAACAATTAGGGATTACGATTACAGTTGATCCTTGAGGTACCTTTTTTTTTAATTATTACACCGATTTCCTTTTAAATAAATATTTAAATAACAATCGGGGATTAAGATTATCTCTGTAATATTTTTCAGCAACACACTCTCTTGGTGTATATTCGGTAATAATCGATTTTTTTCGCCCATGAATAATCGGCTTTCTACTGGCAACTTTCCACGACCGGAAAATCGACTTTTAGCTGCCGATGATTATCTATTCTTTTGTTAATTTCAATTCAACGAATCGGATCACGCGATCGGCAATTATTTCCAGCAAAAAGCCGATTGATTAATAACGGTATGGCATTGTTTGGATTGTGTCAAAATCAAATACATAACTGCTCTGAATTCTAATTTATTTCGACAGAAATTTGTACAGATTATTCTATAATAATTTTTTAATTTGATTAATTAAAACACTTTTTGTGTTTTGTTTTACTGATTTTATTCATCTCTCCGACTAGTTTCGACCTTGGGTCATTCTCAAGGAGAATAATTTGTTTTTACGACCCATCAACTAAAATTATTAACTTTGCTGTTACAAAAATGAAGGAAGAAATGTTTTGATGATCAAAATTGGACTTTTTCTAGAAATTGTTCTGCGAAATACAAATTTATTGTAACAGAAGCAAGTTAATTACAAATGTTACAACCATTATCAAATGAATTCACAATAAATAAATTGTAAATTTCTCTTGGGGAGCATACCTGCCCTTTCCAAAAAAATATCACTCGACCCACTTTCCCTATTTAAAATCGGGGGTGAAGTGAGGGGTGGCTAGGAGGTTAAGGTAATGAAGGTGAAAATGTTATGAAAAGTCCCCGTCCAAACAAAAATCGACGTATCTCGGCGATGTTTTCAAAAACGCCGCGTAAAACTACGCGCACACTTGTCGGAAACGGACGGACGGCACGCATCGGATAAAATTGCTTAACACAGTTGTAAACGAGTCAAAGCATGCCGTACCGATAAATGTGCGTTGACTCGTTTACGACTGTTAAGCAATTTTTCGCCGATGCGTGCCGTCCGTCCGATTCCGATAGGTGTGCGCATAGCTTTACGCGGCATTTTTGAAAACATCGCCGAGGTGTGCGCGTAGCTTTGCTCAAAGTCTCTTGTTACCTCTGAGATGGACCACCCTGTATTGGGTCCGAGTGCGATCCTTGAGGGACCCCAGAGGTGACACTTGTACCTCTAGAATATTTTCCCTCAATCTTCACTCGAAGACTGCGTTCACACAGATATGAATGAAGGCACGACTCGAATGGATCAACATTCCCTGTTAATGATTTTTTTTTATCATTTATTGGATCGATTTTTCATCTACCTGATAAAACTCAACAAAGTTTACCTCTGAGATGGACCACCCTGTATTGGGTCCGAGTGCGATCCTTGAGGGACCTCGGAGGTGACACTTATATCTCTAGAATATTTTCCGTCTATCTTCACTCGAAGACTGCGTTCACACAGATATAAATGAAGGCACAACTTGAATGGACCAACAATCCCTGTTAATGATAATTTTTTTATCATTTATTGGATCGATTTTTCGTCTACCTGATGAAGCCACACCACTGTGTGGTGAAACAATTGTTGTAGAACAATAAAAATAAAATCAATTTGAAACCATACACTGTGTTCGTGTTTTATGAAATGAATTTTTTATCAGATGGTCCATTTCACTTCATCGATGGCTTTGCTCATATCGGTGTAAATACAATCGACAACTTTCCCGGAAGCCATGGTGGACAAAATAGTTTCAAATGTATCATCCCTGCCTGAATTTTCTAACGCACTCACTGTCCGGCGCTCTCTAAATACCTCAAGGATCCACAATTGCACCCCTCGACCGCTCACTCGCAATTGTATATTAAATCCGCCGTCGTTGACATTCTAATTGAATTTTTATCGTAACCGCTCTCGCTCCCGTCTCTCTCTCTCCCTCTCTTTCTCTCGCTCGCTCCCGTGCACCGGCGTGAGCGATTGTGCAATGTGTACCGTTGACATTTTTTCGCGTCCTTTTTTTTCCATTCCTTCTCTTCATCATTCTCCACGCTCGCTCGGTTTCTCGCCCGCTCGCTGACATTTCTCGTCGCCAGCCGCATTCCTGAGAAGGTTGTTTGTTTGTGTTGTTGTTGTTGCCAACCGAACGCGGATCGATCCCGTCTCGTTTCGAGAGACGCGAGAAAAGAAAGAGGACGGGATTTAACGCTGCTGCTGCTCATTGTGTAACTCGAGCGTGACCCAATTCTCGCAAATTGTAATTCGTTTACAGGCGCTCGTAAATTAATCAGAGAGGAGGAGGCCCGATGACGGTGTGTCAGCTAGTGGTGCCCGGTGGCAAAGAACCCATCAATTCTAATCCGGTTCGAAGGACCATACTTATGCTTCGCGTATTAAAATTGTTCGTAATTACATCACCTCTCTGGATAAGAGTTGGGCATGGGGGGTGTAAGGGTCGCTTTACGATAGCTGTGATTTTTGGTGTGGTCCTGGTATGTTCATGGGACGATTTCTGAGCGCTTGAAAATTGAAAAGTTAAAAGCCGTACACGTCAGGTGTACCTCAAGGTTCCGAATTGGCGCCCTTCGTCCACTTTTGTTTCTCCGATTGTTATTTTTTCTTTTTCCTAATAACTCATCCCTGTTATTAGATCTATGTTTTTGTTGGGAAATAAATGAAATATTATTGTTATTATTATTATTATTATTATTGAACAGCACTTAAGCTTAATAATTCGCCATTATTCGTAGTTATGTTGTTATTTTGTAATACTATTAATTATTCTGATTAATTTGTAGTTGTACTTTATTTTGTAACCCTGTCAATGGACATTGAGTCTGTTGGGTTTTGTAAATAAATAAATAAATGACGTGACTTAATCTACGAGAAACTTTAACGATTATAAATGTTGTGATGTGGATGCATTACTCCAGCTTAACCTCTCTCCTTATTTTTTGCGTTTCATGCTCACTGTTTTGTTTTCTATTCAATTACATCATGCGTATAATAATCGACGCTGATTTCACACGCGATTGAGCGTGAAAAACAGGGCCGTCGCTACCATCATCATAATCGATCACGTGTTATATTCGGCGGCGTCGTGTCATCACCTTCGATTTCATCGGGGGGCCTTCGCGGACGGTTTCTATAGAAAGTGACCGTCGAACGAACGGAAGAACGGACGTTCCTCAGGGCTACGGTGGCGCCCGGAGTCGTAAAACGGTTCGACACATTCCAATATGTCGCCGCGATCTCATATCGCACAAAAACAAAACAAAATCCAACTTCATCACTTCACCGTTTCTTTTTTTTATGCCGTGTCTGATGGTTGGAAGGGATGGTGCAATTGTAAGTTACGGCAACTACTGCACCATTCCTTCGTCCAACCATCAAGAACAAATGGCAATGTGAATAACCGATGTGAAGATAGCCACGGATTTTTCAGCCACGGATTACCCGGCGCATCCGCCATCAAATAAAAATTTCTTCAATTTTAATGATTTATAATAAATCAAACGCTGAGAATGTAATTAACATGAGCCTGTAGATATGCAGTCAATCCAAAATTTCAATTATTTTTTCTCGAGTCCACGGGAACTCTATTTTTAAAATGACAAGAATTCAAAGTCCAATATGGCACTGTTTGACGCGTTCCAAATTTAATTTTTTGACAATAACGTGTAGATAAGAGTCTACTTAAACGATTTGAACTACGAAATTTTGGGTAAACTCGTGTCGACTCGATCCGACAAAAGGGCATTCAAATGTGTTCAATTACTTGCGCAGAACTCAAATAACGAAGTTCCTACAACGATTTGGCACAAAGTTATAGTGTTTGAAAAAAGCGAATTTTGTGTTTTTTTGACTAGTAACTCCGAAGTTTTTCGACGAAATTGATTTCGTTTTCACGAATGAAATTTTCTTTGCATGTTCTTTGAGATATGCACGAAAATGAATTGTTTGCGCGAAATCATGAATATCGCATTTTGTACCTTTGAACTCTATTAACAAAAAAAAATATTTTAGGTCAAAAGAGGCTTACTTTAACGATCTCTGAAGACTTGGAAAAACATGTGGGCCTAACTCACCACCTTTCGTCCATTTTTCCATTCGTCCAATAAATGAATTCATTTGTTTCATATTTGTTATGTTTTATTTTAGCTTCTATATTTTAAAGCGCAATACTTATACATACCGGGTGACCCAGGGATCTGTAAAAGTCCCATAACTTATTTCCTATTTGAGATATCGACTTCTAGTTTTCCTGAACTGGTACCCATACTTATTCTACATATTTGAAAAATATGTATGTTTTTGTACAGGGTGTCCCAATATACATAACAGACCAAAGTTATGTTTTTTTAAATGGAACACCCTATATTTTATACTTTATTTTCAACCCTCTTGAGAAGCTGATAAAACTAATATAAGATAGTATGGGTCTCTAATGGACGATTGGTTAGTTATGGGCAATTTTGTGGTAAAAACAAGGACACATTGAAAAAATTGCAGAAGCGCTCCTAGCAAAGCTATCGTCATTTTTTATACACTGAAGAATTTTCCACATCATGAAGAATAATACAAATCGGCATTGGTTCTTTTTTGTTCATACTGCTATACAGGGTGTCAACATACGCAAAATATTGGATAACTATTTTTTTTCAAATGGAACACCCTATATATCTTGCCACTAGTGCATGGAATTTTTAATAAGCTTTCCAATATCAAGGATTCTTGAGATTTATCCATAAAAACATTTTTCTTTTGTCACCTCCTGCCCATTTTTGGATTTTCAGCCAAAACTATGCATTTTATGAAAAAATAATAAGAGACCAAAGTTGTAGAATGGAAAATTTTCGATCGATATAGGTCTTTTGACTTTTCCAATAATGCGTGCATTGCGCGCCAGAGTGCGCAAAATCGTGACCGTATATGCATTTTAGCGTTTTTCTCAATTTTTTTGTTAATTAATTGCACTATACTTTATTTTCCACGTCCTCTAGCAGAAAACCGGGTAATTATAAAATTATTCAAATGACCTACATCGATTGAAAAAATTCCGCCCTACAACTCTTAGAAGAAGCAATTTTTGCCCAAAATGCATAGTTTTCGCTAAAAATACAAAAAACCATTGAAAAACGCAAAAATTGATACATACATTTTCAATTTGCATTTTAGGGAAAACTATGCATTTTTGGTAAAAATTGCTTCTAATAAGAGTTGTAGAGCGGAACATTTTCAATCGATATGGGCCATTTTAATTTCTATGATTAAAAGAGAACCAAAGCCGATGTGTATTATTCTTTATGATGTGGGAAATTTTCTAGTGTATAAATAATGATGCTTTCTTTGCTAGGAACGCTTCTGCAATTTTTTCAATGTGTCCTTGTTTTTGCCACATTTTAAAGTATAAAATATAGGGTGTTCCATTTAAAAAAACATAACTTTGGTCTGTTATGTATATTGGAACACCCTGTACAAAAACATACATATTTTTAAAATATGTAGAATAAGTGTCGGTATCAGTTCAAGAAAACTAGAAGTCCTTATCTCAAATAGCAAACAAGTTACGGAGCTTTTACAGATCCCTGGGTCACCCGGTATATATCTACACATATCTAATATTTTAATTGACAAACCCACAATGTAAAATTATATTTAGTGGTAATAAACGAACTAAACTAAACTAAACTAAAAACGAACAAGTTACACTGACGGAAAAAAATGAAACACGAGATTTGTAAAAATTTAGGTAATTTTCAAATGGCCATAACTTAGATTCTATCTAACCGATTTCGACGATCTTTTGAGAAATAAAAAGCAAAATGTGTCCTCTATGAGAGGGTTTATCCCCCACTTGAAGAGAGGGCTCTACGTCTCTCCAAACGAAAAAATAAAAAGACCACAAAATGCACTTTTTTTAAACACCCATAACTTTGTGCCAAATTGCCGTAGGAACTTCGTTTTTGACTCCTGCACAGGTAATTGAACACATTTCAATACCCTTTTGGTGGATCAAGTCGACACATATTATCCAACTCTGTACACGTTGCCAAAGTTAGACGTTTTTTTACTCAAAATCGTGTTTTTTGGTTCGGGGGTTGAAGGGTTCGAAAAGAGATCATTCCAATCTGAGTTGACCCACTTAAAGTAGGGCCAAAATGTGATTTTTTTCAGAAAGAATCATCAAATTTGGTTGAAAAGTCGCTGAGTAATGTGCGAAAAACCTCAAAATGCACTTTTTTCAAACACCCTTTCGTTCTTTGAGTCCTGCACAGATAATTGATCAAATTTTAATGCCTCTATGGCGGATCGAGTCGACAAGACTTTTCCAACTCCATAGACACGTCAAAGTTGGACATGGTTTCCTGAAAAATCGGGCGGAAGGGGTTACACATAAGTTCGTATGCATGATTTTAGAGAAGACACTTAAAGTTTTTCGCCCTCAAAGATTCATCAAAATCGATTGAAAATACGCCGAGTTATGGCGGTTTGAAAATGGTCAAAATTTCAGGAATTTCAGAAAGTGTTTCATTTTTTTTCCTCCAGTGTATATAGTTTGGGTGGACCCGAGAAAAAAAAATTCATAAGAAAGGTATAAACAATTTTACCCAAAATTTCATCCTTAAAATCGTTTAAGTAGACTCTTATCTACACGTTGTTGTTAAAAAATCAAATTTAAAACGCGTCAAACAGTGCCATATTGGACTTTGAATTCTTGTCATTTTAAAAATAGAGTTCCCGTGGACTCGAGAAAAAATATTTGAAATTGTGGATTGACTGCATATCTACAGGCTAATGTTAATTACATTCTCAGCGTTTGATTTATTATAAATCATTAAAATTGAAGAAATTTTTATTTGATGGCGGATGCGCCGGGAAATCCGTGGCTGAAAAATCAGTGGCTATCTTCACATCGGTATGTGAATATCGGATGAAGTTGGAAAGTCTTCTGTTTTGTTTTTGCGCGATATGGGAGCGGTGTTATTGGTGGTGTTGAACAGTTTTATTTACGACTCTCGGCGCCACCGTAGACCTGAACGTAACTCCACCATTTGGTACAGCACACAGACTGAGGAGGTCTAGTCTGAGGTGGGATAAACTGTTAGACGCTGCACACGACCCCAACATGCGTCCGAATATGATTATTCACTTATATTTGCTTTTCCCGTACTTTCGGAATAATATTTTCGTTGACGTTAAATGGTGAACTTAAATTTCTTTTTTGTCTCCAATTAAATTGGTTTCCTCAGCTTTAACACGTTCACTGCGTTACGGAGTATACTTGCCCCGTTGTGTACTTGGAAGGAGGTTGTAACTTCGTCGTACTTTGACGGAATGGAAAAGTTTTTTCAGTACAACATTCAGGCGATAGATTCCGCTACTTTGGCATTTCTACCTTTTAAAGTTTTTTTGGCACCGATTACAGACTAACATTAATTTGTAGTTCGGTTTGCAGTAACACAATTTTCGAAAAAACTCTACGGGGCTTATATGACCCGTACCGCACAAAAATCGCAGCCGCAGTGTGAACGCGTTAATTATCTTTTCTGAACGTTATTTTTATTACCACTAAAACTTCGTTTCTTACTGGTTGAATGAAGACATTTGCACGTCTCATGTTTAATCCTTTACCATCACCATTTCGCGAGATTTTCTTTGTTTTTCTATCGTTGCCTGAATTAGTTCGCGTGCGTATGTGTGTGTGTGTGTGATTGGGAACAATTAACATTCCTGAGCAGAGCCGTACGTATGTATTATGGTGTGTCCGGCACAGCTGATGCCCTTGACAGTCGTTGTCGTTGCGACACGGCACGACACACGACACGCCGCTGCAAAATCCGTCTCCGCTCGAACGCAGCAGCAACAGCGGAACGATTGCCGAGGTAGAACTGTTGTTCTTGAATTCCAACCCATTCCGATTTATTGAAATGAAAAGTCAATCTCTCGTTCCCAGCCTATTTGAAATTATTGAAATAAACAGTGTGTCTGCTTAAGTTTGCACCATATGGAAATTTTTTTATTATTAATTTTACGAAAAAAAGGTATTCTTTATAAAAAGTTCTGCATGTTCTTAAACTTAAAATCCAACCATCAGATATTAATTTTTTTTAGTCGTCTACGCGGTTTCCCAAAAAATATGAATTTGGCTCAAGAATAAATTACCTTTATTTTCGACAATATCGAAAATTGTTATTAAGAAAAGTTGATCAGAACTAAAAACTACGTTCAAATATGCAATTACATCCAATTACATGCAAAAAAAATTGTTTTTTTAAATCTAAAATAACAATGCAAATGTAACTGTAGTTCCGTGAAATCTAGGATGCACTGATAAACAAATGATTTCTTGATAGCAAGAATTATTTGACAGTGAACGTCAAATAAAATTTGTTAACATGCCGGTGATATTAAGTGTGAAAGAAAAAGTAGAAAATAAATTTAAAAAAAAAACGAAATATAGCCTGAATATGTAAATATTCAACCTGTTCGTAACTCTGCAAGCAAAATTAAGTCTTACTAAGACTATAAACAAATAACTTATTGAAACAACTACTTCCCTGGCTAGTTATAATTTAAAGTTTTCAAATTCAATTTAGTTTTATTTTTCAAGTTAGTCCTGTGGGTAGAAATAAACTATCTTAAACCAATGTTATTTCACTTAGTACTTAGTACTAGTAATAACGCAAATTTCTTTTGTATCATTCAATATCCAGGGAAGTAGTTGTTTCAATAAGTTATTTATTTATAGTCTTAGTAAGACTTAATTTTGCTTGCAGAGTTACGAACAGGTTGAATATTTATATATTCAGGCTATATTTCGTTTTTTTTTAAATTTTTTCAGTACAACATTCAGGCAATAGATTCCGCCACTTTCGCGTTTCTACCTTTTAAAGTTTTTTTGGTTCGTTTTTTTGAATTTATTTAATACTTTCTGCAACAAGTAAGGTTGTTTCTACTTCATTTTTTAAAAAGTAGAAATTTTGGTAATCGTTGGTGATAATTATAACACTTATCGTGAAGCAGCTGAAATATTTAACAACAGGTATCCAGAGAAATCATTTGTTTATTTAGTGCATCATAGATTTCACGCAACTACAGTTACATTTGCATTGTTATTTTAGATAAAAAAAAGAACAATTTTTTTTACATGTAATTGGATGTAATTGCATACTTAAACGTAGTTTTTAGTTCTGATCAACTTTTCTTAATAACAATTTTCGATATTGTCAAAAATAAAGGTAATTTATTCTTGAGCCAAATTCATATTTTTTGAGGAACCGCGTGGACGACTAAAAAAAAATTAATATCTGATGGTTGCATTTTAGGTTTAAGATCATGCAGAACTTTTTATAAAGAATAACTTTTTTTTGTAAAATTAATAATAAAAAAGTTTTCCATATGGTGCGAACTTAAGCAGACACACTGTATATCATCTTCTGTAAAAGTTAAATTTGTAAACAGAAATATCTCTTTAATTTGAAGGACTGACCCACTTTCCCTATTTAAAGGGGGGGGGGGGGTGAAGTGAGGGGTGGTGGCTAGGGGGTTAAGGTTATGAAAGTGGAAATGTCATCAAAAGTTGTCCCCCTCCAAACAAAAATCGGCGATGTTTTCGAAAATGCCGCGTAATTTGAAGGACTTCAAGTTTAAATAATAAACAAACGATATACCTCAAGGATCAGCATCATCGCCTATCTGTAATATTTTTGGTCTCATCGCTGTACCATGTAAAATCCTAATTCTTCCATCGTGGGGAATGTTATTTGGAAAAGAAGAGAGAGATGAACAAAATTTCAGATTTACATCTAGAGATAAAATCTCGCTTCGCGATTTCATCATTCGTGTATTTTTTTTCTTCTTGTTGCTGTTAAGACCTCCGTTAGTCATCGGTCGACCATCGGCGGCGGAAATGGACTCTCGAAAAACGGGAATCGTCGTCAACGAAACGGCGGCGCCAGGACGGATGAACGGATGAGTAGACGGAGAGATTAAAATAGCGGGAAAAGTGGCGGATAGCGGCGCGGAGAGACATATGGCGCCCGGTGCGACGTGTATTTGTCATCGGGGAGATTGGATGAATCAATAGAGATTAAATAAAATAATCGTTTCATGTTGAAGTTGAAAACTTTTCCGAAGACGTAACAACGTTGCTCTTGATTCTCTAGAAATTTTTGGAGATTTTAACCCTTTGCACTCGAGCGGCGCCTCTGCGGCGCCCAGGCGGTTTGATGCGTCCACTCGAGAGGCGCTGCTACGGCGCCCGGGAGGTGTGATGCATCTTAACCTCACATAACCCAACCTTACCCAACCCTACCTAACCTAACCCAATGATTTTAAAGTACCTGTAACTCGTCTCGGGCGAACCAGCAACTCGTCTCGAATTACTGGTTCGTCCGAGAGCCAAGGAGCCATGGCACTACCTGTAGTTCCAAGCTCAGCAAGAATTTTTAATGAATGGAGGGGTATATTGTATAAGTGGCTCTAACATCAACATGTTCCACGAGCCGCCACTGGCAGTGATGTGGCAATACAGACTGACAGATTTTACAAAAAGTAAAACAGTAATCATGTTTAGACATTGCTACGAGTTCATACAATTTTCAATAAAAATTCATCACAAGACTTGAATCCATCCCAATATTTCCTTCAAATCGCGAAAGACACGCCCAATTTTGATCATTCAAAATGCGAGAATGTGTAAACCTTACTTAACTCCACCTAAAACTGTAGACTAGAGCATCGGCACAGCATTGCCGGTTTACACAAATAAAGGAACAGACGTGAGCCTTGTGGGATACCATGTTTAGACATTGCCATGATTTCATAAAGTTTCCCTAAAAAAATATTTTATTCTATCCCAATATTTCCCGCGCAATTTTGATCATTAAGAATACGAGATTGAACTAGTCTAGAACAATAATAATAATAATAATATGTTTTATTCAAAAAATAGCACATTTTTTTAAATTTAATTTAATTTAATTTATTACGGAAATCTCCAATTTTACAAAATATATATACAAATAAGTTTTATAAGTAATAGGATATGCAGAGATTCAACTTATTTTAAATAACCTAAATCCATATAATTTAAATTAACTTTACATGTACATACAAAGAATAAACATGTGATCAAATTTGAAAAAGTCAACCCGATACATATACATATAACTCAAAACAGCGTATTAAAAATAGTACCTCAATTGTTTTCAAATGCACAAAACCATTATAATAAAATATCCTTAATTGGTCCAAGCAGATTCTAATGACTCTAAACATTCTCTTGTAGTATATGGCTCACGTAAATTAAAAAAAAATAATTTCGCAACTGCAATTGAGGATACTTGGGGTAACCCATTCAATAAACACGAACATAATACTTCGCGTTCATTTAACGTATCTGGGTTTCTAATTTCGATTTCATTAATTAAATTCTCAGCCTTATTCACTGGTTGACCCCGTTGGTGGTTCGCTATTTCGTAATTGCAACCAGCGGCGGCGCGCGCGCGCCCAAAGAGTTTTGGCAACAATCGCAACGTGTCTTTTTCTACGGTTACACGAATTACGAAACGCAATCGCGCAATTATTACGCGCGCTCTTACCATTTGCCAGACGACTTGATCTCCGTCCTCTGTCGCCTAATAAATAACGACGTTTAATGCGCGCGAACAACAAAGGCGACATCTATTATCCAATTAGCGAATCTAGCGCGCGTCTAATAATCCGCCAAGTTGGCAGCGCTCGCGGACGCGCCAATTAATTCGCTATTTTTCCAAATCTACATATAGTTAATCTTCAAAATAATCTATTTTTAATTTCCTATAAAAACAATTGTTGTATACTAAGTGGAAACAAAATCACAATCCAAACTGTGAAAATGAAAATTGCATCCAACGCTTTGAAACATTCTAAAAAATAATCTATCAAGAAATTGCTTCAGAAGCTCAAGATCTTAAAAAAAAAATCTATTTTTAATTTTCCATAAAACACCTACCATATACAGGGTGACCGACGGAAATCGGACGTTTTTAAAATGGCTAGCATGCGATCATTGGGGCAGATAGGATGGGGACCCCGCAGCCGTTGGCCTCGCTACTCAATGCCATTTCAGTAGACCAGAAAATTTAAGATACTGGACCAGTGAGAATCTTCGCAACATTCATAAAAAACCTCTCCACTCGAGCGCGTGCGATTGGCACTTTCGGCATCATTGGCCCTTATTGTTTGAAGATAAAATTGGTGACACTGCCAACGCCGAAAGTTATATTCACGTGCTTAACACTTTCTTGCGTCCACAATTGAGAAACCGGCGTCTTCACAACATGTAAAATGTTTATTTTC
The DNA here is from genome assembly GCA_910593695.2 of Ocypus olens. NCBI lineage: Eukaryota > Metazoa > Arthropoda > Insecta > Coleoptera > Staphylinidae > Ocypus > Ocypus olens. The sequence goes on along the minus strand of OU343055.1, from coordinate 1,324,377 downwards.
AACAAGATGGTGCCACACCGCACCCTGCATAGTTGTCAATGGACGTGGTTCATCGTATGTTTCCAGGAACGGTCATTTCACGTTTCGGCGACATCTCGTGGCCAATTAACTTCTTTTGTGGTGATACCGCAAATCACGTGACTATACTCACAAACCCCTCACTTTGACCTGAAGGAGGCAGTGAGGCAGGAAGTGGCAATAATTGATCATAAGATATTGGAACACCTACATAACAATTTTTGGCAAAGGCGTGAAAACTGCATTCGAGAATGTGGACATTATATCTGACATTATCTTTCGTTTAAAATATGCATTTCAAATGGCATGCAATTACGAAGATTTTTCTGTAATAGAATTGCTTTTTTAGTGAGAAACAAATGAGTACTGTTCATTTCAAAATTGTCAGGTTCCCGTCGGTCACTCTTTACTAGGTGGAAACAAAGCGACAACGATCTAAATTTGAACCGCAACTGTTCTTTGCGGAATATATTATTATTATTTTCTTTTTGGTTATACTACATTCTATATTTTATATATGTTTTGTAATTCCCTGTAACTGGATTAATTTCTGTTGGGAGTAAGTAAATAAATAAATAAATATTTTAAATTTCTTTTTAACAAATTATTCAGCGTACAAATAGGCAACTTTGCCTTGATTTAAAAACCCATCTCTTACAGTTTCCGAGCAATACTAATGCATGAAATTTGTAACACCGTGTATAAATATTTCCGATCATCAATAATCCACTAGTTGGAATGAATAAATTATTGCAATATTTAAATATTTTATGAGGACTTTATTAAAACGAATGGCTATAATTATCTACTGCACTGATGAGCACTAATAGTCCGAAACTGGTCCGCAGTTTGTCGTCGTCGGGGCAGTTCGCAAGCTCGTGGCGGTGGTCAACTTGTTAACAAATAACTGTAATTCCCCATCAGCGACTCTACTGCACCGATGAGGAGTGTAATAGTCCGAAACCGGTCTACAATTCATGTTGGCAAAAAAATTAATAATTGTGGAGGCTTTCACTTCCTGATACATTTTGAATTATTCAAATAAAAACGAATAACTTTGTTGGTATCACTTTATTAATTTAATAATCATACTTTGAAAATGACAAGCTAAAATTGTCGAAACTATAGTAACTACTCCAAGTTAATAAAGTGATACCAACAAAGTTATTCGTTTTTATTTGGATAATTAAATAACCGTGATACGAGCGTAAACGTGTGTTACAAGTTGAAAACCGTTCGGTAATTATTATTTCTGTGACATTTGCTTTCTCGTCCGTGTTGCAACTCTGCAGGGGGAGAGCAAGAAGCCGAAGCAGAAGATGAAGAAGAAGAAAAAGAAGACATCTCTCGACGGATGACCTCCGGGTCTCACTTTCACGCGCGACCCTGATGAGCGCCGCCGAGTCATTATCGCACGCGGGAGAAGAAATTGAGAATTTCGAGGAACGAAATGAAGCGGAAAAAAGAAACACGTCCGTCCGTCCGCGCGCGCGATGTTGGCGGCCGTGCGTTGTTGTTTTTTTTTCGTTTCGTTGTCGTTTTCCGCGTTTCGAAAGTTTCGACGCTTCGACCGGGGAACGCGCGCGATTCGAGAGAAAGAGAAATTTTAACCGAAACGGATTTGCATGCATCATGGAAAATTTGCGATTCTCGGTTAATGGTTTAATGGCAATTTCGGTGGTGCGGATTGAGGAAACCAAAAAAGGTGTTAAATTCTCGATTTGCGCGGTGTATTTACAAGAAGAAAAAGATGGTGTAAAGTGTAATTGTTAAAAATTCTCGATTTACGCGGTTGCAGTTGAGAAAAAAACATTCATTTTCGATAGTTTGCATTTGGATCGACGATATATTCAGTCTACTTTTGGTATTTATTGAATTTATGAAAAGTTCCAATTTAGATCCTTGTGGAATACCAGACACACGTTCGTTTTGTCTCTGGACCCCATATTATTAATAATAATAATAATCCTTTATTGGTGTATTGAACAAGTTATGCTTCACACAAGTGAATCTACTTTTCGTATAGTCTTAATAAGATTTAATTTTACAGAGTTACGAACAATTTGAATATTTGTTTAATGTTGGCGGCGTTTACTTCGTGGTACATCTTGATTGTAGATTGGAATAAAACACTATTTGAATATTCACATATTCAGGCTATATCAGGAGTTCAACTGCAAAACTCAACAAATCCACTTTTATAATTTGTTCAGAAACCGCGATAAACGTTCAGGAAGTCTAAAAAATGAATGTTTAGCCGCATTTTTAAATATGATTTGTTGCGTTTTGAAGGGTAATTCACACATATTCGGATTTATCTATGTTTGGACAGTAAGAATCGATACCGAGCTCATTTTGGCCCAAAATTGGTTTAGTTGAGTTTTGCAGTTCAACTCCTAATATTTCATCTTAATTAAATTTATTTAAAGTGAATAAAACACACTTTTACTTAGTTAATATCACACTGTTTATTTATAGTGACTGCAGTATCGATCAAACAATGATCACTATAAATAAACAGTGTGATATTTATTTATTTATTTATTTATTTATTTATTCACAAAAGAAGAGATACAGACAGGACAAGATATTAACTAAGTAAAAGTGTTTTATTTAATTAAAAATGTATCACGAAGTAAGTGCCGCCAACCTCAATCAGTTATTTAAAGTGAGTTTGTTCCAAATTTATTTACCACTTTTCGTCTTTATTGAATTTACAAAAAGTTCCAATTTAGATCCTTGTGGAATACCAGACGCACACGCTCGTTTCGTCCCGCATTATTAATCGTCTATGCATGATTTATGATTTGCGAACACCACCGTTGACTCCGGTCGACAACAATGAGATTGTTGTTTTTTTTTCTCTCTCTCGTATAAATCTGTTGGCAATAAATTTAGAAGAAAAAAAAAACGAAATATGTGTGAGAACGAGATGGAAAAGAAACGTCCTTGCGCGAATGTATCGCGTTCGCGCTCTGCCGCCGTTCTATTGGCCAATTAACGCCTGTCTAGTTTTAGTAGTGCAAGGTCGCCGGCAATTGTCACACATTTGGTCTTTGTGATTTTACCGCACCGACCGTGTAATTCTTCATTGTGGCGAATTCGCGGAAACCCGATGGCGCCCACCGTGAAATTGATGGATAATTAGACTCACATAAAATTAATAAATGTAATATTATAAGACAATGGTTGCGATCAACACAGGGAGGGCCGTTGCCCCGCCGCCGAATATCCACGAGCCGCCACTGGTTGCAACAGTTAGTTACTACGTGGAGTCTATGATAAAACTGAATTGAAAGACTGATATTATTATTATTACAGAAACTATTCAGAATTCTAAAAAAATGCTCGAGTTGCCAGTCAATTCACATACCGGAGACGTCACCCTCCTCGGTGCAATCTCGCATCCTTGGGGGATACCTGTTTTGATGATCAATTAGATATTTCCAATTCTTTATCTACGCTCGGAGACGTTCGCCGGAGCGTTTCGCGTTCGCATTCGTCTTTTTTTCTTCTTTTTTGTTTTTCTTCTTCATTCCTCCGCTTCTTAGAAGTTATCTAGGCACGCATCTGCGTTAATGGCGCTCCTAATGAAACGGTACGTCGTTGTTGTGCTGTTGCCGTGTCCTGTCGGATTATGGAAATGAGACAGGAACTGTCGTCGTCGTCGTCTTCTTCTTCCACCGAAGCGGCAGTGCGACAGGTCATTACGCGCGGCGTTGCCGACCCTGATTTAGAGGAAGGATAAATATTAGCAAAAGAAACGAAAACTGCTGAAAAAATATTTATTTATTTACTTACTAGGGTACCCACAAATATCCTGGTGTTCCTCAAGGTTTAATCATTTTTTATCTGTATACACTCCTTGAATCGGATGTAGTTCAATGATTTCTTATCGAATTTGGCAAAGTAAAACGCTTGTTTTGTTCCATAATTTTATTTTCTGTTGCCAGACACGTGTTTCTTATCGGTTAAACGGACGCAAAATTTATTTAATTGCTGGGGTACCACAGGTAAGGGTCTTCAGCCAAGGGCGTTTCCAATCAACTAGTCTAGGGGGTAAATAAAAAAAAAGATAAATAAACTGGTGCTCCCTATCCTTTTTCAACGTTTTAAAGCGTTGAAAGAATTTAGCGGTTATATTATTTGTTTGGAATATGGAATATCGGTAATTTTTTACAATAAAATTTGTTAAGCGAAAAATTCTTAGGGGGGGTAATTACCCGATTACCCCCCCTTTAAAACCGCCACTGTCTTCAGCCTGGTAGGAAACTATTCAACAAATCTTAAAGAGGAATGGAAGATAAACATTAGCAGAAGAAACGAAAACCGGTGAAAAAATGTTGAGTTAGACGGGCGCAAAATTTATTAACTTACTGGGGTACCCACAAATATCCTGGTGTTCCTCAAGGTTCAATCATTTTTCATCTGTATACATCTGTACACACTCCTTGAAACGGATACATTTTATAAATTATATTTGATACACTTAACGATTTGCAAATATCCTTGTGTTCCTCAAGGATCAATGATTTTTATCGGTTAAACGGAAGCGAAATTCATTTACTTATGGGTACCACTGGTAAGGGTCTTCAGCCCGTTAAGAAACTATTCAACAAATCTTAAAGAGGAATGGAAGATAAATATTAGCAGTAGAAACGAAAACTGGTGAAAAAATGTTGAGTTAAACGGGCGCGAAATGTATTATCTTACTGGTGTACCCACAAATATCCAGGTGTTCCTCAAGGTTCAATCATTTTTCATCTGTACACACTCCTTCAAACGGATACAGTTTATAAATTATGTTTGATACACTTGTTCGATTTGCAAATATCGTGGTGTTCCTCAAGGATAAATCATTTTTTTATCTGGGTATATCTGTATACACTTCTTGAATCGGACACAGTTTATAAATTATATTTGATACACTTGTACGATTTGCAAATATCCTGGTGTTCCTCAAGGATCAATCATTTTTCATCTGTGTACATCCGTATACACTCCTTGAATCGGATGCAATTTATAAGTTATATTTGATACCCTTGTACGATTTTCAAATATCCTGATGTTCCTCAAGGATCAATCATTTTTCATCTGTGTTCACCCGTATACACTTCTTGATTTAGATGCAGTTTATAAATTATAATATTTGTTACCCTTGCACGATTTGCAAATATCCTGGTGTTCCTCAAGGATCAATCATTTTCCATCTGTGTATATCTGTATACACTTATTGAATCGGATACAATTTACGAATGCAGTTTATAAATTATAATATTTGATACCCTTGCACAATTTGCAAATATGCTGGTGTTCCTCAAGGATCAATAATTTTTTATCGGTTAAACGGACGCGAAATTTATTTACTTACTGCGGTACCACAGGTAAGGGTCTTCAGCACGGTAGAGAACTATTGAAAAAAAGAAAGAAAACTGCGATTTATTGGCGAAAGAAAAGAAAACCGGCAACGAAAAAATGTTAATGAGGTAAACACGGACGTGAAATTTATTATTGAACTTCTGGGGTACCACAGGTAGGGGTCTTCAGCCCGTTAGGGAATTATAAAAAAAAATTAAAGCGGAGGAAGATGGAAAATGGATGAATATTAGCAAAAGAAAAAAAAAATGGTAAAAAAAAACGGGCTCGAATTTTAATTAATTTTTGGGGTACCAGAGGTAAGGGTCTTCAGCCCGTCAGTAAATTATCAAAAAAAATTTAAAGCGAAGGAAGATGGAAAATGGAAGATGAATATTAGCAAAAGAAAAAAAACAACTAGTAAAACGAAAACGGGCTCGAATTTTAATTAATTTCTGGGATACCACAGGTAAGCGTCTTCAGCCCGTTAGGGAATTATCAAAAAAAAATTTAAAGCAAAGCGGAGGAAGATGGAAGATGAATATTAGCAAAAGAAAAAAAAATTGTAAAATGAAAACGGACGCGAATTTTAATTAATTTCTGGGGTACCACGGGTGAGGGTCTTTAGCCCTGTAAAGGCCAGAAAATGTGAAACTAAAGATGAGTTGCGAATATATTAGAAAACCTTCGTGAAAACGTTACCTCCAGTAACCGAAAATAATTCTTGCTTCCTCGAATTTTACAAAAAATTCCCCTCATGATCTTAATTTTTTTGGTTAAAATTTCCTCTAGGATTTTTTTTGTAAAACACTTGGTCCACTACACAAATTGCTTCTCGTTTTCTCGACTTCCTCGAAACATTCCCACTAAATTCAAAGTTTCTTGATTTCCTACAAAAATTCCTTCCGGGTTTCTAATTGGTCCGTTTTTTGTTGTTGAAATTCTTCATTCAAAAGTTACAGAATTGTTTTCTTCAAAATCCAAATTTGTCCTTATTTTCTTCACTCCATGCAAAAATTCCCTCCGGGTTCTGAATTGCTCCATTTTATTTGTAAAATTCGTGGCTTCATGCTAATATTCCCTCCAGGTTTCGAATTGGTCTGTTTTTTTTTTGTTGTATAATTCTTCATTCAATTCATTCAAAAGTTACAGAATTGCTTCTAAATTTGTAGCTTTTTTCAAAATATTCCAACCAAATTTAAATTGTTCCCCATTTTCTTGACTTCATACAAAAATCCTCTCCAGGTTCCGAATTGGCCAATTTTACTTGTCAAATCCTTGACTTCGTGCTAAAATTCCCCCCAGGTTTCGAATTGGTTCGTTTTTTTTTTATTGTGGAATTCTTCATTCAAGTCATTCAAAAATTACAGAACTGCTTCTAGATTTGTAACTTTCCTCGAAATCCAAATTGATTCTGATTTTCTTGACTTCACACAAAACATCCCTCAGATTCCAAATTGTTCCATTTTTTTTGTACAATTCTTGACTTCATGGCAAATATTCTCTCCAGGTTTCGAATTGGTCTGTTTTTTTTTTGTTATAAAATTCTTCATTCAATTCATTCAAAATTTACAGAATTGCTTCTAGATTTGTAGCTTGGTCCTTACTTTTGTGACTCCATACAAAAATTCCCTCCAGATTCCGAATTGGTCTCCTTTTTTTTTTAGTAAAATTCATGACTTCATGTAAAAATTCCCTTCAGGTTTTCAAATTGGTCCTTTTTTCTGTAAAATTCTTCATGAAAAAATTACCAAATTGCTTTTCTCAAAATATTGCCACCGAATCCAAATTGATTTTTATTTTTTTGGTTTCATGCAAAAGTTTCCTCCAGGTTCCGAATTGTTCCATTTTTTTTTTGTAAAATTCTTGAAAAAGTTACCGAATTGCTTCTGGTTTTCTCGCCTTCCTCAAAATTATCCCACAAAAACCAAATTGATCCTTATTTCTTTAACTTTAACAAAAATTCCCTCCAGATTCCGAATTGGTCCCTTTTTTTAGTAAAATTCATGACTTCATGTAAATATTTCCTTCAGGTTTTCAAATTGGTTCTTTTTTTCTTTAAAATTCTTCATGAAAAAATTACGAAATTGCTTTCCTCGAAATATTCCCACCGAATTCAAATTGATTTTTATTTTTTTGGTTTCATGCACAAGTTTCCTCCAGGTTCTGAATTGGTTCATTTTTTTTTTAATTCTTGAAAAAGTTACCGAATTGCTTCTGGTTTTCTCGCCTTTCTCAAATTAATCTCACAAAAACCAAATTGATCCTTATTTCTCTAACTTTAACAAAAATTCCCTCCAGATTCCGAATTGGTTCCTTTTTTTAGTAAAATTCATGACTTCATGTAAATATTTCCTTCAGGTTTTCAAATTGGTCCTTTTTTCTGTAAAATCCTTCATGAAAAAATTACCAAATTGCTTTCTTCAAAATATTCCCACCGAATTTAAATTGATCTTTATTTTTTTTGGTTTCATATAAAAGTTCCCTCCAGGTTCCGAATTAGTCCATTTTTTTAAATTCTTAATGAAATAATTACCGAATTACTTTCCTTAAAATATTCTTTAACTCCATGCAAAAATTCCCTTCAGGCTTACTGCTTGAAAAGACCACCTCAATTTTTTTTGCTTCTATTGTTAAACGCGCAATTATCTAAAGAACGAACGGCGGCTTCTTCACAGCCGTCGCGCGGAGAGCAATTAGCCGTCGTTTTACTGGTTTCTAATTATCCTCCCGCGTCTCTTCCCCCGCCGCCCCTTTTGCATCTCTCGTTCGTTCTTCTTCTTCTTCTTCTTAGGATTTTATTTTTATCCATTATCTCCTCTTCTGCTGCTTCGTGTGTCTTGTCTTGTTGTTTTCCTGGGTCGAAGCGAGTGCATCGCTCCCGGTTTGTGTGCTGTGTGTGTGTGTGAGTGTGTGAGCTCTGTCGCGAGCCGCTTGTGCATTCCCCGTCCGCAACCGGAACAAAGAGCAATGCGCGTCCTTGCGTGACTAAGAAGACCTTGCCCGGAGAGCCAGCTCTTCGTTCTCTCGCTCTCTTCTTTTTCCTCTTCGTTCGCACGTTCCGTCATCCGCAAAAATGTGTTACTTAACGTATTTTTAAAATCCGGTTCGAAGGACCAATTAATTGTAATGGTGAAATTAGACAAACAAATATTTAGAATTCCAAAAAGAAATTCGACCAATTAATTAAAATACCTTATTATCGAATAAAATTCGGTAAATGTTTAGAACTTGACAAATTAATTGGAATTTTGATCGATGTTCAGGAATGTGTACACTTGGAAGGGAGTGGTGACAACGTATAGCAGTAAATAACTTTCAATCCGACGAATGGACTGCCACGATCATCTTCTGTGTAGAAAAATTGAGATTTTGCCGCCATCTCGTTTTTAGTGACTCGGATTCGGTATCTCGGTGACTCTACTGCACCGATGAGGACACAAATAAATTAGATTCTCTGGCGTAAATGATTGGCAATCTGGTCGTTGCAGGTTCGATCCCTGGCGGAAGCAATTTTACGATTTCGTTCGGAAATAAATTTGTTAATAAAATCAAGTCCAACAAAGATAAAACCGCTGTTGAGTGGAAAAAAAATCCAACAACGAAGATGATGAAAACAGCTCAACTAAGTTGGTGCAAAAAGCTCACAAGGTGGGAGTACAGTTCTATCCTGGTGTTCCTCAAGGATCAATAATTTTTCGTCTGTATACCTCTATATACACTTTTTGCAATTATTTGATACCCTCGCACGATTTGCAAGAAAAAATCACCGAAACCTGGGATTGCGCACAGTCGAGGGTACTAAATATTTGCGATGCCTTTACTCGGGTCATAAAACTGTCTTTGGTGTGCCGATAAACGACCCACCTCGACCTCAAGTCGTCGCTGGTTGGAATGGTGGTGTTGCTCGAATGTGTCATTTTCTTAATTTCACCCTGTTACAAGTTTCGCAATTGTGATTCTCTTCGGCACACGGAGAGACAGAGCGAGAGTTTAATTCCGGAGGAATTTACTGGCGCGCTCCTCTAATGTGGACGATAAAAACGTCGTGCCGCATGATGATGATGATGACTGCTCGCGGCATTCGGGAATTCGTGTTTTGACTAGGAGACTCTTTTGTAATTTCACTCGACGGCTGCTCCTCGCCGGCCGCACTAAATCAGCTCTCTCGGCGTTGGGGAGATCGCGTTGACTGGCGCCACGATAATTCCACGGGCCGCCGTAAAATTAGTCCTTGCGTCCAAAAAACGCCTCCGCGCGCGCGGGCATAACGCATTCCGAATTACCGACGATTAATTATCGACCTGTCGCGAGGAATTAGAGAGAGGAGTGCGTGCGACTCTGGTATTTTCCCCCACCCCAAAAATATTTGTGCTTTTTATACATCTGGCTAATGGATATGTTTTTTTTTTGTACTCTGTAGGTATTCAGTATTTTAGGGAAGGGTTCTTAAATTAAAGATTTTTCACAATCAATCTGTGCCGGCTCGCGGGGTGATTCATGGTACGGCCGAAGTAGCAGAGGTGGTACTACAGATCTCTGCAATCTGTATTACCAGCTCTGCTACCTCAGCCACCCCTCGATACGTGTGGCTTATGGTAAGGCCGAGGTAGTAGAGGTGGTAATACAGATAGATGGGGTCAGTTGCAGGGGTGGTAATGCAGATCTCTGCAATCGACCCTTCCTATCCGCTACCATCACTGGAGTCGACTCCCGGAGTTTGTGATGCCAGGCACCTCCACCATAAGCAACTGTTCTTCGATACAGCATTTAGTATATCGCTCTCCTGACCTCCTGTAGACCCATCTGCTTCTGTCGCTACTATTTCAACAGACTCTGCCTTCAGTACAGAATACTCCGACTGATTGCTGGCGGGATTGTCGATCCGGTGCAGTTAATTTTTATGCTTGGGGTCAGACCACTGTCCACTCGTCGCTTCCGTTTGAGTTGTTGGATTTTTAACTCATCTTCTGACTGTCCACTCATTAATAGCTAACTCCGTCGCCTTCCAGATTTACCTCTTCGCTGATATCTCTGGTTGACTCATTTTCAAATTCAGTTAATAAGCCAAAAGCTTTCGAAATGTGGACACTACGACGAATGCTCAAAATGTCGACAGAATAAGGATTGAAAAGGTAATCCAAAGATCGGATCTCTTCGAACTGTAAATGCTTACCTCGGCCATATTATTCGAGGTGAAAAATACGGTTTCCAATTCCCTATCCTACAAGGAAAAATCGAAAGAAAGAAGGGAATAGAACGGAAGAAGCTCGCCTGGTTGCGCAACATACGTCAATGGACTGGTAGATCTCTACAAAATCTACAGATATGATAAGTCAAACGGAGGATGCCCCAAGTCTCTTGAGGACGCAGACTGTCTCAAAAATCGTCAGATATAAGTCAAACGCAGGTACAATGAAGAAGGAGAAGAAGGTAGACTTGCTCAGGTTCAGCTTAAGAGCAGGGTTTTCTCGCCACACCACTTAGGCTCCGCCTTCAGATGATTTAATAACGACAAATAATGCAGAAGTGTGCTGGCTGGCCTGTAATCATTGACTGATAAAAACTCATGATAGTGCCAAGGTCACCGAGTACAAAAATTGATAAATTGAAACAAACCTCAGGAAAATGCATGGGAAGTTGTCCATCTTTGTTACTTTAGATTTTTTTTTTACGAATTTTGGATTAGAAAGGAACGTTGAAAGTACAGGTGTGTACTGGTTGACCTGTAATCATTAACTAATAAAAATCAAGTATAAAAATTAATAAATCCAAATTTAAGGAAAATGCATACGTCCATATTCAGTGGCGGTTCGTGGAACATATTGATGGTAGAGCCACTTATAGAATATACCACACCCCCCCCCCCCCCGTTTTTGAAGCAAGAAAGAACGATCGATTTATCTTCCTAGACCAAAGTAACTGGCGAAAAAATGTTTTAAGAATTAATTTAAAAAATTTGCAGAGCTTAAAATTAAAAGCAGTGAAATACATAACGAGCCGCCCCTGCCATAATTGATGACGATGTATTACTTTGATTTTTTTTTTGACGAATTTTGGGTCGGAAAGGAACGTCGAAAGTAGGCGCCGCGACGCCGGCATTCCGCGGATTCCGTCGCACGAAGCAAGCCGAGCTTATAAAAACACGTCATCGATGCAGATGCAGTCCCCCCTCCCCCCTTACCGGCAATAAAACACGTCTCAACCGTCGTCTGCTCGGGATTATTTAAACGATGTACTCGCGTGCTCTAAAATAATAATATTTATCGTGTTTACATTAGTTTCCACTTGTTTAATCGTAAACGGTCGGGTTGTTGCCTAAACGATAACTGGTGAAACTATACTTTAACAAGTGACGGCTCTCGGCGGGGTCACTCATGGTACGGCCGAGGTAGCAGAGATGGTAATATAGATATCTGCAACCGACAATGCTGCCAAGGTATAAAAGGTGGTAATACAGTTATCTGCAAGTGAAAATATGGCCAAGGTAGCAGTGATGGCAATACAGATATCTGCAACCGACAATGCTGCCAAGGTAGAAGAGGTGGTAATACAGATATCTGCAACCGAAAATGCTGCCAAGGTAGCAGAGGTGGTAATTCAGATATCGGTGCAACCGACCGCACCTATCTGTATTACCACCTCCCGGCGACTCATGGTACGGCTGAGGTAGCAGAGGTGGCAAAACAGATTTGTATTACCACCTCTGCTACCTCAGTCACCGCGAGCCGTCACTCGTTAAACCATTGTTGCACCAGTTATCGTTTAGGCAACAACCCGACCGTTTACGATTAAACAAGTGGAATCTAATGTAAACACTTACCGGCACTAAAACACGTCTCAACCGTCGCGTCGTCTGCTCGGGCTTATTTAAACCATATCCTCGTGCGCTCCGAAATAATACTTACATTAAATTCGGCTTGTTTAATCGTCATCGGTCGAGTTGTCGCCCAAGATTTGACGAAACGTTCCTAATTCAGGAAATAGCTTCTGGAATTAATCCTTTCACTTGCAAACCTGTATCTACCTTTTTATCCGCTTGCAAACTTTTATTTTATCTTCTTTGTCCGATTGCAAAATGCTACTTCAAATGCGCATTTTTATACACGAGTTAAATTATCGAGTCATGAATTGCAGCGTTGTGAATACGAAGGGTGAACTCAACATTTTTTTTATGCCACATTTCGGTTTGTCTTACATTAGTGAATAATGTTAGGCACTCTTTTTATGTCGCACTCTTATATGCGGAACGCAGATCTATACGCCAGTACGCATCTAGACGCAAGTCTTGGTTCTGCAGCTGTTAAAAATCATATGCCGCAGCGAAAGTCGTTTGTCGGTGATTTAGAATGTTAAAATTTGTGTTTGTTAAGTTTTTTTCTGACAAATCTATACTAATAAGTTGTAGAAAAAGTAAGTGACAGCTTGACTCATGGTATGGGCGAGATAGCACATAGGTAGGGTCGGTTGTAGAGATCTGTATTACCATCTCTGCTACCTCACTCATGGTACGGCCGAGGTAGCAGAGGTGGCAATACAGATGGGTAGGGTCGGTTGCAGAGATCTGTATTACCATCTCCGCTACCTCGGCCGTATCATGAGTCACCCCAATAGGTAGGGTCGGTTGTAGAGATCTGTATTACCACCGCTGCTACCTCGGCCGTACCACGACTCACACCGCGAGTCGTCACGGTTACGGGTAAATTACCGAGAAATCGAGACGTTTGCGCAGAGTAAAGCTACGCGCACATTTGTCGGAATCGGACGGACGGCACGCATCGGATAAAATTGCTTAACACAGTTGTAAACAAGTCGGTTCGGCATGGAACGGATAAATGTGCGTTGACTCGTTTACAACTGTGTTAGGCAATTTTATCCGATGCGTGCCGTCCGTCCGATTCCGACAAGTGTGCGCGTAGCTTTAGAAAGTATTCAGAGAACGCGACAACAAATTGAATCTAAGATGGTCACCATGTTGCCATAACGTTTTTTTTTCATCACAAGTCTGATTTGCCTCAATTCTTTCTTTTAACAGTTATTTCCCTTGCTTGCTTTAGAATGTTGTTGTAGATGGCATTTATTACCAATGTTAGACATCCAGAGCAAATATAGCTAAAATCCCTTGTTTGTTGTGTTCGCCCAACCGCAAAAATACTTTTTCTGGAAATCTGCATTTGTTGAGTATCCGCAGCAATAAGTCGAATACGTGAAAAAAAAGCCCAGAGTTAATTTAATTCATTTTTATTGACCATCTCAATAAAACGGAAATAGTGAAAACTCGCGTGAACTTGGGCCGCGTTCCGCTTCTTGTAAATAGAAGTGAACCGCCCACGGAAATGCACAACTCGCTCTATTTTGAGCGCTCGAAACTTTATTATTTCATGCCCGTATTTCACGCGTTATGTAATACCCGTAAAACTTAATAATAAAACATGCCAGACGACGTCGACGTCGCGCCGTCCGCTCGCCGGAATTATGGGCAATTGTCGATGATGTCCCGAACATCTCCGTCTCGGGATTGCGGGTGGCAATCGTTTATTTTTGGAATGCACTCATAAAACCGCCAGGTGATGATTGTTCCTGTACACTCTGGTATCCCCCGTGGTTCCGCAATTTGTTCGCATTTATATTCTAAATCTGTATATTTTCTAAAACTGAATATACAGGCCAAAATAATTTGAATTAAATATTTAAACAGTTTTACTCCAAAACTATTGACTTTAGGTAGCAAAAGGTTCATTTTTGATAATTGCTGTTTTTGCGAAAAACCTAATAGTATAGGAGATATATGCGAAAAACTGATTTTTCACTCCTTTCCACTCCTCAAAAAAGGATTGCTTAGGGTTTCGCGATTAGGACTTTTTAGGGGTTAATTACAACACCAAAACAAATATTTCTATGTAAAGTTCGGTTTACTTCTCACAACTTTAAAGCCGAAATCACTGAAAATCGGCGCGGGTCCTGTGGGTACAGGGTCGTCGGGTTCACTCCGGTGTATATTCAGTCGTCGTGGTGTCCTATACGTGGGGGTCCTCGTCGGCGATGGTGGCAGCGGTGATACGGGCCTCGGGATGGCGTGCATCCTTGCTGGTCCTCGGGTTCGCTCTGGGCCTCGCCTCCGTGGTGGGATTGGTGATAATAGGCTCGGGTGGTCCACTGCCGGACCGGAAGGCGTAGCATCAGATGCCGTGGGGAGCTTGTCGTAGCGTGCCTTGGTGAGCTCGTGTTGCGTGTCTTGGCGAGCTCGTATGTTTAGATACGTGCCTTGGTGAGCTCATACTGATTGCCTTCGTGAGCTCGTGTGTTTAGATACGTGCCTTGGTGAGCTCGTACTGATTGCCTTTGTGAGCTCGTATGTTTAGATACGTGCCTTGGTGAGCTCGCTTGTCAGACTATCTTACCGACTGTACCGACTGTTCGATTGCAGTGCGTGAATCGAAGTGATGAGACGAGGGGGCACATACCCTATTTAAGTGGGTCGTGGCGAGCGTCTTTCGCGCACCCGTGCGCAGATCGCCACACCTATCTTGACTGAACTACAAATAGATTCCACAGTATTTATTTTCTATTCGCACCCCAAATACTACATTCACCTAAAATACGTACGCCACTGGCAACAAGCGATCGTTAAAATCTCGCGCACCCTGGGGTCCTTCTCTATCCAAACGATCCCCACGTCTCGGATACAATTTGGAAATAAGACGCAATAACTTTATTATTTCCAATAGATGTTCGTTTCGGTTTACTCTGACCATGGTAACCAACATTTGTCCGCGATTTCTTGCTGCATGAACCATTAGACATTTTACCATATTTCCGTCCCTCCTGTACCACCGGCAGAATTGTTGTTTTTTTTTTATTCGTTGTTATTTCTTGTCGTCGCCCTGTCGCGCTAAGTGCGCTCGGTGACGGAAGTTAATGGATGTTAATTAGATCGGTGATGGAGTGGCGGAGGAGGATGGGAAACGCACGCTGAGTACATGTCGGGCGTTTTTTTTCTTTCATTTTTGTCGTCAAACGCGAATGTTTCAATTACACAGCACTTCCATTGCTGTATCAGTTGGACCCAGCAACTTTCATACGTACGTTTTCTCAGGTTGCTCTTACAACTAATAGTTGTAGGTCCGTAGATCTTAACCCTTTGGGTCCCAGGGGTCATTGGAGTCGAAAAACGCCAAATAGCGTAATAGATATTAACCTCTTCAAGGACAAATTCATTTTGAAGTTTCAAATCTTTTAAAAAACAATTGATATCTCGCCAGTAGGACCGGACAGGAAGTATCTGCATGAAAATGTGCAACTGTAGCAGCTTTCAGAGCTTGACATGAGATGGCAGTATTGAGCTAAATCGAATTTGTTTGAAATGTTCATCATTTTTTTAAACACAAATGTGTTTCTGTCCCTGAAGAGGTTAAATAAGTAATTGTGGAGGCTTTCACTTCGTGATACATTTTGAATAATCCAAATAAAACGAATAATTTTGTTCGTATCACTTTATTAACATGGAGTAACTATAGTTTCGACAATTTCAGTTTGTCATTTTCAAACTATGAATATTTACATTAATATTAGATCTTGTCTTTATTGATTGCAAAGAGGCCCGGGCGCCGCGATAGCGATCGTCTTATTTTGTGTAAAAAAAAAATGAAAATCGGCGCGATAGCGCTTGTCATAATTTAGGTTAGGTTACGTGGATGCACTGTCAGTTATCCAATACCGTTCAAAATGTACTGGAATTTTTCGACACAAAATCTCAATAGCGCGATCGCGTTGCTTAGGACTCAAAGGGTTCAGGTAGACATTTTATTGCGGAATTAATTTCCCGCTCAAAATGAATCACATTTTTCATTACATTGCACAATCAAGTAGCCTTCTTTTGGATAAACTGAAAAAAAAACTGAAAATGGACGAAATATACTTTTATTGGACAGAAAGACCTATGGTCGACGTACTAACATACAAATTGTAATTATTTTGTTTTATATTGTTAAAATGTCTGCAATAAAGATAACTTTTATCATGAGAATCAATCCGGTGAACTATTCGTTGCGTATTTTTTTTAAAGCTGGGGAGCGTCGATATCGGCGAAATGTCGCGCTCTCGGACTCTCACTCTCTCTCTCTCTCTCGGTCTCTACTACCTATATCTAATTGCCCATTGTGCGCGCGGTGGTTTCGACATCTGGCGAAATCGCGAGACCGGCCGCCTTTAATGGGTTTCGTGAGCGAACGACTAAATGTCAGGCTAATTCGCTTAACTAACGATACATCGCCGCCGGCGGTGCACCGGCGAACAAAGGCTCCGGCCGGAGAGACAATCGCGCCAACCTTGTTGCCCAATCCAATTTGTGCGCGCGAGCGGCGGCGGATTGCGGAAAAATCGGGACCCATTGCGGAACCTCGGGGGATACCGTTTTCCAAAGGTGAAACTACTCGCACACGTGTCCTCCCCGTACGCGAACAACAATTGCATTATTATCGCTTTGTTGTAAATGTAAACATCGCCAGAGAGAAAAAATTAAAGTATTTTAAATCTCTGTAAAGAATAAATTCAATAAAACGAAATATAGCCTGAATAAATGAATATTCAACCTGTTCGTAACTCTGCAAGCAAAATTAACTATGGAAAATTTTTTCATATTTTTTGCAAAAATGAGTTTATGACAGTGGAATAATATTTCATAGAAAACCGCAACAACAACAAATTTTTCAATAAACCCTGGATTATGCTATAACCCAATCAAAGTAGCATGGGCGCGAAGTGGTTAAGACCATAAATACCAAATTTGAATTGATTTGATTAATTAATATAGGAATTAATTAGTGAGGCTTTGCTGAAGTGACATCTAGTGATAAACAGCTAAAATATGGATTGTCACAGTTAGTAGAGACATGTAAATGTTGTCACCACCAGGGCCGAAAGGGTTAAATTTATTCAAATAATATTTTTTCATATTTTCCAAACCAATCGTTGCACACTCTGGTATCCCTCGTGGTTCCGCATCGACGTTACCCAATTATCTAAATGTGATCTCATTACTGTACCCTCTCTGGGCGATAAAAAATAACAAAACACGAAGAAAACAAATGCCTCTCTAGTCAGTTACACGGAAACGAATACACGCCGGCAACGAAATACAAATGAGTACATCTAGTTAGGCTAAACTGTAACGTCGATATAAATCCGTCAGCGCCCCCTAACGAGCAATTAAGCGCGGATTCCGCCGTCCATCGACGTTTATCTAAATCAGTGCGGCAACGGGGACGGGGATAATCCTCCGGCGGCGGCGTCTGCGGATGGATGAAGGACTTATTAATAGAAACGGGGGCCCTCATACATACATACACACGTACATACACATACCAACGCCGGGGCGATTGACGTGCGACGTTTAAAGAATGCGGGAGGAAACGGTAATTACGCACAAATAAATACGTCAAGGGGGCTTTGAGACGAAAAAAAAAATTACGACAGACACGAGGCTGAATTGAGAGATAGAAAAAAAAATAAACGCCACATTTCCATCATTGATTCCAGCATTTAAAAAAATCATCGACTACTTAAAATCATCAAGAATTTAAGTACTTCCTTTCGAGCTCTGTGATATTAAGATCGCTTGCTTATCTTTAAATCCTTGGGGGAGACCATTTTAATACGTATGGGTATTGTTCTATCTTCAGGGAATGATTTAACGAAACGTAAATGCTGAAAACTTGGAATTCGGGGGTTGTCTGTTTTATTAGGTTATGTACAACCTGAAGCAGCGGCGGCTCGTGGATCTTCATGGCAGTGACGGTTCGCGGGTTTTTTCTGGTACGGCCGAGGTAACAAGAGGTGGTGATACAGATAGGTTCGGTCACGCAGCCAGCCGTCACAGCAACTGATCCTACCTATCTGTATTGCCACCCTTGTTACCTCGGCCGTCCAGAAAAAAACCTGCGAACCGTCACTGGTACATACTGGTACATACCCTACTTACGTTACTTAATAATAATTTACGAAACAAATAACGTTATGAAGGTTTTTACATTACGAGAGAAAAGTTTAAAAAGTTTTAAATTCTCGAGTAATGTAAAAGCAAATAACGTTACGAGTGTCGTAACACGGTTTATTTTATCGTATCTCTATTTTTTCTTTTTTATTAAAATTTTTTTTTTAATGACAAACGTCAAAAAACGATAATGTTTGTATGCTAACATCTCCATAGCAATGAGTTAAGATACATATAACAGCACTAGTGTTGTTAAGAATGTCTTAACAACACTAGTGCTGTTAAAGGTGCCTTAACGTTACTCGTTGCTAAGGAGTTATTGGCATGTTAACATTATAGGATAAAATAAAATAATTAACAAACATGAAGATAATGGTTGCGACCGTTACTATGTGGTAGGGTAACTTTGAATTAAACAACTCGACGTTTTTTTACCACTATTTATTTATTGCAAAACAAACAATAACTATGGATCACCACGTGGTAACGGTCGCAACCATTATCTTCAACAAACAAAATTTAAATTTCATGACCTTACCACTGAAACTTAAGACGGTACTTTGGTTTAATAACGAAACCAATTCGCGTGATTATCGCTTATTATTATTGTATTTCGCAAGCATTAATTATTGCTGTCGGCAACTGTTAATGCAGTCGTGAAAAAAATTATTTCGGTAATAAGAAACGCTCATCAGACAAACATCCATCTTCAGCTTTTGAGTTATTAAAAATTGAATTATGCAAATTTCGAGGGTGGTCGTCGGTCCATTTTCGGTTCGCGAAATCGCCGACCGTAAATCTTGTCTTCCGTTAATGGACCTCTTCGCGTTCTTCTCGTTTTATCCGCGCTTTTGGGACATCGGTCGCCGTTCGAAGGACCAATCTTTCGTTAATGGACCTCTCTCCGCGCTCTTCTCGTTTTACACGATTCGATCCGCGCTTTCGGAACATCAAGGAAGGACCAAGATTTGCGTACCACCGCCGCCGCCGAAGCCGTGGGTCCCCTCGGCTGGAGACAAAATTGAGCGATGGCATCCGGGGCGGCCGGCGAGCGCCAAGACTAATTGCAGAAGAATGCGCCGAAAATAGAAGGCAGGTCCGCGCACCCGACGAATCGGGTATTTTTAATCGGTACCGGTGGCGATGGGCGAACATTTATAGAACGAGAAGGTGAATCACCAATTACAGGAACAAACGCCGAGAAAGAGAGGGAGATAAGGGGATAAGGACTTATATATGGTAACCTATAATTAAGGACAATCGCACCGATCTTGTTGCCCAATTCAATTTGTAGAAAAATTTAAACCTATCGTGGAACCTTGGGGGATACCATTTATCAAAAGTGAAATTCGTACATATCATTCCATTCACGATCTTGCAATTTTTAAATACAAATAATATAAAATACAATATTGAAAAACATACGAGTAAATTTGATGACACAAAATGATTTATTTATTGATTCATACAGAAATTACTTAATCTAAAATAAAAATATGATTAGGTAACTATAGATAGAGCAATAAATTATGTTACAAATATATCTGTCTAACCCAAATGAATCAATATAAACCAGTGGCGTGTACGTATATTAAAAACGAAAAATTTAATAATACAAAATTAACATTTAACTGGCCCGTTGATGTAGTGGGTACAGGCGAGCGCTTGTGCCGGTTGCATCGCGTGCCGTCTGGGTTCGAATCCCAGCCCGGCTGAAAGATTTTTCGGGGATCGAGAAGTATTCACTCGGGTCCATGGTTGTTGTGTATATGTCTTACATTATTCAGTTATTCATTTGTTGATTTATTCACCCAAAATTTGTAAATACAATATAGCAGCCGGCTTGAGCTGGCCATATGGGCTACGTTCCCGAGACCAAAAAAAAAACAATTAACTGTCTTTTTTCCTAAAATTTTAACAGATTAAAAAAAATCTAGGCACCGCAACCGATCATGGATTAGCACGGATGAGCCCCGAGATGGTGGCGCCGCACAGTGGACGAAACGTTAAATCTAGCTGAACATTTCGCCGAAAATCAACTGTTTAGAAATACATTTTTTTCTTTAAATATGAGTAGTACAATGTCCAGAGGGTACGCAGGTAAAGCCATAAAACCCTCCGACCCTTTTCCCAGTAGTTATCGGCACCCAAAGTGCACGCTTCGTTTGCGTCGTTTAGTTGTGAATTACACGCGCTCCGAACGTGTACGTTTAACATTTTTTTTTACATTTGTGTTTAGTGCAAAATTTAAATTAACGATGGATATATATTCTACTGGTATGTATACAACATAGTTTTAATTATTTTTTGTTTAAATTTAGTCAACACATAGATACAATGATTTAAATTTAGTAGAGAATCCTACTGTAATATTTTACAACATTATATTTTAAGGTTAAAGTTTATTATATCCGCCGATATCCGCAATGATTTTTTTTTGGTATACATAATAACTAATTAGTTTAATGTACAAGTAATATTACATGCTTGTTTTTGCCCGTTTGCAAGCAGTGATTTTTTTAGGCAGCGTAACCGTTTCCCGGAGAACATTATTCGACATATGGCGCGCTCACCAAACACAAGAAGAAAAAAATAAAGCAGTTTCTTTCTTTGTGATGGACATTATGAAGATTGATATTGAATCGGACACTGAAAATTTACATTCGTTGAAACAAAAATAACACATTTTACGTCAAAATTGACAATGAAATGGCAAACTTCTAATAGAGCATTTTCAAGTTTTGAAAATAAATATTCAAAGTGGCTAAACGAAATGGAAGTATTCTCTACTGAGAGTTTACCAAATGAACCCCAACCTGGATCTTCGAGTGGTAAATCCAGGGGTCCGTATAAATCTTTTACTAAATTAACGGATGTCTCAAAAAAAAACGAAAAATTAAGCCACTGGTGGAAAATTACTCCCAGGAGGAACTAGCATTTGCCACGCGGTTCAATCTTCGACAATCTGGAAGAATTGTGAATAATTTTATAATTAAAAAAAGTTTTAAGTTTCCAATTTTTTCCAAGTGTTTATATTTCAGTTACTATTTACAAAAATGCTAATGGTGAAATTATCTTCTAGATTTGTTTGAACAATTTTTCGGCTAGAATAAAAATTAAATGGGGGATGCTGGAGGGTAGAAGGGAAGAATTATTTAATATTGAATAACATATATTTATAATAAACTATTTTCTTTGACTACGAACAATTTTAATTAGACTAAGACGCTTTATAGCGAAATGTTCAGCTAGATTCAGCATTTCGACCTGTGTGCGCCGCTAAAAAATTGGCTGAATGTATGAATACAATTCCTTTTCTGAAATTAGCAAATCAGCAAGGGTCCTTTACACTGTGAGGTAATTTCTACCTAGAGGTTCCGCGATTGGGTTAATTTGTAGTATTTGTTGATCGTATTCCTGCCGAAAGGCGTAAATCTGAAGTTAAAAATCGAAGTCGCCTTGGTAACGCCTGTTTTTCTCATATATTCAGTCCGCAGAGGGCGCACCGACCATAAAAATCCAAACCGATGTGAAGATAGCCACGGATTTTTCAGCCACTGATTTCCCGGCACCTCCACCACCAAATAAAAAATTCTTTAATATTAATGATTTATGATTAATCAAACGCTAAGAATGTAATTAACATAAGCCTATATACAGGGTTGGGATAAAGTATGGAACCAAGTAAATATCTTTAAAACAAAAAGGGCTGAATTTATGAAACTTTGCAGGCAAGTATAATGACACATAACGCATCTGATGCCATATTTTTTGTTACTACTGTACTTCCGGTTTCACTGGAAATACCCTTAACTTTTTAAATTTAAATGGGACACCCTGTATATTTTTACATTGTCGAATAGATATTTTTTCAACAATTGCAATGATATATGGTTCGGTGGGTGTGTGACTTGTAGTTTTTTAAATATTAAATAAAATAATTCTACATCGAGTTGGCTTTTTACATCTTTTTACACTGTTTTCTGATAAAACAATTTCGTGTTTTTTTACGTTTTCTGTAACTGACAGATAGTATCCATGTGAAATATTAACATTGCTATTCAATTTTGAATTAACTGAACGTGAAAAAATTACTTTGTTAATGATGGTTAGTTTTGGTGATTGATAGAGATCTCCACAAGATGCATGCAATATTTTTAATACAACATTCCCTGAGAGCAATTCTAATATTTATAAATCAAAATTTGCAAGGGTTGAACAAAATTGTTATGAAATTCACAAATGTCATTTTTTATTATTTTATTTATTATTTAAAAAAACCCAAACCCTATATCATTGTAATTGTTGAAAAGGTGTCTATTTGAAAATGTAAAAATATACAGGGTGTCCCATTTAAACTAAAAAAGTTGAGGGTATTTCCGGTGAAACCGGAAGTACAGTAGTAACAAAAAATATGACATCAGATGCGTTATGTGTCATTATACTTGCCTGCAAAGTTTCATAAATTTAGCCCTTTTTGTTTTAAATATATTTACTTGGTTCCATACTTTATCCCAACCCTGTACAATCCACATTTTCGATTATTTTTTCTCGAGTCCACGCGAGTTCCCTTTTTGAAATGACAAGAACTCCAATATGACAATGTTTGGATGGACGCGTTTCAAATTTAATTTTTTTTACAACAACGTGTAGGTAAGAGTCTACCTAAACGATTTAAACGATGAATTTTTGGGTAAAATTGTGAATGTGTCAAACAGTGCCATTTTGGATTTTTAAAGTTTGCTATATTATATAAATATATAGTTTGGGTAGACCCACGAAAAAAAATTAATAAAGTAAAAAATTTTACCTAAAATTTCATCGTTTAAATCGTTTAAGTAGACTCTTATCTACACGTTGTTGTTAAAAAATTAAATTTGAAACGCGTCAAACGTTGCCATATTGGACTTTGAACTTTTGTCATTTCAAAAAGGGAATTCGCATGGACTCGAGAAAAAATAATTGAAATTGTGGATTGGCTGTACATCAATAGGCTTATGTTAATTACATTCTTAGCGTTTGATTTATCATTAAACATTAATATTAAAGAAAAAAACGTATTAGGGAAATAATCAACGCTGTGTTATGTTTTGTTCGTCTTGTATTTCTTTTTTTCTTGTGGTATTCTGACGATGTTTTCTTTTGTTTCAGGTGAGTTTCTTTGCGGCGGACAGGAAAAGGGCAAGTCGGATGTTGGTAATGTTCGGAATTGTTATTTTTAGACCACGCGTGTGCGTCTTTTCATATATTCGTACGTAGTACTACAAGCTACACATCATTACGTCGTACAAATTGCTCTTATCCTTCGTATCGGATTTCCCCGACGACGCTGATGGACCGAATTTGTCCCCCATTTCGGGTAACTAGAGCTCTTGTAAGAAGCAGCTGTTGCTGTTTTTTTTTATCACACAATTTACCGCCCAACAAATATCAAGTGTGGTATGCATTGCGCCCGTGTATTTTGCTGTGTTCTTAAATTTAATTTAGTCCCTACACACACCAAGATGGGTAGGGAGGGCAAAGTACCTGGAAATCAAACTATTTCCTGAACGTACCAAATTCGATGGATTTAAGAGCCCATTATTATTATTATTATTATTAATCAGGTTACAAGAATTACAAAAGAGGTAACTATTTGACACGTCAAATTCATTAAAAACTATTACATACACGAATTGCATTCACACGGAGCCACTTCGCAGAAAAGCGATGCTTATGTCGAACACTGGAAGTAAATGATAGCATTCACACGCAGCCACTTCATAGGAAAAGTCGCGCCACGAACGGTTCTAGCAATCCGTTTCACCACGAAAAGTGGCGCGTCTGCTCGAGAACTACAGAATCAGATTAAATTAAATTAATTTATTAGTGTTAAGTGGAGTACATCTTTATACAAGTCAAGAAATTTGTATATGTATATGCATACTAGATTTGATGCATTCACACATACGCGCATTATTAAGTAGTGACTGCAGGAGCGCGTGTTAATGGATATTAAAAACAGCAACGGACCGCAGTGAGATCCTTGTGGCACACCAGCAGGAACATGTATAGGATGCGATAAGAAGTTCACTGTGTGTGATTAACTAAAAAAACCGCGAATCCATTCTAGGACTCACCCGCCTTCCGGTTTTTACAACAACTTAAATCTGCTTTCTTCAATGTTTAGGTTTTATTTTGCTGGAAACGATGTTGTAAAAAGCGAAAGACTGTGTTTTTTTGCTTCCCTCGGCGTACCAGCGTTCCGGCTTTTTGCAATTAATTGCGCGTCCTTTCATCTGAGCGCGCGCGGTGCAAGTGATAAAAATATTGGAAGTAGCGTTTACACACAGCACACACGAAGCGAGCAGAAGAGATCCACCGATATATTGTTAATTAATGGCGGCTAGCGGTTAATTAAACGGCACCCCGCGATATCAGATCGAAGATGGCGGCGCCTTCGCGGCGCATTTTAATTAGCCACGGTGCAAACGCAAACAATGGAGTGATGTGTGTGCGCGCGAAGTGCACACGATCTTACCTAACCAAAACGTGAAAAATCTCACTCTGGCATTCCTGATCGAGGTAGTTCCCAATAAATTTTTGAGTTTGCGTTTTGGAGCTGTTTGTAATAGAAAGCACTCGAATCCCGCAGCTCGCAACATTTATTGGAAACTTACGACGCCGATTTTCTTCAACGATTGAAATTACTACAGAGTCAAAAGTTTTCAATTCAAGTGTTGTAATAAAAACAGTATTCAATTGTTATTTTAGAAATTACTTTCTACAATTGGTCCTTCGAATCGGATATAATAAGCAAACTGGGCTTTTATGAACCAGATTTTTACATCCATATTGATGACATCTTTGGATGGTTGAAATAATTCGCGTTGCTCTTGCATGGAATAAAACATTGGAAGTACGTCATAAGTCGTATATTTATAAACGTCCCTTTTTAGGGTAAACATAAGGCATTTTGGTCAACTAGAGATGTAATATCACCAAGATCTTCAATGGGCAGTATTCTCATCAGAGTGGAAGAATACTAAATTGTGAACTCTGGCTTTTGAATGCGCGACCGGAATTTTTGTGGATTTTTATCAAATATTAGGTACAAGCGTAAATATTTAGATACTTTTATAAGCTTTTGATGGATTCAATAAATAATACTTAATACCGTGAGATTGGAATGTCCGTTTCAGCCGTTTATTAAAAGAGAACACAATCGATTGCTTATTGTAACAAGGAGCTTGTTAAATAAATGTTAACGTCTGTTTTACATGTAAACAATTGCGCATCGGTAATGTGTGGCCGGTCCACGCGGATATTTCGGATTTTGATTAATCGAGAGCCGTTGGTGTCGGGAATTTGAAAGCGTGGGCGGACGGCGCGCCATCTAACAACGTCCAGTCGCGCGCTAATCAAGGTCGAACCGCCATATAACCGACTCGACCATTTGTTAATTCACACAATAAAATAAACATTCAACTAAATAACGAAATAGTTGGTTGTTGTACCAAAGTACTAAAAAATACGAGTCCAAATGTGTCATAAAACAATCACTTTATTTTTTACTATTTTTTAATTAACATTTTCGGCGGTAGTTGTTTTTATATCCTACGGTTACTTGATTGATTAGTTCATAACAACAGCTTAATCAATATAATTACCATTTTCCGCGATAGATGTCGCTTTAATCATTTTTCTATGCTAACGGTTACTTGGTTGGTTTATAGCAACAACATAATCAAATTCCGTTTCTCCACCAACGACAGTTCTGTGCCGCTGGTGAGACTAATGTAAGTCTAAACCGGTTCCCAGTTGTTGTCAACGGTGAAATATAATTAATATTACCACACAAAAGCTTATGTATGGAAACAATTTTTTTTTTGCTAAATTTGTAAATAATACACGATAACGCTTTTAAATATAACGAATTTATCAACAATTATCAATCACAACTATTCAATTATTAATAAGTTTAGTGCTAAGGTGGACATTAAATCTTTCATGATAAAATAAACACCCTGTATATTAAAAATATATTTTCAACGGTGCCTTGTTTACATCTAAGAAACTTTTGTTTTAATTTTTTTTACGGTTTGCGAATTATTTTGGTGTTCCGGAAATTTTGACTAAATTTTTCAAAATAAAGTGAACACCCTATATATTAAAAATATATTTTAAACGGTAATTTGTGTACATCTAAGAAACTTTTGTTTGAATTTTTTTACGGTTTGCTAATTATTTTGGTGTTCCGGAAATTTGGACTAAATTTTTCAAAATAAAGTAAACCCCCGTATAATAAAAATATATTTTAAACGGTAGTTTGTGTACATCTAAGAATTTTTTTACGTTTTGTGAATTATTTAGGTGTTCCGGAAATTTTGACTAAATTTTTCAAAATAAAGTGAACACCCTATATATTAAAAATATATTTTAAACTGTAGTTTGCGTACATCTAAGAAATTTTTTTTACGGTTTGCGAATTATTTAGGTGTTCCGAAAATTTTGACTAAATTTTCCAAAATAATGTGAACACCCTGTATATCAAAAATATATTTTAAACGGTGCCTTGTTTACATCTAAGAAACTTTTGTTTGAAATTTTTTTACGGTTTGCTAATTATTGGCGTGTTACAGAAATTTTGACTAAATTTTTCAAAATAAAGTGAACACCTTGTATATTAAAAATATATTTTAAACGGTGCCTTGTTTACATCTAAGAAACTTTTGTTTTAATTTTTTTTTACAGTTTGCTAATTATTTAGGCGTTCCGGAAATTTTGACTAATTTTTTTCAAAATAAAGTGAACACCTTCTATATTAAAAATATATTTAAAACGGTAGTTTGTGTACATCTAAGGAATTTTTTTTAGTGTTTGCGAATTATTTAGGTGTTCCGGAAATTTTGACTAAATTTTTCAAAATAAAGTGAACACCCTGTATATTAAAAATATATTTTAAACGGTGGTTTGTGTACATCTAAGAAACTTTTGTTTGAATTTTTTTACGGTTTGCGAATTATTTAGGTGCACCGGAAATTTTGACTAGACGGCATTAAAAATACTTTTAATGCCGCCTATAATACTTTTAGTGCCGCTCGTGTAAGTATAGAAATAGTTTTTAATAATAGTGACGATTTCATGAATTGTACATCAACGGACTTACTTGAAATTTGAGTCTTGAAAAATAGTACTTTACAGACTCTTCTGTTATGCTTTACACGGATTCTTAATATCAAACTTTACGGATGATTCCAGAAAGTAGTAGTATATTATTTTATCGGCTGTACGCGGCATTAAAAAGTACTGTTTTTGTGGTGTCCGTTTAAATATGAAATAGATTTGGACAATAATGACAATTCCATAAATTGTACACTTGACATTTGATTCTTCAAAAATAGTACTTTACAGACTCTTCTGTTATGTTTTACAGACTCTTTACCGATAATAGTTGTAGACGTCAAAAATTATGTCAAACTTTACGGATGGTACCAGGAAGTAGTAGTATATTGTTTTATTGGCTGAACACCCTGTACATTAAAAATATATTTTAAATGGTGGTTTGTGTACATCTAAAAAACTTTTATTTGAATTTTTTTACGGTTTGCGAATTATTTGGGTGTGCCGGAAATTTTGACTAAACGGCACTAAAATTACTTTTAATGCCGCCTATAGTACTTTTAGTGCCGCTCATGTAAATATGGAAATAGATTTTGATAATAGTGACGATTTCATGAATTGTACATCACCGGACTAACTTGAAATTTGAGACTTGAAAAATAGTACTTTACCGACTCTTCTGTTATGCTTTACGGACTCTTATATCAAACTTTACGGATGATTCCAACAAGTATATAGTAGTGTATTATTTTATTGGCTGTACTCGGCATAAAAAAGTACTTTTCTGTGGCGTACGTGTAAATATTAAATAGATTTGGACAATGATGACAATTCCATAAATTGTACAACACTTTTACTTGACATTTGAGTCTTAAAAAATAGTACTTTACAGACTCTTCTGTTATGTTTTACAGACTCTTTACCGATAATAGTTGTAGACGTCAAAAATTATGTCAAACTTTACGGATGGTACCAGGAAGTAGTAGAATATTGTTTTATTGGCCGTGAGCGGCACTAAAAGTACTTTTAGTGTCGCCTATAGTACTTTTACCGCCGTGTAAGTATAGAAATAGATTTTAATAATAGTGACGATTGCATGAATTATACACCACTATTACTTGACATTTCGGTCTTGAAAAATGGTACTTTACAGACTCTTCTGTTATTCGTTACAGACTCTTATATCAATCTTTTCGGATGATTCCAGGAAGCAGTAGTATATTATTTTATCGGCTGTGCGCTGCATTAAAAAGTACTTTTTGTGGCGTACGTGTAAATATGAAATAGATTTGGACAATAATGACAATTCCATAAATTGTACACCACTTTTACTTGACATTTGAGTCTTCAAAAATAGTACTTTACAGACTCTTCTGTTATATTTTACAGACCGATAATAGTTGTAGACGTCAAAAATTATGTCAAACTTTACGGATGATACCAGGAAGTAATAGTATATTGTTTTATTGGCTATGAGCGGCACTAAAAGTACTTTTAGTGCCGCACGTGTAAGTATGGAAATAGATTTTAATAATAGTGACGATTGCATGAATTGTACATCACCGAACTTACTTAAAATTTGGGTCTTGAAAAGTGGTACTTTATAGACTCTTCTGTTATGCTTTACAGACTCTTAAGTCAAAGTTTACTGATGATTTTGGAAAATAGTATATTGTTTTATTAAGAGTAGAAATGGCATTTTATATGTTTATGCCGCTGTGTGCAGCCTCAAAAGTACTATGTTCCCGGCAATAAAGTTTGACTTTAACGTCATGTATTCAGTGATAAAATATTAAAGTTTACTGCCTGTTTGCAGTTTTTTTTTTGGCTTATTATGGTATTTTCAAGAGAATTTTGAAATGAATTTAACATTCATAATTTTTTTTTCTTTCTATTTTCTATTCGCCAATTATGTTTTTTTTTGCGTTATGCAATTAAGAGTTTAAAATCTTTAACCCCTTCACGCCCAGGTTGCGTGTAGCAACAAGCAAAAAAAAGAAAACAAATATTTTATAAGAAAAAAATTACCCATTCAGCGCCATCTGTGGAATATTTTTATCATACGTTTTTGCATAAATGGCTAGAATTGTGACATTGTGGACTAACATTTCGTAGAAAAAGGTGACAACAACAAAAGAGTAAAAGCAGCATGGGTGTGAAGTGGTTAAGAGTATAATACGCCGTTAATTTTCAAAGTTTATATACTTTTATTCATCTGCTTCTCCGATATCGATTCAAATTCGAACATTTGTGGTGGCACATTTTAATTTTTAAATAAATAATGTTGGTGTACGAAACGTTCGTAAGTTTTCTTTCATTTCATTGTAAAAAAAATAAAAAATGTACAAGATCGTGGATAGATTAAATTTTCCCATCGCGCCTTTTACGATTAGAGGTTATACGCGCGTTTCTCGTTTGTTTTAAGTGGAAAACAAAACGATAAACAAGCGGAACGACGAGACCTTTTGAGCGTATTATGCAAATGGGCCGCGGACGTGGTTTTTTCGTTAATTGGTCGTTATATCGCGAAAAAAAAAATGGTAAACATCCTTGGTCCTCCCGCGCCACGCAGCAAACAAACACCCAACCTCAAAAAACTAAACAAATTTGGCCATTAAGGACACTACTAATCGATTTCCAATCGAAATCCAAATTTACAAATCGTAAGGTTACTCGAACTACTAATAATGGAGATTCAAGAAAAACGGGATTTTTTTAACTATTCAAAAGGAGATTTCGTTGAAGCAAACGTAAATAAGTCTTTTGGTTAATATGGAAACGTTTCATTTATCTGAATTAATATGTTGCATTTGTTCAAATGTAGTTTTATGTTTATGAAATTTACTAAAGTACGGAATAAATTCAGTAAAACCGAAATAAAATATTTTGGGAGAAAATCCTCGGACAGGTCGATTTTCTTTGATAAAAATTCACATTTTTGCAGCCGATTTTTAACCATCATTTTTTAAGTAATGACGTTATTAATTATTTTTTGATTTTTTTTTTGAGTAGTGACGTTATTCATTATTTTTTAATTTTTTTAAGTAATGACGTTATTAATTATTTTTTGATTTTTTTTTTAGTAGTGACGTTATTAATTTTTTTTTGATTTTTTTTTTTGAGTAACGACGTTATTAATTATTTTTTGATTGTTTTTTGAGTAGTGATGTTATTAATTTTTTTTGATTTTTTTTTAGTAGTGACGTTATTCATTATTTTTTGATTTTTTTTAAGTAATGACGTTATTAATTATTTTTTGATTTTTTTTTTTTGAGTAGTGACGTTATTAATTATTTTTTGATTTTTTTTTTTAGTAATGACGTTATTAATTATTTTTTTGATTTTTTTTTTATTTTGAGAGATCTTTACATTATCAAACTGGCAGTATAAAAATGTTGCCATCTTATATAAGAAATGTTTCGAGTATTATTAGCGACATAATTCAGTCAAAGCCAACACCACCGATCCGATCACGGGACGGCGCGATTTTCTTTCAAGTGCCAATCGAATCGACCGAAAAACACATCATCATCAGAACGTGGCGCCCACCGCGCGCGGATCGAATTACCGCGCTCCCGTTTTTGGCAAGACGGGAGAGGAGGCCCGCACTGTGCATTTGCATACAATAGAAGACGGACACTTAACAAATAAATAGACGCACACGCACGCTCGTAATTATCCGCGCGGCGCGTTGCGAAAGGTGCTAGAGAGGCGCCAGAATTCTATTCATCTCCGATGTGCGACAATTTGCATATTACCCGCGTTGGGCGCCACATTAAGCAAATATTCTCTCTCGCGCGTCCGCCAACGCGCCTACATTTTTGGAGCGTTCATTACCGCCGCTATTGTTCGCGCAATTTAACTCTTCCTGCACAATTATTATCATCTGCAAGCTCCACAAATACCTGCAATTTTTCTTCTTCGCTGCATATGGGATTACAATTTGAACCAACAAATTCAAGCATACAAATCTGTATGTAAGAAGCTGAATAACGACCACGCATCCCCACCTCATTTTTATACTTCCAGTGGCAATTGAGAAAAGTACACTTAGGCCCTTTAAAATGTGTAAAATCTTGTGCAGTAAAGAGTTATGGTCAGGGCCGCGCCAAGCGGGGGTGTTAGGGGTGCCCAGCACCCGGGCGGCAGGCCTCTTGTACGTGTTTAAACACAAAATGATTCATTTTATTTTTACTCTAAATTTAAGAATACCCATCACTATACATTATGACGTATGTAAAACATATATATGTCAATGCATTAATAAAGAATTGCATTGAAGGTCTTAAGAGGCGCCGAAGCATCGATGCTAACAGCCCTCTTAGCTTGCCACCCTTCAAATCTTATTGTTTTTTTTTACAATTTGCAAACAAGATTTAGACATGCAATTTTTGCCACGCACCCCGGCGGCGACACACCTCGGCGCGGCCCTGGTTAAGGTTATCGAAAGTCTTACGAATAATAGAAATTGAAAATAATGGAGTGTTGCGATTTATATTCCAATTATTTCACGTGTACAGTGAGAGATCATTGCCGGGTTGTCCCCCGGGGAGATGAATTGGTGCGATTCCGCGATTTACCGAGAGTCGTGTGCTGATCGCGGTGGCTCCGGGCGACGGCCGTCCGTCACTCGTTCGGACACGTAACGGGCGCGCAATAAACGGCTCTAATGGTATACGTGGTGGAGGCGCCGGGGGCCGGAACGTGAGTCACGACCGCGACCCGCGCGACCCCACCGACCCGGCGAACCCTCGTCTCTGATACGGTCATTTCACACAATGCTCACAATAGACAAAACAAAAAAAACAATCGGGGAATTAGAAAGAAAATTTCTTGGAATATACAG
This sequence comes from Ocypus olens, assembly GCA_910593695.2. Lineage (NCBI taxonomy): Eukaryota > Metazoa > Arthropoda > Insecta > Coleoptera > Staphylinidae > Ocypus > Ocypus olens. Next base: position 1,292,065 of record OU343055.1, on the reverse strand, counting down.
GGTGTTTCAGAGCTCTGGGAACGGTCAATCACGCGCTTATTTTTCAAAATTTCGAAAAATGTTTTATACAAAAGTTGTGTATGATACTGAGCTGCACGCCCTAAAAATATTTAAATTTATACAGGGTGTCTCATAACAAAGTTACAGATCAAACTTGTTTTTTTTTAAATGGAACACCCTGCATTTTTTGTCATTTTTGAATTACATGGAGCAAATAAAGGTGAGTTACTTCAATACTCCCTATACCTATTGTTTGCCGTTTTCGAAATATTTGAAGATTTGTTGAAATGCATGGTCCGGGTGAAATTTTATTTTTGCCCCAGTGATTGACGTTGAACGATTAAAATCATTTCAGTTATTTGGTTGAAGGTTCGAACTATAGCGCCAACTATGATTTCATACAAAAAATTATACAGGGTGATAAAAAAAATGCGATAGAAAAACCGAACTTATAAAGTTAAATAATATCGTTTTTTCAAATGGCACACCCTGTATTTAGTAACGTATTCTTAAGTAGAATCCAATTATCTTTTACACGCGTGTGTGTGCCAGGTGAAATAATTTCGTCGCGTTCAAATTGTAGACGGAAAAAAAAATTAAACCAGATTAAAGTTACAATCAAATCATTGGAGTTCAACGGACCATTTTTGTAGTGGCGATCGTTTATGGTGACTGCTAGTTAATTAGACGTGAAACTGGCAGATGGGCGTGAGTGCGTGCGTGGGTTTGCCCAATCCCCCGAACTCTTTACTGGTGGACTCTTTGCGAACAAGTTTGTAATTAGACCGTACGCGCGGCCCCGCGGGCTCTCCCAAAACAAAAAATCTAATCACGAGAATAATCGAATTATAAATTGTGCAATTTGGACACTGAATGAATGAATGATTTTGACTAAAACCATGTTAGCCGAAATTTTTTTTTTTTTGTTGGGCAAAATCATCATTTTTTCATGAATTTGAAGATAAGGCTTTTGTAAAATTTAATTTTTGTTCATGAATTTGAATATGAGGCTTTTTTGTAACATTTTCATCGAGTTTATTTTTTTGTTCAAGAATTTAAAAATAAATTTGTACGGCAAAATCATGAATTTAAAGATAAGGCTTTTTTGTACCATTTTCATTGATAAATTCAATAAAACGAAATGTAGCCTGAATATATGAATATTCAACCTGTTCGTTAATCTGCAAGCAAAAATTAAGTCTTACTAAGTCTATAAACAAATAACTTATTGAAACAACTACTTCACTGGCTAGTGCCACGCGTATTATATATACAGGGTGTTTCAAATTCAAGGCTCACCATGGGGATCTCGCTTATTAGAAGAGATAGAGGGTATGTTTAAATTTGGCACTTTTGCAGAATTTTATGCTGATTAATAATCCACTGGAAAAAATCACTTAGATTCTTTTGTTTTCGAGTAAAGTCAAAAAAAACCGAAAAAACTGAATTTCGTTTTTTCTTTATATCTTCGTTATTTGAGGAGATATTTAAAAACGGTAAAGACATTCTCATAACACTTTTTTATTATCTAATAGATGGCATCAGATTTTAAGTTGTAACATGTTTCGTTTCTTTTAAACCATCATCAACTTTCTTATTTCTTATGGACGCCATATTTATTTTTTGTCACATCTGAATGCTTAATTTTTTGTGATGACAACAATATAACACAGCATACGTTTACTTTCATAAATGAACTTCTAAATCATTTTTATTGGCAATCTCTGTAGTGCTTACTAAAAATCATCGGTGCCATGGCATAAAAACAATGAAACATCTGAATAGCTCTTTGTTTGTCAAACATTATTATTTTTTATGAATAAAAATGTCGTTCGATAATTTAGTAAATACAAATATGGTATTAGCTCGTGAAAAATATTTACAAATGTATCGAGAAAGAAGGTAACCTCATGGAACATTTTTTCTACGGATGGTCAGAAATTTAGGAGAGTTTGGATCATTGATTCAACATCACAAAGCATACTGCAGTAAAATTACCCAAGAAGATAGAAATTATATTTTGGAAATGGTAATACTAAATGTATCTTAATTCTTTAATTTTAGAGCAAGTTTTTTTGGTATTTCTTGCAAATGGAAACATTTTAGAGCAATTCTGGGGCGGTAATGGATTCCTTGGAGAATTTTACATGGATTATAGGTACTCTCAAATTTTTCCAGCGTACGATGTGTTTCTGGTAACGTTTTGGAGAAAATTTGTCATCGAAAACAGAAAACGCGAAAAAAAAAAACGAAAATTGGCCGTAAAAAATGCTACGTGTAATATTTTTGACTGAAAATTTGGGATAGTACTTGTAATCGAACCTACAATACAATGAAATAGTTTTGTTTGGGAAAATTATGACGCACCAACCACGACAGTTGACATGGAATCGCCCTTATAATTAATAATCTCCATATTTGTCTTATAGTTATTAGTATTGTATATTATTTTATTTATTAAGTAGTTTTAATTTTGTATCGTCTATATCGACCAAAATAATTGCTCATTTGCATAAAGTGTTTGATGCAGTTGCCTTCTTTCTGTATACATTTGTAAATATTTTTGACAAGCAAATTCTGTATTTCTGTTTACTGAATAAAAAATACGTAACATCTCGCTTTTCTGAATTATCGAACGACATTTTTATTCATACAAAATAATAATGTTTGACAAACAAAGAGGTATTCAGATTTGGAATCGTTTTTAATTCCATGGCACGGATGATTTTTAGTAAGCGCTACAGAGATTTCCAATAAAGTCTCGATTTATGAAATTAAATGTATGCTGTGTTATATTTTTATCATCACAAAAAATTGAGCATTCAGATGTGACAAAAAATAAATATGGCGTCCATAAGAAATAGGAAAGTTGATGATGGTTGAAAAGAAACGAAACATGTTACGAAAAAAATGTTTACGCCATCTATTAGATAGTAAAAAAGTGCTATAAGAAGGTCTTTACTGTTTTTAAATATCGCCTCAAATAACGAAGATATAAAGAAAAAACGAAAATCAGATTTTTCAGTTTTTTTTACTTTACTTGAAAACAAAAGATTAATTAATTAATTAATTAATTAATCAGCATAAAATTCTGCAAAAGTGCCAAATTTAAACATACCCTCTATCTCTTGTAATAAGCGAGATCCCCATGGTGAGCCTCGAATTTGAAACACCCTGTATATATATTTTGTACATCTAAATTCTAAAATGTTGTAATCATGCTTCTTGCTAAATCTGCAAAGTTTGAACATCCCAAACATGTTTAGTTACTTTCAAACATTCCGCAAACCGCTTGCGATTAATCAAGTAAGCTGTATACTTTTCGGGAGTTGACCCGTGTTTACGCGAGCGGAAATTATACAGGTATTTGGGACGAATTTAGCATGAATCATCGTGCGAGTTGAAAATTTGCGAAATTTAGGGTGGATAATAAGTGCGTGTGTGTGCGTGTGGGCGCGCGGTTTGCTGCTATTATTAAAACGCGTAATTGGTCGCTTAATGAGCACCGCCGGGGCTCTTCTCGCGCGGCATTCTGATCCGCCGCATACCTGAGCGACGGCCAGGAAAAAATGGGGATTTATCGAGGAATCGGGACGGCAATGATGATGCCGCTTGCTGCAAGCGGGTCTAATTCAGGATCCGCGCATACCTGCGGGCACACTCCGCCACCACACACACCCGTATCTTCGAACCGCACCAAATTTGGCGACACCGAGAATCGTTCTTTTCGGGGGCCCGAACAATTGACGCTCGAGGTTTTTGTACGTTGAGACAACGTGCCTTCTTTAGATCCGGTTCGAAGGACCAAAATAATCGTGCATTTGACTGTGAACGGTTAGCACTACTGGACTGCCGAAAATTGGCGAATTGGGCTTGTGGAATGTCTGGTTCCAACAGGACGGTGCAACCGCACGCGCACGCAATGGATATTCTGCGTCCGGGGTTTCCAGGCGGAGCATAATGTCTCGTTTTGACGGTTTGCATTGGTCCGCAAGAATCTAGTCAAGATGAGACAACAATTCTGACAGGTTCTTCTTAACGCACCATTAGCTTGGTATTGTTTAAACAAACAAACAAACAAACAAAATATTTATTCAATAGATGTGGTACATTACTTTAAAAAGATTTCCAACGCTAGAGCCGACCACTGGTCCGCGATAGCTTCGGCTTGACTGGCAATCGGCTTATTTGACACTGGCAGTGAACGTGTTAAGTGGCTCTACTATTAACATGTTCCACGAGCCGCTACTGTTCGTTCCAATTGAAATTAATTGAGACTTTTTTTATGGAGCTGGCAACGATTTTGAAAATAAATATTTTGATATAATTTGATCAATTTTTTCACCCTAGCTTTATATTTTTTAAAAATAATGTATCTTCACTGATTCCATAAAGTTCTGTAATTATTATAATGCGTAATGCAATGTTTCACTTATATATGCATCTGTATTTAATTTTATTTTATTTCATTTGTAACTTCAATTGCTATTATATTACCCTGTTAATGGATCTTGATATCTGTTGGGAAATAAATAAATATTATTATATTATTATTATCAACGGATCCGAAAATTGAGTGATTTTTCATATTTAATTATTAATAAAGATATATTGTCACTGATTCTGAACTAGAACGACGTGTGGTGTTTTAGCGACTATTTTCGCTAAATAACAGTCGCCAAAAGTTAAAAAAAAAATGCGTGTTACTGCAGTGAGTAATTTCTGTCGGGATTCCCTTCCGCGTTACTGGGATTCATTCACGGGCGCGGTGGGTTCAGTATTTTAATTGAAATGTCTGCTGCCGTGTGAATGTGTGTGAGAGTACGTATCCATTTGCATGTGAGTATGGCCCACGTTTTGCGCGCGCTCGTAATCGCCCCGTCGTCGTCCGTCTGAGCCACTTCCTGCAGCACGAAAATGGCGAATCGTCCAGTTAGTCGCGACTTCCCAGTGGCCCACACGCACTTGCACACTCATCACTAAGCCTAATCCAATATCACATTCTCTGCGGCGGGAAACTTTTCTACCTAGCATCCCCAACTCATTTGATTTTGACCTGAGAGCTTGGACGATGATTTTTTTTTTGTTAAACAACTCGTGGATCAAATACTAAATTTAATGGGCTACACAATCAGATAGTTTGCATTTGAAAAAAAAATAAAAAATAAAAAAAAAGTTTTTCAAAAATTAATTTCGATAAAATAAACTTATCCAATTAACACGAAAAATATCTGATTTTATGCGGAAAACCCTCTATTTTACACATCTGTTTAACTATTGTGAAAATAGAAATAAATCAACGAGTTCATCTCAAAATACGAATGGACGTCACTGTGATTTTCTATTGTTCTCGCCAAATATACAATCTAGGCGCCACCGTGATTTGTAATTGTTCTCGCCACCTAGCGGTTCAGCAGATTTTTTATTTTTTAGTAGATCAGTCCATTATATTTTTTTCCACAATTTCCTGTCTCTTGTCTTTTCCTTCCATCCTCTGACACCATTGCAGGTGGATTACGACACTTGTTTCGTTTATTACTTATTATTCAATAAATCTGCAATAAACAGTGGTGAATTCCGGGGGGGGGAATCGGTTTATTACCTCCCTCCCTCCCTAAGAATTTAAGATTCCATATTCCAAACAAATAATATAACCGGTAAATTTTTCCAACGCTTCAAAACATTGGAAAATGATAAGGAAATTTCACGTAACAGGTGTATGAGAGCGAAAGCACCAGTTTATTTATCTTTTTTTTTAATTACCCCCCCCCCCCCCCCCCCAGACTAGTTGGCTGGAAACGACCTTGGCGATAAGTGAAGTTGTCTCATTGTCTCAAGTTAATTTACAAAAAAAAGGTTATAACGAGTACCAGAAGATCTAATGACTTTGTTCTAATTATGCCACTGATTATTGTTGATGTTATTGTCGTTCATCAATACAAATGCAATTCAAATACATTGTGTCATCGAGTCCACTGTATCATCCGGCATGGAGGGCAATTATTAATCCGGGAGCGCCACGAAAAGTAGAAATTCCCGCATCGTGCTCTCGGTCGTTCCAATTCCCACAGGGTTCTATATTTAGTGAAGCGCGCCGTGTCTTCGGATGTGGAGCAAGAGTCGGAGGTCAACAGTCGACCTCTTCTTCCATCGTCTACCCGACGAACGCAGATTAGAGACAAAATCGCGCGCAAGAACCACAATACGATTATTCCAAAACCGGCGTTATTTTTGTTGGGTAAAAAAAAAATGGCACACCCATGTAGTGCCGCTGTTTTATAGCAGCGATGGGCAACCTTCGGACCATTTATACATCCAATCAAATTGCTGTTTTTTTTTTGCATATTGTCATGCTTTAGTCTCTTATCTAAGATTGATCCAATGATTATAAAAGAAAAAATCGAGCTTACACATGAAATGTAAGTACCGTACAGCCATGATGTGGCAATTGTTTTAGTAGGAAATCGAATACAGATTATTCTTCTATGTATCTTGAGCTTTTGAAGAAAATTCCTCGTTCGGTGATTTTTTTACAATTTTTCAAACCGTTGAATGCAATTTTTGTTTTCCTAAATCAAATTTGAAATGTTACCATTTTGTCTCCAGCCATGATGTGGCAATTGTTTCAACAAGAAATCGAACACAGATTATTCTTCTATGTTTCTTGAGCTTTGGAAGAAAATTCCTCGTTCGGTGATTTTTTTACAATTTTTCAAACCGTTGAATGCAATTTTTGTTTTCCTAAATCAAATTTGAAATGTTGCCATTTTGTCTCCAGCCATGATGTGGCAATTGTTTCGACAAGAAATCGAACACAGATTATTCTTCTATGTTTCTTGAGCTTTGGAAGAAAATTCCTCGTTCGGTGATTTTTTTACAATTTTTCAAACCGTTGAATGCAATTTTTGTTTTCCCAAATCAAATTTCAAATGTTACCATTTTGTCTCCAGCCATGATGTGGCAATTGTTTCAACAAGAAATCGAACACAGATTATTCTTCTATGTTTCTTGAGCTTTGGAAGAAAATTCCTCGTTCGGTGATTTTTTTACAATTTTTCAAACCGTTGAATGCAATTTTTGTTTTCCCAAATCAAATTTGCAATGTTGCCGTTTTGTTTCCAGCCATGATGTGGCAATTGTTTCAACAAGAAATCGAACACAGATTATTCTTCTATGTTTCTTGATCTTTTGAAGAAAATTTCTCGTTCGGTGATTTTTTTACAATTTTTCAAACCGTTGAATGCAATTTTTGTTTTCCCAAATCAAATTTCAAATGTTGCCATTTTGTCTCCAGCCATGATGTTGCAATTGTTTCAACAAGAAATCGAACACAGATTATCCTTCTATGTATCTTGAGCTTTTGAAGAAAATTCCTCGTTCGGTGATTTTTTTACAATTTTTCAAACCGTTGAATGCAATTTTTGTTTTCCCAAATCAAATTTGAAATGTTGCCATTTTGTTCCCACCCATGATGTGGCAATTGTTTGAACGAAAAATCGAATACAGACTATTCTTCTATGTATTTTGAGCTTTTGAAGAAAATTCCTCGTTCGGTGATTTTTTTACAATTTTTCAAACCGTTGAATGCAATTTTTGTTTTCCCAAATCAAATTTGAAATGTTGCCATTTTGTCTCCAGCCATGATGTGGCAATTGTTTAAACGAAACATCGAATACAGACTATTCTTCTATGTATCTTGAGCTTTTGAAGAAAATTCCTCGTTCAGTGATTTTTTTACAATTTTTTAAACCGTTGAATGAAATTTTTATTTTCCCAAATAAAATTTGAAATCTTGAGCTTTTGAAGAAAAATCCTCCTTCGATGATTTTTTTAACCGTTGAATGCAATTTTTGTTTTCCCAAATCAAATTCGCAATGTTGCCGTTTTGTTTCCAGCCATGATGTGGCAATTGTTTGAACGAGAAATCGAACACAGATTATTCTTCTATGTTTCTTGAGTTTTTGAAGAAAATTCCTCGTTCGGTGATTTTTTTACAATTTTTTAAACCGTTGAATGCAATTTTTGTTTTCCCAAATCAAATTTGAAATGTTGCCATTTTGTTCCCACCCATGATGTGGCAATTGTTTGAACGAAAAATCGAATACAGACTATTCTTCTATGTATTTTGAGCTTTTGAAGAAAATTCCTCGTTCGGTGATTTTTTTACAATTTTTCAAACAGTTGAATGCAATTTTTGTTTTCCCAAATCAAATTTGAAATGTTGCCGTTTTGTCTCCAGCCATGATGTGGCAATTGTTTCAACAAGAAATCGAACACAGATTATTCTTCTATGTTTCTTGAGTTTTTGAAGAAAATTCCTCGTTCGGTGATTTTTTTACAATTTTTCAAACCGTTGAATGCAATTTTTGTTTTCCTAAATCAAATTTGAAATGTTGCCATTTTGTTTCCAGCCATGATGTTGCAATTGTTTCAACAAGAAATCGAACACAGATTATTCTTCTATGTATCTTGAGATTTTGAAGAAAATTCCTCGTTCGGTGATTTTTTTTTACAATTTTTCAAACCGTTGAATGCAATTTTTGTTTTCCCAAATAAAATTTGAAATGTTGCCGTTTTGTTTCCAGCCATGATGTGGCAATTGTTTAAACGAAAAATCGAATACAGACTATCCTTCTATGTATCTTGAGCTTTTGAAGAAAATTCCTCGTTCGGTGATTTTTTTACAATTTTTCAAACCGTTGAATGCAATTTTTGTTTTCCCAAATCAAATTTGAAATGTTACCATTTTGTCTCCAGCCATGATGTGGCAATTGTTTCAACAAGAAATCGAACACAGATTATTCTTCTATGTATCTTGAGATTTTGAAGAAAATTCCTCGTTCGGTGATTTTTTTTTACAATTTTTCAAACCGTTGAATGCAATTTTTGTTTTCCCAAATCAAATTTTAAATGTTACCATTTTGTCTCCAGCCATAATATACCAATTGTTTCAACAAGAAATCGAATACAGACTATTCTTCTACGTATCTTGAGCTTTTAAAGAAAATTCCTCGTTCGGTGATTTTTTTACAATTTTTCAAACCGTTGAATGCAATTTTTGTTTTCCCAACTCAAATTTGAAATGTAACCATTTTATTCCAGCCAATTGTTTTAACGAGAAATCGAACACAGATTATTCTTTTATGTATTTTAAGCTTTTGAAGCAAATTCATCGTTCGTTTGATGATTTCTAGAAAGTCTAGCGTTTTTTTTTTTACTGTCTGATCATACGAAATTTACTTTATTGTATACCAAACATCTATATTGAAATAAACTTGTCATGCAGTACGTTTATACATTTTCAAGCCATCAGCGTATAATATAAATTCAGGAGTCGTGGAGCACTTGTTAACGTCATCAATGAAAATGTTGGAAATATGAGAGGCCCCAAGTGAGATCCCTGAGGCACACCGGACGCAACACAGACACTACGAAACCATTCGGCACCACGCGCACTGGGACCGATCACTAATATATAATTTTATCCAACGGATAAAGTTGTTTATCGAAGTTTCCATTAAGCGAATGCACTTTTCTTTACGCTTTTCGAAGGATTAACGATCGACGCGAGCGATGGCATTCATGTGTGTGTTTTTTTTTACGTCTCGATGGGGGAGTAGTGGTCTGTACACACACACACACAACCTGGCGCCGGTTGTCTTAGGTCAGTTCGTGTAAAAATAAAAAAGGAATCGCGAATCGTCCCTTTCCTCTTCCCTCTCTCTCGGTCTCGCTTGCGATATCTGGCTATAAATAGGGAGGAGAATCTACACACACACATACAAATTCCCATTGAAGCTTTTACTGCGGCGCGCGTAAAAATCGCAACAGGAATGCGAGTGTGCGCCGGGACCGGTGCCAGACTAAACAAACGCTTATTCATAAATGCGAGATGCTGATGATGATGATGGTTTGCTTCTTTTTCAGCCCAATCGACATTCCGAACGGAAAGGAATTCCACAGTGCAAAATTATGATCTTGGTGTGCGCAATATTTGAAACTAGACGTTTTGTAATAATAGTTTTCGCTGTAAACGACTCGGTATGGTGCGCGGCAGAGGAATCGGCCGTTTTTCAATTAACAATTAAAAATAGTAAAGATCATCCGAGGCAAATTTGCATTATACGAAAATGAAGCTGATATGTTGCCATTTTACATTAACAAAAGCATTTCGCTCTGATGACAGACGGTTGCCCGCAGTGATCAAAAGTTTGCGGCCACCCCTGATATAGATCAACAGAAAAAGATTAAAATTTTCAGCATAAAACAGAATTGGGTGAATTTTCATCATCCGGAGCGACAAGAATACGTCAAGGCTAAAATTTTCGTAATTATTCAAAGTGGGACATAAATTTTTTGCGACAGAGTGGCGAGCGCGCGCTCGCGTGGGTCGCGAAAAACGGCACATTTTCGCAATCCGCCGATTTTTTTCTTTCTTATTCGGGGACACGGTCGCGCGCGCGCCCGCGGACGCTCCCCGAAAAATCCAAAAATGTCTTTTGCGCGGGACGATCCAAACTGGACACGCACTCCAAAACGGGTCGCCCCGTCGTCGTCGTCGCAGTCGTCGGGGTCCATGAGTCAATCGCACGTGACTCACACATTCGCGTTTCGCTTATTTTCGGTTGGTTATCTGCCGATTGCATTTTTGCTTAATTATATTGAACAATGGAGTAATTGGGTAGATAACTGGTGCGATTTTATCTTTAACGAATTCCTCTCGCATGTCGATAATAATGGGGCCTTATCTTCAAATTCATGAACAACAAAGAAAAAAACTCTATAGATATTGTGCAAAAGCTTTATCTTCAAATTCGTGATTTTGCCCAACAAAGAAAAAACTAAACTCGATGAAAATGATACAAAAGCCTCATCTTCAAATTCATAATTTTGCCAAACAAAAAAATTAAACTCGATGAAAATTTTACAAAAGCCTTATCTTCAAATTCATGAACAAGAAAAAACTAAACTCGATGAAAATTTTTCAAAAGCCTCATCTTCAAATTCACGAACAAAAAAAAAATAAATTCAGTGAAAATGAACAAATTAGGAACAACCTACTTGTTGCAGAAAGCATTAGTTAAATTCAATAAAACGAAATGTAGCCTCAATATATGAATATTCAACCTGTTCGTAACTCTGCAATCAAAATTAAGTCTTACTAAGACTACAAAAAAATGACTTATTGAAACAACTACTTCCCTGGCTAGTGCCACTCGGCACGGATATTGGGATTTACAAAAATTTACGAAGAATATCAGCACGTGCAGTTTTTCCACAAATTTACACACAACCTGTCTTCATTGCAAAACCATCATTACAAAATATTCATTAGTGGTTTTGCGTTGCGTTTCAAAACCGTTTCTTTTTTTTTTGTTATTGTTGACACGTCGCGTGAATTACGCGACGAGTGTGGAGAACCACCAGGAAGATGGTTACCGTTATTGGAGACGCGCGCGCGCGCGCGAGAACAATAGAAACATCATCTCTAACAATTGATCGATAAACAATAGAAAATACACCATCAAAAACGCAACGCGTGTCCGGATACAATTGTCGCAATCAAGGGCGGCTCGTCATATAGAGCCAAGGAGCCATGGCACTACGTGTAGTTTCAAGCTCGTCAACAATTTTTAATTAAATGTAAAAACGTCATTTCAAATGTCCAAACGATAACTTTAACGAGTAGAGAAAAATTTAATTCGTTCTCCAACACGTGAACGGTGCCAACTTACTTCTGGTACGGCATTTCGTTAGAATATGGGCTGCAGCGGGGTGGTGCGCGGTTGGGGGAGAACGCGTCCTGAACGTGCATCTGGAGCCAAATAAATTCTGGCTCATCGCTTGCGCTCCATGACGACGCACACTTGTTAGCCGCATTTTCCGCGTCGTACATGACGATCGGCTCTACCATCAAAATGTTCCACGAGCCGCCACTGGTCGCAATGTTAGCGCGCAAATTACAGCCCAAATCCAGAGCCGATAATTCTCGGTTTTGTTTGCGCATGAATAACTCGCGATCCATTTAAGTTTATTGCAAAAATTTTGGAGATTTAGATTCTGGAGTACATCGCGTTGTTGAATTTGCAATAAAATAATTTGCGCTTTAAATTGTTTTTTTACGTGAACACGTTACGCGTTTTCCTGTTTTTTTTTCTTTTTTATTTCATTTTTTTTTAGTGAAAGCGCGCGAACGGTTCTTCTCTCCTGAATGTCGAAAATTGGCTGCCGCCGACCCGGACGACCTCCTGACGGCCGATTGAAACACCGCCCGAAATGTCATCCGCGGTAATCACTGTGACATTTAATAAAAGACGATCGAACGACCGTTATTATTACGCCAGGCCGACTAGATTTCGAACGCTTCTCCAACGTAATTCCGTTATATGTTCAGGCGTGCGCGCAAATAACATATTACAAAGTGAATCTCGGCCGATTCGAGATTATCCTTTAACAACAAAGCAACGGTTTGCCATTTAAAAGATTCAATTTCATAATAGTAATAATAATAATATCTCTTTATTTGATGTTATAAAACAAGTTTTGATTGATGGTCTATTAAATTCTGCAAAAATTAAATTAGATTTGCAAATCATCGTTTTATCAAACTAAATGAAGTTTTTAAAAATTCACCAATTATTTCGCAAATTGTGAATTTTTGAAAATTTTAGATCTCGAATTGTGTATTACTCGTGTTAAAAATTTAAAAAAAATATATAAAACGTATATATAATTCTACAAAAATTAAATTAGATTTGCAAATCATGGTTTCATCAAACTAAATGGAGTTTTTGAAAATCCACCAATTATTTCGTGAGTATTGAATTTTTTTTAAATTTTAATTTTCGAATTGTGTAATACTCGAGTGAAAAAATAAAAAAAAAAATATAAAACATGTCGACGAAATTCTCCAAAAATTAAATTAGATTTGCAAATCATCGTTTTATCAAACTAAATGGAGATTTTGACAATCCACCAATTATTTCGTGAGTATTGAATTTTTTGAAAATTTTAATTTTCGAATTGTGTAATTCTCGAGTGAAAAAAAAATATAAAACGTGTCGACGAAATTCTGCAAAAATTAAATTAGGTTTGCAAATCATCGTTTTATCAAACTAAATGGAGTTTTTAAAAATCCACCAATTATTTCGCGAATTGTGATTTTTTGAAAATTTTAGATCTCGAATTGTGTAATACTTGAGTTAAAAATTAAAAAAAAATATATAAAACGTGTCGACGAAATTCTGCAAAAATTAAATTAGATTTGCAAATCATCGTTTTATCAAACTAAATGGAGTTTTTGAAAATCCACAAATTATTTCGTGAGTATTGAATTTTTTGAAAATTTTAATTTTCGAATTGTGTAATACTCGAGTGAAAAAATAAAAGAAAATATAAAACGTGCCGGCGAAATTCTACAAAAATTAAATTAGATTTGCAAATCATCGTTTTATCAAACTAAATGGAGTTTTTGAAAATTCACCAATTATTTCGTGAGTATTGAATTTTTTGAAAATTTTAATTTTCGAATTGTGTAATACTCGAGTGAAAAAATAAAAGAAAATATAAAACGTGCCGGCGAAATTCTACAAAAATTAAATTAGATTTGCAAATCATCGTTTTATCAAACTAAATGGAGATTTTGAAAATCCACCAATTATTTCGTGAGTATTGAATTTTTTTTAAATTTAAATTTTCGAATTGTGTAATACTCGAGCAAAAAAATAAAAGAAAATATAAAACGTGTCGACGAAATTCTGCAAAAATTAAATTCGATTCGCAAATCATCGTTTTATCAAACTAAATGGAGTTTTTGAAGATCCACCAATTATTTCGTGAGTATTGAATTTTTTGAAAATTTTAATTTTCGAATTGTGTAATACACATAATAATTGTGAAAAAATAAAAAAAAAATATAAAACATGTCGACGAAATTCTCCAAAAATTAAATTAGATTTGCAAATCATCGTTTTATCAAACTAAATGGAGATTTTGACAATCCACCAATTATTTCGTGAGTATTGAATTTTTTGAAAATTTTAATTTTCGAATTGTGTAATTCTCGAGTGAAAAAATAAAAAAAAATATAAAACGTGTCGACGAAATTCTGCAAAAATTAAATTAGATTTGCAAATCATCGTTTTATCAAACTAAATGGAGATTTTGACAATCCACCAATTATTTCGTGAGTATTGAATTTTTTGAAAATTTTAATTTTCGAATTGTGTAATACTCGAGGGAAAAAATAAAAAAAAATATATAAAACGTGTCTACTAAATTCTACAAAAATTAAATTAGATTTGCAAATCATCGTTTTATCAAACTAAATGGAGTTTTTGAAAATCCACCAATTATTTCGTAAGTATTGAATTTTTTGAGAATTTTAATTTTCGAATTGTGTAATACTCGAGCAAAAAAATAAAAAAAAATATAAAACGTGTCGACGAAATTCTGCAAAAATTAAATTAGATTTGCAAATCATCGTTTTATCAAACTAAATGGAGATTTTGACAATCCACCAATTATTTCGTGAGTATTGAATTTTTTGAAAATTTTAATTTTCGAATTGTGTAATACTCGAGGGAAAAAATAAAAAAAAATATATAAAACGTGTCTACTAAATTCTACAAAAATTAAATTAGATTTGCAAATCATCGTTTTATCAAACTAAATGGAGATTTTGACAATCCACCAATTATTTCGTGAGTATTGAATTTTTTGAAAATTTTAATTTTCGAATTGTGTAATACTCGAGGGAAAAAATAAAAAAAAATATATAAAACGTGTCTACTAAATTCTACAAAAATTAAATTAGATTTGCAAATCATCGTTTTATCAAACTAAATGGAGTTTTTGAAAATCCACCAATTATTTCGTAAGTATTGAATTTTTTGAGAATTTTAATTTTCGAATTGTGTAATACTCGAGCAAAAAAATAAAAAAAAATATAAAACGTGTCGACGAAATTCTGCAAAAATTAAATTAGATTTGCAAATCATCGTTTTATCAAACTAAATGGAGTTTTTGAAAATCCACCAATTATTTCGTAAGTATTGAATTTTTTGAAAATTTTAATTTTCGAATTGTGTAATACTCGAGGGAAAAAATAAAAAAAATATATAAAACGTGTCGACTAAATTCTACAAAAATTAAATTAGATTTGCAAATCATCGTTTTATCAAACTAAATGGAGTTTTTGAAAATCCACCAATTATTTCGTAAGTATTGAATTTTTTGAAAATTTTAATTTTCGAATTGTGTAATACTCGAGCAAAAAAATAAAAAAAAATATAAAACGTGTCGACGAAATTCTGCAAAAATTAAATTAGATTTGCAAATCATCGTTTTATCAAGCTAAATGGAGTTTTTGAAAATTCACCAATTATTTCGTGAGTATTGAATTTTTTGAAAATTTTAATTTTCGAATTGTGTAATACTCGAGCAAAAAAATTAAAAAAAATATAAAACGTGCCGACTAAATTCTACAAAAAATTAAATTGGATTTGGAAATCATCGTTTTATTAAACTAAATGGAGTTTTTGAAAATCCACCAATTATTTCGTGAGTATTGAATTTTTTGAAAATTTTAATTTTCGAATTGTGTAATACTCGAGCAAAAAAATAAAAGAAAATATAAAACGTGCCGGCGAAATTCTACAAAAATTAAATAAGATTTGCAAATCATCGTTTTATCAAACTAAATGGAGTTTTTGAAAATCCACCAATTATTTCGTGAGTATTGAATTTTTTGAAAATTTTAATTTTCGGATTGTGCAATACTCGAGCAAAAAAATTAAAAGAAATATAAAACGTGTCGACGAAATTCTGCAAAAATTAAATTAGATTTAAAAATCACCGTTTCATCAAACTAAATGGAGTTTTTGAAAATCCACCAATTATTTCGTGAGTATTGAATTTTTTGAAAATTTTAATTTTCGGATTGTGCAATACTCGAGCAAAAAAATTAAAAGAAATATAAAACGTGTCGACGAAATTCTGCAAAAATTAAATTAGATTTAAAAATCACCGTTTCATCAAACTAAATGGAGTTTTTGAAAATCCACCAATTATTTCGTGAGTATTGAATTTTTTGAAAATTTTAATTTTCGAATTGTGTAATACTCGAGCAAAAAAATAAAAGAAAATATAAAACGTGTCGACGAAATTCTACAAAAATTAAATTAGATTTAAAAATCATCGTTTTATCAAATTAAGCAGGGCCGGCTCGTTATATAGAGCCAAGCAGCCATGGCACTAGCAAGAATTTTTAATAAATTCTTAAAACACTTTTTCGCCAGTTACTTTGGTCTGGCAAGATAAATCGTTATATCTCTCTCTCTCTCTTTAAAAAAAGGGGGGGGGGGATATTGTATAAGTGGCTCTACCATCAACATGTTCCACGAGCCGCCACTGGTTGTTTCCACGAATTTTCTTAACTTTTCAATTCATTATTTGGTACAGTTATATATCATTATAACTATATATGTATTTCGATTACGATGGTTTTGTGTGGATTACCAACATCTGGTACCGGATTAACGCACGAAGAATTTTGGGTACACATTAATCATCAACTTGTTTTTTTCTACGTTTCGCTTCATTAGTTTTAATTTATCTGCAGCTTAATCGAACGAGGATTAATTAAACGTCTCACCTTCGGTACGTTCGCAATATATATTTTTTTAAATTTATATATACAATCGTCGCGCAAACGAAGATTAATTGCAATTAAATACAAAGTGTTGTTCGTTTTGTTTCCTTTCTTGTAGACACTTGTGCACGGTTTTATAATGTCCGGTTTGCTGACGGTGGACTCAAACGTTTTACATTCGCCGCGTTCACGTCCACCGCCTAATCAGACATTATAAAACTGGGCATTACTCGTATCTATTCTTTATTCCATCAGTAATTTTATTTATACTGTACCAGATGCCCCTGTCCAAATCACTTAGAATGTGACATTTTTTTAGTAACTATTCTTTAATTTTACACTTAATTTGTCACTGGAAACCAGGGGCGGCTCGTTATATAGAGCCATGGCACTAGTTGTAGTTTTAAGCTCAGCAAGAATTTTTAATTAATTCTTAAAACACTTTTTGGCCTAGGAAGATAAATCGTTCTTTCTTTTTTTCCAAAAAGGAGGGGATGGGATATATTGTATAAGTGACTACCATGAATATGTTCCACGAGCCGCCACTGGTGGAAACTTAATTCGTAAGTGTTAGCTTTTCTGACAGATTATTAAGAAAAGGTTTACTAAAACAAACGCATAATAAATATCAAAAATAAAAAATATGCTAATAAGGAATGGAACACATTTATTAAAATATATGAATACTCCGTAATTCGGGAAACCATCGATTACATTTATTAAAGGTGGGTGCAGTTTCATTGTTTTACCAAACTCAAATTTGACGTAATTTTTATGTACGACATTCTGAAAATGTGTTTTTTTTTGTCTCATACAACATGATTACGATAGAAAAGGAAAAAAAAATACCTGAGGTATTTCCACGACTATATCTCGTAAGCCTCTACGGTGACTGACATGCCGAAATTTTCGAAAAAAAAAATAAAGATTGACCATCTACCGGTTTTATGATTCATTAATTTCTCACTTAACCCGTGGTGAAAAATAATTATATAATTTGATTAATTAAAGTGTTTTAATTAATCAAATTACCGGTTTTATTTAAATTTCAGGGTTTCCATGCCAAAATTGACAATTTTAGTAGCGAGACTGAACTTCTGTTGGTTATCTAATGTTTTAAGGGTTGCCAACAATTTTCGACTTTTTGATCTGACTGTATATTTTTTTTTATTTTTCTGATTCTGAAAGTTGTAAAGAAAAAAAAAACGATAATAAACGAGTGAGGGCGTCGAAAACGTCCGGCCGTCAGTCAGTCACGGTATTTCTAAATTTACTCGCGCACGCAAACGCACCAAGTTCATCTCCTGACATTGACATTTATCTCCGGTAGCTATATTTGAAAACGGTTGATGATCGGCATCGGAAAACCTCAGCAGCCATGAACAGGAGGAAAACTATAAAAGGGTCCCCCCTTCTAACTTTTTAACAAAAATTGCATTAAAAATGATTTCCTGAAGAAACCACTGGTTGGATCCGAGGTTTCTTGACGTCACTCGAAAGATCGCTTCAAGACGCTTCAGAAAATGTACTTTCGTAGGCACAAATGTTAATTTTAAGCGCGTTCGCAAAGAAAAAGTGAAAATGGAAAAAATCGAAAAAATCAACTTTTTTAATAATCATCGTGGACCTTCATGTAATACCTTTTTTTTCATCAGAAGAACGATGCAAACCGATTGGCGTTAAAAAATTTCATCTAAAAAAAATTGCAAAAAAGTTGGCTAGTCACCGTGAAAAATTTTGAAAAAAGTCGATTTTTTCAGACTTTGAACGTCCGTAGCGGCTAAACGAAAACTCCAAATGGAACGCGGATTGCAAATCTGTGCTCCTTTGGTGTTAATTAGTCGGATTCAATTAAAATTGGGGATTTTAAATTTTTGATGAAAACCCGAAAAACTACCCAAGGGTCCCCCCTTCTTACTTTTTCCCAAAAATTGGCTTTGAAATGGTTTCCTGCAAAAACCACTGGTTCGATTCGGGGTTTCTATACGTCACTGGAAAGATCCCTTCAAGACGCTTCAGAAAATCTACTTGCGCAAACAGAAATGTCAATTTTAAGCCTGTGACGCGTTCGCAAAGAAAATTCGAAAATTGAAAAAATCGAAAAAATGAACTTTCTTCAAAATCATCGTAGACCTTTATGTAATACCTTTTTTTACATCAGAAGAACGAGCTAAATTGATTGGCGTTAAAAAATTTCATCCAGAGAAAATTGCAAAAAAGTTGGCAAGTCACCATGAACTTTATGGAGAAATTTTGAAAAAAGTCGATTTTTTCAAACTTTGAACGGCTGTAGCGGCCGAACGAAAAATCCAATTTGAACGCGGATTGCAAATCTGTGTTCCTCGTGTGTCAATTAGTCGGATTTGATTAAAATTGGCGATTTTTTATTTTTGACAAAAACCCGAAATTCTATCCAAGGGTCCCCCCTTCTTACTTATTAACAAAAATTGCATTACAAATGATTTCCTGAAGAAACCACAGGTTGGATCCTGGGTTTCTTGACGTCACTCGAAAGATCGCTTCAAGACGCTTCAGAAAATGTACTTTCGCAAGAACAAATGTCAATTTGAAGCCCGTGACACGTCAGCAAAAAAAACTCGAAAATGGAAAAAATCGAAAAAATCAACTTTTTCAATAATCATCGTGGATCTTTATGTAACACCTTTTTTTTCATCAGAAGAACGAGACAAATCGATTGGCGTTAAAACATTTCATCTAGAAAAAATTGCAAAAAAGTTGGTAAGTCACCGTGGAAAATTTTGAAAAAAGTCGATTTTTCAGACTTTGAACGGCCGCAGCGGCTAAACGAAAACTCCAAGTTGAACGCGGTTTGCAAATCGGAGCTCCTCGTATGTCAATTAGTCGGATTCAGTTAAAATTGGAGATGTTTAATTTTTGACGAAAACGTGAAAAAATACACGAGTAAACCCCTTGGAACTTTTGTTAAAAAATGCAATTTTCCTAATAATCACCGTAGACTATTGAAGTATACCTTCTTTTTCATCAGAAAGACGAGAGAAATTGGTTTCCGTTAAAAAATTTCAGCTATCTTTAATAGCAAAAAAATTAGTCAGTCACCATGAACATTTTAGAAAATTAAAAAAAATAATTGATTTTTCAGACTTTGGTCGGCCGTAGCGGCCGAACGAAAACTCCAAATTGAACGCGGATTTCAAATCTGTGCTCCTTGGGTGTTAATTAGTCGGATTCAATTAAAACTGGGGATTTTAAATTTTTGATGAAAACCCGAAAAACTACCCAAGGTAGTTTTTCCCAAAAATTGGCTTTGAAATGGTTTCCTGCAAAAACCACTGGTTCGATTCGGGGTTTCTATACGTCACTGGAAAGATCCCTTCAAGACGCTTCAAAAAATGTACCGGCCCAACCACAAATGTCAATTTTAAGCCCGTGACGCGTTCTCGAAGAAAACTCGAAAATGAAAAAAATTTAAAAAATCAACTTTCTTAATAAACATCGTAGACCTTTATGTAATACCTTTTTTTTCAACAGAAGAACGAGACAAATTGATTGACATAAAAAAAATTCGTCTAGAAAAAATTGCAAAAAAGTTGGCAAGTCACCTTGGAAAATTTTGAAATAATCCATTTTTTCAGATTTTGAACAGCCGTAGCGGCTAAACGAAAACTCCAAATCGAACGCGGATTTAAAATCCGTGCTCGTTGGGTGCTAATTAGTCGGATGTAATTAAAATTGGCGATTTTGAATTTTTGACAAAAACTTGAAAAACTACCCTTCTTACTTTTTCCCAAAAATTAGCTTTGAAAGGATTTCCTGAAGAAACCACTGGTTGGATCCGGGGTTTCTTGACGTCACTCGAAAGATCGCTTCAAGACGCTTCAGAAAATGTACTTTCGCAAGAACAAATGTTAATTTGAAGCCCGTGATGCGTCAGCAAAGAAAATTCGAAAAAATCAACTTTTTGAATAATCATCGTGGATCTTTATGTAATACCTTTTTTGTCATCAGAAGAACGAGACAAATCGATTGGCGTTAAAAAATTTCATGCAGAAAAAAATGCAAAAAACTTAGCATGTCACCATGAACTTTATGGAGAAATTTTGAAAAAAGTCGATTTTTTCAAACTTTGAACGGCTGTAGCGGCCGAACGAAGAATCCAATTTGAACGCGGATTGCAAATCTGTGTTCCTCGTGTGTCAATTAGTCGGATTTGGTTTGGTATTTTTGACAAAAACCCGAAATTCTATCCAAGGGTCCCCCCTTCTTACTTTTTAACAAAAATTGCATTAAAAATGATTTCCTGAAGAAACCACTGGTTGGATCCTGGGTATCTTGACGTCACTCGAAAGATCGCTTTAAGACGTTTCAGAAAATGTACTTTCGCAGGAACAAATGTCAATTTGAAGCCCGTGACTCGTCAGCAAAAAAACTCGAAAATGGAAAAAATCGAAAAAATCAACTTTTTTAATAACCATCGTGGATCTTTATGTAATACCTTTTTTTTCATCAGAAGAACGAGATAAATCGATTGGCGTTAAAAAATTTCATCTAGAAAAAATTGCAAAAAAGTCACCGTGGAAAATTTTGAAAAAAGTAGATTTTTTCAGACTTTGAACAGCCGTAGCGGCTAAACGAAGAATCCAAATCGAACGCGGATTTCAAATCCGTGCTCGTTGGGTGCTAATTAGTCGGTTGCAATTAAAATTGGCGATTTTGAATTTTTGACGAAAACTTGAAAAACTACACAATGGTCCCCCCTTCTTACTTTTTCCCAAAAATTGGCTTTGAAATGGTTTCCTGAAGAAACCACTGGTTCGATTCAGGGTTTCTGTACGTCACTGGAAAGATCCCTTCAAGACGTTTCAGAAAATCTACCTGCGCAAGCAGAAATGTCAATTTTAAGCCCGTGACGCGTTTGCAAAGAAAACTCGAAAATGAAAAAAATTGAAAAAATCAACTTTTTTAATAATCATCGTCGATCTTTATGTAATAACTTTTTTTTCAACAGAAAAACGAGACAAATCGATTGGCGTTAAAAAATTTCATCTAAAAAAAATTGTAAAAAAGTTGGCAAGTCACCGTGGAAAATTTTGAAAAAAGTCGATTTTTTCAGAATTTGGACGGTCGTAGCGGCTAAACGAGGAATCAAAATCGAACGCGGATTTCAAATCCATGCTCGTTGGGTGCTAATTAGTTGGATGTAATTCAAATTGGCGATTTTGAATTTTTGACGAAAACTTGAAAAATCATCCAAGGGTCCCCCCTTCTTACTTTTCCCCAAAAATTGGCTTTGAAATTATTTCCTGAAGAAACCACTGGTTCAATTCGGGGTTTCTATACGTCACTGAAAAGATCTCTTCAAGACGTTTCAGAAAATCAACTTTCGCAAGAAAAAATGTCAATTTTAAGCGCGTGACGCGTTAGCAAAGAAAACTCGAAAATGGAAAAAATTGAAAAAAATCAACTTTCTTAATAATAATATACCTTTTTTTTCATGAGAAGAATGAGATCAATCGATTCACTATGAATTTTTTTAGAAAATCTTCTCGCAATTTATTTTGTATTCACGGCGGATTATTATATCCACGCGAGATTATTTCGGGAGGAATGCTGGAACGCAGGAATGTGCGTATCCTGTGCGCGCCATCCCTCATCCGTTTCTCTTCTCAATGGCCTGGACGCGAGCCATCCGCGCGCTCTGGAAACGGGCGAGGGAGAGAAGAGAGAGGGAGCAAAAAAGGGGGCCCCCGGTGCCCGCTGGACGGGGGCCAATTACAACAACGACCACATTCCTGTCCGGATGCGCCTCCTTTAATCGGCGAAGGTAATTATAGCGTCACGCGCAAACATTTCACGCTCCTCTCTCTAAACATCCAGAACGATAAACTCCTCACGAGTTAATCACCTCTCGCACAAATATGCATCTAACATACTTGTACCATGCAGAAAATTATCGTCAAATTCTAATCGTATTGCAATATGTGTTGGTTGTCTTCATAGCGGTGGCGGCTCTCGGCGGGGTGACTTAGGTAGCAGAGATCTGTATTACCAACTCTACTACCTCAGCCGTACCATGAATGAAATAGCAGAGATGGTAATACAGATCTCTGCATACCATGAGTAACGGTTTCATGTCAAGCTGACATTTAAAGTTAAATAAATTCCCCTCGGGACAAAAATGCCTCCAAATAAGGCAAGAAGAAGCAAAATATTGCAAATATTACATTAAATATAAAGTACACCATGAAGTAACTACAGATACGAGTGGAAGATCATCAATGGAATGAACTCTGCCTTTTCCACGCGTCATCAGAATTTTAGTTGATTTTTTTATGTACAATTATTTGAAATGTTATGTAAATACGAGGAATAAACAATAAATACATACATAGCATCTTTCTAAAAAAAGGGCCAACGACCAAGCTCTTTACGCCAACAAATTCTAAATATTTGCATTCGGAGTTTTAATATAGTCTGGCCGTTCTATGATGGCATCTGATGTGATTAACTTAGGCCACCCTCATTTGCGTGTTGGGCGGGTGCCTAAGATTCTCAATTAGCGAACATGAGATTGGGTTGCGTGCACATTTATTTTCAAAGTTATCTGTAACCTTTTAAGAACCACTGATTTATAAACAGAAGCCGATACTTCACCTCAGATGCCATCGTAGCGCGGCCAGATTATATAATAGATAAGCAAGAAATAGTGATGATTATTTCTTTACAAAATGAAGTGCGAATTACTGAACTCTATACATACTTACCAAGGAAATACCAGACTTTGGTTCATTCTTTCACTCAAACGAATGCGTTTTTCGCACTCGTAGAAAATGTTCTCGCCGCGTCGATTTATAAGATTCGTATTGCTCGAAAATCAGGAAATCTTCATTAATATGCAGAAACGGACACAAAACATGCTTACTTTGTAACTTACAGCTGTACCAGTATCTCGGGTCGTGTGGCGGGCAAATTTGCGCGAGAGCAACTCTCCTCGTGTTACTGGTAGAGTTATACCTACAATTAATTATAATTATAAACGAAGTGTGTTTAATTTCAGGGGGAAATTTGCGAACGTGCGAAAGGCCACCCACAAGTCGACGGGCATCCAGTACGCGGCGAAGTACATAAAGAAGCGGAGACGAGCGGTCGACCAGCTGCCGGAGATCCATCACGAGATCGCGGTGCTGCTGAAGTGCGCCGCGTCGAACGGGCGGGTGGTGAGGCTGCACGAGGTGTACGAGACGAACGCGGACATGGTGCTGATGCTGGAGCTGGCCGCTGGCGGCGAGCTCCAGCACATCTTCGACCGCGAGGAGATCCTGGACGAGCCGGAGGCGAGGCGCGCCATGCGGCAGATCCTCGAGGGCCTCGCCTTCCTCCACGACCACAAGATCGCCCATCTGGACCTCAAGCCGCAGAACCTGCTGCTCACCGTCGAGAACGTCTGCGACAACATCAAGCTCTGCGACTTCGGCGTTTCCAGGATACTAGAACAGGGGATCGAAGTGCGCGCAATTTTAGGTTAGTTAATGCACAATCAATTCATTAAAAAGAAAAACCTCAAGTGTGCCATGATTTTTTATTTTTTTAAATTTAAGTTGGCACACCTGTTAGGAATTACTATACCAGGGGTATGACAAGAGATATGGGAAACAGGCAGCGTTGCCAACTGGTCACAGGATATTTCCGCTAGAATTCCGCCAGAAAATATACGAAAACAAATAAAACAAAACATATCGATGTTACAAAACTCAACAAAAATCTGTAAACATTCTTCAATTATCATTATTCATTATCTTCAGGCCTTTGATTATATTTATAAAGTCAAAGCTTCAAGCCATGTCTGAGCTTCGATTTTTCATTGTATTTAAAATTGAATCTGTTACCTTGAATTGATTTGTCCATTCAATCATTCCCTTATTGCAATCAATTAACATTTCAACGCTAATTCTGTTACGGAATTATTTTTTTATTAAATCCATTTTAAAATTAATCTGTCGTCGCAGATTCTTACCGTTTTTAAAATGTTTTCCACCGAAAACATATAAATATTTTTAGAATATCCATACTCGGCTCTACTTCCTTTGCAAAACGTTAATTCAATGTTAAAAATGGTGATGTGGCCATCATGTTACTTTCTCCGATTTGATGGTATAAAAGTTATTTATATTTATAGATTCATTCATTATTTTCAATTTAAATCATATTTTAAATCGAACGTTTCACATGATCGAGTGGTAATGGCGTTTAAAACGGTAAAATTATGAAAGGTAAAAATGACAAATTATGTTTCAAATTCTAATCATCTCTAGCGTAAGTTTACTGAAAAACAAAAAAAAAATGCTAAAAAAGAGTCATGAAAAAGATTTCTAATAATAGTCCTAATTAAAACTCCTAAAAATCCTCAAAAAATCTAATAAAAGTCCTGAACAAGAAAGTCCAAAAAAAGATTTCTAAAAATAGTCCTAATAAAAGTCCTGAAGTCTTGAAAAAAGTCCCGATAAAAAAGTCCTGAAAAAAATCCTGACAAAACAGTTTCTTCAAAAACACATAAAAAAAGTACTGCAAGAAGAGTCCTGAAAAATTAAGTCTTCATAAAACACCAGAAATAAATGTCCTCGAGAAAATCCTGAAAGAAGTCCGAAAAAGTTCGGAACAAGAAGTCCAGAAAATTAATCCCATAAAAATGTCCTGAAATATAGTATTGAAAATAGTCCTATAAAGAAGGCTCGAAAAAAAAAATTCCAGAAAAAATAATTCTGAAAAATGTAATTAAGAAAATTCAGAAAAGAATCTTGAAAAGAAGTCCTGAACAAGAGGTTCTTTAGAAATTCTCGAAAAAGTCCCACTCCTGGAAATAAAGTCTTAAAAAAAGAGTCCTGATAAAAGCCGTGAAGAAAAGTCCTGAAAAATAGTCTCCACAGAAAATACCAGAAATAAATGTAAAATGTAAAAGAAAGCTAAAATAAGTCCTCAAGAAAGTTCAGAAAAAGAATCCTGATGAAATATCATACAAAAATTGTCCTTGAAAAATTGCCCCAAAAATAACATGTTTAAAAAATAAACAAAAAAATTTTTGAAGAAAAACATTGTAAAAAGACCTTAAAAAGATCTGCAGAAATTATCTTGAAAAAGAAATCCCAAAGTGTCTTGAAAAAAATCTTGCAAAAAGGCCTAAAATAAGTTCTTAACAAAATTCCTGAAATAAAAAGTTTTGAAAATAGTCAAAATGCCAAAAATATCTGAAAAAGTCCTTCAAAAGGTCCAAAAAAGGTTATGAAAAGGAGAATTCTAAAAAATTACATTTTATTTTATTTTGTTTTATTTTATTTTAAGTATCGCTTTTAAACACTAAAATTATGACGTGTCTAATATTGTTTTATAAGCAATGAATAGACTAACAAATTCTTAAGAAAATTCTGAAAAAAAATCCCGAAATATCGTAAAAAATGTCTTGAAAAAATGACGTCAAAATAACATGTTTAAAAAATAAACAAAAAAATTTCTGAAAAAAGCATTGTAAAAAATTCTTTAAATGGTCCTTAAAAAGATCTGAAGAAATTGCCCTGAAAAAGATATCCTAGTCTTGAAAAACAGTCCTGCAAAAAGGCCTAAAATGAGTCCTTATTTATTCCTCAAACAAAAAGGTTTAAAATTTTCTTGAAAAAAAAAAATTGCTCAAAATATCTGAAGAAGTCCTTAAAAAGGTTAAAAAAGGTCATGAAAAATAAGAATTTTAAAAAATGTCGAAGAAAATTCCGAAAAAATCGAGAAATATAAAAAAAATTATCCTGTAAAAACATTGCACTGAAAATGACATTTCTGAAAAAAAAGCATTGTAAAAAGTACTTAAAATGGTCCTTGAGAAGATCTAAAGAAATTGTCCTAAAAAAGAGTCTTGAAACATGTCCTGCAAGATAGCCTAAAATAAGTCTTTAACAAAATTCGTCAAATAAAAAGTTTTGAAAGTAGTGTTGAAAAAAAAAATTTGAAAAAGTCCTTAAAAGGTCATGAAAAGAGGAATTTTAAAAAATGTCATGAAGAAAATTCTGAAATTTTTTTTCTGATAAAAATCCCGAAAAGAAGTCCTCAACGAAAAGTACCGAAATTCCTGAAAAAAATTTGAAAAGAAATCCTGAAGATAAAGGTCCTGAAAGAAAAAGTCTTTAATTTTTTTAAGTCCTGAAAAAGAATCCTAGAAGAAAAGTTTTAAAAAAAGTTGTGAAAACATTGTCCTGAAGTACCAAAAAGGCTAAACAAACAAAAAACTGTTAAGGTAAATATTCGGAAATACGAAATTTTACCAAATTCTTAAAATTCTCAAATAGCACTTATGTTCAAAGTTTCATTTCTGTATTAGTTTTTGAGATACAGCGCGCACAGACAGTGTTATGTAGAGAAACAATGGTGATGTGGCCATCATGTTACTTTCTCCGACTTGATGGTATCATTTATATTTACGTTTTCATGGTTTATTTTCAATTGAAATCATATTTTAAATGTACATCGAGCGTTTTGTAAACTCGGATGAAACTGACGTTTAAAACGTCAAAATTATGAAAGATGGAAAAATTATACTTCAAATTCAAAAACTCGGTTTACTCAAAAACTAAAGGGATTTCGAAAAAAACTTATTCTTTATAAGTTGTTCATTTTAGTATTCTCTACAATTATTATTAACATAAATTTGCCGTAACGATTATCGTTTTATAATTATAAACCAAAAATTAAAAAAATAATCATAAATTTTTTTCTCGAATAAAAATGATTTTATGAAAAATGTTTTCAAGCAAAAGATGTTCATTTCTTTGTTGTCTTCAAAGTTTGTTTAAATGTTTTTGTGATATTTTTCATATTTAAGAAAATATTGGCAAAAAACAAAAAACAGTTAAGGTAAACACCCACTTCCGGTGTACGAAATTTTACCAAAAGCTTTTCATTTCTTCAGATTATCAAATAAGACGTATGTTGAAAGTTTCAAATCAATTGCTTTATTAGTTTTTGAGATACAGCGCACACAGCCAGACACACAACACACACAGACACAAAATTTTTTTTTCCAGAAATTGTTGAAATGGCATCTAGGGACCCCAAAACGGATATTTCCGCAAAAAAAATTTTTGAAAAAAAATCACGATCACAATACTTTCTCGTACTTCGTAACGGAGAAAGTAAAATATAATACTGGTATGAATAACTTCCTTAAAAATCCTAATGCTAATACATTTATCTTTCAAATTAACTTTGAAAATGAGTCAATTTTTGCGTGTTATAAATATTTGAAAATTGATAGTTTCAGTTGTCGAACAAAACAAAAATCGTAAACAAAATTGACTTCCTCAAATATTTTAATACATCCACATAACGACTACCTTCAAAAATAACTATGATTTTTGAAAATGTGTTCATTTTTGGATGTTATGAATTTTTTTAATTATTTGTTTAAGTTTTTAACTTTCCAAGTTGTCGAAACTTGACAAAAAAAATCTAAAAAATAAATACAGATATAGAATTTCTCGAAAATTTAAGTATATAATATATTCATAAAACATCCAAGATTTTCGAAAATGTTGTTGTGAATTTTTAAAATTATTTTTTTAAGTTGCCGAATATTTAACAAGGAAAAAATAGAAAAAAATAATTAATACTGATATAATACTTAAAAAACTCTAAGGCAATCAAAATACATTTATCTTTAAAATTGACTATAATATTTAAAAATGAGTCCATGTTTGCGTGATTTATGATTTTTTGCAAAATATTTTTTTACGTTGCTGAATATTTGAACAGAGAAAAAAATAGAAAAAAAATATGAATACTGATACGACTGAATTTCTTAAAAACCCTAGGGCAATCATAATACATTTATGTTTAAAATTGACTATGTTTTTTGAAAATTAGTCAATTTTTTCGGGTTGTGAATTTTTTTAAATTCATATTTTAAGTTGTCGAACTTTTAAACAAAACAAAATTGAGCTAATCAAATATTAACATAACCTCAATATGCGTTACCAACTTAAATTTAAAAAAATAAAAAATCATGGCACACTTGAGGTTTTTTTTTTAATGAACATACTTTACGTTTACTTAACGACGGGAGCTTATTATTGCCGAAAGTGTGTGACTTGCAAATATTTTATCTTGAAAATGATATTTATTGTTGTTGTATTTAAAAGGTACTACAGATTACGTATCCCCGGAGATCCTGAGCTACGAACCTCTGACCCTCGCCGCGGATATCTGGTCGGTGGGCGTGCTGGCGTACGTCCTCCTCTCCGGCTTCACTCCCTTCGGCGCTGACGACAAGCAACAGACTTACCTCAACATATCCAGGGGCATCCTCACCTTCGAGCCGGAGCACTTCGCGGAAGTCTCCAGCTGCGCCATCGACTTCATCAGATCGACCATTGTCGTGGATCCAAGGTAGTGTACTTTTTTTCATCCAGAAAAACAAGAGAAATCAATTGGCGTCAAAAAATTTCACGACTTTTCTCAGAATTTTAACGACCGTAGCGGCTAAACGAAGAATCCAATTTGAACGCGGATTGCAAATCTGTGTTCCTCGTGTGTCAATTAGTCGGATTCGATTAAAATTGGCGATTTTTTATTTTTGACAAAAACCCGAAATTCTATCCAAGGGTCCCCCCTTCTTACTTTTTTACAAAAATTGCATTAAAAATGATTTCCTGAAGAAACCACTGGTCGGATCCGGGGTTTCTTGACGTCACTCGAAAGATCGCTTCAAGACGCTTCAGAAAATGTACTTTCGCAGAAACAAATGTCAATTTGAAGCCCGTGACACGTCAGCAAAGAAAACTCGAAAATGGAAAAAATCGAAAAAAATATATTTTTTTTAATAATCATCGTAGATCTTTATGTAATACCTTTTTTTCACCGGATTGGCGTTAAAAATTTGTGATTTTTTTTTACTTTTTTTTAGAAAACGACCGACCGTCCACCAGCTTCTCCAGCACCCGTGGCTGATGACCAAAGCGAGCAAGTACGTGCTCTCCGACGGCACGACGACGACGACGACGACGACGACGGTGGTGACGGTGACGCCGAAATCGACGCCGGTGTGCCAGCGCAAGACCCTCCCCCCCTGCCTGAGCGAGACGCCCAAGTCGCAGAGGAAGAGCTACGACAACATGCAGAAGAGCAACGGGTACGCGGACTACAGCAGCTGCCTGTGCGCCCAGTGCGGCACCACCTGCAGGCACTCGCCGCACGCGCCCGTCTCCAAGACGACGGCCATCACCGTCGACCGGGGCATCCTCTGTTAGCGGCTGTGCTGTGCGGACCGGCCCCCCCGCGCCCCGACGGCCGCCGTTCGCACGCCGACCTCTCTCTTCGCCACCGTCTGCTTCGGCTTCAGCGTCGACTGAAGGAGAACAGAGCATTCCACGCACACACACACGCACACACACGAGGGGCGAACGGCGGTGTCCAGGGACCACCCCCTCCCCCCTCTGTACCTTAAAGAAAAACGAGTATTTTAATTTAATTTAGTTAGAAGCGCGCGGCAGTAGTATTAGACTAGTCACATCTAATTGCGACTTACGAAAACGAACAGAATTGTGCCTTCACACTGTTTTTCAATCGTCGATCGATTACCTGTTGTGTTTCCTCTATATACAAATATATATATAATATAATTATTACCCTGTTACGAGCACAATGTGTAACTCGATATCTGTATATGTATATCAAATCAATTCAAGCTGGTATTTGAATGAACCAAATATTTATCACCAGTGCCAATAATCAATTTTTTACTTAAACCTGATCCTTGGGATGAATTATGCTCCAAGACGCATTTTTAAGTTTACTGTTCTCTCCTAATTGATTATTCGCTAATGTGTGTGTATCTATCTTTTTATTTACATTTGTGGGCTGTGGTTGGCAGCAACGGGACCCCCTCGGGATTTCACTTAATTTTCTAAAAATTACGTCCCCTTGCTGCACGTGTAAAATATTGATCCCCCAGTTTATTGTTCGGGACGTTGCACACCCTCCCCACCCACCCCCATCATCGGTCAGTTTGCAACGCCCCCCATTTGTATATTATTACTTAGTATTTAATTTTTTTAAATAATCCGCGCACAAACCTACACTTATCACAATGTTCTTTTTTCGTTTTAGTTTAGCGGTTACAACTAGAGAGACATTGTTTAAATGTATTATTTTATTTTTCCTCTATATATATTTTTTTTTGTTCGCCGCTCGCCTGGTGCCCCGGGTATTGTGAGGCACCCAGGCGCGCGGGGCAGCACTTGTTCAGAAATAAAATGTGTTTGATTAAGGCGTTGCTTTTGTGCAGAGGTTAACGTTTACCGACCCCCCAAAATAAATCAAAAACGGATACACTATTATGTTAATTTATGTTGTATACATATGAATAAAGTAATTTAACTTTTATTTTTGCTATTTAAAAAAAAACCTATATTACTCCTGTTGATCTGTTAAAAAGTCGATTATTCAGACTTTTACTTTTGCCCAAAATTTGGCTTTAAAATTATTTCCTGTAGAAACCACTGGTTCGATACGGGGTTTCTATACATCACTCGAAAGATCCCTTCAAGACGCTTCAGAAAATGTACTTTCGCAACAACAAATGTCAATTTTAAGCCCGTGATGCGTTCGCAAAAAAACTTGAAAATGAAAAAAACTTTCTTAATCATCGTAGACTTTTATGTAATACCTTTTTTTTCATCAGAAGACGATTGGCGGTAAAAAATTTCATTTAGGAAAGAATGCAAAAAAATTGGCTAGTCACCATGAAAATTTTGAAAAAACTCGATTTTAAACGGCCGTAGCGGCAAAACGAAGAATCCAAATCGAACGCGGATTTCAAATCCGTGCTCGTTGGGTGCTAATTAGTCGGATGCAATTAAAATGGGCGATTTTTAATTTTTGACGAAAACTTGAAAAACTATCCAAGGGTCCCCCCTTACTTTTTCTCAAAAATTGGCTTTGAAACGATTTCCTGGAGAAACCGCTGGTTCGATCGGGGGTTTCTATACATCACTGGAAAGATCCCGTCAAGACGCTTCAGAAAATGTACCGGCCTAATCACAACTGTCAATTTGAAGCTCGTGACGCGTTCGCAAAGAAAATTCGAAAATGGAAAAAATCGAAAAAATCAACTTTCTTAATAATCTTCGTGGACCTTTATGTAATACCTTTTTTTTCATCAGAAGAACGAGATAAAACGATTGACGTTAAAAAATTTCATCTAGAAAAAAATTTAAAAAAGTTAGCAAGTCACCATGCACTTTATGGAAAATTCGATTTTTTCAAACTTTGAACGGCTGTAGCGGCCGAACGAAGAATCCAATTTGAACGCGGTTTTAAATTCTGTGGCCCTTGAGCGCATATGAGTCGGATTGGACCAAAATTGGCGATTTTTAATTTTTGACGAAAACCTGAAATTCTATCCAAGGGTCCCCCCTTCTTACTTTTTCCCAAAAATTGGCTTTGAAATGATTTCCTGAAGAAACCACTGGTTCGATTCCCGGTTTCTACACATCACTTGAAAGATCCATTCAAAACGCTTCAGAAAATGTACTTTCGCAAAAACAAATGTCAATTTGAAGCCCGTGACGCGTCAGCGAAGAAAATTCGAAAATGAAAAAAATCGAAAAAATCAACTCTTTTATTAATCATCGCAGACCCTTATGTAATATCCCTTCAAAACCCTTCAGAAAATATATTGCCGCAAGAACAAATATTAATTTTAAGCCCGTGACGCGTTCGCAAAGAAAACTTGAAAATAGATTAAAAAAATCGGAAAAATCAACTTTTTTTATTAATCAGTATAGACTATTAACCTGTGTAATCGATGTTAAATGGATAAACTGGATTTGGGCGATTTTATAAACTTTAATTAATTTCGCGGCAACATCGCGCGTCTTCGATTTGGCAACGCAGCGCGCCGCCGTCGGGCACTCCGCGGGAAAAAAGCTCCTCTCCCCTGCGCCGTCTATGGTTTCCGCTGGCGTTTGCACCGCGTGAAATCGTCTCCAATAAGCCATCGCCCCGCGACCACAATGTCGGAGGCCATCGACGACCTCTTCGACTGCTTCGAGGAGCCGGAGGCCGAGGCCCCCGACGACGGGGAGGACCGCCAGCACGGGATCGGCGACGGGTGAGCCACATAACCTGCAAAACGTAACGCGTTCACGTCTTGCGTTTTTTTTTTCCTCTTTGCATTTCTCATTTCCGCTTTTGTTTCTCTCCTCTCTCGGCAGCGGCGACGTCTGCAAAGGGATAAAACGCGAGAATGCCGGCGAGACGATGGGCATCAAAAGGATGAAGGTGGAGGACGTCGACGTTGACGATATAAAGTAAGTGAGCCCCATCCGCGCGCGCCCCCTTATCCGTTTTTAGCGAACGCTTCGGCGCGATTGCGAACATTCCGTCCGAAAACAAGGCCTTGTTGATCGGTCCTAAACAAGGGTACAACAGCGATTTAGACATAACCTCACAAAATTGTTTTATTGCGGGCTGCAAGTACACTTACGTATATTACAGTTTAGCCCCTGTTTAGGTGCTGAAATTCGAGAACAGGGGTTAATTTTCGCTGTTTATTGTTTTTATTGCGCTGTGTCCTGCCCGAACACATTGCCCACATATCAAGGGCGTACGAACGTAACCTCACCCTAACCTGAAAATATGTAGCAATTGTAACCGTTAACTGATAAAGTGAAGACGATCCGGTTTTAAAAGTTTATTATTCGGAAGTAGTGGCCCGTTCGGCTCCATTTTGATTCGGGAAATATTTCAGCTTTGAAGAGCTGAAGAATCGCATCATGGTGCACACCATCGACTCGCTGGACTCCTGCATGCACGAGGTCGCGTGCCCCCCGGGACACAACTACGTCCCTCTGCAGGCCTGCAGGACAGAGCCCGCCAAGAAGTATCCCTTCACCCTGGACAGTTTCCAGAGGGAGTCCATTTCGTGCATCGACAACAACCAGTCGGTTCTGGTTTCGGCGCACACCTCCGCCGGCAAAACCGTCGTCGCCGAGTGAGTATCCAAATGGTTATTAATCTCAAGTAAATTGGGCCGTTTTGAACCTTCCTCAGATTTAACCTCTCAACGTACGCACTCGAGTTAATTCGAGCGCGATAAACGGTAACGCTAAAAAAGTGTGGCTTAAGGGGTTAATGGATATTTTGCATTGTTCAATTTGGCATTGTCTACAATTTTTGTTAATATAAATTTGAATGCAGAAAGGCCTAACAATAACAACATTAGTTACATACTATTGCAGAATTATTAACCCGCCATTGGCGACGCAAATTTAATGGTGACGCCGGTCTTATGCACCGGGGTTTTTAACTGAAGATTTTTGAAACGTATTAGTAATAATTCATGTTTTTTTTTAATTTATGCTTTTTGCCTACAAAACAAAGATATTTAATCATTTTAAGCTCTGCTATGTGGCAGCTATTCGAAATTGCAACAAAAAACAATAACGGAGAATAAAGTTATTTAACACACCCGGTCTCACAGACCAGTAGGTTACCATTGGCGGGTTAAACTGTTAATATAGATATGATTTGATGTAACTATTATGATAGTCATAGTAAAAACTATTTATACTTTGCCAATTTTATTTTTGCCACATGAAACAAACAAACACAATTTTTGTTAATATAAATTTGCAACTATTATCCTTCGACGATTTTAATTAATTATTATTAATTCCGTTCAGGTACGCCATAGCGGTCTCACTGAGGGACAAGCAGCGGGTGATCTACACGACGCCCATAAAGGCCCTCTCGAACCAGAAGTACCGGGAGTTCTACGACGAGTTCAAGGACGTCGGCCTGGTCACTGGCGACGTCACGATAAACCCGACGGCCTCCTGCCTGATCATGACCACGGAGATCCTGAGGAACATGCTGTACAGGGGCTCGGAGATCATGCGGGAGGTGGGGTGGGTCGTCTTCGACGAGATCCACTACATGCGCGACAAGGAGAGGGGCGTCGTCTGGGAGGAGACCCTGATACTGCTGCCGCACAACGTGCACTTTGTCTTCCTCTCGGCCACCATCCCGAACGCCAGGCAGTTCGCCGAGTGGGTCGCGCACCTGCACCAGCAGCCCTGCCACGTCGTGTACACCGACTACAGGCCGACGCCGCTGCAGCACTTCATCTTTCCCAGCGGGTGCCAGGGGATACACATGGTCGTCGACGAGAACGTAAGTTGTTTGTTGGTAGTAAAAAAGTTACTAACAATTTGGTTATGGCATTGCATATTTTTGGCATTTTTGTTGGTAGTAAAAAGTTGCTAAAAATTTGGTTATGTCATATTTTTGGCATTTTTGTTGGTAGTAAAAAAGTTACCAACAATTTGATTATGTCATTACATTTTTTTGTTGGTAGTAAAAAAAGTTACTAACAATTTAGTTATGTCATTGCATATTTTTTTGCATTTTTATTGGTAGTAAAAAGTTACTAAAAATTTGGTCATGTCGTATTTTTGGCATTTTTGTTGATAGTAAGAAAGTTACCAACAATTTGATTATGTTATTGCATTTTTTGATTGGGTAGACATTTTTGTTGGTAGTAAAAAAGTTACTAACAATTTAGTTATGTCATTGCATATTTTTGGCATTTTTATTGGTAGTAAAAAGGTTACTAATAACTCGGTTATGTCATTGCATTGCATTTTTTTTGTTTGTGTAGTGACATTTTTGTTGGTAGTAAAAAAATTACTAATAATTTGGTTATGTCATTGCATTACATTTTTTTGGTAGGGTAGTGACATTTTTGTTGGTAGTAAAAAAGTTACTAACAATTTGGTTATGTCACTGCAAATTTTCATGTATACACGTTGCTTGTAAAGAAATCTTAAATATCACTTGAAATTTTTATTGATAATTAAAAATACATACAGTAAATTAATACAATAATAATTGTTAAATACAAGTTTTTGGTATATACAGTGTGATTAAAATTCGTATTAATATTTGTTTATAATCAATTGCCTAATAGTTTGTACCAATGCTATTTTTTTTTTATTCATTTGAATTTTCTATTATTCTAATGCCAAAAATGACCTTGATCAACAGTCAAACGTGACATTTATTAACTGTCAAAAATGGCGTTTGTTAACTGAAAAACATATGTATGTCAAAAATTACATTTTTCAACTGTCAAACATGACATTCGTTAACTGCAAAAAATTACATTTGTTAACAGACAAGAATGACATGTATCAACTCTTAAAAATTTCATTAATTAACTGTCAAACGTGACATTTATTAATTGCCAAAAATGACATTTGTTAACCGACAAATATGCCATTTATCAACTATCAAACGTGACATTTATTATTTTGCAAAAATGACATTAATTAACTGTCAAACGTGACATTTATTAATTGCCAAAAATGACATTTGTTAACTGACAAAAATGCCATTTATCAACTATCAAACGTGATATTTATTATTTTGCAAAAATGACATTCAACAGTCACAAAAGACTATTATCAACTGCCAAACGTGACATTTATTAACTGCCAAAAATGACTTTGTTATCTGACCAAAATGACATTTATCAACTATCAAGCGAGACATTTATTAACTTGCAAAAATGACACTTATCTGTCAAAAAAGATTAAGAGCATTAACAACTGTCAAACGTGACATTTACGAACTGCCAAAATGACATTTATCAACTGTCAAATGTGACATTTATCAACTGCCAAAAATGTCATTTGTCAACTGTCAAAAATGACATTTATTAACTATCCAACATGACATTTATTAACTGCCAACAATGAAATCTGACAACAACTCCAACAGGACTAATACTAA
This sequence comes from Ocypus olens, assembly GCA_910593695.2. NCBI lineage: Eukaryota > Metazoa > Arthropoda > Insecta > Coleoptera > Staphylinidae > Ocypus > Ocypus olens. Next base: position 1,255,605 of record OU343055.1, on the reverse strand, counting down.
TCATCAAAACTTACATTTATTTATTAACTGAAAAACATGATATCTCGACTATCAAAGATTGCATTTGCCAACTATGCAAAAGTGCATTTAAGTAACTGTTCCAACTGTCAAGGATTACGTTTTTTTTAACTCTAATTGTAAAATGCTTCTCTGTCAAACGGATGTTTACGAGTTTAAAATGAATGGCCAACTGTCAAAAAAGAGTTATTTAATAACTTTTCAAGTTTACCTACACCACTTAATTGTCAGAAATGATTTGGGTGTAATAACTGTCAAAAAACACATCATTATATCATTAATATTTTAAAAATTGGGAATATATGTACTGACAAAAATAACATCTGAAAAAAAATGTCAATGATTCAAAAATATTCTTCATGATGAAATGTCAAAGCTAACATTTATGATTTTCAACTGTGTGAACTGTCGAACTTTAAAATTATGGCAGGAATATTGCCGGCGCCATCTATGATTTTTATTCGAATAAGTCCGTTTGGAGATTATTCATTGGCATTTGACAGGATGCGTAAAATAACCTTGAAATTATATCTAGAATATCGTCAGCGCCATCTATAACTTTTTTATTCAAATAAGTACGTTCAGTGATTATTCATTGACATTTGACAGGAAGCGAAAAATAACCTTTTTTTGTTGTTGCTAGTACAACAAAAAACAAAACGTTCAATTCGAGAATTCTTTAAATAAATTTTGAGATGACGTCACTTTTGTTGCAGAAGCATTAACACGTTCGCTGCCACCGACGGGCCACTGCGCCCGGCTTTATACTTGCGTAAATGCGATCCCAATTGTGGCGGCAGCGAGCGTGTTAAATAGATGTAGTTATTACATTCGACAATTCTTTTATTAGACGTTGAATAACAAATAAGCGTTGCACGTCTTCCTTATCAATCGTCCATTGAGTCACAGCAATTTTCTGATTCAGCTCTCGGCTCCAACCGTTTGGCCTGATAACGGTTTGCATTACTCATACCATTTTCTAGGCCGGAGAAATGTGCGCGTTATCACGAAATTGGCCATAAAAATTCGCGTTTCCTTGTAACAGTACACTTGTTAGTTTGTGCTCCCATGTCTCGCAACAAGTAATAGTAGCGGCAAATTATGTTTCATTTATCGTGACCAGTTGTATTGCCATGGATAAGTCGGAAAAGTAATATTCACGATTGGCAATTATGAGTCTTTGGCTATTGAATGTGTTTGCCGGTGTTTTTTTTTCCATAATTTCTTGAGTGATCAAGTGGTTGACCTTTTTTTGGATATCTTGAAGCTTAAATGTAAATCATTATTACTTTAAAGTTGATTGTCAAAATGAGTAACATTAAAGGAGATATTTTTTTTTGCATATAAAACAGGTTTTGTTCTGGTTGCTAACAAAAATTGATTGTCAAAATGACTAATGTCAGTTTTAAAGTAAGAACTATTGTAGTTTAAATATAAATGTAACACATTTCTTCAAATTTTGATTTCGGCAATAACCGTCATCTTTTTGCTATTTTTTAACAAAATGCTCGACGCGATGAAGGTATTTTTGCAACAGACGATCAGTTTGATGATCCTCTCCTCGTAGAAGTCGGCCGCCAGTTCAATTAACAAACCCTTGATGTCATCACCTGTTTGCATCCGTTTTCTGTCTGAAAATTCCTTTGAATTTGTAGAGGTAAAGGTTAGAAGTTGTCCATGATGTTGTTTACACAATGCGGTCCAAGAATGTTTTTCAATTACTGTAGTAATACTCCAAAAAAAAAAAAAAAGATAGATGAAGCCATGAATTTTGTTTTGTGTTCCTGCGTAAACATTCCTGGAACCCACCTGGCACACATTTTTGAATTTTGTAAGTGTGTCGCAGACAACATATCGGAAAACATGTGGAAAATCTTATGCAGTTCATCAATAGTGAAGTGCCTGTTTTGCCGAACAACAGTTGCTTTCAGTTTTTCCGTTATCACGGTTAGACGGCTCATCATGGATGATTGTTCTGTAACCGTTATGTAAACGAAACCACTTTTGGACTTTCCCATCATTCATCACATCTTATCCACTTGCTTCAAAGAGTTGGTTTTTTGTATTAAAAATTAGACTCACAATATTAAATTGCTATAAAATATTGTCTACCCCATGTAAAGACTTCAAACTGACCGACAACATAGATAAATGTTTAGAGAAGCTATTTGTCAGTAAAAAAACTTCCGGAAAGGCTATGCATGGATAGGATCTGCAAACGGTTCTTACTTTAAAAATTAGCCTCTCAGGTTTTGATTAAACAATAGAAAATATTTACAATCTTATATATTTTTTTATAATTACAATAAATAATAAGGTAACTTTGAATTAAACAACTTTCGACGTTTTTTTACCACTATTTATTTATTGCATAATACAGACAAACACAATGTTTTAATATGTATTATTAACAATATTGACACAACTATAGTTTTGACCTTTGCAGGTCATTATCAAGTGTTGTATGAGTGTCAGATACAGAAGACTTACATATAGTACACATAGTAACGGTCGCAACCATCATCTTCATAATAAATAATAAGTGTAATTTTTCTTGCAGGGCACTTTTAAAGAGGAGAATTTCTCGACGGCCATGTCGACGCTGCAGGCCGCCGGCGACAACGCCAAGGGCGACCAGAAGGGCAAACGAGGGGGTTTCGCCAACAAGGATCCGACTCAGTCGGACATCTTCAAGATCATCAAGATGATCATGGAGCGCAATTTCGCCCCGGTGATCGTTTTCAGCTTCAGCAAGAAGGACTGCGAGGTGTACGCGACGCAGATGACGAAGCTGGATTTTAACAGCAGTAAGTGTTGCACTTTCCCGAGATGATAACACTTCGGGACTCAAGTTGTTTGCTGTGTTTGTATATTTACTGTTTACGTATATATATTAACCCTAGAAAACTAAACATTTGTCTAGTAGACAGTTTTGTGAAGGCAGTTATGGAGAACTCACTTTTACCATCTGCCTGGAGTGCAAATGCTAATTTTGAGAACTTTTCTATATTTTCATTGAAGTATTATAGTTTCTCTCTTAAGTTAATTTGTTCAAAATAATTCAAGAACATTAAAAAATATATTTGATTTTAATTCGTAGTCTATGAGTATAATGTTTAGTTTCAGGGTAACACTGATTTAAGTTTAGTTATCTAGGGTTTAAGAAGCACTTAGTTTGTTCCACAAATTATAAAATTATTCCAACCAGTCTCGACCATGTTATATCCTTTGACTATATACTTATGGACTGCTAACGCCAACTTCAAGTGTGTCTCCAAGCAATGGTGGCGCGGCGGGACCCTTAGTGGTTGCGGTACTAAATTGCATTGCATGTTGTGATACCCTTCAATTTATTCACACCTTTGAACATATAAACATTTATATTGTCAAATATTCACATTATGTCAAAATATTGCTATGCGAAAGGCTGCAATACTTCCACGTATATATTCCAACGCGGTTATAATATTCATCGGCCGATGTACACGTCAGTTGACTTTTGACTTATAACCTAAAATTCTGTATTAGATTTCCATCAAATCCGGAACTTGGCAAATTATGGGTTGATGCTTTGCTTGTAAAGAACAGGCAGGAAAGTGGACCCGAGTTGCCGAAATATGCTCGCATTTGCATTCTCCACGTTGCTGATAAATACATTGAGAAATATTTTTATTTGCTTTCCGGTTTTTAAATTACGCTCTATTTTCGGCTCCGGGGCGGGACTTATATCGGGCTCCAGCTTGTGGACAACTTTTGGAGCAGTGATCATGTGGGAAATGGAGGGGGACTAGCAGTCCATTAGTATATAGTCAAAGGTTATATCGAGGTTGTATTTTACTTGGTGGCAAACAAAATCCCCGGATTTTCGGGGGGAAATTTGAATCGAGCCTTTTTTTCTGTAAAGTTGATTTTTTGACAAAAGTACTAATTTAAATCTTTTCATCTAATTGAAATATATTTGCAGCTGCAGAGAAACAACTCGTGGACGAGGTCTTCAAAAATGCTATGGACGTCCTCAACGAGGACGATAAACACCTGCCCCAGGTTCAGAATTTGCTGCCTTTGCTTCGAAGGGGTAAGTCAAACAAACGAAAAAATGATGGAATCTTATTCTCAAAACAAAAGTTTTATAAAACGTATAAAATTTTTATATTTTACATTTTATATTATAACTATATTTATTATTTTACCAACATTGACTTGTGTACAACTTTGTATAAGTTCTTAACATAAATAAAATTACATTACATATATTTATTTTGTTTTTGTAGGTATTGGCATTCATCACGGCGGCCTTCTTCCGATTTTAAAAGAGACCATCGAGATCTTATTCGGCGAGGGCCTCATTAAAGCACTCTTTGCTACTGAAACGTTCGCTATGGGACTCAACATGCCCGCCCGTACTGTCCTTTTTACGGGGACGAGGAAGTTTGACGGAACTGAATACCGTTGGGTAAGCTGAACATTTATAAATCTTAATTTTCTAATAATAGTTTTTAGGATTATTCAAACATATTTTAATTAACCAGTTAAGTGCGTTCAATGTGTATACAGGTCGGCAAACGTAACTTGCCGTTGCGCAGTGGCAAAATGGGGGGGCGGCACCTTCAAAGAGCGCTCTCGATAGATTTCGTGAACAGTTCGCGCACCTGGTACATTCATTTTTAATGTGGAGGAGAGCGCCCGATTGAGTTTTAAATGAATAGCGCACGCGAAGAATATGTGCTTGCTTATTACAGAGACTGTATTCGGCCGGCAGTAGAAAGAGAGCTTTTACTTCCTCTCTGCACGTCCGGCCAACTTACATTTGCCATCCTTTACACGTCCAACATAACTCGCAGATTAAGTTATAACAATAACCTTTTTAGAAATAAATTGTTAATTTTCTATCAAATAAAAAATATAATCCTTTCTCGTTTTTCGTAAACTGTATAATAGGACCATTTACCCTGCGTTCGACGTGTATACTTGTGATTGCTGAATTTCACTTCCGCACTCTGCGAGGAGTTTTTTAAATGAATTCCGCAGTTAACAGGATAACATGTTTTTTTATGTAAAAAAAATTCCGAAAATAAATTTATTATCATTATAATGGTAACAATAATTGTTGGGTGTTGGAGGCATTCCTCTGGTGATCCATCGAAGATTTGGAAAATTTACAGACTTTAATGTTCTAATAACAGTAACGATAATCTTGAAGATTTAGAAAATATTCTTTATTATTATTATTATTATTACAGATAACGTCTGGAGAATATATACAAATGTCGGGCCGTGCCGGGCGTCGCGGGCTCGACGACAAAGGCATCGTCATCTTGATGGTGGACGAAAAGGTGCCTCCATCTACCGGCAGGGAAATGGTGAAGGGTTTGCCGGATCCCATAAACTCCGCATTCCACTTAACTTACAACATGGTCCTGAATCTGCTGAGGGTGGAGGAGATCAATCCCGAGTACATGCTGGAGAGGTCTTTCTACCAGTTCCAAAATCAAGCGGCCATTCCGGGATTTTATGACGGTAAGAAATAATGTAATTACGAAATAAAATCTCTTTAAATAAATTTTTTTTTTCCATATTGCAATTATATAGAATATAATTTTGCTCGTGGTATTTTAGAAAATTTGGAAATTGAAAAAAAAATTGATTGGTTTATGATGGTAAAAAATATGGCCATAATATAAATTGAAATTTGTGAAAAATTAAATAATCTTAAATTCAATAAAACGAAATATAGCCTGAATATATGAATATTCAAAATTAAGTCTTACTAAGACTATAAACAAATAACTTATTGAACTACAACTACTTCCCTGGCTAATTTGTTTAAATAATCTTAAGTCTGAATGTTTAAAATTCTTGACTTAAATTTTGAAAATAATTTGTTTTTTCATATTGAAATTATATAACACGACGTGAAATGTTTTACATTTTTAATATGAATTCTGATTGTTTTAAATTCTGAACTAGTTCTGCTTGTAATATTTGAGAAAATACCTTTGAAAATTTGAAAATTAAAAAAAAATCTATTGGTTTATGATGGTAAAAAATGTACCCGTAATATAAATTCAATGGAAATTCATCACTTGTTTGAATAAATGATTTTTTTTCCGTATTGCAATTATATAATAGACATGAAATGTTTTATATTTTGAAATTTGTGAAAAATTAAATAACATCAAATATGAATGTTTAAAATTCTTGACCTAATATTTTGAACATTGGAAAAAATCAAAAAAAGGCCATTTAGTTAAATGATGTTTAGGATAAAGGTGCATTTAAAATTGTCATGGGTATTATGAATCTTTTTAAAGGAGTTTTAGGTAAATGTCATTTTAAGATCTGTTGGCAATAGATTGTATGTGGATTTTTGGTGAATTTTATATTCTCAGGTAGGCAACACTGAATTGTGACCTTTAAAAGCCGTCGATCCGCTGACGCGACTGATCCACCATCGCTGCCCATCAGCTGGAACATTGAAGTGTCTTTGACTTTTACTTTCTCCAGTGTCTGAAACATTTTTGTCATCCTGCGTGAATAATAGCGATGGTTATCGCGCCAATCCGCACTTGTCTGCCTCTCATCCCTCTTCCTTTGTGGTGTATTAATTTTCTTCGCGACGCCGACTCCATGAGCTAGTCGGAGGTTAACGAGGTGGGGTTCGCCCCCTTTCTTTCGAAAATCCCCCGTGTTATATTTTACTTACGCATGTAATTTAATATTTCTTCATCAAAAGAGTCACCGGTGAAGTTTGAAGAAACATGAATTCATGATTATAAACCGAACTGAAATCACTGTAACATAACCTCAAAACTAGAAACGTCAAGTTAAATCGCCATTAAAATTGTTAAAGGCAGAAACTTCGACATTTAATATTAACCGACCTTTAAAATGTGTTGATAATAATGAGCGTAACCCCCATAACTTCATATTGCATAAATGTTAATTAGTGTTTACATTAAGATGTTTTTCTTTATGATTTCAGAATACCAATCGACGTTGGAAACTTTCGAAAGGCTGGACATCAAGGAGGAATCGCAGATAGCCTCGTATTACAACATCCGGCAGGAACTGGATGTCCTGGGAGCTCAGTTCAGGGGTTACATCACCATGAGCAGATACCTTTTGCCGTTTTTGGTTCCCGGACGAATTGTTAAGGTAAATAAATGCCCAATGAGCTGATGATTTTTTTTCTTGTATTCAATCAATGATTGAATTAACGCTTTCATCTCTACATTGACAGGTAAATGTTGTACAGTTAGGCCCGTTACACAGTCGCTGAGTGCGCGGATAGGATGCCATTGCTGTAATGGGAGTATACACATTGAAGGGGTCGGCGGTCCCATCACAGCAATGGCATCCTATCCGCGCGCTCAGTGCGGTGCATCTGCGTGACTGTAACGGCCCTAACAGTGGATTTCAAATAGGTGGTAATCAATATAACTCTGGCTTAAATTGACATAACACTGGCATTATATTTTCTGCTGTGTAAACGATCTGTCAAATGGTAAACGGAATGCGTAATTTGAGGTTAGGTTCTACGATTACATTACTCATATTTTAATTGATATTTACTCTTTCGCAATGGTTGTCAATGAATTATTATTACTATTAGTATGTGTTAAATCAAAACAATTTTATTCATAAGTTGGCCATTATTTGTGGATGTACATTTTTTTTTTATTACAGTTATTTTTATTACAGTTAACTATATCAATTATAAAATTACAATAATAATAAAATAATAGTAATTTACGTAAATCAAGATCCAAAAGTGATATTTTACGGGATGTGTAGGAAGTTTCCAGGACGAGCCGTAGGCGAGCCCTGGAATCCTGCGAGTCCCGTAAAATCACTCATAGTGACTCAAAAATGTATTTGGCGTATGACAATGGCGCATAAAGAACGTTTACACAGCTAAATTAAAAATAACCCGGCTTAAATAAATGTTATCTTTTTTTTAATAATCTGAATGACACTGAGTGGGCCATTATCATTTTTGTGGAGTGATTTGAATTTGTTTTGTTTTTGTAATTTTGGCAATTTTTACCCCCAGATTAAAGTGAACGACAACGTGTACGATTGGGGCGCGGTGATAAACTTCAAGAAGGTCAACGAGATGGCCGGCGGCAAGAAGAAATTCAATCCGGCCAGGGAGGCCACCAAAATCCTGATGGACGTTCTGCTGCACGTCGTGGCCGAGGAGGACAAGGACCAGGACAGCATTCCGAAGCCCTGCCCCGAAAATGAGGTGAGGATTTTTAACCTATAGTCTATTTTTCGTAAGATTGCAAACAGGGAAGGATAGGGCAAATATGACCTTGTTCAGTGATTGGTTGAAATTGTGGGAAAACTCACACCGGAGACATTTAATTCTCCATCTTCATTTTTTCGACTGGTCTCTGTCATTTTACTAGATGGCATAAGCGTAGCATAAGGGGGTAAATATTATACTTTTAATGTAGTATTACCGAATAAATTGAAGTATAAAACAAGAGTACTATATTTAAATAACATAAACTCTTGCACTTAACTGAAATGTTAAATTCTAAGAAAATATGAATTTAAGGAGTATTGCGGCGCGTACGCTCATGAAGCGTAAACATGCGCAGTGTGTTCACATGCCAGCTGTGCGAGCGTCCGCCATTATAGATACACCGTTCACGTGTTACTGTTTTGTTTTGTTTAGTGTTTCTTTAATTTCGTATTTGTACAATGACTGATAAATTCATCCCATGCTTTTCCCTCACACTGTCCATTATACATGAGAAATCCACTAGATTTAAATTTCGCACCAAGATTCACATATGTTAATGGTGTAAATCGGTCTTCTAGGGTTTGCAATCTTAAGAAAAATAGGGTATAGTCGAAAGTAAAAATGATGCTTGTGATTCATAAAGTTTGTGGATTCGAGCTTCTACACGGAATATAATCCGGAATTCAGTGTGAAAAATGTGCATTTGCATAAAATTCCTCTCTAGTGTTAATAAATATTCTTGGAATTTTAATATTAGCTGTGTGTACATTGTCCTCTACCAAGAAATACTTTGCATCTCATTAGACCTATCTGGAAAGATTATTATCTCTCTCTTAATCCTCACAGCACAGGTACAAAATTTATTGCCTTTTCATGGGCTTTATAATCCTCAGCCCTGGGGTGCACTTAATTACCCTCACCTAACACAAGACTCTAATCCTCTTGGATTACCCATGCATAATAAAAATAATCCTCTGTAATGGTATTGTAAAATTAAAATTTGGGAATATTGTAAAATGCAAATATATCATCTCTAGGAAATGTATGAATATTTATTCCCAAATTACTTGTATTGTAAAAGTTGTAAATGGCAATGTTTAATAAATAAATTTGAGACCTCGCCAATAAAAATAAATTAGTTACTGCGATTTCAAACATGTTTTTATTTGATATTATTTTTTCTTTCAGCAAGGCGAAGTCGAAGTGGTCTCCGTTTCGTCCACGTACATCACCCACATCTCCTCCGTCCGCCTCTACTGCCCGACCGACCTCCGTTCGAGGGACTCGAGGAAGACGATGCACAAGGCCATCAAGGAGGTGAAGAAGCGCTTCCCCGGCGGCCCGCCCCTCCTCAACCCGGTGAACGACATGAAGATCACCGAGCCCGACTTCCTCGACATCGTCAAGAAGATCGAGGTCCTCGAGAAGCGAATGTTCGAGCACAGGATGCACGACAGCGACCTCCTGCGGGTCGAGTACCCCAAATACGAGGAGAAGATGGTGTGCAAGGTGAAGCTGACGGCCGCCAAGAAGAGGCTCCTCGACGCCAAGTCGGTGCTGCAGCTCGACGAGCTGAAGTGCAGGAAGAGGGTGCTGAGGAGGCTCGGGTACTGCACCAACGCCGATGTCATCGAGCTGAAGGGTAGGGTCGCCTGTGAGTTGAGCAGGTGGGTGAAATTTTAAATAATATTTATGACTTCGTAAAAAAGGGGAAACCATTTCTTGTATTGTAATTTTAATAGTTTATAATGCAAATCGTCGTCGGCTTACAATTAAGACCAGATAAGTACAATTTTGTCATTTTTGAGATAAATGCAGTTCTGGGCATAAAACTCACTGTATTAAGTACTGGCAAAGTTTCAAAATCATATATGTGTACCAGAGAGAGAGAGAAACATAGCCGTCAAGACTGAGATTCATTCATTTTTTTAAATCTAATTCCATAGTCACATGACGTAATAATATGTGACATACCTCATTTATCTCACAGCCAACTCTGAAACAAATTTTTGTGACTCGCACGATATAAATAGGTTAACAAAATACTTCAATCGTTACTATTCAAAAGTCCAACATGCCAATATAAGGACAAAAAAATGCCCCGACTGTGGCGAGAATAAAATGTGAACAGAGAATATATATATAAATTTTTTAAGACGATTCCTTTAAATTTCTAGTGCCGACGAGCTGTTAATTACGGAGATGATTTTCAACGGGATATTCGGTACACTGACGCCGGCTCAAGCTTGTTCGCTGTTGAGCTGTTTCGTGTTTGACGAGAAGAGCGTAACACCCCCAAAATTAACCGAGGAATTATCCGGACCGTTACGACAAATGCAGGTAAGCGTAAGCCCTAGAGATTATTTAATTGTTGCAGTTTTTTTTTTATGTGAAAAACATCCGTCTAAACATAAAACATAAAAATGTGTTCATTTAAAAAGAGGACTTAAAACAATCGTAACTTGTTTGACTGTTGCCATGAAGATTCATTTAAAAAAACTATTCAAAATTGACTATCATGATTTGTTTGGCTGTTGCTGTGAAAATTAATTTAAAAAAAATTATTCAAAACTGACTATTGTGACTTGTTTGACTATTGCCATGAAAATTCATTTAAAAACATTATTCAAAATTGACCATGGAAATAAATTCATTGAAGATTTATAACTCCACAGTAACTACCTCTTCTGATTAAATTAAGTTGGAAACATTTTGCTGCAGATAAGAAAGAGTGAAATTCCACCTCATCCTGACTTTTCTGTAATCAATTATTACATGAACTATTCCGTTTTTATTTTGAATCAAGTTGGCTCTGTTAGGGTGACAGTTTTGTTTGCCGATGTAAAAAGTCACTAGACTTGAAAAAAATGGGTTATATTTAAAAAAGATGAGGTTATATTTTATGACAGTGTTGCCATAAAATTTTGAGAACCCCTTCATTTTAAAGATAATAATTTAACCGTTTTAGTGCCAACAATTTTTTTGTGGGTATACCGTAAATTGCCAAAGAAAAATGTGCAGTTTTAATGATTTTATGTTGTTAGGAAAAACCTAAGAAGCGCCATAGCGCTCGCGGCATTTTTGACAGGAGTATGCGGTGGCGCTGCTCGGCACTATAACGATTAATTACAAATGAATGTAATTTTATGACATGCAGAACATTCTTCTTGGTTTGATTTTTTTTAATTGAAGTTTTCACATCGTCATCGATGATATTTGTCATTTTTTAAATAATCAAAAAACCAGCATACTTGAATGATTGAAGTATTAATTTAATTAGTTTAATATATAAATTAAAAATCTGACATTTAATCATTTTTTAACTGTTGGTGATCATGTGCAGAACTTTAAAAATAAAAAATGAAAACACAGCCTTCTTAGCGAAAAATTAAAACGGAACAGAGTATAGAATTCTTTTGTACAATATTATTTTGTAATGACACCAATAAAGTATTATTATTGAATCTTGAAGGCGTTCACTTCGTGGTACATTATCAATTTCGATATAAAGAAAACACTTGACTTTTTATTTTTGATCATTCTCAAACTATGATTACCGTGTAATTGAAACTAGTCACGAGTGTAATAAAAAAGTTACGTGTTTTCTTTTTATGGAAGTATTATTATTATTATTCCATCGCCTGATTAAACTAAATTCATAAACCATAATCAATTTTTTAATTCGGTTTCACAATTTTTCAATTTATTTTAGGATTTAGCGAGGAGGATCGCCAAGGTGAGCACGGAGGCGCGCCTCCCCCTCGACGAGGACGCCTACGTGGAAAAGTTCAAGCCCTTCCTCATGGACGTGGTGTTCTCCTGGTGCAACGGCTCCACCTTCTCCGACCTCTGCAAAATGACGGACGTCTTCGAGGGCTCGATCATCAGGTGCATGCGCCGTCTCGAGGAGCTCCTCCGGCAGATGGTGCAGGCCTCCAAGACCATCGGCAACACGGACCTCGAGGATAAATTCAACACGGCCATAAAACTCATCAAGAGGGACATAATATTCGCCTCGAGTTTATACCTGTGAAAAAAAGGGACAGACAGATTATCTTAATAACGCCCCCTCCCCACTCTCTCCAACTCTGTATATAAGCAGGGGGTGCTCACCTGTAAAATCATTCGGGCACAACACCTCGCCCGATGTGTGTTGTGAAATAAACTTGAGTTTCCGGCCTGTTCACTCCGTACCACGTGCAACAAATGAATGAACTCGCCGCAATCTCCGGTTTATCAAATATTTTATCCATTGTTTTCTTTTTTTTTATATAAAGTTGATTCCGATCGGGCGTTCTTTCCGTATCTTATACGAACAATCGAGCTGTAGTACGGAATGAACTCTCGGTTGGCCCCAACTGTTTCACCGCGACTGCGATTACAATAAAACATCGTTGATTTACTGTCTTTGGTGATCTAGCCGTGTGATTCGTGTTTGCTATCTCATACGGCTACCTCATCAAAACAATAAGTCTTCGTACATCGGCCAGATTACTACGAGGGGGTGCATTTCCCGTTAAGGAACTATTGGTGTGATGTGTTGTTTCGGTTCATATCACAGCCAATAGTTGCTTTACGGGCGTTGTGCGTTGCGCATTCGATTCGACGGTGGAGATGCAAGGGACTCGGCGTGCGTGTGTGGCAAGTCCTGCGAGTGTTTTGGTCTCAGTCGCACGTGTTTGTGAGGTGTGACTAGATCAAACATTCGCGGGAAGTGTTTACCAGTGCACCGGTGAAGAGGGAGGAGTTTCGGCGTCCTGTGCGTTGTTGATGTGGCTTTAATGAGTGTTGCTTTGGTTCATAAAGCTATGTCAGCAATGCATGGTGCGTTGAATTTACTGCTGGATTTATACAGAAGTTGGTAATGTATGTGCTTTATTATTATTTATTTATCTACACAGGAATTGGTAATGTTTTTTTTTATTATTTATTTACACGAGTTTACTCGGTTTTTTTTTACTTTCTCCGTTAAGAAGTACGAGAAAGTATTGTGAACGTGAAAATTTTTTCCTAGATGCCATTTCAACAATTTTTGGAAAACATTTTCATACAAAAATTTCCAACAGGAGTAATAGGATCGCAGAAATGAAAAGAGTTATTTGGCGGGAAAATAAATTCACGTTATTAATTTATTTTCAACAAAAATTGCACACAAAAATTTGGATCAGGAGTAACAGGATCGCAGAAATGAAAAGAGTAATTTGGCGGGAAAATAAATTCACGTTATTAATTTATTTTCAACAAAATTTGCACATAAAAATTTGGATCAGGAGTAACAGGAACGCAGAAATGAAAAGAGTAATTTGGCGGGAAAATAATTTCACGCTTTTAATTCATTTTCAACAAAATTTGCACACAAAAATTTGGATCAGGAGTAACAGGAACGCAGAAATGAAAAGAGTAATTTGGCGGGAAAATATTTTCACGTTTTTAATTTATTTTCAACAAAATTTGCACATAAAAATTTGGATCAGGAGTAACAGGATCGCAGAAATGAAAAGAGTAATTTGGCGGGAAAATATTTTCACGTTTTTAATTTATTTTCAACAAAAATTGCACATAAAAATTTGGATCAGGAGTAACAGGAACGCAGAAATGAAAAGAGTAATTTGGCGGGAAAATATTTTCACGTTTTTAATTAATTTTCAACAAAATTTGCACATAAAAATTTGGATCAGGAGTAACAGGATCGCAGAAATGAAAAGAGTAATTTGGCGGGAAAATAATTTCACGTTTTTAATTTATTTTCAACAAAATTTGCACATAAAAATTTGGATCAGGAGTAATACGATCGCAGAAATGAAAAGAGTAATTTGGCGGGAAAATAAATTCACGTTTTTAATTTATTTTCAACAAAATTTGCACATAAAAATTTGGATCAGGAGTAACAGGATCGCAGAAATGAAAAGAGTAATTTGGCGGGAAAATAAATTCACGTTTTTAATTTATTTTCAACAAAATTTGCACATAAAAATTTGGATCAGGAGTAACAGGATCGCAGAAATGAAAAGAGTAATTTGGCGGGAAAATAATTTCACATTTTAATTTATTTTCAACAAAATTTGCACATAAAAATTTGGATCAGGAGTAATACGATCGCAGAAATGAAAAGAGTAATTTGGCGGGAAAATAAATTCACGTTTTTAATTTATTTTCAACAAAATTTGCACATAAAAATTTGGATCAGGAGTAACAGGAACGCAGAAATGAAAAGAGTAATTTGGCGGGAAAATAATTTCACGTTTTTAATTTATTTTCAACAAAATTTGCACATAAAAATTTGGATCAGGAGTAACAGGATCGCAGAAATGAAAAGAGTAATTTGGCGGGAAAATAAATTCACGTTTTTAATTTATTTTCAACAAAATTTGCACATAAAAATTTGGATCAGGAGTAATACGATCGCAGAAATGAAAAGAGTAATTTGGCGGGAAAATAAATTCACGTTTTTAATTTATTTTCAACAAAATTTGCACATAAAAATTTGGATCAGGAGTAACAGGAACGCAGAAATGAAAAGAGTAATTTGGCGGGAAAATAAATTCACGTTATTAATTTATTTTCAACAAAATTTGCACATAAAAATTTGGATCAGGAGTAACAGGAACGCAGAAATGAAAAGAGTAATTTGGCGGGAAAATAAATTCACGTTATTAATTAATTTTCAACAAAATTTGCACATAAAAATTTGGATCAGGAGTAACAGGAACGCAGAAATGAAAAGAGTAATTTGGCGGGAAAATAAATTCACGTTATTAATTTATTTTCAACAAAATTTGCACATAAAAATTTGGATCAGGAGTAACAGGAACGCAGAAATGAAAAGAGTAATTTGGCGGGAAAATAATTTCACGTTTTTAATTTATTTTCAACAAAATTTGCACATAAAAATTTGGATCAGGAGTAATACGATCGCAGAAATGAAAAGAGTAATTTGGCGGGAAAATAAATTCACGTTTTTAATTTATTTTCAACAAAATTTGCACATAAAAATTTGGATCAGGAGTAATACGATCGCAGAAATGAAAAGAGTAATTTGGCGGGAAAATAAATTCACGTTTTTAATTTATTTTCAACAAAATTTGCACATAAAAATTTGGATCAGGAGTAATACGATCGCAGAAATGAAAAGAGTAATTTGGCGGGAAAATAAATTCACGTTTTTAATTTATTTTCAACAAAATTTGCACATAAAAATTTGGATCAGGAGTAATACGATCGCAGAAATGAAAAGAGTAATTTGGCGGGAAAATAAATTCACGTTTTTAATTTATTTTCAACAAAATTTGCACATAAAAATTTGGATCAGGAGTAATACGATCGCAGAAATGAAAAGAGTAATTTGGCGGGAAAATAAATTCACGTTTTTAATTTATTTTCAACAAAATTTGCACATAAAAATTTGGATCAGGAGTAACAGGAACGCAGAAATGAAAAGAGTAATTTGGCGGGAAAATAATTTCACGTTTTTAATTTATTTTCAACAAAATTTGCACATAAAAATTTGGATCAGGAGTAACAGGATCGCAGAAATGAAAAGAGTAATTTGGCGGGAAAATAAATTCACGTTTTTAATTTATTTTCAACAAAATTTGCACATAAAAATTTGGATCAGGAGTAATACGATCGCAGAAATGAAAAGAGTAATTTGGCGGGAAAATAAATTCACGTTTTTAATTTATTTTCAACAAAATTTGCACATAAAAATTTGGATCAGGAGTAACAGGAACGCAGAAATGAAAAGAGTAATTTGGCGGGAAAATAAATTCACGTTATTAATTTATTTTCAACAAAATTTGCACATAAAAATTTGGATCAGGAGTAACAGGAACGCAGAAATGAAAAGAGTAATTTGGCGGGAAAATAAATTCACGTTATTAATTAATTTTCAACAAAATTTGCACATAAAAATTTGGATCAGGAGTAACAGGATCGCAGAAATGAAAAGAGTAATTTGGCGGGAAAATAAATTCACGTTTTTAATTTATTTTCAACAAAATTTGCACATAAAAATTTGGATCAGGAGTAACAGGATCGCAGAAATGAAAAGAGTAATTTGACGGGAAAATAAATTCACGTTATTAATTTATTTTCAACAAAATTTGCACATAAAAATTTGGATCAGGAGTAACAGGAACGCAGAAATGAAAAGAGTAATTTGGCGGGAAAATAATTTCACGTTTTTAATTTATTTTCAACAAAATTTGCACATAAAAATTTGGATCAGGAGTAACAGGATCGCAGAAATGAAAAGAGTAATTTGGCGGGAAAATAAATTCACGTTATTAATTTATTTTCAACAAAATTTGCACATAAAAATTTGGATCAGGAGTAACAGGAACGCAGAAATGAAAAGAGTAATTTGGCGGGAAAATAAATTCACGTTTTTAATTTATTTTCAACAAAATTTGCACATAAAAATTTGGATCAGGAGTAACAGGATCGCAGAAATGAAAAGAGTAATTTGGCGGGAAAATAATTTCACGTTATTAATTTATTTTCAACAAAATTTGCACATAAAAATTTGGATCAGGAGTAACAGGAACGCAGAAATGAAAAGAGTAATTTGGCGGGAAAATAAATTCACGTTATTAATTAATTTTCAACAAAATTTGCACATAAAAATTTGGATCAGGAGTAACAGGATCGCAGAAATGAAAAGAGTAATTTGGCGGGAAAATAAATTCACGTTATTAATTTATTTTCAACAAAATTTGCACATAAAAATTTGGATCAGGAGTAACAGGAACGCAGAAATGAAAAGAGTAATTTGGCGGGAAAATAAATTCACGTTATTAATTAATTTTCAACAAAATTTGCACATAAAAATTTGGATCAGGAGTAACAGGAACGCAGAAATGAAAAGAGTAATTTGGCGGGAAAATAAATTCACGTTTTTAATTTATTTTCAACAAAATTTGCACATAAAAATTTGGATCAGGAGTAACAGGATCGCAGAAATGAAAAGAGTAATTTGGCGGGAAAATAAATTCACGTTATTAATTTATTTTCAACAAAATTTGCACATAAAAATTTGGATCAGGAGTAACAGGATCGCAGAAATGAAAAGAGTAATTTGGCGGGAAAATATTTTCACGCTTTTAATTAATTTTCAACAAAATTTGCACATAAAAATTTGGATCAGGAGTAACAGGATCGCAGAAATGAAAAGAGTAATTTGGCGGGAAAATATTTTCACGCTTTTAATTAATTTTCAACAAAATTTGCACATAAAAATTTGGATCAGGAGTAACAGGATCGCAGAAATGAAAAGAGTAATTTGGCGGGAAAATAAATTCACGTTATTAATTAATTTTCAACAAAATTTGCACATAAAAATTTGGATCAGGAGTAACAGGATCGCAGAAATGAAAAGAGTAATTTGGCGGGAAAATAAATTCACGTTATTAATTAATTTTCAACAAAATTTGCACATAAAAATTTGGATCAGGAGTAACAGGATCGCAGAAATGAAAAGAGTAATTTGGCGGGAAAATAAATTCACGTTATTAATTTATTTTCAACAAAATTTGCACATAAAAATTTGGATCAGGAGTAACAGGAACGCAGAAATGAAAAGAGTAATTTGGCGGGAAAATAAATTCACGTTATTAATTAATTTTCAACAAAATTTGCACATAAAAATTTGGATCAGGAGTAACAGGATCGCAGAAATGAAAAGAGTAATTTGGCGGGAAAATAAATTCACGTTATTAATTTATTTTCAACAAAATTTGCACATAAAAATTTGGATCAGGAGTAACAGGAACGCAGAAATGAAAAGAGTAATTTGGCGGGAAAATAAATTCACGTTTTTAATTTATTTTCAACAAAATTTGCACATAAAAATTTGGATCAGGAGTAACAGGAACGCAGAAATGAAAAGAGTAATTTGGCGGGAAAATAAATTCACGTTATTAATTAATTTTCAACAAAATTTGCACATAAAAATTTGGATCAGGAGTAACAGGATCGCAGAAATGAAAAGAGTAATTTGGCGGGAAAATAAATTCACGTTATTAATTAATTTTCAACAAAATTTGCACATAAAAATTTGGATCAGGAGTAACAGGAACGCAGAAATGAAAAGAGTAATTTGGCGGGAAAATAAATTCACGTTTTTAATTTATTTTCAACAAAATTTGCACATAAAAATTTGGATCAGGAGTAACAGGATCGCAGAAATGAAAAGAGTAATTTGGCGGGAAAATAATTTCACGTTTTTAATTTATTTTCAACAAAATTTGCACATAAAAATTTGGATCAGGAGTAACAGGAACGCAGAAATGAAAAGAGTAATTTGGCGGGAAAATAAATTCACGTTATTAATTAATTTTCAACAAAATTTGCACATAAAAATTTGGATCAGGAGTAACAGGATCGCAGAAATGAAAAGAGTAATTTGGCGGGAAAATAAATTCACGTTATTAATTAATTTTCAACAAAATTTGCACATAAAAATTTGGATCAGGAGTAACAGGATCGCAGAAATGAAAAGAGTAATTTGGCGGGAAAATAAATTCACGTTATTAATTTATTTTCAACAAAATTTGCACATAAAAATTTGGATCAGGAGTAACAGGATCGCAGAAATGAAAAGAGTAATTTGGCGGGAAAATAAATTCACGTTATTAATTTATTTTCAACAAAATTTGCACATAAAAATTTGGATCAGGAGTAACAGGATCGCAGAAATGAAAAGAGTAATTTGGCGGGAAAATAAATTCACGTTATTAATTAATTTTCAACAAAATTTGCACATAAAAATTTGGATCAGGAGTAACAGGATCGCAGAAATGAAAAGAGTAATTTGGCGGGAAAATAAATTCACGTTATTAATTAATTTTCAACAAAATTTGCACATAAAAATTTGGATCAGGAGTAACAGGATCGCAGAAATGAAAAGAGTAATTTGGCGGGAAAATAAATTCACGTTTTTAATTTATTTTCAACAAAATTTGCACATAAAAATTTGGATCAGGAGTAACAGGAACGCAGAAATGAAAAGAGTAATTTGGCGGGAAAATAAATTCACGTTATTAATTTATTTTCAACAAAATTTGCACATAAAAATTTGGATCAGGAGTAACAGGATCGCAGAAATGAAAAGAGTAATTTGGCGGGAAAATAAATTCACGTTATTAATTAATTTTCAACAAAATTTGCACATAAAAATTTGGATCAGGAGTAACAGGATCGCAGAAATGAAAAGAGTAATTTGGCGGGAAAATAAATTCACGTTTTTAATTTATTTTCAACAAAATTTGCACATAAAAATTTGGATCAGGAGTAACAGGATCGCAGAAATGAAAAGAGTAATTTGGCGGGAAAATAATTTCACGTTATTAATTTATTTTCAACAAAATTTGCACATAAAAATTTGGATCAGGAGTAACAGGAACGCAGAAATGAAAAGAGTAATTTGGCGGGAAAATATTTTCACGTTATTAATTTATTTTCAACAAAATTTGCACATAAAAATTTGGATCAGGAGTAACAGGATCGCAGAAATGAAAAGAGTAATTTGGCGGGAAAATATTTTCACGCTTTTAATTAATTTTCAACAAAATTTGCACATAAAAATTTGGATCAGGAGTAACAGGATCGCAGAAATGAAAAGAGTAATTTGGCGGGAAAATAAATTCACGTTTTTAATTTATTTTCAACAAAATTTGCACATAAAAATTTGGATCAGGAGTAACAGGATCGCAGAAATGAAAAGAGTAATTTGGCGGGAAAATAAATTCACGTTTTTAATTTATTTTCAACAAAATTTGCACATAAAAATTTGGATCAGGAGTAACAGGATCGCAGAAATGAAAAGAGTAATTTGGCGGGAAAATATTTTCACGTTATTAATTTATTTTCAACAAAATTTGCACATAAAAATTTGGATCAGGAGTAACAGGATCGCAGAAATGAAAAGAGTAATTTGGCGGGAAAATAAATTCACGTTTTTAATTTATTTTCAACAAAATTTGCACATAAAAATTTGGATCAGGAGTAACAGGATCGCAGAAATGAAAAGAGTAATTTGGCGGGAAAATAAATTCACGTTATTAATTTATTTTCAACAAAATTTGCACATAAAAATTTGGATCAGGAGTAACAGGAACGCAGAAATGAAAAGAGTAATTTGGCGGGAAAATAAATTCACGTTATTAATTTATTTTCAACAAAATTTGCACATAAAAATTTGGATCAGGAGTAACAGGATCGCAGAAATGAAAAGAGTAATTTGGCGGGAAAATAATTTCACGTTTTTAATTTATTTTCAACAAAATTTGCACATAAAAATTTGGATCAGGAGTAACAGGATCGCAGAAATGAAAAGAGTAATTTGACGGGAAAATATTTTCACGTTATTAATTTATTTTCAACAAAATTTGCACATAAAAATTTGGATCAGGAGTAACAGGATCGCAGAAATGAAAAGAGTAATTTGGCGGGAAAATAAATTCACGTTATTAATTTATTTTCAACAAAATTTGCACATAAAAATTTGGATCAGGAGTAACAGGAACGCAGAAATGAAAAGAGTAATTTGGCGGGAAAATAAATTCACGTTATTAATTAATTTTCAACAAAATTTGCACATAAAAATTTGGATCAGGAGTAACAGGATCGCAGAAATGAAAAGAGTAATTTGGCGGGAAAATATTTTCACGTTATTAATTAATTTTCAACAAAATTTGCACATAAAAATTTGGATCAGGAGTAACAGGATCGCAGAAATGAAAAGAGTAATTTGGCGGGAAAATAAATTCACGTTTTTAATTTATTTTCAACAAAATTTGCACATAAAAATTTGGATCAGGAGTAACAGGATCGCAGAAATGAAAAGAGTAATTTGGCGGGAAAATATTTTCACGTTATTAATTTATTTTCAACAAAATTTGCACATAAAAATTTGGATCAGGAGTAACAGGATCGCAGAAATGAAAAGAGTAATTTGGCGGGAAAATAAATTCACGTTTTTAATTTATTTTCAACAAAATTTGCACATAAAAATTTGGATCAGGAGTAACAGGATCGCAGAAATGAAAAGAGTAATTTGGCGGGAAAATAATTTCACGTTATTAATTTATTTTCAACAAAATTTGCACATAAAAATTTGGATCAGGAGTAACAGGAACGCAGAAATGAAAAGAGTAATTTGGCGGGAAAATAAATTCACGTTATTAATTAATTTTCAACAAAATTTGCACATAAAAATTTGGATCAGGAGTAACAGGATCGCAGAAATGAAAAGAGTAATTTGGCGGGAAAATATTTTCACGTTATTAATTTATTTTCAACAAAATTTGCACATAAAAATTTGGATCAGGAGTAACAGGATCGCAGAAATGAAAAGAGTAATTTGGCGGGAAAATAAATTCACGTTATTAATTAATTTTCAACAAAATTTGCACATAAAAATTTGGATCAGGAGTAACAGGATCGCAGAAATGAAAAGAGTAATTTGGCGGGAAAATATTTTCACGTTATTAATTAATTTTCAACAAAATTTGCACATAAAAATTTGGATCAGGAGTAACAGGATCGCAGAAATGAAAAGAGTAATTTGGCGGGAAAATAAATTCACGTTATTAATTAATTTTCAACAAAATTTGCACATAAAAATTTGGATCAGGAGTAACAGGATCGCAGAAATGAAAAGAGTAATTTGGCGGGAAAATATTTTCACGTTATTAATTAATTTTCAACAAAATTTGCACATAAAAATTTGGATCAGGAGTAACAGGATCGCAGAAATGAAAAGAGTAATTTGGCGGGAAAATAAATTCACGTTATTAATTAATTTTCAACAAAATTTGCACATAAAAATTTGGATCAGGAGTAACAGGATCGCAGAAATGAAAAGAGTAATTTGGCGGGAAAATATTTTCACGCTTTTAATTAATTTTCAACAAAATTTGCACATAAAAATTTGGATCAGGAGTAACAGGATCGCAGAAATGAAAAGAGTAATTTGGCGGGAAAATATTTTCACGTTATTAATTTATTTTCAACAAAATTTGCACATAAAAATTTGGATCAGGAGTAACAGGATCGCAGAAATGAAAAGAGTAATTTGGCGGGAAAATAATTTCAATCACTTACCTTCGAGTTATCAGCACAGCTCAGAACTCTAAAATAATGATTACTATACTTTGATCAATGTATCTTTGCGTGCACGTCATTTTCATACGTTTACTCTCTCTACGATTAGATGAAATCATGTGTGTATGTTTGTCTCGGTTTTCGGTTAAGATGCACACGCAAAGATCCGTTGATCAAACTATATAAGGAAACATTTAAACAACATTTTTTTTTAAAGAATTTTTTTATTCACATCGCACAAATAATAAATCTGCAACGACTTCGATTCATATACACAAAACATGCACGTATTCCGACTTAATCATTACCGGTTACAGTACTACAGACTAGTACGCTCTTCGACCCGTTAACAAACGAGCGAGACATATTTACTTAATTCATTTATCGAAAGGAAATCACGGGCGTCCTTTTACAAAATTCGTGGCACAACAGTCGCTACGTCCTTTTACTTAAACAATAACAACAAAGCGGAATTTGAAAAAAAAACAATAAACGAGAGGAAATAATTTATAAAAAAATATACATAACATTTTTTTTGCCGTTTTTTTTTCTCATATAGGGAAGTTTTTTTTTTTTTAATACAAAAATAGAGGTAGCTTTTTATGATAAACACGCGAGGGGCGGCGGGGCCCGTTCGAAAAATCAAATCAAAACGCGTTTTTCGATTTGGTTTTGAGAATGGGGGGCGCGCGCGCGCGATTGGTTAAATTAAATAACAAGTAAACTTAAATTATAAATGGTAGTCTAGTGGTTAACTTTTTCGGTCTTGAATGATCTTTTTTTTTTAAATATTAGGTGAGCGGGCGGGGAAAGACCCTGTGTTTGCGTTATCACGGTTGCTTTTAATTTTTTTTCTAGTGGTGGCCGGGTTGCGGCATTATGGGGGTGATCGGGGGCAGGTGGTTGCCGCACGTGGGGAAGTTGGGTGGCACCGGCGGCAGGTCGGACTGGGTGCCCACGTGGATCACCAGGTTCATTCCGATCAGGATGTGCATCAGGAAGTGACAGTGGAAAAGCCAGAATCCTGTAACGAGAAAAAAAGAAGAAATTAGCTTTTCAAAAAATGTAATTGTTAGGTTTGAAATCAAACGCATTAAAGTAAATGTAAGTCCGCGCACGAAGCAACTTTAATGTTGTTTGATTTCGGTGACTAAAAAGTTGTCTGCCAGGCCTTAAGGTGTACAAATACTCAACTCAAGTATTTTATGTGATTGCAAATTATTTAAAACAAATAACTTACCAGGATTATCAGCTCGGAACCTGAAGATAACGTAACCATTATTTGGTACAGCAATTGTATCCTTCGCCGGTGGTAAATTGAACTGTCTGTGCAGCAAGCCTCTCCTATCCAAGTCCAAAGCGTGCTTCAGATTGATTTTCTTCACGTTCTGATCCGGGGATCTGCCGATGCCGACGACGTTGAAGGTGTAACCGTGAAGATGGAACGGATGCGAGAGATTCGGTGCTTGAACTGCAACACGAAAAAAAAAAAAACTGCACCACCTTCCGGGAACACTCCACGTTACCCACCTTCATCTACCAACACGACCTCCACGATGGCGTTCAGGGGGATGTCGATCATGTGCGTGCACATGCAGTTCTGTCCGCAGTCCGCCGGCCTGTTGTCGCCGTTGCAGAACTGCTCCGGCGGAGTATCGTCGAACTGGGAGAGGAGCGGCGCCGGCGGCAGCACGTGCGAAATCTCGTCGATCAAGCTAATCACGTGATCGCCACCGGGAGCGGCTGCAAGCATAAACAAGTTGAACCCAATCTTCAAACCCGCGACGTGCGCCTACGTACCCAAAAACCTGTTGTAGGTGTTCGGCCTGAAGAGTTCCTCCGGCCTGTAGACGAGGAACCGGAAGGGCAGGAAGATCTTGACGTCCGGCCTCTCCTGCAGCAGGGCCCTGTCGATCTTCTTCGCGTTGCTCAGCTGGCTGACGCAAATCGCGTCGCGCCTCGGCTTGTTGCAAATCGCGTCCAGTGGATTCAACACCTGTCGTTTTCGAAAATTTTAATTTACACCTTTGAATCGTCCCACGAAAGCGGCGCGAACATCTATTTACACAAATACCTACCGTAATGTTATGTACAACAATATACAACCAAAGAAATATGTATTTACACTATTCACAGCGCTTAAAAATTACAATCGGCAAACATATTGGATTTTTTGTTGACTAAAAACAGCACTTCTCACACAAAATTCCCTTTCATTTGATACCAAACACGATAGTACCCAAACGATATGCTTAAAATCAGTGACGGCTCGTGAGTACGTCAGAGGTGGTAATACAGATTTCTACAACCGACCCTACCCATCTGTATTGCCACATCTGCTATCTCGGCCGTACCACGAGTCACCTCACAAGCCGTCACTACATTCTACATAAAAATATTTTTCATTTAATACCAAACATGATAGCACCCAACAGCTAATTGAACTATATGTTTAAAATTAGTGACGGCTGAGGTAGCAGAGGTGACAATTCAGATCTATGCAACCGATCTGCTACCGCGGTCGTACCAAGAGTTACCCCGCGAGCCGTCACCACATTCTACATAAAATTCCCTTTCATTTGATACCAAACACGATAGTACCCAAAAGCTAATTGAACGATAAATTAAAAATAATGTAAAAAAAATCAAAAGACTAACGAAATTTTGTTATTAATGCGTATTTAAAAATTCATCACGTTAAAATCCAACATGTTTACCAACAATCCGACCCGATATACATACATATATACACATAAAACACCAACACTAAATACTTACTTCGTCCAGTTCAGTGACGGTTCGCGTTTTTTTTTTCTGGTAGGTGGTAATACAGATACTTGCGGTCGCCCTACCCACCCGTATTACAAAAAAAAAATCCCGCGAGCCGTCACCGCTCCAGGTACAAAACATCAACAACTCTTTACTTTACAAAAAGCCATGCGGTTAATACTTAAAAATTAGAAAATTATGTAATTATGTACAGACGCCCTCGTTTATCAAGAAATTTTCTGTATTTTCACACGTTTATACAATAAATCTAGATATAAAAAATATATAACAGTACCATAAACTATGCTAAATAATATATATATAAAAAAATAATTTGTCCAGTTCATCTGAAGACCGCCAAGACTAGGACAATCGATTAAACAACTACATGTTCAGTTAGTAAGGATTGTGTGGATCATCATCAACACGTCATCGGAACTGTTACTCATAGGAAGGAAGAATTTTCTACGCGCAAATACTGACTGTGTAAACAAAAAAAAGGAAATATACGGTGTGTCCCAGTTACATCTTTAACGATTCTGTGAAAAAATCCCTTTCATTTGATACCCCACATGATATATCGCAAAAATTAATTTTGAAATTGAAAAAAAAAACAAAAGAGTAACGAAAAGATTTTTACGTAAAACACATCGAAATAGCGTACACGTGATTTTCCAATGTGTTCGAGTTAATAAAACGAGGTTTTACCATCGTTTCCGGTTAAACCGGAAGTACAAAATTTACCAACAAGAGTAATTTGAATTCTACTAAAAATTCCCTTTCATTTAATACCCCACACGGCATATCGCAAAAATTAATTTGAAATTGAAAAGTAAACAAAAGAGTAACGAAACGAATTTTTCATAAAACACATCGAAATAGCGTACAAGTGATTTTCCAATGCTTTCGAGTTAACAAAAGGCGGTTTTACCATCGTTTCCGGTTAAACCGGAAGTATAAAATTTACCAACAAGAGTAATTTGAATTCTACTAAAAATTCCCTTTCATTTGATACCCCACACGGCATATCGCAAAAATTAATTTTGAAATTGAAAAACAAACAAAAGAGTAACGAAACGAATTTTTCGTAAAACACATCGGAATAGCGTACAAGTGATTTTCCAATGCTTTCGAGTTAATAAAAGGCGGTTTTACTATCGTTTCCGGTTAAACCGGAAGTACAAAATTTAGTCGTTTGCATCAATAAGAGTAATTTGAATTCCATTAGAAATTCCCTTTCATTTGATACCCCACACGGCATATCGCAAAAATTAATTTTGAAATTGAAAAAAAAACAAAACAGTAACGAAACGAATTTTTCGTAAAACACATCGGAATAGCGTACAAGTGATTTTCCAACGCGTTCAAGTTAATAAAAGGCGGTTTTACCATCGTTTCCGGTTAAACCGGAAGTATAAAATTTGCCAACAAGAGTAATTTGAATTCTACTAAAAAATCCCTTCCATTTGATACCCCACACGGCATATCGCAAAAATTAATTTTAAATTTGAAAAAAAAAACGAGGGACTAAAAAAATTCTTCATAAAACCCATCGAATTTCGTCTACTAAATAGCGTACAAGTGATTTTCCAATGCTTTCGAGTTAATAAAGGATGGTTCTACCATCGTTTCCGGTTCAACAGGAAGAACAAAAAATTTAGTACCATCAATCAACGGGAGGGATTTGAACACTGCTAGAAATCCCTTTCATTTGACACCTCACACGATATATCGCAAAAGATAATATTATGAAATATTCGATAAATTTAAAAAAAAACAAAAGAGTAACGAAATTGTGTTATTAATGTATTTTTTTGTAAATTCAAATTACTTTTGTTTACTCTGAAGCGAACATGTGATTTTCCAATATTTCTAGATTAATAAGAGGTGGTTTAACATCACTTCCGGTTTCTAAAAATTGACGAAATTGTGTTATTAATGTATTTTTTTTTGTAAATACAAATAACTTTTGTTTACTCTGAAGCGAACACGTGATTTTCCAATGTTTCTAGATTAACAAGGGGTGGTTTAACATCACTTCCGGTTTACAAAAGTTGACGAAATTGTGTTATCAATGTATTTTTCTTGTAAATTCAAATGAATTTTGGTTACTCTAAAGCATATAAGTCATTTTCCAATGTTTTCAGATTAAAAAGAAGTGGTTCTACCATCATTTCCGGTTAAACCGGAAGAACAAAAAATTTAGTATTATCAATCAACGGGAGGGATTTGAACGCTGCTAGAAATTCCCTTTAATTTGACATCCCATACGATATATCGCAAAAAATAATATTACGAGATATTCGGTAAATTAAAAAAAAAAACAAAAGAGTAACGAAATTGTGTTATTAATGTATTTTTTTGTAAATTCAAATGACTTTTGTTTACTCTGGAGCGAACACGTGATTTTACAATGTTTCCAGATTAATAAGGGGTGGTTTAACGTCACTTCCGGTTTCTAAAAATTAACGAAATTGTGTTATTAATGTATTTTTTTGTAAATTCAAATGACTTTTGTTTACTCTGAAGCAAACATGTGATTTTCCAATGTTTCTAGATTAATAAGGGGTGGTTTAACATCACTTCCGGTTTTTAAAAATTGACGAAATTGTGTTATCAATGTATTTTTCTTGTAAATTCAAATGAATTTTGGTTACTCTAAAGCATATAAGTCATTTTCCAATGTTTTCTGATTAATAAGTAGTTGAACATCACTACCGGTTTCCGGAAACTGACGAAATTAAGTTATTTTTTTGTAAATTCAAATGACTTTTGTTTACTCTGAAGCGAACACGTTATTTTCCTATGTTTCCAGATTAATAAGGGGTGGTTTAACATCACTTCCGGTTTCCAAAAATTGACGAAATTGTGTTATCAATGTATTTTTCTTGTAAATTCAAATGAATTTTGGCTACTCCAAAGCATAAAAGTCATTTTCCAATGTTTTCCGATTAATAAGAAGTGGTTGAACATCACTTCCGAAAACTGACGAAATTAAGTTATTAATGTATTTTTTTTTTGCAAATTCAAATGACTTGTTTACTCTAAAGCGAACAAATAATTTTCAAATATTTCCAGATCAATGTGAGGTGGTTTAACATCACTTCCGGCTTCCGAAAAATTCGTTTCTTTAATCCAAAAATGTTTCTTTTGCGTCAACAAAAGGTAAATGTCCGTGTTCACGTTTTAGCAACAATGGGCTGCAGAAAAACGCAACCTGGCCTTACTTCCGGTTTAAATAAAAGGAAAGAAAATTAGTTGTTTTCATATTAATTCTACTAAAAATGTGATGATTAATTTTACGAGATTTCCAATTTCCGGATATTAAAAATTCAAGAGAAAAAAATTGATGTTTCGAATAATTTTTGTGCATTAATAGGGCGATAATTATTTATTTTGAAAAAAAAACGTGCGGAAAAACCGACACTGCCGTCCTTTCCGGGTAAACCGGAAGACCGAGAAAATCTGTTTTTCATGACGTCGGAGAGGAAATTTCGCATATATTTTATATTTCGTTGAAATATAAATCTTGCCTCAAGAAATAGAAAAGAATGGGGGTTTTTGGTCAAAACCGGAAGTCACTCAAAGTTGTTTTAAATGGTTGAATACATATAAATTTTGCTTTAAGAGAGAAAATAATAAGAAGTTTTGGTCACAACCAAAAGTTAATGCTTAAATAAATGGGATTTTTGGTCGAAACCGGAAGTCACAAAAAGTCGTTGTAGATGCTTTAATATAGACAAATATTGTCTCAAGAGAAAAATTAAAGTTTTGATTAAATCCGGAAGTCACAAAATATCGTTGTTTTGGATTATTAACTATTAAATGAATAGGATTTTTGGTCGAAACCGGAAGTTACAAAAAGTCGTTGTAGATGATTTAATACATACAAATCTTGCCTCAAAAGAAAAATTAAAGTTTTGATTAAAACCGGAAGTCACAAAATATCGTTGTTTTGGATTGTTAATTATTAAATGAATGGGATTTTTGGTAAAAACCGGAAGTCACTAAAAAAGTCGTTTTAAACGGTTTAATACATACAAATCTTGCCTCAAGAGAAAATTAATCAAAGTTTTGGTTGAAACCGGAAGTCACAAAACATCATTGTTTTGGATTGTCAACTATTAAATTAATGGGCTTTTTGGTAAAAAACCGGAAGTCATGAAAGGTCGTTGTTTTAGGTCGTAAATATCGTATTAGGAAAAATGAAAATTAAGGTTTTTTGTATCCCTTGTAAATTATAAACAATACGGCTTTAGAAACTTGAAATGAAACAAAAGCCTTTGCTGTTGAACCGGAAGGAAAACAACTTTTTGCAATATTTGCAGCTGATATGCACACAAATTAAATTTGTGAAAATAAACAAGTACCTTTAAATCAACAAAAGTTGATGCAATTTCCGGTTGAACCGGAAGTCCTCGAAAGTTATAACATTTTTGCAATATATCAGCTGATGTGCGTACAAATGAAATTTGTGAAAATAAACACGTTACCTAAAGATAAACAAAAGTTGATGCAATTTCCGGTTAAACCGGAAGTCCTCATAAGTTATAAGGGCGCGACATTTCCTTGCAAAAATCGACTGGAACTTTTAACTAGGACACCCCGTATAAGTAACAACGCACGGAATACTGATATACAAAATGGTCGCGGCAACAATGTACAAATAGGATCAAGGACGAGGGTGCCTACAATATATACAATCGATTATTAATTTTATGTTTATATATATAAAGGTGGGTCGTTAATACATATGTACAAAAACAAAACACTAGTGTAGCACCGAGCGGATGAAAAAATAAACAAAAGAGAGAAAAAAAACAGCTGAAGGGTACGGAACTGTACAACAGTTTGAGAGTCCGGAGTGAGGAAAATAGGTTTGCGGTTTGCATACTTACCTTACTATGTTATGGCGCGTTTGTAAACCATTCTAAGGGTCGTTTTCATAAATAATAAATAACTAAACAAAAAATAAACAGTTGAAGTAGAAACAGAGATAGAGACAGATAGTGATGGCAAGAGATTCAATTTGTTTGTTTTTTTTAAGTAATTAATTTGGATGAGGAATAGTACTCTTTCTTTATAGTTTGTTAGGAAATTCTAAGGAAATCTCGGGCACGTGATCGCCGCACGTGGGGAAGTTTGGCGGCACCGGCGGCAGGTCGACCTGGGTGCCCACCTGCAGCACCAGGTTCATCCCGATGACTATGTGGAAGAGGAAGTGGCAGTGGAACAGCCAGAAGCCGGCATTGTCGGCCCTGAACCTGATCACCACGTAACCGTTGTTGGGCACGGCGACCGTGTCCTTCGCCGGCGGCAGGTTGAACTGCCTGTGGAGCAAGCCCTGCCTGTCCAGATCGAGGGCGTGCTTCAGGTTGATTTTCTTCACGTTCCTGTCGGGCGATCTGCCGATGCCGATCACGTGGAAGGCGTAACCGTGGAGGTGGAACGGATGCGAGAGATTCGTTTGTTGCACTGAAAATAAATGAAGAGTGGAAATGTGGGGGGAAAAAACAGACGAAAGTTGAATTGAATCGAGGAGATTAACGTCGAGTTGAAATTTTCGAAATCCGCTCTTCCGTTGAGGAGTTATGGCTGGAAATGTGGAAAAACAAACGAAAGCCGAATTTGTTTTTTAACGCAGTTCGAAGTCTTTTGGGGAGAGGATTAACGTCGAGTTGAAATTTTCAAAATCCGCTCATCCGTTGAGGAGTTATGACTGGAAATGTGGAAAAACAAACGAAAGCCGAATTTTTTTTTAACGCAGTTGGAAGCATTTTGGCGAGGGGGTTAACGTCTAGTGAAAATTTTCGAAATCCGGTCTTCCGTTGAGGAGTTATGGCTGGAAATGTGGAAAAACAAACGAAAGCCGAATTTGTTTTTTAACGCAGTTGGAAGCATCTTGGCGAGGGGATTAACGTCGAGTTGAAATTTTTGAAATCCGCTCTTCCGTTGAGGAGTTATGGCTGGAAATGTGGAAAAACAAACGAAAGCCGAATTTGTTTTTTAACGCAGTTGGAAGCATTTTGGCGAGGGGATTAACGTCGAGTTGAAATTTTTGAAATCCGCTCTTCTGTTGAGGAGTTATGGCTGTAAATGTGGAAAAACAAACGAAAGTCGAATTTGTTTTTTAAAGCAGTTGGAAGCATTTTGGCGAGGGGATTAACGTCTAGTGGAAATTTTCGAAATCCGCTCTTCCGTTAAGGAGTTATGGCTGGAAATGTGGAAAAACAAACGAAAGCCGAATTTGTTTTTTAACGCAGTTGGAAGCATTCTGGCGAGGGGATTAACGTCTAGTGGAAATTTTCGAAATCCGCTCTTCCATTGCGGAGTTATGGCTGGAAATGTGGAAAAATAAATAAAAGCTGAATTTGTTTTTTAACGCAGTTCGAAGTATTTTGGCGAGGAGATTAACGTTGAGTTGAAATTTTCGAAATCCGCTCTTCCGTTGAGGAGTTATGACTGGAAATATGGAAAAACAAACGAAAGTAGAATTTGTTTTTTAACGCAATTCGAAGTACTTTGGCGAGGAGATTAGCGTCGAGTTGAAATTTATGAAATCCGGTCTTCCGTTGAGAAGTTATGGCTGGAAATGTGAAAAACAAACGAAAGCCGAATTTGTTTTTTAACGCAGTTGGAAGCATTTCGGCGAGGGGATTAACGTCTAGTGAAAATTTTCAAAATCCGCTCTTCCGTTGAGGAGTTATGGCTGGAAATGTGGAAAAACAAATGAAAGCCGAATTTGTTTTTTAACGCAATTCGAAGTACTTTGGCGAGAGGATTAACGTCGAGTTGAAATTTTTGAAATTCGCTCTTCCGTTGAGGAGTTATGACTGGAAATGTGGAAAAACAAACGAAAGCCGAATTTGTTTTTTAACGTAATTGGAAGTACTTTGGCGAGGGCATTAACGTCTAGTAAAAATTTTCGAAATCCGCTCTTCCGTTGAGGAGTTATGGCTGGAAATGTGGAAAAACAAATGAAAGCCGAATTTATTTTTTAACGCAGTTCGAAGTATTTAGGCGAGGGGATTAATGTAGAGCAGGAATTTTTGAAATCTGCTCATCCGTTCGGCGTAATAATCAAAGAAATGTAAAAACAAAAGAAAACCGAATTCGATTTTTTAACGTAATCCTACGTATTTTGAGGAGGAGATTCATCTAGAGCAGGAATTTTTGTAACCCGCTCATCCGTTCGGCGTAAAAACCGTAAAAATGGAAAAACAAAAGAAAACCGAATTCTATTTTTTAACGTAATCCTATATACTTTGCGATGGGGATTAATGTAGAGCAGAAATTTTTGAAATCGGCTCATCCGTTCGGCGTAGAAACCGTAAAAATGGAAAAACAAAAGAAAACCGAATTCGATTTTTTAACGCGATCCTACGTATTTCGACGAGGGGATTCGTGTAGAGCGACAATTTTTGAAATCGGATCGTCCGATCGGAACTTGTGGCTGGAAAAGTGCGAAAACAATCGAAATCCAAACGCGGTTTCTTCACCATTCGAACCGCACCGTCTTATAGTTTTGAAATTGGACTGAAAATAATTCTAAAACTCACCTTCATCGACGAGGACGACTTCAACGATGGCGTTCAGGGGTATGTCGATCTTGTGGGTGCACATGCAGTTCTGTCCGCAGTCCGCCGGCCTGTTATCGCCGTTGCAGAACTGGTCGGGGTTGATCTCGTCGTATTGCGAGAGCAGAGGCGCCGGCGGAGACATGTACGAAATTTCGTCGATCAAACTGATCACGTGATCCCCGTTAGGTGCGACTGTAAGAAGAAACAAATGAAACATTCGCAGAGGATGCGACGCGGCGGGCACTCACTCAAATGTCTGTTGTAGGTGTTGGGCGCGAAAAGGTCCTCCGGATTGTAGACGTGGAACCGGAAAGGCAAGAAGATCTTGACATCCGGCCTGGGCTGCAGGATGCCCTGATCGATGTCTTGAGCGTTTTTAAGCTGATTGACGCAGATTGCGTCAGACCTTTGCTCGTTACACCTCGCGTCCAAAGGATTCAACACCTAGCCATTCAATCGCACTTGAATATCTCGCAACTTTCGGTTCGGTTTCGTTTGTTTTATTGGATAAAGAAACAAATTAACAAAAAAACAAATGCACAATTGTTTTTTTGGGGGAAAATAATTGCTTGAGAAAAAAAAGCATTGCACATTTATTTCCTGTTTAGAATTTGTTGCATCCAAAATAAACAAAGAACCGATCAATGGAAACCCTAGCTAAACAACGCCTCCTATCGCCTATTTGTCTTTTGTTATTAATCTTATAACCCGACTATTTACACTCCTTCACCCAAATAATATGCACAAAAAAAAATATTTACACGTACAACTATATATACATGTTTTCATTTGTCACACCCCTCCTAATCTAGATATCTATTTATATATATACAGGGAGTAAGCTGGGGTGTCGCAAATGGGGCGCGGTTCGGACCCCGCCCTGTCTGATGGTTCGACACCCCCCCGTTGGTTGGCTTTTGGTAATTTTTTTTTATGTACAGAAAGATGTGTACTTACAATACCCTGCGGTAGACCGACGTCGTACGTGGGGGCGGCGCTGCTCGGTTGGTACGGTCCGCGGGCGTACCTCAGGATGCCCAACTGTTGAGCCCTCCTGATGCCGCACTCACCTAAACCTCTCAGCTGGATCCAGTAGGCTCCAGGCGTTTGTTCGGCGTTTATCACAAAGTCGTATCTTTCACCTGCAACAAAGTCGGATATTGACAAATACTACACAATGATTCATTTGTCATAACAGTCGGTTTGACAAATGAATCATGTGTCTAGATACAAAGTAAAAGCTCCAGGAATTACCAATTTTCAAAAATGTGGATAATCAAATTTTGAATAATTTTCGAAAATAAGTTTTTTTACACCACCATCGTGTTCAGTAGAAAATTTCACGTCTTTCAAGTACTAACTCGAATGGTCTGACTTTAAAAACAAGCGAGATACAACCAAAAATAACAATAAAAAATCATCTTTTTCAGATTTTGTCCACTCAAAATCAAATCCTGCATTAAAACAAACCGGAACAATGCGAAATAATCGCAAAAAATCAAAAAAATTTGAAAACCAAAATTTTCAAAAAAATCGTTTTTTTAAATTTTTTTCAACGTAATCATATTCAGGGAGTAAATTAATGAAATTTAAGGTATGACTCGGGTGACTTATCTCAAACACCAACCGAGATACAACACGCAAAAGTGTTTAAATTCCAGTAAACAAATGAATGGTCCGTTATTTCGCAAGAATAATCTTGCGATTTTTGAAAATTCCATCACGAACTCGTGTAAACTTTTACATTTTCGCAAATAACTCGCTCTAATTTCCGTTGGATTGCGGACCTCACAGCGTGAAAGTGCACGCACCGCGTAAAAAAAAACGAGTGCGAGTTGTCGCTTTTCTTGGAAGTAGAAATTGCTGTTAAGTAACAGAGCCGACATACCCGAAGGTGTATGTGATTCATGGGAACGACAAAAAAATGCAGTAATTGCACACCGTTTGATTCCCGCGTATTTGCAATAATGAAATGTCAATAATTATTTTAATTGAGATCTTTAAGTGCCACGGCCTAGACTGACGCGAAGAGCACGCTTAATGGATCTGGTGTAGAAAGGACACGTGTTTTGATGATTAATTTATTTACTCATTTGTTTTTCAGAAACTCGTAAGAAAATTTTCGAAAAATCAATCGTAACTCGTCTGTTTCTAAAGATAATCCACCCGTGTTTGTACTCAAAATTCACGAAATTTTACTCGGATTTTGAAAATTTTACAAAAACGCGTTGACTAAAGTTATCCAATTTCGAAAAAAAAATAGTTTGTTGCGTTCACGAAAATTTACGCACATTACGAAAATACTCAAAAAACAGGCGACGACAGATTTCGTTTAATGGTTTCATAAATGTACGCGGTTTAATCGTTTCGAAATAACGAAAGCGGACACACCGCCGCCGCCTCGCTCGACAAAACACGGTCGATATTTGAATAAACAAAAAACGCAAAACAACTTACCTCGCTCAGGGTAATCATTAACCTAAAATTTCGCACCAAACGATGGCAATTAACGTTTTTTGAATGTGACGGTTGTGCTAAATTCATTCTACGAGCGTTAGAAATGGTGGATGCGCCGGGCTGTCATTTTTTTAAATAGTGAAAACTATTGATAAAATCTTATGTATTTGTATTTAATTCAATTTTTTTTTACTCTCTCATCATTATCAATATTGTTTTCTTTTCACATCCACGGCAATCTAAGATTTGCGACATTAATCGCGGCTATAAAATTTATTAATGTGGGACAGTGAGAGGCGCGCGCGTATGCAAATATGATTCGCTCTTGATTTATTCCAGTTGCGAGAGATGTATTAATTAATTGGACGACGCCAGCAGATTATGATTTTAATCTCCGGTTTCAGAATCACTTTTACTTTGCATAAATTGATCGAAAGTGAAATTAATGGAATTTACATACTTTTGCGTGCTGTATCTGGGTTGGTGTTTGAAATAAGTTACCTGAGTTACACCTTAAATTTCATGAATTTACTCCCTGAATATGATTACGGTGAAAAAATTAAAAAAAAATGATTTTTTGAAAATTTTGGTTTTCAAATTTTCCGAATTTTTGCGATTAATTCGCACCGTTTCGGTTTGTTGTAATGCAGGAATTGATTTTACGTGAACAAAATCTGAAAAAGATGATTTTTTATTGTTATTTTTGGTTATATCCCGAATGTTATTAGAGTTAGACCATTCGAGTCACACCTTAAATTTCATGAATTTACTCTCTGAATATGATTACGGTGAAAAAATTTAAAAAAATTGATTTTTTGAAAATTTTGGTTTTATTTATTTTTTTAATTTATGCGTTCAATTCGCACCATTTCGGTTTGTTTTAATGCAGGATTTGATTTTGAAAAACAAAATCTGAAAAAGATGATTTTTTATTGTTATTTTTGGTTATATCTCGCTTGTTATTAAAGTCAGACCATTCGAGTTACTACTTGAAAGTCATGAAATTTTCCACTGAAAACGGTGGTAGCGTAAAAAAACTCATTTTCAAAAATTTGATTGTCTACATTTTTGAAAATTTGTAATTTCTGTAATTAAATAAAGTCATCTTAACTGAAGCAGTTTCTGGTTTAAATGGGCGAAAAACAAACTTGATTATAAACAATTTTTCGTGTTATTTTTTATTGTATCTCGGTTGTTATTGCAGATCTAGTTACTTGAATTTCATGTAAAAAAAAATATTTTCGAGAAAAAATTCTTTCCCACGTTCGTTATTTTCTTACGATAAACAAGCGAGCACACGTACAGATTTCGATCGCGTTCCGTGATGATAATGATAATAAAAAAGCGATTACACGCACGATTCGACGTGCGTGAGTGCCCGAGAGCGCACACGTGTCGCATTTCAAAAGGTCGAAACGGATAGAGCGCGCTGTTTCGGAAGGTTGGCACCGCGGGCGGTCGTGATCAAGTTACCTACCATTTTTGAGCAACATACAGAAAAATGCACTAATTGTGTAAAATTTATTTTTGCCTGTTTGCGTTCTAATTGATCGAAAGTGAAAGAAAAATGCACGTTCTAATTGATCAAAGTGAAATTACTGGAATTTAAATTTCGATGGATCGAGATATTTCGTTCACGTTTTCGGTATTATTTTCAGTTCGTAAACACGCGTTGATTCCCATATTAACGCGCTAATTTTCCGTCATTATATTCAATTTTCAATTGTTTATTATTTTGCGCAATTGTTTTACCGACTTCTTATTACTCCCATTGTGTTCTTTATAAAATTCCACAAAACCAGAGTCCAAACACGATGGGTTTATCTCAATAATCGGCCGAGTTATGGAGACCGATAGTTACCGAAAACCCGATTTGGCAAAATTTTTGAAATCGAATATCTCGGCAACGGATAGAGATATTTCGATGCAGTTTTCGTTATTGTTATGAAGGAAGAAGACTATTTTAATTGAATAAATAGATTTAGAAAATTGATAAGGAAGATTTTTTTGGTGTTGAGTATCTCGGCAATGGATAGAAATATTTTGTTCACGTTTTTGTTATTATTTTAGGTTCGTAAACACGCGTTGATTCCCATATTAACGCGCTAATTTTCCGTCATTACATTCAATTTTCAATTGTTTATTATTTTGCGCAATTGTTTTACCGACTTCTTATTACTCCCATTGTGTTCTTTATAAAATTCCATAAAACCAGAGTCCAAACACGATGGGTTTATCTCAATAATCGGCCGAGTTATGGAGACCGATAGTTACCGAAAACGCGATTTGGCAAATTTTTTAAAATGGATTATCTCGGAAACGGCTTGAGATATTTTGTTGCGGTTTTCTTTGCTGTCAACAGCATTTCATGTTCTATCCATAAGGTGGTTGTTGAGAAAATTTTCCGAAATTAAATAAAATTTTCATTTTTTTATTGATTCACGCAATTGTTTTATCGACTTCTTATGACTCTTATAGTTTTCTATGTAAAGTTTCATAAAATCAGAGCCTAAACACGACGGTTTTATCTCAATAATCGGCCGAGTTATGGAGACCGATAATTACCGAAAACCCGATTTGGCAAAATTTTTGAAATCGAATATTTCGGCAACGGATAGAGATATTTCGATGCGGTTTTCGTTATTGTTATCAAGGAAGGAGACTATATTAATTGAATTAATAGATTTAGAAAATTGATAAGGAAGATTTTTTGGTGTTGAGTATCTCGGCAATGGATAGAAATATTTTGTTCACGTTTTCGTTATTATTTTAGGTTCGTAAACACGCGTTGATTCCCATATTAACGCACTAATTTTCCGTCATTATATTTAATTTTTAATTGTTTATTATTTTGCGCAATTGTTTTAACGACTTCTTATTACTCCCATCGTGTTCTTTATAAAATTCCATAAAACGAGAGTCCAAACACGATGGGTTTATCTCAATAGTCGACCGAGTTATGGAGACCGATAGTTACCGAAAACGCGATTTGGCAAATTTTTTAAAATTGATTATCTCGGAAACGGCTGGAGATACTTTGTTGCGGTTTTCTTTGCTATCAACAGCGTTTCATGTTCTATCCATAAGGCGGTTGTTGACAAAATTTTTCGAAATTATATAAAATTTTCATGATTCACGCAATTGTTTTATCGACTTCTTATGACTCTTATCGTTTTCTATATAAAGTTCCATAAAATTAGAGCCCAAACACGATGGGTTTATCTCAATAATCGGCCGAGTTATGGAGACCGATAGTTACCGAAAACCCGATTTGGCAAAATTTTTGAAATCGAATATCTCGGCAACAGATAGAGATATTTCGATGCGGTTTTCGTTATTGTTATCAAGGAACGAGTCTAAATTAATTGAATTAATAGATTTAGAAAATTAATAAGGAAGATTTTTTTGGTGTTGAGTATCTCGGCAATGGATAGAGATATTTTGTTCGCGTTTTCGTTATTATTTTCGTTTCCCAAACCAGCGTTGATTCCCATATTAACGCGCCAATTTTCCGTCATTATATTTAATTTTCAATTGTTTATTATTTTGCGCAATTGTTTTACAGACTTCTTATTACTCTCATCGTGTTCTTTATAAAATTCCATAAAACTAGAGTCCAAACACGATGGGTTTATCTCAATAGTCGACCGAGTTATGGAGACCGATGGTTACCGAAAACGCGATTTGGCAAAATTTTTAAAATTGATTATCTCGGAAACGGCTTGAGATATTTTGTCGCGGTTTTCTTTCCTGTAAGCAGCGTTTCATGCTCTATCCATGCGGAGGTTGTTAACAAAAATGTTTTCTAACATTTGATTTTATTTTTGCGTTCGCTACAACTCTCATCGTCTAAAAATACTGAAAACCGTAACAGAATATTTCCTCCCGTTCACCAGATATACAATGAAAAAAATTGAGTTCTTCGCAACTATCAGTCTTTATAACTCAGCCGGATATTGAGCTAGACCCATCATGTTTGTACTCTAACTGCGTGGAATTTTCCACCCGAGGAGATGGTGGTGGTGATTTCAGCGTTACGCGCTCTTACAAATGGACCATTTTTACTAACCTGAGAAGGAGATGATGGTGTTGACTTGGACGGGATGGACGGGCTCTCCGTCGGTGGCGATGAGGGTGAGTCCGTGCCCCTGGATGGTGAGCTGGGCGGGGCACACAGACGCGAAAGAGTTGATCATCCTGAACCGGTACCGCCTGCCTGGTGTGATGGTGAAGACCTCGAGCGGCGTGTTGGTCATGAAGCCGGTGTTCGGGTCCCTGAACTGTCCCTTGCCGTTGATGAGCATGCTCTCGGGGTCCTGGCCGGTGTTGACGGCCAGGCGGCCGGGGAACCTCTCGGCGGCGTCCTCGTGCAGCCAATCGCTCAGCAGCATCACGTGCGTGGTCAGGTCGAAGTCGTAGAGGTTGCTGTTGGGGTCCTTCGACGGCGCCTGACGGACCACCACGCTGCCGTAGAGACCGTCCATCTTTTGGAGACCGGTGTGAGCGTGCCAGAAATGGGTTCCCGCATTACCCACCCATTGGTATCTGAAGAAAAAAAAAACGTTTTAAAACGGTTCTCGGTGCGCTCCTTAAAAAAATTACCTGAAGGTGTTTCCTTGTTGGATTGGACATTGCGTGACGAAGGGTACACCGTCGTAGTATTGGGAGCCGCGCTGCCAAATACCGTGCCAATGGATGGTCACTTCCATGCCCTCCATGTGATTCTCAACATCAACGACGACCTTATCACCCTCGCAGACTTGGATACTCGGACCGGGGATCATTCTGTTGGCTGTAAGGATGCCCCTCTCTACTCCGTCGGCGAGGACGCACTGACAGTGGGACCAGACAGTGTTGGTGGCATTCGGCGTGCACACTTGACAAGCGCTGCAATTTGATAATAATTTTGAATAATTTTAGGTATGCCGAGTTGGTACTCTAACAACAGCAAATTTCCCACGCAAACCCTTCCCGGTTACAGAATCACTCTATCACACATACCCGTGCGACGTTGCCACACTTCCGGATCTCATTCCGAGATAATCACACCGTGTTTGGTATGCAATCAAAGGAAATTTTCCGCGGATTACGAAAATGCCGAACGTTTCGCAACATCCTGACATTTGCGCGGGAAAAAGCGATTAATCCAGACACAATTTGCACCTAAGTGGCTTAATTAACCGCTGCCGGACTTAATGGAAACATAACCGCCGTCTCATTAGCTCGTTAGGTTTGATTAGCACTCAATTCGGAATAATGGACGGCCTCTGACCTCGTAAATCGGCCGGATAAGCGGCCGTTAATTACTTTCTAATTTATTGGGAAGGCGAAGT
This sequence comes from Ocypus olens, assembly GCA_910593695.2. Lineage (NCBI taxonomy): Eukaryota > Metazoa > Arthropoda > Insecta > Coleoptera > Staphylinidae > Ocypus > Ocypus olens. The sequence continues at coordinate 1,215,091 of OU343055.1, read as the reverse complement.
TTTAAACGTACGGCGTGTTGCACACATCCCGTGCATTCCTGCGGACGGAAAATTGAGGACTTTCTCCATCGGCGCTTGAGTTTATTTGGAAAAACGGAAATAAACGGTCGCAATTATTTTAAATCGCATGCAAACGATTATTTCTGCGTATAATGCATCTCTTGTTTACGCGAAACCTTGCCATTTAATCACTGCTACTACTTACGCACACGGGCGTTTGTTTGCTCGGCTAATGATCCAGCGCATTCTGAAACACGCCTTCGCTGGGTTTTTGTTACTTACTAATTATTACTGCGTTATCAATTTTTTTTAAATTAGAAATTACCCTGCGAATTCTACATTTCTTTCGCCAGATGCTTGAAATTTTGACAGATTAATCCTAAATTACGTCTCTTTACAATTCCCTAAAGAAAACTATCCGAACTTCGCGGTAACAAAAATGGCCGCATAGGTCACACATTTTTATTACGAAAAATGCAGAAATTGCCTTGCGAATTCTGCATTTCTTTCGTCAGATGCTTGAAATTTTGACAGATTAATCTTAAATTACGTCTCTTTACAATTCCCCACAGAAAACAATCCGAACTTTGCAGTAACAAAAATGGCCGCCTTGGATCCACATTTTTATTACGAAAAATTGACTATTTGCAGAAATTGCCCTGCGAATTCTACATTTCTTTCGCCAGATGCTTGATTTTTTGACAGATTAATCTTAAATTACGTCTTTTTACAATTTCCCAAAAGAAAACAATCCCAACTTTGCAGTAACAAAAATGGCCGCCTTGGACCCACATTTTTATTACGAAAAATACACAAATTGCCTTGCGAATTCTACATTTCTTTCGTCAGATGCTTGAATTTTTGACAGATTAATCTTAAATTACGTCTCTTTACAATTCCCCAAAGAAAAAAAACCGAACTTCGCGGTAACAAAAATGGCCGCATTGGACCCACATTTTTATTACGAAAAATTGACTATTTGCAGAAATTGCCCTGCGAATTCTACATTTCTTTCGCCAGATGATTGAAATTTTGACAGATTAATCTTAAATTACGCGTCTTTACAATTCCCTAAAGAAAAAAAACTCAACTTCGCGGTAACAAAAATGGCCGCATTGGACACACATTTTTATTACGAAAAATTGACTATTTGCAGAAATTGCCCTGCGAATTCTCCATTTCTTTCGCCAGATGCTTGAAATTTTGACAGATTAATCTTAAATTACGCGTCTTTACAATTCCCTAAAGAAAAAAAACTGAACTTCGCGGTAACAAAAATGGCCGCATTGGACACACATTTTTATTACGAAAAATTGACTATTTGCAGAAATTGCCCTGCGAATTCTCCATTTCTTTCGCCAGATGCTTGAAATTTTGACAGATTAATCTTAAATTACGCGTCTTTACAATTCCCTAAAGAAAAAAAACTCAACTTCGCGGTAACAAAAATGGCCGCATTGGACACACATTTTTATTACGAAAAATTGACTATTTGCAGAAATTGTCCTACGAATTCTACATTTCTTTCGCCAGATGCTTGAAATTTTGACAGATAATTCTTAAATTACGTCTCTTTACAATTTCCCAAAGAAAACAATCCGAACTTTGCAGTAACAAAAATGGCCGCCTTGGACCCACATTTTTATTACAAAAATGCAGAAATTGCCTTGCGAATTCTACATTTCTTTCGCCAGATGCTTGAATTTTTGACAGATTAATCTTAAATTACGTCTCTTTACAATTTCCCAAAGAAAACAATCCGAACTTTGCAGTAACAAAAATGGCCGCCTTGGACCCACATTTTGATTACGAAAAATTGACTATTTGCAGAAATTGTCCTGCGAATTCTCCATTTCTTTCGCCAGATTCTTGAATTTTTGACAAATTAATCTTAAATTACGTGTCTTTACAATTCCCTAAAGAAAAAAATCGGAACTTCGTGGTAACAAAAATGGCCGCATTGAACACACATTTTTATTACGAAAAATGCAGAAATTGCCTTGCGAATTCTACATTTCTTTCGTCAGATGCTTGAATTTTTGACAGATTAATCTTAAATTACGTCTCTTTACAATTTCCCAAAGAAAACAATCCGAAATTTGCAGTAACAAAAATGGCCGCCTTGGACCCACATTTTTATTACGAAAAATTGAGTATTTGCAGAAATTGCCCTGCGAATTCTACAATTCTTTCGCCAGGTGCTTCAATTTTTGACAGATTAATCCTAAATTATGTGTCTTTACGATTCCCCCAAGAAAATTATCCGAACTTCGCAGTAACAAAAATGGCCGCATTGGACACACATTTTGATTACGAAAAATGCAGAAATTACCACGCGAATTCTACAATTCTTTCACCAGATGCTTGAAATTTTGACAGATTAATCTTAAATTAGGTGTCTTTACAATTCCCTAGAGAAAAAAAACTGAACTTCGCGGTAACAAAAATGGCCGCATTGGACACACATTTTTATTACGAAAAAATGACTATTTGCAGAAATTGCCCTGCGAATTCTACATTTCTTTCGCCGGATGCTTGAAATTTTGACAGATAATTCTTAAATTACGTCTCTTTACAATTCCCCAAAGAAAACAATCCGAACTTTGCAGTAACAAAAATGGCCGCCTTGGACCTACATTTTGATTATGAAAAATTGACTATTTGCAGACATTGCCCTGCGAATTCTACATTTCTTTCGCCAGATGATTGAAATTTTGACAGATTAATCTTAAATTAGGTGTCTTTACAATTCCCTAAAGAAAAAAAACTGAACTTCGCGGTAACAAAAATGGCCGCATTAGACACACATTTTTATTACGAAAAATTGACTATTTGCAGAAATTGCCCTGCGAATTCTACATTTCTTTCGCCAGATGATTGAAATTTTGACAGATTCATCTTAAATTACGTGTCTTTACAATTCCCTAAAGAAAAAAAACTGAACTTCGCGGTAACAAAAATGGCCGCATTGGACACACATTTTTATTACGAAAAATTGACTATTTGCAGAAATTGCCCTGCGAATTCTACATTTCTTTCGCCAGATGATTGAAATTTTGACAGATTCATCTTAAATTACGTGTCTTTACAATTCCCTAAAGAAAAAAAACTGAACTTCGCGGTAACAAAAATGGCCGCATTGGACACACATTTTTATTACGAAAAATTGACTATTTGCAGAAATTGCCCTGCGAATTCTACATTTCTTTCGCCAGATGATTGAAATTTTGACAGATTCATCTTAAATTACGTGTCTTTACAATTCCCTAAAGAAAAAAAACTGAACTTCGCGGTAACAAAAATGGCCGCATTGGACACACATTTTTATTACGAAAAATTGACTATTTGCAGACATTGCCCTGCGAATTCTACATTTCTTTCGCCAGATGATTGAAATTTTGACAGATTAATCTTAAATTACGTCTCTTTACAATTTCCCAAAGAAAACGATCCGAACTTTGCAGTAACAAAAATGGCCGCCTTGGACCCACATTTTTATTACGAAAAATTGACTATTTGCAGAAATTGCCCTGCGAATTCTACATTTCTTTCGCCAGATGATTGAAATTTTGACAGATTCATCTTAAATTACGTGTCTTTACAATTCCCTAAAGAAAAAAAACTGAACTTCGCGGTAACAAAAATGGCCGCATTGGACACACATTTTTATTACGAAAAATGCAGAAATTGCCTTGCGAATTCTACATTTCTTTCGCCAGATGCTTGAAATTTTGATAGATTAATCTTAAATTACATGTCTTTACAATTCCCTAAAGAAAAAAATCCGAACTTCGCGGTAACAAAAATGGCCGACTTGGACCCACATTTTTATTACGAAAAATTGACTATTTGCAGAAATTGCTCTGCGAATTCTACATTTCTTTCGCCAGATGCTTGAATTTTCGACAGATTAATCCTAAATTACGTCTCTTTACAATTCCCCAAAGAAAATGATCCGAACAGCAGTAGCGTTGGACACACATTTTGATTATGAAAAATGCAGAAATTACCATGTGAATTCTACATTTCTTTCGCCAGATGATTGAATTTCTGACAGATACACTCGGAGGCAGTGTTAACTGTCACATTCCGCCCAAAAAATCTACAGGGTGTGTCCCAGTGAACTCGTTGCGGGGATAACAATGCATCATTAACGGTGTCGCGTGATTGCGCAAAGATGCAAAATGTGTGTAGGTCATGATGATGGCATTTGCACGTTCTTCGACCTTCTGGTGGGCGGGACGCGATTGTGGCAACGAGTCCGAACGTCGTGCATTGACAAATAAACAAACCGTACCGAACATGTCCGTGCGCAGCGTACGGTTACGGTCACTCGAGCGTGCGGAAATAAAAAGATAATGGTAATAATAATAAAGGTCACTCACGCTCCGAGCACCGTGTAGTATTCCAGCGTGAAATGGTAGTAACAGATCCTGGGCGGTTCTCCTTCTCTGCAGGCCCTGGCGCACTCGTCCGGCGCCGAGAGCGCCGGATTCCTCCGGAGCTCCGCCGTCGCGGAGGTTCTGTAGTCGAGGTGCCTGAAGGCGCTGCCTCCGGCCGCCAGGCTGTTCTTCTTGGAACCGCCCGCGGGCGGCGAGGAGCCGAACCTCGTGGGGCTCGCGCCCAGCCCCGGGTGGGTCTGGGCCAGGCCGTGCGTCGACGAGAAGAAGTCCGTGCCCTGATCGGCAAAATCGGCCGCGTTTATCGCGTCGTGCTGCCACCATGATGCCGACGTTGACTGATCAGCAACTGCAAAATAAGAAAAAAAAAACATTTATTTGACAATTTTCAATAATTTTGGGTACCTTCTTAAATTTACATATCTCTTAGTGCAAATTCGTGTTTTATGTAAATGCCGTTATTTAAAAATCCAGATTATCGCATATCTGAGGTATCAAGGTGCGTTTTTTTTTCTTCTCTCTTTCCTCAGATTAGATTTCGAAGCCAAGGTTTTCCCATTAAGTCCGGCGGCGTGAAAGTCCGCAACGATTTATCATCACCGCCGGTATTTCGGTTGCGTTTTCTTGACGCGTTTTGGCCTCGCGGACGGACGCTTTCTAATTTTTTAATTATCGAAGAAAGCCGCACGCTCTCGGGCCCGCGCCACCGTGAAAATTGCGCATTTTCGCGTAATCGCTTGTTAGCAACGCGCCAACGCCTCTCGGACGGTGTGCGAACAAATGAAGAAAATTTCCAAGCAAACCGTCGTTATTGTATTGAATCGTTAATTAAACGCGGACTTCCTCCTCGACCGTTTCGTTTCGACGAGGAAAAAAAAATAGCGGCGTATGTGTGCGCGATATCTCTCGGCCGAGATCGTGTGCCCGGTTTCCCGAGAGTTGCATAACGCGCGCCGGTAATGAGATCTCCATAAGGCACTCGATACTCTAAATATGCAAATGGTCGTGCATTGAGAAAGTCGACAAATGCCACGAACAAGGTAAACGCGCGATTCGATCCGATCGACACCGGTTTTGTTGGTTTCCCAGTCGGAACCGCCGCCGCTGGACGGGTTATGCGAAGATGTAGGAAGTTACGGATTTTTTATTCGAATTCCTCGTGAAATTTCCTTTAATTAGAGCACCAACACAACATATCCACGACGCGGCGTTTATAAGATAATCGAGCGGGAACGAAAAAACTGGCAACACTGCCTTAATATCTCGAATACCAATGCAGCTACGATGGTGTTTTTTCCTGATCTTTAATCAGCTCAACGAGCGATTAAGTTTGAGCCCAAACACGGCACACTTATCTTCGAAAATAAAAAAAAATAACCAACTTTTTTAAAACACCACAAAAGCTAAACGGTTCGTGATAACTCGATGGGAATTTCACCATTTCACCCTAGAACTCAATTCTTTGTAATCTAGTACTTTAATCTGTGCATTTTTATGAAAATAAGAAATGGCAACACCGCATAAAACGGGATTTTTATAATTGGTAACACCGGACAAAACGCTATTTTATCATTCAGAACGATTATTTTTCTTTAAACTGTGCATTTTTATGAATGGCAACACTGCGCTAAACACGATTTTATCATTCAGAATGGTTATTTTCTTTAAAGGGTGCATTTTTAATAATTGGTAACACTGGATAAACCACGATTTTATCGTTGAGAACGGTTACCTTCTTTAAACTGTGCATTTTTTTCAATGGCAACACTGCACAAAACACTATTTTACCATGCAGAACGGTTATTTTCTTTAAAGTGTGCATTGTTATAATTGGTAACACTGGACAACCCACGATTTTATCATTCAGAACGGTTATCTTCTTTAAATTGTGTATTTTTATGAATGGCAACACTGTACAAAACGCTATTTTATCATTCAGAATAGTTATTTTCTTTAAAGTGTGCATTTTTATAATTGGTAACTCTGGACAAAACACTATTTTATCATTCAAAACGGTTATCTTCTTTAAATTGTGCATTTTTATGAATGGCAACACTGCACAAAACCCGATCTTATCATTCAGAATGGTTATTTTCTTTAAAGTGTGCATTTTTATAATTGACAACACTAGACAAAACATGATTTTATCATTCAGAACGGTTATCTTCTTTAAATTGTGCATTTTTATGAATGGCAACACTGCACAAAACACGATTTTATCATTCAGAATGATTATTTTCTTTAAAGTGTGCATTTTTAGAATTGGTAACACTAGACAAAACGCTAATTTATCATTCAGAACGATTATCTTCTTTAAACTGTGCAGTTTGATGAATGGCAACACTGCACAAAACCCGATCTTATCATTCAGAATGGTTATTTTCTTTAAACTGTGCATTTTTATAATTGGCAACACTGGACAAAACACGATTTTACCTTAGAGAACGGTAATCTTTTGCGGTGATGGAAAATTAAACAATATTTTATTAAATTTTTATAAAAACAATCGAGGCTGTAAAAATTGAAGGTTACGAAGGTTAGGAAAAACAAAAACGGCTGGGCATTCGTAGCACGCAAGAATCCGGTAAAAGCGCAACTAATGCGCGTTACTTGCACAAAAAACTTGAAGGTTCTGCGATTGTTTTCCAGTTTTGCGGAAAGTCCCGAGGTTGCGATTTTGTTATTTGCCCGGTAGATACAAATTTTAATAAGCATTCAACTATCCGGATAAGCCGCCTATTTTTTTTATGCACGGCATTCACAGACAAACATTGGAATGTGTAGTTCGTGAAAACTGGCAACACCGCTTTAATATCTTGAATATTAGTGCAGCTGCGATGGACATTATTGCTGATTAAATTTAACCTCAAACCCGTTTCCTTTTTTTTTGCTAACAAAAACTTCAAACAAGTGAAACAAATGAAAACGAACGGGAAAAAAAGAAACAAGCGCCAGTGACGGCTAGAGGGGTGACTCATGGTATGGCCGAGGTAGCAGATAGGTATGGACACGCAACAGTGTATTGCCACCTCTGCTACCTCGGCCGTACCATCAGTCACACCGCGAGCCGTCACCGACACACATGTCACGATGTATGATGACTTTAAATGCGATTTCTACGGAAACACGTTTAACTTTTAGATACGCACTTCCCGCGTCCGTTTCCCTCGAAAAACAAACGAATAAACTTTTGTTTATTTACGCGGATGCAGTTGATGCACTTTTGTTTATTTATTTATTCGCGTGGTCAAGCGAACGCGAGCGCAGAATTAAATAAGGAAATGCAAATGTAAAGATAGGACAATGATTACAAAAAAAAACAAATGAGTAAATGATGAAAACAAAACGAGTGTAAAGATTTTGAGGTTAAAAAACCCATCGCCGCTTTTGTTTATTTATTTATTCGCGTGGTCAAGCGAACGCTAGCGCTGAATCAAACAAGGAAATGCTAATGACTAAAAAAAACAAATGAGGTAATGACAGAAAAATAAACATGTGAGGAAACGCGAGTGTGAAGATTTTGAGGTTATGAAAACCATCGCCGCACCGAGTGCAGTGGTGGTGAGCATCGGCGAGAAATTATCGACACTTTCTCGAGCGTTCCTTCGCGTTTCGTATTTGTTTCCTGATTAATCTCGCATTACGCTGAAAAAGGAAACAAACGAGCGATTGAATAAATAATCACGGCCTACTTAACGTTACGCAAATAAAATGAACCGACATTTTTAAATTGATCATTTTTTCGTGCACACGCGCCGCACCTCCATTGTTTTTGCACCGACGGTTTTGTATGTCCGCCCTGTATAATTTTTGTCAAAAAATAATTAAATTTGTAATTTCGGATAATCCCACAATTTCCCAAAAAAGTTACGCGAATGAAATGAACGAATTTTTAAATTGATGATTATTCCGCGCACGGGCGCCGCACCTCCGTTGTTTTTGCACCGACGGTTTTTTACGTCCACGCTGTATAACTTTTCTCAAAAAAAAAATTAACAATTTCGGAAAATGTAGAATTGTTGACATGCAAAGTAGAAAAATGCTTTTGTTTTTGAAAATCCGCTCCAATTTACACCTAACATTGACACCCTACGATTTTTTTTTAACGAAAAAATTTTAAATTTGCTTTTGCGTTTGTTTTGAAAATTCGCGCCAATTTATCTCCAATATTGACACCTACGTTCAATTGTTTGAACGAAAATTTTTTAGATTTGCTTGTGATTGAAACGTTGAATATTTCAATCAAAGATTGCCGCGTACTAACGGTCGTAACCGTCCACATAATTTGTGTTTCCAGTTGGTATTGAAACTGCATTTGTTTTTCTAGTTGAAATCGATCGCCGCACTTATTTTCGAAATCGTAATTTCACAGTCAATCAGATTGAAATAAATTGATATGCTTCCGTTATGCGAAAACAATCGCCAATCGCTCGTGACATTGTCGACACGCCCACCGCCAGCATTTGGTGGCGGCGGCCAATCAGAGCTCGATTTTGAAAACGAGAGTGAAAGCGAACGGCGGCGCGCAGAGCGTTTGGAAAAATCACCATGCGAACGTATGTGCGTGTTACGTGATAATAAACAAACAAACAAAAAAAAAAAAATTGAGCGTTTACCCTTTCACGTTGTGATTTTGTTTTGTTTTAATTGCCTTGTTCAAACTGATAATAATAATAGTTAAAGGAGTCATTATCTGTACAGAGATGTGAAAGCAATTAAACATAGGTGTATCAACTGTTTTTTTTTGCGTTTACATGATTATCTCCGAAATGGTAAGATCCAACACCATCATGTTGGGTGTCAAATGAGAGCAAATTTAATAAGGGATAAGAATTTAAGTTAAAATCTGTTAAAACAATTATTATTTTTTTATTTATTTTTTTTATGTGATTATCTTGGAAACAGTAGAACATAACCCTAACATGTTGCATGTCTAATGAGAGAAAATTTACCGAGAAATAAGAATTTAAGTTAAAATTTGCTAAAACAATAAAAAAAAAAAAATCTTTTTTTTTATTTATGTGATTATCTTGGAAACGGTAGAACATAACCCTAACATGTTGCATGTCTAATGAGAGCAAATTTAACGAGGAATAGGAATTTAAGTTAAAATTTGTTGAAGCAATTGAAATTTTTTGTGATCATTTTTATTTACACGATTATCTCGGAAATGGTAAAACCTAACCCTATCATGTTGTATATATAATAAGAGAAAATTTAACAAGGAATAAGAATTTAAGTTAAAATTTGTTGAAACAATTGAAAATTTCTGTGATCATTTTTATTTACACGATTATCTCGAAAATGGTAAAACCCAACCCTATCATGTTGTATATCTAATGAGAGCAAATTTAACGAGGAATAAGAATTTAAGTTAAAATTTGTTGAAACAATTGAAATTTTCTGTGATCATTTTTATTTACACGATTATCTCGAAAATGGTAAAACCCAACCCTATCATGTTGTATATCTAATGAAAGCAAATTTTACGAGGAATAAGAATTTAAGTTAAAATTTGTTGAAACAATTGAAATTTTCGGTGATCATTTTTATTTACACGATTATCTCGGAAATGGTAAAACCTAACCCTATCATGTTGTATATATAATAAGAGCAAATTTAACGAGGAATAAGAATTTAAGTTAAAATTTGTGGAAACAATTGAAATTTTCTGTGATCATTTTTATTAACACGATTATCTCGAAAATGGTGAAACCTAACCCTATCATGTCGCATATCTAATGAGAGGAAATTTAACGAGGAATAAGAATTTAAGTTAAAATTTGGCAAAACAGTAAAAAAATTCTGTGATCATTTTTATTTACACGATTATTTTGGAAATGGTAAAACACAACCCTAACATATTCCATATCTAATGATTGCAAATTCAACAAAGAATAAGGATACGTGTAAAAAATATAATTTTTGAAGTTGTCAATTTTGCAACCTGCTTAAATCTAGCTGCTTATATTTGCATTCCTTGTAAAAATCTCTTTCATTTGATATGCAACACGATGGGTCTACCTTTAACCGTTCGGCGAATAAAAACTAAAAAAAAACATTTTAACGGAATGCCTAATTGATTACAAAACTGTTTCAAGGATCGGGACAAATATTTCTCTCTCTCTCACGCACCACCTTCGTCTGTCTCTTTTAAGCACTCGCGAGTGATTAATTACCCAACGGAGTTATTTTATAATTTCATCGTATCTCGATCTGAGATTTCGGCCTTGCTTTCTCCAATTAATTTCATAACCGTATTGGCCGGATCCGATAAAAAAAAAACAATCAAAACACGTTATATAAGAAGTAAATCGCGTAATGGCAACGCCGCAATTTTCAATCTGGGCCACTCTGGCAAGCGGCGATAGAGTTTCATTAAAAATTGGAAGGGCGAAAGAAAAATACTGATTTTATGTATGAAAGTTAGTAGTGCGGCGGTTGCCATGGAGATTTCAATACCCAGCTTTTCTGTGGTTGCCATGGAGACGAGTTTGACTTATTTTCCCACGACGCAATTGCCAAAATTCACGATATGCCTAGGAGGACTGAAAAATTTAAACACAAAAATTGCGCCAATAGCCGCATAAATTACGGAAGTACTGGCAACGTCGCAATATACTAATTACTGTAGCTCGATTGCCTGGAAACGTGGGTATAGCGTGTTGGGTGTCTAAAAAGCGGAAAAATTGTGAGGAATGCAAATGTGATTGTGAAGAAATAATTTAGCTGGTGAACGATTGTATTGTTATAAGTGAGCGGTGTTGCCAGATTTTGAAGTAGATGTTGTTTCGGCTATTAATGGGTGAACGACTTAAACAAGTTAAAGCCATTGAACGGTCGATGGGCATTATTATATTATTGGTGTTATTGGTTGCAATTACTATAAACATCATTATCAGTGTCGTTATTATTATTATTATTGTTATTATCATGATGAATAATTTTCTTAGAGACCGCGGCGGAAATGGGAACCGTCGTCGTCAGTGCGAAAACTAATCGCGGTTGGTTAGAAAGTCGATCGGGGATGTAATAAATCCTCGAAGAAAAGTAAACGCACACCACGGCCGTCGTTTGTTTTACTTTCATCCGATAAATCAATGCAAAACTTGTTAGAAATTCAATCCGATGGCATTTTTATGAAATCTTAATTAATAAGAAAATGTCGAATCATCGAAAAATTGTTCTGTTCTGTAGAAATTTGATAAAGTACGATGTTAGAAAGTTAATAATTCAACTGTTTAGTCATCGTTCTAAAAGTGTTTTAAAGTAGTTTTTTAAATCAACCGAGACGCACGATTTTAGTTTTTTAAAAATCGCAATCGTGAAAAAACAAAATGGCCGACGGTGGATGTTTGTTATGGAAATGCAATATTCGAATTCCTCGTCAAATTCCCTTTCATTTGATACCCAACATGACGTATCTACGATGAACCGTTTGCAATTTCAGGTGTTCACTTGTTTATTACTTTTTCGCGATTATCTTTGAACGGGTAAAAGGTAACTTCATCGTGTTGGGTGTCTAATGAAAGCAAATTTAACAAGGAATACGAATGAAGTGGAAATTTATGAATGTGCGAATTTTTGGCATTCTTGCGGAAATGTGTTTGTAACCAAATTTATGGGAATTTAAAGAAATGCCAGCTCAAACTAAGTGTAAAATATTTCCCTTCATCGCTCGATGGAAAGATTAGTCTTTTGTTTCCCGTTGGAAACGGATCGCGTTTGATAAAACACAATTGTTTCGCAAACAACACTCGATCTGCAATTAATTCTTACGCATCTACCCATTGTTCTGGCCGCCCCGTTTTCGCCACGAAACAAAAGCCGCAAAGTGCACAAAAAAACGAATTCGTGAATCTCCAACAAAAGCGATCGATTCATTTTTGTTTACGCAAATTTCAAGAAAAATAAAAATCGATTGTTTAAACAAATTGAGTAAAATATTACGAATTTTAAGCGTAAATTAATGGATTTTACAGAGTTGGTGTACTCATCAAGATATTCAATACTGTAAAGTAACAATTAGTCGAGTCGCAATTGTTTTTCGTTTTTTTGAGCGCAACTCGGAAACGAATCGTCGGATTTGGAATTTTTTTTAAATATCTTGCAAGATTCGTAGGGGTAGTTGAAATTATCTCAAACACGCGTTTGAGTTTCATTTGTTTTCAAACATTTTCAACTATAACTCTTGAACGGATGAGCGGATTTAAAAAATGTTTTCCTCACGTTAATCCACCCAACAAAACGTTTCATATTATCTAAAAAAAAAAACAATATCGGGTTGCAATTGTTTTTCCTTTTTTGATCACAACTCGTGATTTGATGTGCGGATTTCAAAAATTCTTTCAAATTATTGTTACCTCGTTATGTCCTACATATAAAAACAGTTGAAAACGGTAATTTGGGATAACGGTAGAGTTAGATATTTCACGGACCATCCGGGAAATGGACTGTCGGGCGTGGAAAATCAATTCCCGAATGTGATCGTAACAAGTGACGATCGCCGAAATTAAGTAGAGCGCTGCGCCGTTTTGTTTTCCAGACTCGTCATGCGAATGAAACAAATTTGAACGCTCTTGCGCACGCACATGGTACACAAAACACGATCCAGTGAATCGAATGTTATTATCGAATACGAAAACAAAAGATACACCCGTGAATTAAATACGAAAACCGTTTTGTTTCTACTCGCGAAATGTTTGTCTATCTTGGATAAAACATAGCAATCTCTTGTGTACGTTTCTCATTTGTTTTCGCATTTTATATGAGGAAGAAAAGCGAATTTTCCGCGTGTTGCACGCCGATTTGTACGCAATCCGGTGCCTGCGATCGCGTGCCAAGGCGCACAATTACTGGAAAAGAAAACGGGCACCACGCAAGAAAAAAAAACAGTTGAATGATTTTTATGAGCTTATATAACACACGTCTTTTTGTTAACGAAACCATCTCTTGGGAAATTGCTGTCAATTCGTGGAGAATGGGCAACACCGCAATCGTGTCTGGTTGTGTTTCAGCAAGTGCATTTTGATTCTACGCGCGATTAGCTTTAGTTAGAGACAAAACAACATTAATTATTATTTTATATTATTATTCGTCGTTAAATTTGCTTTCATTTGACACCCAACACGATGTGGTTACCATTTACGATTTAAGAGATAATCGCGAAAAAGTAATAAACAAATGAACACCTGTATTTCTATACGGTTTATCGTAGATACGTCATGTTGGGTATTAAATGAAAGGAAATTTTGCAAGGAATTCGAACATTGCATTTCTATAACAAACACATTTTCCTACTTTCAAAAATCCGCACATTAAATTTTTTTCATATTATTCATATTCCTCTTTAAATTTGCTGTCATTAGACACCCAACACGATGAGGTTACCTCTTACGGTTTAAGAGATAATCGCGAAAAAGTAATAAACAAATGAACACCTGCATTGCTATACGGTTCATCGTGAATACGTCATGTTGGGTATCAAATGAAAGGAAATTTCGCCAGGAATTTGAATATTGCATTTCTACAACAAACACTTTTTCCTACCTAATTTGATCACGTTCAAAAATCCAGACATTAAAAAAATTTCATATTATCCGCATTCCTCATTAAATTTGCTTTTATTAGACACCCAACACGATGAGGTTATTTTTTACGGTTTAAGAGATAATCGCGAAAAAGTAATAAACAAATGAACGCCCAAATTTCTATACGGTTCAACGTAGACACGTCATGTTGGGTATCAAATGAAAGGAATTCGAATATTGCATTTCCATAACAAACACTTTTTCCTATCCTATTTCACCACGTTCAAAAATCCGCACATTAAAAAAAATCGCATTCCTCGTTAAATTTCCTTTCATTAGACACCCAACACGATAAGGTTCACGTCGACCATTCCGAAGATAATCGTGTAAATGTAAGAAACAAATGAGCAACGAATTATTCTAGCTCTAGGTTATGTACGAACGGGAACCCCCGCGGCGACGTAATTGGGCCGTAAATCGTTAACTGGGTGAACGGCGACAATTTGTCTACTTTCACACGGTCCTTGTACGAAACTGCGCGTCAGACCATGGCGAGTCGAAACAAAAAAAAAAAAAAACATTCACACTCGCCCGACAATTGCGTAAGCCGGCCCGATTTGCATCCGAAAACGGTTGCGCAACGTTAATCCAATATTGTCCCGCTGAGCGAGCGCAAGTGTCAAACTAATTGCTCGCGCGCCCGATTGCGTAACGGTGGAAATTGTGACACATTCTGCGTGAAAGTGACAGCCGAATTATTGACAAAACCGAAAAAATATAATTATTTTCAATTTTTTTTTATTGCGCAATTTATCTCTAAATTGGAAAAGCAAGTATCGTATCGGTTGCACTAATCGATTTTGGAAATTGGATATTGACACACGAGCGAGTTTTAATTGGCGTTGCGCAATCGGCGCGAAAATTCGAAAATCCAACGCGCGGCCTCGCTCCGCCGGTTAATTAACTACCGAAACATTTTTTTTTTATTAGGGCAAAACACGGCTTTCTAGACCCCGATTGGGTAATATCAATCTGTAATGTTATCGTTTTGTAAACTGTCCACTTCCTGTCGAATAATCCACGGAATAACGGTTGTTTTCGCAAATATAAATTTACTTCGCAATTTTATCAATTATGTTTTTTTGGACATATAAGTGGATATCTCAAAAATGGTTGGAAATAATCGAAAAATTATTTAAAATTCGGATTCTGCAACGCATAAACTTGCCGATTATGGAATAAAAAAATTTTGGGTTCATTTGTTTTTTGACATATAAGTGAATATCTCATGAGCGGGTGGAGATAATTAAAAAATAAGTTTATATTCGGATTCTGCAACTCATAAAAATGTCGATTATGCAATAAAAAAAAATTGGGTTCATTTGTTTTTTGACATATTGGTGAATATCTCGTGAATGGATGGAGATAATTCAAAAATAACTTCATATTCTGATTCTGTAACTCGTAAAAATGTTGAATACGCAATAAAAAAAATGTTGGGTTCATTTGTTTTTTTGGCATATAGGTGAATATCTCGTGAACGGATGGAGATAATTAAAAAATAACTTCATATTCGGATTCTGTAACTCGTAAAAATGCTGAATATGCAATAAAAAAAATTAGGTTCATTTGTTTTTTGACATATAGGTGAATATCTCATGAACGGATGGAGATAATTAAAAAATAACTTCATATTCGGAGTCTGTAACTCGTAAAAATGCTGAATATGCAATAAAAAAAAAATGGGTTCATTTGTTTTTTGGCATATAGGTGAATATCTCGTGAACGGATGGAAGTAATTAAAAAATAACTTCATATTTGGATTCTGCAACTCGTGAAAATGCCGATTATGCAGTAACAAAATTTTGGGTTCAATTGTTTTTTGACATATAGGAGAATATCTCGTCAGCGGATGCAGATAATTAAAAAATAACTTCATATTAGGATTCTGTAACTCGTAAAAATGCCGATTATGCAATAAAAAAAATTTGTGTTCATTTGTTTTTTGGCATATAGGGGAATATCTCGTCAGCGGATGCAGATAATTAAAAAATAACTTCATATTCGGATTCTGTAACTCGTAAAAATGCCGATTATGCAATAAAAAAATTTGGGTTCATTTGTTTTTTGGCATATAGGTGAATATCTCGTGAGCGGATGGAGATAATTAAAAAATAACTTCATATTCGGATTTCTCAACCTCCCAGAAAGATAATTCACCAAAAACATAATTTCTTACTTATTTGTTTTTTTGACAAATTATAATAATAATAATAATAATAACAGTGGGTCTTTATTATCCAACAGACATAGTTGTCAAAATAAGTGGATATCTCGTGAGGTGTATCCCGCAAACAGTTGAAGACAAACCAAACGCTTTAAACAAACACAAAACCTACAATTTTACAACAATAACACCCTCGTTTCGGTTCTACTGATTTGTTTCATTCATTGATCTGTATTGTATTATAAAAAAAAAAAACTGCAAACTGGAACCTAGTGGAATCCCCGTTTATTCAATCGGCAATCAGGAAGCGGTCTTGTGTGTTATGTTAATTATCGTCTAGCCCAAACTTTCTCAAAGACAACTTGATTGACTGGCCGTTGACTTGTTCGCGCGCATTGACCTACAAGGATCGGCATTTGGTGCGCCCGTGCTGCGGATTTGATTGACGGGCGGCAATTAAGCAGCAGCGCGGAGAAATGGGCTCGAGATGTTGCGCAATCAAAAAAGAAACGGAAATATTCTCACGGAGAAAAAAAATTAATATTAAATTTTTGAAACCTTGGGGTACACCAGATATAGTAAACCTAAACATGATTTTAAGCAGCTATTGCACAATCAAAAAATAAAACGAAGTAATCTACCACAGAAAAAAAAATTCCCATTTTTTGGAACCTTGGAGTACACCAGATAAATTAAACCTAAACACGATTTTCAGCAGCAAATTAGAATTTGTGAATTTCGAAAATTTTCATAATAAATTTGATAGAGAAAAGCACTTTTGGTAACATGGCGTATCCGAAATGGGCAGTTTTGAATGAAACAAACGAGCAACGAATTTCCGTTATTGGCCGGAATTTTTGAAAAATTTCCCCACGATTTTAAAGGTTACTGTAGATATCGGTTTCCTTTTTGCAAAAACTTGCTCAAACTTGTTTCGTTGGTCGGTTAATGAGGCTATCGATTACGTTTAATAGAAATCGGTTACGTAACGGCGTCCCGCTGCTTTTCCTACAACTTCCTCCTCCGACCAACCTCTCGGGATCTTTAAAAAACCTCACCCACGCCGACTGAAATCGTGGGGGCCTTCACTTCCCAGGCTCGGGCACCTTCATCCGAGAAACCGTGTGCTATATCTGTGTGTGTTCGTGTTTGTGGATAAACAATCGCACCCAAGAACAATTGCATACAAATTTACCGAATTAATTAATATAATAATCGTTTCGGAGTATTGTTTCCGCAATGAGTTGCAGAATCTAAATTTGAAAAAAAAAAAACAAATCAAACCAAAAACTGTTTTTTTGTCAAATCAGCGAGTTTACGTATTGTAGAATCCGAATATGAAAGACTTTTTTATTTACCTTCGACCATTCACGAGATTTTCAAGTATATGCCAAAAAACAAATGAAACCTAAAATTGTTTTATTGCGTTATCGGTATATTCAGCCCTTGCAAAATCCGAAAATGAAAGAATTTTTTGATTATCTCCAATCATTCATGAGATTTTCACCTATATGTCAAAAAACAAATAAAATCAAAAACTGTTTTATTGCATAATCGGTATATTCGGCCCTTGCAAAATCCGAATATGAAAGAATTTTTTGATTATCTCCAATTATTCATGAGATTTTCACCTATATGTCAAAAACAAATGAAACCAAAAACTATTTTATTGCATAATCGGTGTCTTTGCACATTGCAACATTCGAAAATGAAAGAATTTTTGGAATATCTCCAATCAATCACGAAATTTTTAACTATATGTCGAAAAACAAAAGAAACCAAAACTGTTTTATTGTACTATCGGCATGTTTACACATTGCAGAATGCGAAAATGAATTATTTTTTTAATTTTCTCCAACCATTTACGAGATTTTCACCTATATGTCAAAAACAAATGAAACCAAAAATGGTTTTATTGTACAATCGGCATGTTTATTCAGTGCAGAATCGGAAAATAAAAGATTTTTTTGATTATCTCGAACCATTCACGAGATTTTCACCTATATGTCAAAAAACAAAAGAAACCAAAAACTGTTTTATTGTACAATCGGCATGTTCATGCAGTGCAGAATTCGAAAATCAAAGAATTTTTTGATTATCTCCTACCATTCACGAGATTTTCACCTATATGTCAAAAAACAAAAGAAACCAAAAACAGTTTTATTGTACAATCGGCATGCTTATACAGTGCAGAATCCGAAAATGAAAGAATTTTTTTATTATCTCCAACCATTCACGAGATTTTCACCTATATGTAAAAAAAAAAAAAGAAACTAAAAACGGTTTTATTGTACAATCGGCATGTTTATGCAGTGCAGAATCCACAAATAAAAGAATTTTTTGATTATCTCCAACCACTCACGAGATTTTCACCTATATGTCAAAAAACAAATTAAACCAAAAACGCTTTTATTGTACAATCGGCATGTTCATGCAGTGCAGAATCCGAAAATGAAAGAATTTTTTGATTATCTCCAACCATTCACGAGATTCTCACCTATATGTCAAAAAACAAATGAAACCAAAAACGGTTTTATTGTACAATCGGCATGTTTATGCAGTGCAGAATCGGAAAATGAAAGAATTTTTTGATTATCTCCAACCATTCACGAGATTTTCACCTATATGCCAAAAAACAAATGAAACTAAAAACGGGTTTATTGTACAATCGGCATGCTCATGCAGTGCAGAATCCGAAAATGAAAGAATTTGTTGATTATCTCCAACCATTCACGAGATTTTCACCTATATGTCAAAAAACAAAAGAAACCAAAAACGGGTTTATTGTACAATCGGCATGCTCATGCAGTGCAGAATCCGAAAATGAAAGAATTTTTTGATTATCTCCTACCATTCACGAGATTTTCACCTATATGTCAAAAAACAAATGAAAGCAAAAACTGTTTTATCGTACAATCGGCATGTTTATGCGGTGCAGAATCCGAAAATGAAAGAATTTTTTTTATTATCTCTAACCACTCACGAGATTTTCACCTATATGTCAAAAAACAAAAGAAACCAAAAACGATTTTATTGTACAATCGGCATGTTTATGCAGTGCAGAATCCGAAAATGAAAGAATTTGTTGATTATCTCCAACCATTCACGAGATTTTCACCTATATGTCAAAAAACAAATGAAACCGAAAACTGTTTTATTGCATAATCGGTATATTCAGCACTTACAGTATCCGAAAATGAAAGAAATTTTTGATTATCTACAATCAAACACGAGATTTTCACCTATATGTCAAAAATAAATGAAAACAATAGTAAAGTCGACATTTTTGTTTTTGTTTTTTACCTGTTTGAGTCTGCACGCGATCGCCCCCGTGGTGAATGAATCGAGTGGCATTTTCACGCGACGAACTTGACATTCGTGTAAAAAATAAAACTTGATATGCAAACGAGGGAAGAATCGAAGAAAAAAAAACGAGATTTATAATAATGGAGGCGTGCGTACGTGTGCTGTTGGCACCGGACGCGTGCCGTGAATTCGAAACGAGGTGGACGGGTTCGCGACGTGTCAAGTGCAAGGAACCGTTAAATTAAATTCGGGTCCGCCGGTATGGTATCCCACATGGTTCCGCTATTCAATACGAAATATTTGCAACCGTTAACGGGAAAATTTTGAAAATCTGAAGTTTCTTTTTAAATTCATTTGTGTGTATCTCGTACTTTGTACGGGGAAAGTGGTACCGTGCAATTCGAAAATATAGTCCTAAATGGCATATATTTACATACGTACCGTGCAATTCGAGAACATAGTCCCAAGTCGCATATATTTACATATCGTCGATGAAGCGGCAACACCGCTGGACCAAAATTGAGATTTTAGTACATAATCTTTTCCCGGAAAGCTACAAATCAGTTTTTTGTCTTCCCTGTCAAATTTGGTAAGTGTGAGATAGGCGGTGTTGCCGCTTCACCGTGCAATTCGAAAACACGGTCCCGAATCGCTTATATTACGTGTAAACATTAAATCTCATTCGTATATAAATTATAACGGGTAATTTAGGTTACGGTAATTGGTATCCCCCGAGGATCCGGTATGATTCCGACACGCGGTTCGTTTTATACGCGGAATATGATTCAATAATTACGAAAAAAGCGAAAACACGTATCCTGTTGAGAGGGCCGTTCGGTGTTCTCGGCTGTCGAGAAAGCGACGAATCGAATTCGGTGACTCATTTGTTTCAATTCGCTCTTCTGGTTTATGCTAATCGCTTTTTGTTATTCATCGATTTGCATGTGGTGCCGCTGACAGGTTAGAGATGGACCAGTCAAGGAGAGTCGTTGGACCGTCGCAGTTGGCGGCGGAATCTATTACTGGTACTATAAATAACAAATGCATCTCGTTATCCTGGTAAGGATAATGGTGCAATCTCCTTAGTAAAACAAATTTTATTTATTAACGCGCATGATTAATCATTCCGTTGGATTTTTGAGGAACGGCGTGAAAGTGGTTTTTCTGGAAACAATTGCCCCTCGAAAAGTGGTTTAACGGAGTGAATGGGCGAAAGCCGTTGCGCAACCTTTTTGGTTGAATTAACGGCGACGTTTATTGTCCTCTTACAAGCGCCAACGCCGAAATAATAATAACTGTAAATAATGATTATGTGGGTCGTGAAAAGTGGACGAATTGCGGAACCTCGAGGTAACGCGGCGGCAACAATCAAATTTTAATTACGAAATCACGTTATCTGAGTAATTTAATTCAAGATTTTTCAATAATTTCCGAAATGTCAAATGACTGTGTTGGAAAAATCCATAAAATAATTAACAAAAAATGTAATTATCATTATCAAAGTAAAGTAGTTTGTGTAATTAACACATAACACAATAAAACAACAGCCGGCGCAATAATTAATTAACTCTGCCTCTTTTTAAATTACGTCGACGGCTAATTTTCACCGATTTTTTTTTCTCTTTACAATCTCGTGTCATTAAACACAAATTAGAAATCGAAACAATTGAATGATCGAGCGCGCCCGCGATTTCAATTAAAAGTGAGGAAGCGCGCGCCCATTACGGACGACTGTGGGATACCTGGAAACCGCGATCCGTCAAATAATTACAAATTGGCACCGGCGGGATGCAATTAAACCCATTTTGTAACTTCCAAACAACAAATGCATTAGAAATTGTGATCGATAATGATGGTGCGGTACCGTTGTTATTCAATTGTTTAGCAACCCCGACGCAACAAATGCATCAAACAGTGCGTGGGACAATTTTTCTTGAATTCCGCAACAAATTGGAGCCTCCGGGGATACCAGCACGATTTTTAATTAGGCTATGGAATTGGTTTTGATTGAAACTGGAGGACAAAGCGCAGAGCCTGGAGGATAGTAGCATGAAATGACTATTGAAATGCGTCCAGCAGATAATGGAGAATAATAACTGTTGGATATTACAAACTTTCTTCGGTTTTCTATTCGCGTTTGGAGATCTAATCAATACAAAAAATGGTTATGTGGCCGTCATGTTACTTTCTCCGATTTAATGGTACCATAGTTATTTATGATTTATTTTCAATTTATATCATATTTTAAATGTAAATTTATGAAATATGAAAATCACAAATTTTACATCAAATTCAAAAACTCAGTTTGCTCAAAAATTAAAGGGATTTCGAAAAAAAACTTATTCTTTATAAGTTGCTCATTTTAGCATTCTCTACAATTATTATTAACATAAATTTGCTGTAACTATTATCGTTTCATAATTATAAACCAAAAATGAAAGAAAAAAAAATGGGTGTATGGCCACATCACAATTTTTTGCACTTAATAATATATTTTATCCACTACAACACCTAATTTAATTCAATTTGATATTCCATGCTTAACATAATTGCAGGTAATAGGTGTACTAATGGCACCATTATTTTCGCACCTCAAAGGAGCCATCGACCTCGTGATTCTTTTAATAATGGTGTGATTGTATCGATTGGGCGTTTAATAAACCTTGCAATTCCTTAGCCGTGCAATGAATATGTAGCTGATTTTCAATTTTATGTTGATTAAAAGTCTGTGCACATAATTAAAAAAAAAACGATTTTTCATTACTGTAATTTTGAAAATTTCACAAATTCACATCGATTACCTTAAGTACACATTGTGCTCTTAAAACAACGTGCAACGCAAAAAGAATAATTTCAATATCTCTAAAACCGACGGAGTTATGAAAAAAACAAAATTTCGATCTAGAAAGCCATGCTTCCTTATTATTGGAGGTAGATATGGCGAGTTTGTACTCGAATTTCTTAAAATTTCAGGTAGATTAAGAATTCGTCCATATAATTAATGCTCAGATTGAACGATTTTTTTTTTCAAAGTTGCAATTTTAAAATTTTTACAAATCCACATCAATTACCTTAAGTACACATTGTGCTCATAAAACAACGTCCAATGCAAAAAGAAAAATTTCAATATCTCTAAAACTGACGGAGTTATGAAAAAACAAAATTTCGATCCAGAAAGCCATGCTTCCTTATTATTGCAGATAGGTATGCCGAGTTTGTACTCGAATTTCTTGAAATTTTACGTAGATTAAGGATTCGTCCATATAATTAATGCTCAGATTGAATGATCTTTTTCAAAATTGTAATTTTGAAAATTTTACAAATCCACAATCAATTACCTTAAGTACACAAATCCACAATCAATTATCTTAAGTACACATTCTGCTCATAAAACAACATCCAACGCAAAAAGAAAAATTTCAATATCTCTAAAACTGACGGAGTTATGAAAAAACAAAATTTCGATCTAGAAAGCCATGCTTTTTTATTATTGCAGATAGGTATGCCGAGTTTGTACTCGAATTTCTTGAAATTTTACGTAGATTAAAAATTCGTTCATATAATTAATGCTCAAATTGAATGATTTTTTTCAAAATTGTAATTTTGAAAATTTTACAAATTACCTTAAGTACATATTGTGCTCATAAAACAAGGCCCAGATCAAGAAGAAAAAATTCAGTATCTCTAAAACCGAATGAGTAATTAAAAAAACGAAATTTCGATCTAGAAAGCCATTCTTCCTTATTATTGCAGATAGGTATGTCGAGTTTGTACTCAAATTTTTTGAAATTTTACGTAGATTAAGAATTCGTACATAAAAATCACGTGCGACATCTGTGTCGCGAGTTACCAATTATATGGCTGACTTTAATTCTGTTTGGAATGACTTGGAACATTATTAATTTAAAAAAAATTTAAAAAAATATAACGCAAGCTAATTTTTGACATTATGTTAAATAGTTTTTGATTAAAATCATGTTGGTACCACATTTTTTATAACGAACCGGTACCTTGGGGAACACCTACTGGGCGATAAATGATGAAAATATAAAGCAAGCTAAGTTTTGACGTTATGTTAAGTAAATTTTTATTAAAATTATGTTGGCAACACTTTTTTTATAATGGACCGTTACCTTGCGGAACACCTACAGGATGATTAATGATAAAAATATATAAAGCAAGCTAATTTTGGAAGATATGTTAATTTTTCCTTAATTAAAATCATTTTGGTAACACTTTCTTATAACGGACCTGCACCTTGAGGAACACCTACTGGGTGATTAATGATAAAAAATATAAAGCAAGCTAATTTTTAAAGTGATGTTAATTTTTCCTTAATTAAAATCACGTTGGTAACACTTTCTCATAACGGACCGGTACCTTGAGGAATACCTACTGCGTGATTAATAATAAAAAAGTATAAAATAAGCTCATTTTTAACGTTATGTTAAGCAAATTATTATTAAAATCAAGTTGGTAACATTTTCTTATAACGGACCGGTCCCTTGGGGAAAACCTACTGCGTGATTAAAGATACAATATATAAAACAAGCTAATTTTTGACATTATTTTACTTTTTTTAAATTAAAATCAAGTTGGTAAAACTTTCTTATAACGGACCGACACCTTAGGGAACACCCACTGGGTGATTATTGATAAAAAAATATATCAAACAAGCTAATTTTTATATAATTGTTTATTAAAATCACGTTGGTAACACTTTTTTATACCGGACCGGTACCTTGGGGAACACCTACTGTGTGATTAATGATAAAAAAATATAAAACAAGCCAATTTTTAACGTTATGTTAATTTTTCCTTAATTAAAATCATGTTGGTAACACTTTCCCATAACGGACCGGTACCTTGGGGAACACCTAGTGGGTGATTAATAAAAAAAAAAATATAAAGCAAGCCAATTTTTAACGTTATGTTAATTTTTCCTCAATTAAAATAATGTTGGTAACACTTTCGTATAACGGACCGGTACCTTGGGGAACACCTACTGGGTGATTAATTATAAAAAAAATAAAGCAAGCTAATTTTTGGAAGTTATGTTAATTTTTCCTTAACTAAAATCATGTTGGCAACACTTTCTTATAGCGGACCGGAACCTTGGGGGATACCCGCCGACGGGTGATTAACGACCGCAGCCGGTCCGTTTTCTAGGTCAGCTGCCGACCGTCACTGACCATCGTCGCGCTTTTGTTCGTTAATTGATTAATTAACGCGGCTCCGAAATAAAATTAAGAAAATAATTGAACCGCGGCATGAAAATACGACGAGTAGGCAAATTGCCCGTGGAAAGCGAGACGCGTCAGGTGAGCGAGCCGAGAGAAATCTACGTTCCATACGGGGGTTGGCAGATGGTGCGCGCATTAACATACTTTTTTCCGGCACGTTCGTCATTCGTTTTTTTTTTTCGCGCAGATGGAAAACAAGCGAAAACCGGATTTTAAATAGATTATGAAAACGATAAAACGAAAAGAAAAACATTTTGTAATCGCCGGAAAGAATTAATTACGCCAAAAAACGAGGAAAACAATTGTAAATCAAACGGAATTTTTTGATCAATCTGAAAGCCTCGAGAGAGTGTAATAAGATGAAAAAATTTCTTAAAACCGTTCATTCATTCGAGAGATATAGCCAAAAGCGTAAAAAAACAAATGCAACTCAAAATAGTTTTTACGCTATAATTCTGCAGAGATCGAGGTGGACAGTAATTTCGTGGACGAATTTTTGGAATTGCCTCATTCGTTCACGAGTTATAGGCGAACAACTGAAAAACAATTGCAACTCGACTCTATTTTTTTGCGATGTTCGCAAAGATCTCGCAACGTTTTTTAAGATGAAAAAAAAAACGGATAAAACATATAAACAGTGTAGAGTGTAAACAATTGTGGAACCTCGGGGGAGCCCTTAATAACATTAAAACAAAATTTATTTCAATAGTTGATGAGTACTGTTATCGGAGTTTGTGGTGCTGAATTTAACAAATGCAATCAAAGGTTGTTTGTTGAAATGAGGCACGCAGTTGGTTTCGCAATTGTTTACAATTTATTCCGACTAATTTCTATTTTTGCATCATTATCATTATCTAGGAATGGTCAGTCCATTTACATTTTTTTACAATTTATTTCCATTTTTGCATCATTATCTAGGAATTGTCATTCCTAGATAATAATGTAAAAATCGAAATAATTCGTAATAAATTGTAAACAATTATTAATGGAATGACCATTCCTAGATAATGATGCAAAAATCGAAATAAATTGTAAAAAATTGTAAATGGAATGACCATTCCTAGATAATGATAATGATGCAAAAATAGAAATTAGTCGGAATAAATTGTAAACAATTGCGAAACCAACTGCATGCCTCATTTCAACAACCTTTGATATTGAAAATGTTTCACCACGTGATAAACGAGAACCAAATTCAACAAAAAAATCAATGTCACTAAGAAAAACAGATAAAACATATAAACTGTGTGTAGAATGTAAACAAACGGACCTATCGTGGAACCCTGGGGAACCACTGGTCAACCTTAAAATACAACTTTAGCGCGTTCTCACTTACGTCTACAATCCGGAAGGATGGAAATATTACTCTTAATCCTTGATAATTACCTGAAACAAAAGAATAAAAAAATTAGCATCAATGGCGGAGCCGAGAATCTATTGTTTAAACATTGAATTATTGTCGAGCAACCGACAAGCAAGAGACCTCCCTACAGCGGCAATTAAATTATGCCGTGCTGATGAGGCCGAACAAGGTCGAAACCGGTCGACAGTTGTCCGGGTGAAGAAACAATCATGTTGTAAATGTTTGTTTAAACTTTGTGTTGTTGTTGAGTTTTTATCCACCGACAAGTAAAGTAACTGCCAACACCGATAATTATGCTACGCTGCTGAGACGAAACAAGGCCGAAACCGGTCTGCAGTTGTCCGGACGAAGTAATAATCATTCATTTGCGTTAAATTTTATGTTTTTTACAGAGCTGATCAACAACGATTAAATCCTAAATATTGAATATGGAAATTATGTTTTTTTTTTAAATTTAGTGTTTTGTTTTTTCGTGAAAATTTTCACTCCGATAGTTTTATCCTTGCAATATTTACCACTATACCAAAAATGGTCGAAAAATTTAAAAAAATAGCCGAGTTATTAGGAAAATTAGGTTGTAGAAGTCATTTGTTTTCGGTTTTCAAGCTCCAACTCGCGTTCCAGGTAACCAATTAATTTTTTTTTCTGCACAAATTTGATGTCTGGAACCTATACTTATAGTTAGAGCACAAAAATTAAATTCACTTGTAAATCCGAAAATCCGTTATAACCCGTAACTTTTTAGTGCGTAGTTTTTTCTTGAAAATTTTCACTCCGATAATTTTATCCTTCCAATATTTACCTCAATACCAAAAATGGTCGAAAAATTTCTAAAAACGGCCGAGTTATTAAGGAAATTAGGTTGTAGAAGTCTTTTGTTTTTGGTTTTTACGCTGTAACTCGCGTTTCAGGTAACCAATTTTAATTTTTTCTGCACAAATTTAATGTTTGGAATCATATTTGTAGTTAGAACAAAAAATTTGAATTTGCTTGTAACTTTTTAGTGCTTTGTTTTTTCGGGAAAATTTTCACTGTGATAGTTTCATCCTTGCAATATTTACCACTATACCAAAAATGGTCGAAAAATTGCAAAAAATGGCTGTGTTATCAAGGAAATTGTGTTCTAGAAGTCATTTGTTTTTGATTTTTACGCTCTAACTCGCGTTCCAGGTAACCAATTTTAATTTTTTCTGCACTTATTTGATATTTGGAACCTACATTTGTGGTTAGGATACAAAAATTTAATTTGCTTGTAAATCCGAAAGTTCGTGATGTAACAAAAAATTCGCAAACTGACGGAATTCGTATACCAGTGTTTCGCAATTTTGGAAAATTTTATCAAATTTTGAAAATTCACCCATGACTTTTTAGTGCTTTGTTTTTTCGGGAAAATTTTCATTCTGATAGTTTCATCCTTGCTATATTTACCACTATACCAAAAATTATCGAAACATTTCAGAAAACGGCCGATTTGTCAAGGAAATTAGGTTGTAGAAGTCATCTGTTTTTGGTTTTTACGCCCTAACTCGCGTTCCAGGTAACCAATTTTAATTTTTTCTGCACTTATTTGATATTTGGAACCTATATTTGTGGTTAGGATACAAAAATTTAATTTGCTTGTAAATTCGAAAATCCGTGATGTATCAAAAAAATTTCCGGCTAGCGGAATTCGTATACTAGTGTTTCGCAGTTTTGGAAAATTTTATCAAAATTTTAAAATTTACCCATAACTTTTTAGTTTCATCCTTGCTATATTTACCACTATACCAAAAATTGTCAAAAAATTGCAAAAAATGGCTAAGTTATCAAGGAAATTATGTTGTAGAAGTCATTTGTTTTTGGTTTTTACGCTCTAACTCGCGTTCCAGGTAACCAATTTTAATTTTTCCTGCACAAATTTGATGTTTGCAACCTTTACTTGTAGTTAGGATACAAAAATTGAATTCGCCTGTAAATCCGAAAATCCGTGATGTATCAAAAAAATTTCCAACTCGCCGAATTCGTATACCAAAGTTACGCAATTTTGGGAAATTTCATCAAAAACCTCCAAAAAACAAGCGAGCTACACGCCGAAAACCAACATCGATCTTCACTTGTTTTCCGTTTTTCGTCCATAATTCCGCGATTCGTGACCGCATTCGCGAAATTTCTTCAGCGGCCGGTAGCGCCGGGAAGGTTGAGCAACCGCACCAGTCCGTACACGCGTGTACCAGATCGGAATGAAAAGGGAATTTATTTTTCCAGCGGCCTTGAGTTACGAAAGAGCGCACGCACGACGACGGCGGTAATTGCCCGGTGGCCTGTCAATCGGAGAAAAACGGCTATCGATAAGTTGCGGACCAATTGCGGAACCTCGGGATACCGTTCTAAATCCGAATCAATTTTATTTTGTGTTGAATGATATTCTGCAATCAGTGATAACTTTTTATCTGAATGATGATTAGAGAATGGGTTTCCTCAAGGATCGTTATTTTAACCCTTATGAATAATATTCTGCGATCGGTGAAGTTATTTACTGAAATCTTGAATGGTTATCGAAACCATTTTAGCGAATGGTATTCCTCAAGGATCGTTATTTTAACCCCTACAGTAATTTTAATTATTATTGCTCAATAATAATTATAGTGAACGGTCATTATTAATCGATAATTAGTGATGGTATTTATTGGAATCTTGAATTATCGTGCGTGCAACCTTAATAAATGGTTTTCCAATACTAATTCAGATAGCAATTGTTTTAATTATAATGGATCGACATTAATACTGTGCAATTGGTAATGGTATTTATTGGACTCATGAATTATCGTGTGTGCAGCCATTAAAAGAACTTTAACAAATGGTTTTCCGCAAGGTTCGTCATTTTAACCCCTGCAGCAATTGTTTTAATTATAATTAATGGACATTAATACTCTATAATCGATAATGGTGTTTATTGAACTCGTGAATTATCGTCTGTAAAGTCTTCAAAACAACTTTAACAAATGGTTTTCCGCAAGGTTCGTTAGTTTAACCCCTCTAGCAATTGTTTTAATTATAATGGATGATCATTAATACTCTACAATCGATAATGGTATTTTTGAACTCGTGAATTATCGTGTGTACAGCCATCGAAACAACTTTAACGAATGAGTTTCCTCAAGGATCGTTATTTTAACCCCTGTAGCAATTGTTTTAATTATATTTGCTGATATTAGATAATAAGTCAGGCTATTTGTTGAACTTTTCAATTAAAGCACGCCGAATGGTTTTCCGCAAGGATCATTATTACAACCCCTATAGCATTTGTTTAAATTATTTTGAATGTTATTAAATTCTTCAATTATCGTTCAGCTATTAAGAATATTTTTTCACTACAAACAAATTTATTAAAACAAGAAAAAGCTCATTACTTTAACCTCTGCAGCATTTGTTTTTGTTTTAATAATATGTTAATAATTGATATTCCTTCAACTGCCATCAGATGAATTTTCTCAAATTATTGGATCGAAACAGTGAACAAATTTGAAGATTAATGTTCCACAGGTATCACCATTACCACTTTAAGAGCAATTGTTTTCATTATGTAAACAATAATTTCAGCTCCATTGTTTGTTTTCGTTTCTTAAAATTACACACGAACTTATCGTATGATCTTCTATCGAATCGCACATCACAAATTCTTGCAATTGAATTTTAACGGTATCCCACGGGTTTCGGCCGCCGGTCCAATTTTTTTCCTTTTTTTAATTTAATGGCCCGGCAATCTGTTTCACTTTCTAAAATCGCGGCGGTCGGCTTCCGATTCGGCGATTACCATTTTTTCGGCGCACGTTTTCTATTTCAGGCGTGATCTGGTATCCCACAAGGCTCGAAATCCGTAGTGGTAGTAGGCGGTCGGTTCGAGAGAGAGAAAGGCATTACTCACCGATTCGATCACTTTACCGCCGGTAAAAGTGTAAAGGTAAATGTCACCGCGTTAAGTTTTACACGTTTCCGCAGAAAATTTACGACCGCGAAACAAACGCGAAAATTTTCCGCGCACATTCAATCGCGTTACGACCGTGTAATGCCGAGTTATTGTTATAGCTCGTTAAACGTAATCCATGCAAAAAGTTGTCTGGTTCAAGCCCAAACACGGAAGGGTTATGATTAAAAATTTCAAACGTCTAAGCCTACTAGATGCAAAATTTTAAAATGCTGCGGAGTCGTAAGTTTTGGTGATTAAAGTATGCGGTTTGAAATTTTCTCCTCAATCAGTTTAAAAAAAATGCTGAAAGCCTTTACAATTACTTATTAAAAAAAAAATCGATAATTTTTTTTTTCTAATAACCGTCATAATTACGTTAAGCCAATAATTAGTGCCGATTTCTCATTGCTAAAATAATCCTTGTAAAATTCCACGTTATTCAAGTCCAAACACGGCGGTGTTGCCATAAAAAACGACGGAGTTGCGACAAGACCAGCGCCTACTAGATGGAAACTTTAAAATTGCGTAAAATCGTAACCGATGACGATAAACAAATGCGGTTTTGAATGTTTTGATCGATATTAGGTAAACTACGAACACAATCAATTAATTTAAATGACAGTTGAAGTCTACACTGATTTTCGCTTGTCATTTCACTATTACGCCTTGTGATAATCGTGTGATGTGGTTTATATTCTACCTCTCTCTTCCGCAAAAACATCTGGGCGTTCGATAACATTTTTGGAAACTTTAAATAAAACCGTTTCTTTGTTAATATCATACTTTATTTTTTAGTGACTCAGTTTCGATCAGATTGGAAACAGTTGCAATGTTTCCAGTAGATCTAGCTACCCGAGCGATTTTTCCTTCTAGCCCAAAAACATCTGAACGTTCGATAACATTGTTAGAAACAGCTGCAATTTTTCCAGTAGATGCAAAGTGAGCAAAGTTTAGCCAATACACCGAAGGGTATAAAAGAAACCGATTAGAATAACATGAAGAAAAATTATGCAACGAAATCTAGGTTTGTAGACAAGAATCTTATGCCAGGCCAAATTAAAAAAAAGAAAAAAAAATCTAGGTTACTATTTGGTATACCCCAAGGTAACCTAATTGCACCCATGCACCAATTTGGATGATTACGCCTCGGAAAATAAAAATTGTTTAATGATACCCGAGACTGGCGAAAACAATCGAAGACCGCTTTTACGCAACCGGCACGATTTCGTGCCCGCCGCAGCACCAAGTGCGATCCTTGGGGGATACCGATGGAATCTGGGCCGTGCGTGATGGTCTCGGATCTAACTATTTCCAACGACAAGTGTTTTGTCACATCGTGAACAATTGAAGATGCACGCGAATAAAAAAAAAATAAAACAAAACAAGAACGGCCGGCTGGACATCGAAACGAAGAAAAGAGAAAACGCGAAAAGTAAGATGAATGTTGAAAAAAAAAGACAATAACATACGAACAGACAGATGAATGCCGGAAAAAAACAACAACAACAACACGCGGACAGTAAGATGAATGTCGAAACGATGAAAGGAAACAAAAATAATAAGAAGAAATGAATGAATAAAAGGTCAGCGAAAAGGATGTCGACAGGATGATAATAAAAAGAAACAAAATACGATCAGCGTGCGATTGTGAAAAGGAAGAAATTAACAAAAGATAGTCGGTGAGATGCAGTAGGTCACTCTAGATATAACGCGACGGTTTCATTCTTTCACATGTTTCTAGATTTCGGCGAAAGTGTAAACCTTACCGCAGGAACAATTTTAAAAATTCATAACTTTCGTCTTGGTCGGAATTTTTGAAAAATTTCAACTTCAGTGGTTAGTAAATCGATGCAAAAGTGATGCTTAAAATTACCAAAACAATAACGCAATAATTTTAATTTTTTTACAATTTTTTATTATTCGGCTTAAATGTTAACCTTACCGCAGATACATCTTTGAAAATTTATAACTTCCGTCTTAGCGGGAATTTTTGAAAGGTGTAAACTGTTTCGGCCAGAAAAACGATGCAAAAGTATTTTTTAGCATTTGAAGAAACAATTTCGTGATGATTAAAATTTTAGACAATTTTTTCGTAAAGGATAAAATTTTTAAAATTTTGCAAGGACAATTTTAAAAATTCATAACTTCTGTTTTGGTTGAAATTTTGGAAAAATGTAAACTGTTTAACTTAGAAAATCGATGCTAAATTATCTACAACCATTTAAAAAACAATTACATAACGATTTCAATTATTTACGATTTTTTTAATTTTGACAAAAAATTTAAACAGTTTGCAGGAACAATTTTAACAATTCATAACTTTTGTCTTGGTTGAAATTTCAGAAAAATTTAAACGGTTTCACTTGGGAAATCGATGCTAAATTATTTATCACCTTCTGAAAAAACAATTGCGCAACGATTTCAATTATTTACGATTTTTTTAATTTTGGGAAAAAATTTGACCATTTTGCAGGAACAATTTCAAAAATTCATAACTTTTGTCTTGGTTGAAATTTCGGAAAAATTTAAACGGTTTCACTTAGAAAATCCACGCTGAAGTGTTTACTACCATTTGAAAAACAATTACGCAACGATTTCAATTATTTACGATTTTTTTAATTTTGGAAAAAAAATTGACCATTTTGTAGGAACAATTTCAAAAATTCATAACTTTTGTCTTGGTTGGAATTTCGAAAAAATTTAAACGATTTTACTTGAGAAATCGATGCTAAATTATTTATTACCATTTAAAAAACAATTACGTAACGATTTTAATTATTTACGATTTTTTGAATTTTTACAAAAAATTTAAACAGTTTGCAGGAACAATTTCAAAAATTCATAACTTTGGTCTTGGTTGGAATTTCGAAAAAATTTAAACAGTTTTACTTGAGAAATCGATCCTAAATTATTTATTACCATTTAAAAAACAATTACGTAACGATTTTAATTATTTACGATTTTTTTAATTTTGACAAAAAATTTATGCAGGAACAATTTCAAAAATTCATAACTTTTGTCTTGGTTGGAATTTCGGAAAAATTTAAACGGTTTTGCTTGGAAAATCGTTACTAAATTATCTATCACCATTTAAAAACAATTACGTAACGATTTAAATTATTTACGATTTTTTTAATTTTGGTAAAAAATTTGACCATTATGTAGGAACAATTTCAAAAATTCATAACTTTTGTCTTGGTTGGAATTTTGGGAAAATGTAAACGATTTCATTTGAGAAATCGATGCTAAATTATTTATCACCATCTGAGAAAACAATTACGCAACGATTTGAATTATTTACGATTTTTTTAATTTTGGTAAAAAATTTGACCATTTTGCAGGAACAATTTCAAAAATTCATAACTTTTGTCTTGGTTGAAATTTCGGAAAAATGTAAACTGTTTCACTTAGAAAATCGATGCTAAATTATCTATCACCATTTAAAAACAATTACATAACGATTTCAATTATTTACGATTTTTTTAATTTTGGTAAAAAAGTTGACTATTTTGTAGGAACAATTTCAAAAATTCATAACTTTTGTCTTGGTTGGAATTTTGGGAAAATGTAAACGATTTCATTTGAGAAATCGATGCTAAATTATTTATCACCATCTGAGAAAACAATTATTTACGATTTTTTAAATTTTGACAAAAAAATTAAACAGTTTGCAGGAACAATTTCAAAAACTCATAACTTTTCTCTTGGATGGAATTTCGGAAAAAATTAAATGGTTTCACTTGGGAAAACGATGCTAAATTATTAATTACCATCTGAAAAACAATTACGCAACGATTTGAATTATTTACGATTTTTTTAATTTTGGCAAAAAATTTAACCGTTTTGTAGGAACAATTTCAAAAATTCATACGGTTTGTCTTGGTTGGAATTTCGAAAAAATTTAAACGGTTTTACTTGGAAAATCGATGCTTAATTATTTATTACCATCTGAGAAGCAATTACGCAACGATTTAAATTATTTACAATTTTTTTCTAAAATTTTAACCAATCTGCAAAGACAATTTTGAAAATTCATAACTTTCGTCTCAGTTAGAATTTCAAAAAAATATAAACTTCCGTAGTAAGTAAATTGATGCAAAAGTAATCCCTAAAATTACCAAAACAATAACGCTATGATTTTAATTTTTTTGCTTTTTTTAAATTCCGGCTTACATTTTTTTTATTTCAAAATTTATAACTTTTGTTTTAGTGGAATTTTTTTAAAGATGTAAACTGTTTCGGTTAGAGAATTGATGCAAAAGTATTTCCTACCATTTTAAGAAACGATTTCGCAGCGATTAAATTTTAAACAATTTTTTTCGTAAAGGCTAAAATTTTAATAATTCTGCAATGACAATTTTAAAAATTCATAACTTTCGTCTTGGTGGGAATTTTTGAACGATGTAAACTTTTTCAACTAGAAAATAGATGCAAAAGTATGACTTACCATTCGAAGAAACAATTTCGCAGCGATTAAAATTTTAAACAATTTTTTTCGTAAAAGCTAAAATTTTAACAATTCTGCAATGACAATTTCAAAAATTCATAACTTTCGTCTTGGTGGGAATTTTTGAAAGATGTAAACTGTTTCAGTTAGAAAATAGATGCGAAAGTATTTCTTAGCATTCGAAGAAACAATTTCGCAACGATTAAAATTTTAAACAATTTTTTTCGTAAAGGCTAAAATTTTA
Organism: Ocypus olens; assembly: GCA_910593695.2. Classification (NCBI taxonomy): domain Eukaryota; kingdom Metazoa; phylum Arthropoda; class Insecta; order Coleoptera; family Staphylinidae; genus Ocypus; species Ocypus olens. The sequence goes on along the minus strand of OU343055.1, from coordinate 1,180,385 downwards.
ATAATTCTGCAATGACAATTTTAAAAATTCATAACTTTCGTCTTGGTGGGAATTTTTGAAAGATGTAAACTGTTTCAGTTAGAAAATAGATGCGAAAGTATTTCTTAGCATTCGAAGAAACAATTTCGCAACGATTAAAATTTTAAACAATTTTTTTCGTAAAGGCTAAAATTTTAATAATTCTGCAATGACAATTTTAAAAATTCATAACTTTCGTCTTGGTGGGAATTTTTGAAAGATGTAAACAGTTTTAGTTAGAAAATAGATGCGAAAGTATTTCTTAGCATTCGAAGAAACAATTACGCAACGATTAAAATTTTAAACAAATTTTTTCGTAAAGGTTAAAATTTTAACAATTCTGCAATGACAATTTTGAAAATTCATAACTTTCGTCTTGGTCGGAATTTTTGAAAGATGTAAACTGTTTCAAGTAGAAAATAGATGCGAAAGTAGTTCTTACTATTCGAAGAAACAATTTCGCAACGATTAAAATTTTAAACAATTTTTTTCGTAAAGGCTAAAATTTTAATAATTCTGCAATGACAATTTTAAAAATTCATAACTTTCGTCTTGGTGGGAATTTTTGAAAGATGTAAACTGTTTCAGCTAGAAAATAGATGCGAAAGTATTTCTTAGCATTTGAAGAAACAATTTCGCAGCGATTAAAATTGAAAAAAAAAATTTTCGTAAAGGCTAAAATTTTAACAATTCTGCAATGACAATTTTGAAAATTCATAACTTTCGTCTTGGTCGGAATTTTTGAAAGATGTAAACTGTTTCAAGTAGAAAATAGATGCGAAAGTAGTTCTTACTATTCGAAGAAACAATTTCGCAACGATTAAAATTTTAAACAATTTTTTTCGTAAAGGCTAAAATTTTAATAATTCTGCAATGACAATTTTAAAAATTCATAACTTTCGTCTTGGTGGGAATTTTTGAAAGATGTAAACTGTTTCAGTTAGAAAATAGATGCGAAAGTATTTCTTAGCATTCGAAGAAACAATTTCGCAACGATTAAAATTTTAAACAATTTTTTTCGTAAAGGCTAAAATTTTAATAATTCTGCAATGACAATTTTAAAAATTCATAACTTTCGTCTTGGTGGGAATTTTTGAAAGATGTAAACTGTTTCAGTTAGAAAATAGATGCGAAAGTATTTCTTAGCATTCGAAGAAACAATTTCGCAACGATTAAAATTTTAAACAATTTTTTTCGTAAAGGCTAAAATTTTAATAATTCTGCAATGACAATTTTAAAAATTCATAACTTTCGTCTTGGTGGGAATTTTTGAACGATGTAAACTTTTTCAACTAGAAAATAGATGCAAAAGTATGTCTTACCATTCGAAGAAACAATTTCGCAGCGATTAAAATTTTAAACAATTTTTTTCGTAAAAGCTAAAATTTTAACAATTCTGCAATGACAATTTCAAAAATTCATAACTTTCGTCTTGGTGGGAATTTTTGAAAGATGTAAACTGTTTCAGTTAGAAAATAGATGCGAAAGTATTTCTTAGCATTCGAAGAAACAATTTCGCAACGATTAAAATTTTAAACAATTTTTTTCGTAAAGGCTAAAATTTTAATAATTCTGCAATGACAATTTTAAAAATTCATAACTTTCGTCTTGGTGGGAATTTTTGAAAGATGTAAACTGTTTCAGTTAGAAAATAGATGCGAAAGTATTTCTTAGCATTCGAAGAAACAATTTCGCAACGATTAAAATTTTAAACAATTTTTTTCGTAAAGGCTAAAATTTTAATAATTCTGCAATGACAATTTTAAAAATTCATAACTTTCGTCTTGGTGGGAATTTTTGAAAGATGTAAACTGTTTCAGTTAGAAAATAGATGCGAAAGTATTTCTTAGCATTCGAAGAAACAATTTCGCAACGATTAAAATTTTAAACAATTTTTTTCGTAAAGGCTAAAATTTTAATAATTCTGCAATGACAATTTTAAAAATTCATAACTTTCGTCTTGGTGGGAATTTTTGAACGATGTAAACTTTTTCAACTAGAAAATAGATGCAAAAGTATGTCTTACCATTCGAAGAAACAATTTCGCAGCGATTAAAATTTTAAACAATTTTTTTCGTAAAAGCTAAAATTTTAACAATTCGGCAATGACAATTTCAAAAATTCATAACTTTCGTCTTGGTGGGAATTTTTGAAAGATGTAAACAGTTTTAGTTAGAAAATAGATGCGAAAGTATTTCTTAGCATTCGAAGAAACAATTACGCAACGATTAAAATTTTAAACTAATTTTTTCGTAAAGGTTAAAATTTTAACAATTCTGCAATGACAATTTTGAAAATTCATAACTTTCGTCTTGGTCGGAATTTTTGAAAGATGTAAACTGTTTCAAGTAGAAAATAGATGCGAAAGTAGTTCTTACTATTCGAAGAAACAATTTCGCAACGATTAAAATTTTAAACAATTTTTTTCGTAAAGGCTAAAATTTTAATAATTCTGCAATGACAATTTTAAAAATTCATAACTTTTGTCTTGGTGAGAATTTTTGAAGGATGTAAACTGTTTCAGCTAGAAAATAGATGCGAAAGTATTTCTTACTATTCGAAGAAACAATTTCGCAACGATTAAAATTTTAAACAATTTTTTTCGTAAAGGCTAAAATTTTAACAATTTTAAAAATTCATAACTTTTATTTTGGTTAGTATTTAAGGAAGATGTAAACTGTTTCTGTTGTTAATTCGATGCTAAAATATTTGAAAAACAATTACATAACGATTTCAATTATTTACCATTGTTTTCGATCTGTTTTAAAATTCTCAACTTTTTTCTATAACATTTAAATCAGGTCGTCGTTTTTTTTGGGATGATAAAAATACGACTCGATGACTTTTAAGGTTAAGTTTAAAAAAAATGAAGCGAATTTCACATTCCAAAGATATTTGATTTTACTTAACCCCAAAAGTCATTCATGTATAATGTTTTTATTGCCGCCGTCGAATCCGCCGAACGTGGTTTGAATAAAACGAAAACGGCGTTTTGTAAGAATTTCGTCTGGCGGAGCGTGAAATCGTAAATTTAAATTTCAAAACGGACGCACACACACACGCTCGAAAGTAATTCATTTATTACACCCAATTTCGAATCTGCTTTCTAAGCGGAGAGCAAAGCGTGAAAAAAGAAGAGCAACCGGAAAAAATAAATGCAAATCGATCCGCGTTTCCTTTTTTTTTTAATGGACGAAACGAGAAGAAAGCGGACGTTAAATTAGACCGAGCTGATTATTTTTGATTGGCTGGAAAGAAAATGATGAAAGGATTGTTAATTATCGAAACCGCACGTTGATATCACAAACCGTTGTTGTTTTGGGCGACTTGGAAAATGCAATCGAGTAGGCGTTGATCTCGCTCGAACTTTTTTATTTCTCGAGCTAAGCCCGTCGTGTTTGTGCTTAAATTTCTTGCAATTTTACGCGCATTGCAGAAAATTTATGAAAAAAACATTTTTTATTTTCCTTACAAAACCGCGCCAAACCGCTAGTGTAGTTCAGCGGTTACAGGTGTAGATTTTTTTGTTTCTTTCATTATTGTTATATTTTATACTTTATATTCTAATCAATTCTTAAATGTACAGGATGAATCACGTTAAATATATTATTATTATTTATAAATATAAATTTGAATTAGCAATAGATTCGGGGACATGGATGCAAAATCACGCGTTAAATTACCTTCAACGGTGGCCGTGCTACAAACTTTGGAATTTTTAATCAAGTACGCGGCGACCTGCTTCCACTTTTTCCCCCGACATATCGTATTCGTGCACGAATTTCGTGTTTTACGCGAAAATAAGTAATATTTGACAAGATTTGTGCGTTACAAATAAAAACGAGAACAAATTAGAACCTCGGGGCATACCAGTTTCGCCTCCATCTCCCTCGCACACGCGCCGTCCTTCTCTAATAAATGAGCGCGCTGGCACTCGCTAATTAAATCCAATCCGTTTTTTTTTTCTTTTTAGCGTCAACAAGTGGAATTTCTAAACGCTTTTCAACCCATTGTTTTGCATACACCGGGCGCGATTACTTCTGTCTCGTACTCAAGCCTCCATCTCTCAATCTTACTTTCATTTTACGTCGCGTACGTGTGCCGCGTTCGCGGCAAAACCGCGCAAATAGATTTTAATGGGAATCGAAAGTTGGTCGTCGAAACACTGATTGGCCTATATTCGATCTCTCGCTCTAACGCATGGCGATGGAATCGTGAAATTCCGCATACAATTTCACCTTGATTTAAACCGATTTCAATGATCGATGATTAGAAAAAAAAAGACTAATGCTAAACGGTGAAATGTATCTGTTGGAAAAAAGAGTCCAACATTATTGGACAGTTGAATTAATAAATGAGTTTACCTTTCTTGATGGAAAAATAGATGTAATTAATTAAAATTGTAGTAATGGTTCAATTATTGATACTTGAGGGATACCAGGCAATGAAATAACACATTTTTATGCTTTTAATTTGTTCGACATTTTATACAGTATAATTACTTTCTCTAACTAGATTCGTGATTTAAAAGAAAAAAAAAACGCTAAATACTGGCAATTGCACACATCCTGCACATAATCACATGTCGGCAGAACTTCGAGTTAACTAGCCGTTTGGTGAATCGGCAGCAAGGAGGATCGGATCGAGGCGTTCGGGCGACCAATTATTTCGAATAAGAAGGAAGTGTTTGTGTTTGTGTTTTGTTTTTTTTCTCTCAGTTACCCGTAAACTTTGCAACCTTTCAATTAGAAAGGAAACGCGGAGCTGTTGATTTTTTTTTTCTAGGCGCAAAACGGGCCGGGCGTTATCTAATCCCGGCTCTGATATTGATTTCAATGCATAATTGGCATCCATTGAAAGTAAACGATTGGCATTTGTTTTGTATGCCAGGGCGACGACGATCACTTTTGCTTGTACAATTAGGGCCGGAAATATTCGATCGTTTAAGAGATAACATCGGAAATGTAATGATTGTTTTCACCCAAGTATTATCATTATTATTCAGATAGTAACAAATGCATTATGTTTAAGCGGTTACTTTTAATAACCAGCGACCTCTAGTCGCCCTTTTCATCTTCAATATATTATGCTTAGTCTCTCTGAACACCTCAGAGTTCTCAATTTGTACATTTTCGCTGATTACACTAATTAAAAGTTATGTATTTGTCACATAATACACTAAAATTTGTTAATACGAAACTTTTAACATACGTCTTATTTGATAATCCGAAGAACTGAAAAGCTTTTGCTAAAATTTCGTACACCGGAAGTGTACTGTTTTTTGTTTTTTGCCAATATTTTCCTAAATATAAAAAATATCACAAAAACATTTAAACAAATATTGAAAACAATAAAGAAATGAACATCTTTGGTTTGAAAATATTTTTCATAAAATCATTATTATTCGAGAAAAAAGTTATTAATTTTTTTTTATTTTTGGTTTATAATTATGAAACGATAATAGTTACAGTAAATTTATGTTAATAATAATTGTAGAGAATGCCAAAATAAACAACTTATAAAGAATAAGTTTTTTTCGAAATCTCTTTGGTTTCTGAGTAAACTGACTATTAAACTCAACTAACGTGCCACAATTTTAGGTTATGTCGCAGACGAGCGATATAAATTAAAATGCGCAAAAACTACTACATAAATTAACATCAAACTTTGAACATAAGCCTTATTTGATAATCCGAAGAACTGAGAAGCTTTTGGTAAAATTTCGTACACCGGAAGTGGGTGTTTACCTTAACCGTTTTTTGTTTTTTGCCAATATTTTCTTAGATATGAAAAATATCACAAAAACATTTAAACAAATATTGAAGACAATAAAGAAATGAACATCTTTGGTTTAAAAATATTTTTCATAAAATCATTGTTATTCGAGAAAAAAAGTTATTAATTTTTTTTTTATTTTTGGTTTATAATTATGAAACGATAACAGTTACAGTAAATTTATGTTAATAATAATTGTAGAGAATGCCAAAATAAACAACTTATAAAGAATAAGTTTTTTTCAAAATCCCTTTAGTTTTTGAGTTTTTGAATTTGAAGTATAATTTTTTCATCTTTAATAATTTTGGCGTTTTAAACGTCAGTTTCATCCGCTCGATGTACATTTAAAATATGATTTAAATTGAGAAATTAATTTTATTTAGAGAAAGTAACATAATGGCCACATCACCATTTTTCTTTCTCTGCATTAAGGTTATAATTTTTGGCCGAAATGAGAAAAAAAAAATAGTAAAATATTGTTATTGTTTTCTTAAATACTACGAGATACTTTGGCTAACTATAAAATTTAACACCTGTCCAAAACTCTAACCAAACAAAAGTTATAAATTTTCAAAATTGATCAATTTTAGCCGAAATTAAAAAAAAAATGTAAAAAATTCAAGTCGTTGTGTTGTTGTTTTACATATACTAAGAGATACTTTAGAGTCGATTTACTGTCTACAGACGTCTATATTTTTAGCTCGCATCATTTTTAGTTCTAAACAAAAGAAATCCCAAAAGTTTTTGTTGAATTTTCAAATTTGTTGCTTTGCAAAATACGCAACTTTTGATTAGATTTCCCTAATTTTTTCGAAAATCAGCCAATGGATTTGAATAATTTTTAGAGGAAATATTTTAGACATTTGTAGCTATAAAACGAATAGAAAATAAAAACGAAATTATCACTAGTTTTTCCAGAATTTTCCATCAAAATCGTGTTTTTTTGGTAAAATGAACACACCGACCAGATTTCTTTAATTTTCTCGATAAAATTCACCAATGGATTTTGATAAGTTTTACAGGAAACGTTCCAGACATATGTAACTATAAAACAAAACAAAAATAAAAAAAAAGTTATTGCTAGTTTTTTCAGAATTTTTCTTCAAAATCTGTTTTGTAAAACATGCACATTCGAGTAGATCTCTTTAATTTTTTCGAAAATCCGCCAATGGATTGATTTTAACAAATTTTATAGCAAACATTCTAGTAATATGTAGTAACAAAACAAAAGAAAAACCATAAACGAAATTTTCGCCTGTTTTTCTAGAATTTTTTTTTTCTTAGAAAATTTGTATTAATTATTGTCGGGTATACATGTGCTCTTTAAATCATATATATTTTTAGTATTATGAACTATTATTACTGTACGATTTATGTAAAAGGTGTTTGCCGTTACTAAACGATTATTATTATTATAAAATCGCTATTTTGTAAAATGTAACTTTCGACTAGATTTTTTTGAAAATCCATTAATGGGTTTCAACAAATTAGCAATAAAACAAAAGAAAAACTATAACCAAAGCTACCGCCAGTTTTTTTTAAAGAATTTTTCATCAAAATCGCTATTTTGTAAAATGTGCATTTTCAACTAAATTTCCTTAATTTCTGTAAAAATTCGTTAATGGATTTCAATTTTTTTTTATAGAAAATATTCTAGAAATATGCAGCTATAAAACAAAAGAAAACTCAAAACCAAAGTTACTGCTAGTTTTTCCAGAATTTTCTTTCAAAATCGCTGTTTTGTAAAATGTGGACTTTCAACTAATTTTCCTTAATTTCTTTGAAAATTCGCTAATGGAATTTAATAAACTTTACAGCAAACATTCTAGAAATATGTAGCTATAAAACAAAAGAAAATAAGAAACGAAGTTAACGCTAGTTTTTCCAGAATTTTCCATTAAAATCGCTGTTTTGTAAAAATGAGCACTTTCACTAAATTTCATTAATTTCTTTAAAAATTCGCTAAAGGATTTAAAAAAAATTTATAGGAAATATTCTAGTAATTTGCAGCTACAAAACAAAAGAAAAATCAGAAGCAAAAATAATGCTAATTTTTCCAGAATTTTCTTTTAAAATCACCGTTTTGTAAAATGTGCACTTTCAACTAAATTTCCTTAATTTTTTTGAAAATTCGCTAATGGATTTCAATAAATTTTATAGAAAATATTCTAGTAATATGCAGCTATAAAACAAAAGAAAACTCAAAACCAAAGCTACTGCTAGTTTTTCAAGAATTTTCTTTCAAAATCGCTGTTTTGAAAATGTGCACTTTCAACTAAATTTCATTAATTTCTTTGAAAATTCGCTAATGGATTTCAATAAATTTTATAGGAAATATTCTAGTAATATGTAGCTACAAAACAAAAGAAAAATGAATAAAAAGTTACTGCTAGTTTTGCCAGATTTTTTTTCCTCAAAATCGCTATTTTGTAAAATAAAAAACTGTCAACTAGATTTTCTTGATTTTCTCAAAAATCCGTCGATGAATTTTAATAAATTTTTCAAATAACATTCCAGATATATGTAGGTACTATACAAAGCCTACATAAAAACGAAGTTTTTGCTAGTTTTTCCAGAATTTTCCATCAAAAACGATAATGTTGAAAAAACGCCCTTTCGACAAGATTTTCTTATTTTTTTTTTAAATTGTTAAATAAATTTTGATATATTTTTCAAAAAAAAAACATTCCAGCTATATGTAGTTATAAAACAAAACCTAAATAGAAACGATGATATTGCTAGTTTTTCTAGAATTTTCCATCAAAAACGATAATGTTGAAAAAAACGCCCTTTCAACAAGATTTTCTTATTTTTTTTTTGGAAAATCCTTCAATGAATTTTGATAAATTTTCCAAAAAAACATTCCAGATATACGCACTTATAAAACAAAGCCTAAATAGAAACGAAGATATTGCTAGTTTTTCAGAATTTTCCATTAAAGAAGCTACTTTTTGAAAACAAGACAAAACAAACCAAAAAAACATTTTAATTGTATTCCTGACATGTTTTCACTAATATGTATTACTCACATTTCTGTTAAGTTTACATATTTTTCGAAAATTAAAGATATTTTGAATTTTTGAATTTTGAAGACGCCATTTTGATTGATTTTCTTATTTTTCTGGAAAATTCTTCGATGTATTTTAATGAATTTTGAAAAAAACGTTCCAAATATTTGTAGTCATAAAACAAGTGCTAAATAAATACGAAGTTATTTCCAGTTTTTCCAGAATTTTCAATAAAAAACGCTACTTTTGAGAAAACTTTCCTTAATTTTCTTGAAAACCCGTCGATGGATTTCAAATTTTTCGAAAAATATTCCAGGTAAATTTAGGTATGAAACAAAAGAAAGCCCGAAACGAGGTTATCACTTGTTTGTCAGGAATTTTACATAAAAATCGCTGCCTTTTGTAAAAAAAATATTTTTTTAAATTTTCTCACAAATCCTTTGATGGATTTTAACGAATTTTCCAGAAAACATTTCAGATATAAAATCCCGGCGCTGAATTTCATGGAATCTAATGTATGTATTATGAAAACAAAATAATAATAATAATAATAATAATAATATTTATTACGGTAAACACCTTTTACATGAAATTAACAATAATAATTAAATCACATTGATGCTTTTATTTATTTCGTTGTTTATTAATTTATATTTATCTGTTTGTTATTTTATACTTTATTGTAAAAAGGTTGAATCCGTAAATAAAGTTATTATTATTATTATTATTATTATTATTATTATTATTATTAAATTAAATACATGATATATATACAAAAACATAAAGTTGAAAAATTGACTGTAATTAAAATTGAAAAACCCTCACTTGCTGCATAAGTATTAAATAAATTCAATTGAAATTTCTTTAAAAATTGAAAAATATTTATATTATTATTTTCCCGCCTAAATATTAATACGGTTTGTAATTGTCGGTCGCAAAAATACGTTGAATTTAGTAACAACCAAGGGCATTAAAGGAGTAATTTATTTATATATACATTATCTTTATTGACAGAGTATTACATTTATACATCATCTGTATTTACAATTTAGAATTATTCTGTCTCATGGGCTATCGACATATAATGTCTTTCGGCCCGTCTTTCACAGTCTATATAAAGTGGGTTAATCGCTAGATGATGAAGGATGAAGTGAAGAAATGTATTGATGTAATGTTTGGGTAAATTTATTTATTTACTTATTTATTTTATTTGCTGAATTTATTTAAAAATGCAAAAACCCAAATAATTCATCGCAAATCTAGTTCACTGGAAATATTTTTACTTTCTCCGTTACGAAGTACGAGAAAGTATTGTGATCGTGATTTTTTTTTTTTTTAATTTTTACGTAAATATCCGTTTTTGCGTCCCTAGATGCCATTTCAACAATTTCTGGATTTTTTTTTTGTGTCTGTGCGCGCTGTATCTCAAAAACTAATAAAGCAATTGATATGAAACTTTGAACATACGTCTTATTTGATAATCTAAAGAACTGAAAAGCTTTTGGTAAAAATTCGTACACCGGAAGTGGGCTTAAACCTTAACTGTTTTTTGTTTTTTGCAAATATTTTCTTAAATATGAAAAATATCACAAAAACATTTAAACAAATATTGAAGACAACGAATAAATGAACATCTTTTATTAGAAAATATTTTTCATAAAATCATTTTTATTCGAGAAGAAGAAAAAATTGTTTTTTATATTTTTAGTTTATAATTATGGAACGATAATAGTTACAGCAAATTTATGTGAATAATAATTGTAGAGAATGCGGAAATGAACGATTTATAAAGAATAAGTTTTTTTCGAAATCTCTTTAGTTTTTGAGTAAACCGAGTTTTTGAATTTGAAGTAGAATTTTTCCATCTTTCATCATTTTGCCGTTTTAAACGTCAGTTTCATCCTCTCGATGTACATTGAAAATATGATTTCAATTGAAAATAAATGAACATCTTTTATTAGAAAATATTTTTCATAAAATCATTTTTATTCGAGAAGAAAAAAAATTGTTTTTTATATTTTTAGTTTATAATTATGAAACGATAATAGTTACAGCAAATTTATGTGAATAATAATTGTAGAGAATGCGGAAATGAACGATTTATAAAGAATAAGTTTTTTTCGAAATCTCTTTAGTTCTTGAGTAAACCGAGTTTTTGAATTTGGAGTGTAATTTTTCCGTCTTTCATAAGTTTGACGTTTTAAACGTCAGTTTCAACGCTCGACGTACATTTAGAATATGATTTAAATTAAAAAAAAAACCATGAAAGCGTAAATATAAATGATACTGTAAAGTCGGAGAAAGTAACATGATGGCCACATCACCATTTTTTCTTAATTTTGTAAATTTATGTTTTCATGCGCAGAGTGAGAACGTATTTGGAGAACGCGACGACACATCTCTGGAGATAATTGAATTTAAGATGGTCACCGCACACGTGAGAATTTACTAACTCGTTAGCAGGGGCGCGCCGGTAGCGTGCAGAACTTTACTTGGCGACCCTATAAATATGTGTACAAGTTCTTAAAACCGCATTCGATTAACCTTAGCAGTTTCCGTTCTACACGACCGGGAATTCTTCGTAGAGTAGGCTGCGCCGCATTCCACGATCTCCTTTGTTTATCGAGATAATCCCGCCCAAGTTGGAAATTCGCAAAAAAGAATTATGTCTTCAATTGTAGCAGCCGCGAGATTTACAAATTTTGCGTTCCAGCACGTAAGAGACTTGCGGTTACCCAACGGCGTTGCACGCATGCAAAAATTACGTTTATGTAAAGCGTTTACATAAAGTGGTGTCGATTAATTGGTTTTGTTAATCAGGCCAGATCGCGCGCCTTCTTATGCAACGCCGGAAAATCGCTAAAGATGTAATCGATTTGTTGTAATTATCTTGTACATCACGCGCTAAACAAATTATTTTTTTTATATTGAAGACAACAAATAAATGAACATCTTTTATTAGAAAATATTTTTCATAAAATCATTTTTATTCGAGAAAAAAAATTATTTAGTTTTTTATATTTTTAGTTTATAATTATGAAACGATAATAGTTATCGTTATTTTTTATTTTTTTTATCCATCCATAAAATTTTGAGAATATCATCGAGCAAGCGCTGAGAATCGGTTCGAGCGTTGATAATTTAGTTGATTTTAAAAATAACACACTCGTGTTTCGGCTAAAGTTCCATTCAATTAAGCAATATTTATTTCGGAAAATTGTAAAGTCCGTATTTTTCGAATTAATAATTTGTAAAAATTTATTTACATTGATTTTTTGTTGATTTTCGCTTCCAATTAAGAGCGTATTTCCTGTTTGGCAACCGCGAGAAAGTGCGAACCTTGGGGTACACCGGCGCAGCGCGCGGTCCTTCGGTTCCATTTTCCCGTCGCCTTGTCACAGGCGGGAGTTTTATTCGGACGCGGTGGCCATAACTAAGTCCGAGGTGAATGCTGCTGCGGGTATTGCTTCACGACGACGGCGGCGGCGGCGACTTTCCATTCCCGCGAACCTCTAAAAATCGGTGTTCACGATCAAAACGCATTCCGAACGCGAAAATGTGCAATTCTCCGATCTCAGGATTGGATTGTGCAACGCGCGTAAACGTGGACGACGACGGAGAAGCAGTCGCATCAATGAATTCTACACCTGTCGGAGCGGGAACTGACTGGCCGGTCGATCTCTGGTATGCCCCAAGGTTCCGCGATCGGTGCGGTGTCGTTGATTTATTTTTCTTTCTTTGCGAAATCTCGCGATGTCCGGTCGGACGTTCAAGATTCATCGATCTGCTCGATTGGTCAATCGGCGTTTTGTACCGTATGTTGAAATACTGCGTAATTGTTCCCAAATGAGAAGCGAGTGCTTTACTCTTATAGAGTTGATCTAAAATTTCTATAGTTCTTGAAACAAATATTGGTTTTCGATTAATCAAAAATTGAAAGTGAGAAAAGGCTGGAATTTCACGCAAAAATACACTCAACTCTCAAAACCCTGTTCTTTTCAAATCTAAATTGCGTGTGTATGAATTTTATTGCATTTGCAAATTATTAATTACGAATTTCGTAACCAAAACCAACAAAGATTAATAATCTAAAGGAAATTACATTTTTTAAGGTGCTGCTAAATTATATCATCGTTAGTGGCTGAATGGTCAAACCTATGCCAAAAAACAACAAAAAAAAAATTTAATTTTTAATATCCAAGTCGAAAGCGAAGCTCAATCTCAAAACGCGTTTATAGATGACCATCGACATTAGTCATTGAAGCGCAATTATATTCAGTTGGAAATTAAATATATTACGATATAAAGAAAACACTTAACTTTTTTATACCACTTTTATTTTACTTTACGTGACTAAAATAAAAGTGGTATAAAAAAGTTAAGTGTTTTCTTTATATCGAAATTGAAAATGTACCACGAAGTGAACGCCTCCAAGATTCAAGAATAAATATATTACATTTGCAAATTATTTATTACTAATTTCGTAAACAAGACTAACAAAGATTAATAATCTAAACTGAATTAAACTTTTATATCTAAGCCGAAAACGAAGCTATGGATCAATCGCAAAACGCGTCTATAGATGGCCGTCAGAATTGACGTGCGATTACATTCAGTCGGACATTTGTATTTGATGTAATTTTGAATATTTCGCAGGTTATGCGATTAACGTTGACGAAACGTTCGTTTGTTCATTTTTTTTTGTTCGTTTCCCGCGTTTTCATCGTTACGTGTTGAATGGAGGCAACAGATTTTCGCACGTCAAGAATCCGACGATTAAGAGCGACTTGCGGGTTGCCCAACGGACGACAGTCAACCGTGTTTTCGCCCCGTTTGGCGTTGTGTCGTCACGCTTGCCCAACCGCAAATTGCAAAACAACTGACGGCTCCGACGATTAAAAATATTACCCGCGCGTAATTGGTGCATTAATGTCGAGGTTCTTCAGGCGCTGGATTTCTTCTTAATCATCTTAATACATGCTAATCATTCAAAATTAATTTAAAAAAATAAGTTCTCCACAATTACTGTTAATGTAAATTTTATTTCATGCTTCATTTTTTTTTAAATATTAATGAATAGTGGACCGTTATTTATTCAAGATTTAATATAACCATTCAATATTCTACTTGCATCCACAGAAGTTTAAATCAGAGATTAATTTAATACTCAGTTTTTTCTACATTTCGTTTTGGACATAAAAAGATATATTTTTGAAAAGGGGAAACAATTCTGCATTCGAGGATGTCAATCGGATCGTTTCTCAACATATTTATGCATTTATTTCCAAACATATACAACAAATATTATATAAACTCCAGAATAAACATTCGAAATATTTTTTTGCGCGATATTCACTCATATGCCAGAAAACAAATGAAACAAGAAACTGTTTTTATTGAACAATTGAATCGAAGAATTCGAATCTAAAATTATTTTTCGATTAACTTGAACCGTTCACAAGATATTCACTTATATGCCAAAAAACAAATGCATCCAAAAACTGTTTTATTCTGTAATCAGCGACTTTGCGAATTGTAGAATTCGAATCTGAAATAATTTTTCGATTAACTTGAACCGTTCACGAGATATTCACCTATAAGCCAAAAACAAATGAATCCAAAAACTGTTTTACTGCGTAATCGGCGTCTTTGCAAATTGTAGAATCCGAATATGAAATAATTTTTCGATTAACTTGAACCGTTCACGAGATATTCACCTATAAGCCAAAAACAAATGAATCCAAAAACTGTTTTACTGCGTAATCGGCGTCTTTGCAAATTGTAGAATCCGAATATGAAATAATTTTTCGATTAACTTGAACCGTTCACGAAATATATGCAAAAAAACAAATGAAACCGAAAACTATTTTATTGGATAATCGACGTTTTTGCAAATTGTAGAATCCGAATCTGAAATAATTTTTCGATTAACTTGAACCGTTCACGACATATTTACCTATATGTCAAAAAACAAAAGAAACCAAAAACCGTTTTATTACTGAATTGTCATCTTTACAAGTCGGAGAATAAGAATTTGAAATTATTTTTTTAATATCTCCAACCGTTCACGAGATATTCACCTATATGCCAGAAAACAAAAGAAACCAAAAACCGTTTTATTACTGAATTGTCATCTTTACAAGTTGGAGAATAAGAATTTGAACTTATTTTTTCAATATCTCCAGCCGTTCACGAGATATTCACCTATATGCCAGAAAACAAAAGAAACCAAAAACTGTTTTATTACTGAATTGTCATCTTTACAAGTCGGAGAATAAGAATTTGAAATTATTTTTTGAATATCTCCAACCGTTTACGAGATATTCACCTACATGCCAAAAAACAAAAGAAACCAAAAACCGTTTTATTACTGAATTGTCATCTTGACAAGTCGGAGAATAAGAATTTGAACTTATTTTTTCAATATCTCCAACCTTTTACGAGATATTCACCTATATGCCAAAAAACAAAAGAAACCAAAAACCGTTTTATTACTGAATTGTCATCTTTACAAGTCTAAGAATAAGAATTTGAAATTATTTCACTTATATGCAAAAAACAAATGAAACCAAAAACTATTTTATTGCATAATCGGCGTCTTTGCAAAACTATTTTTCTTGCTCGTTGCATTTTTTTTATAAATAAATCTTTATTCCTTGGACTATAAACAACAGTTTATCGAGTGCATCAACAGAAAAAAAATGTATATAATTAATACAAATTTGAAGCCATCAAGCGGGCGTGGTACAATTGCAACGCATGTCGATGATATGACAATGCCATCTAGACTGTGACGGTTACGGAACGAGGGCATCTTTTGTAACTGAGGACGACTACCGTGCATCGAATATTGCGCAAACGATGTAAACAAAAACAAACAAACGAGCGTCTTCAGATTACATTCAAAATCTGGTCGTCCGGTCAAATACCCCAAAAAAAACAATTAAAGATCGAATCTTGTTTTTCATCCTATCTTTATCTTTTGCATACGTAGAATTGCTAGTTCAAAGAATTTTCAAAATCCGGTTACCCAGTCAGCAGCTATCGCTGAAAAACGGAAAAACAATTGAAAGTCGAATTTTGTTTTTTCATCTTAACTTCATCTATTTGATGAGTAGAACCGTTTGCACAAGAAATTTTAAAAATCTGGTCATCCAGTCAGCAGTTATCGTCAAAAAACAGAAAAACAATTGAAAGCGGAATTTTGTTTTTTCATCTTAACTTCATCTATCTGATGAGTAGAACCGTTTGCACAAGAAATTTTAAAAATCTGGTCATCCAGTCAGCAGTTATCGTCAAAAAACAGAAAAACAATTGAAAGCGGAATTTTGTTTTTTCATCTTAACTTCATCTATCTGATGAGTGGAACCGTTTGCACAAGAAATTTAAAAAATCTGGTCATCCAATCAGCAGCTATCGTCGAAAAACCGGAAAATAATTGAAAGTCGAATTTTGTTTTTTCATCTTAACTTCATCTATTTGATGAGTAGAACCATTTGCACAGGAAATTTTAAAAATCTGGTCATCCAGTCAGCAGCTATCGTCCAAAAACCGGAAAATAATTGAAAGTCGAATTTTGTTTTTTCATCTTAACTTCATCTATTTGATGAGTAGAACCGTTTGCACAAGTAATTTAAAAAATCTGATCATCCGGTCCCCAGCTATCGCCAAAAACCGGAAAACAATTGAAACTCCAAATTGTGTTTTTTCACCTCAACTTCATCTATTTGACGAGTAGAACTTAAAATCTGGTCATCCGGTCGGCAGCTATCCTCAAAAACCGGAAAACAATTGAAGATTTAATTTTGTTTTTTATCTTATCGTTATCTTTTTCGTACGTAGAAGTGTTTGTTCGAAGAATTTTCGGTCACGAGCTATCCTCAAGAAACTCAAAGTTAGTTTTTCATTTTATCTTTATCTATTTGATGAAAAAACAAAATTCGACTTTCAATTGTTTTCCGGTTTTTCAACAATAGCTCCTGGGTGACACGATTTTGAAAATTCTTCGAACTAACAGTTCTGGTTTGTTTGAATTTTCAAAATCGTGTTACCCAGGAGCTATTGTTGAAAAACCGGAAAACAATTGAAAGTAGAAATTTTGCTTTTTCATCTCATCATGAGCGATGTTGAAAATTTTCACATAAAATGGCATTCACAACATAAATCCTTGAATAAAATGAATTTATCTTCATGCGAAATTAATTTACCCATTGTTAGCCTTTTACAGAATTTTAAATATTGCATCGAGTGTGCTTTGATTTTGGCACAACTTGTTTATTAATAGAGATAAGTACACCGTGTTTGTACTCTAATTTCATCAAATTTGCCATAGAAAACGATGAAAACGTCAAAATTTCTGCAATCGACGTAAGAATTGAATAAATTAGTTTTTTAATTCTTTTTTAATTTGATGTAACTTTTTTATTACTTGAGATAATCTCATCGTACTCTGATTTCATAAAATTTGCCGTAGATTACGGTGATAATGTCAAAATTTCTGCAATCAACGTAGGAATTGATTAAATGAGTTTTTTTTTTATTTGATGTAACTTTTTTATTGCTTGAGATATCCCATCGTGTTTGTACTCTAATTTTAGAAAATTTGCCGTAGAATATGATGAACATGTCAAAATTTTTGCAATCAACGTTGGAATTAAATAAATATTTTTTTTTATTTTTTTTATTTGATGTAACTTATTATTGTTTGAGATAATCCCATCGTGTTTGTACTCTAATTTCATAAAATTTGCCGTAGAATACGATGAAAATGTCAAAATTTCTGTAATCGGCATTGGAATTGAATAAATGAGTTTTTTAATTTTTTTTATTTGATGTAACTTTTTTATTGTTAGAGATAATCCCATCGTGTTTGTGCTCTAATTTCATGAAATTTGCCGTAGAATATGTTGAAAATGTCAAAATATCTGTAATCAATGTTAGAATTGAATAAATGCGTTTTTTAAATTTTTTTTTATTTGATGTAACTTTTTTATTGCTTGAGATAATATCATCGTGTTTGTACTCTAATTTCATAAAATTTGCCGTAAATTACGATGATTATGTCAAAATTTCTGCAATCAACGCTGGAATTGAATAAATGAGTTTTTAATTTTTTTTTTATTTGATGTAACTTTTTTATTGCTTGAGATAATATCATCGTGTTTGTACTCTAATTTCATGGAATTTGCCGTAAATTACGATGATAATGTCAAAATTTCTGCAATCAACGTTGGAATTGAATAAATGAGTTTTTTAATTTTTTTTTATTTGATGTAACTTTTTTATTGCTTGAGATAATATCATCGTGTTTGTACTCTAATTTCATAAAATTTGCCGTAGAATACGATGAAAATGTCTAAATTTCTGCAATCGAGGTTAGAATTGAATAAATGAGTTTTTTTTTATTTGATGTAACTTTTTTATTGTTTGAGATAATCTCATCGTGTTTGTACTCTAATTTCATAAAATTTGCCGTAAATTACGATGATAATGTCAAAATTTCTGCAATCAACGTTGGAATTGAATAAATGAGTTTTTTAATTTTTTTTTATTTGATGTAACTTTTTTATTGCTTGAGATAATATCATCGTGTTTGTACTCTAATTTCATAAAATTTGCCGTAAATTACGATGATTATGTCAAAATTTCTGCAATCAACGTTGGAATTGAATAAATGAGTTTTTAATTTTTTTTTTATTTGATGTAACTTTTTTATTGCTTGAGATAATATCATCGTGTTTGTACTCTAATTTCATGGAATTTGCCGTAAATTACGATGATAATGTCAAAATTTCTGCAATCAACGTTGGAATTGAATAAATGAGTTTTTAATTTTTTTTTTATTTGATGTAACTTTTTTATTGCTTGAGATAATATCATCGTGTTTGTACTCTACTTTCATGGAATTTGCCGTAAATTACGATGATAATGTCAAAATTTCTGCAATCAACGTTGGAATTGAATAAATGAGTTTTTAATTTTTTTTTTATTTGATGTAACTTTTTTATTGCTTGAGATAATATCATCGTGTTTGTACTCTAATTTCATAAAATTTGCCGTAGAATACGATGAAAATGTCTAAATTTCTGCAATCGAGGTTAGAATTGAATAAATGAGTTTTTTTTTATTTGATGTAACTTTTTTATTGTTTGAGATAATCTCATCGTGTTTGTACTCTAATTTCATAAAATTTGCCGTAAATTACGATGATTATGTCAAAATTTCTGCAATCAACGTTGGAATTGAATAAATGAGTTTTTAATTTTTTTTTTATTTGATGTAACTTTTTTATTGCTTGAGATAATATCATCGTGTTTGTACTCTAATTTCATGGAATTTGCCGTAAATTACGATGATAATGTCAAAATTTCTGCAATCAACGTTGGAATTGAATAAATGAGTTTTTTAATTTTTTTTTATTTGATGTAACTTTTTTATTGCTTGAGATAATATCATCGTGTTTGTACTCTAATTTCATAAAATTTGCCGTAAATTACGATGATAATGTCAAAATTTCTGCAATCAACGTTGGAATTGAATAAATAAGTTTTTTAATTTTTTTTTATTTGATGTAACTTTTTTATTGCTTGAGATAATCTCATCGTGTTTGTACTCTAATTTCATGAAATTTAGCATAGAATACGATGACAATGTCAAAATTTTTGGGAATTGAAGTTTTAAATGGCTTTTCTAGGAATTTACAGCCTGTGGTTGCAAAAATGGGTTGTCAAAATTAACTCTTGTGCGTTTTCACACCAAATCGTTGGAAGTGTGTTAAGTTTAATACTTTTCTAAATAAACATTATTTGAGATTAGCTCCGCATGTACAGGAAAACAAGTTTTTAGTTAGAAACTTCAAACACGTTTGATTGAATTTTTGTTGAGTGTTAAGAAACTTCATTTTTGTAAATTTAAATCACTGAGCACTTGAAATTTGAGGATTTGAGAATTGGTTTAACACAGTAGTGCATAAGAACGTTCGAGTTGGATTCGTCCGCACGACACACTGACACACAGAGATAGTTGAAGCGCTTGACGCGTATTCTAACGGGCGCGACTCACTTCGAAGTGACACTTTTTTGTTTTTTGATTTTTTTTTTTTTTTCATTGAGACTCACCTTTATTCTTGGATCCGACCCTAACGGCGTTAACAACAGATCCTTGCAACTGGATGCATGCCGTCAGAGCGGCAGCGAACAAAAAACAATACCGCTGAGTACGGTCCATGGTAGCAACTGAGACACGACCGTTCACGCGCAATCACTACTTTACACTGTCCTATATTTCGAGCCACTCTATGCCACGGTACCAACCGTCTACCAGAGCATTCACCGCAGTTTTATAAAATCCTCTACTCCGCCTCGCCATTATATTATTCCTAGATGGTAGGAGAACGGCGGCGCGCTCACGGTTTGGTGCCGACGATGGTGAGGGTGTCTGCACGGGCGGCGGCGCGCGGCGCGCGCCCGTTTCGCGCAGTACGGGCCGCCTCAAGGTTACGCACCTTCCGGAATCTCTTGCGGAACGGACGGATCACCGTGCGCAAGGACGTTCGTTCCTCGGACCATTGTCATCGCGCACATCGAAAATTCCACATCCGACGATTACCCAGAAGCGCACACACACACACACGAACACAGGAGGAACTCTTGCGCTGCTGCGGTTGTGAAACGCCCGTCAATCAAAATCGCTGCAGAATTCAATACCAAAATTTCAAACAAAAATCGTGTACAAGATTCATTATTACGAATTTTGTTTAGATTATCGCAGTCTCGCAAAGAATAATCGATTTTGAATAGATTTTAAAAATCTCAACTCGATGGCAATTGTTCATATGTATAAATTTTTTAATCAAAAAAAGTTTTCTCAAGTTTAATTATTTTTTTATCAAGTTCAGATTTTGAATAATCGGATTATTTTCAAATTTAAGCGCGGTGTGTTTTTGCTATCGTTAAAGATGGTAAATTTTGAGTAGATTTTAAAAATTTCACATAGACGGCAATTGTTTTTATATATTTTTTCCGTTAGCAATGTGTACATCCACATTTTACTTAAACAAGGGAACAGTTCAGGTGAGATTATCTTAAAATTAAGGGAAGGGTGTGTTTGGATTTATATGGCATCGTAAAGAATAGTTAATTTTGAGTAGATTTCGAAAGTTGCACGTTGTCGGTGATTTTTTAATTAATTTTTTTATACGGCGATGTATTCCATTTAAATTTTGCTTGATTAAGGGGTGAGTTTATAAAAATTGATCTTGAAATTTAGGCGTGAACCGCATTTTGTGTAAAGTGATCGATTTTACGGGGATTTTGGAAATTTGGCAATTGTTTTTTGATTTTTTTACAGCGATGTATTTCCAAAGGGGAGTTTACGAAGGATTATCTTAAAATTTAGGGGTGAAGCGCATTTGGATTGTTTAGTATCGTATAAGGTAATCAATTTTGAATAAATTCTGAGAATTTCATGTTGGTGGCATTTGTTTTTATGTTTTTATTCAACGATGTACTCAGTTTTTGTTTAATTTAGAAAAAAATTTACTTGAAATTATTTTGAAATTTTAGGGGTGAAACGTATTTGTATTTTAGAGTCATATAAAGTAATCAAAAGTGGATTTTGAAAATTTCACGAAGCTGGCGATTGTTTTTTTTTTATTTTTATACACCTATGTACTTACTGAGGTTTTGCTTAATTTAGAAAAAAAAATACTTCAAATTATTTTGAAATTTAAGGGTGGAGCGTATTTCGTTTTTTAGTATCGTATAAAGTAATATATTTTGAGTGGTTTTTGTAAATTTCACGCTGCTGGCAATTATTTTTTTGTTGTTATACAGCGATGTACTTACTCAGTTTTTGTTGAATTTGGAAGAAAATTCACTTGTAGATTATTTTGAAAATAAGGGGTGGGAAGTGTTTAGATTTTTTTGGTGTCGTATAAAGTAATCTATTTTGAGTAGTTTTTGGAAATTTCACGTTGCTGGCGATTGTTTTTTAAATTTTTAAACAGCGATGTCTTCACTCAGGTTTTGCTTGATTTGGAAGAAAATTTACGTGAGATTATTTTGAAATTTGGGTTTGGAACTTGAATGTATTTTATAATATCCTATAAAAGAATCGTTTTTGAGTAAATTTTGGAAATTTCACATTGGTGACGTTTTTTTTGTTTTTACTTTCTCCGTTACGAAGTACGAGAAAGTATTGTGATTTTTTTTTCAAAAATTTTTTTTACGGAAATTTTTGTGTCTGTGTGTGTGTGTGTCTGTGTGTGTCTGTGTGTGTGTCTGTGTGTGTATGTCTGTCTGTGTGCGCTGTATCTCAAAAACTAATAGAGCAATTGATACGAAACTTTGAACATCCGTCTTATTTGATAATCCGAAGAATTGAAAAGCTTTTGGTAAAATTTTGTACACCGGAAGTGGGCGTTTACCTTAACCGTTTTTTGTTTTTTGCCAATATTTTCTTAAATATGAAAAATATCACAAAAACATTTAAACAAACATTGAACACAACAAAGAAATGAACATCTTTTGCTTGAAAACATTTTTCATAAAATCATTTTTATTCGAGAAAAAAAATTATTATTATTTTTTTATTTATGGTTTATAATTATAAAACGATAATAGTTACAGCAAATTTATGTTAATAATAATTGTAGAGAATGCCAAAATTAACGACTTATAAAGAATAAGTTTTTTTCGAAATCTCGTTAGTTTTTGAGTAAACTGAGTTTTTGAATTTGAAGTATAATTTTTCCATCGTTTATAATTTTGACGTCATTTCCAGTCTACAAAACGGTCGATGTACATTAAAAATATGATTTAAATTGAAAATAAATCATTAATAACGATTCTACCAAATCGGAGAAAGTAACATGATGGCCACATCACCATTTTTTTATATTTTTTTTCTGCGCATGTTTTACGTGTTCAAGGGGAGAGTTCACTTAAGATTTTCTTAACATTTAGGGACGAGGTGTGTTATTATAAGGATAAATTAATTTTGAATAAATTCTGAAAATTTTAACTCTGCAGCTATGGTTTTTATATTTTATTCATCTTCATAAAAAAGTTTAGAATTTCCATTTTAATTCCAATGTGACGAATTTAAAAGTTTCAAGACTTAAAATATAATTTCTTTTTTCTATCAATTATTATAAGAATAAATCAATTTTGAATAATTTATAAAAATTTTAACGTTGTAGCTATAATTTTGATATTTTCATCTTCGTGAAAAAAATTTAAAATTCCAATTTCCAACGTCATGAATTTAAATTTCAAGACAAATAATTTAAAAATTTAAAAAACTTTATATAATTTCTTTTTTCACCAATTATTATAAGGATTAATTAATTTTGAATAAATTATGAAAATTTTGATTTTGTAGCTATGAAGGCCACTGTGGCCGATGACCCATTGGCAGAAATAATCAAATTTAATCTATTAACTTAAAACCAGTGGCTTATATAGAGGGGGGTTACAGGGTTACCCTTGTAACCCGAAATTTAAAAAAATTATATTTAATGTGAGTTTCCAAAAATTTTATTTTATTTTGAATCATTAGTTGGTAAGAAAATTCATTCAAACTTCTAACTACGTGCCCGCTTAAAATAACACCCATGCAATATAGTTCTGCTAATAAAGTTGTTTATCTATTTATCTCCATGATTTCTTAAATTTTTTTTTTTTAATATTTTCAATTTTTCTGCTAAATGAAAAGAATTATGAGAAGGAAAACCATCATACGTAACCCAATGTAATCTACTAACGCCAGTGGCGTGTATAAAGAAGGGGTTACAGGTACACAGATAACCCGAATTTTATAAATGCCAAATTTTCTATGTAACAAATTTTGTAATTCTTTCAATTTATCAAATTAAAAAAATTAAATAACAAAATTTAATTGCAGTGAATTTTATAAATGCCAAATTTTTAATGTAACAAATTTTGTAATTCTTTCAATTTATCAAATTAAAAAAAATTAAATAACAAAGTTTAATTGCAGTGAATTTTATAAATGCCAAATTTTTAATGTAACAAATTTTGTAATTCTTTCAATTTATCAAATTAAAAAAATTAAATAACAAAGTTTAATTGCAATGAATTTTATAAATGCCAAATTTTTAATGTAACAAATTTTGTAATTCTTTCAATTTATCAAATTAAAAAAAATTAAATAACAAAGTTTAATTGCAGTGAATTTTATAAATGCCAAATTTTTAATGTAACAAATTTTGTAATTCTTTCAATTTATCAAATTAAAAAAATTAAATAACAAAGTTTAATTGCAATGAATTTTATAAATGCCAAATTTTTAATGTAACAAATTTTGTAATTCTTTCAATTTATCAAATTAAAAAAAATTAAATAACAAAGTTTAATTGCAGTGAATTTTATAAATGCCAAATTTTTAATGTAACAAATTTTGTAATTCTTTCAATTTATCAAATTAAAAAAATTAAATAACAAAGTTTAATTGCAATGAATTTTATAAATGCCAAATTTTTAATGTAACAAATTTTGTAATTCTTTCAATTTATCAAATTAAAAAAATTAAATAACAAAGTTTAATTGCAGTGAATTTTATAAATGCCAAATTTTTAATGTAACAAATTTTGTAATTCTTTCAATTTATCAAATTAAAAAAATTAAATAACAAAGTTTAATTGCAATGAATTTTATAAATGCCAAATTTTTAATGTAACAAATTTTGTAATTCTTTCAATTTATCAAATTAAAAAAATTAAATAACAAAGTTTAATTGCAGTGAATTTTATAAATGCCAAATTTTTAATGTAACAAATTTTGTAATTCTTTCAATTTATCAAATTAAAAAAAATTAAATAACAAAGTTTAATTGCAGTGAATTTTATAAATGCCAAATTTTTAATGTAACAAATTTTGTAATTCTTTCAATTTATCAAATTAAAAAAATTAAATAACAAAGTTTAATTGCAATGAATTTTATAAATTACAAATTTTCGAACCAATGAATTTTGGAGATGAGAATTTTTTTATTCATCGTAGTTTTAAGTGCAACAAATTTTCATTGTAATGAATTTTATAAATGACAAATTTTCGATGCAAATAGTTTCATGAATAGCAAATTTTCGATGCAACAAATTTTTAAAATTACAAATTTTGGAATCAACGAATTTTGTAGATGAGAAATTTTTTTATTTCGCGAAGTCTAAAGTGACAATTTTCGATGCAACGAATTTTATAAATGCCAAATTTTCAATGCAATAAATTTTGTATTATTTTAATTATCATCATTGTTAAATTTTTCTTATTTTAAAGAATAAAACTGAATGTGTTTCCAAAAATTTTATTTTATTTTAAATTATTAGCTGGCAAGAAACTTCAAAGTTTTATCTACGTGCCTGTAGTAAAAATAAGACCCATGCAATGTAGTTCTGCTAATAAAGTTGTTTACCTATTTATTTCAGTGATTTCTAAAAAAAAAAAAATTAAAAATCAGTTTCAATTTTTCTGCTAAACTTCTGCTGAATTACAAGAAAGAAAATCATCATCCTGTATGAATTAGTTTTTAGTGAAATTGACTCTCGTCAAATAGTTACCTCTTTTGTAACTCTTGTAACCTGATTAATAAAATAATAATAAAATGTAGTTCTGCTAATAAAGTTGTTTACTTAATTATTTCAGTGATTTCTAAAAAAAAAAAAATATTTAAAATCAGTTTCAATTCTTCTGCTAAACTTCTGGTGAATTACGAGAAAGAAAATCATAATCGTGTATGTAATAGTTTTTAGTGAAATTGACTTGTAACTCTTGTAACCTGATAAAAATATAATAATAATAACTTTGTCCTAATTTTAGTTCTGACATTTGTAACACATGATCATCCATCATGTCATATTCCAAATGAATCTATTATCATGCTTCTTTATCTCTATGATTTCTTGAAATAATAAAAAAAATAATTTTCAATTTTTCTGCTAAATCTTCGGTTGAATTATGAGAACGAAAACCATCATGCTGCGCTCTTACCCGCTGCAAATATTTTCGGCCCTTTTACGAACGTTTCGCGTTCGTTTCCCCAACGAATTCCGCGGCGGCGTTTACGGTGTGTGTGTTCGTATAAAATTCTAATTGACACATTTTTTTGTTCCTTTCCACATGTTTTATTACCGACATTACTCGCTTTTAATTATCCGGCATTAATTAATCCGGTGCGTACAAGAGTTTCGAAACGTTTCAAAGGAAATCGTTATTTCGCGGCCTACAAATGAGAAATGTGCCTTCGGAAACTTAACTAGAAGTGGTTTTAACTTGCGCTTAGCTAATGAGAAAATTTGTTACAACAAATCGACGTCACGAGGGAGTTTACGAATAAAATACTTCCACCTTATTATTGTAGGGAGTTACGAATTCGTGAAGTGTGTATAATGACTATTTCTTTATCTTAAAACTATGAAGTGCACGTTTTTCGCCCTGTACAGGACGGCAAATGTAAGTTGGCCAGACGCGCAGAGAGCAAGCGAAAGCTCCCTCTCTCTCTCTACAGCCGGCCGTGTACAGTCTCTGTAATAAGCAAGCGCATATTCATTACAACTCTATCGGTCACTTTTGAAAATGAATGGCGAGCGAACTCTTCACGAAATCTATCGAGAGCGCCCTTCGAAGGTTCCGCCCACAATTTTGCCACTGCGCAACGGCAAGTTACGTTTGCCGTCCTGTAATATGCGTACGCTACTGTGGAGTGGACACTATTGCCTGGATGGTAACAAGTAACAAGTTTAATCGAAAGCAAAATTAGTGTGATATCTTGATATCTTTTTACATTTTTGTGTGTAACCCTCGTAGGTTTGCAACAAGAAATAAATATTGTTATTATTATTATTAAAACTGATTCTGATACACGTGTGTATGTAAAGCTTTTATTATGCAGTCCAGTGTGAAAGGTATTATTTAATAAATTCCGCACTGAATTCGCGAAGTACGAAAATTACTCACTCGACGAAATTGAAATATGCAAAAACGATGGTCGAATATAAATATCATGAATATTCCGATCAAACTTTCTATGAACGAATCGTGCGAATGCATAGTCTACTTGTTTTCTAGTTTTCGGAGGCCCATTTTTTCGGTATAATTAATTAGTGGACGGTTACGTAAAAAAAAATCGGTTGACCAATTTTTTCGATCGCTTTGCATAATAACGCCCGGGCCGTTAAACATTTTTCCAAGACATTCCGAAATCGCGCAACGAGCTAATTATAAATTTAAGTGTAATTTGGAAAGATCCAAAAGTTATGCTTTCGTTATAACCAAAAAATTGATATTTTTCATAATTCCCATGTAAAACCGCAATAAAGTTATTGTGGAGTTCAATTTTCATTACAAAACCAAAAGATTGTATATTTTGCACATTCCTGTCTAAAACTGCAATTATTCTGGAGTTCAATTTTCACTACGAAAAAATCTGTTATAACCAATATATTGTATATTTTGCACAATCCCTATCTAAAGTCGCAATAAAGTTATTTTGGTGTTCATTTTTCATTACGAAAACCAAAGAATTGTATTTTCTGCACATTCCTATCTAAAACCGAAATAAAGTCATTCTGGAGTTCAATTTTTATTACGAAAACAAAAAAATTGTATATTTTGCACATTCCTATCTTAAGTTATTCTGGAGTTCATTATTCATCATCAAAAAATCTGTTATAACCAATAAATTGTAAATTTTCTACAATCCCTATCTGAAGTCGCAATAAAGTTGTTTTGGTATTTAATTTTCATTACGAAAAATAAAAAAAACAAACGAATATTTAGCACATTCCTATACGAAATATTTGCTATCTGTATGGCCATCTCGATAATTATTGGTTTGTTAATGCAATTTTTTTTCGTACTGTATCTGTATCTCGTGCACCTGTGTGTGCAAGCCGAGAAAAGTTCCATGACCCGACGTGAGGCCGACAGCCTCCTTTTCCTGGCATAGTTACACTTTTTGGAGATCAGTGAAAGTGATCCAGATGCAGTAACACACGGACATGTTTTCGTTCGTGCCCGATTTTTTTTTCTCGCTCGGTCTCTTTCCCAATTTTACATAAATCGAAAGAAAAAAAATTAAGCGATTGCATCAGAAATTCGGACAAAAAGTAAGTTTTTGTCTTGTTGCTGCATTTGCAAACCCAAACGATAGACTCACTAGATCCAATTCTTCGGCTTTGATATTAACAAAAACGCGATGAATGCATATTTTTTGCATTTATCACTAAATCCAACTTTTCGACTTCACTAGATCCAACTTTTCGGCTTTTATTATTAACAAAAACGTGATAAATTCATATTTTCTGCATTTATCACTGGATCCAACTTTTTGGCTTTAGTGAAACGTCAAAATTATGAAAGATGGAAAATTTTTTAAGTCTTACTTGTTCACACTCGACCTGGTGCATATAGCCAAATAATGTTATATATTTTTAGATTAAGATTACTTTACTTCATAGAAATGTACATTTTAGTTATTTTGTGTTTTTCAAGGGCGTTGTCCCGTTAATAAATGTATTATTATTATTATACTTCAAATTCAAAAACTCAGTTTACTCAAAAACTAAAGAGATTTCGAATTTTTTTTTTATTCATTTTGGCATTTTCTACAATTATTATTACATTTTAAACTCGTACGCCTGAAAAAAAGGATTTCTTTGCCTGAAAAATGCAGTGTTGTGAAGAAAAGATAAATAATTTAAAGTATTATCGAGTTTAATTTGTAATTTTTGAACAGTAAAATTGCTTTACTTTTAGAAAACGACATTTTCGGTATTGCGACGAAGAGTTTAATTTTTTGATTTTTTTTAACACTAAAATCACTTTTATTTTACAAAACGACATTTTCGGTTTGGTTTGATGAACATACACAAAAAAAAACAATTTAAAATAAACTGATTTACGCTTACATTTTCGTCCCGGCAAGCTGAAGTATCTGCATCTGAAAAAAAAAGACTCAATTACCTTCACTATCCATGCAAACAAAACGAAACAATTGAAATAATCACCTATTATGAAATTGTTTATGCTGGAGGCTTCTACTTCGTTATACATTTTAAATATTATAATAAAACACTTTCAACTTTGTTTTGTATAACTTATATATTTATTTTTGTGACTTAAGTTTCGGTAATACAATTACCATTTTCAAACAAGAAGTATATAAAATATAAGTTATACAAAACAAAGTTGAAAATGTTTTATTATAATACCTATTATGATCTCAGAATGAGAATTTGAACAATTTTTTCGATTATCTCCAACCGTTCACCAGATATTCACCTATGTGCCAATAAACAAATGCAACAGCAAAATGTTTCTCGTCGAATCAGCATCTACGCACATTCTAGAATCCGAAATTGAAAGAAATTTTCGAAAATCTTCACTCGTTCGCGAGAAATCGATACAAACACAACAAAACAATTGAATCCATCTTTTGTTTTATCATCTGTTCTTTTCGCGGCGAGCCCGTGGATTCAAATCAAGCATTTTTTTTTAATTATCGTCACTTATTTACGAGATATTCAACTTTTTGTCGAAAAACAAAAGAAACGTCTAAGCATTTTCTTGCAGAATCTTCATTTTCGCACTTTGTGGAATCCGAAACTGAAAGAAATTTTCGAAAATCTTCACTCGTTCGCGAGATAACATAAGAAAACAATTGAAACTATCTTTTGTTTTACCGTCTATTCTTTTCGCGGCGAGTCCAGGAATTCAAATCAAGTAATTTTTTTTAATTATCGTCACCCGTTTACGAGATATTCAACTTTTTGTCGAAAAACAAAAGAAACGTCTAACCATTTTCTTGCAGAATCTTCATTTTCGCACTTTGTGAAATCCGAAACTGAAAGAAATTTTCGAAAATCTTCACTTGTTCGCGAGATAACATAAGAAAACAATTGAAACTATCTTTTGTTTTACCGTCTATTCTTTTCGCGACGAGTCCAGGAATTCAAATCAAGTATTTTTTTTAATTATCGTCACCCCTTTACGAGATACTCAACTATTTGTCGAAAAACAAATGAAACGTCTAACCATGTTTTTGCAGAGTCCTCATTTTCGCACTTTGTAGAATCGGAAAGTGAAAGAAATTTTCAAATATCTTTACTCGTTCGCGAGATATTCATACAAACATAGCGAAACAATTGAAACTGTTTTTTGTTTTACCACCTGTTATTTTCGCGGCGAGCCCATGGATTCAAATCAAGCATTTTTTTTTAATTATCGTCACCCGTTTACGAGATATTCAACTTTTTGTCGAAAAACAAAAGAAACGTCTAACCGTTTTCTTGCAGAAACCGCATTTTCGCACATTGTAGAATCCGAAAGTGAAAGAATTTTTCGAAAATCTTCACTCGTTCGCGAGATATTCATACAAACATAGCAAAACAATTGAATCCATCTTTTGTTTTAAGATCTCCTCTTTTCGTGGGAAATCGAAAAAATAGAATCTGAAAGAATTTTTCAATTATCTTCAATGCTTCACGAACTATCCATTGACATAAAATTAAACAATTGAATCAACCAATTTTCATCGTTAAAATTATCACCTTAATTGGTTCTAGAAAAAGAATTTGCAACAAATTTGTGTTTATCTCCTAGCGTTTACGAGATACTCAACTTTTTGTCGAAAAACAAACGAAACGTCTAACCGTTTTCTTGCAGAATCCGCATTTTCGCACATTGCAGAATCCGAAAGTGAAAGAATTTTTCAAATATTTTCACTCGTTCGCGAGATATTCATACAAGATTTTCAACTTTTTGTCGAAAAACAAAAGAAACGTCTAACCGTTTTTTTTTACAGAATCCGCATTATCGCACTTTGCAGAATCCGAAAGTGAAAGAATTTTTCGAATATCTTCACTCGTTCGCGAGATATTCATACAAACATAGCGAAACAATTGAAACCGTCTTTTGTTTTAACATCTGCCATTTTCGCGGGAATTCGAAGCATTCGAATCTAAAAGATGTTTTCGATTATCTTCACTTGTTTCGCGAGATATGAGGAGTGAAACTTACGAATAACGTTTCTGCACGGATTTACAAAAATCCTTAAGGATACTTTGGCTTGAGGGTTAGGGGCATCCAGACTTTTCGCAAAGAAATTCAAAATGAACTGCTACAGTTTGTAGGAAGCCGTTTCTACAAAAATTTTTTCTCCTTTTTGGAAATATGATTTTTCAAAATGTGCTTAAAAAAATTATGGTGGATTTTAAAACGCCGTAGCTCAATAGTTATTGGAGTTACGAAAAAATGTTTCGAATAAAAGTTGTAGGAAATTATTTCTTCTTTAATATTTGTTAAAAGTATTTTTACTTAAGACCAACTGGTAATAAGATATGGCGAATAAAACAAAAATTTTGCCCTTGTTAAGAAATAGCGTCGTGGATATCAGACTTTATGCTTATAAAAATGGTTAAAAATTGAATTAAAAAGATTTTATTAAGAGGAAAAAAATATCCTTTAGTATGTTAGCATAAAAAAGAAACAAAATGTTACAGTCTAAATAATCCGATTATTTACGATTGCACTAATGTTTAAACTGGATGAAATTAAATTTTCTATGCAACTTTCACAGACTTTTATGCTTCATTTCCATCAATTTGTTCGCGCAACAGATTACCTAATCTTTATCAAAAATTTTGTTCGCGCGCCTCGCCACAGATTTAATTATTGAAGTGTTTTTTTAATGCCTGTAAATTAAGAAAGAAATTGTGCGGATGTTTGAAACTAATTGGCGATTAGAGGAAGAGAATTTCCCCGATTCGTAATTTATTTCTTTAACGCAATAAAATAAACGCTAAACGCTACGCACCAGATGTTTCCGCATTTGTAAAGTTCGGTTTTATGGGCGAGAATGTTTCTTCTTTCGGATGGAAAAATATTCAAAATGAGTGAAAGCCGATGATAGTGGAATTGTTTAATACAACAAATCTTTAAAAAGGGGTGTTATTATCAATAATAATCAACAGTTTTACATCTGAAGACAGGCAACAATTAATAGAAAGTGATTTTACAGCCGAATAAAAATTGAAATTTTACGTTCGTTGCAACAATTAAATTTCTAAACCGTTCGACAACACTCGAGGCAAATCGCAAGTTTTATCATTTGCGCAAAAGGTGTGCCTTTGCAATTAGCGATGGTTTGTTAAATCAATTCGATGCGGACAATAACCGACAGAGAAGGATTTGATGAGTTGCTAAATGTTTCCATGTATTAACTTTCACAGCGAAGATGTAGAGAAATTATAAAATTTTGGCAGTTACAAAAAAAATAGAAAAACAAATGCCATCGACTTGAAACTTTATAAAATTTTAAAAACACATTCTAGGTTATGATTTCGTGAAAATGTACACACACCACATCCCCAGATTTTGAGGTAATTCCACGCCACGAGAGAGCGTTAAGTTGTGAAAAATTGTAAAATTGTGACGCTTTGAAAAAAATTAGAAAAACAAGCACCATCACCTCAAACTTCCCAAAATTACTTAAAATACATTCGAGGTTATAATTTCGTGGAAATCTACTTACACCACATCCCCGGATTTTCAGATAATTCCATGTAATGAGAGAGCGTTAAGTTGTGAAAAATTGTAAAATTGTAAAATTTTAAATTTTTAAAACAAACGCCACCAACCTCAAACTTCCCAAAACTACTCAAAATGCATTGGAGGTTATGATATCAAAAAAATCACGTACTCCCCATCCCTGAATTTTGAGATAATTCCACGCCATGAGAGAGCGTTAAGTTGTGAAAAATTGTAAAATTTTGACGCTTTGAAAAAAATTAGAAAAACAAACGCCATCAACCTCAAACTTCCCAAAACTACTCAAAATACATTGGAGGTTATGATATCAAAAAAATCACGTACTCTCCATCCCTGGATTTTGAGATAATTCCACGGCCTGAGAGAGCGTTAAGTGGTGAAAAATTGTAAAATTTTGACGCTTTGAAAAAAATTGGAAAAACAAACGCCATCAACCTCAAACTTCCCAAAACTACTCAAAATACATTGGAAGTTATGATATTAAAAAATCACGTACTCCCCATCCCTGTCTTTTGAGATAATTCCACGCCATGAGAGAGCGATAAGTTGTGAAAAATTATAAAATTTTGACGCTTTGAAAAAAATTGGAAAAACAAACGCCATCAACCTCAAACTTCTCAAAACTACTCAAAATACATTGGAGGTTATGATATCAAAATATCCCTATATTTTGAGATAATTCCACGGCATGAGAGAGCGTTAAGTTGTGAAAAATTGTAAAATTTTGACGCTTTGAAAAACATTAGAAAAACAAACGCCATCAACATCAAACTTCCCAAAATTACTCAAAATACATTGGAGGTTATGATATTAAAAAATCACGTACTCCCCCCATCCCTGTCTTTTGAGATAATTCCACGCCACGAGAGAGCGTTAAGTTGTGAAAAATTGTAAAATTTTACCGCTTTGAAAAAAATTGGAAAAACAAACGCCATCAACCTCAAACTTCCCAAAACTACTCAAAATACATTGGAGGATATGATATCAAAAAAATTACGTAATCCCCATCCCTGTATTTTGAGATAATTCCACGCCATGAGAGAGCGTCAAGTTGTGAAAAATTGTAAAATTTTGACGCTTTGAAAAAAATTGGAAAAACAAACGCCATCAACCTCAAACTTCCCAAAACCACTCAAAATACATTCGAGGTTATGATATCCAAAAAAATCACGTACTCCCCATCCCTGTATTTTGAGATAATTCCACGCCATGAGAGAGCGTCAAGTTGTGAAAAATTGTAAAATTTTACCGCTTTGAAAAAAATTGGAAAAACAAACGCCACCAACCTCAAACTTCCCAAAAGTACTCAAAATACATTGGAGGATATGATATCAAAAAAATTACGTAATCCCCATCCCTGTATTTTGAGATAATTCCACGCCATGAGAGAGCGTCAAGTTGTGAAAAATTGTAAAATTTTGAGGCTTTGAAAATAATTAGAAAAACAAACGCCACCAACCTCAAACTTCCCAAAAGTACTCAAAATACATTGGAGGTTATGATATCAAAAAAATCACGTACTCTCCATTCCTGAATTTTGAGATAATTTCACGCCATGAGAGAGCGCTAAGTTGAGAAAAAATATAAAATTTTGATACTTTGAAAAAAATTAGAAAAACAAACGCCATCAACCTCAAACTTCCCAAAACTACTCAAAATACATTGGAGGTTATGATATCAAAAAAATTACGTAATCCCCATCCCTGTATTTTGAGATAATTCCACGCCATGAGAGAGCGTCAAGTTGTGAAAAATTGTAAAATTTTGACGCTTTGAAAAAAATTGGAAAAACAAACGCCATCAACCTCAAACTTCCCAAAACCACTCAAAATACATTCGAGGTTATGATATCCAAAAAAATCACGTACTCCCCATCCCTGAATTTTGAGATAATTCCACGCTATGAGAGAGCGCTAAGTTGAGAAAAAATATAAAATTTTGATACTTTGAAAAAAATTAGAAAAACAAACGCCATCAACCTCAAACTTCCCAAAACTACTCAAAATACATTGGAGGTTATGATATCAAAAAAATCACGTACTTCCTATCCCTGTATTTTGAGATAATTCCACGCTATGAGAGAGCGCTAAGTTGAGAAAAAATATAAAATTTTGATACTTTGAAAAAAATTAGAAAAACAAACGCCATCAACCTCAAACTTCCCAAAACTACTCAAAATACATTCGAGGTTATGATATCAAGAAAATTACGTACTCCCCATCCCTGGATTTTAAGATAATTCCACGCCATGACAGAGCGATAAGTTGTGAAAAATTGTAAAATTTTGACGCTTTGAAAAAAATTGGAAAAACAAACGCCATCAACCTCAAACTTCCCAAAACCACTCAAAATACATTCGAGGTTATGATATCCAAAAAAATCACGTACTCCCCATCCCTGAATTTTGAGATAATTCCACGCCATGACAGAGCGATAAGTTGTGAAAAATTGTAAAATTTTGACGCTTTGAAAAAAATTTGAAAAACAAACGCCATCAACCTCAAACTTCCCAAAACTACTCAAAATACATTGGAGGATATGATATCAAAAAAATTATGTAATCCCCATCCCTGGATTTTGAGATAATTCCACGCCATGAGAGAGCGTTAAGTTGTGAAAAATTATAAAATTTTGACGCTTTGAAAAAAATTAGAAAAACAAAGGCCACCAACCTCAAACTTGTCAAAAGTCCAGAATACATTCGAGGTTATGATTTCGTGAAAATCTAGCAAACATAGAGCAAAATTGTAGTAATTTTGGCGTTTCTAAAAAAAAAAATCATTTATGTCATAATTTCTCTAGCGAATTATGTTGTCACACGTGTAATTACCCAATTCGGATGTTATAATAATAAAATTAAGGAAAACAAGTGCGCGTGTCTCCATTACACGCCAATTGTTGCAATTTTCGTGTGTGTTTGTGTTTGTGTGTGCGTTTCCGGTCGGCATTAAACATATTCCGAAAATCCTTTCACTCGCTCCCGTGACGGTCATAGCGGAGAAAGTTTTTTTTAAGACTGAAAAATGCGAGTGCACACGTGTGACATAACGCACTTACGCGGACACTTTTACTATTTCCAGGTTAGAAATCAATGATGCGACGACGCTCGCGTTATTTTTCCGTTTTCGTTCTGATTAAGTTGGCGACATTGCGTAATGCCAGACAAGCACACATCGCCCGTTCATTTGTCAATGCCGGAAGGCATGGAAATTTCAATTTCCACTGAACGAATCGTTTGGAATTGAGACATTGTTGTTTTATATTCGATCGAAGAATGATTACAAAATTAAAATTACGATACAAAAACGACGATAAATAAGCGAAGTCTTTATTGGCTAATGCCAGGATGAGTAGTGATTACACAAATCTGTAAATTACTATTTTGGGATTATAAAAGCGCGAT
This sequence comes from Ocypus olens, assembly GCA_910593695.2. NCBI lineage: Eukaryota > Metazoa > Arthropoda > Insecta > Coleoptera > Staphylinidae > Ocypus > Ocypus olens. The sequence goes on along the minus strand of OU343055.1, from coordinate 1,144,617 downwards.
TTAATTAAAGAAACACAATAATTTCGCTCCGATAAACAGCAATAAATAAAAAAATTCTTTACTGGCTAATGCCAGGATGAATAGTTGATTAATTGAAATCAAAATAATTTCGCTCCAATTTTTTTTTTTTTAATTAGATTCATGGAAATGCTATTGGGCACACTAACGAGGTCGTGATGGGAAAGAGATTAACATCGAAAAACGAAGAATGAAGAGTGGACGTAATGATTTAATCGCGGCTTTCGTTCGGATTCCGTGCCGACTTTCGGACAGCATCGAGACAAATGATGACGACTAGTTAGCATAAATGAGAAACCAGATGTCACGAAGGAGGCATAAAACGGCTATAAATTAACGAGTTGCGTGAGGGAAACGAGAGCATTTTAGTTTAATTACAACTTTCTTACGGTGGTGCGATCAAAAAATTTCAAAAAAATAATTTTCCAAATTTCGTAAAATCATAATTGCCGAGTATTTTCGGAATTAATGTTTAAATCCTGAAAGAATTTTACAATTACATCCAATCGATCACGAGATATCGATGAATGTGTAAAAAAACAATTGAGAATTTTGCAGAATTATCATCTTAATCGTCTCTGGAATCGTAATCTGAAAGAATTATTTAATTATCTACAACAGATTACGAGATATGAATGAATGTGTCTAAAACAATTGAAAGCAAAAATTGTTTTATTGCAAATTCATCAACTTAATGACTTCTAGAATCCAAATATCGAAGAATTTTTTAAAAAACTCGAGTCGATCATGAGTTATTCATACATACAAGAAAAACAATTGAAAGCAAGAATTGTTTTTTTGCAAAATCGTCAACGAAATGAGCTCTAGAACCTTAATATAGAAGAATTTTTTAAGAAACTCAAGTCAGTCATGAGTTATTCATGCATATAGGAAAAAACAATTGAAAGCAAAAACTGTTTTTTTACAGAATGATCATCGTAATCATCTGTGGAATAATTATCTGAAAGAATTCTTTAATTATCCCCAACAGATTACGAGATATGAATATATGGGTGAAAAAACAATTGAAAGCAAAAATTGTTTTATTGCAAATTCATCAACTTAATGACTTCTAGAATACAAATATCGAAGAATTAAAAAAAAACTCGAGTCGATCATGAGTTATTCATACATACAAGAAAAACAATTGAAAGCAAAAATTGTTTTTTTGCAAAATCGTCAACGTAATGAGCTCTAGAACCTTAATATAGAAGAATTTTTCAAGAAACTCAAGTCAGTCATGTGTTATTCATGTATATAGAAAAAAACAATTGAAAGCAAAAACTGTTTTTTTTGCAGAATTATCATCGTAATCATCTGTGGAATCATAATCTGAAAGAATTCTTTAATTATCTCCAACAGATTACGAGATACGAATGTATGTATGAAAAACAATTGAAATCAAAAATTGTTTTATTGCAAATTCATCAACGTAATAAGCTCTAGAATCCTAATATCAAAGAATTTTTGAAGAAACTCGATCCCATCATGAGTTATCCATGCATACAGGAAAAACAATTGAAAACAAAAACTGTTTTTTTTGCAGAATTATCATCTTAATCATCTCTCGAATCATAATCTGAAAGAATTCTTTAATTATCTCCAACAGATTACGAGATACGAATGTATGTATGAAAAACAATTGAAATCAAAAATTGTTTTATTGCAAATTCATCAACGTAATAAGCTCTAGAATCCTAATATCAAAGAATTTTTGAAGAAACTCGATCCCATCATGAGTTATCCATGCATACAGGAAAAACAATTGAAAACAAAAACTGTTTTTTTTGCAGAATTATCATCTTAATCATCTCTCGAATCATAATCTGAAAGAATTCTTTAATTATCTCCAACAGCTTACGGGATATGAATGTATGGGTGAAAAAACAATTGAAAACAAAAATTGTTTTATTGCAAATTCATCAACGTAATGAGCTCTAGAATCTTAATATCTAAGATTTTTTTAATAAACTCGAATCGGTCATGAGTTACTCATGCATATAGGAAAAAACAATTGAAATCAAAAACTGTTTTTTTGCAGAATTATCATCGTAATCGTCTCTGGAATCATAATCTGAAAGAATTATTTAATTACCTCCAACAGATTACGAGATATGTGTGTAAAAAACAATTGAAAGCAAAAATTTTTTATTGCAAAATCATCAAGCTGAAGAGCTCCAGAAATCAAATCTTGAAAAAAATTTCAACAAACCCTCATCGATCACGAGTTATCCATGAATACAAGAAAAACAATTGAAACCCTTAACTTTTTTATTACAGAATCATCATCTTCTTCGGCCCAGTATTCATAATCTTAAAGAATTTTCCAATTATCTCCAACCAATCACGAAATATCCATTTATTTGTAGAAAAACAATTGAAGGCAAGCACGTATAAATTCCGTTCGGAAATGAATTTGATGAATGAATACATTTCTGCCGAAAAAAAATGAAAGCTAGAGACGACGCCCACTGATGATTAAGAAAATGTCCAGCGATTGGTTAATGACAAGAAAGTCCAAACTATGCGATCGATTTGGTAATTTATGCGTTCGCGTTAATTATGCGCATTTTGACCGATTTAATTTTTCATTCACTCGATTATCTAATTCGAAATATTTGCGCGGTGTTGCCATTTTTTTAAAATTATTATTATGTTAAACATTCTTTCATTTAATTGAGTAAAATATTTTTCAGATCCTTGTTCGTCTTTTTTGCCAGAACATTATATTTGCGCGGTGTTGCCATTTTTTCTAAGTTGTAATGTTAAAACATTCTTTCATTCGATTGTAAATCTTTAACAGAATAAAATATTTTTCGAATCTTTGCTTTCATTATAATTCGTTTTTTATTCGAACGTTTAATTTATTTTCCAACAATTCGAGATATTTGTGCGATGTTGCCATTTTTATTGTGAGTTATAATATTAAACAATTGTTTCATTCCACCTTTAATACGGTTAATTGATAACCTGTAGATATCGTTTTTCATTATTATTAATCAATATATATTTTCCGCGAAATACGGCAACGTCGCATCTCGTATCTCGCGATACAGACCATCTAGAATATTTCTGTAAACGGAATTCGAATCGGTATAAAATTTCATGAAATTAGAGTAGAAACACGCTATCGTTATTCCCGCAAATAAAAGAGGTACGCCCGCTCGATTAAAATTTTCAAAAATTCATAACTCCGCAACGGTTAGCCGTAATCCCGTCCAGTTTGGATAATCGACCGATCATAATTACCTTTAGAAACCTTTTTTTATTACTATTAATCAAAATGTACTTTAATCGAATCGAAATACGGCAACGTCGCATCCCGTATCTCGCGATACAGACCACCTAGAATATTTTCGTAGACGGAATTTGAATCTGCATAAAATTTCATGAAATTAGAGTACGAACATGATGGGGTTACCTCGAACGATAAAAAAGTTCCGCCTGCTAGATTAAAATTTTTAAAAATTCATAGCTCCGTAACGGCTCGCGGTAATTCCGTCCAGTTTGGATAATCGGCACCAGAAATCGATTTCTTATCAACTCGCCGCACGCAATTGTTTAATTAAGATAAATGACATTCCAATGGTAAAACAAGCGCCTTTCGTCCGTTCGATTAATTCCAAGTCGATCAAGGTGAATGAAGAAAAATTGAGCAACGCTGAATATTTCTGCTCTTAATTAAAGTAAAAAGCTTACGGCAATTAGTCCGCGACCGAAATGGAATTTGAAAGTGATTTTCGCGGATTTGATTAATTAGTCAAATAACTTGTAATTAAATAAATATTAAAAAAAAAACGCAGTTGCCTTATAATGAAGGGTAAAATATTAAAATTTAATTGTAACGATGGTGAATTTTTCAATTCAGTTTAATTATGGATTACCACGTATAACGGTCGCTACGAAACGCGATGGTATAACGGTCGTAACCAAACACGATGTTACAACGGCCGCAACCAAACATGTTGGGAAAACGGTCGCAACCAAAAACGATGATGCAACGGTCGCGACCGATCACGATGTTATAACGGCCGCAACCAAACATGTTGGTATAACGGTCGCAATAAAAAACGATAGCGTAACGGTCGCGACCGAACATGATGTTATAACGGCCGCAACCAAACATGTTGGTATAACGGTGCAATTGAAAACGATGGTGCAACGGTCGCAACCAAACACGATGGTATAACGGTCGCATAATTTGATGAATGAATACATTTCTGCGAAAAAATGACGCCCACTGATGATTAAGAAAATGTCCAGCGATTGGTTAATGACAAGAAAGTCTAAACGATGGTATAACGGTCGCAACCAAACACGATGGTATAACGGTCGCAACCATCCTCTTCGTTTTGAATATTTATTTTAACTGACTAGAAAAAATGCCACGCCGTTTTGCCTCATCTCATAGAAAGTGCAGGCGTGCCAACTTTAAAATTCCGCATACACACATTTCTAAATCGCCGCGCGAAGAAAAAGACGACTACGCGGAGAGTATGCGGAAGTCGCAATTTTCATTCACAACGGCCTTGGATGTGCACGAGTTTCCGCTATTGAAAGAGTCGTCGAAGACATTTTTTTCCGCGATGGCACCCGTGAATTCCGATGCCGATGCCGAGGAAAGCCAACGCAATCGAAAAAGAGAACGTCCGTTTATCGAAAACAGTGCTGCCATCTCGAATGAAGTTATTATGTCCATTGATTACTGTTCGGCTTCAAATTTGCTCAAAGTAGAGCCCAAACACGATGGGTTTATCTTTAAAACTACGCGTCCAGAGCGAATTAAGACTCTAATTCTCGAATAGCACGGTTTTTGTTTGTGCATGAATAACTCGTGATCGGTTAAAGTTTGTTGAAAAATTCTTGGAGATTTGGATTCTGGTGCTTGTCAAGTTGATGAATTTGCAATAAAATAATTTGCGTTTTCAATTGTTTTTTTACGTATACGTAGATATCTCATAATCGGTTGAAGATAATTAAAAAAATCTTTTAGATTATGATTCCGGGGTCGATCAAAACGATAATTCTGCAATAAAACAATTTGCGGTTTCATTTGTTTTTTTGTATAAGCATCGATAACTCGCGATTGGTTCGAGTTTGTTGTAAAATTCTCTGAGAATTAGATTCCGGAGCTCTTCAAGTTGATGAATTCGCAATAAAATTATTTGCGATTTCAATTGTTTTTTTTACAAATAAGTAGATATCTCATAATCGGTTGAAGATGATTAAAAAATTCTTTGAGATTTTGATTCTGGAGCTCATCAAGTTGCCGAATTTGCAATAAAATCATTTGGTCTTCAATTGTTTTTTACATAAACGTAGATATCTTATAATCGGTTGAAGGTAATTAAAAAATTCTTTCAGATTATGATTCCAGAGTCGACGAAAATGATAATTATGTAATAAAACAATTTGCGGATTCATTTGTTTTTTTTGTATAAGCATGGATATCTCGCGATTGGTTCGAGTTTGTTAAAAAATTCTTTGAGAATTGGATTCCGGAGCTCTTCAAGTTGATGAATTCGCAATAAAATTATTTGCGATTTCAATTGTTTTTTACAAATACGTAGATATCTCATAATCGGTTGAAGATAGTTAAAAAATTCTTTGAGATTTTGATTCCGGAGCTCATCAAGTTGATGAATTTGCAATAAAATAATTTGCGCTTTCAATTGTTTTTTACATATACGTAGATATCTCATAATCGGTTGAAGATAATTAAAACATCATTTGAGAATTACATTCCGGAGCTCAACAAGTTGCTGAATTTGCAATAAAATATTTTGCGCTTTCAATTGTTTTTTTTACATAAACGTAGATATCTCATAATAGGTTGAAGATAATTAAAAAAATCTTTTAGATTATAATTCCGGGGTCAATCAAAACGATAATTATGTAATAAAACAATTTGCGGCTTCATTTGTTTTTTGTATAAGCATCGATAACTCGCGAATGGTTCGAGTTTGTTGAAAAATTCTTTGAGAATTAGATTCCGGAGCTCATCAAGTTGATGAATTAGCAATAAAATAATTTGCGCTTTCAATTGTTTTTTTTACAAATACGTAGATATCTCTTAATCGGTTGAAGATAATTAAAAAAATCTTTCAGATTATGATTCCGGGGTCGGTCAAAACGATAATTCTGTAATAAAACAATTTGCGGTTTCAATTGTTTTTTGTATATGCATGAATAACTCGTGATGGATTTGAGTTTGTTGAAAAATTCTTTGAGATTTGGATTCTAGAGCTCACCAAGTTGATGATTTTTTCCAAAAGAAAACAATTGATGCATTCAATTGTTTTCTTACACATGCAAAGATATCTTAATACTTATTGAGTAGAATTAAAAGAAACATCAGATTATGGTTTCAGTCTATCTATATGATAATTCTGCTATATTTAGTTTGGAGAAAATGAATGTATGTATGTAATGTAAATTGCTTATAACAGATATTATCGATCATTTCTGCCACTAAAAAAACTATTAATAATAATAATTCTTACTCAAAATTAATAAAAGCGTTTCTAGCGCCGTTTTCACTTTTTTCGCTCTTTCTTTTTATTTTAACCACTTTATTACTTTTTTTATAGCGACTTTTCTCTAATTCTAATTCAAGTGAATACGCGGTCGGTCGTGTTCCGCATACCGCCGTCGTCACTTGTTTTATTTATAAAAAACAAACAACAACGGTAATCGAATTAGATTTTCTCCTTTTTTTTCTCTCCGTCGCATAAAAATTCCTTAACCTTGCGCGAACGCTAATTGCGATGCGACGGCAGTTTCCCGACGGACGGGTGGAAAGTGAGGGAAATTTTCGATAAAAAAAAAGTTTAAAAAAAAGTGCATTTGCATAATGCCGGCGTTTGCATGCGGTGCGGGTGGAAACGGCGACGCGAGCAACAAATACAAATTTTAGTGATAAATCCAGTGGGCTTGGGAAACGCGAAAGAAAAAACAAATTGTAGACATGAGAAAAGAAAGCGGTGTGTTGAATAATCTAAGGCTGGCGTCACACTGTCGGCAGTGACGGCTCGTGGGGTGACTTATGGTACGGCCGAGGTAGCAGAGGTGGTAATACAGATACTTGCGGTATCTCTGCTGCATCGGCCGTACCATGACTCACCCCGCCGAGAGCCGTCACCGGTTGCCAGCTTAATAATAATTGACAAGTGCGTGATCATAACATAAAATTGGTTTCAGAAAAAACGCGCCAAAAGCGAAATTATTAAATTTTTCAAAATCGACTTTACTTGGAATTTCCGTAAATAAAAGTTTTGTATTTTACATTTATATATTATAATAATTTATTATTATTATTATAATAGTAGAGAAATCGAAATCGTCTCTCGTTTCCGGTATTTTGGACGTCGGTTTTTCTCTCCAAGTTCCGTTCCTTGGAAACGACCGTAGGAACCGAAACAGAGAGGATTTGAAAGCGCTCACGCAGCCGAAACCGGTCGCGTGTGTCTCTGAGGATGTCGTGAGTTGATTGGCGAGACGGCATTCTGTCCAATTACGCGTTCGCGGAAAATTTAAAGTTTACTTTTATCAAGTTAAATAATCGACAACTGAAAACCGCCACTCATTCATCCGTTTGAGTCATTAGCAACCGTTTCATTGCATATCACCTTGACGACGAAAAAAAAATTTATCAAGAACCGATTTGTGCGAGATCAAGGCGGCCGATAAGACACCGATCCCGGACTCGGTATGTCACGATTTGTCGATAGTGATTTGTCAAGAGTTACACGACAGATATATGTGACAAAACGTATAATAATCCAAACCGGATCTGTTATATTTTGTTACACCCGGTATAATATAATGTAAAGTGGAATATTTTGTACTTTTCTAAAGCCGTGATTTCTGTCAAAAAATACGTTAGTGAAGGTGAAAGACAAATGTTTTTATCACTTATTTGTTCGCCGTAAATTTTCACATTCCCCGATTCGATTCTTTTGTTTCCTTTTTCGCTACTGCATTTCTCGTTGTTTATTCACATCGCATTAGCCTCGTTTGTCCGCCTGTACAACTGGAACGCAGGCCAAGATCAAGTTTAAATTTATTTCTGCGTTTGATGCGAATTAATCATTCCACGCACGGTTTCCGTTTCAATTGTTTTGTTCTGTTTTAATTAATCGAGAATTCAAACGCTCAACTGCCTACAACACCAAGCGTCCTAAAATATTTTTGAGTGAATTTTCAACCAATCCCGAGATATTCACATATATACCAAAAAACAAATGAAATCGAAAACTGTTTTATTGTTGAATTGGTATCTTTACAAGTCGGAGAATAAGACGTTGAAATTATTTTTCAATTATCTTCAACCGTTCGCGAGATATTCACCTATATGCCAAAAACAAATGAAATCAAAAACTGTTTTTTTATTGATTCGGCATCTTTCATAGCCGGAGAATGCAAATTTGAAATCATTTTTTCATTATCTTCAACCGTTCGCGAGATATTCACCTATATGCCAAAAAACAAATGAAATCGAAAACTGTTTTATTGTTGAATTGGTATCTTTACAAGTCGGAGAATCAGAATTTGAAATTATTTTTCAATTATCTTCAACTGTTCGCGAGATATTCACCTATATGCCAAAAAACAAATGAAATCAAAAACTGTTTTTTTATTGATTCGGCATCTTTCATAGCCGGAGAATGCAAATTTGAAATCATTTTTTCATTATCTTCAACCATTCGCGAGATATTCACCTATATGCCAAAAAACAAATGAAATCGAAAACTGTTTTATTGTTGAATTGGTATCTTTACAAGTCGGAGAATCAGAATTTGAAATTATTTTTCAATTATCTTCAACCGTTCGTGAGGTATTCACCTATATGCCAAAAAACAAATGAAATCAAAAACTGTCTTTTTATTGAATCGGCATCTTTCATAGTCGGAGAATGCAAATTTGAAATCATTTTTTTATTATCTTCAACCGTTCGCGAGATATTCACCTATATGCCAAAAAACAAATGAAATCGAAAACTGTTTTATTGTTGAATTGGTATCTTTACAAGTCGGAGAATAAGAATTTGAAATTATTTTTCAATTATCTTCAACCGTTCGCGAGATATTCACCTATATGCCAAAAAAACAAATGAAATCAAATACTGTTTTTTGGACTCCCTCTAAACAGATGACGAGATTTTTTGGATTCAAATTCCGACAATTTAACGTTTCAACACCATACATGAAGAGCTTATTCAAAACACTATTTGTCCACAAAAAAAAAAATGTGAAACTTTCAGCAACGGAGATACGGAATTTTTCTTCAAAATGTATGTTCCATTTTTTTCATGTCTAAGAGCTCATTTAGATTTCCACAAGATCTATAAAACATAACAGTTCTATCTTTAAACTGTTTTCAACAAAACTCAATTACTAAATGACTTATGTAAACAATGTAAATAATTGTGTAAAATTAATAAAATTTATTATTATTATTATAACACAGCACACTACGCAATTGCGAAATAAACCGGCCGTCACGGTTGCGAACGTGTCTTTTGTACACACACACAAAAAAACAAAATTCATTACCCTTGCACCGCATTCCGATACTTCGCACCGTTAATTGTCGATTTTTAATTTTTAATTTTCGAAATTTCACCGGAAACAATTGGAGCGTGGATGATTACAATATTAATAACCGCAGGAGGTTTAGCGCCCATAACGAAACTCCGCGCACCGTCCGACCGAAATATATCTAATTAACAGGGAATATTGATTTTAATAGACCAACAAAAAAAAATCCAAATTTTCCACAGCGAATAAGTTAACGATCCTGAATTGGGTCGCCGTATCCGCGAAATTAAGTTAAGCGTTTCCTTCATTACCATAAAACACGATCGATTCATTTCGTTTATTAAATTGACATCTTACAAGCTGGCCAATAAGAATTTGAAATAATTTTTTGATTATCTTCAACCGTTCACGAGATATTCACCTATATGCCAAAAAACAAAAGAAACCGTAAACCGTTTTATTACTAGATTGTCGTCTTTACAAGTCGGAGAATAAGAATTTGAAATTATTTTTTGAATATCTCCAACCGTTCACGAGATATTCACCTATATGCCAAAAAACAAAAGAAACCAAAAACCGTTTTATTACAGAATTGTCAATTTTACAAGTCGGAGAATAAGAATTTAAAATATTTTTTTGAATATCTCCAACCGTTCACGAGATATTCACCTATATGTCAAAAAACAAAAGAAACCAAAAACTGTTTTTGATTGAATTGGCATCTTTACCAGTCGGAGATTCCTAATTTGAACTTATTTCTTAATTATCTTCAACGGTTCACGAGATATTCACCTATATGCCAAAAAACAAAAGAAACCGTAAATCGTTTTATTACTGAATTGTCATCTTTGCAAGTCGGAGAATAAGAATTTGAAATTATTTTTTTAATATCTCCAACCGTTCACGAGATATTCACCTATATGCCAAAAAACAAAAGAAACCAAAAACCGTTTTATTATTGAATCGTCTCTTTGCAAGTCGGAGAATAAGAATTTGAAATTATTTTTGAATATCTCCAACCGTTCACGAGATATTCACCTATATGACAAAAACAAAAGAAACCGTAAAACGTTTTATTACTGAATTGTCATCTTTACAAGTCGGAGAATAATAATTTGAAATTATTTTTAGAATATCTCCAACCGTTCACGAGATATTCACCTATATGCCAAAAAACAAAAGAAACCAAAAACCGTTTTATTATTGAATCGTCGTCTTTACAAGTCGGAGAATAAGAATTTGAAATTATTTTTTTAATATCTCCAAGCGTTCACGAGATATTCACCTATATGCCAAAATTCTTGTTGAATTAAAATCTTTGCGAGTCGAAGAATGAAAATTTGAAATCATTTTTTGATTACATGATGGTTAGACTTAATTTAATAATGACAGAAAAAAATTTAATCGTTTTTCGGAAACGGTCGAAGTGTGCGAGAGGTGTCGCAATCGGTGATTGGCGAACCGATCGATTAATCTTTCTCTATTCCATGACGGCCGGCACGATTATTGTCGTTATAAATATCGAACGCGCGTCGCCATTGGTCGAAAGTAATAAATTTTAAAAGCATTATGTAAATGGCACAGGCCGCAATTATTCTTTATTCTGGCGGGCGAGCGGAATGTGAATGTGGACTTATTTTCAGTTGTTTTCACTTCTGACCGCGCGCGCCGCCGCCGCCTTTTTCGATCACACGAAACGTAACGTTTCTGCGATCGTCGATTAGTTAATATCCTCGCGGGTATCCCGCATGGTTCCACGACCGGTCCTCTACCGGGAAAATCATAATCGTATCGCGGTATAACACATAACTTTATCAAGGGTGGACTATACGATCAACTTAGGGTATCCCGCATGGTTCCACGATTGGTCCGCTGCTAGAAAAATCATACTCTATTCCGGAGAAATTTAAGCTCATAACTTTATCAAAAGCACACTATACGATCAAGTTGGGGTATCCCGCATGGTTCCACGACCGGTCCGCTGCTAGAAAAATCATACTCTATTCCGGAGAAATTTATAGCACATAACTTTATCAAGGGCAGACTTCACGTTGAAATTAGTTAGCACCGCTATAAATTTAATTAGCCACGGCAATAAATTTAGCTTGATTAAAAAAAATATTCCGCGTGGTCAATTCAGAATGAAATTATTGCCTATTACCATAATATACAGTAATCTCCCATACAAACAGATATTTTATTATTTTTGTAAACGGCACGAGAACTGTTAATTGCTAGATATAAATTTCCATGAGAAATCGCAAACGATTTTTGCTCGCGCCGTTCTCTCGGGCCCGAAAAAAAAATTGGAATTAATCAGCCTCTGCATTTGCATACTGACCGATTGTCAAGTAGGCCGGGTAATTGCAGGAAACTAATTGTTGGGTAACAAGTTCCTATTAATATCCTGAAGTTGTTTAAAATCACGAAAACAATTCTCGTAATTACAAAATAAATTGCTGAGTCTCAAAATATTAATTGCACAGTGATAAATGCTAAAATGTAAATGATTACAACAATTAGTTTCACTGGACGTTCCAAGAACTTAAATATTAGCTTAAAAAAAGTAATCAGATTTCAACTGTTTTTCAGTTTTTCTGCTATAAGTTCCGAAAAATTGAAGATATTTTGGAAATTCCTTCACCATTTTACTCAGCGCCACAAGCTCTTTTAGAAACTGCAAAAAAATAGAATTCGAGTGGCAATTGTTTTTCAGTTTTTCAGCCATAACTTTCGAACAATTGAAGAAATTTCAAAAATTCGTTCACCATCTTACTCAGCACCACAAGCTCTTTTGATAACTGCAAAAAAATCGAATTCTAGTCGCAATTGTTTTTCAGTTTTTCAGCCATAACTTTCGAACAATTAAAGAAATTTTAAAAATTCGTTCACCGTCTTACTCAGCACCACAAGCTCTTTTGATAACTGCAAAAAAATCGAATTCTAGTTGCAATTGTTTTTCAGTTTTTCAGCCATAACTTTCGAACAATTGAAGAAATTTCAAAAATTCGTTCACCATCTTACTCAGCACCACAAGCTCTTTTGATAACTGCACAAAAATCGAATTCGAGTAGCAATTGTTTTTCAGTTTTTCAGCTATAACTTTCGAACAATTGAAGAAATTTCAAAAATTCGTTCACCATCTTACTCAGCACCACAAGCTCTTTTGATAACTGCAAAAAAATCGAATTCTAGTTGCAATTGTTTTTCAGTTTTTCAGCCATAACTTTCGAACAATTGAAGAAATTTTGAAAATTCATTCACCATTTTAGTCAGCTTCACAAGGTATTTTAATGTAAAATTTGGAAATCGCCAGATAGTTTACCTCAGAACGTGAAAATTGACAGATGACAGAGGACCTGACAAAGTGGTCGAGAAACACCGTGCAATAAAATCTGACAAGATTACAGTCTGCGAAGACTGTTTGTAAAGGGGAGGAGAAGAAAGCGCGATTTGAAAACAATTAAGATGTTAACGCGAGCAGAACGGCGTTGGCCGCGAAAATCGGTTTTCTCCGGCGAAACATGAGGAAGTGTCCGGGGCGGGCAATCAAAGCGGCGGCGGCGGGCAATTTATAGCGTGCCGCGGAAGATTTAATAGAGAAACACGGGCGTCGGTTTGGCTTTTACGTTAACGGATTTAAAAGTAAGAGTAATCGCAAGTAATTTAGAAACAAACGCTGGCGGAAATAATTCTTGAGTGTGCGGAGATTTTAATTAAACATTCGCGTTTGCTTAATTTACACTTATTGTTACACGTGTTCGTGATCTTTCATTAACAGGATAATGAACGAAGCTAATTTGTTTAAGTCATTAATAATCGCACCACGTATTCATATGAAGGAAGTATTGGACCATTGTTTTTTATAACCTCTTTGTGAAGTTCACAAAAATGTCAGTTTTCAATATTTATTTTGGCTTCTTTCATTTTTTTTAAATACTTGTTTGAAGTGTCCTTAGGAACCTATTGGGTCCGCCCTTAGTATCGAGATTTATTTATTTTGTCTTTTCAATTTTTCTCAATACTTGTTTCGGGTGTCCTTGGTAACCTAGTAACCCGGGTCTGGCCCTGGTATCGATATTGAAACAATTGTTGAAACTCATGTCCAAAAAATTTGAAATTCAGTAATCAATAAATCACGTACTCGATTTCGAATTAAAATTGCCGTCGAAGGTCTTTGCCATAATTTTGCCGCAATTACGACGAAATTTCGCACACGCGGATTCCCAAGACCGGACGCAGAAAACTATTGATCTAGATTGCCTCAGAACACTTTTGACCGAACCTTGGCAGCAGCTTTTTTCCCATTGATTTCGTGCCGAGCTCTGAATGAATATATCGGCGTAGCATTGGAGTAACAACGGCGAAACGCACGATTCCGGCCACGCCCGAAATCCTTTCTGTGGCCTGATTCAACTCTGACCTTAGAGCTTCCAGCACAGCCGAAACGTGCAATTAAAACCATAACGAGGAAACCTTGCAGCCACTACGACATTATCCTCGAAATAATTGACAAATTTGATCGGCCACCGAAGATCTCTACCAATTTAAAAGTGTTGCCCTTTTGCAATTCATGTAAATGTTGCGAGTCATTCCTCACGAAATTTGACCAACATCCGCGCCCGTCAAATGATAAGTCACGAACGGCCAACTAGATCCACCGAGACCTGTTATTAAAAGTAATGGCAGTCATTTGTCCGAACAAAACCCACAATCACTGCCCTCTTTCCATCACTCGGCAGAAATGAAATTCGTCCCGCGCTTAATTAACAATTGTCTGCTGTTGTTTTCTTCCTTGAAAACTGAAGTTGGCGCGCGATTATCGAACACATCCGGAGGAGAAACAATTGATGTTCGTCGTTGTTGCTGTGTTGGCGATCTCGTTTGTTTCTCGTAGGGAACCGGAATAACAATGGGGCGATCGCTTTCGAAAACAAATGGACGGTTTCCGTTTTTTCGGAGCAGCCCTCTCGTTATCGGCTGAATTAATCACTTTCTCATCAGATACGGCGGAATGTAGGCGATTTCCGCAATTAATCGCGATTTTCGTTTATTTCGACAGAAGAAAGTCAGAAATAATACAGGCAATTTACGATCGAGTAATAATGATTTCTTAAAACCAGTAGTTTGCGACCGATAATCAATTGTTAGTTTCGATAATAAATGATGCTGAAATTAAATTGGTAATTTTCTTCCATTAGCTTTGCTTTTGTTTATAAACTGCGATCTTGATCAAATTAAAGGAATTTCTAAAATTCCTTCACAATCGCACTCTACTCCCCAAACTCTTTTAATTCCTGTCAAAAATCGAATTCGAGTCGCAATTGTTTTTCAGTTTCTCAGCTATAACTTTCGAACAATGCGAGAAATTTCAAAAATTCCTTCGCCACCTTACTCTGCGCCACAAGCTCTTTTGATAACTGCGATAAAATCGAACTCGAGTCGCAATTGTTTTTCAGTTTTTCAGCTATAACTTTCCAACAATTCAAGAAATTTCAAAAATTCCTTCACCATCTTACTCAGCGCCACAAGCTCTTTTATTTGCTGCGAGAAAATCGTATTTGAGTAGCAATTGTTTTTCAGTTTATCAGCTATAACTTTCGAATTATTCAAGACAAATCAAAAATTCCTTCACCATCTTACTCAGCGCCACCAGCTCTTTTATTTGCTGCGAAAAAATCGAATTAGAGTCGCAATTCTTTTTCGGTTTTTCTGCTATAACTTTCGAATTATTCAAGGCTAATCGAAAATTCTTTCACCATCTTACTCAGCGACACAAGCTCTTTTAATAACCGCGAAAAAATTTAATTCGAGTCGCAATTGTTTTTCAGTTTTTGAGCTATAACTTTCGAACAATGCAGGAAATTTCAAAAAATCCTCCACCATCTTACTCAGCGCCACGAGCTCTTTTATTTGCTGCCAGAAAATCGTTTTTGAGTAGCAATTGTTTTTCAGTTTTTCTGCCATAACTTTCGAACAAGACAAGAAATTAAAAAAAATCCTTCACCATCTTACTCAGCGCCACCACCTCTTTTATTTGCTGCGAGAAAATCGTATTTGAATAGCAATTGTTTTTCAGTTTTTCAGCTATAACTTTCGAAATATTGAAGACAAATAAAAATTCCTTCACCAACTTACTCAGCACCACGAGCTCTTTTAATACCCGCGAAAAAAATTAATTCGAGTAGCAATTGTTTTTCAGTTTTTGAGCCATAACTTTTCAACAATTCAAGAAATTTCAAAAATTCCTTCACCATCTTACTCAGCAACAAAAGCTCTTTTGTTTACTGCCGGAAAATCGTATTTGAGTAGCAATTGTTTTTCAGTTTTTCAGCCATAACTTTCGAACAATGCAGGAAATTTTAAAATTTCCTTCACCATCTCACTCAGCACCACGAGCTCTTTTATTTGCTGCGAAAAAATCGTATTTGAGTAGCAATTGTTTTTCATTTTTCAGCTATAACTTTTCAACAATTCAAGAAATTTTAAAAATTCCTTCACCATCTTACTCAGCTCCACAAACTCTTTTGATAACTGCAAAAAAATCGAATTCGAGTCGCAATTGTTTTTCAGGAAAGCAACCAACACGGTTCGATTCGATCAGTCACCGGGCAATTATAATAAATCGAACGATCGGAGGAATTCCAATTGCACTCTGAGGTTAGTGCGGTATCCGGTAATGAAACAGTTGAAACGACACCAATTAATCGTGTTAGAGAATTAAAGAAGAAAGAAAGAAAAAAAACGAAAAACAACAACGTCAAGGCCCCACGCGCACGGGAAACGCGCATTCGATTAATCTGATTTATCGCCGTTTACGAAACCATGATTCAATTACCCTCATTTTGATTGGTAAAACAAAAGAAATACAACTTTAGTCGTGACTGGCATTTTTTACTTTAAAATACTTTAATTTATAATAATTTATTTTTGCAAATTTTCAATTTTCATACTAATAAATTTTATTTATGACATTTTCTATTAAACACGGTTTAACACTCTCATGACCACGGCGGGCGTATACGCCCGCTACTAAACTTTACGCATTAATTTTTGGAAATTTTCAATTTTGATGATAACAAATTTCATTCATGACATTCGCTACTTGTCACAGGTTAACACTCTAATGACCGTGGCGGGCGTATACGCCCGCTACTAAACTTTACGCATTAATTTTTGCAAATTTTCAATTTTGATGATAACAAATTTCATTTCTGACATTCGCTACTTGTCACAGGTTAACACTCTAATGACCATGGCGGGCGTATACGCCCGCTACTAAACTTTACGCATTAATTTTTGCAAATTTTCAATTTTGATGATAAGAAATTTCATTTATGACATTCGCTACTTGTCACGGGTTAACACTCTAATGACAATGGCGGGCGTATACGCCCGCCACTAAACTTTACGCATTAATTTTTGCAAATTTCCAATTTTGATGATAACAAATTGCATTCATGACATTCGCTACTTGTCACAGGTTAACACTGTAATGACCGTGGCGGGCGTATACGCCCGCTACTAAACCTTACGCATTAATTTTTGCAAATTTTCAATTTTGATGATAACAAATTTCATTTATGACATTCGCTACTTGTCGCGGGTTAACACTCTAATGACCATGGCGGGCGTATACGCCCGCTACTAAACTTTACGCATTAATTTTTGCAAATTTTCAATTTTGATGATAACAAATTTCATTCATGACATTCGCTACTTGTCACAGGTTAATACTCTAATGACCATGGCGGGCGTATACGCCCGCTACTAAACTTTAAGCGTTTTACACCATACACGCACAGTTTTTGGGGCGAAGGCGTGTCCGATATTGTTTTCTTGAATATTTCCTCTTTGCCGACATTTTTGGCGACCGTTCAAGCCGCACATTTTACGCCCCTGGATTAAAGTTAAGATAATTGAACGACAAACATTTTTAGGAGTGGCTAGATTTTCTATTAATTTTGAAGAGATTCCGATCGCGCCTTCTTTTCCTATTTCACTTCGATTCATCTCCGCGGGAATCGGCCGGCGAAACAAATGAAAGTCGACGGTCGCTTTCCCTGATTTATACCGACTAACCTTGAACCGGACGACGCGTATTCTTTCTTTTTCTCGGGCGCGGATTAATTTCTTTGCATCCATAAAAAGAAGAAACAATTAAAGTGGCAATTTGTAAAGTAATGGCAACAATCTGCTTATTAATTGATTCATGCAAGGCTGAATCCATTTGTTTCTATTTTTTTTTTTCGAATTAAAATCAAATCGAAGCGAAAAAGTCAAGAGACTTTCTCTGTTTACATTTTCATTCGATTGAATACAGAAGCCGCAATTTCTGCAAAAAGTCAGTTTTTCATTAATTAATTAATTTCGGCGAAGTTGTCAATTTTTTTTTTATGTTTCGGCCAAATAAAAATGAATTGAACGATTTTTTATTTGTTGTTGCAGTTTCGTACGTTTATGGAAAGCAATTTGATTAATAGTACGGCCCGGTTCATTAGACGGGGAAAAGTCTATATTTGGCCGCCGGTCGAGAGAAACTGGACGGCGAACGGATGAAAAAAAAAATAACACAATTTCCGCACACTTTTTTTTCTATTCCAAAAACGGCACTCGTTTCACAAGCGACTAACCGTTTTGTTGAATTTCTGTTCGTAAATTTAATCGCCCGTAACGTGTCCCACTCGAGCGGACTAATGAGACCGCATACGAGGCGGGTGTTCCGCAGGGCACGCATTTCGCCCGCTAACGTTATAATTTACGAGCCGTGATAATTACTCGACCATTTTTTTTTTTTTACTAATAAGAATGTCCAAGACGTAATTATCAAAATTATTCTAATATAGAAGGTTTGAGTTGTTTTCTTAGAGCTTAAATTATATGTGAGTTTTAAAGTACATCCTGTCGTATTACAGTTAATTTTTGGTTTCATTTCGCACGCAATTTAAATTATGTAATTAATTGGCTTGCACTTTTGACCGTTTCGAGTTTAATGGCGTTGCATATTTTCGCGAAAAGAAAGTTGTGTGTGTGTGAGTGCGTGCGTACGTGCGAAGGGCAATCCGCACACGTAACGAGTGAAGGGTATCGAAACCGGTCTGAACCGGGGTGAAAGGATTAAATTCTCTTTTCCTCATTTTTTTTTGTAACGTTCGGTTCAAGACCGCGCACCAAAAAGGAAATTCGTCGATTACATCACTCGCACGTCGAATTTAAATCTCCTGGCTTACTCTACCAGTCTTCGTCGCATAAAACTGCAACGACATTAAATTACTATACATTTATTAATTTTTTATTTATCTTTTATTATTATTTTTTTATCAAGAGATAAGTGAGAAAATTATTCAAGAAAAAAAAATTATTTAATTGTCTAATTATTTTATCATATATGTGTAGTAACTAGTGACGAACACACCTGAAAATATTATTATTATTATTATAAAATATGTATGCAAAGGTGTAATAAATTGATTTGATATAAAAAAATTGAAATAATAAATAAAATTGAAGACCATTACTCGTTGCAGAAGCATTGAATAAATTATAACTATTGGGTGTTGCGGGCAACACCTTAAAAATTAAGAAATCATAATTATATTGGCCCAAAAATTGAAATAATTGAATAAACTGCTGTACCAAAAAAACAACTAATAAATATTATTAGTTTATAATTTGAAATTAAGAAATTATAATTGCATTGACTTTTCCAAAAAAATTATAATCGTTGGATGTTGGAGGCGTTCGTTTTAACACCTTGAAACTTAAAAAATTATAAGTGTATTGACTTTGTAAAAATTAAAATAAATCAATACCTTCACGCCATACCAACAAAAAAAACTAATGAATATTATTAGTTTATAATTTGTAAGAATGTGTTTGTGCGAGGGCGGGCGCGCTCGCACTTTCACTTCGCAGTTCGGTGTCCTGTCGGAAAATTCCGCTTCATAATTTAATCTCAAACAAATTGTGAGATCGTTTAGAAATTGTGGAGCTGGACGGTCGAGTGAGCCGCCCGAGGGGTTGGCTCTCCATTTTAAAAGAGCGCATTGTTTCGAGCTATTACTCTCTACCTTCAAACGTCAGATTTGTCGGTCTAAACTGATTAATCATATTAAATACAAATGGAATTTAATTTGCAGAAATCGTCAGATTGATCTCAACTCGATTAAAATAGGATTATATAAAAATATAGACGCAGAATTTAAAAAACAATTGAAACCATAAACTGCAGAATTATCATCTTAATCGTCTCTGGAATCATAATCTGAAAGAATTCTTTAATTATCTCCAACAGATCATAAGATATGAATGTATGTATGAAAAACAATTGAAAGCAACAATTGTTTTATTGCAAATTAATCAACGTAATGAGCTCTAGAATCCTAATATCAAAGAATTTTTCACCAAACTTGAATAGATCACGAGTTATCCTTGCGTAAAGGAAAAAACAATTGTAAGCAAAAACTGTATTTTTGCGAAATTACCATCTTAATCATCTCAGGAATCATAATCTGAAAGAATTCTTTAATTATCTTCAACAGATATGAATGTATGTATGAAAAACAATTGAAAACAAAAATTGTTTTAATGCAAATTCATCAACGTAATCAGCTCTAGAATCCTAATATGAAAGATTTTTTTACGAAACTTGAATCGATCACGAGTTATCCATGCATATAGGAAAAAAACAATTGAAAGCAAGAACTGTTTTTTGCAGAATTATCATCTTAATCGTCTCTAGAAACATAATCTGAAAGAATTCTCTAAATAACTCCAACAGATTATGAGATATGAACGTATGTATGAAAAACAATTGAAAACAAAAATTGTTTTATTGCAAAATCATCAAGGTAATGAGCTCTAGAATCCTAATATCAAAGAATTTTTCACAAAACTTGAATCGATAACGAGTTATCCTTGCGTAAAAGAAAAAAACAATTGAAAGCAAAAACTGTATTTTTGCAGAATTATCATCTTAATCTTCTCTGGAGTCATAATCTGAAAGAATTCTTTAATTATCTCCAACAGATCGTAAGATATGAATGTATGTATGAAAAACAATTGAGAGCAAAAATTGTTTTATTGCAAATACATCAACGTAATCAGCTCTAGAATCCTAATATGAAAGATTTTTTTATGAAACTTGAATTGATCACGAGTTATCCTTGCGTAAAGGAAAAAAAACAATTGAAAGCAAGAACTGTTTTTTGCAGAATTATCATCTTAATCGTCTCTGGAATCATAATCTGAAAGAATTCTCTAAATATCTCCAACAGATTATGAGATATGAACGTATGTGTGAAAAACAATTGAAAGCAAAAATTGTTTTATGGCAAATTCATCAACGTAATGAGCTCTAGAATCCTAAAATCAAAGAATTTTTCACCAAACTTGAATCGATCACGAGTTATCCTTGCGTAAAGGAAAAAATAATTGAAAGCAAAAACTGTATTTTTGCAGAATTATCATCTTAATCGTCTCAGGAATCACAATCTGGAAGAGTTCTTTAATTATCTCCAACAGATCGTAAGATATGAATGTATGTATGAAAAACAGTTGATAGCAATAATTGTTTTATCGCAAATTCATCAACGTAAAGAGCTTTAGAATCCCAATTTTAAAGAATTTTTTACCAAACTTGAATCGATCACGAGTTATTCATGCATATAGGAAAAAAACAATTGAAGCCAAAAACTGTTTTTTTTGCAAAATTGACATCTGAATCGTCTCTGAAACTATAATCTAAAAGAATTCTTTAATTATCTCAAACAGATCATGAGTTATGAACATATGTATAAAAAACAATTGAAAGCAAAAACTGTCTTTTTGCGGAATAATCATCTTAATCATCTCTGGAATCATAATCTGAAGGAATTCTTTAATTATCTTCAACAGATTACGAGATATGAATGTATGTACGAAAAACAATTGAAAGAAAAAAAAAATTATTGCAAATTCATCACCGTAATGAGCTTTAGAATCTTAATATCAAAGCTTTTTTTACCAAACTCCAGTCGATCACGAGTTATCCACGAAAAAAGAAAAAACAATTGAAACCATTATTTTTTTTATTGCATAATTATCACCTTCTTTGACTCAGGATTCATAATCTCCAAGAAATTTTCAGTTATCTCCAACCAATCATGAAATATCAAGTTATGTGTAGAAAAACAATTGAAATCACAAATGGTTTTATTGTAAAATCATCAACTTGACGAGCCCTAGAAACCAAATGTTGAAAAAAATTTCACCAAACTTGAATCAAGAAATGTTCAGTTATCTCCAGCCAATCATGAAATATCAAGTTATGTGTAGAAAAACAATTGAAATCACAAACGGTTTTATTGCGAAATCATCAACATAATGAGCCATAGATACCAAATCTCGAAAAAAAAATCAGCAAACTCTTAACGATCACTAGTTATCCATGAAAAAAGAAAAAACAATTGAAACCATAAACTTTTTTATTGCAGAATTATCATCTTCTTCGACTCAGGATTCATAATCTCCAAGAAATTTTCAGTTATATCCAACCAATCATGAAATATCAATGCATGTGTGGAAAAACAATTGAAATCACGAATTATTTATTACGAAATCATCAACTTGACGAGCTATAGAAACCAAATCTCGAAAAAAATTCCAGAAAACTCTTATCAATTACGAGTTATCCACGAAAAAAGAAAAAAAACAATTGAAACCATAAACTATTTTTATTGCAGAACTATCATCTTCTTCGACTCAAGATTCATAATCTCCAAGAAATTTTCAGTTATCTCCAACCAATCATGAAATATCAAGTTATATGTGGAAAAAACAATTGAAATCAAAAATGGTTTTATTGCGAAATCATCAACTCGATGAGCCCTAGAAACGAAATGTCGAAAAAAATGTCACCAAACTCGATCGCGAGTTATCGACGAAAGAAGAAAAAACAATTGAAACCATAAACTTTTTTATTACAGAACTATCATCTTCTTCGGCTCAAGATTCATAATCTCCAAGAAATTTTCAGTTATATCCAACCAATCATGAAATATCAATGCATGTGTAGAAAAACAATTGAAATCACGAATTATTTTATTACGAAATCATCAACTTGATGAGCTATAGAAACCAAATCTCGAAAACATTTTTAGCAAACTCTTATCAATTACGAGTTATCCACGAAAGAAGAAAAAACAATTGAATCCATTATTTTTTTATTGCATAATTATCACCTTGTTCGACTCAGGATTCACAATCTCCAAGAAGATTTCAGTTATCTTCAACCAATCATGAAATATCAAGTTATGTGTGGAAAAACAATTGAAATCAAAAATGGTTTTATTGCGAAATCATCAACTTGATGAGCCCTCGAAACCAAATGTCGAAAAAATTGTTACCAAACTTGAATCGATCGCGAGTTATCGACGAAAGAAGAAAAAACAATTGAAACCATTAACTTTTTTATATTACAGAATTATCTCCTGCGACTCGGGATTCATAATCTTAAAGAATTTCTAACCAATCATAAAATAACTATTTATGTGAAGAAAAACAAACAAAACAAAAAATCATGAAATACCGATTTACGCGAAGAAAAACAAACAAAATTACAAAATTTTGATTGAGCTTGAATGACCAAGCAGCCTAAATCGATTTTCCGCCACATAATTATTTATATCATTATTATAATACCCTCTTTTTGCTTATTAAATATCTAAATCGAGCATATCCCGACTTTTATTCTCGATATCCGCGGCTTTCTTGTTTTAATTTCACCGGAATATGGTTTCGTGTTCGTGCAGAACGCGTCCGGATTTTTGCGTTTCGGCTATTCCGTTTCACACACACACACGCGCGCGGGGACCGCTCTCATTCTCGTCGTCGCGTCTTCCGGGGAAAGCCGGATATCAAAGCAAATGAACAAAGAGGAGAAAAAGAAAATATAACGAGAATTCCGTCCGACCGAGACGCGTCCGAGTGAACTTGAACTCGATGAAGACACTCTCATCGTCGTCGTCGGCGACTTGCGCAATCCCGCACGAGTCGCGGCATTGACCTTGTAAATAAAAACAATTGATTGATTGTTTGCGCGGGAATCAATTTTTTCAGCGCAAATCGTTTAAACGTGAGAATTTTTATCAGTTGTAGTAAGTGCATAATAATAATGATGAATGGAAAGACTCGAAAAAGGTATTGGAAAAAATAATAAAAATATGTGCCATCAATTGTTTTTCGTTCTTTTGGGGATAACTTTTGAACGGGTGACCAGATTTGAAAAATTCGTGAAGGCACGTGTTGTGCTCGTCCTGTAGATACGGATAAGATGAAAAAACGAAATTCGATTTTCAATTGTTTTTCGTTTTTTAGGATTAACTTTTGAATGAATGAATAGATTTGAATAATTTTACCATCATTGGATCACAATTATCGATTATATGTGGGTAAGGTGAAAAATGGAAATTCTATTATCAATTGTTTTTCGTTTTTTGGGGATAACTTCTAAACGGGTGAACAGATTTGGAAAATTCACGAAGGCACGTGTTCTGCTCGTCTTGTAGATACGGATAAAATGAAAAAACGAAATTCCACTTTCAATTGTTTTTCCATTTTCTTGGAATAACTTTTAAATAGATGACCAGATTTCGAAAATTCATGAAGGCACGTGTTGTACTCGTCCTGTAGATACGGATAAGATGAAAAAACGAAATTCGATTTTCAATTCTTTTTCGTTTTTTAGGATTAACTTTTGAATGAGTGAATAGATTTGAATAATTTTACCATCATTGGATCACAATTATCGATTATATGTGGGTAAGGTGAAAAATGGAAATTCGATTATCAATTGTTTTTCGTTTTTTGGGGATAACTTCTAAACGGGTGAACAGATTTGGAAAATTCACGAAGGCACGTGTTCTGCTCGTCTTGTAGATACGGATAAAATAAAAAACGAAATTCAATTTTCAATTGTTTTTCGTTTTCTTGGAATAACTTTTAAATGGATGACCAGATTTCGAAAATTCACGAAGGCACGTGTTGTACTGGTCCTGTAGATACGGATAAGATGAAAAAACGAAATTTGATTTTCAATTGTTTTTCGTTTTTTGGGGATAACTTCTGAACGGATGAACAGATTTGGAAAATTCACGAAGGCACGTGTTCTGCTCGTCTTATAGATGCGGATAAAATGAAAAAACGAAATTATATTTTCAATTGTTTTTCGTTTTCTTGGAATAACTTTTAAATGGATGAACAGATTTCGAAAATTCACGAAGGCACGTGTTGTACTCGTCCTGTAGATACGGATAAGATGAAAAAACGAAATTTGATTTTCAATTGTTTTTCGTTTTTTAGGGATAACTTCTGAACGGATGAACAGATTTGGAAAATTCCCGAAGGCACGTGTTCTGCTCGTCTTATAGATACGGATAAAATAAAAGACGAAATTCAATTTTCAATTGTTTTTCGTTTTCTTGGAATAACTTTTAAATGGATGACCAGATTTCGAAAATTCACGAAGGCACGTGTTGTACTGGTCCTGTAGATACGGATAAGATGAAAAAACGAAATTTGATTTTCAATTGTTTTTCGTTTTTTGGGGATAACTTCTGAACGGATGAACAGATTTGGAAAATTCACGAAGGCACGTGTTCTGCTCGTCTTATAGATGCGGATAAAATGAAAAAACGAAATTCAATTTTCAATTGTTTTTCGTTTTCTTGGAATAACTTTTAAATGGATGACCAGATTTCGAAAATTCACGAAGGCACGTGTTGTACTGGTCCTGTAGATACGGATAAGATGAAAAAACGAAATTTGATTTTCAATTGTTTTTCGTTTTTTGGGGATAACTTCTAAACGGATGAACAGATTTGGAAAATTCACGAAGGCACGTGTTCTGCTCGTCTTATAGATGCGGATAAAATGAAAAAACGAAATTATATTTTCAATTGTTTTTCGTTTTCTTGGAATAACTTTTAAATGGATGACCAGATTTCGAAAATTCATGAAGGCACGTGTTGTACTCGTCATGTAGATACGGATAGGATGAAAAAACGAAATTCGATTTTCAATTGTTTTTCGATTTTTGGGGATAACTTCTGAACGGATGAACGGATTTGGAAAATTCGTTAAGGCACGTATTGTACTCGTAAAATAGGTGCAGATAAGATTAAAAAAGCATTAGGCATTCAATTGTTTTTCAAGTTTTTTGATGATAACTTTTAAACGGGTGATCAGAAGTGAAAAAATCATTAAAGATCGTGTTGTACTCTTCAAGTAGATACAAACAAGATGAAAAAAACAAATTCGATTTTCAATTGTTTGTCGTTTTTTGAGGATAACTTTCGATTGGATGACCGGATTTGGAAAATTCATTAAGACACCTGTTGTACTCATGTTTACGCGTAAATTTTGTTCGCTTTTCACCATTCACAATTTCGAAAATCGAAAAATGCGAGTGACTGTGCGCGTTCGTGCGTTACGCGTCACATTCTCTCCGATTAAGACATGCAAATCGGAACGAATAAGTCATGTGTGAAGTGAATATACTGGGGGGATTGGGGCTCGGGGAAGGGGGGACCGACCGGCAATTTATATGCCCCAGATTGTATAACACACCAAACACAAATTCCTTCCCGACCAATCGCCAATTAATCGACGCAATGGCGAAATGTAGTGCGCGGATCGCTATCGTAACAACACGACAATCCGATTATACTCGGAGTTATGTAAAAAAAAAAAAAACGTTTGGGTGTTTATTAAAATTGGCCAATTAAAATTTTTGCAATCGGAAAAAACAATTGCAATCCGATTTTTTTTTTGGCGACGGCGAAGATTTCGCTAAGTAGAACAATTTTGTGAAGGAATTTTTAAAATCGGGTCATAAGTTCGCGAGTTGTGTTTAAAAAAGTAAAAAACAATTGCGACGCGAAAATTTTTTTCACAAACCATTCGAAACTGTTTGATGCGTAAAGTAACGCGGAGGAGGAATTTTTGAAATCGGCTCATCCGTTCAAGAGTTGCGGCTGAAAATGTTTAAAAACAAATGACATCAAATATTTTTTTGTCGTAATTTCAATTATCACAGCATAGTTAAAAAAAGGGTAATTTCAAGTATCACAAATAGTCTTATAGAACAGTTATGTAATAAACAATTGGCGTAATTAATAATTTTCCTCTTTCTAATTAATTTTAATCACTTATTCGAATATTAAATGCATTTATTGATTTATGCACGAGGAAATCAGAAAACGTTCTTCCTCTTGCGTAATTATTGAATTTGCCGCCCTTTCATAAAACAACGAAATCCGCCGCCCATTATGAAAGTCACCCGGTCGACATTTATATAAAACAAAACACTTTCATTAATGAACGTAATTGCAGAAAAAGTAGGCCGTGATTTGATAATCGAGCGCAGAGCCGAAAATTTAATTATTACCATAAACAAAAAAAAAAGAATGTCCTCGTCGCTTGTTTCGTTTAATAAAAACAAAACTATTTTAATGTGTGCCATTTGTTCCATTAATTATGTAATTGACAACCAGCGAATTGCGAAAAAAAAACAAAATAGCCGCGCGGAAAATTGAAAGTCCCGACGACATTTATTGCTCAATCATGGCGTGTGTATATAAATAAATAAATAAATAAATAAATAGAGTCTGCACGTTTCCTGTTACTTTTAATGTTGCAACAATTAAAGCGCCGACCCTAACAACTATCATATGCCACACGGCGTGCAAAAAAAAACAATTGCAAGGATAAAAACGGTAATCAACTCTAATTGCTCCGCCCAACCGTCAGGCGGCGCTCATTATTGTCGCTTAATTACACCCGCAATTTGTAAGAATTAATTGCAAACAGAAATAGTTGCGAGTGTGTGGCGTGTTGAATAAATCATAACACCTTAGAAAAAACAAGATGTATTCTATCACGACTTCCAGTATTAATAATTTCGATCGATAGCATTTGTTACGTTTTATAAACAACAACGAAAAAAAAAAAACTTCTCGATTACATTTGTTATACGATAGCGATCCATTAACGTTTCACAATCGAGTAAGCCACACGAAACAAATGCGAGCAACAATCACCTCCTCCGCGTCACGGACGCAATTAGCACCTGGCTAGTGGTCATTAGCCACCGACACACCCTCTTCGCGATATGCGCGAAACAAATGAAGAAAGAATGAAATAATAAAAAAAAGAAAAAACGTCTCTCCAAGGTCCACACGATTTTCGCCTTTTCACGACCAGCCAAAGTTCCGACCGGCTCAAGGACGCGCTCTAATTGCCCGCCCGAATTAACAAACGAACGCGCGTTGCCCGCCAAAAAAAAAAACAAAACACAAACAAAACCGATCGTGTAAACAATACGGAACAAAAACGGATCGTGATTGTTGTGTGCGGGTTTTACATTCTACGCGCTCGGGGGAAACTAATAAACGTTTCGAATGTATGTACAAGTTAATCAGAAACCAATTACAATTACCCGATACCCAAAACTGAAAGTTTGCAATTGTTTTTCTGTATTTTTAGAATAATTCCTGAAGGGATGATCAGTTTCCAAAAATTCTTTCACCAATTGATTGAAATCATCTGATAGATACTGACGGGATAAAAAAAATAATTTCGATTTTCAATTATTTTCCCGTTTTCTTCGAATAATTCTTGAAAGGATGATCATATTTGGAAAATTCTTTCACCAACGAACTGCAATTGTCTAATAGATGATGGTAGAGTAAAAAAATGAATGTTGATTTTCAATTGTTTTTTTGTATTTTTAGAATAATTCCTGAAAGGATGATCAGTTTTCAAAAATTCTTTCACCAATGGATTGAAATCATCTGATAAATACTGGCGGGATAAAAAATAATAATTCGATTTTCAACTGTTTTTCCGTTTTCTTCGAATAATTCTTGATAGGATGACCAGCTTTCGAAAATTGTTTCACCAACGAACTGCAATTGTCTAATAGATGATGATAGAGTAAAATAATGAATGTTGATTTTCAATTGTTTTCCTGTATTTTTTGAATAATACCTGAAGGGATGATCAGTTTTCAAAAATTCCTTCACCAACGGATTGAAATCATCTGATAGATACTGATGGGATAAAAAAATAAATTCGATTTTCTACTGTTTTTCCGTTTTCTTCGAATAATTCGTGATAGGATGATCAGATTTCGAAAATTCTTTCACCAATGGACTGCAATTACCCAATAGATGATGATACAGTAAAAATAATAATGTTGATTTTTCAATTGTTTTTCTGTATTTTTGGAATAATTCCTGAGGGGATGATCAGTTTTCAAAAATTCCATCACCAATGGATAGAAATCATCTTATAGATACTGACGGGATAAAAAAAAATAAATTCGATTTTCAATTGTTTTTCCGTTTTCTTCGAATAATTTTTGATAGGATGATCAGATTTCGAAAATTGTTTCACCAGTGGACTGCAATTGTCTAATAGATGATGATAGAGTAAAAAAATGAATGTTGATTTTCAATTGTTTTTTTGTATTTTTAGAATAATTCCTGAAGGGATGATCAATTTTTTAAAATCCCTTCACCAATGGATTTAAATCATCTGACAGATACTGACGGGATAAAAAAAATTATTTCGATTTTCAATTGTTTTTCCGTTTTCTTCGAATAATTCTTAATAGGATGATCAGATTTCGAAAATTCTTTCACCAACAAACCGCAATTATCTAATAGATGATGATAGAGTAAAAAAACTAATTTTGATTTTCAATTGCTTTCCTGAATTTTTAGAATCATTCCTGACAAGATGGTCAAATTCGCAAAAAAATGTCTCCAGCGGATTGCGCGTTATATAAGAATTGGTTTTCATGTCTTTTAAGCAGATTACGCAAAACCGTGTAAATCGAGAACATCGGTTTTTTGGGTCGAAACAATCTTCTGCGCGAAAAACGAAAGTGAAAAAGAAAAATTCGAACTGATTGAATTGATAAATTGAGGAATTGACTTAAAAGTTTCCAAATCCATTGAGAAATATTGTATTTATAATTTCTCATCAAAACAATTGACATATAGAAACCAGAAACAAAACAACAACGATTTAAACTTAAACTTGGGAAAACGAAAGTTGCGTTCAACGATTTGAAAATTTGTGCAGAACTGATAAATTGAGGAATTGACTTGAAACTTTCCAAATCCATGGAGAAATATTGTATTTATAATTTCTCATCAAAACAATTGACATATAGAAACCAGAAACAAAACCACAACGCCTTAAACTTAAAATTGGGAAAACGAAAGTTGCGTTCAACGATTTGAAAATTTGTGCAGAACTGATAAATTGAGGAATTGACTTGAAACTTTCCAAATCCATGGAGAAATATTGTATTTATAATTTCTCATCAAAACAATTGACATATAGAAACCAGAAACAAAACCACAACGCCTTAAACTTAAAATTGGGAAAACGAAAGTTGCGTTCAACGATTTGAAAATTTGTGCAGAACTGATAAATTGAGGAATTGACTTGAAACTTTCCAAATCCGTTTAGAAATATTGTATTTATGATTTCTCATCAAAACAATTGATATATCTAAGCTAGAAACAAAACCACAACGACTTGAACTTAAACTTGGAAAAAACGAAAGTTGCATTTAACGATTAGAAAATTTGTGGAGAACTGATAAATTGAGGAATTGACTTGAAACTTTCCAAATCCGTTTAGAAATATTGTATTTATAATTTCTCATCAAAACAATTGACACATAGAAACCAGAAATAAAACCACAACGCCTTGAATTTAAATTTGGGAAAACGAAAATTGCGTTCAACGATTAGAAAATTTGTGGAGAACTGATAAATCGAGGAATTGACTTGAAACTTTCCAAATCCGTTTAGAAATATTGTATTTATAATTTCTCATCAAAACAATTGATATATCTAAGCTAGAAACAAAACCACAACGACTTGAACTTAAACTTGGAAAAAACGAAAGTTGCATTTAACGATTAGAAAATTTGTGGAGAACTGATAAATTGAGGAATTGACTTGAAACTTTCCAAATCCGTTTAGAAATATTGTATTTATAATTTCTCATCAAAACAATTGACACATAGAAACCAGAAATAAAACCACAACGCCTTGAATTTAAATTTGGGAAAACGAAAATTGCGTTCAACGATTAGAAAATTTGTGGAGAACTGATAAATCGAGGAATTGACTTGAAACTTTCCAAATCCGTTTAGAAATATTGTATTTATAATTTCTCATCAAAACAATTGATATATCTAAGCTAGAAACAAAACCACAACGACTTGAACTTAAACTTGGAAAAAACGAAAGTTGCATTTAACGATTAGAAAATTTGTGGAGAACTGATAAATTGAGGAATTGACTTGAAACTTTCCAAATCCGTTTAGAAATATTGTATTTATGATTTCTCATCAAAACAATTGATATATCTAAGCTAGAAACAAAACCACAACGACTTGAACTTAAACTTGGAAAAAACGAAAGTTGCATTTAACGATTAGAAAATTTGTGGAGAACTGATAAATTGAGGAATTGACTTGAAACTTTCCAAATCCGTTTAGAAATATTGTATTTATAATTTCTCGTCAAAACAATTGACATATAGAAACGAGAAACAAAAACACACACACACAATACTGTTTAATTTATACAAACGCATGTCTCGTCAATTCGGTTTAAAATAAAATACCACAATTAAAATAATAATACACAGGACACATAACATCATTAATGGTTAAAAATCATTCCCTAAAACTGTAATACGTTTTATTGATCAGTCGTTTAAGTTTTGTTTGAAAAGAATTTACAACGCAAACTTGATTTTATATATGAAATAATGAATTGTGCGTTTTATCGTGAATTAAAAATATGTATATAAAAACACTCGATAATAAGGTTGAGGAATAAAATTACTTTGTTTGAATAACTGAATTTTCTTTCTCGTGACCATCGTTTCGGTAACTTTAACGTCATCGAACGTATAGTTATGCAAACGAAGATTTATTATATAAGATTTATAACCATTGATTAAAATATACACTTAATTAATTAATCATATTATTAATTAATATAAACGACAATAAACGCGACGCTTGATCATTTTTTTAACGAAATAGAAGCCCCGAGTGCAAACGACAATAAAACCGACGCTTGGCCATTTTTTTCACGTTGCAACACGTTCTTACAAACAAATCGTCGTATCGGGTAAACAAACGCAAGAGATTTAGGACAAACAACGCGCGGTCGATGCGTTTGTTAATGGGTAAACAATCACTAACCTGGTTTTTAATTATCCTCCCCAATTCTCCGGAATTTACTGCGAAACGGACACCGGCCACAATCACCACAAACACTCACTTACTCAATGACGCCGGCGATGATCTCTGACCCTGGCCGCGAACTCGGCACGCGCCGCCGGCCAATCACAGCGCGCGTTACAATTAATTGCAGACGTTACGCGCCTCCCGATTGGTGGATCTCCAACACGCGACCCTGAAACTAACGAGGCGCGGATGCACTTGTTCGCGCTGTTTGTTTTGCTCGCCGCACGCTTCGACCCGCCGTTCGTGTTATAAATATTGTATTATACAGGGTGTCTAATTAAAAACGAGCAATGCTCAATAAGTATGGAGCTAAAGAAAATGTAAAAAAAACTCATAAGTGAAATGTGCACCACCTGATTAAAAAAATTCTAAAAAAATTATCGCCCGCGGAATTTGCTTCAAAATTTCCAAATTTGCTTAGGAATAACATAACCAAAAGATTTTTTTATTTAATAAAATTTCGATGTCGAAAATTGTCGGAAAAAATCTAGTGACCTCAAAATGGATAAATCTGTTGTTTTTCGAGTTTGAAGTCAACAAAATCGCATTTATGATTTTGAAAAATTGCGATATCGCCCACGTTGAGATACACTGATATAAAACAATGGCGAATCGTTGCCCGATTCTGAATCGTACACGAGCTACCGGAGATTTCGAAAAATCGTTCATGAGTTGCCGAACGTCAAAAACAAAATTGCACGCACGCACCGCGCGAATTGCGACATAAAATCCGCACGAAATGCGCGGCCGACTGAATAATCGCCGGGCACGAACGACCCGCGGCTGTTTTGTTTGTTTGCGCTCGTAACTCAACACCGCGCACACACATTAATGCATTCAGTAATTGCATTAATCACAATACTCGCATTGCACATTATTAATCATTAAATGGTTGTAATTTACGTTCATTTAATTGTCACGAATCGTTCAATTGTTTTTACCGATGATGAATTCATTTGTTTGCGATTCTTATTTCAATTGTCAAGTCATGCGGTTTAAATTAAATTAACATTTTTTTTTTTGTAGAATTCCGTTATTAAACAAATGTGACCGTTTGCGTTCCTAACCTAAAAACATCAAATGCAAATCTCTGCCGGCGCGTGCACGTGTAATAAATCATATTTTGCGGTTTAATGGCGTCGATTCTGTGTGTTATTCACGGGTGAACGTGTCCCAAAAATTTAACCTCGAAATTGCGAGCGGCTTCACGGACGCCGGTGTCCGTTTCGTGTTTTTTTCTTTCACAAATTAACACACATCCTTTATGCAACACCACTGACAATGTCACATTTTTTTTTCTTAATTTTGAAACGAAAATCTAGAACGTTATTTAAATGAAACGCTTAATTTTCTCATCTCGCGAAAACAATCGCCCAATTCTCGTTTCCCTCACGCAGGGTTGCTATGGAGACGGCGTAACAACTCGCCACTGGCTGCAGCATTTATTATGTTGCTATGGAGACGGCGTAACAACTCGCCACTGGTTGCAGTATTTATTACGTTGCTATGGAGACGGCGTAACAACTCGCCACTGGTTGCAGTATTTATTACGTTGCTATGGAGACGGCGTAACAACTCGCCACTGGCTGCAGTATTTATTACGTTGCTATGGAGACGGCGTAACAACTCGCCACTGGTCGCAGTATTTATTACGTTGCTATGGAGACGGCGTAACAACTCGCCACTGGCTGCAGTATTTATTACGTTGCTATGGAAACGGCGTAATAAATAACTCTCTTCGCGAACCGCCACCGGTCGCAGTATTCATTTTATCACCGAATTTCTTGCGATTTGTTTCGGTATTAGAAACGTTTTAGATAATTTCCAAGTTACATAAACCGAAAACCCTGTTACGTTTTCTCGCGCGCGCGTTCATTTGTTCGCTGACCGCAACGTACAGATCGAAATCGCGCAGTCATGGACCGTAATAACATTAATGGCAAATAAATGAATCAATTTTGCATAAAACCCGGAAATTGATATATTCGACGGCAGAAAAAAAAAACACGATCGGCACGAAAATCGTGTAACGCTGTGTAAAATTGGATCAAGCGATTGTTGGGAAAAATAAAAAAAACACAATACGAGTCAGTGGCGTAGCAAAGAGGATAATCACACGAGAACACAATTTGAAGTAGCGCTCACTTTCCGATGGCTTAAAAAAATATCAAAACAATTGCTACGCATTTGAAACTTTACAAATTTGCTCGGAACAATAATTTAATCAAAATCTAAAAACACCCCGACTATTCAGCAAGTGATAACTTCTTTAAAAAAATAAATTGCAAATTTCGCAATCTTCAACTTCAAGTTTAGAGTGTCACCATTTTGTTTCTAACTTAAGAAATTAATTTTTTCTTAAATTATGACAAAAACACATTATTTCTAAGATTATTTGTAAGTTTTGAAGACAATCCCTCAAGTGATAACTTCTTCAGAATTTTTCTAATCGCAAATTGCAAATTTCGCAATCTTCAACTTCACGTTTCGAGCGTCGCCATTTTGTTTCTTACTAAAGAAATTAATTTCTTCTTAAAGTATGACAAAAATACATTATTTCTAAGATCATTTTGAAGTTTTGAAGACAATTCCACAAGTGATAACTTCTTCAGAATTTTTCTAATCGCAAATTGCAAATTTCGCAATCTTCAACTTCACGTTTCGAGCGTCGCCATATTGTTTCTAACTAAAGAAATTAATTTTTTCTTAAAGTATGACAAAAATACGTTATTTCTGAGATCATTTGTAAATTTTGAAGATAATTCCACAAGTGATAACTTCTTCAGAATTTTTCTAATCGCAAGTTGTAAATTTCGCAATCTTCAACTTCACGTTTCGAGTGTCGCCATCTTGTTTCTAACTAAAGAAATTATTTTCTTAAAGTATGACAAAAATACATTATTTCTAAGATCATTTGTAAGTTTTGAAGAAAATTCCACAAGTGATAACTTCCTCAGAATTTTTCCAATCGCAAATTGCAAATTTCGCAATCTGCAACTTCACGTTTAGAGTGTCGCCATTTTGTTTCTAACTAAAGAAATTAATTTCTTCTTAAAGTATGACAAAAATACATTATTTCTAAGATCATTTTGAAGTTTTGAAGACAATTCCACAAGTGATAACTTCTTCAGAATTTTTCTAACCGCAAATTGCATATTTCGCAATCATCAACTTCAAGTTTAGAGTGTCGCCATTTTGTTTCAAACTAAAGAAATTAATGTTTTCTTAAAGTATGATAAAAATACATTATTTCTAAGATCATTTGTAAGTTTTGAAGACAATTCCACAAGTGATTACTTCTTCAGAATTTTTCCAATCGCAAATTGCAAATTTCGCAATCTTCAACTTTACGTTTCGAGCGTCGCCATTTTGTTTCTAACTAAAGAAATTAACTTAAATTATGACAAAAATACATTATTTCTAAGATCATTTGTAAGTTTTGAAGACAATTCCGCAAGTGATAACTTCTTCAGAATTTTTCTAATCGCAAATTGCAAATTTCGCAATCTTCAATTTCACGTTTAGAGTGTCGCCATTTTGTTTCTAACTAAAGAAATTAATTTTTTCTTAAAGTATGACGAAAATACATTATTTCTAAGATCATTTGTAAGTTTTGAAGGCAATTCCACAAGTGATAACTTCTTCAGAATTTTTCTTTTTCTTTTTTCGCTCTTCAATGTTTAAAAAATTGTATAAAAACAATTGGAAACGCGTTTAGGATCGTCGATTGTTAATTCGCGCGGTGAATGCGATCTAATTAAATAGTTGGTAAAGCCTACAATTAATGTTATGTTAATTTTTATGGGCGCGGCGGAGGTGATAATGGTAAGTGTAACAAATGCGGTCGCAGCCACCTTTTGTGGATCACCGTGCAACAATGAGAAAAAAAAAATAGAACGGCGATGACTTGCACACCGCGAACAATGACAAAGAAGCTTAATCGACGGTTCGATTAAATTTACAGAATTGATCGGATTTTCCTTGAATAATTTATTGAACGTAAATATTCAGAATAATTTCTTAAAACAGACCTGCTACTATACCCTGTGGAACACCAGTCAATAACAAGTTTATTATATATTACAAAATATTTCGCTAAGTGCTGAATGAGGACGGAAAAAAATTAAAATTTAAAATCCTCACTTTAATTTATCTAATCAAATAAATATTAAAAAAAAATTCTTAAAGCGGACCTGCTACTGTCCCTTGTGGAATACCAATCAATAACGAGTTTAATATATTTTACAAAATATTTCGCCTGCTGAAATAGAGAACAGAAAAAAATTAAAATTGAAAATCTAATCAAATAAATATTAAAATTTGTTTTCTTAAGGTGGACCTGCTGCTGTACCTTGCGGAACACCAATCAACAAAATCCGATTCTCACGCTTTTAACGTGTTACGGATTAATTAAACCGGATGGTGCGGTGATTTGAATGAGCGAACAATAAAGTACGCGGTTTATAAATATCCGAGTGGGCGTGCTCATTATCGTTTCAACACTCGGACCATCGGTTGCCGTCGCTGGATCGTAAATCGTTTTAAGAAAACGGCAACAACGCTCGCTGATTGATGACCCCTCGCCGACGACCTTCGATAAGGAAGCGACCACGCTCGGGTGTCAATTGTTTTTGCATAAAGGCGCGTTCTCTTGTTTGAAACAAGAGAAAAAAAATGATTACAGCAGGATGTAATAAATATGCAATTGTTTTATTACCGTGTCGATTACAAATCGAGTGGATGAAGAAAAAAAAATATTTCTTTGCGTGCTTTGAATTGTCTGTGGCGCCCTCTCGCGGGAAATCGACGCGTGTTATGGCAAATCACGTATTATTTTCAATATGACGAATCTGCTGTCATAATCTATCGATTAATTTGGCTACAAAATAATTTTGCAAAGTAAAATTTTTTTTTTGACAATTTGAGTCAATTAAAAAAAAAGCTACCAATTTCTATTATTTACCCGATTAAACAATTGGCGCTTAATCCGCCGAAGTTTTTCGTTTTTTTTCTGCAAATTATATTTTTCGAGTTATTTCCAAAAAAAGTCGATTTTTGACGTTTTTGAGTTCTCTCATTGTAAAAACAGTTGCGTTTTCTGACTTAACCAAGTATATTCTGATGGTCATTAAAAATATCTTCGACATTGCGTATCAATCATTCGAATCGATTGGACCGTTTAGTCGAAAAATCATTTAAAACGCGATTTTAAGGTAAGATTTTTTTTTGCCAATTTTGGTCAATTATTAAAAATTGCCAATTTCTATTATTTACTCGATTAAGCTGTTGGCGCTTAATCCGCCGTAGTTTTTCGTTTCTTTCAGCAAATTATACTTTTCGAGTTATTTCCAAAAAAAGTCAATTTTCGCGATTTTGACGTTTTTGAGTTCTCTCATTGTAAAAACAGTTGCGTTTTTTGACTCAACCAAGTATATTCTGATGGTCATTGAAAATATCTTCGACATTGCGTATCAATCATTCGAATCGATTGGACAGTTTAGCCGAAAAATCATTTTAAACGCGATTTTAGGGGAAGAATTTTTTTTTCAATTTTGGTCAATTATTAAAAAGTGCTAATTTCTATTATTTACCCGATTAAGCTATTGGCGCTTCATCCGCCGAAGCTTTTCGTTTCTTTCTGATAATTATACTTTTCGAGTTATTTCCAAAAAAAAGTCGATTTTCGAGATTTTTGACGTTTTTTGAGTTGGCTCTCATTGTAAAAACAGCTGCGTTTTCTGACTTAACCAAGAGCATTCTGATAGTCATTAGACAGATCTTTGACGTGGCGTGTCAATCATTCGAATCGATTGGACCGTTTAGTCGAAAAATCATGTTAAACGCGATTTTAGGGGAAGAATTTTTTTTGTCAATTTTGGTCAATTATTAAAAATTGACAATTTCTATTATTTACCCGATTAAGCTGTTGGCGCTTCATCCGCCGTAGTTTTTCGTGTCTTTCTGCAAATTATACTTTTCGAGTTATTTCCAAAAAAAGTCGATTTTCGCGATTTTTGACGTTTTTGAGTTCTCTCATTGTAAAAACAGTTGCGTTTTCTGACTTAACCAAGCGTGTTGTGATGGTCATTAGAAAGATCTTTGACATAGCGTATCAATCATTCGAATCGATTGGATTGTTTAGCCGAAAAATCATTTAAAACGCGATTTTGCGGGAAGAATTTTTTTTTGTCAATTTTGGTCAATTATTAAAAATTGCCAATTTCTATTATTTATCCGATTAAACAATTGGCGCTTAATCCGCCGAAATTTTTCGCTTCTTTTTGCAAGTTATACTTTTCGAGTTATTTCCAAAAAAAGTAAATTTTCGCGATTTTTGACGTTTTTGAGTTCTCTCGTTGTAAAAACAGTTGCGTTTTCTGACTCAACCAAGCGCATTCTGATGGTCATTAAAAAGATCTTTGACATTGCGTATCAATCATTCGAATCGATTGGATTGTTTAGCCGAAAAATCATTTTAAACGCGATTTTAAGCGAAGAATTTTTTTTGTCAATTTTGATCAATTATAAAAAATTGCCAATTTTTGTTATTTGCCCGATTAAGCTGTTGGCGCTTCAACCGCCGAAGTGTTTCGTTTCTTTCAGCAATTTATACTTTTCGAGTTATTTCCAAAAAATCGATTTTCGCGATTTTTGACGTTTTTGAATTCTCTCATTGTAAAAACAGTTGCGATTTTTGACTTAACCAAGCGCATTCTGATGGTTATTAGGAAGATCTTTGACATTGCGTATCAATCATTCGAATCGATTGGACCGTTTAGTCGAAAAAACATTTTAAACGCGATTTTAAGGGAAGAATTTTTTTTGTCAATTTTGGTCAATCATTAAAAATTGCCAATTTCTATTATTTACTCGATTAAGCTGTTGGCGCTTCATCCGCCGTAGTTTTTCGTTTCTTTCTGCAATTTATACTTTTTGAGTTATTAAAAAAAAGTCGATTTTCGCAATTTTTGGCGTTTTTGAGTTCTCCCATTGTAAAAACAGTTGCGTTTTCTGACTTAACCAAGCGCATTCTGATCGTCATTAGAAAGATCTTTGACATTGCGTATCAATCATTCGAATCGATTGGACCGTTTAGTCGAAAAAACATTTTAAACGCGATTTTAAGGGAAGAATTTTTTTTGTCAATTTTGGTCAATCATTAAAAAGTGCCAATTTCTATTATTTATCCGATTAAGCTATTGGTACTTCATCCGCCGAAGTTTTTCGTTTATTTCTGCAATTTATACTTTTCGAGTTATTTCCAAAAAAGTCGATTTTCGCGATTTTTGACGTTTTTCAGTTCTCTCATTGTAAAAACAGTTGCGTTTTCTGACTCAACCAAGTACATTCTGATGATCATTAAAAAGATCTTTGACGTGGCGTATCAATCATTCGAATCGATTGGACCGTTTAGTCAAAAAATCATTTTAAACGCGATTTTAAGGGAAGAATTTTTTTTGCCAATTTTGGTCAATTATTAAAAAATTGCCAATTTCTATTATTTACTCGATTAAGCCTGTGGCGCTTAATCCGAGGAAGTTTTTCGTTTCTTTCTGCAAATTATACTTTTCGAGTTATTTCCAAAAAAAGTAGATTTTCGCGATTTTTGACGTTGTTGAGTTGGCTTTGACGATCTCTCATTGTACAAACAGTTGCGTTTTCTGACTTAACCAAACACTTTTTGATGGTCATTAGAAAGATCTTTGACGTGGTGTATCAATCATTCGAATCGATTGGACCGTTTAACCGAAAAATCATTTTAAAGGCGATTTTTGGGGGTCGAATCGTCAGGAAATTTTTCCGACGATATTAGTCAATTTACAAAAACTGCTCCTTTCAATTGTTTATTTGGTAAAGCTATCGATACCGATTTCGCGAATATTTTCAGTTTTTCTCTACGGGTGATATTTCTCGAGTTATTTGCAAAAGAGTGAAGTTTCGCGACTTTCGGCGGATTTGTGTCGACTTGACGGTGTGCCATGGAATGTTTTCCAACTAAAATAATCACGGTTGTGTAGTACTCGGGAAGGTCCTCAACAAACAGTACCGAAAGCCGGAATCCGTTCGATGGTTTGGGCGTAAAATAATTTTAAAATCCAAACTGTGCCCAAGAGAAGAAAAATTGCTTTCTTGCAACATCTTTGGACGTTTGCTTTTCAAGCAAGACAGAGAGAGAGAGAGGGGAATTCGTTTGTTTAGCCGAGAGTGTGAATGAGCGTGAAATGGAGAGGCGGCCGCGAGAAAAATCCGAAGGTCGACGCCACCCGCACGATAATCGCGTGTGCAACGGCAACGCTGCGTGCATTACCGGTCTGGTGCGGCGGAATGTTCGATCCTGCGGAACACCACCCGACGAGGAAGTTGGAATGCTCAACCTCTCGTTGTGCAATTGTTTTAACCGATAAACAGGAGCTGTTCTCGCAATAATTTTTTGTGCATTTTACGTACAAACAGCTTTGAATAACGAAAATAAAACATCTTTGAATAACGAAAATAAAAATTGTTGGTTTTGATAATATTTGGTTTTCATGTGGTGAAACCTCAAAAAAAAAATCGGTTTTCTTAAACAAGAATTATTCCTCCAAAAAGCTGCCGTCAAATCTTGTAATTGCGAGCTTTCGTTGTAAACACGTTGTAAACACAACGAAAGCTCGCAATTACAAGATTTGACGGCAGCTTTTTGGAGGAATAATTTTAACGACAACAATATGGTCCTTCGAACCGGGATCATTTTCAGCGTTACGCAACGAAACAATTGTTCGCCTTGGAAAATGTGCACACACACATGCCTTGTAGGATATGAAAGTGACCACTCTAAGAATATCGTGTGTGTGTGTGTGCGCGCACCGGTCAATTATGTATGTAGGTGCAATGCAATTCGCGTA
Source organism: Ocypus olens (assembly GCA_910593695.2). Lineage (NCBI taxonomy): Eukaryota > Metazoa > Arthropoda > Insecta > Coleoptera > Staphylinidae > Ocypus > Ocypus olens. The sequence goes on along the minus strand of OU343055.1, from coordinate 1,103,851 downwards.
ATTTATTGTTATTATCCAATAAAAGCAGCGGATAGAGCGTTTATGGATTTTTTGTCGAATCGATGCGAGCGCTAAGAGCGCAAAGCCAGATCGGTTTTCGAAAGGAGCGCGGCCTTTGCGATTGTTTACACTCCATAAATCGTATTGTTGTGCTCGGCAACTAATGGAGTAATGAGCTTTTCGATTGTCTTTTTTTCCATTTCTCGCGCGTTGCGTTTCAGTGATTAATCGCGTTCGCCTTGACACCCACGCGCGATTCGATTTCGGTTTACCGATTATGAATGGATGGTGATTGTAGTCTTCGCGGTTGAGGATTTCCGCGTAAACTTGATGCTTCAAAAAAAAACTGCAACGATAATTGCTTAGAAAACTCGGCAGAATTTCAATCCGAAAACGTTTTTTTTTTTTAAACTGTACCAGCCGTTTCTCTGCGGCCGTATGCTTTACATAATCCACTCGGTGTGTAAATAGAACAGGTAGAAATTATAATGGAGCGGTTTGTTTTTACTTTTTACTTTTTATTTTGCGCCCGTAACAATAGAAAGTTGCCGTTCGAATGCATGTTTCACGTGTAACATGGTGTAAATGCATGTAATATTCTAAGTAAGCGTTCTTATATTATGTCATTAAAACAATCATGTCTCGCGATTTGTAATGCTAGAAGGAAAAGATTTTGTTCAGCAAAGAAAACTCGAAAATGGAAAAAAATCGAAAAAATCAACTTTCTTTAAAATCATCGTAGACTTTTATGTAATACCTTTTATTTCATCAGAAGAACGAGATAAAACGATTGCCGTTAAAAAATTTTACCCAGAGAAAATTGCAAAAAAGTTAGCAAGTCACGATGAACTTTATGGAGAAATTTTGAAAAAAGTCGATTTTTTCATACTTTGAACGGCTGTTGCGGCCGAACGAAGAATCCAAATTGAACGCGGATTGCAAATCTGTGTTCCTCGTGTGTCAATTAGTCGGATTTGATTAAAATTGGCGATTTTTTATTTTTGACAAAAACCCGAAATTTTATCCAAGGGTCCCCCCTTCTTACTTTTTAAGAAAAATTGCACTAAATTGCATTTCCTGAAGAAACCACTGGTTGGATCCGGGGTTTCTTGACGTCACTCGAAAGATCGCTTCAAGACGCTTCAGAAAATGTACTTTCGCAAGAACAAATGTCAATTTTAAGGCCGTGACGCGTCAGCAAAGAAAACTCGAAAATGGAAAAAATCGAAAAAATCAACTTTCTTTAAAATCATCGTAGACGCTTGTGTTTTACCATTTTTTTCATCAGAAGAACGAGATAAAACGATTGGCGTTAAAAAATTTCATCCAGAGAAAATTGCAAAAAAGTTAGCAAGTCACCATGAACTTTATGGAGAAATTTTGAAAAAAGTCGATTTTTTCAAACTTTGAACGGGTGTAGCGGCCGAACGAAGAATCCAATTTGAACGCGGATTGCAAATCTGTGTTCCTCGTGTGTCAATTAGTCGGATTTGATTAAAATTGGCGATATTTTATTTTTGGCAAAAACCCGAAATTTCATCCAAGGGTCCCCCCTTCTTACTTTTTAACAAAAATTGCATTAAAAATGATTTCCTGAAGAAACCACTGGTTGGATCCGGGGTTTCTTGACGTCACTCGAAAGATCGCTTCAAGACGCTTCAGAAAATGTACTTTCGCAAGAACAAATGTCAATTTTAAGGCCGTGACGCGTCAGCAAAGAAAACTCGAAAATGGAAAAAATCGAAAAAATCAACTTTCTTTAAAATCATCGTAGACGCTTGTGTTTTACCATTTTTTTCATCAGAAGAACGAGATAAAACGATTGGCGTTAAAAAATTTCATCCAGAGAAAATTGCAAAAAAGTTAGCAAGTCACCATGAACTTTATGGAGAAATTTTGAAAAAAGTCGATTTTTTCAAACTTTGAACGGCTGTAGCGGCCGAACGAAGAATCCAATTTGAACGCGGATTGCAAATCTGTGTTCCTCGTGTGTCAATTAGTCGGATTTGATTAAAATTGGCGATATTTTATTTTTGGCAAAAACCCGAAATTTCATCCAAGGGTCCCCCCTTCTTACTTTTTAACAAAAATTGCATTAAAAATGATTTCCTGAAGAAACCACTGGTTGGATCCGGGGTTTCTTGACGTCACTCGAAAGATCGCTTCAAGACGCTTCAGAAAATCTACTTTCGCAGAAACAAATGTCAATTTTAAGGCCGTGACGCGTCAGCAAAGAAAACTCGAAAATGGAAAAAATCGAAAAAATCAACTTTCTTTAAAATCATCGTAGACGCTTGTGTTTTACCATTTTTTTCATCAGAAGAACGAGATAAAACGATTGGCGTTAAAAAATTTTACCCAGAGAAAATTGCAAAAAAGTTAGCAAGTCACGATGAACTTTATGGAGAAATTTTGAAAAAAGTCGATTTTTTCATACTTTGAACGGCTGTAGCGGCCGAACGAAGAATCCAATTTGAACGCGGATTGCAAATCTGTGTTCCTCGTGTGTCAATTAGTCGGATTTGATTAAAATTGGCGATTTTTTATTTTTGACAAAAACCCGAAATTTTATCCAAGGGTCCCCCCTTCTTACTTTTTAAGAAAAATTGCACTAAATTGCATTTCCTGAAGAAACCACTGTTGGATCCGGGGTTTTTTTAAGGCCGTGACGCGTCAGCAAAGAAAACTCGAAAATGGAAAAAATCGAAAAAATCAACTTTCTTTAAAATCATCGTAGACGCTTGTGTTTTACCATTTTTTTCATCAGAAGAACGAGATAAAACGATTGGTGTTAAAAAAATTTACCCAGAGAAAATTGCAAAAAAGTTAGCAAGTCACCATGAACTTTATGGAGAAATTTTGAAAAAAGTCGATTTTTTCATACTTTGAACGGCTGTAGCGGCCGAACGAAGAATCCAATTTGAACGCGGATTGCAAATCTGTGTTCCTCGTGTGTCAATTAGTCGGATTTGATTAAAATTGGCGATTTTTTATTTTTGACAAAAACCCGAAATTTTATCCAAGGGTCCCCCCTTCTTACTTTTTAAGAAAAATTGCACTAAATTGCATTTCCTGAAGAAACCACTGGTTGGATCCGGGGTTTCTTGACGTCACTCGAAAGATCGCTTCAAGACGCTTCAGAAAATGTACTTTCGCAAGAACAAATGTCAATTTTAAGGCCGTGACGCGTCAGCAAAGAAAACTCGAAAATGGAAAAAATCGAAAAAATCAACTTTCTTTAAAATCATCGTAGACGCTTGTGTTTTACCATTTTTTTCATCAGAAGAACGAGATAAAACGATTGGCGTTAAAAAATTTTACCCAGAAAAAATTGCAAAAAAGTTAGCAAGTCACCATGAACTTTATGGAGAAATTTTGAAAAAAGTCGATTTTTTCATACTTTGAACGGCTGTAGCGGCCGAACGAAGAATCCAATTTGAACGCGGATTGCAAATCTGTGTTCCTCGTGTGTCAATTAGTCGGATTTGATTAAAATTGGCGATTTTTTATTTTTGACAAAAACCCGAAATTTTATCCAAGGGTCCCCCCTTCTTACTTTTTAAGAAAAATTGCACTAAATTGCATTTCCTGAAGAAACCACTGGTTGGATCCGGGGTTTCTTGACGTCACTCGAAAGATCGCTTCAAGACGCTTCAGAAAATGTACTTTCGCAAGAACAAATGTCAATTTTAAGGCCGTGACGCGTCAGCAAAGAAAACTCGAAAATGGAAAAAATCGAAAAAATCAACTTTCTTTAAAATCATCGTAGACGCTTGTGTTTTACCATTTTTTTCATCAGAAGAACGAGATAAAACGATTGGCGTTAAAAAATTTTACCCAGAAAAAATTGCAAAAAAGTTAGCAAGTCACCATGAACTTTATGGAGAAATTTTGAAAAAAGTCGATTTTTTCATACTTTGAACGGCTGTAGCAACCGAACGAAGAATCCAATTTGAACGCGGATTGCAAATCTGTGTTCCTCGTGTGTCAATTAGTCGGATTTGATTAAAATTGGGAATTTTTTATTTTTGACAAAAACCCGAAATTTTATCCAAGGGTCCCCCCTTCTTACTTTTTAAGAAAAATTGCACTAAATTGCATTTCCTGAAGAAACCACTGGTTGGATCCGGGGTTTCTTGACGTCACTCGAAAGATCGCTTCAAGACGCTTCAGAAAATGTACTTTCGCAGAAACAAAAGTCAATTTTAAGGCCGTGACGCGTCAGCAAAGAAAACTCGAAAATGGAAAAAATCGAAAAAATCAACTTTCTTTAAAATCATCGTAGACGCTTGTGTTTTACCATTTTTTTCATCAGAAGAACGAGATAAAACGATTGGCGTTAAAAAATTTTACCCAGAAAAAATTGCAAAAAAGTTAGCAAGTCACCATGAACTTTATGGAGAAATTTTGAAAAAAGTCGATTTTTTCATACTTTGAACGGCTGTAGCAACCGAACGAAGAATCCAATTTGAACGCGGATTGCAAATCTGTGTTCCTCGTGTGTCAATTAGTCGGATTTGATTAAAATTGGCGATTTTTTATTTTTGACAAAAACCCGAAATTTTATCCAAGGGTCCCCCCTTCTTACTTTTTAAGAAAAATTGCACTAAATTGCATTTCCTGAAGAAACCACTGGCTGGATCCGGGGTTTCTTGACGTCACTCGAAAGATCGCTTCAAGACGCTTCAGAAAATGTACTTTCGCAGAAACAAAAGTCAATTTTAAGGCCGTGACGCGTCAGCAAAGAAAACTCGAAAATGGAAAAAATCGAAAAAATCAACTTTCTTTAAAATCATCGTAGACGCTTGTGTTTTACCATTTTTTTCATCAGAAGAACGAGATAAAACGATTGGCGTTAAAAAATTTTACCCAGAAAAAATTGCAAAAAAGTTAGCAAGTCACCATGAACTTTATGGAGAAATTTTGAAAAAAGTCGATTTTTTCATACTTTGAACGGCTGTAGCAACCGAACGAAGAATCCAATTTGAACGCGGATTGCAAATCTGTGTTCCTCGTGTGTCAATTAGTCGGATTTGATTAAAATTGGCGATTTTTTATTTTTGACAAAAACCCGAAATTTTATCCAAGGGTCCCCCCTTCTTATTTTTTAAGAAAAATTGCACTAAATTGCATTTCCTGAAGAAACCACTGGCTGGATCCGGGGTTTCTTGACGTCACTCGAAAGATCGCTTCAAGACGCTTCAGAAAATGTACTTTCGCAAGAACAAATGTCAATTTTAAGGCCGTGACGCGTCAGCAAAGAAAACTCGAAAATGGAAAAAATCGAAAAAATCAACTTTCTTTAAAATCATCGTAGACGCTTGTGTTTTACCATTTTTTTCATCAGAAGAACGAGATAAAACGATTGGCGTTAAAAAATTTCATCCAGAGAAAATTGCAAAAAAGTTAGCAAGTCACCATGAACTTTATGGAGAAATTTTGAAAAAAGTCGATTTTTTCATACTTTGAACGGCTGTAGCGGCCGAACGAAGAATCCAATTTGAACGCGGATTGCAAATCTGTGTTCCTCGTGTGTCAATTAGTCGGATTTGATTAAAATTGGCGATTTTTTATTTTTGACAAAAACCCGAAATTTCATCCAAGGGTCCCCCCTTCTTACTTTTTAACAAAAATTGCACTAAATTGCATTTCCTGAAGAAACCACTGGTTGGATCCGGGGTTTCTTGACGTCACTCGAAAGATCGCTTCAAGACGCTTCAGAAAATGTACTTTCGCAGAAACAAAAGTCAATTTTAAGGCCGTGACGCGTCAGCAAAGAAAACTCGAAAATGGAAAAAATCGAAAAAATCAACTTTCTTTAAAATCATCGTAGACGCTTGTGTTTTACCATTTTTTTCATCAGAAGAACGAGATAAAACGATTGGCGTTAAAAAATTTTACCCAGAGAAAATTGCAAAAAAGTTAGCAAGTCACGATGAACTTTATGGAGAAATTTTGAAAAAAGTCGATTTTTTCATACTTTGAACGGCTGTAGCGGCCGAACGAAGAATCCAATTTGAACGCGGATTGCAAATCTGTGTTCCTCGTGTGTCAATTAGTCGGATTTGATTAAAATTGGCGATTTTTTATTTTTGACAAAAACCCGAAATTTTATCCAAGGGTCCCCCCTTCTTACTTTTTAAGAAAAATTGCACTAAATTGCATTTCCTGAAGAAACCACTGTTGGATCCGGGGTTTTTTTAAGGCCGTGACGCGTCAGCAAAGAAAACTCGAAAATGGAAAAAATCGAAAAAATCAACTTTCTTTAAAATCATCGTAGACGCTTGTGTTTTACCATTTTTTTCATCAGAAGAACGAGATAAAACGATTGGTGTTAAAAAAATTTACCCAGAGAAAATTGCAAAAAAGTTAGCAAGTCACCATGAACTTTATGGAGAAATTTTGAAAAAAGTCGATTTTTTCATACTTTGAACGGCTGTAGCGGCCGAACGAAGAATCCAATTTGAACGCGGATTGCAAATCTGTGTTCCTCGTGTGTCAATTAGTCGGATTTGATTAAAATTGGCGATTTTTTATTTTTGACAAAAACCCGAAATTTTATCCAAGGGTCCCCCCTTCTTACTTTTTAAGAAAAATTGCACTAAATTGCATTTCCTGAAGAAACCACTGGTTGGATCCGGGGTTTCTTGACGTCACTCGAAAGATCGCTTCAAGACGCTTCAGAAAATGTACTTTCGCAAGAACAAATGTCAATTTTAAGGCCGTGACGCGTCAGCAAAGAAAACTCGAAAATGGAAAAAATCGAAAAAATCAACTTTCTTTAAAATCATCGTAGACGCTTGTGTTTTACCATTTTTTTCATCAGAAGAACGAGATAAAACGATTGGCGTTAAAAAATTTTACCCAGAAAAAATTGCAAAAAAGTTAGCAAGTCACCATGAACTTTATGGAGAAATTTTGAAAAAAGTCGATTTTTTCATACTTTGAACGGCTGTAGCGGCCGAACGAAGAATCCAATTTGAACGCGGATTGCAAATCTGTGTTCCTCGTGTGTCAATTAGTCGGATTTGATTAAAATTGGCGATTTTTTATTTTTGACAAAAACCCGAAATTTTATCCAAGGGTCCCCCCTTCTTACTTTTTAAGAAAAATTGCACTAAATTGCATTTCCTGAAGAAACCACTGGTTGGATCCAGGGTTTCTTGACGTCACTCGAAAGATCGCTTCAAGACGCTTCAGAAAATGTACTTTCGCAAGAACAAATGTCAATTTTAAGGCCGTGACGCGTCAGCAAAGAAAACTCGAAAATGGAAAAAATCGAAAAAATCAACTTTCTTTAAAATCATCGTAGACGCTTGTGTTTTACCATTTTTTTCATCAGAAGAACGAGATAAAACGATTGGCGTTAAAAAATTTTACCCAGAAAAAATTGCAAAAAAGTTAGCAAGTCACCATGAACTTTATGGAGAAATTTTGAAAAAAGTCGATTTTTTCATACTTTGAACGGCTGTAGCAACCGAACGAAGAATCCAATTTGAACGCGGATTGCAAATCTGTGTTCCTCGTGTGTCAATTAGTCGGATTTGATTAAAATTGGCGATTTTTTATTTTTGACAAAAACCCGAAATTTTATCCAAGGGTCCCCCCTTCTTACTTTTTAAGAAAAATTGCACTAAATTGCATTTCCTGAAGAAACCACTGGTTGGATCCGGGGTTTCTTGACGTCACTCGAAAGATCGCTTCAAGACGCTTCAGAAAATGTACTTTCGCAAGAACAAATGTCAATTTTAAGGCCGTGACGCGTCAGCAAAGAAAACTCGAAAATGGAAAAAATCGAAAAAATCAACTTTCTTTAAAATCATCGTAGACGCTTGTGTTTTACCATTTTTTTCATCAGAAGAACGAGATAAAACGATTGGCGTTAAAAAATTTTACCCAGAAAAAATTGCAAAAAAGTTAGCAAGTCACCATGAACTTTATGGAGAAATTTTGAAAAAAGTCGATTTTTTCATACTTTGAACGGCTGTAGCAACCGAACGAAGAATCCAATTTGAACGCGGATTGCAAATCTGTGTTCCTCGTGTGTCAATTAGTCGGATTTGATTAAAATTGGGAATTTTTTATTTTTGACAAAAACCCGAAATTTTATCCAAGGGTCCCCCCTTCTTACTTTTTAAGAAAAATTGCACTAAATTGCATTTCCTGAAGAAACCACTGGTTGGATCCGGGGTTTCTTGACGTCACTCGAAAGATCGCTTCAAGACGCTTCAGAAAATGTACTTTCGCAGAAACAAAAGTCAATTTTAAGGCCGTGACGCGTCAGCAAAGAAAACTCGAAAATGGAAAAAATCGAAAAAATCAACTTTCTTTAAAATCATCGTAGACGCTTGTGTTTTACCATTTTTTTCATCAGAAGAACGAGATAAAACGATTGGCGTTAAAAAATTTTACCCAGAAAAAATTGCAAAAAAGTTAGCAAGTCACCATGAACTTTATGGAGAAATTTTGAAAAAAGTCGATTTTTTCATACTTTGAACGGCTGTAGCAACCGAACGAAGAATCCAATTTGAACGCGGATTGCAAATCTGTGTTCCTCGTGTGTCAATTAGTCGGATTTGATTAAAATTGGCGATTTTTTATTTTTGACAAAAACCCGAAATTTTATCCAAGGGTCCCCCCTTCTTACTTTTTAAGAAAAATTGCACTAAATTGCATTTCCTGAAGAAACCACTGGCTGGATCCGGGGTTTCTTGACGTCACTCGAAAGATCGCTTCAAGACGCTTCAGAAAATGTACTTTCGCAAGAACAAATGTCAATTTTAAGGCCGTGACGCGTCAGCAAAGAAAACTCGAAAATGGAAAAAATCGAAAAAATCAACTTTCTTTAAAATCATCGTAGACGCTTGTGTTTTACCATTTTTTTCATCAGAAGAACGAGATAAAACGATTGGCGTTAAAAAATTTCATCCAGAGAAAATTGCAAAAAAGTTAGCAAGTCACCATGAACTTTATGGAGAAATTTTGAAAAAAGTCGATTTTTTCATACTTTGAACGGCTGTAGCGGCCGAACGAAGAATCCAATTTGAACGCGGATTGCAAATCTGTGTTCCTCGTGTGTCAATTAGTCGGATTTGATTAAAATTGGCGATTTTTTATTTTTGACAAAAACCCGAAATTTCATCCAAGGGTCCCCCCTTCTTACTTTTTAACAAAAATTGCACTAAATTGCATTTCCTGAAGAAACCACTGGTTGGATCCGGGGTTTCTTGACGTCACTCGAAAGATCGCTTCAAGACGCTTCAGAAAATGTACTTTCGCAGAAACAAAAGTCAATTTTAAGGCCGTGACGCGTCAGCAAAGAAAACTCGAAAATGGAAAAAATCGAAAAAATCAACTTTCTTTAAAATCATCGTAGACGCTTGTGTTTTACCATTTTTTTCATCAGAAGAACGAGATAAAACGATTGGCGTTAAAAAATTTCATCCAGAGAAAATTGCAAAAAAGTTAGCAAGTCACCATGAACTTTATGGAGAAATTTTGAAAAAAGTCGATTTTTTCATACTTTGAACGGTTGTAGCAACCGAACGAAGAATCCAATTTGAACGCGGATTGCAAATCTGTGTTCCTCGTGTGTCAATTAGTCGGATTTGATTAAAATTGGGAATTTTTTATTTTTGACAAAAACCCGAAATTTTATCCAAGGGTCCCCCCTTCTTACTTTTTAAGAAAAATTGCACTAAATTGCATTTCCTGAAGAAACCACTGGTTGGATCCGGGGTTTCTTGACGTCACTCGAAAGATCGCTTCAAGACGCTTCAGAAAATGTACTTTCGCAAGAACAAATGTCAATTTTAAGGCCGTGACGCGTCAGCAAAGAAAACTCGAAAATGGAAAAAATCGAAAAAATCAACTTTCTTTAAAATCATCGTAGACGCTTGTGTTTTACCATTTTTTTCATCAGAAGAACGAGATAAAACGATTGGCGTTAAAAAATTTCATCCAGAGAAAATTGCAAAAAAGTTAGCAAGTCATCCTGAACTTTATGGAGAAATTTTGAAAAAAGTCGATTTTTTCATACTTTGAACGGCTGTAGCGGCCGAACGAAGAATCCAATTTGAACGCGGATTGCAAATCTGTGTTCCTCGTGTGTCAATTAGTCGGATTTGATTAAAATTGGCGATTTTTTATTTTTGACAAAAACCCGAAATTTCATCCAAGGGTCCCCCCTTCTTACTTTTTAACAAAAATTGCACTAAATTGCATTTCCTGAAGAAACCACTGGTTGGATCCGGGGTTTCTTGACGTCACTCGAAAGATCGCTTCAAGACGCTTCAGAAAATGTACTTTCGCAGAAACAAAAGTCAATTTTAAGGCCGTGACGCGTCAGCAAAGAAAACTCGAAAATGGAAAAAATCGAAAAAATCAACTTTCTTTAAAATCATCGTAGACGCTTGTGTTTTACCATTTTTTTCATCAGAAGAACGAGATAAAACGATTGGCGTTAAAAAATTTCATCCAGAGAAAATTGCAAAAAAGTTAGCAAGTCACCATGAACTTTATGGAGAAATTTTGAAAAAAGTCGATTTTTTCATACTTTGAACGGTTGTAGCAACCGAACGAAGAATCCAATTTGAACGCGGATTGCAAATCTGTGTTCCTCGTGTGTCAATTAGTCGGATTTGATTAAAATTGGGAATTTTTTATTTTTGACAAAAACCCGAAATTTTATCCAAGGGTCCCCCCTTCTTACTTTTTAAGAAAAATTGCACTAAATTGCATTTCCTGAAGAAACCACTGGTTGGATCCGGGGTTTCTTGACGTCACTCGAAAGATCGCTTCAAGACGCTTCAGAAAATGTACTTTCGCAGGAACAAATGTCAATTTTAAGGCCGTGACGCGTCAGCAAAAAAAACTCGAAAATGGAAAAAATCGAAAAAATCAACTTTCTTAATAATCATCGTAGACGCTTGTGTTTTACCATTTTTTTCATCAGAAGAACGAGATAAAACGATTGGCGTTAAAAAATTTCATCCAGAGAAAATTGCAAAAAAGTTAGCAAGTCATCCTGAACTTTATGGAGAAATTTTGAAAAAAGTCGATTTTTTCATACTTTGAACGGCTGTAGCGGCCGAACGAAGAATCCAATTTGAACGCGGATTGCAAATCTGTGTTCCTCGTGTGTCAATTAGTCGGATTTGATTAAAATTGGCGATTTTTTATTTTTGACAAAAACCCGAAATTTTATCCAAGGGTCCCCCCTTCTTACTTTTTAAGAAAAATTGCACTAAATTGCATTTCCTGAAGAAACCACTGGTTGGATCCGGGGTTTCTTGACGTCACTCGAAAGATCGCTTCAAGACGCTTCAGAAAATGTACTTTCGCAAGAACAAATGTCAATTTTAAGCCCGTGACGCGTCAGCAAAAAAACTCGAAAATGGAAAAAATCGAAAAAATCAACTTTCTTTAAAATCATCGTAGACGCTTGTGTTTTACCATTTTTTTCATCAGAAGAACGAGATAAAACGATTGGCGTTAAAAAATTTTACCCAGAAAAAATTGCAAAAAAGTTAGCAAGTCACCATGAACTTTATGGAGAAATTTTGAAAAAAGTCGATTTTTTCATACTTTGAACGGCTGTAGCGGCCGAACGAAGAATCCAATTTGAACGCGGATTGCAAATCTGTGTTCCTCGTGTGTCAATTAGTCGGATTTGATTAAAATTGGGAATTTTTTATTTTTGACAAAAACCCGAAATTTTATCCAAGGGTCCCCCCTTCTTACTTTTTAAGAAAAATTGCACTAAATTGCATTTCCTGAAGAAACCACTGGTTGGATCCGGGGTTTCTTGACGTCACTCGAAAGATCGCTTCAAGACGCTTCAGAAAATGTACTTTCGCAAGAACAAATGTCAATTTTAAGGCCGTGACGCGTCAGCAAAGAAAACTCGAAAATGGAAAAAATCGAAAAAATCAACTTTCTTTAAAATCATCGTAGACGCTTGTGTTTTACCATTTTTTTCATCAGAAGAACGAGATAAAACGATTGGCGTTAAAAAATTTTACCCAGAAAAAATTGCAAAAAAGTTAGCAAGTCACCATGAACTTTATGGAGAAATTTTGAAAAAAGTCGATTTTTTCATACTTTGAACGGCTGTAGCAACCGAACGAAGAATCCAATTTGAACGCGGATTGCAAATCTGTGTTCCTCGTGTGTTAATTAGTCGGATTTGATTAAAATTGGCGATTTTTTATTTTTGACAAAAACCCGAAATTTTATCCAAGGGTCCCCCCTTCTTATTTTTTAAGAAAAATTGCACTAAATTGCATTTCCTGAAGAAACCACTGGTTGGATCCGGGGTTTCTTGACGTCACTCGAAAGATCGCTTCAAGACGCTTCAGAAAATGTACTTTCGCAGAAACAAAAGTCAATTTTAAGGCCGTGACGCGTCAGCAAAGAAAACTCGAAAATGGAAAAAATCGAAAAAATCAACTTTCTTTAAAATCATCGTAGACGCTTGTGTTTTACCATTTTTTTCATCAGAAGAACGAGATAAAACGATTGGCGTTAAAAAATTTCATCCAGAGAAAATTGCAAAAAAGTTAGCAAGTCACCATGAACTTTATGGAGAAATTTTGAAAAAAGTCGATTTTTTCATACTTTGAACGGTTGTAGCAACCGAACAAAGAATCCAATTTGAACGCGGATTGCAAATCTGTGTTCCTCGTGTGTCAATTAGTCGGATTTGATTAAAATTGGCGATTTTTTATTTTTGACAAAAACCCGAAATTTCATCCAAGGGTCCCCCCTTCTTACTTTTTCACAAAAATTGCATTAAATTGCATTTCCTGAAGAAACCACTGGTTGGATCCGGGGTTTCTTGACGTCACTCGAAAGATCGCTTCAAGACGCTTCAGAAAATGTACTTTCGCAGGAACAAATGTCAATTTTAAGGCCGTGACGCGTCAGCAAAAAAAACTTGAAAATGGAAAAAATCGAAAAAATCAACTTTCTTAATAATCATCGTAGACGCTTGTGTTTTACCATTTTTTTCATCAGAAGAACGAGATAAAACGATTGGCGTTAAAAAATTTCATCCAGAGAAAATTGCAAAAAAGTTAGCAAGTCACCATGAACTTTATGGAGAAATTTTGAAAAAAGTCGATTTTTTCATACTTTGAACGGCTGTAGCGGCCGAACGAAGAATCCAATTTGAACGCGGTTTGCAAATCTGTGTTCCTCGTGTGTCAATTAGTCGGATTTGATTAAAATTGGGAATTTTTTATTTTTGACAAAAACCCGAAATTTTATCCAAGGGTCCCCCCTTCTTACTTTTTAAGAAAAATTGCACTAAATTGCATTTCCTGAAGAAACCACTGGTTGGATCCGGGGTTTCTTGACGTCACTCGAAAGATCGCTTCAAGACGCTTCAGAAAATGTACTTTCGCAGAAACAAAAGTCAATTTTAAGGCCGTGACGCGTCAGCAAAGAAAACTCGAAAATGGAAAAAATCGAAAAAATCAACTTTCTTTAAAATCATCGTAGACGCTTGTGTTTTACCATTTTTTTCATCAGAAGAACGAGATAAAACGATTGGCGTTAAAAAATTTCATCCAGAGAAAATTGCAAAAAAGTTAGCAAGTCACCATGAACTTTATGGAGAAATTTTGAAAAAAGTCGATTTTTTCATACTTTGAACGGTTGTAGCAACCGAACAAAGAATCCAATTTGAACGCGGATTGCAAATCTGTGTTCCTCGTGTGTCAATTAGTCGGATTTGATTAAAATTGGCGATTTTTTATTTTTGACAAAAACCCGAAATTTCATCCAAGGGTCCCCCCTTCTTACTTTTTCACAAAAATTGCATTAAATTGCATTTCCTGAAGAAACCACTGGTTGGATCCGGGGTTTCTTGACGTCACTCGAAAGATCGCTTCAAGACGCTTCAGAAAATGTACTTTCGCAGGAACAAATGTCAATTTTAAGGCCGTGACGCGTCAGCAAAAAAAACTTGAAAATGGAAAAAATCGAAAAAATCAACTTTCTTTAAAATCATCGTAGACGCTTGTGTTTTACCATTTTTTTCATCAGAAGAACGAGATAAAACGATTGGCGTTAAAAAATTTCATCCAGAGAAAATTGCAAAAAAGTTAGCAAGTCACCATGAACTTTATGGAGAAATTTTGAAAAAAGTCGATTTTTTCATACTTTGAACGGCTGTAGCGGCCGAACGAAGAATCCAATTTGAACGCGGATTGCAAATCTGTGTTCCTCGTGTGTCAATTAGTCGGATTTGATTAAAATTGGGAATTTTTTATTTTTGACAAAAACCCGAAATTTTATCCAAGGGTCCCCCCTTCTTACTTTTTAAGAAAAATTGCACTAAATTGCATTTCCTGAAGAAACCACTGGTTGGATCCGGGGTTTCTTGACGTCACTCGAAAGATCGCTTCAAGACGCTTCAGAAAATGTACTTTCGCAAGAACAAAAGTCAATTTTAAGGCCGTGACGCGTCAGCAAAGAAAACTCGAAAATGGAAAAAATCGAAAAAATCAACTTTCTTTAAAATCATCGTAGACGCTTGTGTTTTACCATTTTTTTCATCAGAAGAACGAGATAAAACGATTGGCGTTAAAAAATTTCATCCAGAGAAAATTGCAAAAAAGTTAGCAAGTCACCATGAACTTTATGGAGAAATTTTGAAAAAAGTCGATTTTTTCATACTTTGAACGGCTGTAGCGGCCGAACGAAGAATCCAATTTGAACGCGGATTGCAAATCTGTGTTCCTCGTGTGTCAATTAGTCGGATTTGATTAAAATTGGCGATTTTTTATTTTTGACAAAAACCCGAAATTTCATCCAAGGGTCCCCCCTTCTTACTTTTTAACAAAAATTGCACTAAATTGCATTTCCTGAAGAAACCACTGGTTGGATCCGGGGTTTCTTGACGTCACTCGAAAGATCGCTTCAAGACGCTTCAGAAAATGTACTTTCGCAGAAACAAAAGTCAATTTTAAGGCCGTGACGCGTCAGCAAAGAAAACTCGAAAATGGAAAAAATCGAAAAAATCAACTTTCTTTAAAATCATCGTAGACGCTTGTGTTTTACCATTTTTTTCATCAGAAGAACGAGATAAAACGATTGGCGTTAAAAAATTTCATCCAGAGAAAATTGCAAAAAAGTTAGCAAGTCACCATGAACTTTATGGAGAAATTTTGAAAAAAGTCGATTTTTTCATACTTTGAACGGTTGTAGCAACCGAACAAAGAATCCAATTTGAACGCGGATTGCAAATCTGTGTTCCTCGTGTGTCAATTAGTCGGATTTGATTAAAATTGGCGATTTTTTATTTTTGACAAAAACCCGAAATTTCATCCAAGGGTCCCCCCTTCTTACTTTTTCACAAAAATTGCATTAAATTGCATTTCCTGAAGAAACCACTGGTTGGATCCGGGGTTTCTTGACGTCACTCGAAAGATCGCTTCAAGACGCTTCAGAAAATGTACTTTCGCAGGAACAAATGTCAATTTTAAGGCCGTGACGCGTCAGCAAAAAAAACTCGAAAATGGAAAAAATCGAAAAAATCAACTTTCTTAATAATCATCGTAGACGCTTGTGTTTTACCATTTTTTTCATCAGAAGAACGAGATAAAACGATTGGCGTTAAAAAATTTCATCCAGAGAAAATTGCAAAAAAGTTAGCAAGTCACCATGAACTTTATGGAGAAATTTTGAAAAAAGTCGATTTTTTCATACTTTGAACGGCTGTAGCGGCCGAACGAAAAATCGAAAAAATCTACTTTTTTAAATCTCCCAGTTTTTGCGAGAAATCACAACAATACAAACAAATCAGCACACGACAGGGTTCCTTCAAATGAATTACTTATGTTAACCAAAAAAAAAAGTAATGAATTTATGTTGCCTAATTACCAAGTTATTAGAAGAAACGATAATCGATCGAGTTGTTTTTAGAGATAACTCGGTTACCAACGGTGATTTTCGCGTTGTTTTTCACCGGCGCGACGGAAGTGTAATGTTATTACCGTCCAATTATTATCAATTCGCGGCGAAATGAACGGGGAAGGAATTAACGAGAAGATAATAACGAGAGCGCGTTCGCGCCTCGATGTGCGTCCGACCGAAACCGGGCGGACAAGTTCAAAGATGCAATTCATGGCATTTTATGGTTATTACCGACGTAGAAATTGTTATTAATAACAACTGAAAGCGCGAGGAGACCGTTTGAAACGAGAACGAAAAACAAAACACAATCTGTAACGCCTCTAAACTTGAAACTTTCAATCTGGCGCATTTTTTGATATTACAGCGTTACAGCTCTCAATGGTAATAATAATAATAATACCAAATATGTATATATACATCTTTATTTCAGTAACTTTTTCAGTTATTTGTATTTGGTTAGTAACTCCCTGTCTGGGCTATCGACCATCAGTTTTTCTGCCCTGTTTTATAAAAAAAGAAAAAAAAATTGAATAAATATGTATTATACCTAAGATATAATAAAAATAATAGGCAACGACCATCTTTTGTTTACAGTTTTCAAATACACCATAACTTTTCTTTTCAATTTCATTACAATTATTTTATACGATAACATCGATTAGACAAGCGTGGCGTAACAAAAGCGCAACCCGCCCACGCGTTGTCGATTGTTTTTTTTTCTTTTACCGGACCACCCGGTAATTAAATATCATTTTACAGCGTGGCCGGCAATTACCCCCGTTTTCCGTTGGGCAACCGACACATTTTTTCTGCTCGATCGGGTCTCGTGTGAGCGTTTCTCGTTTAATTATTCAGGACAATGGATCTAGTTATTTTATTTTTCAACTGTTTCAAGTACACGTGGGTGAAACGGTTGCACAACCGGCCGCGCTACCAGGATACCTTAGATTACAAGCGTGCCGCTGTTTTGTTTGTGATTTATTATTCTCACGAGATTCGTTTTGCAAGAGGCCGACGAGAGGCGAAGGTTCGGCCATCGGAGAAACAAACGAACGTCGGGTGTGTAGGGGAAAGAAAAAGAGGAAAAGCGTCGGTCGTTCACGAGATATCCACCTATATGTCAAAAAGAAAACAAGTGAACAGGGAATTTTTTATTGTTGAATTATCATCTTGATGGACTCATATATCCGAATTTGAAGTTTTTTTTTTTTCAAAAAACTTTACGCGTTTACGAGATATCCAGCTATATGTCAAAAAAACAAATAAACGACAATTTTTTTTTATTGGTGGATTATCATCTTGGCAGACTCACGAATCCGAATTTGAAGTCATTTTTCAAAAAACTTCAATCGTTTATGAGATATCCAGCTATATGTCAAAAAAACAAATGAACAAATTTTTTTTATTGGTGGTTTATCATGTTGGCAGACTCAGGAATCTGAATTGAAGTCATTTTTCAAAAATACTTTAATCGTTCACGAGATATCCAGCTATATGTCAAAAAACAAATAAACGACAAATTATTTTATTGGTGGATCATCATCTTGGCAGACTCGTGAATCCTAATCTGAAGTCATTTTTCAAAAAACTTTAAGCGTTCGCGAGATATCCACCCATATGTCAAAGAAAAACAAATGAACGAACATTTTTTTATTGGTGGATTATCATCTTAGAAGACTCAGGAATCCGAATTTGAAGTCATTTTTCAAAAAAACTTTAATCATTCATGAGATATTCAGCTATATGTCAAAAAAACAAATGAACGACAATTTTTTTTATTGGTGGATCATCATCTTGGCAGACTCACGAATCCTAATTTAAAGTCATTTTTTAAGAAACTTTAAGCGTTCACGAGATATCCACCTATATGTCAAAAAACAAATGAACGAATTTTTTTTATTGGTACATTATCATCTTAGCAGACTCAGGAATCCGAATTGAAGTCATTTTTCAAAAAAACTCTAATCGTTCACGAGATATCCAGCTATATGTCAAAAAAAACTAATGAACGACAATTTTTTTTATTGGTGGATTATCATCTTGGCAGACTCAGGAATCCGAATTGAAGTCATTTTTCAAAAAAACTCTAATCGTTTACGAGATATCCACCTATATGTCAAAAAACAAATGAACGAAAATTTTTTTATTGGTGGATTTTTATCTTGGCAGACCCAGTAATCCGATTTGAAGTCATTTTTCAAAAAAACTTTGATCGTTCACGAGAAATCCAGCTACATGTCAAAAAACAAATGAACGACAATTTTTTTTATTGGTGGATCATTATCTTGGCAGACTCACGGATCCTAATTTGAAGAATTTTTTCAAGAAACTTTAAGCGTTCACGAGATATCCACCTATATGTCAAAAAACAAATGAACGAAAATTGTTTTATTGGTGGATTATCATCTAGGCAGACTCACGAATCCGAATTTGAAGTCATTTTTTAAAAAACTCTAACCGTTCACGAAATATCCACCTATATGTCAAAAAAACAAATGACCGACAATTTTTTTTATTGGTGGATCATTATCTTGGCAGACTCACGGATCCTAATTTGAAGAATTTTTTCAAGAAACTTTAAGCGTTCACGAGATATCCACCTATATGTCAAAAAACAAATGAACGAAAATTGTTTTATTGGTGGATTATCATCTAGGCAGACTCACGAATCCGAATTTGAAGTCATTTTTTAAAAAACTCTAACCGTTCACGAAATATCCACCTATATGTCAAAAAAACAAATGACCGACAATTTTTTTTATTGGTGAATAAGGACTGACGAATCCTAATTTGAAGTCATTTTTCTAAAAACTTAAAGCGTTCACGAGATATCCAGCTATATGCCAAAAAACAAATGAACGACAAATTTTTTTATTGGTGGATTATCATCTTGGCAGACTCACGAATCCAAATTTGAAGTCATTTTTTAAGGAACTTTAAGCGTTCACAAGATATCCACCTATATGTCAAAAAACAAATGAACGAAATTTTGTTTATTGGTTGATTATCATCTTGGCAGACTCAGGAATCCAAATTGAAGTCATTTTTCAAAAAAACTTTAAACGTTCAAGAGATATCCAGCTATATGTCAAAAAAACAAATGAACGACAAATTTTTTTATTGGTGGATCATCATCTTGGCAGACTCACGAATCCTAATTTGAAGTCATTTTTCAAGAAACTAAGCGTTCACGAGAAGACCTATATGTCAAAAAATAAATGAACGAATTTTTTTTATTCGTGGATTATCATCTTGGCAGACTCAGGAATCCGAATTGAAGTCATTTTTCATAAAAACTTTAATTGTTTACGAGATATCCAGCTATATGTCAAAAAAACAATTGAACGAAAAAAAATTTATTGACGGATTATTATCTAGGCAGACTCACGAATCCGAAGTTGAAGTAAGTTTTCAAAAAACTCTAACCGTTTACGAGATATCCACCAATATGTAAAAAAAACAAATGAACGAAAATTTTTTTATTGGTGAATTATCGTCTTGAAAGACTCACGAATCCGAATTTGAAGTCATTTTTGAAAAAACTCGAACCGTTCACGAGATATCCACCTATATGTAAAAGAAACAAATGAACGAAATTTTTTTTATAGGTGGATTATCATCTTGGCAGACTCACGAATTCGAATTTGAAGTAATTTTTCAAAAAACTCGAACCGTTCAAGAGATATCCACCGATATGTAAAAAAAAACAAATGAACGAAAATTTTTTTATAGGTGGATTATCATCTTGGCAGACTCGCGAATCCGAATTTGACGTAATTTTTCAGAAAACTCAAACCGTTCACGAGATATCCACCTATATGTAAAAAAAAACAAATGAACGAAAATTTTTTTATTGGTGAATTATAATCTTGACGGGCTCGCGAATCCGAATTTGAAGTTGTTTTTTAAAAAACTCGAACCGTTCACGAGATATCCACCTATATGTCAAAAAAAACAAATGAACGATTTTTTTTTTATTGGTGAATTATCATCTTGAAAGACTCACGAATCCGAATTTGAAGTCGTTTTTCAAAAAACTTTAAGCGTTCACGAGATATCCACCTGTATGCAAAAAAGGAACGATTTTATGGGTCAACTGAAATTGCCGACTGCACTGCATTATTCAAATGTTTTCGTGTAACGATAAATCAAGCAACGCCGATTGCCCAACCTTTCCGAAACGATACGTTTCCGTTCGAAGAGTAAAAAAATCGCACATGCGGTGAATTCGACGCCGAAAAAAAAACGAACAGCACGGCGGGTGTTGCAACAACGGCGTTTTCGCGGTGGGTGTTAATAATAAATGGCTCGAATGGTATTTATCGTGGGAAAGAATGGAGATTTATGCGATTTCTGCACAGTCACACAATCTGATCGTAACTCATTCCGAGCCGACGACGACGCCCCGATAACAACACAGATGAATCGCGCGGGATTTTATTGCCGGCACGCCCACGCCGTCGCCATAGTAACCGTGACAATAGTTTATTACAAAAACACTAATTGTTCAAGCGCGAGGAAAAAAGTCCTGTTGGAAAAAAAAGGATTTTGAGGTTAATTCATAATTAATTCACGCTGCTGGCATTAATGGATCGAGTTAACGATGATGGTGAGAATGATAGAAACTCGGATGAGAACAAACTTTGTAGAAGACATTTATGTTGATGAAATTCTTAGTTGCTTCACAAAAAAAAACTGAATTTCGCTACTTCTTTCAAGTCAAAAATTGCATCGAAGACGCTGACGTTGAAGTAATCGGCGTAAAATTCGCTAATTCAAGAAAAAACAAAACGGATATTTCCGTAAAAAAAAATTTTTGAAAAAAAAAATCACGATCACAATACTTTCTCGTACTTCGTAACGGAGAAAGTAAAAAGCTAATTCAAGAAAAATAGGTTGTGGATGCAACAGTTGTAGAAGATGATGCAACAGTTGTGGAAGATGATGCAACAACGATTTAATTCAAAGATATTTTGACACTTTTGACAGTCCCAACGTGCAAAAAAAAATCGCGCCAAATTATAAATTCCGATTTCCAAAGTAAAATAAACATTGACAAAAGTTAGACTTATAATAAATTGTATTACCAGGAACTACAAAACAAATATTTAATACACTAATAATTATAAACATAACACAATTTATCTCTGCGTGATTTATGATTTTATATATCCAATTAACTCGCTAGACAGAAAAAAAAACAACGACCAATTGTTTCGCACATTAAGCCATTCATTTGTCATTTTTTTGCACTTCTAGTTTCGCGTTACTTAATTAAATAAATCGCCATGACTACTACCGAAACACCCAGTTTTCAGCGGCCCGCAGGATTCAGAGCGCGCTCTCGGTCGACCTTGAAGAGCCGTTAGTTCATTTTTTTTTCGCCCGAAAAAGAGAGAGGGAATCGCAACGCGGAAGCTCCGATCCGCTAAATTGATAACATTAGCGTGTGAATTTGTTTTTAACGACCATTAATTAAAAAGCCGAGATATTTTGAAAGTTCGTTTTTTTTTTGTAATTTAATTTTAGTTGGCGATGGTGCACGTGCAGGAATTCAAAGTGGAATGAATTATGCGATAATTACCGATCAATTATTGACGGTATCGGCTTTCTCCCGGTGATTATTTTCAATTTCGATTCGATTAACGCTGATCCAGGAATGTTTTCTCCGGTATTATGCTCTTCATTTATTATTTTTGGAATGGTTTGCCATTTTCTCAGTCCTGAAATATTATTAACGCAACGGATGCACTAATCATCATATCTTAGCGTTAAGCCACTCATAATTGCAATTCAAAAAACTCAATTGTTTTTCGGATTTTTGAGGATAACGCTTGAACGGATGATGGGATCCGGAATTTTTTTCAAGAATCGTGTTGTACCAGTCAACTAGATATAGATAAGCTGAAAAACAGAAATTCGACCTTCAATTGTTTTTCGGTTTTTTGAAGATAACTCTTGTGTGAATGATCGGATTTCAAAAACTCTTCAAGAATCGTGTTGTACTGGTCAACTATATATAGATAAGCTGAAAAACAGAAATTGAACCTTCAATTGTTTTTAGAATTTTTGAAGGTAACTCTTGTACGGATGACGGGATTCGGAAATTTTTTCAGGAATCGTATTGTACCAGTCAACTAGATATAGATAAGATGATAAACAGAAATTCGACCTTCAATTGTTTTTCAGTTTTTTGAGGATAACTCTTGTACGAATGATGGGATTTGGAAGATTTTTCAAGCAAAATATTGCACTGGTCAAATAGATGTAGATAAGATGGAAATAAAATATAATTAGAAATAAAACATTCTGTCATTATCAATGCCCGATAAATAATAACAAATCTAAGCCACTCCACTTCCAACAATCGAACAATAATTGCGATAGTTGACAATAGCATTTTCCACGCTTGATGGCTTTTACAATTCCGCAGTTTACTTTGTTAAAAAAAAAGAAAAAAAACATTGTATGATCACCACTAATTTGCAAATCGGCGCGGCCTTGATTATCCGCCGCGCTTCAATTGTTTAACGAGACTCGATTGTCCATTGTTTACGTGAAAATAAACGGCGCGGCGTGTGTTTGGACCTTCGCACTTGTTTTTTTTTTGTTTCTTGCGTTTCGCAAATTTGTAATTAAATGCATTTTGCATGTCGGTTTTGTTTCAGGTGATAATTATTTCGGGCGTGTCACTTTCTAAAATAACGCCGACACGAAAAAAAACCCGGTGCACTCGAGATTTTGTGTGTTTTTCCACCGTTACAATTAAATTGTGACGAAATTATTGACCTCAATTCGCGCGACAATCTAACTCATTAATTTTTTTCTTTCGGTGTTAAAGTTGGACAAGTAAATTAGCGAAAGGTTTATTTTTATAATTAAAGTACAGTATGATTAATGGTTATTTATTGAAACAATAAAATAGCTTGACAGTAGATGGTTGGCAACCCTATTTATCAGTTATTGTATTTTATTAGATAATTAGTGAAAATCTGTGACATTAAAAATGGTTGGCAACCCTATTTACTGAAAAAAAAAATTATTTGACAAGGAAAACATATTTTTTAGGTTAGGTGGGCGAATCCTATTCCACTTTCTAATCCTTTAAAAATTCACGAACATAACTGCGGACCAGTTTCGATCTCCGTGTGTCTCGTTAGCACTGTATATTCGTTAATACGGAAACGAATAATTACTGAGGAGTTATAAACCTTCCCCATTCCACTTTCTAATCCTTTGAACATAACAAACATAACATAACTGCGGACCAGTTTCGATCTCCTTGTATCTCGTCAGCACTATAAATTCGTTAAATTCGTTAATGCGGAAACGATCAATTATAAATCTTTATATTAACTTCATTGAAAAGATTAAATGTGTGCAACGCTTAAAACAATGGCGTATCTATCCTATTTATCAATTGTTTATCGATCAAGTCTGCATCTGTTTTTAAGAAATACGTTACATTCTCCCGTTTATCGATTGTTTATCGATCAATCTGTTTTAAACAAATTCGTTTCATTCTTCTGATCGAATCTCCGACTTTTGTTTCTTGGCTGCAATAAAAAAAAATAGAATGCGTGACACCGCGGTCATGCATTTGTTACAATTAATAAATAAGCGGACACGTTCGTTGCTCAATTGTCGGCCGTTACGTTCGCTTATATAGTAAATCGATTGAAATGCAAAATTCACTCTAACCTACTTTTAAAGTTACGATTACGATCGCAAAAACTGAACTTTTTTTCTCGAGCTCCGATCGCGTAATGCATTTCTTTTGTACATCCACTTAGCAGGGCTACCAACTGTCGAAAATGAAAATTAAAAAAAAAACACCAGACTGATTGCAATTTTTATTAAAAAAAACTGCTTAGTAGGGTTACCAACTGTCTAAAATGGAAATATAACAAAATGCTAGACTAATTGTATTTTTTATAAAAAAAAAATACTTAGTAAGGTTACCAACTGTCGAAAATGAAAATGAGAAAAAAATTCCAGACCAATTGCAATTTTAATTTTTATAAAAAATATATTTAGTAGGGTTACCAACTGTCGAAAATAAAAACTAAAAAACGCGAAATTAATTGTAATTTTAAATATTATAAAAAAAAAACTACTTAGTAGGGTTACCTACAGTCGAAAATGAAAATTAAAAAAATGCCAGAATAATTGCAATTTTTATAAAAAATTATTCAGTAGAGTTACCAACTGTTAAAAATGAAAATAAAAAAAATGCCAGACTAATTGCAATTTTTATAAAAAAAAAAACTGCCTAGTAGGGTTATCAACAGTCGAAAATGAAAATAAAAAAAATTCCTGACAACTTGCAATTTTAATTTTCATAAAGAAACTACTTATTAGGGTTACCAACACTCGAAAATTAAAATATAAAAAAATGAACTTTGGGTGTTTTACCTGATTTACATCTATTTAACGAGGACAATGCGTTGCCTGAAGAAATTTCCAAATCGGGTCATTTGTTTAAGAGTTATCCTCAAGAAACCGAAAAAAAATTGAAGTTCAAATTTTCGTTTTTCACGTCATCTAAATCTATTTGATGAGAGGATTACGTTTTTTGAAGAATTTTAAAAATCTGGCCATCCGTTGCAGCGTTAGAGCAAAAACATTAAAAAACAATTAAAGGCCGAATTTCCGTTTTTTGCGTTATCTAAACCTATTCGATGGGTGGAATACGTTTTTTGAAGAATTTTTACAATCTGGTTATCCGTTGCTGCATTAACGCAAAAACAATGAAAACCAATTGAAGGCCGAATATCCGTTTTTCACGTTATCTGAATCTACTTGACTAGAGGATTATGTTTTTGGAAGAATTTTCAAAATCTGGCCATCCGTTGCAGCGCTGGCGCAAAAACAGTGAAAAACAATTGAAGGCCAAATTTCTGTTTTTCACGTTATCTGAATCTACTTGACGAGAGGATTACGCTTTTTGAAGAATTTTCAAAATCTGGCCATCCCCTGCTGTATTAACGCAAAAACAATGAAAAACAATTGAGGGTCAAATTTCTGTTTTTTCCATTATCTTAATCTATTTGACGAGTGGATTACGTTTTTGGAAGAATTTTCAAAATTTGGCCATCCCCTGCTGTATTAACGTAACAACAATGAAAAACAATTGAAGGTCAAATTTCTGTTTTTCACATTATCTAAATCTATTCGATGAGTGGAATACGTTTTTTGAAGAATTTTTAAAATCTGGTTATCCGTTGCTGCATTAACGCAAAAGCAATTGAATGCCGAATTTCCGTTTTTTCACGTTATCTGAATCTACTTGACGAGAGGATTACGTTTTTTGAAGAGTTTTCAAAATCTGGCCATCCGTTGCAGCGTTAGCGCAAAAATAATGAAAAACAATAAAAGCCGAATTTCTGTTTTTTGCATTATCTAAATCTATTTGACGAGTGGATTACGTTTTTTGAAGAATTTTCCAAATCCAGCCATCCCCTGCTGTATTAACGCAAAAACAATGAAAAACAATTGAAGGCCGAATATCCGTTTTTCACGTTATCTAAATCTGTTCGATGAGTAGAATACATTTTTTGAAGAATTTTTAAAATCTGGCCATCCGTTGCTGCATTAACGCAAAAACAATGAAAAACAATTGAAGGCCGAATTTCCGTTTTTTACGTTATCTAAATCTGTTCGATGAGTGGAATACGTTTTTTGAAGAATTTTTAAAATCTGGCCATCCGTTGCTGCATTAAAGCAAAAACAATGAAAAACAATTGAAGGCCGAATTTTCGTTTTTCACGTTACCTGAGTCTGTTTGACGAGAAGAGTACGTTTTTTGAAGAATTTTCAAAATCTGGCCATCCGTTCCAGCGTTAGCGCAAAAACAATGAAAAACAATTGAAGGTCGAATTTCCGTTTTTCGCGTTACCTAAATCTATTCGATGAGTGAAATACATTGCTTTAAGTAATTTTAAAATCTGGTTAACCCTTAAAGAGTTATGGAGGCCTAGGAAGGTCCCAGATTGTCGCCAAGGTATATTTCGGTGAAAATTGACACATGGGTCTTTCTCGCAAATAGTTTAAACCCATTGATGTTGGTCCAATTATTGACTTTATTCATGGCTAGTTGGAGTTGCCTCTCTGCTAGCTTCAAAGAGTACGAAGTGCAGTAAATTGTTAGAAATGTTTGGATGCTGATACATTAAAGAGAGTGACACTGAGAACGAAGCCCTGAGGAACCCCATTCTCTTGCGTTTGGAGATCTAACTTTGTATATTGCCTCGTATACCGGATTTATGAAGAGTTTTCAAAATTTCATAGGAGAAAGACACTGGTGGCCATTATGTTGGTAACCGGCTGGTATTAAGCCGGTACTCATTGGTCGCCTCTTACGACCTGCCGAGTGGGCAGCGGGTGTATTCTAACCCCCCACCCGCAGGGGGAACGTTATATTTCGTTTTATTAAACATATTTAATGTTTCTGCAACAAGTGTTTAAAAAGTCATCGTGTGAACAATGCAAAACAATTTTGAATTCAGCAACTCCGTTTATTTCAATCAATTTGATGTTAAGGCGTGAATCATTTGCATATGCAATGATGTTAGAATATATTTATATAACGCATCTCGATAATTAACAGCGAACGATCGTCTTTTGTTTGCAAATTATGACATTTGCAAAGCGCCGCCGCCGTCGATGACACTCGAACATTTAAAATTCAATAAATCATCGTCGTGCGAGAGAGAATCTCGGTAATTATGTTAATCAAAACGGTACAAAGCGATTGTGTATATATATATATATATATATATGTATATATATTAAATCCATTCAATAAAAAATCCTTTGTTCGTTGTGCAACCTGTTCGAGGGTGACATTTATATATTTAAAAAAAATGAAGAATGCGTTGTGTAATTTTTTGCTTGTTTGTTATACGTAACGAATTCGATTGAAGTGAGTCATTAAAAAAAATGCAAATTAAATGGGAATTATAAATGGACGCCCAAAAATTATACATGTAAATAAAGAATTTAAGATGATACAATCAATAAAAAAATATAGCTTTTTTTTTACTTGGACTTTCGCCAATCAGTCACGATATTTTTTTGTAAGTTAACCTTAAATCTAAAATAAGTTGACTGGTGATTTCAAGTTCACAATTGCAAAATTGAATGGTTTAATTCAATTTTTTCTTGCATTCTAAATTTATACATCGGGCGCACGATTTAATTGCGTATTTACAGTTTTTTATTGATGTTCACTCTTGGCAATAAATTTTTATGGGTTTCGCGCGATATCGTATCAATAATTTATAATAAAACCGAAGGTCAGTGCAGGCGACTAATAAACCAACGCCCGAAAATTTCCCACAGACTCTCGATAATAATCTCAATGATAACGATAATTTAAAAAATAAACACTGCGTGACGTCTCGAGGCACGTTCTAATCCATTTTCACTAGCGCTCCCGACATTGGATTGTGGGTGGGCACCATCGTTTCGGCAATGACCTTTTCCGGTAGGTAATTCGAGCTCCACATACCTTTAAATTATTTGACCGCAGAAACTCGAACGTTCTTCAAAAATAGCTCAAGATGAATCATGAATATGATGTTTTTGATGAACTTTATGGAAAATTTGGAAAAAAGTCGACATTTTCAAACTTTGAAAGGCCGTAGCGGCCGAACGAAAAATCCAATTTGAACGCGGATTGCAAATCTGTGTTCCTCGTGTCCTAATTAGTCGGATCTGATTAAAATTTGGGATTTTTTATTTTTGACAAAAACCCGAAATTCTAACCAGCGGTCCCCCCCCCCTACTTACTTTTTCACAAAAATTGCATTAAAAATTATTTCCTGAAGAAACCATTGGTTGGATCCGGGGTTTCTCGACGTCACTTGAAAGATCGCTACAAGACGCTTCAGAAAATGTACTTTCGCAGGAACAAATGTCAATTTAAAGCCCGCGATACGTCAGCAAAGAAAACTCGAAAATGGAAAAAATCGAAAAAATCAACTTTCTTTAAAATCATCGTCGACGCTTGTGTTTTACCTATTTTTTCATCAGATGAACGAGATAAAACGATTGACGTTAAAAAATTTCATCCAGAGAAAATTGCAAAAAAGTTAGCAAGTCACCATGAACTTTATGGAGAAATTTTGAAAAAAGTCGATTTCTTCATACTTTGAAGGGCTGTAGCGGCCGAACGAAGAATCCAATTTGAACGCGGATTGCAAATCTGTGTTCCTCGTGTGTCAATTAGTCGGATCTGATTAAAATTGGTGATTTTTTTTTATTTTTGACAAAAACCCGAAATTCTATCCAAGGGTCCCCCCTTCTTACTTTTTAAGAAAAATTGCATTAAATTGCATTTCCTGAAGAAACCACTGGTTGGATCCGGGGTTTCTTGACGTCACTCGAAAGATCGCTTCAAGACGCTTCAGAAAATGTACTTTCGCAACAACAAGTGTCAATTTGAAGCCCGTGACGCGTCAGCAAAGAAAACTCGAAAATGGAAAAAATCGAAAAAATCAACTTTCTTACTAATCATCGTACACCTTTATGTGATACCTTTTTTTTCATCAGAAGAACGAGATAAAACGATTGGCGTTAAAAAATGTATCTAGGAAAAAATGCAAAAAACTTTATTTTGAAAAAAATTGATTTTTTCGGACTTTGAACGGCCGTAGCAACCATGCGAATAATTGAAGAACAACAAAGTGTATTCCATTTTAATATCTATACATATTGTAAGTATGTCATATACATATTCGAGGTGATTTAAAACCGAATTCGTGAAAGTTTTGCATAGAAGTAAAGAAAAAAAAAGTATTTGAATCGCTAACTAGCAATAGCATTGATTTACGAGCGCGATAAACAACGCGAATTAACGAAAACTGCAACAAAAAAAAGAGACTGATTTCCTTTTACGTTTGAAAAGTAGGAAACGCCCTCAAAAACCAAATCACTTTTACCAAAAATCCTTCTAAGAACAAGCATAAATCAGTTTTGTAATATTTTATCAAATCCGTGCGTCGTGTAATCTGGCACAGATTAATAATTTATTATATAATTGGTTGCAGTTATTTCTGGGGGATTATATCAGACCTAATTCTTTATTTGTTTTACATTAATTTAATTGATTTTAAAGTGAATGTAAAAATTATATATTTTTTATAAAACGTAAAGTTTTGAAATTGAAATTACAAGCATATTTTAATACAATTATTAATTATAAACTTTATAACAGATTAATAGTCTCATTAATCTTACAATATTTGGATGTTTTGTCTTCACAAACGCGATGGAAAATTTAAATGGAAAGAAAAATATGATTGATTATTGAAGCCATTACTTTGTGGTACGAAGGAGGTTGAATAAACACTTTGCTGGTATCGCGAATTTTTGAAAGAAAACGACATTTAAAGATTTTCAACATCGATGGAATTTTTTAAATCATTGAATTCAGGCCGTGCGTTAATTCTGATCCACCGAAAAACAAACGAGCGGGGCGAGGAGGAAGGGCTGCTGTTCTATTCACTTGATCTTGAGTTTGTTTGAGGTTGGTTGAGGTGAAAGGCGTTGTCTGACCTGAGAGACATGCTCGGGGGCTTGGGGCTACCAAACGAACTCCGTTCTCTCCTGACACATTACACATTCACCTGCCAAGGACAGAAGTGCGTTACCAAATTGCAAACACACACACACACACAATACCAACACGATTACATTCACGAAATGCGAAAGAGAAAAAAAAAACATCTGCGATAATTACTCCCCGCGACAATCAACAATGACGGCCAGAAATTGCGAAGTGCTGATTGAAGGATTTCGTCGGTGGTGAAACCACCAATGTCAGGTAATTGGGTAATCGGTAGGAGGAAAAATTTATGCCAAAGTATTTTTATTTATTAGAAAAAAAAAATTAGAGGTTGTTGTTCTCGTGTCGGCTTCATCGTTTCAACCAATCATCATGGCCTTGAATTCTGAAAAGGAAAAAGTTAATTAAGACAGTTATAAAAAACAAACCAGTTATGCTACTGAAAATTAAATTAAAATTGAGGTTAGTTCCAGCAATTATCGAGAGAATAAAAAAATGGCGCAATTGAATTATCGTCAAAAAAAAAAACATAATTGAATGTTAACTTTTTGTAATACAGTTAAAACTTACCTTAAACTAATTCAGTTTTTCTATAATGTTTAAAATAGAACTGAAAACCAAAATAAGAGAAGCATTTGTGGAGGGTAGGATAGAAATTCTTGTCGTAGATATATGAGATATATAAATAAAAATCCATTCCTGGCTTCTTAAATGGATTTTTAAGCTTATTTAAATAATAAAATGCGATTTTTGAAAAAAAAAATTTTTTACTGATTTCTCTTTGATTGTTTAAATTTTTAAACGCTGAAATAATTATTTTCGTATAGATTTGGATAAGATCTTTCTTGTGGTGTATTAGTTTTTCGTATCGCGAGGATAGTTTATCCGTGAAATCCGTTAAAAGCGTTTTTAGAGGATCAATCATTAAAAAAAAAATTGCCAATTTTTCTCAACTGTTAAAATTGGCTACTTTAAAGTGTTTAATGTATGCACTAATTACCTCCAATTTCACCAGAGGAAACCGTTTTTGCTCAAGCTTAAAAGTTTTCGTGTTATTTCGGAAAATTTAAAAAAATATTTTTTTGTCGATTTTTCTCAACTGTCAAAATTGGCTACTTTCAAGTGTTTAACGTATGCACTAAATAGCTACAATTTCATCAGAGAAAACCGTTTTTGCCTAAGTTTAAAAGTTTTCGAGTTATTTCGGAAAATTAAAAAAAAACATTTTTTTCGATTTATCTCAACTGTCAAAATTGG
This sequence comes from Ocypus olens, assembly GCA_910593695.2. Classification (NCBI taxonomy): domain Eukaryota; kingdom Metazoa; phylum Arthropoda; class Insecta; order Coleoptera; family Staphylinidae; genus Ocypus; species Ocypus olens. The sequence continues at coordinate 1,073,103 of OU343055.1, read as the reverse complement.
CTACTTTAAAATGTTTAATGTATGCAGCAAATGTCTCCAATTATTCCAGAGAAAACCGTTTTTGCCTGAGTTTAAAAGTTTTTGAGTTATAGGGGAAAATTAAAAAAAAAAATTTTTTCCAAATTTTTACGTTTTCCATTTCCCTTTGGCAGGCTGTCACGAGTAGTTTAAATTTTTAGATGCTGAAATAATTATTTTCGTATAGATTTCGATTAGATCTTTCTTATGGTGTATACATTTTTAGGATCGCGTGGATAGTTTATCCGTGAAAAAATATTAAAAGCGTTTTTAGGAGGCAAAATCCTTTAAAAAAAAAATTGTCGGTTTTTCGTAACTGTCAAAATTGGCTACTATAAAATGTTTAATGTGTACGTTAATTAGCTCCAATTTCACCAGAGAAAACCGTTTTCGCTTAAGCCTAAAAGTTTTCGAGTTATTGCGTAAAATTAAAAAAATATTTTTTTGTCGATTTTTCTCAACTGTCAAAATTGGCTACTTTAAAGTGTTTGATGTGTGTACTAAATAGCTCTAATTTCACCAGAGTAAACCATTTTTTCCTAAGTTTAAAAGTTTTCGAGTTATTGAGGAAAATTAAAAAAAAAAAATTTCCAAATTTTTACTGTTTTCGATTTCCCTTTATCGGTCTGTCACGAGTTGAGAATACATTTTTAATCGCCGAAATAATTATTTCCGTATAGATTTCAACGAGTTCTGTCTTGTGGTGTATAATTTTTTCGAATCGAGTGGATAGTTTGTCTGTGAAAAAAATATTAATAGCGATTTTTGGGGGTCAAATCCTTGAAAAAAATTTCTCGATTTTTCTCAACTGTCAAAATTGGCTACTTTAAAATGTTTAATGTATGCATTAAATATCTTCAATTTCACCAGAGAAACCCGTTTTTTCCTAAGTTTAAAAGTTTTCGAGTTATAGCAGAAAATTAAAAAAAAAATGTCAAAATTTTTAACGTTTTCGATTTCCCTTTGTCAGAGTATCAAAATTGATTACTTTAAAATGTTTAATGTATGCATTAAATATCTCCAATTTCACCAGAGAAACCCGTTTTTTCCTAAGTTTAATAGTTTTCGAGTTATTGCGGAAAATGAAAAAAAAAATTTTTTTTCAATTTTTCTCAACTGTCAAAATTGGCTACTTTAAAGGTGTATTAAATAATAATAATAATCTTTATTGGTGTTATCAATAACACCAACAACAATATCTGGTGTTTCACCAGAGAAAACCATTTTTGCCTAGGTGTAAAAATGTTCGAGTTATAAAGGAAAATTTAAAAGATATTTTTTTCCAAATTTTTAAGGTTTTCGATTTCCCTTTGTCGGACTGTCACGAGTTCAGAATACATTTTTAAACGCCGAAATAATTGTTTCTGTATAGATTTCAACGAGGTCTGTCTTGTGATGTATAATTTTTTCGACTCGAGTGGATAGTTTGTCTATGAAAAAAAAAATAATAGCGATTTTTGGGGGTCAAATCCTTTAAAAAAAATTTCTCGATTTTTCTCAACTGTCAAAATTGGCTACTTTAAAATTTTTAATGCATGCATTAAATGTCTCCAATTTCACCAGAGAAACCCGTTTTTTCCTAAGTTCAAAAGTTTTCGAGTTATTGCGGAAAATTTAAAAACAATTTTTTTTACAATTTTTCTCAACTCTCAAAATTAGCTACTTTAGAATGCTTAATAAGTGTATTAAATACCTCCAGTTCCACCAGAGGAAACGTAGGTGTAAAAGTGTTCGAGTTATTAAGGCAAATTTAAAAAATATTTTTTTTCAAATTTTTAACGTTCTCGATTTCCCTTTGTCGGTCTGTCGCGAGTTGAGAATAAATTTTTAAACGCCGAAATAATTATTTCCTTATAGGTTTCGATAAGGTCTGTTTTGTGGTGCATACATTTTTTGAATAGCGCGGATAGTTTATCCGTGAAAAAATATTAAAAGTGCTTTTAGAGGGTCAAATCATTAAAAATATTTTTGGCAATTTTTCTCAACAGTCAAAATTAGCTACTTTAAAGTGTTTAATGTATGTATTAAATAGCTCCAATTTCACCAGAGGAAACCGTTTTCGCCTAAGTTTAAAAGTTTCCAAGTTATTAAGGAAAATTAAAAAAATATTTTTTGTCGATTTTTTTCAACAGTGAAAACTGGCTATTTTAAAATATTTAATGTGTACATTAAATAGCTCCAAATTCACCAGAGCAAACCGTTTTTGCCTAAGTTAAAAAGTTTTCCAGTTATTGAGGAAAATTAAAAAAATATGTTTTCAAAATTTTTAACGTTTTTGATTTCGAACCTTCCCAGTCAACTGTTCCCGAGCCATCGGCGTCGATTTCTTCAATCATTTGCTCCAAATCCTGAGGGGTCATCTTTTCATCCAATTCCTTCAGAATCTCCCTGAGCAAATCCGTGCTAATGTATCCCAAACCTAAAATTTAACAACTTTTTTTTTCAATGTAAATCTTATTATTTTTTTGCACCTTCTTTATCGTAAAGTCTGAAGGCATCTTTCAGCTCTCTCAGGATGGCCTCGGTGTCCTCCTCCTCCTCCCCCACGAATCTGGAAGCCAAGTGGGCAAACTCGGGAAAGCTCAGCTCTCCGTTGCCATCGGTGTCGATTTCTTTTACGATTTTCTAGGGAGAAAATAAATCTCAGCAATTGATTTATTTATTATCCGCTTATTTACGTTCAATTCCTCGGCTACCACTTGATGGCCCAACATGTCCAAAATCTGACCGATCATGTCGATTCCGATGTTGCCTTTTTTGTCCAAGTCGAAGGCATCGAAAGTTGATTTTAACACTGAATAAAAAAAATTGAAGAAAAGCTTTAAATGTACTCGTAATTTAAAATTACTCTAAAATATATGTAGCTATAGGTTTTGTAAATATTGTATATGTTCTCTTTTTAATTTAGAAGTAGTACGAACTTACTATTCAGCTGATCCTTTGAGAGATCCAAGTCTTCCTGTAAAATTTTAAAAAGTTCACTTTCTATTCCTAAAGTGCGAGAAATATATTAATAATTAATTTGTTGATATCACACTTACCATTAATTGGCAATTAATGTACCATCTTAATTTAAACATATACCATTTTAATCAAGAAAACTCGGTATGAATATATCATTGTACATGCGTTTCGCAATTTAACTTTAAAAAAACTTTAACGAAAATTCACTTACGCATCCCTCGATTGGTTCATTTTTATCTTTATCCTTATCCTTATCTTTATTCATTGTTTTTTTTTTCTTCTATGACTCTGTAGTAACACTAGCACTGCACGCAATCGAACTGCAATTAAAAATATCGTCGGCGGCGTCGCGAAAATCGCTTTTAAAAACAGCACACCGCGACCTTTTGCCCGAATGGAAAACAGCAGGATCAATCGGAAACATTGCACAATCGAAATAAACGAGCTCTACAAACGGCTACACTATTTATTAGAGTATTACAAATCTTAATCTCTAGGTAACAAAATGCGAAAACAATAGAAACAATTAAAGTGTTGTTATTATCCGATCATCACCGATTTGAATTCTAAAACAAGAACAGAAAAAACATTACACGATACTTTCGGTAATCATTAATGTGGTGTATTGTTTCGTACATCCGATACTTCGGATAATCATCAGGTACACTCACCGTCCCAATCGACAGTGCCAGATCCGTCAGCGTCGATTTCCTCGATCATATTTTCCAAATCATCGTCGCTCAATTTCTCGTCGAGTTCCCTTAGGATTTCCCTTAACACATCCGTGGTAATAAATCCATTCCCTTCAAATACAATTACCAAAGTACAGAATTCATAAATTAAACAACACGGAATGCAATTGTTTTTCAGTTTTTTAGCCATAACTTCCGAACAAGACGTGAAATTTCAAAAATTCCTGCACCATTCTACTCGCCGCCACAAGTCCTTTTAATAACTGCGAAAAAATTGAACTCGAGTCGCAATTGTTTTTCACTTTTTCAGCCATAACTTTTGAAGAACCGAAGAAATTTTAAAAATTCCTTCACCATCTTACTCACCGTCACAAGCTCTTTTGATTACTACAAAAAATCAAATTCGAGCGGCAATTATTTTTTAGTTTTTTAGCCATAACTTTTGAACAACCGATGAAATTTTAAAAATTCCTTCACCATCTTACTCGCCGTCACAAGCTCTTTTGAGTACTACAATAAAATCAAATTCGAGCGGCAATTGTTTTTGAGTTTTTCAGCCATAACTTTCGAATAAGACGAGGAATTTCAAAAATTCCTCCACCGTCATACTCGGCGCCACGAGCTCTTTTGATAGCTGCAAAAAATCGAACTCGAGTTGCAATTGTTTTTCAGTATTTCAGCTGTAACTTTCAAACAATCGGAGACGTTTCAAAAATTCCTTCACCACCTTACTCGGCGCCACGAGCTCTTTTAATAACCGCAAAAAATCGAACTCGAGTTGAAATTGTTTTTCAGTGTTTCAGCTGTAACTTTTAAACAATTGAAGACATTTCAAAAATTCCTTCACCATCTTACTCAGCGCCACGAGCTCTTTTGATAACCGCAAAAAAATCGAACTCGAGTTGCAATTGTTTTTCAGTTCTTTAGCTGTAACTTTCGAATAATTCAAGAAATTTCAAAAATTCCACCAACGTCTTACTGAGCTCCATGAGCTCTTTTGATTTCTGCAAAAAAATCGAATTCGAGTTGCAATTGTTTTTCAGTTATTTGGCTATAAGTATAGAACAAGACCAGAAATTTCAAAAATTCCTTCACCATCTTACTCAGCGCCACAAGCTCTTTTAATAACTGCAAAAAATCGAACTCAAGTTGCAATTGTTTTTCACTCTTTCAGCTGTAACTTTCAAACAATTGAAGACATTTCAAAAATTTCTTCAACATCTTACTCAGCGTCTCGAGTTCTTTTAATAACCGCAAAAAAATCGAACTCGAGTTGCAATTGTTTTTCAGTTTTTTAGCTGTAACTTTCGAATAATTCAAGAAATTTCAAAAATTCCTCCACTACCTTACTCGGCTTTATGAGCTCTTTTGATTTCTACAAAAAATCGAATTCGAGTTGCAATTGTTTTTCAGTTTTTTGGCTATAAGTATCGAACAAGACCAGAAATTTCCAAAATTCCTTCACCATCGTACTTAACGCCATAAGCTCTTTTAATTACTGCAAAAAAATCGAATTCGAGTCGCAATTGTTTTTCAGTTTTTTTACTATAACTTTCGAACAAGACAAGAAATTTGAAAAATTCCTTCATCATCTTACTCAGCGCCACGAGCTCTTTTAATTACTGCAAAAAAATCGAATTCGAGTTGCAACTGTTTTTCAGTCTTATGGCTATAACTTTCGAACAAGACAAGAAATTTTAAAAAATTCTTTACCATCTTACTCAGCGCCACGAGCTCTTTTGATTACTGCAAAAAAAATCGAATTCGAGTCGCAATTGTTTTTCAGTTTTTTGGTTATAACTTTCAAACAAGACGAGAAATTTCAAAAATTCCTTCTCCATCTTACTCAGCGCCACAAGCTCTTTTGATTACTGCAAAAAAATCGAATTCGAGTTGCAGTTGTTTTTCAGTTTTTTGGCTATAACTTTCGAACAAGACGATAAATTTCGAAAAATTCCTTCATCATCTTACTCAGCGCCACGAGTTCTTTTGATTACTGTAAAAAAATCGAATTCGAGTCGCAATTGTTTCTCAGTTTTTTAGCTATAGCTTTCGAAAAAGACAAGAAATTTCAAAAATTCCTTCACCATCTTACTCGGCGCCACAAGCTCTTGTGATTACTGCAAAAAATCGAATTCGAGTCGCTATTGTTTTTCAGTTTTTTGGCTATAACTTTCGAACAAGGCAAGAAATTTCAAAAATTCCTTCATCATCTTACTCAGCGCCACGAGCTCTTTTGATTGCTGCAAAGAAATCGAATTCGAGTCGCAATTGTTTTTTAGTTTTTTGGCTATAACTTTCGAATAAGACAAGAAATTTTAAAAATTCCTTCACCATCCTACTTAGCGCCGCAAGCTCTTTTGATTGCTGCAAATAAATCGAATTCGAGTCGCAATTGTTTTACAGTTTTTTGGCTATAACTTTCGAACAAGACGAGAAATTTCAAAAATTCCTTCAACATCTTACTCAGCGTCGTATGCTCATTTAATTACTACAAAAAAAAAACGAATTCGATTTTTATGTACCTTCCTTATCGTACAATCTGAAGGCGCCTTTGAGTTCCAACTGTATGGCCTCTGTGTCTTCTTCCTCCTCGACTAGAAATCTAGCCGCCATGTTGGCGAATTCCATAAAGTTGACCTCTCCATTGCCGTCTTCATCAATTTCGGAAATTACCTCCTGAAATGATTCGAATCGGAATGCGGAAAGTTGTTTTCTAAATGAGTTGACGTTACCTGAAGCTCTTCGCCGACAAGTTGCGTGCCGAGCATGTCCAAAATGGTGCTGATCATGTCCGTACCGATGAAACCTTTTCTGTCCACGTCGAAAGCGTCAAAAGTTGATTTCAACACTTTAATAATAAATGGACATGTGTTGTTTTTAACAGAAACAAGAACAATAAAGTGAATAGAATTTAAAGCGTTGTAAATTTGTACATGTGCGGTTTTTAAATGAACTATGTACAACCTCGGATAGCTTGCAAAATACTCTACCAGATGTCGCAAAAATGTCGATTTCTACGACGATCCTATGGCAGTTAAAAATTTTACAAAATTATTAACACAAATAATAATACAAGCTTTTACTTCAGCTTAATTCAAATAAATAAAAAATAAATAACTTCCTTACGTATTAAATAATTGAATAATGAAAAAATAAAAGTATAACGGTAGAAAGTAACAATAATTATGACACATTACAATATAAACATATTACAATTGAATAAACCACTAATTAATATTATGTTTGCATCCTATTAACTCCAAATACACGTTTCGAATAGTAATTGGATAAAATTGTAAACGTTACGTTTCTCTAATTAACTTCCGCCATCAAACTCTCCGACGTCCATTTTGCGTTAATTAGCAATTAATTAGATTCGAGGAAAAACATTCTTGCGAATACTTACTGGAAAGCTGCTCCTTATCAAGCTCGTTCTAAAAATAAAATTGAATTGGATTGAAATAAATTTTTTTAAAGATTGAAAATTGCAATTTATTAATTTATGCGGTTTTAATTGCCGTACACAGTACGATAGGCTTAATTAGCGTTTATTGATTTGTCCGTTTGTAAAAATGATAAATGTCAATGTTAAATATTGCATACCGGCATCTGCAAGTATGAACAACCTTAAATTAACCAAATTTATGGATGGCATTTGTTTTATTGTTATCTTTCAGCTCCGAACAGAAATATTTGTTTGGTGTAATGACTTGCAGAAACGAAAGTTAAAAAAATACAAATTGCATTTCCTCTAATTCAAATTTCGCGCGTTGCCGTTTTGTTTCCATCTTGTAAATGTCAATGATTTTTTTAGTATGTTAAAAATACGTTATTTGTAAGTCGATTTGAAAATTTTGAAGACGATTCTGTGAGTGATAATTTTTTAAGAATTTTTCTAATCGCGAGACGCAAATTTCACATTCACTAATTCAAGTTTCGGTTGTCGCTATTTTGTTTCCAGCTTGTAAATGTGAATTATTTTTTTAGGATGTTAAAAATACGTTATTTGTAAGTCGATTTGAAAATTTTGAAGACGATTCTATGAGTGATAATTTTTTTAGAATTTTTCTAATCGCGAGATGCAAATTTCACATCCACTAATTCAAGTTTCGGTTGTCGCCATTTTGTTTCCAGCTTGTAAATGTCAATTATTTTTTCAGGATGTTAAAAATACGTTATTTGTGAGTCGATTTGAAAATTTTGATGGCGATTCTATGAGTGATAATTTTTTAAGAATTTTTCTAATCGCGAGACGCAAATTTCACATTCACTAATTCAAGTTTCGGTTGTCGCTATTTTGTTTCCAGCTTGTAAATGTGAATTATTTTTTTAGGATGTTAAAAATACGTTATTTGTAAGTCGATTTGAAAATTTTGAAGACGATTCTATGAGTGATAATTTTTTTAGAATTTTTCTAATCGCGAGATGCAAATTTCACATCCACTAATTCAAGTTTCGGTTGTCGCCATTTTGTTTCCAGCTTGTAAATGTCAATTATTTTTTTAGGATGTTAAAAATACGTTATTTGTAAGTCGATTTGAAAATTTTGAAGACGATTCTATGAGTGATAATTTTTTTAGAATTTTTCTAATCGCGAGATGCAAATTTCACTTCCACTAATTCAAGTTTCGGTTGTCGCCATTTTGTTTCCAGCTTGTAAATGTCAATTATTTTTTCAGGATGTCAAAAATACGTTATTTGTAAGTCGATTTGTAAATTTTGAAGACAATTCAATGAGTGATAATTTTTTTAGAATTTTTCTAATCGCGAGATGCAAATTTCACTTCTACTAATTCAAGTTTCGGTTGTCGCCATTTTGTTTCCAGCTTGTAAATGTCAATTATTTTTTTAGGATGTTAAAAATACGTTATTTGTAAGTCGATTTGAAAATTTTGAAGACGATTCTATGAGTGATAATTTTTTTAGAATTTTTCTAATCGCGAGATGCAAATTTCACTTCCACTAATTCAAGTTTCGGTTGTCGCCATTTTGTTTCCAGCTTGTAAATGTCAATTATTTTTTCAGGATGTTAAAAATACGTTATTTGTGAGTCGATTTGAAAATTTTGATGGCGATTCTATGAGTGATAATTTTTTTAGAATTTTTCTAATCACGAGATGCAAATTTCACTTCTACTAATTCAAGTTTCGGTTGTCGCCATTTTGTTTCCAGCTTGTAAATGTCAATTATTTTTTTAGGATGTTAAAAATACGTTATTTGTAAGTCGATTTGGAAATTTTGAAGACGATTCAATGAGTGATAATTTTTTTAGAATTTTTCTAATCGCGAGATGCAAATTTCACTTCCACTAATTCAAGTTTCAGATGCCGCCATTTTGTTTCCAGCTTGTAAATGTCAATTATTTTTTTAGGATGTTAAAAATACGTTATTTAGAAGTCTATTTGGTAATTTTGAAGACGATTCAATGAGTGATAATTTTTTTAGAATTTTTCTAATCGCGAGATGCAAATTTCACTTCCACTAATTGAAGTTTCGGTTGTCGCCATTTTGTTTCCAGCTTGTAACTGTCAATTATTTTTTTCAGGATGTCAAAAATACGTTATTTGTAAGTCGATTTGTAAATTTTGAAGACAATTCAATGAGTGATAATTTTTTTAGAATTTTTCTAATCGCGAGATGCAAATTTCACTTCCACTAATTCAAGTTTCAGATGCCGCCATTTTGTTTCCAGCTTGTAAATGTCAATTATTTTTTTAGGATGTTAAAAATACGTTATTTAGAAGTCTATTTGGTAATTTTGAAGACGATTCAATGAGTGATAATTTTTTTAGAATTTTTCTAATCGCGAGATGCAAATTTCACTTCCGCTAATTCAAGTTTCGATTGTCGCCATATTGTTTCCAGCTTGTAACTGTCAATTATTTTTTTCAGGATGTCAAAAATACGTTATTTGTAAGTCGATTTGTAAATTTTGAAGACAATTCAATGAGTGATAATTTTTTTAGAATTTTTCTAATCGCGAGATGCAAATTTCACTTCCACTAATTCAAGTTTCAGATGCCGCCATTTTGTTTCCAGCTTGTAAATGTCAATTATTTTTTTAGGATGTTAAAAATACGTTATTTAGAAGTCTATTTGGTAATTTTGAAGACGATTCAATGAGTGATAATTTTTTTAGAATTTTTCTAATCGCGAGATGCAAATTTCACTTCCGCTAATTCAAGTTTCGATTGTCGCCATATTGTTTCCAGCTTGTAACTGTCAATTATTTTTTTCAGGATGTCAAAAATACGTTATTTGTAAGTCGATTTGTAAATTTTGAAGACAATTCAATGAGTGATAATTTTTTTAGAATTTTTCTAATCGCGAGATGCAAATTTCACTTCCACTAATTCAAGTTTCAGATGCCGCCATTTTGTTTCCAGCTTGTAAATGTCGATTATTTTTTTGGTATGTCAAAAATACGTTATTTATAAGTCGATTTGAAAATTTTGAAGGCGATTCTATGAGTGATAATTTTTTTAGAATTTTTCTAATCGCGAGATGCAAATTTCACTTCCACTAATTCAAGTTTCGGTTGTCGCCATTTTGTTTCCTGGTGCGAGATATCAATTGTTTTACGGTATGTTTAAGATACATTATTTCTAAGTCGATTTAGAAATTTTGCAGGCAAGTTCTTGTTTGTAATTTTTTTATTTCTGTGTTGCCAACTTCGATTTCTTCAATTTAAGTTTGAATTTAAATTTGAATTTAAATTATTGGAAAATCTAGTGATGGACTGAAGGCAACTTTCCAGGGAATTGATTTTTTGAATTAATTTTTAGTAATTTTAGAAAGTTTCAAGCCAGTGGCAATTGTTTTTATATTTTTTTCTAGTCACCAAAATTATTACTATTTTTAAACAATTTTACGCTCGAATGTTATGAAAATATTTCAGAATCTGGTGAAGGGATTTATGTAATATTTTACATGATCAATTCTGAATAAGTTTTTAGTGATTTTGGAAAGTTTCAAGTCAATGGCAATTGTTTTTATATTTTTTTTCTAGTCATCAAAATTTAAAGAATTTATTTTTACAATAAATTATTTAAAAGTGTTATCTTGTGTTATTTACAAATTTATCAAAGTGAACATGAACTTTCAACAACTATTCAATTATTTATTTTAAATAATTTTACATTCAATACATTAATTAATTAAACACAGCCTAATTTTTAAACGATAATTGACGTCCGGAAGTGGAAACAAAATCCGGCACGCATTCAATTAGAAGAAAAGCAACACGCACTTGTTATTAATTGTTTACGATTGTTAATCACTTGTTAAACGGTTACCATTTTGTTAATCCGAGTCGAGGCAGTCGCGATTATAAAACTTTAAAACACCGATACGCACTATAAACTCAATCGGTCGACTTAAGTCGTATTTATATGCGCGAAACAGTCTTAAGTAGGGATGGATCGAGATGGTGATGAAGAGAGACGCAATTGTTATCCTTTATTTCTTTTATTTGTCATTCTTTTCCGCATTTGTTTTTTGTTTTGGTCCAATTCTGGCGCGACTTCTGCTCGGCTCCGAGAATTCTCGTCTCGTCTTTTGTTCTCGCGCGCGCGCGCCTCCCCCCGCCCCACACACACTTATTTATTATTAATAACAACTAATTATAAACATTCTGTCAGGTTATCCGCAAACGACGGTGCGAATTTATAAGAAAAGGTGTTTAGTGTAGAAAAATAAAGAAAGTTGACGGTTTTGGAATAATTCGATGAAGAGCGGATCGTGGATTGATCTCTAGTCATCTCCGCCGGTCATTACTTCCATGAATTCTGAAACAAAAAAATTAATACATGACGTGTGCGGAAAAACAAAAATTGAAAAAAAGTTAAATATTAATCATGTATACCAGTATATAGTGGTATAATAAAATTGAATATGTTTTAATGTCAAACGACAATAAAAATCTACGCAATGTTTGTTTTTGTTTCGATTGTATTTTGTTGTTGATCGAGATCTATCCAACGTTCATTTTTGTTTCGATTGTGTTTTGTTATAGCTTCAATTGTTTGCCTACCATCGAAGTCGACGGTGCCGGAGCCGTCGGAGTCAATTTCCGCGATCATCATGTCCAACTCCTCGTTGGTGATTTTGTCGTCCAACTCCTTGAGGATCTCCTTGAGGACGGAGGTGGAGATGTAGCCGTTGCCCTCCTTGTCGTATAGACGGAAGGCTTCCTTCAGCTCTTGTTGCATCGCTTCGGCGTCCTCCTCAACCATGAATCTGGCGGCCAACTGGATGAACTCGTCGAATTCCAACTCGCCGGAACCTAAAAAAAATTGCAATTTTATTTATTTAAGATAAAACGAGAAAACAAAATATTTACCATCCTCGTCGACTTCATTGATGATGTCGTTGAGCATCTTGGCGTCCAAGCTGATGCCCAACATGCCCAAAATGGTGCCGATCATCACGGTGCCGATGGAACCCTTCTTCTCGACATCGAAGGTGTCGAAGGCTTTCTTGAGCACTGTTACAAAAACGGGCTTTATAATTTAAGAAAAACATCAGCACAACGAAGCGTCGTGCTTTTGTTTTTCATAATTACATTTGTTTTCGTAATTATCAATTGCGCGGGAATTTCAAAAAACGAAAATGTTTAAATTATAAACAATACACTCAGAATAATAATTCGAGAAACATTGTTTTAACAAGTTGAATAAATGTTTGCACCATTTGTTTCTGAGCCAATTGACATCAACTGGAGACGCGTTTTCGTAGCTTCAGAGAAAAAGCACGTAACATTTATTTAATAATAATAATAATATGTTTATTTCCCAACAGATCTTACATCGTATTACAGGGAAGAAAATAAATAAAAACTAAGTTTATCGAAAGCAGTCTAATGTTTTCTGAACGTGTCTGTCCGCTTAACGTCGCATCCATCTATTTTAGTAATATTTCATGTTTTTCTTAGTTTGAAACCAAATTTAACAGAAGAAAACTGTTTTCATATGAAATCAATTCAAAATATATGACGTGTGCGGAAATACAAGTTAGAAGGACGGACAGCAAAAAAAACAAAAACCGGTATACTTACAAGCAATTTGGTCCTTGTTAAGTTCCTCAGTCTAAAACAAGTGAGAACAAATTATATAGTCACCTATAACCATAAAAGAAGTTTGAATGAAATTTTAAAAATTATTTCACTGCCAATTTATAAGTCTTTTCATCTAATAATTAATAATTTTATTACTTTTCGTTAGATTTTAACGCATTGGCTGCCAACAAGTTTTTTTCTAAAATGTCAAAAAAAGTTTTCTTTGTTTTTAAGTTTTATTTTATATGCTTATTTAATTCATTTGGACGCATTTTTAGACGAAATTACGGGAAATTACAGTACTCGCTGTCAGTCACCAGTGACTGAGCGGCCCCACTGGAATACTTCAGTGTCAGTCACCGGTGACTGACAAAGCGGTGATTTGGATTTTAATTTTTATTAATTTGTTTTCTTGCGATTTAAACTTAATTTAATTTGTATGTTAGTTTTTGTTTCTAATTTTGTATTATTGGGAATACCCGTTTAATAATAAATAAATAAATAAATAAATATATGGATATGGCGACTGTGTCCTTGTGATATCAAAGATGTATTTTTTTTTTAATTTTTGAGCTTTTAAAGCAAATTCTTTCGTTGATTATTTTTGTACATTTTTTTTTCATCTTTAAACGCAATTTTCATTGATCCAGTTCAAATTTGGAGCGTTTGCATTTTGTTTCTACCAATGATACGGCAATTGTTTTTTATGAAAAATCTGAAATGTATTCTTTTAAGAGCATCCTGAGCTTTCAAAGTAATTTCCTACATTGGTTATTTTTTTACAACTATTTAAATTGTTTCGTGCAATTTTCAAATTTCTTTGTTAAATTTGGAGCGTTGGTGTTTTGTTTTAACGTAGGATATGGCAACTGTTTTCATTCAGAAACCGAAGTACATTGTTTTTTTTTATTAATTATTAACTTTTAAAGCAAATTCATTCAGTGATTATTTTTTTACAATTTTTCAAATCGTTGAATGCAATTTTCGTTTTCTGAGTTCAAGTTTGGAGCGTTGCTATTTTGTTTCTAACAAGGACATGGCAATTGTTTTTATGTAAAATCGGAACTGTATTGTCTCTAAGTGCATCCTGAGCTTTCAACGTAAATTCCTTCATTTGTTATTTTTTTACAATTTTTTTTAAGTTGTTCATGTAATTTTCATATTTTTCGGTCAAGTTTGGAGCGTTGTTATTTTGTTTTTGTGTAGGATATAGCAATTGTTTTCATCGAAAAACAGAAGTGCATTGTTTTTGTTATTGATTTCAGACTTTTAAAGCAAATTCATTCGTCGATTATTTTTGTGCAATATTTCAAATCGTTGAATGCAATTTTTGTTTTCTAAGTTCAAGTTTGGAGCGTTGCTATTTTGTTTGTACCAAGGATATGGCAATTGTTTTTATGTATCGGAAATATAATATTTTTAAATGCATCCTGAGCTTTTAACGCAAATTCCTCCATTGGTTATTTTTTTACAAATTTTTTAAGTTGTTCATGTAATTTTCATATTTCTCGTTCAAGTTTGGAGCGTTATTATTTTGTTTTTGCGTAGGATATAGCAATTGTTTTCATTGAAATACAGAAGTACATTGTTTTTTTCTATATTGTTAAGTTTTTGAAGCAAATTCCTTCGTTGAATATTTTTGTACATTTTTTTAAATCTTTGAATGCGATTTTCGTTGAACGATTTTAAGTTTGAAACGTTGCCATTTTGTTTCTACCACGAATATGGCAATTGTTTTTATGTAAAATCGGAACTGTATTATTTCTAAACGCATCCTGAGCTTCTAACGCAAATTCCTTCATTGGTTATTTTTTTACAATTTTTTAAATTGTTTCATGCATTTCATTTTCATGATCTTCCGTCAAATTTGGAACGTTGTTGTTTTGTTTTTACGTAGGATATGGCAATTGTTTTCGTTGATAAACGGAAGTGAATTGTTTTTTTTTTTTGGTATAAATTTTTTAAATCATTGAATTGAATTTTCGTCGAACGATTTCAAGTTTGTAGCGTTGCCATTTTGTTTCTACCGAGAATATGGCAATTGTTTTTTATCTGAAATCGGAAATATATTGTTTTTAAATACATCCTGAGCTTTTAACGCAAATTCCTCCATTGGTTATTTTTTTTACAAATTTTTTAAGTTGTTCATGTAATTTTCATATTTCTCGGTCAAGTTTGGAGCGTTATTATTTTTCTTTTTGCGTAGGATATAGCAATTGTTTTCATTGAAATACAGAAGTACATTGTTTTTTTCTATATTCCTAAGTTTTTGAAGCAAATTTCTTCGTTGAATATTTTTGTACAATTTTTTAAATCATTGAATGCAATTTTAGTTGAACGAAGTTTGGAACGTTGCTATTTTGTTTCTACCAAGGATATGGAAATTGTTTTTATGAAAAATCGTAATTGCATTGTTTTTTAGTACATCTTGAGCTTTTAAAGCAAATTCCTTCATTGATTATTTTTTTACAATTTTTTAAATTGTTTCATGCATTTCGTTTTCATGATCTTCCGTCAAATTTGGAACGTTGTTGTTTTGTTTTTACGTAGGATATGGTAATTGTTTTCGTTGAAAAACAGAAGTTTCTGAAGCAAATTCCTTCGTTGATTATTTTTTTACAATTTTTTAAATCTTTGAAAACGAGTTTGGAACGTTGCTGTTTTGTTTCTATCACGGATATCGCAATTGTTTTTATGAAAAATCGTAAATGTATTGTTTTTAAAGGGCATATTGAGCTTTTAAAGCAAATTCCTTCATCGATTATTTTTTTACAATTTTTCAAGTTGTCTCGTGCAATTTTTATTTTCCAAATTCAAGTTTGGAGCGTTGTCGTTTTGTTTCTACCTACGATAGGGCAATTGTTTTTATCAAGAATCATAATTGCATTGTTATTTAATGCATCTTGAGCTTTTAAAGCAAATTCCTTCATTGATTATTTTTTTACAATTTTTCAAATTGTCTCATGCAATTTTTATTTTCTGAGTTTAAGTTTGGAGCGTTGTCGTTTTGTTTCTACATACGATAGGATAATTGTTTTCATCAAGAATCATAATTGCATTGTTTTTCAATGCATCTTGAGCTTTTAAAGCAAATTTCTTCACCAATTATTTTTTTACAATTTTTCAAGTTGTCTCATGCAATTTTTATTTTCTGCGTTTAAGTTTGCAGCGTTGCTGTTTTGTTTCTACCTAGGATAGGGCAATTGTTTTCATCAAAAATCATAATTGCATTATTTTTTAATGGATCTTGAGCTTTTAAAGCAAATTCCTGCATCGATAATTTTTTTACAATTTTTCAAGTTATTTCATGCAATTTTCGTTTTCTGACTTCAAGTTAGGAGCGTTGCCATTTTGTTTCTACCTAGGATAGGGCAATTGTTTTCGGTATTCAAATAAATCTAAGCACCCTAAATATCCTAAAGTTAAAATACCGTCAAACTAATGGTGAAGAAAGTTTTGAAAGTTGAGCAATTTTACAATTAAACCATTTACGTTTAAATTATCAAATTGGCGCTGTTGAAAATTGAAATCCTTTGATTGTTGCAGAAAAATTAACGTTGGAATTTTATTAGAATTAATTAGGATTTTTAGAATTTGCTGTTTTTGAAAAAAAAAATATTAAGATAAAATTAATTTTTTTTTATTTTTGAAAATTATCAACTCCAAAATAAACTCCACTAAAATCGAAACTGGTCGAAATATCGTAATGGAAGTCACGTGTTGCCACGAAATGAAATAACTCATTTGTTTGATTTTGTGTTTGTTTTGCTTAAATCTGCCAACAAACACATTAGCAGCTCTCTATTTTTAATGCCCGTTACAATTTTTTTTTTCGAGCAAATTTCATTTCAAGGATGCCTTCATTGTTAGATTAAAAATACGCGTTAGAATTTTTCTAGGTCGGTCAAATTTAAACGAATCTTGGAATTACATCAAATCAACAAAACAATCAATAGTGCCTTGATAAAGCCATACTAATTAAGTATTTAAAAAATGTACACTATTTCATGTAGTATACTTAAATATACTGCAACTTTATTACATCACCAATATTAGTTAATAAAATCTAGAATGCCAGAAGTCATTTTTTTATAGCTTTGACAACTAGATCATCTGTCACAACTCAATAGTTTTTTTTTTATTAGCTTTGACAACTAGATTATCTGCCACAACTCAGAGACTACTACATAAGATCTAAATTAAAACAATTGCTTAAAACAACACAACTAAACATCATCTTCAAGTTTTAAAGTCTTTAATGAATTAAGAATTTTTTTTTTGATTTAGTAACTTTGAATGAATTGAAAAAGCATTGTTGATATCGCACACGTGAAACTTAATTATGATTTCAGTTTAATCAACCATCTCCATTTATCATTAAAAATTAACCTTTATTTATTTATAATTATTATTTCTACCAGCATTAAAATAAATAAATTTAAACTTACCATTTTTGCTGATTTTTTTTTGGGGGATGTTGGGTTATAAACTTGGTACACTCGTACAGATCACTAGATGTCACACTAGAGATGGAAACTCGTCGGTCGCGTTAATTCTTATAACCGGAAAACTGGGGGACGGCATTTTCGATCCCGCCCCTTTGCGATTCGTCCGAAACTCCGAAAAATTTCCTCACGTTCTCTCTCCAACAGATAAAATTAACGCGGCGCGTCTCTCTCTTTCTCTCTCCGGCGCCCGTTTGTATTTTTAAATACCCACATTAGAAAATACTATAACTAGGAAATAGATGTGTGCATTGTGCGCGGTTATTTGTGGCACTTTTTTCTAGCCGTTTACGCGTTTTTATTGTCATTTTCACAAAAACGTCGTTAACAGGTGCGTCCCGTGTAAATTGGTCATTGCCAATTGTTTCCAGATGATCATCTGGTGTTCTGAAAATAATTTTACAGCATTTTCCTTAGCTAACAGTCTTATACACTGGAATCATCGCAAAATTTAATTTTAATTTGATTTGGTTTTCTATTTTTTGGCCATAACTCACGAACGGATGAGCCGATTTCAAAATGTCTTGCACCGCATTCATCTACGCGGCAAAATGTTTCAAACTGCCGCAAAAAAGCGTTTTCGAGTCGCAATTGTTTTTAACATTTTTCAATATAACTCGTGAAAAAATAAGCAAAAAAAAAAAAATCTTCCTAATTATGAATCTACTGCTCGAGCTGATTGAAACTGTAGCAAAAAAACGTTTTCGAGTTGCAATTGTTTTTTACTTTTTTGAATATAACTCGTGAAAAAATAAGCGGATTTCAAAAATTATTCCTAATTGTGAATCTGCTGCTCGAGCTGATTAAAACTGTAACAAAAAAACGTTTTCGAGTAGCAATTGTTTTTCACTTTTTTGAATATAACTCGTGAAAATATAAGCGAATTTCAAAAATTCTTCTTAATTATGAATCTGCTGCTCGAGCTGATTGAAACTGTAACAAAAAAACGTTTTCGAGTCGCAATTGTTTTTCACTTTTTTGAATATAACTCGTGAAAAAATAAGCGAATTTCAAAAATTCTTCCTAATTATGAATCTGCTGCTCGAGCTGATTTAAACTGTAACGAAAAAACGGATTCGAGTCGCAATTGTTTTTCCGTTTCTTGAGTACAGTCCACGAACGGATTGTTAATTTTGGAAAATTCCTTCACCATCTTGTAGAATGCTTCGGTGTTAACAAAATGAACGCAGAAAAATTTCATAATTTCATTTGTTTTTGTATTATCTTAACCATAACTCACGAACGGATGAGCTAATTTCGAAATTTCTTGCATCATATTCATCTACTCATCAAGATATTTGAAACTACCGCCAAAAAAAGTTTTCGAGTTGCAATTGTTTTTCACTTTTTTTAATATAACTCGTGAAGGAATGAGAGGATTTCAAAAATTCTTCCTCAATGTCAGTCTGCGCTTCAAAATATTTGAAACTGCCGCCAAAAAACGTTTTCGAGTTGCAACTGTTTTTTACTTTTTAAATATAACTCGTGAAAAAATAAGCGTATTTCAATTTTTTTTTTCCAGATTGTTAATCTACTGCTCGGGCTGATTGAAGATGTAACAAAAAAACGGATTCGAGTCGCAATTGTTTTTCCGTTTTTTGAGTACAGTCCACGAACGGATTGTTCATTTCGGAAAATTCCTTCACCATCTTGTAGAATAGAATGCCTCGGTGTTGATGAAATAAACACAGAAAAATTTATGAATTTCATTTGTTTTTATATTATCTTAGCGATAACTCACGAACGGATGAGCCGATTTCAAAATTTCTTGCACCGTATTCATCTACGCATCAAAATATTTGAAATTGCCGCCAAAAAAATTTTTCGAGTTGCAATTGTTTTTCATTTTTTTAAATGTAACTCGTGAAGGAATGAGCGGATTTCAAAAATTCTTTCTCAATATTAATCTACGCTTCAAAATATTTGAAACTGCCGCCAAAAAACGGTTTCGAGTTGCAATTGTTTTTCACTTTTTCGGATATAACTCCTGAAAAAATAAACGAATTTCAGAAATTCTTCCTCATTGTTAACCTACTGCTCGAGCTGATTTTAACTATAACATAAAAACGGATTCGAGTCGCAATTGTTTTTTTTTTTCGTTTTTTGAGTACAGTTCGCGAACGGTGTGTTCAGTTTGGAAAATTCGTTCACCATCTTGTGTGTTAACGAAATGAACGCAGAAAAGTTTCTGAATTTCATTTGTTTTTGTATTATCTTCGCCATAACTTACGAACGGATTAACCTATTTCAAAATTTCTTGCACCGCATTCATCTACGCATCAAAATATTTGCAAATGCCGCTAAAAAACATTCTCCAGTTGCAATTGTTTTGCACCTTTTTCAATATAACTCGTGAGAAAATAAGCCGATTTCAAAAATTCTTCCAGATTGTTGGTATACGGCTCGAGCTGATTCAAACTGTAACAAAAAAAACGGATTCGAGTCGCGATTGTTTCTTTTTTACTTTTTTTTAATATAACTCGCGAAGGAATAATGAGATTTCAAAAATTCTTCAGCATTCTTAGTGTCTGGTTCGGGCTGAAACAAACCGTGACCAAAAAATGGATTCCAGTCGCAATTGTTTTTTCTGTTTTCTTGATTAAAGTCACAAATTCTTATATATGTTTGTCTAGTCGTCAAAATGTTTTAAACCACGTATATACCCGCAGGGTGTTCCTCAAGGATTAATGTTAGCTCCGCTCAATTCTTCGAAAATTACAAACGCAAATTTTATACGATGCAAATTAATAAACACTCATTATACTCTAAGAACACATTTTATTGTTATACGTGCGTTAATTAATGTGCATTTTATTGACTCCGCGCATGTAATTTTCTAATCATCTATAAATAAACACTCATTACGAATTCTTGTACAGGTGTGCGATTAAGAATGACAATTGAAATTTAACGTGTGGTTAATGCTTGTAATTCTTGATTTTTGAAGCATGCATTGTAGTTCATATTTGTAATTTTTGAATCTGAAGCTGCGATTAAGAATTTCGAATGGAATTCGAAATTTTCGACTTTGATAACAATTTAAATTTAATTTTTAAACAATTTTTGACTTTGAAACGCGCACGTGCGGGCAAGTTATCATCGTTTGCAGTCACGGCTCGTAATAATTTTGATTGTGATTTAAACGAGGACCTTTTGCTTTTGTCTCGACGACGTCGAACGAACGGAAATAGACGGCACGTTTTGAATGGGATCCAAGCAGAAGTCCCGTACGATTTGTGGTATTTATACGAGGACAGTAAGACACGCGACACCATTTTTAGTTCGAAGTAACAATCAAAATTGATAATAGGAATCATGAAAACCTAAAATAATAATGATTTATTCGTGTCCATGCAATTAAGTCAAGAGGCAACCATAATGTTCCTCAAGGAAGGCATTTTCTCCACATTCTTTGGTTGACTTTTTCAATTAAATATTTTGTTTAATTTCATATATTAATTTATTCGCGTTAATACAATTAAGTTTATATAAGTCATGGTGTTCCCCAAGGATCAAATTTTAATCCACATCCTTTAGTCGACTTTTTAAATTATATATTTCGTTCAATTTAATAAAAAATATAATTCACATAATGGCAATCAATAAAATATTTTGGTAAATACACTTTCCAATCGCTTATTTTCGTAACCATGAATTTTCATTTGACGGAAAAATTCGCGACTTGTACGTTTATTCTGTGATGGCATCGTTTCGATTCCGACCACTGCCAGGAATCGGCTGCCAGAACATCGGCAACCTCCACCTCGTAGTTTTTTTTTCTTTAAATTTTATTTTCGTTTTTTTTTCTCTTACGAATTGGTTTTAAACGATTTTATAGCGGTTTAAAGAGCGGAAATAAACTACAGCGGGCGCGCACACACGCGGTCTTGGTGGTGTGCCAACCGCACGAAACCCAGTATAAAATCGCTGGGGCGGCACGTGACTCACGCCGAAATTACAGGAAACTCCACGGAACAGTTATAAATTCGGTGGGGGGTTTTAATAGCCACCCTGAAACTCAAATAATGCTCCTCTGACGCTCAGTATATTTAATAAGTAAATAAAAATATTAATAAGAATACGAATTTGAAATTAATTTTAAATTATCTTCAACCGTTTGCGAGATATTCACCTATATGTCAAAAAACAATTGAAACCAAATACTGTTTTTTTTATTGAATTGGCATCTTTAATAGTCGGAGAATGTAAATTTGAAATATTTTTTTAATTATCTTCAACCGTTCGCGAGATATTCGCCTATATGTCGAAAAACAAATGAAACCAAAAACTGTTTTCTTGTGGAATTGGCATCTCGAAATGGCGGTGAATAAGAATTTGAAATAATTTTTTGATTATCTCCAACCGTTCGCGAGATATTCGCCTATATGTCGAAAAACAAATGAAACCAAAAACTATTTTCTTGTGGAATTGGCATCTCGAAATGGCGGTGAATAAGAATTTGAAATAATTTTTTGATTATCTCCAACCGTTCGCGAGATATTCGCCTATATGTCGAAAAACAAATGAAACCAAAAACTGTTTTCTTGTGGAATTGACATTTCGAAATGGCGGAGAGTAAGAATTTCAAATCATTTTTTGATTATCTTTAACCATTCACGAGATATTCGCCTATATGTCGAAAAACAAATGAAATCAAAAACTGTTTTCTTGTGGGATCGGCATCTCGAAATGGCGGTGAATAAAAATTTAACATATTTTTTTGATTATCTCTAACCGTTCGCAAGGTATTCGCCTATATGTCAAAAACAAATGAAATCAAAAATTGTTTTCTTGTAGAATTGGCATCTCGATATGGCGGAGAATAAGAATCTGATATCATTTTTTTAATATCTTCAACCGTTCACGAGATATTCACCTATATGTCAAGAAACAAATGAAATTAAAAACTGTTTTTTTATAGAGTTGGCATTTCGATGAGGCGGGGAATAAGAATTTGAAATATTTTTTTAATTACCTTAAACCGTTCTCGAGATATTCACCTATATGTCAAAAACAAATGAAACCGAAAACCGTTTTCTTATGGAATTAGCATCTCCAAATGGCGGAGTATAAGAATTTGCAATATTTTTTTTATTATCTTCAACCGTTCACGAGATATTCACCTATGGGTCACAAAACAAATGAAACAAAATATTGTTTTTTTGCTGAATTAGTATCTTAATAAGCCGGAGAATAAAAATTTAAAATCAGTTTTTGATTATCTTCAACCGCTCACGAGATATTCGCTTATATGTCAAAAAACAAATGAAACCAAATATTGTTTTTTTGTTGAATTAGTATCTTAATAAGCCGGAGTATAAGAATTTAAAATCAGTTTTTGATTATCTTCAACCGTTCGCGAGATATTCACCTATATGTCAAAAAACAAAAGAAAGCAAATACTGCTTTTTAGTTAAATTGGCATCTCGTTAAGGCGGAAAATAAGAATTTGCAATCAGTTCTTGATTATCTTCAACCGTTCACTAGATATTCACCTATATGTTAAAAATTTGTTTTTCGGCATATAGGCGAATATCTCGTGAACGGTTGGAGATAATCAAAAAAATATTTCAAATTCTTATTCTCCGCCATTTTAAGATGCCAATTCCATAAGAAAACAGTTTTTGGTTTCATTTATTTTTCGACATATAAGTGAATATCTCGTGAATGGTTAGAGATAATCAAAAATTGATTTCAAATTATTATTCTCCGCTATATCGAGATGACAATCCCACAAGAAAACAGTTTTAGATTTCATTTATTTTTTGGCATATAGGCGAATATCTCGTGAACGGTTGATGATAATAAAAAAAATATTTCAAATTCTTATTCAGGGCCAAATCTAGATGCCAGTTCAATAAAAAAAACAGTTTTTGGTTTCATTTGTTTTTCGACATATAGGTGAATATCTCGTGAAAGGTTGAAGATAATCAAAAACCGATTTCAAATTATTATTCTCCGCTATATCGAGATGACAATTCCACAAGAAAACAGTTGTCAATTTCATTTGTTTTTTGACATATAATCGAATATCTCGTGAACGATTGAAGATAATAAAAAAATAATTTCAAATTCTTATTCTTCGCCTTGTCGAGATGTCAATTCCATATGAAAACAGTTTTTGGTTTCATTTGTTTTTTTACATATAGGCAAATATCTCGCGAACGGTTGAAGATAAACAAAAACTGATTACAAATTCTTATTCTCCGCCATTTCAAGATGCCAATTCTACAAGAAAACAGTTTTTGGTTTCATTTGTTTTTTGACATATAGGCGAATATCTCGTGAACGGTTGAAGATAATAAAAAAAATATTTCAAATTCTTATTCAGCGCCATAGCTAGATGCCAATTCAATAAAAAAAAGTTTTTGGTTTTAATTGTTTTTTAGCATATAGGCTATTATCTCATGAACGGTTGAAGATAATAAAAAATTAATTTCAAATACTTATTCTCCGTCTTGTAAAGATGTGAATTAAAAGAAAAAACAGTTTTCGATTTCATTTGTTTTTTGACATATAGGCGAATATCTCGTGAACGGTTGAAGATAATAAAAAAATGATTTCAAATGCTTATTCTCGGGGATATATAGATGCGAATTCAACAAGAAAACTGTATTTGGTGTCGTTTGTGAAAAATTTGGTGTTGACGTTTATTTCCGGATTCAATTTTAATTACGTGTTGAGGTGCGCCTGCAAGGTATTTCGAAAATAACCGATGAGTGAGCGATTTGGCAGACGTTGCGCTGCTGCATCTGTCCCATAAATTAGAGATATTCCTCTAGTAAAAAAAAAAAAACCACCACCGACGCAAACGACCAATTTGTAGGCCGTGCAGCGTGATGGATAGTTTCGTGAATAATTTTATTGATAAACCTGTCCTGTAAATCTCGAGAACGTGTTTACTCGGTGGAAGTGTGATATAAATCAACCAGAATTTAAAGGAGGAAATTAAGAAATTAAAATCATTTTTATAAAAATCGCAAATCGCTTACACCAATTCCCTAATATCATTCTATTTTGTCTATTTATCCTGTATTTTACTTAATATTTTAATTGTAAGTGAATTCTATTTTCTGATGTGTAACTCCTGGTATTGTCACGACTTATGTATTATTTTATAGCTTTAGTTTTTTTTCTTATATATTATTATTTTGTCAAATTATTCTAATGAAATCTACATTATATGACTTGTGTAAACTGTTTCGGAATATTCCCAATAAATCATTATTATTATTATTATCATTCACTCTCTTTAACCAGCAATTCCATCAAACATCCTTCCTTTTAATTAAAAGAAATCATTTTTGTGAAAAATTTAAGCGACTTTGTAGCTGTGAAGATGATTGCACAACAAATGATCGTGTTGTGGTTTAATTCACTTTCGCTAGTTTTGGGATTTTTCAAGGAATTTGTTACTTTACGGAAACTATCCTATCCTAGCAAATCACTAATGAACTTGTAACTTCAGAAGATAACTTTTGATGCATTAACGCTTTATCGCGTTAATTTTGCACTTGTTATCTGCGCGTGTGTATTAATCACATATATAAAATTCGCGGAGTGGGTTTCGCTGTTGATTAACTAATTCCGTGCGTAATTAGTTTTAATCAGCAGATATTGGCGCAGCTGGTGCGTTCGGAAGAGCAGAAGATGCCGCGAGCGATAACCCGATGTATGGAAATGGGTTTCTGTTGTCGCGACTGGTTTTACCGCAGGGGAGGCATCGTGCTGGGTTACACCCTCCTGGTAACGCTGCTGTTCGTCGTGGTCTTGATCTTCTTCGAAGATTCCCAAGACGACGTCTTCGGCTGCCCGTTTCGCAAACGCGGAAATCGCGAGTACTGCAGGGCGAGAGGATGCAGGATTTTCTGCAAGGATGTAGACTGGAGGAATTTAAGGACGCATTTGGAAAATCTGGCCGAAGTACGTTAAGTTTGTATCCGTCTCGAGTGATCGTTATTTTAAAATTCATTTCAGGATGATTGCGATTCCGAACTGGAGATATCAATACAATTCATCGCATCGTTGGAAGAAACGATCGGACGGAAATGGTTGAGTTTTTTAAATCAAAGGGTCAAAAAGTTGCACTTGAGGAACTTCCCATTACCGTTCCTCGAAGACGGCGCGTTTTCCGGACACCCGTTCACGAACCTGCGCGGTCTAGTCATCGCAAACTCGCGCCTCAGCCGCCTGGAAAAATGCTGGTTGGCAGATCTACCAACGCTACAAGATTTGCAAATAATCTTCCAGGACGCGTGCCCCGTCGAAGATTTCTGGATCGAAGAAGGCGCGCTCGAAGGAACCCCCTCTTTAGAAACCCTGAGAATCGACCACTGCTTAAACCAGCCGCAACACCTCCTCAACCTCACCGGACCCGACGTTACCAACTTGGTGAAACTCGCGAAGATAAACTTCAGCGACAACAGGCTGCGCAGCCTACCATCACGCTCTTTCATCTCGGCGTGGAACTTGGAACACCTAAGTTTACACGACAACATGCTGCAGGAAATCGCGCACGACGCCCTCTGGCCCGCTCCCCTCTCCAACCTCGAAATCTCCAACAACAATTTGCAAAATTTATCCGAAGACACCTTCAAGTATTTCATATCGAAGGCGAATTCCGTGAAAGCTTTCGGCAATCCGTGGAACTGCGGTTGTGGCCTGCAGTGGTTCAAAGATCTGTACCTCGAGCACGGTTCCACCTTCAACAAAATCAGGCCGTTGCTGTGCGCGGACGGAAGACGCTTCGACGAAGTCGATTTCGGAAAATGCGGAAAGAAACATGAAGAACTCACGAGGATGTTCGACAACGGTTGCGTGGCTGCGAGTCAATGCAGCGTTACGTGCACCGGAACCTATTACGGTTCTCTGGTGGAGGCTATAAGTAGTGTTCTTGCCGTAAGTATAAAGTTTATCGCAAAAAACTTTTTTTTTCTTGCGAATTTTAAAAGATTTCGACTTGTAGAGTTAAATATCGCAAAAAAAATTATAAATTTGTAAATCCGTTCATGAGTTATGACCTAAAAATTTAAAAAAAACAATCGCAAACTATTTTTTTTTTGCCAATTTTAAAAGATTTTGACTTGTGGAGTTATAAAGTGCAAAAATGACTTCAATCTGCACACCCGTTCGCAAGTTATGGCCTAAAAATGGAAAAAACAATTGAAACCCGTTTTTTTCTCGCTAGTTTAAAAAGATTTTGACTTATAGAGTTAAACTGTGAAAGAATTTTCCAAATTTGCATAACCGTTAGTGAGTTCTGACCTAAAAATTGAAAAAAACAATTGAAACAGTTTTTTTTTTCTTGTTTATTTTAAAAGATTTTCACATGCAGAGTTAAACTGTGAAAGAATTTTTCAAATTTGCAAATCCGTTCGTGAGTTATAACCTAAAAATTAAAAATAAACAATTGAAACCCATTTTTTTTTCTCGCTAGTTTAAAAAGATTTTGACTTGTAGATTTAAACGTAGCAAGAATTTTCTAAATTTGTAAATCCGTTCGTAAGTTATGACCTAAAAATCGAAAAAACAATTGAACCCCGGTTTTTATTTTTTTTGGTTATTTTAAAGGATTTTGACTTGTGGCATTAAACTGTGAAAAAAATCCAATTTGCAAATCCGTTCGTGAGTTATAAACTAAAATGTAAAAAAAAAACAATTGAAACCGAATTTTATTTCTCGCTTATTTTAAAAGATTTTATCATGTGGAGTTGAACAGTGCAAAAATTACTTCAATTTGCACACCATTTCACAAGTTGTGGCTTAAAAAGGATGGAAAACAATTGAAACCCAATTTTTTTCTCTCGCAGATTTTTAAATATTTTGACTTGTAGAGTTAAAGAGTGCAATAATTTTTCAAATTTGCAAATCCGTTCGTGAGTTATAACCTAAAAATGAAAAAAAAACAATTGACACTCGTTTTTTTTCTCGCTGATTTTAAAAGATTTTGACGTGTAGAGTTGAACAGTGCAAGAATTTTTTACATTCTCAAATCCGTTTGTGAGGTATGGCATAAAAAAGAAAAAACAATTGAAACCCGATTTTCCTTTCCTGGTAGTTTTAAAAGATTTTGACGTGTAGAGTTAAACTATGCAAGAATTTTCTAAATTCGCAAATCCGTTCGTGAGTTATGGTCCAAATATCGAAAGAAACAACTGAAAAACGATTGGCGGAATTATACATAAAAATTTCCACATCCGTTCTTTAGTTTTGTCCTTAAAATAAAAAAAAATAAAAACAACTGAAAGCCAATTTTTATCTTGTTACATTTAAAACAGTTCAACTTGTGGCGTTAAAAAGCGCATTTTTTTTTCAATTTGAGTTATGGCCAAGAAATTAAAAAAAAAAACAATTGAAAGCCCATTTTTTTTCCTTGTTGGTTTTAAAAGAGTTTGTTATGTAGGATCACACTGTGAAAGAATTTTTTTAATACGCACAACGATTAGTTATGGTCCAAAAAAGAAAAAAAACAATTAAAAGTCGATATGTTTTTTTTTGTAATTAAAAAAAAAAAAACAGATTTGTAGAGTTATATAGCGCAGTCATAATCCCGTCATTAAAGAAATTATCGGCAAAGCGAAAACTCGTTGAAATGCAAGAATTTTCGTTTTCCGTCAACAATTCGCATATTTAAAAACGAGAATTATCGTTTCCCGTCAACGATTCACATATTCAAAAACGAGGATTCTCGTTTCCAGTCAACAATTAATATTTAAAAAAAAAAACGCGAATTCTCATTTCTCGTCAACAACGCGTATATTTAAAACGCAAATTTTCGTTTCCTGTCAACAATTCATAGTGTTTTTTTTCCGTCAACAATGCATATATTCAAAAATGAGAATGTTTGTTTTCCGTTGACAATTCATATATTTAAAGACGAGCATTCTCGTTCTCAGCAACAATTCGTGTATTAAAAACGAGAATTCTCGTTCCCCGACAACAATTCTTATATTTAAAAACGAGAATGTTTGTTTTCCGTCAACGGTTCATATATTTAAAGGCGAGAATTCTCGTTTCTGATAACAATTGGTACATTAAAAATTAGAATTCTCTTTCCCTGTCAACAATTCATATATTTAAAATCGAGAATGTTTGTTTCCCGTCAATAATTCATATATTTAAACACGAAAATGTTTGTTTTCTGTCAAAAATTCATATATTTAAAGACGAGAATTCTCGTTTCCGACCACAATTCGTACATTAAAGACGAGAATTCACGTTCCCTGTCAATAATTCATATATTTAAAAACGATAATGTTTGTTTTCTGACAAAAATTCATATATTTAAAGACGAGAATTCTCGTTTCTGGCCACAATTCGTACATTAAAGACAAGAATTCACGTTCCCCGCCAACAATTCATATATTTAGAAACGAGAATGTTTGTTTCCCGTCTAAAATTCATATATTTAGAGACGAGAATTCTCGTTTCCGGCCACAATTCGTACATTAAAGCCGAGAATTCACGTTCCCCGTCAATAATTCATATATTTAAAAACGATAATGTTTGTTTCCTGTCAAAAATTCATATATTTAAAGACGAGAATTCTCGTTTCTGGCCACAATTCGTACATAAAGGCGGGAATTCACACCCCCCACCAACAATTCATATATTTAGAAACGAGAATGTTAGTTTCCCGCCAACAATTCGTATATTTAAAGACGAGAATTCTCGTTTCCGACAACAATTCGTACATTAAAGACGAGAATTCACGATCCCCGTCAATAATGCATATGTTTAAAAAAGAGAATTTTTGTTTTCCGTCAACAATTCATATATTTAGAGACGAGAATTCTCGTTTCCGTTAACAATTCGTACATTAAAGACGAGAATTCACGTCCCCCATCAACAATTCATATATTTAGAAACGAGAATGTTTGTTTCCCGCCAACAATTCGTATATTTAAAGACGAGAATTCTCGTATCCGACAACAATTCATATATTTAGAGACGTGAATTCTCGTTTCCGTTAACAATTCGTACATTAAAGACGAGAATTCACGTCCCCCATCAACAATTCATATATTTAGAAACGAGAATGCTTGTTTCCCGCCAACAATTCGTATATTTAAAGACGAGAATTCTCGTATCCGACAACAATTCAAACATTAAAGACGAGAATTCTCGTTTCCCGTCAACAATTCATATATTTATAACCGAGTATGTGTTTCCCGGGTAAACAATTCATATATTAAAAAACGAGAATTCTCGTTTTCGTCAGCAATTTTTGAACGTGTCTCATTTTCTCATTTCAGGAATGTCGGAGGAATCTGGCTTTAACGCTAGTCTCGATAACCTTCCCCGACGGAAAAATAAGCATCGACTGGCTCCGAGCGTTGCCCGTTTCCATCCTGTCTTTGACCCTCAGAGAATGCCAGTTTCACACCCTGGACGACGCCACGTTCTCCGGCCACCCGTTCGACACCATGATGGCGCTGGTGATGGTGAATCCGGGCCTTCGGCACATTCGCCGCGGCTGGTTTGACGGAATCAACATCCTGGAGAGGTTCGAGTTGCGGTACGACGTGATCCCCCCGGGACCGGATTTCTGGATCGAACTGGGCACTTTCGGGAACGTGCAGGGGTTGAGCACGTTGCAGCTGCAGAAGTGCCTGAGCGTGGACGATCACGTGAGGAACGTCACCGGTCCGGACGGAGGGTACATGAAGGAGCTGCTGGATCTGGACATTGGCTACAACCGGTTGAAGACGTTATCGGCGAAGACTTTCGTGAATGCGCGGAAGTTGGTTAAGCTGACCCTGCGGGGTAATTCGCTGGAGGCGATCGATGCGGACGCTTTTGTGGGTACCGATTTGACGTACGTGGATGTCAGCGGGAATTATTTGGAGACTTTGCCGGAGGGGGTGTTCCGGGTTCTCGATAAAGTCGACGAGAGGGATAAGAGTTTGTTTGCTTTTGGCAATCCGTGGAAGTGCAATTGTAACCTGGCGTGGTTTAAAGAGTACTATTTGAAGAATGACAGTGTTGTTGATCACAACAAACCTCCGCTCTGTGATGACTATATACCTTTTGAAGAATCGGATTTTGGATGCGCTGGTGAAAGTACTACTGAAGGGTCTGAGGCTGATAGTACTACTGAAGGATCGGTGACTGAACTATCAGAGACTACTAGTACTCCTGTTAAGTCAGAGACTAGTGGTACTATTGAAATGTCAGAGACTACAGGTACTACCGAAACTTCGTATGGAACAACCAGGGAGATGTTTCCGGAAGGCAGACTGATAAGCGTTCGCTGCAGGGACATCAACCAGAACCCCTTGCGGCCGCGCAGAGGCGCGAGAAAGGAGCAGTCCGTTGACGTCACGGTACTCTCCAACAACCACAGCTTGAACATTCGCTTCTTCGACATCGACGACGTCATCACCACCGAAATAAACATAGAGGGCAACGTCGGCAACTTCCATCTCCTCTGGTTCAACTCTTTGAACCCGAGTGAAAGAGATTGCGTCACCAACCTGCACAACCTGCCGATCTTTCTGACGGATCTGAAACGGACGGAGACCTACACGTTCTGTTTGCTCTACGACGGCGAGGTTGCCGTGTCGCCGTACTCTTGTTTCGGCAGGTCCGTTCCCGAGTACTGGCAACAGCGCCCGTGGATCAGCAACGCGTTCAAGTCCTCCGCGATCGCCATCTTCGCTTCGACCGTCGTCCTAACCGCGATCGTCTTCAGCGCCGCGATGTTCTTCATCATCCGTCAACACCCTAGGATGATCAGGGGAAACAAACGAGTGATAGTGCTGGGCAACAAGGAGACTTGCCCGTGCCCCCCTCCGCCGCGGGGCGATTCGGGTTACCTAACCCCCAACTGCCCGATCTACGAGAGGGTCCAATACCGAACGCGGTTGGGCGGCGCCGGAGAAAACAGCATTTCCGGTTACATTACGACGATGGAAAACTCGTACAAGATACAGAACGCGCCGCCCTTACCGCCATGCCATCCGATTTTGGACAGGTGCGAACAGGTGGACAAGGATGATGACAACCGGAATACTAGTTGCGCTTAATAATCTTAACCATCGTAGTTCCTTATCCGTCAGTGTAATTGAATTTGTTGAATTTGTTTAGACTTAAAAAAAAATAAAAAAATTCGCCACCCTGTATAGTCCAAATCGATTAACGTAAACTCCCTAAAAAAAGTTACCGTGGAGTAGACATCCGTAGCGTTTTCCAGACCCTTGCATTCGTCGGGAAAATTTTGATCCAAATTCGCGGTGAAAAAACGGTTGGTACTACTGTAGTGATTCTTCTCCGCAGGACAGTTCTAATAGTCTTTTATCGTTTTTGGTTAATTGCAGTGGCGTTGTTTGGCTGTGGCAAATTTTACAAACCCTTACTTTCGTTGGGACTATTTTAAGACCTATTTCGCTGTGGAAAAACGGTTGGTACCACCGTAACGATTCTTCTCCGCAGGACAGTCCTAACAGTCTTTTATCGTTTTTCGTCAATTGCAGTGGCGTAGTTTGGCTGTGGCAAATTTTACAATCCCTTACTTTCGTTGGGACTATTTTAGGACCTAATTCGCTGTGGAAAAACGGTTGGTACCACCGTAGCGATTCTTCGCCGCAGGACAGTCCCAGCAGTCTTTTATCGTTTTTCGTTAATTGCAGTGGCGTAGTTTGGCTGTGGCAAATTTTACAAACCCTTACTTTCGGTGGGACTATTTTAAGACCTATTTCGCTGTGGAAAAACGGTTGGTACCACCGTAACGATTCTTCTCCGCAGGATAGTCCTAACAGTCTTTTATCGTTTTTCGTCGATTGCAGTGGCGTAGTTTGTTTGTGCTAGATTTTACAAACCCTTACTTTCGTTGGGAATATTCTAAGACCTAATTCGCTGTGGAGAAACGGTTGGTACCACCGTAGCGATTCTTCGCCACAGAACAGTCCTAACAATCTTTTATCGTTTTTCGTCAATTGCAGTGGCGTAGTTTGGCTGTGGCAAATTTTACAAACCCTTAATTTCGTTGGGACTATTTTAGGACCTAATTCGCTGCGGAAAAACGGTTGGTACTACCGTAACGATTCTTCGCTGCAGGACGGTCCTAATACTCTTTTATTGTTTTTCGTCAATTGCAGTGGCGTAGTTTGGCTGTGGCAAATTTTACAAACCCTTACTTTCGTTGGGACTATTTTAAGACCTAATTCGCTGTGGAAAGACGGTTGGTTACACCGTAGTGATTCTTCGCTGTTTTACAGTCCTACCACTCTTTTATCATTTTTTGTCCAATGCAGTGGCGTACTTTCAAAACGCTAATGGAATAAAATTGCGGCTCTAATCAAACCGATCACCGGCGTCGGCACAAAGCACCAGTCGTGTTAATTTCGATGCCGAGATAACGAGTTCGCAAATAGTGCATCAATTAGTTGTTTGTGTGCATATCGATGGAGCGACGAAAAATAAACAATTGATTACGTGCGTGCTATCGCATATTCCCCGAATCGTAATTTTAACATTTATCCCGTGCACCTTTTTTGATAAACTTAATTAAAACTGAGAAATTCTTTCAGATTCCGATTTTGCAGTTCGTCACCATGAAAACAAAATGTTTCAATTGTTTTCTTATATAGGGGTGCATATCTAGCGATCGAGTGAAGATAATTTAAAAATTCTTTCAGATTTGGATTCGGGCGTTCACGAAGATGGTGATTCTGCGATAAAACGATTTGTCGTTTCAATTGTTTTTGTATGTATTGGTGGATATCTCGAAAACGGTTCGAGATGATAAAAAAAATCTTTCAGATTCGGATTCTGGCGTTTGTAAAGATGATTATTCAACAATAAAACTATTTATTGTTTCAATTGTTTTTATATGCATTGGTGGATATCTCGAAGACAGTTCGAGATGATTAAAAAATTCTTTCAAATTTGTATTCTGGCGTTTGTAAAGATGATTGTTCAACAATAAAACTATTTGTTGTTTCAATTGTTTTTACATGTATTGGTGGATATCTCGAAAACAGTTCGAGATGATTAAAAAATTCTTTCAAATTCGAATTCTGGCGTTTGTAAAGATGGTGATTCAACAATAAAACTATTTGTTGTTTCAATTGTTTTTATATGCATTGGGGGATATCTCATAAACGGTTCGAATGATTTAATTTTTTTTTCAAATTTGGATTCTGGCGTTGGTAAGGATGATGATTCTGCAATAAAACAATTTGCCGTTTCAATTGTTTGTATACGTATTGGTGAATATCTCATGTGGTGTTAGAGATGATTCAAAAATTCTTTCAGGTTCGGATCTTAGAGTTCTCCAGAAGGTTTAAACAACGTTCAAATCACTTGTTGTTTCAATTGTTTTTCGGTGTGTAAGTAGAAATTTGGTCAACGGATGAAGATGATTGAAAATTTCTTTCAGATATTGATTCTGCATTTCATAGAGATAACGAAGTTGCTGTAAAAAAATTCCGTTTCCCCATCAGCAACTAACTACACTGATGAGACCTGAAAGGTCGAAACCGGTCTGTAGGTGTTCAATCAATCAATCAATTTATTTCACTTAGGCCACCATAATGCATATATGTACAATAAATTTGTAATGTATAGATACAGTATTTGCGGATGTGATCGTCAACTTGGATTTCAATAATAAAAGTCATGAACAAATTAAAAATATAATTAATAGAATAAATAAATAAAATTTACGGATGCGACGTAACTCATGATTTAAAATAACAATAAATAAATTACAATACACAAGAATTACGGCACATACACGTTAAAAAGAATATGGGGAAACAATATTTAATGTTTATAAAAAAATTGTTTCAATTTTGTTTTTTTTTTACTTATTGATATCTTGTAAACAGTTGAAAATAATTTAAAAATCTTTTGTATTTCGATTTTGAAGCTCTCAAGAAGGTTTAAACAACGTAGGAATCATTTGTTTCAATTGTTTCTTTCAATTGTTTTTCGGTATGTAAGTGGACATTTAGTCAAGATATGAAGATAATCAAGAATTTCGTTCAAATATTGATTCCGCATTTTATGCAGATAATATTGCTTTAAAAAAATTGTTATTCAATTGTTTTTATATTTATTGGTTGATATCTCACAGACGGTAGAAGATGGCGCCACCAGTCGGATCCTGCAGATTTCTGAAGATCAATTTATTTTTTAATAGAAATGATTGTTGCGACAGTTATTGCATGCGAATTTTTTTTTATGAAAACGTTAGCGGTGCAATAAAGAGATAAGTAAATCAAAACCGATTGAGTGTTACAGATTTCTGTGTTATTGCTTAACCGTTATACTGCCGAGCAGCGCCACCGCGTCGCTGCATACTCCTGTCAAAAGTGCCGCGAGCGCTATGGCGCTTCTGTTTTTTCTAGCAACATAAAATTATTAAAACTGCACATTTTTCTTTGGCAATTTACGGTATACCCACAAAAAAATTGTCGGCACTAAAACGGTTCAAATAGAACTCTTTATTTTGATTTCTATTAAAAATTTCTTCAACTCTGCTAATAACAGGTCTCTATTTAATTTAAATATTACAGGTTTCTGCAAGTTTCAATTGATATTTCTACATTACACATTTTTCGTGATCGTGCTCGTGGGGTTTAACTGTTTGAAATGTGGATAAGGCCCATCCACCATATATTAACTGTTTCAATCGTGTATAAAGCCCACCCACCACATTTTAACTGTATGAATTGATATTTATTAATTACAGATTTCTGCGTTATTGCTTAAAACAGAACTTAATTTTTATTTCTATTAAAGATTACTTTAACTCTGCTAATAACAGGTATCTGTTTAATAAATATTACAGATTTCTGCAAGTTTCAATTGATATTCCACATTAAATTTTTTCATGGTGATGCTCGGGGTTCAACTGCTTGAATTGTGAGTAAGGACCACCCAAAACGTATTAACTATTTCAATTTTGGATAGAGCCCACCCACCCACCAGATGTTAACTGTTTCAATTTTGTATAGAGTCCACCCACCAAGTATTAACGGTTTTAATTGTTACAAATTATAATCAATATGTATCAGAAATTATACGCTTCCAACATTAAACACTGCAAAATTTGTTGTTAAAGGTTTGTGTCGGTGACGGCTCGCGGGGTGAGTCATGGTACGGCCGAGGAAGAAGAGGTGGCAATACAGATCTCTCCAACCGGCCCTACCTATCTGTATTGGCACTTGTGGTACGGCTGAGGTAGCAGAGGTGGTAATACAGATCACTGCAACCATCCCTACCTATCCGTATGACTCATGGTACGGCCGAGGTAGCAGAGGTGGTAATACAGATCTCTGCAATCAATTCTACCTCGGCCGTACCATGAGTCACCCCGCGGACCGTCACTGGTGTATGTAGTGTTGCTCACAACACCCACCCTTATAATCCAAAAGTTAAATCCGTTAAATCAAAACATCGTAAATTATTCAAACAAGATTGAAAGATTAAACAATCGCGAATCATCGTTTAAACAAAATCGCGCCGCTCGTGAACCCTCGGACGGAGGCACCTTTTTTTGCGCGAATCACTCGTACGCGGAAGCGCCGATGATAACAATCGCACCCACCAATAGATAAAGGGACAGAAGCGGCAACGTCGCAAATTGCGGCATCCTTTTGTGCGTGATGCGCCAGTGGGGCCGGGACAGAGGACCGCACCGCGTGCCCTCGTTTAGCATGTGACCGCCCCGAATAACATTAAACACTTGTCATTATTATCAATAAACAAATAAAGTGAGCACGATGGAGGGTGTCGAGGGGCTGAAGAGCCCCGAGCTGGTGTACGAGATACAGAAGTACTTCGGGGTGAGGGAGAAGCGGCTGAGGTGCGAGGGCAGCGAGAGGGTGGACAGGGGCTACACGGTGGCCAACAGGATGTGGCACTACCTGTTCGTGTTCGGCACGGAGCTCGGGGACGAGCTGTTCTACTCGACGTTCATACCGTTCTGGTTCTGGAACATAGACGGATACGTCGGGAGGAGGGTGGTCCTCGTCTGGGCCCTGGTCATGTACATAGGTGAGACGGCAGTTTTTTTTTTTCCTGATAAGGATCCTAATCAACATTTGGTGGATTACTAAGATAAATATATCACACATAATTTGATCCAGGGCATAATCTTCAAATGAAGAGTGCTCGAGGAAATAAACTTGTGATCCAGCGCAACATCTTCAATGGTGCTTGAAGAAGTAATAATAATATTATTAAAGTACAGTTAGGTGGTACTATTATTATTATTATCATCATCAGTGATCCTTGACACCAGTGACAGTTCGCGAAGACAGATGTTGAAGGGTCTCCATAGCAACTGCTTGAGATGCACCCACTCTAATGTGTATTCATTGACAACAGTGACAGTTCATGGAAATGTTGACACGTCTCCGTAGCAACTGCTCGAGATGACACCCTTATGTGTCAGGTTATTGTTCAATTCTCATGAATGATTTTATCACATTGATGAATCAAAACGATTAATATAATTTTTGTGATTTTTTTTTTTAAGGTCAGGGTGTTAAGGACGTGATAAGATGGCCGAGGCCGGGCTACCCGGTCATCCGGCTGCAGAATAAGTGGGCGCTGGAGTACGGGATGCCCTCGACGCACGCCATGGTCGGCATCTCGATACCCTTTTCGGTGCTCCTCTTCACCCTGGACCGGTACCAGTACAACGTCGCGTTCGGGCTGCTCTTCGCCGTCTGCTGGTGCACCCTGATCTGCGTCAGCAGGCTGTACCTGGGAATGCACACGGTGCTGGTAAGGGCGACAGTGAAAAAAAAAAGATTTGTTGTCGTATAATTTTTATTCTTAATTAATTAACGTCATTAATATTATAAAAAAAAATTTACGCCTGCAACATCAATCAAAACACGTTACTTAAGAATCAATAAACATCAAGTGTTTTATTACCTCTCAATCTGTTCAACGGGACTAACGAAATTAAGATGAAACGTACAGTTTTTATTTCTCGTCCAAGCCATCAATAAAGTATTCCGTAATGTAGGCAACTTTGCTGGGGTTAGTTAATACGTTTGCTGCCACCGACGCGCTAGTCCGTCCAACTTTATAGTTGCGTATGTGCAATCCCAATTGTAGTGGCAGCGAACGTGTTAAAGTACAGCTTGTTCTATTTCTGGAGGAACGGAAGTCTTGATTCATTTGACACTGGCACAACATAACCACAGCTGATAATAAACAAAATTATTTCCATGACAACGGCACCGGGTGTAATATTTACATCATTCAAGTACTTTAAAAACATTTTGGAATAAAATCGTAGGTAATTGCAGGCGTAATAAAAGTAGGGTTAAGCTTGTGTGGATATCTGGTCATTAGAGCACTAAACTCGGGCATGTTTAAGACTTAGATATCCACTTGTACTCTAATGCACAATTTGAATTTTCCTAAAATTTCCTGGATTTGTAAAATACATTTTTTGGTGATACTTTTTGCAGGACGTTCTAGCCGGGCTGGCTCTGGCCATAGGCCTGATGTTCGTGCTGGTGCCATCTGTTGACTACCTCGACAACTACTTTCTGACCAATCCGATCGCCCCAATCCTGCTTCTAGTCAGCTCCATCTTGATGATCGTGTATTATCCAAACAGTGGAAAATGGACACCGACCAGGTATTGTTTTTTTTGCTACATTTCACACGGCCGACGAGGTAGCAATACAGATAGGCATTGTCACCTCTGTTACCTCGGACGTATTGTTTGTATCTGTATTACCACCTCTGCCGTACCATGAATCACCCCATGAGGCGTACCACAGCGTTGCCAAGTGGTCACATGATTTTTCCGCCAGAAAGCCAACCTAATTCCGCTAGAATTCCGCCAGAAAATATGAAAATATAAATAAAGTACAAAATCGTCCTTCTGGAATAATTGACTACATTAACAATAAAACAAACATATTGTTACAAAACTCAACAATGCTATAAACATAAAATAATTACAAAACGCCATGTTTGATCTTCGATTATACCTTAATTGATCACAACAAATATTTTATCTATTTAATCCTTTCTTAATTGCAATACTTTAACATTTCAACGATAATTCTATTACGGAATTATTTTGTTATTAAATTCATTTTTGAAAATTAATCTGTCCACTGATGCATCGTTTTTACAGTTTTTAATATACAGGGTGACCAGATTTCGTAGGGGTAACATGGGTAACTTCTTCATTTGAAGAGATAGAGAGATGGTCAAATTAGCAAAAAGGTGCAGGTTCGAGAGCTCGTTGAGAATCCACTCCCAAATCCCACTTGTCATGGGTCACTTGTTCAAAATAAGAATTAAAACAAAATCTCCCAATTTCTGCAATTTCAGATTTTCTTTTAATTTTTATTGTGGAGGCCATGACAAGTGGGATTTGGGGGTGGATTCTCAACGAGCCCTCGAACCTGCACCTTTTTGCTAATTTGACCATCTCTCTATCTCTTCAAATGAAGAAGTTACCCATGTTACCCCTACGAAATCCGGGCACCCTGTATATTCGACTGAAAACATATATTTATGTTTATTGTTGAAGACGAACAAAAAAATCTAAAAAAATAAAAATCGATGCAAAAAAAATTTAATATATTTACAAAACATCTACCTTTAAAACTAACTTTAATTTTTGGAAATCTGGTAATTTCTTCGTGAAAACTATATGAATTATATGAATTTTTCAAAATTAATGTTTTAAGTTGTCGAATATGCAATCAAAACAAAAATCGAAAACAAAATTGAGTTTCTCAAATATCTTAAAATATAAACAGAACGATTAACTTTTTGAAAATAAGTTCATTTTATTATGAAAATTTTGAAAATGAGTACTGAAAGTTGCTGAAGACTAAAATCTTTTAAGTGAACATCTAAAAAATAAATACTTTCTCAAAAATTTTAGAATATTCACAAAACATCTGCCTTTACAGTTAACTTCGATTTTTGCAAATGTGTTAATTGTCGTCCAAGTTATGAATTTTTAAAAATTAATATTCAAAGTTGTTGAAGACTTGAACAAAAAATCTATTTTTTTAGTATAATCTCAGAACATCCACCTTTAAAACTTAAAGTTTTCAAAATGTGTAACTTTTTCTGTAAATTATGAATTTTTGAAAATTAATGTTTTAGGTTGTTAAATGCTTCACAAAAAATATACTGATGGAAATTTTTTTAGTTCATTCACAAAACATCTTCCTTTACAGTTAACTTCGATTTTTGAAAATGTGTCAATTTTTAAGTAAGTTATGAATTTTTGAAAATTAATATTTAAAGCTGTATGATATGTATATAATTATATATGTGTATATGTCATGGTAGCTTAAATTACGTAAATAAAGAAAATTATTATTATTAAAGTTGTCGAAGACGAACAATAAAATCTAAATATTTTTTAATACAATCACAAAACATCTACTTTTAACACTAACTAGAATTTCTGAAAATATATCACTTTTCCCGTAAGTTATGAATTTAAAAAAAAATGTTTTACGTTGTTGAGAAATATAAAAAATAAATACTCAAAAATTTTAGTATATTCACAAAACATCTGCTTTTACAGTTAACTTCGATTTTTGCAAATGTGTCAATTGTTGCCCAAGTTATGAATGTTTGAAAATTAATATTTAAAGTTGCCGAAGACTAGAATAAAAAAATCTATTTTTTTATTATAATTAATATAAGCACAAAACAATTACCTTTAATTTTTGAAAATGTGTCATTTTGAACTTTTGATTTTCATTTTATTTCACGTCTGCCATAATGCACGAACCATACATGAGATGAATAATTTGTTGCCGATGTCTGCCTTTAGAGTTAACTAGAAGTTTTGAAAATGTGTCAATTTTTGGGTGAATTATGAATTTTTCGAAAATTAATATTTAAAGTTGTTGAATACTTCTACCTTTGAAACTAACTTTAATTTTTGAAATTATGCCACTTTTTCCGTGAATTATGAATTTTTGAAAATTAATGTTTTAGGTTGTTGAACATTTAAACAAAACAAAAACCGAAAAAGAAAATACTGATAGAATTTCCCAAATATTATAAGTAACTTTAAAAATCAAGTTTAAATTTAAATTAAATTACGCTCCAACAGAATTCCGTTGGAAAATTCAGTAGCCGCTAAAACGAAAATTATTCCGTTTCACACAGCTAAAAAACTAAACTAAACCTCTGTACTCATTCTTTCCTCTTTTTTTAGGGGCGACACGACGATGATCCTCTCGGTAACGGTCGGCGTCCACATCGGCGCTTGGCTCAACTACCAGACCGGCTACATGTCGACGTCCGAGCTCTCCCCCCCCTTCGCCATCTACTGGCCCACCTACTACATGCTGTTCGCGACCATCCTGCGGACGGTGCTCGGCCTCTTCCTCGTCCTCACGACGCGCGTCATCTTCCACGCCGCCTCCTTCAACTGTCTGTGCGCCCTGTTGCGGCAGAACCCCGACAACATCCGCAACTCGGAGAACACCCTCGAGAACAGGCACAAGACGATGATCGAGCTCGGCTGCAAGTACGTCACGTGCGGCCTCATCGGCTTCAACATACTCTACGTCATACCGCACCTGTTCAGGCTGCTGAGGATCGAGAGGCCGACGTTTTACACGGAAATTTGATTTTTATTTTTAAGAACTGTCGAAGAAAGAAGGTTAGTGATATTCGAGCAGCAATACACGCATCACGCATCCGTGCACACACACGTACGTTCCGTAGTTTTTAAGGACTTGTGGGTGTGAGAGAGAGAGAGAGGGACCCGAAGCCGGCTCGACGCGTACCCCCGAGAGAGAGCGGTCGGTCGGACGGTAGTTTATAACATATCAAGATTCTAGTGATTCAACGCCATATTTGTGATGCTTTAATATATTAAAACGCGGTGTGCCGAAATGGAATACAGTTTTATTATGAGTGGTGACGGCTCGCGGGGTGACTCGTGATACGGCTGAGGTAGCGATACAGGTTGCAGTAGCTGCGGCTCGTACGGAAGAAAATTTGATCAAAACAGCGTCCTCTATAGGAGTAAGTAGTGCAGCATGAGTGGCCTCCTCTAAAAAGGCCCACTAGCCTGATCAAAACAGCGTCGGAACATTTGCTTCCTCTTGTGCAGCATGAGCGGCCTTCTTTATGAAGATCCACGAGCCTCCGCTGGGTTGCAGAGACTGCACCTATCTATATTACCACTTCTGTTACCTCGGCCGTACCAAGAGACACCCCTCGAACCGTCACTAACAACAAGTGATAATGGTTACAGCTGTTGTTAAATCGGTGGCGGTTTGTGAATTATCAAGCTACGGCGAAGAGACAGATGCCGACGCGTCTCCATCACTCGGGGATGCGAACTTGCTTTCATAAAGGAAGCAAGTATTGAGTCACTGTAGTCTTCCGTAGCCGAACTTTCACAAGCCGCCGCTGGTTTAAACTTTGTTGATTTTTTTTTGACAAGCTAACTAGACGTAGATTGAAATCAGAGGAATCGAGTCGACTTTTATATTTGATTGAAATTTTTGCAGAAAACATTGGTTGTCTGTGCTTGTCCGTTTTGGAAATTATTCAAAATTCATTAAATTTTGATATTCAGTGAAAATTCTTTTTTTTTTTTTTAGTAACGCAAAAAAAGTCTCAGTAGCGGATTTTCATTGCAGTAAATTGAAGAAACGAAAATCATTTTTGCAAAAACCATGGAGCTTTTGTCCGTTTTTGAAAATCATTCAAAATTGATTAGATTTTGCTATTCTGCGAAAAAAGTTATTATTATTTTTGCAACAAAAAAACATGGAATATCCGAGCTTGTCCGTTTTGAAAATTAATTAATGAAAATTAATGAAATATGATTGGGAAAATTTTTGAAAAAAAAAAATTATTTATGGCTGATTTTTTTTAGAAATTTGAACGCAAAAACATCATCACAGCTAGAATAAAATAAATGTTTTTTTCGTAAAAATGCGTACACGGATGTGTTTGGAAAATGATTCAAAATGAATTGGGTTTTGATGTTCCGAAAAAAAAAAATGTAATTGTTTGCGATGGAATTATTGAGAAATTGTAATGTAAAATCACGAAAGTTCGAAGGGAAATTTTTTTTGCAAGATCCATTGAATGTCCGGGCTTGAATAAACTAATCAAAATTGAATAGATTTTGATATTGTGAGAAAAAAATTCGATTCGGTTGATCTCCCATTTTTATTTCATTGTAAAATCTAAGGCTATTTTTCCGATATTCAACAAATTGATGGTTTTATTTGGCATTACTCAAACTTAACCGTAAATTCTGCATAAATATTCGAGTGAAGAGCCCGATGTTACTTTACAGTGGAACTAAATGCGGTTGAAAACGCGATTTTCGATTGTTAAAAATGTCAAAAATAGCACTTAAGTCGTCAAAGAATATTACCATGGTAATAATCTACCCTTTTAAAAACATCACTTTTGACTGTCACCAGAAAATCTCATTTTAAATAGTGAACCTAAACAACTTTTGAAAAAAAAATAAAATCTAATTTTTACTATTACAAAAAAACACAGTTGCTCCACAGACGTCAAATGTCATTGATCGAGCAATAATCTGCAATTTTTAGAAGGAATAACCTCATAAAATGCGCCTCTTTTGACTATTAACAGAAAATTTCATGTTAAACTATTAATAAGAACCGTATTGTCAAAACTTTTGACATTTTAAGCCGACAACACTTTACAAAACGAACCATATGTCTCGAGATTCAGCTTTTTTAACGTTGTACTTGTCTCGATTAAATTTTGAAGAAATATTGCAACCTCTCCGGACGCGAAAATGATAAAACTTACAATAAAAATGGATTCCGTTTTGGTGCGCACCGCAAAAAACGCTTAAACGAGATACAAGCGCTCTTCCACTTTTCTAATAATAATTATAATAATTCAATTAGGACCGTAGTACGTTGTTAATTAATATTAAATAAAATTATGTATGCGTTTCTTTACAATTTGTTAGAGTAGGCAGCAGTGACGGCTCTCGGCGGAGTGACACATGGTACGGCCGAGGGGCAATACTGATTATAGAGTGACCGCAAGTATCTACGCTACCACCTCTGCTACCTACAGATAGGTAGGGTTGGTTGCAGAGACCTGCATTACCACCTCTGCTACCTCACTCATGGTACGACTGAGGTAGCGGAGATGGCAATACAGATCTCTGCAACCGACCCTACCTATCTGCTACCTCGGCCGTGAGGTAGGATTGGTAGGGTCGGTTGCAGAGATCTGTATTACCACCTCCGCTACCTCGGTCGTACCATAAGTCACCCCAATAGGTAGGGTCGGTTGCAGAGATCTGTATTACCATCTCCGCTACCTCATTCATGGTATGGCCGAGGTAGCAGAGGTGGTAATACAGATTGCAGAGATCTATATTACCACCTCTGCTACCTCGGTCGTACCATGAGTCCCCCCGATAGGTAGGGTTGGTTGCAGAGATCTGAATTACCATCTCTGCTACCTCGGTCGTACCATGAGTCACACCAATAGGTAGCAGATCGGTTGCAGATATCTGTATTACCACCTCTGTTACCTCACTCATGGTATGGCCGAGGTAGCAGATGTGGATAGGTAGGATCGGTTGCAGAGATCTGTATTACCGCCTCTGCCACCTCGGCCGTACAATTAATTACCCAGTGAGCCGTCACTGGTAGGTAGGTTTCCAGTGAAAGAAAGCAGACGCATTCCAAACACGTGGACGGTGCCGCAGTATTATGATTTTCTGGGATTTTTCCGTTTTCTAGTCAGGACCTAGCAGGTAGTGAACAAATAAAGCGTTTTTTTTTTGTTTCCCACATTTTATCTACATAGTACAGGGCAGATTTTTTTTTGTGTTAAATGTGCATTAGCGATTGCGCGCTGAAAAAAAAACGAGAAGAGGACAATCAAGACGTTATCCTTCAAGCGTGCGAAGGTTATCCCCCGAAGAAGAGACTCCTTTTTTTGTACAATTGTTGCCTCAGCAAGACTTGATTGGCATTGTTACTG
This sequence comes from Ocypus olens, assembly GCA_910593695.2. Lineage (NCBI taxonomy): Eukaryota > Metazoa > Arthropoda > Insecta > Coleoptera > Staphylinidae > Ocypus > Ocypus olens. The sequence goes on along the minus strand of OU343055.1, from coordinate 1,028,890 downwards.
TTAAAAACTGAAAATAAAGATTTTTTTTTAATTAACGAGAGTTTATTTATTCTGGTGACGGCTGCCTAGGTGAATCATGGTACGGCCGAGCTTGCAGAGTTGGTAATACAGATAGGTAGGGTCAGTTGCAGAGATCTGTATTACCACCTCTGCTGCTAATACTTATATATACCTAATTTTAATTGACAAATCCACTGTTAAGCTCGATGTTATAGCCGCTTTTATAGGTGGTTTGATTCAAAAGAAGTAGAGACGAAGTTACTAACGCAACACATTTATTTACAAGATAATATATCAGTGGTAGTAAATAAATAACTTAATTTACAGTCACGAATTTTTGTCTTTATTCAATTTATTGGTGGTAGTTTTAATCAATCTGGTTTTTTACTCTGGTTCTCGAAAAGAGTGGGTCAGGCATACGCTTAACACCCACAATTTATAATTATATTCAGTGGTAATAAACGAACTATACTATACCTCGGCCGTACCATGAGTCACTCCGCCGAGAGCCGTCACTGATTTATTGCAATTGTCTAAAAAAAAAAATGCATGCTTACTTTAGTGTCCTTATTAAAGACACAGTTACACCGACTCTGTTCCACCATCTGATCGTGGTAAGTATCGAGAAAATACGTGCCTTCCGTCGATTCCAGAATTATACGATCTTCACCGATATCCAACGATAAATCCCTCGACGTGGTCTTGAATTTGATTGAAAATTAAATTATTATTTACGTAAGGAGCGTGCAACAATAATTGGCGTTGGAAATCTCGAGTGTCAGATATTATATTTAGAGGTTACATCTGTCATGTCAACATGACAACCAATACTTTCACGTGTCATGACTTTAAATTTCCAGCGCCAACTTCCACCAAGATCACACGAGTGAAATACTGGTTGCGGTTGAACGGTGACATGTCAGATATAATATTTAAAGGTTATTAACATCTGACATATGGCAAGCAGCGTGCGTGCATGATTTTAGTGTAGAAACGGTGACATGTCAAACATTATAATTGGAGGTTATTAACTTTTTTTAACTCAGAACATATGATTGTTAATGTCTTTGTTCTATGTCATAATAATCACCTCAACGCATTGAAATGTAGGCAACCATACTTACACTCAGTTTTATTTAATTGTCAAAATTGTGTTATTAATAAAAATGTATTACACCACCGAAGAAAGAGTACAGATAATTAATTGGTACAAGAGTGAGAACAGCATTCGACGTGTTGGGGATTTGTTTTCGGTTGAGTATCCGAACAGACAAGTTCCATCCATCTCAACAATTTGTAATATTGTCCATCATTTTGACAATACTGGCTGCGAGAGTAATTTTCACATTAAAAGGGCTAAAGGAAATCACATTGTAACGGAAGAGATGTTATGTTACGTAGAGCAGAACCCCATATCATCGTTAAGAGTTATCGCAGCGCAGTTTCAAATAAGTTCAGCTTTTGTTTACAAGACATTAAAAGAATTTAAATACAATGCTTACAAGTTTTCAAATCATCAGCAACTATCAAATGAGGTCAAAGGCAAACGAACAGAATTCTGTGAAACCGTATTTAATTTAATTAACCTGACTTTATTGTGTCACTGTCACCTTTGTGTACTTGGTTGCCTACATTGTCAATACATGTGTTCATGTGAATATTATAACATAGACATTAACAATCATATGTTCTGTGTTAAAAAAAGACCCTGTATATCAACATGGCAACCAGCGTGCGCGCGTTATCTTGGCGCAGAAACGATGACATATCAGATATTATAATTGAAGGTTATTATTAACATCTGATACGTCAACATGACAACTAGTACTTTATGCATGCGCAGGCGTGACTTTACATTTCCAGCGCCAACTTCGTCGTCGATTGTTTCAACTTACCACATAAGGTAAATAAACTTCAGCGTACAAAGTACCCTCATCATCGGCCTTCTTAAACAACCTGTAATCCGGCGTTTTAGAAACCTCGCCGCTGATAACCTCGATAATCCCCGATTTCCCCTCGTTCCTGCCCAAAATATCGTCGACCGTGGGCAAACAAGTTCCGCCCGTTTTCCCCTGGACGTCGCGCTGCTGTATTCGGTGCACCTGCAGACTCCCCAGCGCCCTCTTGTTCTGCAGGACGATTTTCTCGTCCTGCGTCTCCAGCTTGTACTTCTCCTTCAGGCCCTCGAAGGCGACGGCGATGAAGAACTCCTTGAAGGTCTGATTGGACTGGATTTTGGCGAAGAACGAAGTATTTATCGCGACGTCGCAGACGGACGAATCGTCGCCCTTTTTGTCGGGCTCGGTGCGCAGGTCGCCGATGCTCATGGGGATGCGAAAATCGCAGATCTCGTCGGTGTCGAGGATTCCGATCAGCTCCGACTCGGAGATGTCCTTCGGCGCGGGGATCGCGTCCGTGTGGCAGACGTTGACGAAGAGTTTCTTGCCGGAGGGTTTTTCCTTCGTTTTGATGCAGAAGCCTGCATTAAAGAGGGGTAAACGATCTAGAGCCCGATTGGATTAAAACGAAGTCGAAATGGTTTTATATTATTTGTATAGTATTTTTGTAAACAAGTTTGATAAAGAACGGATTATCAACATTAAAAAAAAAATCTTATTACTTCGAAACGACTGCAGAGTTCAGCGGTTCATGAGACATCCATCTAACGGTGGATTTCACAAAAATTTATTTAAGCCGGGTCTTTCGTAAGCCGGTATTATATTTTCAGCTGTGTAAACGTTCTGTCAGTCACCGAATACATTGCAATTAGCGAAAAATTGCAAATAACTAATAAACTGAGAAGTTTGTTTCAAAACAATTACCATATCTTAGGTGGAAACAAAACGGCAACGCTTCAAACTTGAACTGAGGAAGCGAAAACTGCACTCGAAGATTTGAAAATTTGTAAAAAAATTACCAATTCAAAAATTTAGTTCAAAAGCTCAAGAGCGATGAAGAAATGATAGATTAATTTCTCATTAAAACAATTGCCGTATCTGAGGTGGAAACAAAACGCTAACGGATCAAACTTCAACAGGGGAAGCGAAATCTGCACTCGAAGATTTGAAAATTTGTAAAAAAATTACTAATTCGAAAATTGAGTTCAAAATCTCAAGAACGATGAAGAAATGATAGATTTATGATTTCTCATTAAAACAATTGCCGTATCTGAGGTGGAAACAAAACGGCAACGCTTCAAACTTCAACCGGGGAAGCGAAATCTGCACTCGAAGATTTGAAAATTTGTAAAAAAATTACTAATTCAAAAATTTAGTTCAAAAGCTCAGGAACGACGAAGAAATAATAGATTTATGATTTCCCATCAAAACAATTGCCGTATCTGAGGTGGAGACAAAACGGCAACGCTTCAAACTTCAACTGGGGAAGCGAAAACTGCACTCGAAGATTTGAAAATTTGTAAAAAAATTACCAATTCAAAAATTTAGTTCAAAAGCTCAGGAACGACGAAGAAATGATAGATTTATGATTTCTCATCAAAACAATTGCCTTATCTGAAGTGGAAACAAAACGCTAACGGATCAAACTTCAACAGGGGAAGCGAAATCTGCACTCGAAGATTTAAAAATTTGTAAAAAAATTACTAATTCAAAAATTTAGCTCAAAAGCTCAAGAACGATGAAGAAATGATAGATTTATGATTTCTCATTAAAACAATTGCCGTATCTGAGGTGGAAACAAAACGGCAACGCTTCAAACTTCAACCGGGGAAGCGAAATCTGCACTCGAAGATTTGAAAATTTGTAAAAAAATTACTAATTCAAAAATTTAGTTCAAAAGCTCAGGAACGACGAAGAAATAATAGATTTATGATTTCCCATCAAAACAATTGCCGTATCTGAGGTGGAGACAAAACGGCAACGCTTCAAACTTCAACTGGGGAAGCGAAAACTGCACTCGAAGATTTGAAAATTTGTAAAAAAATTACCAATTCAAAAATTTAGTTCAAAAGCTCAGGAACGACGAAGAAATGATAGATTTATGATTTCTCATCAAAACAATTGCCTTATCTGAAGTGGAAACAAAACGCTAACGGATCAAACTTCAACAGGGGAAGCGAAATCTGCACTCGAAGATTTGAAAATTTGTAAAAAAATGACCAATTCAAAAATTTAGCTCAAAAGCTCAAGAACGATGAAGAAATGATAGATTTATGATTTCCCATCAAAACAATTGCCGTATCTTGGGTGGAAACAAAACGGCAACGCTTCAAACTTCAACTGGGGAAGCGAAATCTGCACTCGAAGATTTGAAAATTTGTAAAAAAATGACCAATTCAAAAATTTAGTTCAAAAGCTCAAGAACGATGAAGAAATGATAGATTTATGATTTCTCATTAAAACAATTGCCATATCTAAGGTGGAAACAAAACGGCAACGGATCAAACTTCAACTGGGGAAGCGAAATCTGCACTCGAAGATTTGAAAATTTGTAAAAAAATTACTAATTCAAAAATTTAGTTCAAAAGCTCAAGAACGATGAAGAAATGATAGATTTATGATTTCTCATTAAAACAATTGCCATATCTAAGGTGGAAACAAAACGGCAACGGATCAAACTTCAACTGGGGAAGCGAAATCTGCGCTCGAAGATTTGAAAATTTGTAAAAAAATTACTAATTCAAAAATTGAGTTCAAAAGCTCAAGAACGATGAAGAAATGATAGATTTGTGATTTCCCATCAAAACAATTGCCGTATCTTAGGAGCAAACAAAACGCTAACGGATCAAACTTCAACTGGAGAAACGAAATCTGCGCTCGAAGATTTGAAAATTTGTAAAAAAATTACTAATTCAAAAATTGAGTTCAAAAGCTCAAGAACGACGAAGAAATGATAGATTTATGATTTCTCATTAAAACAATTGCCATATCTAAGGTGGAAACAAAACGGCAACGGATCAAACTTCAACTGGGGAAGCGAAATCTGCACTCGAAGATTTGAAAATTTGTAAAAAAATTACTAATTCAAAAATTTAGTTCAAAAGCTCAGGAACGACGAAGAAATAATAGATTTATGATTTCCCATCAAAACAATTGCCGTATCTGAGGTGGAGACAAAACGGCAACGCTTCAAACTTCAACTGGGGAAGCGAAAACTGCACTCGAAGATTTGAAAATTTGTAAAAAAATTACCAATTCAAAAATTTAGTTCAAAAGCTCAAGAATGATGAAGAAATGATAGATTTAAGATTTCTCATCAAAACAATTGCCGTATCTGAGGTGGAAACACAACGGCAACGCTTCAAACTCGAACTGGGAAATCGAAAAAGCATTCAGCAATTTGGAAAATTGTAAAAACTGAATTTTGGATTTTCTACAAAAAAACAATTACCATGTCCTATGCGGGAACAAAATAGAAACGTTTAAAACACGAACTGGGAATATGAATAATGCGCTCAACGGTTTGAAAACATGCAAATAAATAATGTATTCCGTTTATTACCATTTGAAAGATCGCTTACACAGCCGAAAATATAACACCGGTGTTATGTCAATTTAAGCCGGAGTTATATTTATTACCAACTTTGTGAAATCCACTGTAAATATTTAATTGCGTTAATGGAATGCTTCGACTGCTAGTTGGATGAGTACCGCAGTACCGCAAATTATGATAATTCATAAACTTTCCCACCGTATTTCACGCATTTCATCAAGAGATTATTCCGATTACTTTTCCTCGAGCAATGGCGTGTTGATTTTAACCATTAAATATTTGCGCGTTAAATAGATGCGATTGTTTTTAGAGAAAACAAGCATTGCGCAACATTTGAAGGACTCGAAAAAAAGCGCGTAGTATTTACGAACGTATTACACAATGAGATATCGCGATCGTTTCGAACAGGTTACAGTTAATAGATATAAATAGGTGATGATAACGGTAACACTACGAAATTCCAGTCTACACACGTTATGCAATATTATTCGTGTAAAAAAAAACACGGCAAATTTTTCAATGGATCGCCTCGCGGACGTTTAACTTCTTCTCTACCTGCAGATTTGGGTTTTAAAAACATATTTCATAAATCATCAAATCGGTGAATCACGGACTGTCCTTAATTAAGCACAGAAATTAAGCGGCGAGTTGAAGGTGAGAAGAGATTAGATTTTACGTAACCGGTCGACTCCGCTGTGAGATTATTTTTATTTTTTTGTTTATCATCGCTTTTCATGAACAAATTAGATTAATAAAACGCAATGATAAAATTTCAGGGGCGTCTTCTTAAATGATACACACACACACACACACACACATAGGCGGCTGAGCGATGGACGCAGGCGCCGATCGCGATCTGCTACAAAGATATAAAGTACGTTAAAAAAAAACCTCAAGTGTGCCATGATTTTTTATTTTTAAAAATTTAAGTTTGTAACACATATTGAGGTTATGTCACTTGTGGCATGTTCCTACCGATAAATTAATTTGCTGTGAAAAACGACGCGGAGAAGTCGTAGGTTCACCTTCCAGAATTCCTTGGGCTGTGTTAATAGCATCCCGAGTACGTACCACTTCCTGGTTTACGGAGACATAACAGATCACGATAAGGTATTTTTAAATTCATCATAAATAATGAGAACGTTAGGAAATTCTACCTGAAACTCCAATACAACCAATTTCCATCCACTTTAGTCCCATTTCGGAAATAATTTTCAACTAGCTGGTTGCTGTAAACCATTGTAACCACGGAATAATCATGACTTTTAGAACGATCTGACGTTTCGTATGTCAATTTCTTACATGTGCGCCAACTTAAATTGTTTTAAATAAAAAAATCATGGCACTCTTATTAAACAAAAACCTGCCGAGATCAGCAACATCGAGGGGAAAAACGTTATCCCCCCGATTCATTAAAAGTAACTCGACTCTAATTGATTTAGGGCGGACCCCTAAAAGCGCGAACGCAATCGATAAGATAACCGAGCGGCAGATTGCAACAATACAACCATTTTTTTCCATCCAACAAACAAACGCAATATTTCACAATCGAGATGATTCAACAATGGCCGGCGTTGATAATACAACAAACGCCCGTTCGGATCGCATCGCGCACCAACTCGTTTTTGAACGTTGCCGTGACGCGGCGACGGCGCGCGAGAAGAAAAAACACCATTCGCGCGTCCGACGCGTTACAGCACGCACGCACGCAAGTCCTCCTGAGTTCCTCTGCGTTCCGCGTGAAAATCTCCCTTTTATTGTGCGGTGTGAGTACTTAACGAGTGAATTTTGTGCCGTTCGTTTCCCGTGATTAAAAACGCATTTCGTTAGGTGAGTTGTGTAGTTTTATTTTTTTTTTCTGTTGGATTTTAATTGGCGAAAAGAAAGTCGAAAAAGAGGTGATCGTTCTCTGTTTGGGTCAGCCGGGCAAAAATCGCGCTCTGTTTTGTCATACGAATCCGTACATGATGACTTGTAATCGCCGGCGATCGAGCGACGTGTGTAATTAAAGTTAATTGAAGATACGAGAGGCAAAATTAAATAGGACTGCGTTGGTAAACATGGTTTATAGATGTGTGGCCGTGTTTAATAACTGTTGCAATATGTGGAATGACAGGGGATTTGTCGATTATTGACAAATTATTTTAAAAAAAAATTAAAGATTTATCGATTAACAAATAAAAAAAAAAAAATAAGTTAAAGTTAAAGCGAATTTGTCGATTATTGACAAATAATTTAAAAAAATTAATAAAAATTAAGTTAAAGTTAGAGCGGATTTGTCGATGATTGACAAATAATTATCATCCTCGCACAAACGCATTTTTAAAGATCAAGTTAAAGTCAATGAGAATGATGGTGGGCGGGTCCCGTTCCACAATTCAAACAATTGAACATCGAGGATTTGTCGATTATTGACAAGTAAAAAAAAAAATGAATGATAGTCGATAGATCCCGTTCTATAATTCAAAACAGTTGAACGCCGACGATGGTTGACTCGACTTTACAAGTACGAAACGGTTCTTGAAGAATTTTCCAAACCAGGTCATTCATCCAACAGTTACGCTCAAGAAATCAAAAACAATTGAAGATCCAATTTCGGTTTTCCATCTTATTTATATATTTGCAATAATTGCAATCCAATCGGTGAAAGCATTTTCAAAATCTGGCCATTCGATCAAGAGTCTGAAAAACAATTGAAGATCTAATTTCGGTTTTTCACCTTATTCATATATTTGCAATAATTGCAATCCATCGGTGAAAGAATTTTCAAAATCTGGCCGTTCGATCAAGAGTTATCGTAAAAAATCTGAAAAACAATTGAAGATCTAACTTCGGTTTTCCGCCTTATTCATATATTTGCAATAATTGCGATCTATCGGTGAAAGAATTTTCAAAATCTGGCCATCCGATCAAGAGTTATCGTGAAAAATCTGAAAAACAATTGAAGATCTAATTTCGGTTTTTCACCTTATTCATATATTTGCAATAATTGCAATCCATCGGTGAAAGAATTTTCAAAATCTGGCCGTTCGATCAAGAGTTATCGTGAAAAATTTCAAAAACAATCGAAGATCTAATTTCGGTTTTCCACCTTATTCATATATTTGCAATAATTGCCAATCTATCGGTGGAAGAATTTTCAAAATCTGGCCGTTCGATCAAGAGTTATCGTGAAAAATCTGGAAAACAATTGAAGATCCAATTTCGGTTTTCCGCCTTATTCATATATTTGCAATAATTGCGATCTATCGGTCAAAGAATTTTCAAAATCTGACCGTTCGATCAAGACTTATCGTGAAAAATTTAAAAAACAATTGAAGATCCAATTTCGGTTTTTTCAGCTTATTCATATATTTGCAATAATTGCAATCCATCGGTGAAAGAATTTTCAAAATCTGGCCATTCGATCAAGAGTTATCGTGAAAAAATTAAAAAACAATTGAACGCCGAATTTTATTTTATTACCCTATCCAAATTTAATAATCTAGTTCGACACGTTTCTTCCAGAATTTTGCAAGTCAGATCATCCGTTATCGTTAAAAAAAAAACCCCGGAAACAATTGAACATCTAATTTTAGTTTTTGACCTTGTGCATATATTTGCAGTAATTGCAATCTATTGGTTCGAGAATTTTCAAAATCTGGCCATTCGATCCAGAAAAATCCGGAAAATAATTGAACGTCCAATTTCATTTTATTACCTTATCCAAATCCAAAGACTCGGTACGACACGTTTCCCTCAAAATTTTCGAAATCCGATCATCCGTTCGAGAGTTATCCTTGAAAATCCGAAAACAATTGAAGATCTAATTTCACTCTTTGACCGTATCCATATAACCGCAACAATTGCAATCTATTGGTGAAAGAATTTTCAAAATCTGGTCGCTCGATCCAGAGCCATCGTGAAAAATCCGGGAAACAATTGAATGTGAATTTCATGTTATTATCTGTATTATCTCATCTAAATCTAAAGACGCGTTTCTCGCAGAATTTTCAAAATCTGGCCATTCGATCCAGAATTATCGTGAACAATCCGGAAAACAATTGATTGTCGAATTTGATTTTATTGCCCTAGCCAAATCCAAAGACCTGGTGCAAAACGTTTTTTTCCAGAATTTTCCAAATCGGGAATCCGTTTAAGAGTTATCGTTAAAAAATCGAAAACAATTGAAGACCAAAAGTCATTTTTGTTGCGGAGAAGATTGTGTAATTGTAAAGGTGCGTTATTCAAAATCAATGTGTCATTCGAATCTTCCATTCGATCCAGAGCTTATCGTGAAAATCCGGAAAACAATTGAATGTGAATTTCATGTTATTACCTTTATTACCTTATCTAAATCTAAAAACTTGGTACAAAACGTTTTTCCCGAAATTTTACAAATCCGATCATCCGTTCAAGAACTATCTTTAAAAAACAATTGAAAATCTAATTTCAGTTTTTGGTCTTATCCATACGACTGTAATATTTGCGGTTTATTGGCGGAAGAATTTTCAAAATATGGTCAGTCGATCAAGAGTTATCGTGAAAAAACAATTGAAAATCTAATTTTAGTTTTTGGTCTTATCCATACGACTGTAATAATTGCGATTTATCGGTGAAAGAATTTTTAAAATATGGTCAGTCGATCAAGAGTTATCGTGAAAAATTCGGAAAACAATTGATTGTCAAATTTGATTTTATTACCTTATCGAAATCTAAATACTTCGTACAACAAGTTTCAAGCAGAATTTTCCAAATCCGCGAATCCGTTCAAGAGTTACCATTGAAAACCCGAAAACAAATGAAGATCTAATTTCATTTTTTACCTTATCCATATATTTGCAATAATTGCGATCTATTGGTGAGAGAATTTTTAAAATCTGGCCATTCGATCCAGATTTATCGCGAAAAATCCGTGAAACAAATGATTGTCGAATTTTATTTCATCACCCCATCCGAATTCAAAGACCCAGTACAGCACGTTTCTCCCCGAATTTTCCAAATCCGAGCATCCGTTCAAGAGTTATCGTTCAAAAATCGGAAACAATTGAAGACCGAAAGTCATTTTTGTTGCGGAGAAGATCGGTTTTGTTTGTGTAATTATTAGGGCGCGTTATTCAAAATCAATCCGTCCAAATTTCACACGTTCACAGAGCCATTTTTGAAGATTTGCTCATCGGAACTGATAAATAGATCTACTTCAGCAAACGTGGATTTGTAGGTTAGGTTAGGCTAGGTTGGGTTGCTCATCAAAATTGACAAACAAATCTCCTCAAGCAAACGTAGTTTTGTAGGTTAGGTTGGGTTAAGTTTGATTGGGATAGGTTAGGTTTGGTTGGGTTAGGTTGGGTTTGGTTAGGTTGGGTTGTTCATTGAAATTGACAAATAAATCTCCTTAAGCAAACGTAGTTTTGTAGGTTGAGTTGGGTTGGGTTAGATTAGGTTTGGTTGGGTTAGGTTTGATTGGGTTAGGTTGGGTTTGATTGTTCATCGAAATTGACAAATAAATCTCCTTAAGCAAACGTAGTTTTGTAGGTTAGGTTGGGCTGTTTGGTTGGGATAGGTTAGGTTTGATTGGGTTAGGTTAGGTTTGGTTGTTCATCGAAATTAACAAATAAATCTCCTTAAGCAAACGTAGTTTTGTAGGTTGAGTTGGGTTGGGTTAGGTTTGATTGGGTTAGGTTGGGTTTGGTTGTTCATCGAAATTGACAAATAAATCTCCTTAAGCAAATGTAGTTTTGTAGGTTGAGTTGGGTTGGGTTAGGTTTGGTTGGGTTAGGTTAGGTTTGGTTGTTCATCGAAATTAACAAATAAATCTCCTTAAGCGCTACTTAGTTTCGTAGGTTAGGTTGGGTTAAGTTTGGTTGGGATAGGTTAGGATAGGTTGGGTTGCTTATCGAAATCGACAAATAAATCTCCTTAAGCACACGTGGTTTTGTAGATTAGGTTGGGTTGGGTTACGTTATGTTGGGTTAGGTTGGTTTGGTTTAGATTAGGTTAGGTAAAAGTTAATGCGAATTCATTGAATAACTGTTTACCCTGATTTTTCCTTCATGTCGAAAAATATTAGAAGAATCTCTGTAATAGCTTAACATTGCAAGTTGCATAATCTCCAGATCTTCAGTAAACCCGCCACGTGACGATGGTTATAATTAGTCATTCTCACGTGTTAATTTCTACCCGTTAACATTCCATTACGAGATAATATAATTACTTATAATGAAAGCGGTAAAATCTCATTGTATTGAGGCCGGCGGCGAAAAAGCCTTCTTCTTCTTCTTCTTCCGAGCCAAGGCTGCGCGATTATTATTAAAATGTCACGTGCGGATGCCGCTCATTCCTTTCCAAGGAAATGTTGTTTATCCATTCGCGATTAGCTTATTATTATTATTTTTTATTGGTCCCCCCTTGAACCGAACATGTTATAAAATTACATAACATATTCACGAAATAATTAGCATATTGTTTATGATCGCGTGGAAACCAAACATAAAAAAACAGGATCTTCTTTTTCTCTCCCGGTAATCGGGTGAAGGTGAACTGTGTCCAGTTTTCGCGACCTTTACGGATCTTTTGACCAGTTTTCCTTAAACGGGATGACATCAGCAGCGGCAGCGGCTTTACCTCGGGGCGGCGGCAGCCGTATCGCCAAGGACGGTAATCATCATCGAAATTCTTTCGTAAATCATCAAAACGTTAACGAGTTATGCAATTCTCCGGGTGTGAATAAATAATAAATAGGAATAACAATAATCGGTGGCCGGCCGTGACGATTTTTTGTGTGTCACAAATTTCCGCCCCTTACGGTGTCGTTGGCCTACTTTTCATTTTTGATTAGACTCGTCCTAATTCACGGTGTAATATCGGTTATAAATAAGACACGAATGGAATAAAACAAAAATAAAAAACACGAATGTTAGAATTTTGCGTTTGTTTTTAGGGTCGTTGCTAAAAATGTTTGACAGTACAATAAAAATAAAATTACGTACGTAACTATAACTAAAAACAAACAAAATGTATACGTTTGTTTTTAGAAGCGGTGCTGCAATTGTTTGACTACGTAATAAAAATAAAATTACGTACTTAATAGCATGTTATAATAATTTTAAAAAAACAAACAAAATCTGTAGTAACCATGGCATGATGCTGAATTGATCGGGTGAAACAATTGTCGTAGAACAATAAAATTAATTTGAAACCATACACTGTGTTAGTGTTTTATTAAATGATACCATGGAGTTTCAACAAGTAACAGCCTCATCGATCCAATATTTGAAACTCCATTGTTTATCTGCTCGGTGAAGCCATTGTGTGGGAAAACCATTGTAGCAGTGTAGCATATTATAGCAGAAAACAAACAAAATCTAACCATGGCTGAATTGATCAAATGAAACTCCATCGGTTGACGTGTCAAATAGGTATAGATTATCTGCTTGATGAAATCATCGTGTGGAAAAACAATTGTAGAAGTGTCATTGCGCTTGTTACAATCTGCTATTGAGTACATACTTTTTTTTTTTTTTTGTGCAGACAAACATTTATAGCAGTGTTTCTACAAATAAAAGTGAAATTCTAACATTTGTGTGTAACCAACATTTAAATTAAAGGAGAGTAAATGATATGTTTCTCTAAATCTAGTAATTAAGATTTGAAAACACAGAGAGGTTATTTCTCGCTTCCTGTCAAATGTCAATGAATAATCACTGAATATAGTTATTGGAATAAAAAAATTATAGATGGCGCTGACAATATTCTAGATATAATTTTAAGAGGAACTTTAAAATAGTCGTCCTACATATAGAACTCTGGGCATATCTGGGTTAATTATTTTAGTTTATTTCACCAAGTAACAGTCTCATCAAACAAACATTATATTTGTTCAAAAGTAGATGTATTTGACAGTAATAAATATAACCATAATGCAAAATTAATTTCTTTTGTTAACACGAATCCCAGAATTTATCACAGACATAACTGTAACGTTACAGTAAATGGACTTCTGTTTTATTATGCAAGGTCAATAGTTGATGACTCAATTAATACCTTAGAATTCTCTTTAAAAATAGCATTACTTTGTTAAAGCAATAACCGCGTCTCTATTTATAAACGCAATCGGTAATACCCAGGTAAAAAATAACAACAAACGATTATTGTGCAATCTACGAGCGAGTTTGTATCGTTAATCCGCTGCACCGTTCGACTGAAATTATCTAATCTAATCAAACCGGCGATTACTATTATTAAATCAATTAAAATGTTATCATGCGAGCGTTCGGCCATGATGCGAGACGTTAAATATGCAAGCGTGTTATCCAATATGTGGAGAATTCGATGCGTTTCCCTAATCTCACCGGCATCAGCCATGAAAGTGTTTCGTTTCCTAATGTATTTATCAGTTTAACGGTGTTGTCAAAGTGTTGCATTTCGAAACCCGAAATGCAACAGAGTATCTATCAAGGGCGTTTCCAAACAACTAATTAAAAAAAAAACTTAAATAAAATGGTGCTTACGCTTTCATACACCTGTTGCGTGAAATCACGGTATTCTTTTCCAACGTTTTAAAGCATTGGAAAAATTTGCCGGTTATATTATTTGTTTGGAATATGGAATATCGGTAATTTTTAACAATAAAAATTGTTAAGCAAAAAATTCTTACCCGATTACCGCCGCTGGTATCTATCGTTCCTTGGAGAATACTGATCGATTGTTAAACTGATAAATACATTAAGAAACAAAACATTCACTTACAACACGTTATCGTTCCTCGGAGAATACCGATCAATCATTAATACATTAAGTAACAAAACATTCGTATTTGATTGATTGCCTTTCTCAAAGGAGTTAAAAAATTACTCCTTTGAGCAGTGGCGGCTCGTGAAACATGTTGATGGTAGAGCCATTTATACAATATACCCCCCTCACTCCATTTTTGAAGAAAGAAAAAACGATTTATCTTCCTAGACTAAAGTAACTTGCGAAAAAGTTCTAAGAAATACTTAAAAATTCTTGCTGAGCTTGAGTCTATAGGTAGTGCCATGGCTCCTTGGCTCTACGTAACGAGCCGCCCCTGCCTTTGAGAGTGATGTGTAGGTCAAGAAAATGGTAAATAGGAAGAATAATCGTTATTGTACATAAATAAATTTACTAATGAAACTAACATAAGTAATTTTTTTGCTGGTATCATTTAAATTCAACCTCCTTAGTAATTAAATATGTACCACAAAATAATCGCTTCAACAATCAATCATATTATTCAAGCAAAAGTAATGTAATTTCACGTGTTATGTACTACACTTTACCTACAACCACACATTTATTTGGTTAAAATAAAGACATGTTGAAATACACCAAACACAAATTTACCACAAAGTTTCAATCAATAAACATTTAAAAAGCAAAACATATATTTTACTGTAGTGATAGCGTAATGGTCTATTTGATTGGTTCAAGTACGTGCAGTGCTGTTATTTCTCTCTAACATAATACGGAAAGAGATGAAATTGTCCAACAGTAGTCGGTAATTTGCGATTGTTTAATTTCAAGTATTTGCACTGTCACCGCGCCGCACGAGGTCAGATAATGTGATTTATTGTGATAAATGATAACACTCGGCTCGAGCCGTTATCTTTTGCTGTGTCAGCCACTCGCTCGCACAGATTGCTTCTATTTATTTATTTGATTTTATTTGAACAAGTATTGCATCTTCATGCTCGTGGAATTTCGTAGAGAGTAAAAACACGTATCCATGACGACTGCACGACAAACATTCTTCACGGAATTTTTGTTATTTACAACAGTGGCGGCTCGTGGAACATGTTGATGGTAGAGCCACTTATACAATATACCCCCCGATTTATCTTCCTAGGCCAAAGTAACTGACGAAAAAGTGTTTTAAGACTTGATTAAAAATTATTGCTGAGCTTGAAACTAGAGGTAGTGCCATGGCTCCTTGGCTTTACATAACGAGCCGCCCCTGATTTACACCGTCATGCTCGTGGAATTTCGTATCGCATTTAAACGCTGTTTTCTTTTTCCCTGGAATTTTCGTCACTTTAAAGTGGCCTCGATCGTAAACTCACCCGGCACCGGCTTCACGAGTTTGGGAGGCAGCTGGCCGCTGGCGCCTGGTCCAAACAGCGCCTCGAAATCATCTTCCTTGGGTTCACCCTGAAAACACGCGAAGATTGGTGCAGTGTTTCTGGCCTATTTTCCATCTATCGGGATTGTCGGATGTTGTGGATCGTTAAACAGCATTTACGCAAATTACACGCAATGACGGATTAGTAGCAGTAAATGCAAACGTAACCGCTCATTGCGATTGTTTTCTGGGATTGCTCCCGAATTATTTGGAAGGCGAATAATCTTGCCCCGCAAATAATTACTATTAATTACCTAAAAGTATGTAACATACCTTGCTTTTCTGGACTAACCAACGACTTTTTTTGTTCACAACTAATAATAATGTTTGACAAACAAAAAGTTATTCAAATTTTTAATTCCATGGCAGGAATGATGCACGCTGCATAGATTGCCGATAGAAGTGTTTTGACGACTAACCCGTTTTTGCTCAACGATTTTTTTTCAAATTTTCTGTGTAGTTTCTTAACACAAAAAATTTAAACGGCAATCGTGCGTTTTCCTTTAGTGTACAGGGGTCTTACCAATCATAAATTCATCATAAGCAACGACGCAGAACGCACTTTTATATTTTTCGAGTTCAATTTTAATGTACAGCATTACCGAGTACTGGAGACGCGTGGGGGTAAAGTTTGCGCAGAGTGAGAAAGTATTCGGAGAGAACGCGACAATAAATCTCCGCAGTCGATTGAATTTAAGAACGCTGGTGCACGTGTAATTCTTCGAAAATATAGATGTTCCACTAATGGAACAGTGGGCGAAAATGGATTAAACATTAATTTATGAAATTAAATGTACATCGTGTTATATTGTTGCCAACACAAAAATACGGTACTACTGTACAGGTCGGCAAACATAACTTGCCTTCGAAGGGCGCTCTCGATAGATTTCGTGAAGAGCTCGCGCACCTTGTACATTCATTTTCGAAAGTGTCAGTGCAACGGTTTTCCAAAGTAAATTAACTCGTGGCCGTGCTCTTGCCAGTCAATCTCGTATATAATTAATTAATTATGTGGAGGAGAGCGCCCGATTGAGTTTTAAATGAATAGCACACGCGAAGCATATGTGCTTGCTTATTACAGAGACTGTACTCGGCCGGCAGTAGAGAGAGAGCTTTCACTTCCTCTCTGCGCGTCTGGCCAACTTACATTTGCCGTCCTGTACATTTAAATTGAACTCGAAAAATATAAAAGTGAGGTTACGTCACCGATGTTTTCACAACTTAAATTCAATCGACTCCGGAGATTTATTGTCGCGTTCTCTACGAACACTTTCTCACTCTGCGCAAACTTTACCCCCACGGGACTCCAGTGCTCGGTAATGCTGTACATTTAAATTTAACACGAAAAATATAAAAGTGTGGTTATGTCGCTCGGTCGTCGACGTTTTCGCAATTCTTACCGTGATCAGGTAATTCTTCTCGCGAATCGTACTGTCCACCTCCAAAAAAACCGGCTTGGAGCTCATTTCTGCACGGCGGCGTCGTTCTTCGGGAATTGCAGAATTATTACTTTTCAGTAGTAAACACTTGCTATAAATAAACGTGAAGTTAGCGGCGGTTCGAATGTCGATATTTTTGCGTTCCGGTTCCGAGAAATAATCAAATACGGACGATAAGCTGAATATAATTAGAATGTACGTGGGGTTCGTGTATACCTGCGAGAATCGCGGTTGATGGTTTTTAATTAAAAATATTTTCTAACCTGGGTGAAGTTGGCGGCGGCGTTGCCGGGTCGAATTGTCGAGGGGGGAATCGGGGACAAACGATGTGTGTCAATTGAATCGGACGGTGAATAAATATCAACTTGACCTTTTTGCGGCTGGAGATCGACTAACTCTCGCATAGATCAGCGCGGTGACTATTAACCTTATCCATAATTAATCAAGGACTTCCTTGAAACCTGTCGCGTTCACGGTTGCGCTGAATATTACGCCAATTGGAAATTTTCAAAAAAAGTTTTAAACAAATAATACTTCATCCATTGACGGTTGGCGGGTTTTTTTCTGGTACGGCCGAGGTAACAAGGGTGGCAATAAAGATAGGTAGGATCAGTTGCAGAGACGGCTGGCTGCGTGACCACCTCTTGTTCCTCGGCCGTACCAGAAAAAACCCCGCGAACCGTCACTGCTTCATCCATCAAAGAGTCTACTTTTTAACCAGTTTTGATACGTTTACTCGGCGTCGGCACGTACTCCGCGATCAACGGTACAGTAATGCAGTGTTTGACTGCATACTCATCAGTGACGGTTCGCGGGGGTCGGTACGGCCGAGGAACAAGATAGGTAGGGTCAGCTGCAGAGACGACTGCCTGCGTGACCGCACCTATCTGTATTACCACCTCTTGTTCCTCGGCCGTACCAGAAAAAAACCCGCGAACCGTCACTGATGCTCATGCAGTGGCGTCGAAATCCGCGTTCGCAACATGCTCGCTTCTTGCCGGCCGGCGATTATCCCAAAGTATTCCGTACTGAAAATATCCCGATTCAAATGAAGAGACATGACAACATCGCATGATTTTCGCGCATGCGTATTGTTTAGTATCATAAACTCTAAAATTACCTTTAAATATATATACTGTTATTTTATACATGTAATTTATACAGCAAAGTGCTAAATAAAGTAATTTATTATTATTAACTGTGGAAGCGCTCCAGTCGTATCGTTTATAAACGAAGACGATTCGAAGCGTCGAACATTGGCAACACTGCGCGATTGGCATTCCCCGACGGCTGTCAGCTGTTTGCGGCCCGGGGCTTCTCAAGATCGTCTGGGCTCCGCGCTCGCAACATGTGGTGAACCTCGTTAAACCGTCGGCCCCCGATGTTACGTTTTTCAGGTGAGACCACCGCCAGAGTGTCCTGAGAGTTTTGGAGGCCGTCAGGCGGCGCATGCGCCCTCAACGCACCGAACATGGCGAACACATCGATGGATCGCTTCTGCGGCTCCGATTTTTGGGTGAGTTCCTCCCCGAATTTGCTCGAATAAATGGCGCCCGTCGTCGGGTTCCTCCCGGACCCGCCGCCCCCGGTCCGGATTCCGCTCCCCCCGCCCCGCCGCGCCGAGCGACCTTAAACTTGGCCGACTTTAAATTTTAAAGGGCGATTTAAATATAAACACGCGGCCGCGACGACGGGACGGCGCGGCAATTGTTTATTGTGTCGCCGTTGTTCCGCAGGACGTGGACCTGACGTGGAACACCGAGGACCCGGACCTGACGAAATGCTTCGAGAAGACGGTGCTGGTGTGGACCCCGTGCGCCTTCCTCTGGACGTTCTCCAGCCTCGAGGTCTTCTACATACTCCAGAGCAAGTACCGGAACATACCGTGGAACTTCCTCAACGTGTCGAAGTTGGCCTTGATATGCGCCCTCGTGATCCTGTCCGTAGTGGACGTGAGCGTCGCCGCCAATGCGGACGGGCGGATCCACAACGTCGACATTTACACGCCGTTGATTAAAATTTTAACATTCGTAAGTACTCGATTATTTTTTGGTTTCCATGGCAAAATGGGTGACACGTGTAAACAGAGTGTAAAACTTTTACCTTGTCATTAGAAATTTATATGGACTTATAGTTATGCACTGAGGGTTCGCAGGGTGACTCATAGTACAGCCGAGGTAGTAGAGGTGGTAATACCTCTCTTCCACCTCGGCCGTACAAAGAGTCACCCCTCGAGCCGTCACTACTGTGACGAAATATTTAGTAAAACGCGAATAATACTGTCTGCGCATGGTGAACATTTTTCACACCAGAGGGCGTCTTCAAAACAAAAGAGCAGTGGCAACCAGTGACGGTTCGCGGGGTTTTTTTCTGGTACAGCCGAGGAACAAGAGGTGGTAATACAGATAGGTAGGGTCAGTTGCAGAGCCGGCTGGCTGCGTGACTACACCTACCTGTATTACCCCATCTCTTGTTCCTCGGCCGCACCAGAAAAAACCCCGCGAACCGTCACAGGTGGCAATTGAACGTAAATTGAAATAACCTGCAGCTAAACAAAATTTTCATTCAATGTAATGGCTATCAAAAAGAATGTTTTTTTAACAGAACCCTAACCTAAGCACACAAAATTTTTGTTTCATGTAGAAAAAAACTTTGACAACTACTGGACTTTTAGTTAGAATTTTCTCCACAAGGGGTCCAGTTGAGCCAAAAATTTCGTGGGGTTTGGGAATCCCCTGCTGCCACCTCGAGCACAGGCTTTTTTTTAATTTCGAAACAATGAGTGGTTTAAACGACAGATTATATTGGCCGCATTCAGGGAACTGTAGCGTTGTGGCACTTTCTTAAAATTTTGTCCCGAATGGTGCCGCTTTATCTAAAGCTCTGGCAGCGTTTAATGAAGCGTTAAAGCACATAATTATTCCGATTTACCGCTGTACAGGCGATGTAGCAAACTAAAAAGCAGTTGGAAGCACTGAAAAATCGAAAGAGGTGGCAGCGGTGAGACACGTGTTAATAAATCTAACCCGTTTGTTCGCTGAAGAATTATTTTGTAAAAGTCGGGGAGATGGAGAACGTTCGAGAAGAAACAAACGAGGAGGTTATTTCCTTCATAATTACGGATGAATCAGAAGCGGGCACCAGTGAAGTTGAAGGTTAAGTTAAGCAATGCTACCAAACCTAAAATGTAACAGTTCCTGGTTCAAACTATAAGCGCCGAGTTCCATAATTGCTCATTCAGCCGAGTACAGCTTAAAGCGCTGCAATGCTACAAATTTCCTGAATGCGGCCATTGATAAAGCAACTTTGTCAAGTAATTGAGGAGTTCACTGATAGATGGTGTTAGTTAAATTTTTAGATATATACGAAATATCGAACCCATATTGTTTGTTTGTTTCATATGAAAGTGTTTATTTGATAATACCGTGTAAAGATTTGAATTTTTTCTCTCCTTGTAATTTAGTCTTTAGCCGCCACATTGGTGTTTTACAACAGGAAGCACGGCATCCGGACGTCCGGGCTGCTGTTCCTGTTCTGGGGCCTGTGCACGATATGCGCGATACCGCAGCTGCGCACGGAGATCAGGGAGTCGATGAACGCGACGCCCGACCCGTACTACTTCTACGTCAGCTACATGGCCTACTTTGTGTTCCTCGCGCTGCTCTTCGTCCTCAACTGGTTCGGGGACGCCGAGCCTCAGCACAGCAAATATCCGAAATCCAAGGTATGAAGAAATACGAAAGGAACGCCACATATTTCGTTTCCGTCTTCCCGTCAAATGTCAACCTAACCTAGCTTTAGGTGTGAAGTAAGAATCAACACGTGGCACAAAGGACCAACGAATGGTCTAAGCGCTGCGACCGTTTGGTCGCCCTCCACAAACCATCAAGAATCAACATCAGGTCCACCAAGGTTTCCGCCCTAACTACTTCCGCCGGCACCCCTTCCAGTACCTAACCTTTTTGGAGTGGCCCCTCTGAAACTGGGCACTGCTGGAAACATTGTAACATTGTACTTCACGCAGTACCCGTCTTCCTCTAGTTGCCTTCAATAACCCATTTCCTGATTACGTCCCCTCCCTGCCATGGTGCTCCAACGTGCACGTTCTTGTGTCCTTCTTTGTCAGAACTTTGTCAGTACCTAACCTAATCCAACCCATCCTAACCTCAGGTGTACAGTAAGAATCGACATCCATTTTTGAGCTACCAGGACTAAAAAATCTCACCGAACGCCCATCGCAATTTGCTATTTTGTTAACGTTTTTCGTGGAATATCGATCAAATTTTATAATTTGTCCCCGTGTAGAAACCCTGTCCCGAGGAGGCGAGCGGTTTCCTGTCGCGCCTGCTGTTCTCGTGGTTCGATCCGCTGGCGTGGACCGGGTTCAGGAAGCCGCTGGAGACCACGGACCTGTGGGATCTGAAAATGGAGGATTCCGCGGAGGAGGTGGTGTCGCTGTTCGACAAGCACTGGCAGAAGACGGTGGAGAAATTCGAGGCGTGAGTCTTGCGTGTGGGAAAAATAACACCCTAACGAAATCGATGTGTCGTTTCTCCACAAAAAAAAAATCCAACTTGTGTTTTTGTGTAACTAGCTCGAAATCTTTCTTTCTTTCTTAATCGGTTCCTTTTATGCCCTCATCGGGTGTTGAGGTTCGATATCTTTTAATTGTAATTAACTAAACTCGCATGTTTTTCATCTTACATCAGAAAGTTACTTGCTGTAACTAACCTCAAGACAGTCACAATTTCCAAATCAAGTTAACGTTAACGTGTAAAGTCACCACATGCACTTATATGTTGATTGGTCAAATTGTATAACTAGCGTACAACAAAAATCGACGACAAAGTTGGCGTTGGACATATCGAGTCATACTGCACCTTAGTGATCTTAACCCTTTCAGCCCTGGATTTTTAAATTTGAAGAAAAAAAAAATTTTGTTAATTATTATTGATGGGGAGCTTCTAAGACCATAAATACCAAATTTGAACCCATTTGCTTAATTAGTATAGGAATTAAATAGTGAGGCTTTGTTGAAGTGACATCTAGTGATAAATAGCAAAACTATGGATTGTCATAGTAAGTAGAGACATGTAAATGTTGCGGTGGCAATTGCCACCACCAGGGCCGAAAGGTTAATCACACGTGTGAAATACTGGTGACATGTCAGTTATTATAAACATCTGACATATGTCAACATGACAACCAATACTTGATCTTATGGTGTTATTCGGAACAACTGTTATTAACAGCGATGTTATTAACATTGCAATGTTATGTGAAATTGAACAGCGCTGTTAAAAACTGTATTCTGAACAGCCCGATGTACACAAATTGGCAACAGTGCAACGTTTACAGAGCGACTAACTTCATGTATATTATAATAGATGATTAATAATACGTTTTTGAGAATATTTTTAGAAAGAAAATGAGTGTTTCATATTGGAATACTACTATCCATTTGAGTTTTTTGTTGACGAAAAACACAAACTACGAAATAACCTCAATATATCACCATTAACAGTCTCGTAATGTCGACCGTTTTGACAAGTGTTGTTTAACATCGAAAATGTTAATTTACATCGATGTTAGTTGACAGACAGTGTACTGAATAGTATATTCATAACATCTGTTGATGTTAGCAAATAACACCGCTGTTAACATTTTTGTTCAGAATAACACCATTAGTTCGGGCATGACTACATTTCGAGAGCCAACTTCGTCTTCGATTTTTGTTGTACACTCGATATAAAATGACGGGCAAGGTACATCATACATAGTAGATACAGCTTCTTGATTTAAATGCCGACCACCCAGAATTTTTCATTATTATTATTACGCATATTTAAATTTGCCAGTACATATATGAGCATGGAATTTTCTCGAAGTTTTCACAATACGCACTTGATGGTTCGAGGGTTCTTTTAGAGTTCGTGACCCCGTGTGTGATCCCCATTTTTTACAGCTCCTCTCCGCGAACCTTCGCCTCGTATAAATCAGACTCGGCACAGGTGGACATTGTTGACAGTTCGACGAAGAAGAAGCAGGCCTCGATCCTGCCGGCGCTGATCAAATCGTTCGGCCCGACGTTTCTCTTCGGCGCCCTGCTCAAGCTCTCCCAGGACGTGCTCACGTTCGTCAGCCCACAGATTTTAAAGTAAGAACAAATTGTCTTTTAAAAAATCGGTCCACAATTCACGATTTTCCATTTTTTCAGACTTTTAATCTCCTTCGTACAAGAACAAGAACACCAGTGGAAAGGCTACCTGTACGCGGTCCTACTATTCGGAACGGCCATGATACAAACCCTCGTCCTCTCGCAGTACTTCAACAGGATGTTCATCGTCGGCATGAGGATCCGCACGGCGCTCGTGTCGGCGATCTACAGGAAAGCGCTGCGGATGTCGAACGCCTCGAGGAAGGAGAGCACGGTGGGGGAGATCGTGAATCTGATGTCGGTCGATGCGCAGAAGTTCATCGAGCTGACGGCCTACCTGAACATGATCTGGTCGGCGCCACTGCAGATCATCCTCGCCCTGTACTTCCTGTGGGAGGTGCTGGGGCCGTCGGTGATGGCCGGCCTGGCCGTCATGATCATCCTGATCCCGGTCAACGGGTACATCGCCAACAAGGTGAAGGTGCTGCAGATCAAGCAGATGAAGAACAAGGACGAGCGGGTGAAGCTTATGAACGAGATCCTGAGCGGGATCAAGGTGCTCAAGCTGTACGCGTGGGAGCCGAGCTTCGAGGAGCAGGTGCACAAGATCAGGAATAAGGAGATGAAGGTGCTTAAAGAGGCGGCTTATTTGAACGCGGGGACTTCGTTTATTTGGTCGTGCGCCCCGTTTCTGGTAAGTTTTTTTTTTAACACCGAATAAAATTATGTCATATACTTGTTTCTCATTGATCACTTGGTGAAACATTATGTTAATATAGGTTTATAAATTAATTTCATTCTTGAAAATGGCACTAAGCCGAAACTAGTTGATAATAAAACAATTTAATCGTGAACAAACCAAGTGAATTTTAATTTATAAACCTAGAATAAAATTATATCTTATCAATTGATATTGAAATGCTGGTAAAACATGGTCAATTCAATATATTCATTGATGAGGCCGTTATTCGTTGAAAATAACTATCACTTGTTGAGTATTAACCCCTTAATGCTCAGGCCCGAGTGTGACTCGGGCATGCGTTACTAGCAAAATTTTGCCAATCAATCAATCAATCAATCAATCAATTTATTTCACTTAGGCCACCATAATACATATATGTACAATAAATTATTAATGTATAAATATAGTATTTGCGGATGTGATCGTCAACTTGGATTTCAATAATAAAATAATAAAAGTCATTGACAAATTAAAAATATAAATAATAGAATAAATAGATAAAATTTACGGACGCGACGTGACTTATGATTTAAAATAACAATAAATAAATTACAATACACAAGAATTACGGCACATACACGTTAAAAAAATATTAAAAATACTTCATCATTTATAAGGAACATTAGCTGGAATCATTAATAAATTCGGAATAGTGGTAGTAGCACTTTTTTACAAGAAAGTCTTTCAGTGATTTTTTAAAAGAGTTTCTACTACCACATTCCTTAATACTGTGTGGTAGCTTATTATATGTGAGAGCACATGAATACTTGGCTGATTTCTCGTACATAGTTGTTTTATGCGGCGCCATTCTTAACTCTTGTCTATGTCGTGTATTATAATTATGGTAGTTGCCATTTTGTTCAAAACTGGCTTTGTTCTCCCAAACATACATTCCACATTTGTAAATATATATACACGCAATGGTAAGAATGTTATTTTTTATAAAGGTTTCGCGGCATGAATCTCTTCTTTTTAGGTTAAACATTAATCTAATTAATCGTTTTTGTGAAACAAATATTCTCTTTATGTTCATTCTTCCCCAAACCAGTATATTATAACTCATATGGGGATACACCAATGCATAGTATATAATATTTAGGTTTTGTATAGAAAATTTATCAATTAGTTTCGCCATAGCAAAGTATGCGCTATTCATTTTACCAGATACATAATCAATTTGCCGGTACCATGATAGATTTTCATCCACAAAACTACCTAAAAACTTGGCACTAACAGACGTGTTTTCTGTACGGTTTCCAGGACTTTTTCTGTTATAAAACTGTATCTTAACCGTTTTGTCACTATTAAGGATAATTTTATTTTTATAACACCATTCTGTTATTTCCCGATCAGTTGCCTCAATTTTATGCGCTAATTCGGATTGTGAATTAGCCGAAATAATAATTGTGGTATCATCGGCAAAATTAATTATGTATCCTTCTGTAATAAATTCACAGAGGTCATTTATAAAAAGGACAAATAGGATCGGTCCCAGCGTCGATCCCTGCACTATTCCTTTGGAAAGACTGTAGGTTTCCGACGTAGTATTTCCGACTTGGACGTATAGATGCCGATCACTAAGGAAGGAAAGTATCAGCTCGAGCACATTACCACGAATGCCTACAGCAAATAGTTTTTCGCGCACAAATTCTGCATCGATGGTGTCAAATGCACAGGTGAAGTCATAAAACAGTCCACTCACGCACATTCCCGCATCAACATTTTTAGTGATCTCCTCCAATACGTCGAATGTTGCTGTCTGAGTTGATTTATGTTCTCGGAAACCATGCTGATTTTTCGAAATTATGTTATATTTATTTAGGAAATCCCAAAGCCTCTTTGCAATAATTTTCTCGAATATTTTCGAAAATGTACATAAAATTGATACTGGCCGATAGTTTTCTTTTTCAGTTTTGCACCCTTTTTTAAAAATCGGTATTATTTTAGATACCTTTAGTATGCTGGGAAATTTTCCGGTTGCGAATGCCAAATTAATTAGGTAAATTAATGGTTCCGCTATTTCATTAGCCACCCCCTTTATCACTTTGACCGGAATTTCATCCATTCCAGCACTCCTTTTGTTTTTTAAATTACTAATTGTCTGCAATATTTCTTGTTTATTTGTGGGTTCTAAAAACATGGTTTGATGGTTCATTTTTGAGGTGGTGCACGTATTTGAAATACCGTGGTTGAAATGATTCTGTAGTTTACGTTCTGTAATATTCGAATAGAAATCCCCGAATTGTTCTGCTATTTTCTTCATGTCATCTATAAGAATCCCGTTTTCGTTTTTAATTGACATTGATTCTTGTGATTTATTTGTTCCTAGTTCTTTATTTACCATTTCCCATATTTTTTCCTGTATGTTAGGAGCATTTATAATATCTTGATCGAAATATCGTCTTTTTGTGTCCTGAATTAATTTCCTGTGATCCTTCTTTTTAGTCCTATATATTTCTCGCATTTCTATTGTTTTTAGTTGAATCATCAAATTAAACGTATTTTTTAGATTTTTACTAGACAGCCTTATTTCCTCATTTACCCATTTATTCGGTTTAGGACGGCATTTTATAAATTTATAGGGGCATGATATATTGAATTGATGGTCAAATTCATCTTTAAATCTATTGAAAGCAGAGTCTAAGTCTTCTGTTTTAATATTTGCCCACTTACTATTCTTAAGGCGTGTTCTCAATTCATTAATTGTGTTGTCGTTTATGCATCTTGTGCGTCTTTTCTTGTTTTTCCATTTGGAACCGTTAACCGAAGTGTCCTCCGTTCTCGCCCAGCACTGCATAATTTGGCCCAGATGGTCGGATATGTTGAGATTAATATTCCTACATGAAAATGGCTGAATATTTGTCACCATGTAATCTAATTGTGATTCTGATATTCCGCGCTCTGTTATTTGAATCCTTGTTGGTTCATTAATTTTATTTATTAAATTAAATGAGACAAGTAAATCATCGAGCATTTGTCTTTCGATAGTATTTCCCAAAAAATTAACATTTAAATCCCCACAGAGGATGATTTTATTGTATTTTTTTTGCATCGCTGCTAGTAATGAACTTATATTATTAAAAAAAATATCAGTATTCCCATTTGGTGGTCGATATATAACCACAATACCAGTGGATTTTTTACTTATTGTTAATGAACATACGGTAAATTCAATATGCGACTCTACACATAGGTGATTCATTTTATTGTCTTCTTTACATAGATATGTTCCGTCAGACATTATCATCACTCCCCCATGCTCATGATTTTTTCTTGAAAAGTAATTTATGTTATTGTACCCATTTACTTTTAGACAATTAACGTTATTTTTGGTGCTCCATGTTTCCGTAAGACAAATTAAATGTGGTTTAATTTCCTGTATTGCGCATTCTAGTTGTTCCGTTTTCCTCAATAAACTTCTGATGTTTTGGTGCAATACTCTTATTTCCTCGTTTTGATCTTTACTATTTACTTCGGAAAAATTGTCTCGAGTTCCGAAAAAAAATGAATGGACTTATTTTAATTCCAGACGGCCAGATCTCTGGTTTATTAAGCACATCTTTATGTTTGTCGGGTACGCCTATTTTGAAACATTTATATTGTTCTTTTGTCCAACGATCCTGTCTTTGTAAGGTTTCAATGGTTAGAGTTATATTACCAAGTTTATTTTCCAGGTGTGTTTTTAGTTCCTCTTCAGTATATTCTTGTTTAAATTTTCCTGCATGGAACCACACATTTTTCTTATCGTTGTATACGACTCCGCTTGAGTCTGTGCTACAACCTGTAACAATTGTTTTATTTATATTTTCTGCAGATTTAAGAACGGGCTTCGGTGGATTTTCATGTCGAGCCTTCTCATATTTGTTTACATCCGAGTTTAATGAACTATTTTGATGTTCATTTTCATATTCTTTATTTTTCTTCTGCAAGTTTTTCTTCTGCATCTTCGGCTTATCTACTGCGCTCGGAATTCCCTCGATGGTCTCGATGTCTGCCTTGTCCGTCGACAATGATGACTCATTTAGTTGATACAGATTTTTGTTTATTTCAACAGCTGTCGCCAGTAGTGGATATTGTGTTTCCTTGTTTACTTGACAGCCAGGAGATGGGGCGATTGATGATAACTGGATTACTTTATATAATAATTGAATTTGTTGTTTAAGAGACGCTATGTTCTCCTGTTGGTTATCGATTATAATGTCCTTTTGCTTCATTAATTCTTTCAAGTACTTAACTTCAATGTGCGAGTATTCCTGTGTGTTAATTACCGTGCATCCGCTGTGAAAGGAATCGTCATGTCCTCCGACCTCTGCTTCTTCCGTCGAACTTTCATTATCACTATCACAACAGTTTATGCACTTATCGTTTATTTTCACGGCATTTTTAAGATATTTAATACAACCCGGGTGTACTAACGAATCGCATTTAATACACTTTAGGCCAGATGATGGCATTTTCTTGCAGTAACGGCAAGGTTTTCCTTGCGGAACATTTAACATGACTTGTTCACTTGACGCCATCTTGAATATATTTATTTTTCTGAAAAAATATGTTTTTAACTATTTTGACTATTGAAAATATGTTTCACATATACCGGGTGTCCCAAATAACATTACGTTCTTGAATATCTCGAAAAAAATGCATCTTAACAAAAAATGTGCCGAATCAAAACCTTCATAGTTTTGTGGGGGACATCGGATTCTGACAAAATGGCCCCCCCACATACCAAGAGGGAGCTGGAAAGGGCATCAACTTAAAAACCTATTTTTTATTGCAGATTCGGAAAGAGCGTAAAAAAGTATGTTGGTTTTATTCGGAAACTTTTTTTGTACACCCAACAGGTGGCGCTGTAATCGTAAAAATATGACTGCTAGAAAAAATATTTCAGTACGTATCGGTACACCGTCAGTGGCAGTCGATTTAGTATCACAAAATATTGTATTTGAGTGGTTTTGCGCGTGGTTCACGATGGTCGGGACTCCTTATTCAGTGAACGAGGTAGTGGACGGCATGCAAACTTCAAAACAGATGGAAAAATCGATTTTTCAACATTTAAAAACAAATAGAAAAATCGACATTTTCATTTTTAAACTTTCTTACTCCCCATTCACTGTTTATTTTAGCCGATCTTTGAAAACTTTTGCAACATAGTAAACTTTTTGAAAAACGTAATTCAAAATAAAATTAATCTCTAAACGTCAAATATGAATTTTTGATAAAATTGATTCATCCATAGTCAGTTTATAAAAAGTGTGTTTTATTCTGTACCCCCCGAGTGTTGAGGATTATTATTTCTACAATTTTATGTATTTATTGAAACAACAAACGTAATTTTTTATCAAGTTATTCACAAAATATTAATTAGTTAATTTTTTCTAGCAAACTCATATTTTTACGATTACAGCGCCACCTGTTGGGTGTACAAAAAAAGTTTCCGAATAAAACCAACATACTTTTTTA
The DNA here is from genome assembly GCA_910593695.2 of Ocypus olens. Lineage (NCBI taxonomy): Eukaryota > Metazoa > Arthropoda > Insecta > Coleoptera > Staphylinidae > Ocypus > Ocypus olens. The sequence continues at coordinate 999,524 of OU343055.1, read as the reverse complement.
CGCTCTTTCCGAATCTGCAATAAAAAATAGGGGTTCCCATTTAAGATTTTTAAGTTGACCCCCTTTCCAGCCCCCCCCTTGGTGTGTGGGGGGGCCATTTTGTCAGAATCCGATGTCCCCCACAAAACTATGAAGGTTTTGATTCGGCACAATTTTTGTTAAGATGCATTTTTTTCGAGATATTCAAGAATGTAATGTTATTTGGGACACCCGGTATATAATTTATTATCAACTAAAAAAAAAAGATTTTATTTTAGAGTTTTTCTGTCAAGGGGTTAAAGCAATAACACTTTTTTAATTTTCAAAAACCTTTATTGGTGATTGTTGAAATTACAAAATTTCTTCACCTGAAGAAGCCATAGTGTGGTGAAACAATTGTTGCTTGTAATTTCAACAATCAACAATAAAAGTTTTTGAAAATTAGAAAAGTGTTTTTACTTTAATACTTAACAAATGGTTAATTTAATTATTGAGAGCTGATTTGGCAAACAGTGGTCTTTCGGCCTATTTATTTTTGAAACACACTGTATAATATAATATATCTGTATAATTTTAAAAATATCATTTACTGTTTATATCGTATGTTCATTAAAAAAAAAAACCAAGTGTGCCATGACTTTTTCGTTTTAAAAATTTAAGTTGGCACACTTGTTGGGAATTGACATATAAACGTCAGATCTTTCTAGAAGTCACAATTATTCCGTGCTCACAATGGTTTACAGCAACCAGCAAAAACGTTTCTAGTTAAAAGTTATTTCCGAAATGGGACTAAAGTGGACGGAAATTGGATATATTCATTCGACGCACCTTTGGCAGAGTTTCAGGAAGAATTTCCTAACGTGCCCATTATTTATGATGAATTTAAAAATACCTTATCGTGATCTGTTATGTCTCCGTAAACCAGGAAGTGGTAGACCAGTCAAACGTACTCAGGATGCTATTAACACGGCCCAAGGAATTTTGGAAGGTGAGCCTACGTCTTCTCTGCGTTTATCAAAGCAAATTAATTTATCGGTAGGAACATAACACAAGTACACTTGAGGTTTTTTTTTTAATGAACATACTTTATCTTTTAAAACAATATTTTATTTGGTATTTGTGTTCTGTGAGATCGAAAAGTTGAAAATAGTTGACAGCCCTTAAAACACCCTACGTTTTAACCCTTTCGCTCCCATCGCTTTCACTGCACATTCAATTATTGTTTTCTCAAATCCCGGTGGTATTTGAGCAAAATCGCCTTTCAAATTGTTCGTCTGCAGCGCCATTTATTGGTTAGTAGCAGAACCGGCACTCGAAATTTGTCAATCCCATTTTTATTTGTTCTGTTTGACGATTTTTGCTGATGTCAACTATTTTCGACTTTGTGATTTCACTGCGTGAAACAACATTGCATACTTATTTATATAATCGAACGAATTTTACATTAGGTCTCGATGTTGACGTTTGTAACCTATGTGTACAGCAGCGATGCAAACATCCTGACACCGCAGGTGGCATTCGTGTCGATCACGCTCTTCGGAATATTACGACTGCCGATGTCCCTGCTACCTCTACTTATAGTATACATAGTCGAGGTACACACAACACGTCCCCCCTCCCTCCCTCCATCCCTTTCGATTAGTCCGCACTAATCACCCGCGAGGTTATGGTCTATTACTTTCTCAATTTCAGATTATTAATACCAGGAGGCGTCGCCACACACACGCACACACACACATACATAACGCTCTTTATATAAAAAAAAAATCATTTTTTTCCAATTTCTAATAATTATTGCATGACCAGGTTTCGTTGGTCTCTTTCGGTACATTCGTCCTGGTGGACGAGAAAAACGTACTTAACGCATCAACAGCATTTGTATCCCTTTCGCTCTTCAACATTTTACGTTTCCCGTTGAGCATGTTACCCATGATGATCTCCAATATGGTTCAAGTAAGCATTTTCAAGTTATTACTCTTTTGGGTTCTATTCAATTTAAAATAAAAAAATCATTTAATTCATTGCAGTTTCCTTTTTCTCAATAACTGGAGCTTTATTTTTGCTTGTAGAGAGAGTTTATTAACAACGCCCGTTGGTGGTCACACTCGAGAAAGGTTTTGCTCAAATGCGTGCGCTGTTTTTTCTTTTTTAGGCCGGCGTCTCCATACAGAGGATAAACAAGTTCATGAACTGCGAGGAGTTGAATCCCAATAACGTCACGCACGATCCGTCGGAAAGTAAGTAGAGGTTATAGTTGTAATTTAACCCTTTGCACTCGTATGTCGTCTTATTGTCGCCACAATACGTTTTGTCACTGTACTCTCAAATATAAATACGAGTGCAAAGGGTTAACACGTTAAGCCCGGGCGTGGAAAGCAAACTTTTAGGCCTAAATTTGTTACGTTCTAAAGCGGGTCCATTCCGTGCGCACGAGGCATATCGTATGCCACATATTTAGCTTTAGATATTGACTTCAGGTGACACGCCATCCGAATTTACTAAACTAGCGTGACACCGCGTTGATGTCACGCCGTCCGGATGGCAGGTGAAAGTGAGACACCGCGTAGATGCCGCGCCGTGCTTAACGTGTTAACCCTTTCGGTACGGGTATATTTGGCAATATTACACGCGACGGATGTAAAAAATGTCAATTTTTCAAACATCGATTTCTAATATTGGATTTTGCTCAGAAACTAAAAATACATGTTTCTGCCTTTGAATAATAATAACGACTCATCAATAACTAATTTTTGAAACGGATAAAAAAAAAATTGAAAATTTTGTTGTAAGTTACGTTAAAACGCTTATTGATGTGACCCGTCCTGAAAGGGCTAAAGTTCGACACGAGGTATATATCTTAATCATATTTTACATCACAGGAGACCCGTTAATAATAGAAAACGGTCATTTCGATTGGGGAGAGGGCCCGGTACTTAAAAACATAAACGTGCGCTGCTCGCAAGGAAGCCTGACGGCGGTGGTGGGGACGGTCGGCTCGGGAAAGAGCAGCCTGGTCTCGGCGTTCCTGGGCGAGATGGAGAAGACCTCCGGAAGGGTGAACACCGTCGGCACGATAGCGTACGTCGCGCAGCAGGCGTGGATACAGAACGCGACGCTCCAGGACAACATCCTGTTCGGGAAGCCGCTCAACAAGAAGCTCTACGACAGGATAATCGAGGCGTGCGCTCTGGTGCCCGATTTCGAGATGCTGCCCGCCGGCGATCAGACCGAGATCGGGGAGAAGGGCATCAACCTGTCCGGCGGGCAGAAGCAGCGGATCAGCCTGGCGAGGGCGGTCTACTCGAACTCGGACACCTACTTCCTCGACGATCCGCTGAGCGCGGTCGACAGCCACGTGGGCAAGCACATCTTCGAGAAGGTGATCGGCCCCCACGGACTGCTGAGGGACAAGACGCGCGTGCTGGTCACGCACGGCATCACGTACTTACCGCAGACCGATAAGATCGTCGTACTCATCAGCGGCGAGGTCTCCGAGACGGGCACTTATCAGGAGCTCTTGAACAAGAAGGGGGCCTTCGCGGAATTTTTGATACAGCACATTACAGAAGCGGCCGAGGAGGTCGACGATGATGGTGAGTGAATTATTTTTTGTTGATTTCCACCGTTGCGTTTTTGTTCGGTAATTGTTTTAAAATTGGTGTCGCGATTTCTCAAATATTTTTAACACTTGCGCCGTTTAAAATTAAAATTCACGATTGAATCCATTTATTTTCTACTGGTTTCGACTTGGTGCCATTTTTAAGAACGAAATTATATTCTACTCATTCTACAGATGGAGTTGTAATAACGCGCACAGTCGCTGTGTGTTCTGCGCAAAAGTCTGATTTACACTATGTAAATTTATTATTATTTTCCCGACACACCTTGAAAGTATTAACAATCGATTCATTGGCGGGCTCTGAAACTTGCCTCGCGTGACGTCGTTTTGGGGTGATGGGACTGTTTCGATCAAACAAGCAGAAAGGTGAACACGCCGACACTCGTTTCAACCATTTGCATTTGCGCTTGCGATTTCCCGCAATTTTTTGAATCCGACGTTTGAAGTGGACGCCCAGCTTTAATCTGTAAATTATACTTTTACGTAAAACACACGGCGACTATGCGCATTTCTACAACTCCATCTATAGAATGACTATAATTGAATAGTCGAACAAACCAAGTAAATTTTAATTTTAAATCCATATATTAACATATCGTGTTAATGTTCATTAAAAAAAAACTCAAGTGTGCCTTATTTGTAAGTTTTGAAGACAAGTGATTACTTCTTCAGAATTTTTCTAATCGCAAATTTCGCAATTTTCAACTTCAAGTTTCGAGTGTCGCCATTTTGTTTCTAACTAAAGAAATTATTATTTTCTTAAAGTATGATAAAAATACATTATTTCTAAGATTATTTGTAAGTTTCGAAGACAATTCCACAAGTGATAACTTCTTCGGAATTTTTCTAATCGCAAATTGCAAATTTCGCAATCTTCAACTTCAAGTTTCGAGTGTCGCCATTTTGTTTCTAACTAAAGAAATTATTTTTTTCCTAAAGTATGATAAAAATACATTATTTCTAAGATCATTTGTGAGTTTTGAAGACAATTCTACAAGTGATAACTTCTTCGGAATTTTTCTAATCGCAAATTGCAAATTTCGCAATCTTCAACTTCAAGTTTCGAGTGTCGCCATTTTGTTTCTAACTAAAGAAATTAATTTTTTCCTAAAGTATGACAAAAATACATTATTTCTAAGATTATTTGTAAGTTTTGAAGACAATTCCACAAGTGATAACTTCTTCAGAATTTTTCTAATCGCAAATTGCAAATTTCGCAATTTTCAACTTCAAGTTTCGAGTGTCGCCATTTTGTTTCTAACTAAAGAAATAATTATTTTCTTAAAGTATGACAAAAATACATTATTTCTAAGATCATTTGTGAGTTTTGAAGACAATTCCACAAGTGATAACTTCTTCGGAATTTTTCTAATCACAAATTGCAAATTTCGCAATTTTCAACTTCAAGTTTCGAGTGTCGCCATTTTGTTTCTAACTAAAGAAATTAATTTTTTCCTAAAGTATGATAAAAATACATTATTTCTAAGATCATTTGTGAGTTTTGAAGACAATTCCACAAGTGATAACTTCTTCGGAATTTTTCTAATCACAAATTGCAAATTTCGCAATTTTCAACTTCAAGTTTCGAGTGTCGCCATTTTGTTTCTAATTAAAGAAATTAGCTTTTTCCTAAAGTATGATAAAAATACATTATTTCTAAGATCATTTGTAAGTTTTGAAGACAATTCCACAAGTGATAACTTCTTCAGAATTTTTCTAATCGCAAATTGCAAATTTCGCAATTTTCAACTTCAAGTTTCGAGTGTCGCCATTTTGTTTCTAACTAAAGAAATTAATTTTTTCCTAAAGTATGATAAAAATACATTATTTCTAAGATCATTTGTAAGTTTTGAAGACAATTCTACAAGTGATAACTTCTTCGGAATTTTTCTAATCGCAAATTGCAAATTTCGCAATCTTCAACTTCAAGTTTCGAGTGTCGCCATTTTGTTTCTAACTAAAGAAATTAATTTTTTCCTAAAGTATGACAAAAATACATTATTTCTAAGATTATTTGTAAGTTTTGAAGACAATTCCACAAGTGATAACTTCTTCGGAATTTTTCTAATCACAAATTGCAAATTTCGCAATTTTCAACTTCAAGTTTCGAGTGTCGCCATTTTGTTTCTAATTAAAGAAATTAGCTTTTTCCTAAAGTATGATAAAAATACATTATTTCTAAGATCATTTGTAAGTTTTGAAGACAATTCCACAAGTGATAACTTCTTCAGAATTTTTCTAATCGCAAATTGCAAATTTCGCAATTTTCAACTTCAAGTTTCGAGTGTCGCCATTTTGTTTCTAATTAAAGAAATTAATTTTTTCCTAAAGTATGATAAAAATACATTATTTCTAAGATTATTTGTAAGTTTTGAAGACAATTCCACAAGTGATAACTTCTTCGGAATTTTTCTAATCGCAAATTGCAAATTTCGCAATTTTCAACTTCAAGTTTCGAGTGTCGCCATTTTGTTTCTAACTAAAGAAATAATTATTTTCTTAAAGTATGACAAAAATACATTATTTCTAAGATCATTTGTGAGTTTTGAAGACAATTCCACAAGTGATAACTTCTTCGGAATTTTTCTAATCACAAATTGCAAATTTCGCAATTTTCAACTTCAAGTTTCGAGTGTCGCCATTTTGTTTCTAACTAAAGAAATTAATTTTTTCCTAAAGTATGATAAAAATACATTATTTCTAAGATCATTTGTGAGTTTTGAAGACAATTCCACAAGTGATAACTTCTTCGGAATTTTTCTAATCACAAATTGCAAATTTCGCAATTTTCAACTTCAAGTTTCGAGTGTCGCCATTTTGTTTCTAATTAAAGAAATTAGCTTTTTCCTAAAGTATGATAAAAATACATTATTTCTAAGATCATTTGTAAGTTTTGAAGACAATTCCACAAGTGATAACTTCTTCAGAATTTTTCTATTCGCAAATTGCAAATTTCGCAATTTTCAACTTCAAGTTTCGAGTGTCGCCATTTTGTTTCTAACTAAAGAAATTAATTTTTTCCTAAAGTATGATAAAAATACATTATTTCTAAGATCATTTGTGAGTTTTGAAGACAATTCCACAAGTGATAACTTCTTCGGAATTTTTCTAATCACAAATTGCAAATTTCGCAATTTTCAACTTCAAGTTTCGAGTGTCGCCATTTTGTTTCTAATTAAAGAAATTAGCTTTTTCCTAAAGTATGATAAAAATACATTATTTCTAAGATCATTTGTAAGTTTTGAAGACAATTCCACAAGTGATAACTTCTTCAGAATTTTTCTAATCGCAAATTGCAAATTTCGCAATTTTCAACTTCAAGTTTCGAGTGTCGCCATTTTGTTTCTAACTAAAGAAATTAATTTTTTCCTAAAGTATGATAAAAATACATTATTTCTAAGATCATTTGTAAGTTTTGAAGACAATTCTACAAGTGATAACTTCTTCGGAATTTTTCTAATCGCAAATTGCAAATTTCGCAATCTTCAACTTCAAGTTTCGAGTGTCGCCATTTTGTTTCTAACTAAAGAAATTAATGTTTTCCTAAAGTATGACAAAAATACATTATTTCTAAGATCATTTGTGAGTTTTGAAGACAATTCCACAAGTGATAACTTCTTCAGAATTTTTCTAATCGCAAATTGCAAATTTCGCAATCTTCAACTTCAAGTTTCGAGCGTCGCCATTTTGTTTCTAACTAAAGAAATTAATTTTTTCCTAAAGTATGATAAAAATACATTATTTCTAAGATTATTTGTAAGTTTTGAAGACAATTCCACAAGTGATAACTTCTTCAGAATTTTTCTAATCGCAAATTGCAAATTTCGCAATCTTCAACTTCAAGTTTCGAGTGTCGCCATTTTGTTTCTAACTAAATAAATTATTATTTTCTTAAAATATGACAAAAATACATTATTTCTAAGATTATTTGTAAGTTTTGAAGACAATTCCACAAGTGATAACTTCTTCGGAATTTTTCTATTCGCAAATTGCAAATTTCGCAATCTTCAACTTCAAGTTTCGAGTGTCGCCATTTTGTTTCTAACTAAAGAAATTATTTTTTTCCTAAAGTATGATAAAAATACATTATTTCTAAGATCATTTGTGAGTTTTGAAGACAATTCTACAAGTGATAACTTCTTCGGAATTTTTCTAATCGCAAATTGCAAATTTCGCAATTTTCAACTTCAAGTTTCGAGTGTCGCCATTTTGTTTCTAACTAAAGAAATTAATTTTTTCCCAAAGTATGATAAAAATACATTATTTCTAAGATCATTTGTGAGTTTTGAAGACAATTCCACAAGTGATAACTTCTTCGGAATTTTTCTAATCGCAAATTGCAAATTTCGCAATTTTCAACTTCAAGTTTCGAGTGTCGCCATTTTGTTTCTAACTAAAGAAATTATTATTTTTTTAAAGTATGACAAAAATACATTATTTCTAAGATCATTTGTAAGTTTTGAAGACAATTCCACAAGTGATAACTTCTTCGGAATTTTTCTAATCGCAAATTGCAAATTTCGCAATTTTTTTTAGGTTTGGATGAGTTGAAGAATCAACTGAGCGGAACGACCGTTTCCGAGGAGATAACGAAGAAGCTGCAGAGGGCGAGGTCGCGCGTCTCCGAGTCGGTGTCGGAGACGGGGTCGGAGAAGGCGAACGGGTCGCTGCAGAGGCAGAAGTCGAGCGATTCCGCCGGCGCCGAACGCGGCGGGCTGCGGAAGCGTTCGAGCTCCACCGTCGACCTGGAGCCGAAGCAGAAGATCGTCGGTGAGAAGCTGATCGAGGTGGAGAAGGCCGAGACGGGCAGCGTCAAGTGGGACGTGTACAAGCACTACCTGCTCTCGATCGGCCTCGGCCTGACGGCGGTCACGCTCGTGCTGAACATGGTGTTCCAGGGCTTCAGCATCGGCTCGAACGTGTGGCTGAGCGCGTGGTCGACCGACCCGGAGATGGAGTACGGTAACAACACCGGAAAGCGCGACCTGTACCTGGGCGTTTACGGAGCGCTGGGCATCGGGCAAGGTAAGGGCGATCTTGATTGTTTTACGTATAGACACCGTTCTTTTAATTCGAACATGTGTACAGTAGATGCGTAAGTTATGGTTAACGGCAATATTCAATCCGATCGGAAACGAAATATTGTGCTCGTCGCGTGTTGGCAAATGTTTGTAATAAATTTATAAAGATAATGATTAATTAATTTCTCACTTAACCCGTGGTGAAACATAATTATATATTTGATTAATCAAAACACTTGGTTTTATAATAAAACACTGTTAACTTTGTTTTGTATATAAGTTATACAAAACAAAGTTAAAAGTGTTTTATTATAATATTTAAAATGTATAACGAAGTAGAAGCCTCCAGTATAAACAATACACTTGGTTTTGTTTCACTGATTTTATTTTTCTCTCCGACTAGTTTCGAATATAATCAAAATTATAAAGATAAATATACAAAAAAAAAATTTTTTCACAAAAGGGAGAGAAAGTCGATTTCTCAACAAGTCGAAATTACGAGAGAAATAACATTCCTCTATTATCGGTCATGGCTGACGTACCATGGACAGCTCAGACGCATCTGTATAAAATATCATGACCACTACATCACCCGAGCCTGCCACGGCGTAATAACACAATTGAAGACTAAGGGGGAAGAACGGTACATGTCCATGAAAGCTGATTCGGAGAAAAACGAATTTAAATGTTTGAGAACTTTTAGGAGCAAGTACACGGTCCATCCTCATAATTTAATAACTCTCGGGGAGAACCGATTTTCCTCGTTAATGATTTGTCAATATGTCATATACTTGTTTCTCATTGATCGCTTGGTGAAACATTATGTTAATATAGGTTTATAAATTAAAATTCACTTGGTTTGTTTCACGATTAAATTCTTGAAAATGGCACTAAGCCGAAACTAGTTGATAATAAAACAATTTAATCGTGAAACAAACCAAGTGAATTTTAATTTATAAACTTAGATTTGTCAATGTTTAGTAATCCTAAAAATGCAACAGATGGCGTTCCAATCGGCATTTTGGTGACAAATGGACATAAACCGTTCTTCCCCCGTGAACTTCAATTGTTAGCCTCGTCAACCTATAATGCACAAGTCATTCCAATAACATTACGCCGCTTTAACGTCGCCCGTTACAAAATGCCACGCAGAAACTTGCACGCGACACCCCCGATTGAAGATTGCCGTTGATTATATTTATATATGATTAGAAGTAAACTTGTATGGAATGCATAGCATGCGACTATAATGAGCTGAACATTTCCGATTTCTTTGTGAAATTATTAACCCCCCTATATTTTCACCTTATCTCCTTTTTAACATGATTTGGCTTCCGCTGCTCTTAATTTACCGTTTTTTTTTTGTCTTCCGGTCAAATCATAACCATAAGTTTTTTTTTTTTTTTAATAATACCACCAGCTAACAAATGAATTGAACTTTATAGGTGTTAGCGTACTAATAGCCTCGATAACACACGCCGTGGGCTGCATTCACGCGTCCTGGTGGATTCACGAGCAATTGATAGGTTACGTGCTCCACTGGCCTATGACGGTCTATGACACGACCCCGATAGGCCGGATCCTAAACAGGTTTTCCACAGACGTGAACACTCTGGACAACATTTTGCCGCCGCTCACGGCGTCCCTAATCAAAATGTTGCTCACGGTAAAAGAAATTATTGATTATGCATTATTTTATTTGAAAAGTAACACGTGAATGTGACGTTGGAGCCGAGCAGCCCGGCTTGTGTTTTGTTTTTTGCTCGCGCATTGTTGTGTTTTTTCGCTTTACTCTTTGCAAATCGTCCCTCGGTGCACGGGTGAGATATACAGGGTGGTTTTTCTAGCGTTGGTTCTTCTTAAGTTCACTAACTAACTCGTTATGCCGCTTTTGTTTCCCTGCCCGATCCCAGATTTATTCATTCTTATGTTCACGAGCCGACTAACACGTTTGTATTGTATAAGGAAGAAATTACGATGGGTGAAAATGTTCGAGCAATTTATGAATGGAAAATAATTCATCTCGCTGTGTTTAATTTTGTTTTAGGTTGGTACTGATGTTTATTTACGATAAATTTGTGCGCATAAATTAAATCTGAATTATCTGGCTATAGTATAATCGCGCAGAGGTGACAGTGACTCATGCTTTTTCGATCTAATCATCGCGTCTGGATAAATATCTATACTCGTTCGCACGCTTAAGAAAAAGGAAATGAAATACGAAACCTATGTCGATATGTAAATTCAAGGGCTAAGTGCAACGTATGTCTTATCTATTCTAACCTCAAAATTCACGTTTAGTGACCGTCTCCGATTTCGATTTAGTTAAGAGCAGAATTGATTGTATCCATTTCATTAAATTTAATGACAAATTTCCAGTTGTCTTTACCGGTGCACACAAAGTTTCGTCGGGAAAATATTTACTGGGGCCGCCTACTGATTGCTCTCGGTTTGTATTAATTAAACACAAAATTCAATCAAACGGGTTCAAGGCGATTACGATTTATATTACTAATATTTACATTAGCGTTAATTACGTTCCGTGATCATGATGAACGAGCGAACAGTTCGCGGTAAATCATCAAAAATACCAAAAACTCGATTTCCCGCAGGCAAAAACAATGCAGGAAACCGCGCAATACGTAAAAATCACGTCCGCTAAATCTCCCTCAAATGATGCATTATTGTTGTAATAACAATTTCGTGAGCGTTTCTTGCAATAGCAATTTAATTCGTTTTCCGTCGCCGCCGTTGACTTTTCGGATCGTTTTTGTAATCACAGTTGGTCCGCCCCTGACAACTCGAGAATTTTTAAATTTCCCGCCTAGACTGAATCTAATTATTTTATGGACGTACGTTTACTAGAAACTTAATTCAGGCAACATCGAGCGATGAGTCACCGTCACCTCTGCGCGATTGTGCTATACAACAAAAATTGACTGGAAATCTAAAGTCATGTCTGAGCCAAGATCACATGTGCACGCGTAAAATATTGGTTGTCATGTTGATATGTCAAATGTTTTACAGGGTGTAGTGGAACAAAACGGAACATGGGATTTTCAATGTTAATTCCTTTATACCGGAATATTATCTTCCCTGATCATTTTAGAGGAAACATGTAAATAAATGTTTTGTAGAGTAAAAATTCCTGCATGCAGTCATGCTATTATTTATTTTTTAGCATTCATAAAAACCCTAAAAAATGATAATTTTCACGAAAATAATGGTTGCCATGAAATTAAACAAAAACGGTGCCGCTGTTGATTTGTTGGCTTCTGTCAAATTTATTGAATATTTCATGAAAAATGTATTCTATTCAAGAAAAAGTGCAAATTGTGAAGTGGTGCTATGCCGGTAGCAGTTTTCGTGAAGTGGGGGATATGTTTGCGGTCAACTACCCCGACGACCCTCCAATGCAACGATCCAAAGGTTGACTGATCAATTTGAAACGACCGGCTCAGTATTACGGAATTCCAAGAGGACGTCAAATGCAGAGCAGAATAGTTTACCAATCAATAAGAAGTTTATGGTCTTACCTTCTGTAGTAGAAGATCCAAACATAATTGCTGACAAGTGTTCAATTCACTGTACGATCGCCCAGAGGTATTTAAAGAAGCATCATTTTCACTCGTACAAATACCAGTGCCACCAAGAAATATTACAACGTGATGACCCGCACTTCACGCAAACTGCTACCAGCATAGCACCACTTCACAATTTGAACTTTTTCTTGAATAGAATACATTTTTAATGAAAAAACTTGTAAGCATTTGACAGAAGTCGACAAATCAACAGCGCACCGTTTTTTGTTTAATTTCATGGCAACCATTATTTTCGTGAAAATGATCATTTTTTACAGTTTTTATGAATTCTAAAGAATAAATAATAGCATGACTGCATGCAGGAATTTTTACTCTACAAAACATTTATTTACATGTTTCCTGTAAAATGATCAGGGAAGATAATATTCCAGTATAAAGGAATTAAAATTGAAAATCCTATGTTCCGTTTTGCTTATCTACACCCTGTATATCTCACCAGCATTACAAGTGTGTGATTTTAGTGCAGACATAGATTGATAGATATTTATTTATGGCTAATCACCATTTAAAAAAAATAGAATACGAAGTTATACATGACATGACTCGAGATTAGCAACGCCAACTTGTCGTTGATTTTTGTTGAATGCCCGTTATATGGAAAAACATGCTTTCGCACATAAACCGAACAGGAATATTTTGTTCCGTCAGTTGGATGCTGTGGCTACTGAGCTACGTCAAGCCCGCAGCTTTGCTGTAGCTCAGCGGTTGTTAGCATGTGAAAGACGCAAGTTCTATTGATGTGCACGAGCATATTTTTTCATATACAGTGCGTTTTTCTATAGATGCACCATAGGGATTTACATGTTAAAATTTGTATGCCTGTTAATGGTTTTCCTATTGCGAATTTCAGTATAATTTTTGGTATGCTGTAAGTTTGCATTGTCTTTAACAACTTCCAATAGTTTTTATAATAAAAACATCGTAAATTTTAAAGAAATTAAAGAAAATATGTGACTAGTTTTGTTTTTAATAGTATATTATGCAACAAGTGTTATAAACGGCACTTTAGTCACGAGTTAATTAGGCACGAGCGAGTGTTTAATAACGAGTGTCTAGAGAAGTTTATAACACGAATTGCATACTATACTTTTTCTACGACTAAATTATTAAAATTTTGAAATTATTTTATTATCTTAAATGAACATGGTAACAGTACAATATTATTAAATTGGTCTACTTGGGTAAATATACATTAACTATTAATTTAGAGACATTATGTCAATTACTAAATGATATCATTGATTCTTCTAAATTTCTTGAATGTTGTGTATTATTTATTTGATTTAAGTTGAAAGTATTCCTTCTTTCATTTATTTGTTTTATTTTGACAGATTGTTGATAAGTGACAACTAACTTGATTTTGAATTGCAATTGATTTAAGCGATTTAAAAATCTGGAGCTAACTTCAGCCCATGACTAAAATGCACAAAGTCACAGTTTGTCAAGGTGTATTTGAAGAATCACTTAGCGTCATGGAAACATATGCGATAAATGGCGTTTTAGAGGTGGGAGTAGAAAAATATTATTTTAGTTTTATCAGTAGGCGTGTTTGTTGTCGCTAGAGAACAAACAACTGCCATAGTTAGAATTGGTTAGACATTTTGCACATATGTACGTATTGTACATAGTAAAAATTATTACAATGTCTATTTATACCACCGATGTATATTAAAGGTAACTCCAGTAGAGTGGAATGTGATCATTTTGCGGTGAATTATCCCGACCGGCCGATCTCAAATAAAACATCTGTTTTGAGGTTATAGTTGGGTAATTGCAAAACGTGAAAAGACATTTTCAAGATAGACTAAGTTACTCTTCAGCTTATTACAACAAACAATTAGAATATTTATTATGAAGTGAATAAATTCAAATATTTTCTAGAGCAATTTTTATTACGTTGTATTTCATATTCTAATTTTTATTTACAACTTTTGTAAGTTATTTATTGTTCATTGTCAACCAACGCGCCTATTAACAAAACAAATAATAATTAAGCACCGAAAAATATTTTCTTTAATTTCTTTAAAATTTACGATTTTTTTTATTATAAAAACTATTAGAAGTTATTAAAGACAATGCAAACTTAAAGTGTACCAAAAATGATACTGACTTTCGCGATAGGAAAACCATTAACAGGCATACAAAATTTAACATGTAAATCCCTATGGTGCATCTATAAAAAAACCCATCAAGGATCAATTTATGTGTGTACACTTATTGCAAGTGCTAAATGACAGCAAAAAATATTTTGTTTCCTAAAGAAATAAATAATCACTAACCAATAACAAAAACAAAACATCAACATCTAACCGCAATTTTTGGGTAAAATTGGGCGGTGATCCACAGGGGGATTCGGTGAGCATCCATTCGGGTACTAACACGTGTCGTAAATTGCTCGAACAATTTTTTTTGTTTCACCTCAAACGAATAAAAAAAAATCAATCGTTTGGATTTGTGTTGGCCGATAGACAGACCAGTATTTGTTAAAATTTCAGCTCTCCTTGTGTTTGTGTCCGCCTTGGTGCTTTTCATCGGCACGCTAAACGGGGCCCAGATACTCCACGATTACCTCCTAAATAACACGTTGCGTGTGCCGACCAGCTTCTATGACGTGACGCCGGTCGGCCGGGTCCTAAACAGGTTCTCTAAAGACCTGGACGCCGTGGACACCGTGTTGCCCATGACGTTGAGGGGATGGACTATTTGTTTATTTTCGGTACAATTTTTTTTTCTGTATTATTATTATTACTATTATAATTTTCACCCTCTCAGAGTCAGACATGAATGTGCAAAGCAGTTATATTTAAGCAATCGAGGATCACCACGCACCGCTGCATCGTTCATTTATTTATTTGTGTTTTTTTTTTTTTTTTTTTAATGGCTTGCACATTTGTTTACGTTTACCGTTCTGACCCTTTTTTGTTGTTTTTTTTTTTAAATTATTCTTTACATGGCTGTGCGTAGTAGAAAATTTAAACCAGTACCCCCCCTAGTGCTTGCCCCCCCCCCCCCCAACCCTCTTGGATTATATAGTCTGTAATGGAACACTCTTTTTAGCGATATCGATTTGCTCTTCGGAACTAAATTTTACGCTGGCGGGGATTAATGCGGTCGGCAAAATACACAGGTGCCTCCTGAATAACATATTGCGGCAGCCTTATCATTTTTTCACGTACATACCGCTCGGACGTATCTTGAGTCGGTTCTCTTTGGACGTCACCACTCTCGATCAGGAACTAAATTTCAACTGTTACGAGGTGATCGAGAGCGGATGCATTGTAAGTCTATCCTTTGTATGGGAAAAAATAGCTTTAAAAAAAAAACGAACGATAAAACCTCGGGTGTGAGGCAGTTATATTTAAAATGTTTCGACGCCGTTCTGGTTATTGAATGAATAGTCTGTACGTAAGCAAATGCGACATTTAAAAAAAATCTAGTGTGTCAACAACAACAGTTGAACATCTGTAAGTGATGAAGGGTTATGTCAATAAATTGGTGATTGTTGCAAAAGTACGAGACAAATCAGGCTGACCTACATCTTTAAAACAATCTAGTGTGTGAAACAATTGAAGATCTGTAAAGCTTGTGCGGGGTTATGTCAGTAAATGGTGATGGTTGTAAAACCATGAAATAAGTCGACCCAATAGATCGAAGATGGTTTTGACCTGTCGCAGTTTACTGGTTCGGTTCGATTTTGCCACCTTAAACGCTCCAAATCGCCAATTGTACCACGTGCAGGGACACAAAATTTTATACCCAGCCCGGAAATGCATATTTTCATTTGCACTAGATTTGGAATTTTTTGGTTAAAAAAAAAAAAACTTTTGAAAAAATGTAAGAGTGCAAAATAGCTTGTGAGAGCACGGAACGCACAATGCACTTGTAATAAATTTTGCCGGTATCATAATCTCGTTGGTTAACACACGTTTTGGTAATAATTTTTCTGACTTTACTGTCACTAATTTATATACCGTGTGTTCGATAAAAAACGCCCAACGCCATAACTCTGTTATTTATTGACCGATTTGAATGAACTAAAAAAGGAAGTCAATGGCTGTTTAGATACTGTAAAATAATGGTAATTATATATTTTTTCAAAATCAACTTCATTGCCAAATGATGGTCAACTTGAAATTTTTAAATGTCTGCATATACTTTTCTAATTTTATAATATTAGACATTATTTTTCTGAATCCATTTACGCCCGTTGTGTTGGTTTCAAGTTAATATTTATGCCAGAAAAAGATAATAATAAATCTTGTTCACATGATTTTTTCGGTAATAAATGTAGTGTGCCTTGAAAAAAATTCGAATCGACAAATGTCATTTATTGTATAAGTAATGTCAACCGTTTGTTATTAGTGTGTGTTTCAGACGTAATCGTGAACAATAGCGAATTAACAGACATGTTACAAATTTATTTTCTAATCGAAGAGCTGCGGCACGAATTTATCATCTACGGTTCTAGAGCGGCGAATACCAGAACCTAAATTTAGAAGGTTAGAAGGAGATTTGAGACGATATGGAGCCTTTAAAAAGTCGAAGACAGTTGATGGACAATTTCGGGGACTTGCAGAGCTCGACGTTCTACTTAGTGTTTGCAATAATCGCAGAACATCTAAATCGCAAGTGAATTAATACTTGCACTACTTATTTATTCTATTCTACATTTAGTTGTAACATAGGTATTATTATTCATGTTTGACATAACCTTACAACAAATGACTTTTGTCACTTTTTTCCAAGGCATGCTAATTATAATTTTTGAAAAATATCATTTTAAATGGAAGATTTATTTTAATTTTTTTCAACCAAAATATTGAATGAAAAACAAGATATTGGGCATCATTGGATTCAGAAAAATAATTTCGAATGTAAAAAAATTAAAACATTATATGCTGCCGTTTAAAATTTTTAAGTTGGCTATCATTTGACAATGAAATTATTATTGAAAAAAATCAATATTGATGTCATTTGTTAGTATTTAAACCACCATCGACTTTGGTTTTTAGTTCGTTCAAATCGGTCAATAAATAACAGAGTTATGGCGTTGGGTGTATACTTATAGACTATTTATTCAATACAGTGAACGGATTTAGATTAAAAAAAAGATTAAACCCCCGTAGTAGCGAGTACGTTGAATGTCCGAGTAGAAAATAGCGTGCACCGTTTTTGTGATCCACCGCACATTTTTTTTTTCCAATTATTATTTTTTTTTAGCTTTTAGCGTTTATTATTTTACATATTTTAGTTGAAAACCTGTTGTGCCCTTTTACACGATTTCGTTCCGTTGCAGTTTAGCCGATGAAAAGGCACCCTGTATGCGTTTTTTTTTTTTTTACATATATATAAAAGTATTTATGATGTGATGTGTAACCGTACGGAGCCTCTGCCCCCCACCTTTAAAGTGTACCCTCTCACTTGTTGTTTTAGTGTTGTCCGTGCTCAGTTTCCACTTTGTGATTGCGATAGGTTCGTACGACGCCTCGATCGTACTGCACGAGTACATGTTGCGCAGGGTGCTGCACCTACCGATGTCCTTTTTCGACGTTACCCCGATCGGCAGGGTGCTGGCTAGGTTCTCGAACGATTTTTACGTGATTGACTCGCGTCTCCCGGTAAACGTTAGAAACTTGTTACCGAGCGCCACTAGGGTACGTTGAGTTTTTATTTTCATTTTTTTTTTTTTTCAGTATCGTTTTGTTTATTTTTTTAAATTTTTTTCAGTTTTGTGAGTGTCATATTTTTATTACTGTTGCACAGGACTCGGGGCTTCCAGACGCACATCACTCGCACTAAACGGGTCTCTTTGGCGGCTCTTTCATTACTCTTCTTCGTAACATCTCTTCCTCTTCTATATTCATTGATGTTTCGTCGTGTGTTTTGTATTCAATTCTTGTCACCTACTAATAATCGATGGTACTCTCTATGTTCATTAACAGTGGAGTGGGGATGTGAAGTAAATGAATGTTCTATTGAAAGTGTGAAATTAATCGAAATAATGGGCCTGAATACCGTGACCTTGTCACCCTTCCTTAATCTGATTCTGAATATGCGAAATTCGACGTTTCATGGGTTTTTTTTTATATGCAATTTAAATCGAATTTTGATGTGTTTGCATTGTTTCGTGATGCAAACTGTAAACCTGATGCGAATCGGGTCTAAATTAAAATAATAATCCATTGTTATTGTATTAGTGGATGTTATGTTACCGTTTAATTATCAATAAACTATAAATACCGATAAGAAATAAACTTAATAAAATCAATGGCTGTTTAAATACTATAAAATGACGGTGATTATATATTTTTTCAAAATCAACTTCATTGCCTAATGATAGTCAACTTTAAATTTTGAAATGGCTGCATATACTTTTCTAATTTTATAATATTAGACATTTTTTTTCTGAATCCAATTATGCCCGTTATGTTGGTTTTAAGTTAATATTTATTCCAGAAAAAGATAATAATAAATCTTGTTCACATGATTTTTTGGTAATAAATGTGGTGTGCCTTGAAAAAAATTCGAATCGACAAATGCCATTTGTTGTATAAGTAATGTCAACCATTTGTTATTAGTATGTGTTTCAGAGATAATCATGAAGAATAGCGAATTAACAGACATGTTAAAAATTTATTTTCTATGTAATAGAAATCTAAGAGCTGCGGCACGAATTTATCACCTACGGTTTCCAGAGTGGTGATTACTAAATTTAGAAGGTTAGAAGAAAATTTGAGACGATTAGAGCCTCTAAAAAGCCTAAGAGAGTGAATCGATAATTTCGTGGACTTGCGGAGTTAGACGTTCTACTTAGTGTTTACAATAATCGCAAGTGAATTAATACTTGCACTACTTATTTATTCTGTTCTACATTAAGTTGTAACGTGGGTACGTATTTACTGGGTCCTTATTATTCATGTTTGACGTAACCTTACAACAAATGACATTCGTCACTTTTTTCCAAGGCACGCTAATTATAATTTTTGAAAAATATAATTTATTTTAATTTTTTTCGGCCAAAATATTGAACGAAAAACAACATATTGGGCATTATTGGATTCAGAAAAATAATGTCGAATGTAAAAAAAATTAAAACATTATATGCTGCCGTTTAAAATTTTTAAGTTGGCCATCATTTGACAATGAAGTTATTATTGAAAAAAATCAATATTGATGCCATTTGCTAGTATTTAAACGGTCATTAACTTTGGTTTTTAGTTTATTCATATCGGTCAATAAATAACAGAGTTATGGCGTGTTTTCTGTCGAACACACGGTATACCGTGAGATCAAAAAGTCGAGAACAGTTGGCGGCACACTTTCTGAAAGTAGGGATAATAATTCAAGTGATATTATGTTGGCTGTCTGGAATTCTCATGTTTATGATTAATTAATTTGGTGGTGAAACATAATTATATAATTTGATTAATTAAAACACTTGGTTTTGTTTCACTGCTTTTATTTGTCTCTCCTCGTGCTTATTTTGACATCTTGTGTTTTTTTTTGAGGTTAAAAAGTAGTTTTGTGTATACCTGTCGATTTTGTCTCTTTTTAATACGAGAAAAACTGCAAAATTCAAGGCAGCCAATCTAATTATACAATTCTCAGTGTCTTCCTTTTTTCACTTGTGTAAAACTTTTAAAGTTCTGGTATGAATCAATTATTATTATTAATAATATGACTTTTTTAATCTGCTGCCAACTATTTTCGACTTTTTGATCTCACGGTACTTGTTGGTGTTGGCTATGGTGGTTTGAATATGAAAATAATTAACATATCACACGCTGCTTGTGTATAACCCGGCTTTCCATGGATAACGGTACTAACACCTGAACTATCTCAAACGGATAGGTGCTTGTAAAGGTTGAATTTCTCCTTCCTTGCCAATTTATCGATTGCCTTAATTTTCATGCAACGGTTAAAGCAAGCCGTAGTCTGTACCGAAAAAAAATTACTAACGCATCGATACTTCCTTCTTGTCATCTCTTCAATTACAAAAAATCCTAAAGAAACGAGGCAAACACGTACGATTAACCCTTTCCTTTTCAAAACCTCATTTTCATTTTGATAAACTATACTTGTGCGGCAAAAAGTTACAAATTTAGATCATTTTGAACTAAACTAAAAAAAAATTTAATCATTTATAACATACTGTGCGGTCATGGCAAAATAGCACGGAAATCATGTTTTTGGAAATTTCTGTTCGTCAAGTAGTTGTTGATACCAAATACTAGCACATTGATGCCTTTTCCGAGGATAAAATAGCGTTTTAAAAATAAATGTGGGCTGTGAAATGTCAAAACAAAATATATAGATTTTCATGTTGCCGCGCTTACTGACAATTGAAAATTTGTCAGATTGGACAATTGAGTAATTGATGTTACAAAACGAATTCGGTTTATACGAACGAATAGAGAGTTTTTATCATCAAAACATTTTATTACGGAGAGTTGGGGACACATTCTCCGTGCAATTTGAAGTTTGACCGTTTCCAACAATTGAAACAATACAATTTAATTCAAAACTACAGCATATGTTGTTGCGAAATTAGTTTATTGTTTATTATTTTATACTACCTCTGTTCCATAATAAGTGAGCCATTTGAGTTTTCTTTAAAACTTATGGACACTTGGTTATTTTTTTAATTTCTATTTTGATATTCTTAATATACACCTAATTCTTAATCACATGTGCCATGGACACCAAAATATTTGACAGTTTAATTTTTCAAAAGCAACAATTAACATTCGATTTTTTAAGCGAAAGTCTTCTATCGCCGGAAGTTTCAAACGATGAGAAGACCAAATTTACTGAAACTTGTCAAACTCATGGCAAGGGTTTTTATTAAATGGTACATTGTTCAACTTGTTTTTATATATGGTTTGTAGAAACGAAAACGGCTCACTTATTTTGTAAAAAATAAACATTGGTAATGGCTTAATCATTATGGAAAAAATATAAAACGGTAATGGCTCACATATTATGGAAAAAATAAAAATTGATAATGGCTCACTTATTATGGAACAGAGGTAGGATTATTTATTTACATAAACTCCTTTTTGCAATAAATACTCGTTCTTTCTAAGAATGGATCATCGTTTTCTTGTAAAATTCTATTTTGCGGTTTCTATTCGTCGTGGCTATCGACATTGACGTTTCACGGCCTACATTTATTTTTATGAATACAAATTTTATCAATTGAAATAACCTCAAAAAATTTCACGATCGGAATACACTCTCGTACTTCGTAATGGAGAAAGTAAAAATGATTTGGTATTAACAAGTTACGATTTAATTTCCAAAAACGTGATTTCCCACGCTATTTCTCTACGTTCTCAACCGTACGGTATACCGTTTCCTGGAAGCCCAGTGGAAGTAAAAAAATTCGAATTCAGTAAATAATGAATAATATAAATAAAACATTGATGTTTTATTTGAAGAGACAATTGTTGCAGAGTTATGATAAATTAAATACAAAATATGTCTTGGTTTTTTTAACACGTTCGCTGCCACTGCAATTGGGATTGCACATACGCAAGTATAAAGTTGGACGCACTAGCGCGTCGGTGGCAGCGAACGTGTTAACACATTTTTTTTTACGTTACTTTTCACATCTTTTATTACTTAAAAGGAAATTAATGCCCCACTTGACAGTCAACATCGCTGTCTAATTTGCAGTCTTAATTTTGAAGTTGGAGACTTGCATCGTCAACATCCTGGATTCGAGTCTCAATATAATTGCCGATCAAAAAATGGCCCTCATAATTTTGAAATTAGGGACTTGCATTATCGGCGTCCCAGATTTAAGTTGTATTATTTCAAATTGATTGTATTGCCGGTCAGACAAAACAAAACGCACCATTAAATTTGAGGAGCGAAAAAAAACTGTTTCCGTGTATATATGTATATAAAAAAACAGACGCCTTAAACTACGTCGCCCCCATTGTACAGATTTTTGCAATTTCGTTGGTTCCCATCGTGAATTTTTACATCGCATTTTAATGTATCCAACAGTTGGCAAGTGCAGTTAACTCACGAGTTCAATGCAGTGACAATTTTTTGAAAATTAAAAAGTGTTTTACTTTACCTTTTAAAAAAGTGATTAAAAATTTTCAACGAATAACAGCCTCATCAATTAATTTATAAATTAGTTTTGTTTTTGGAAAATAATTGTAATCTCGTCAGTCTGACTGAACAACAGTTATGGTTTATGTACCAGAAATGAGATGGCGGCAAAACCCCGTACGTTTAGAATTTTTCAAGCCTTTTAGAAA
Source organism: Ocypus olens (assembly GCA_910593695.2). Taxonomy (NCBI): domain Eukaryota; kingdom Metazoa; phylum Arthropoda; class Insecta; order Coleoptera; family Staphylinidae; genus Ocypus; species Ocypus olens. Next base: position 977,029 of record OU343055.1, on the reverse strand, counting down.
ATGTACACAAATGTGTCTCTGTCCCTGAAGAGGTTTACTTTCAGTTGAGAAACGATTGCTACGGCAACCAACTTTATGTTTTGTTTTTTTTTTGTTTGCAATTAAATTGTGAAAATTTGCATTGACTGCTTGGTCATCTGCCACAATTTTTTGTTAAATTCATATTTTGAAATCCTCTCTGTACAACTGGCGTTTTAGTCATCAGAGTCACAAACGAATTGTAATTGGAGTTGACTAAACTTTTTCAATTGATTCGTTGAGTGTAATAAAAATCAAATAAGTAATTGTGGAGGCTTTCACTTCGTGATACATTTTGAATAATTCAAATAAAACGAATAACTTTTGTTTTGATCCATTTTACCGAGAAGGGATTAAAAATGGATTTACTCGAGTCCATCGAAGTTTTCAAGGTTAAGCGTAATCCGAACATCCCACTCATCAACGACCAGACCGACCTAATATTCTCTCTGTAAAAATATATAAATGTACAATCGTAATGTAAATATTCATAGTTTGAAAATGACAAGCTGAAATTGTCGAAACTATAGTAACTACTCCAAGTTAATAAAGTGATACTAACAAAGTTATTCGTTTTATTTGAATTATAATAAAATTCAGTTTTGAATTCAGGCACTTTTATCTTGAATACAGACGATTTAATAGTTTCCGGAGGTACCAATAAATTACAGGGGAGGGAAAATGTATGATATCATTTAACTTTTGTCAATTTTAATAATATACAAGATCTTATAGATTTAGAAACGCCAGAGTGGCGGAATCTATTGCCTAAATGCTGTACTAAACTCAATAGATTACTATTGGAATATAAATATTCCAAACACCGTTAAAGCCAGACTGGCGCCATCTATTGTATAAATGTCGTACTAAACACAATCCATTGAGTTCAATACAACATTTAGGCAATAGATTCCGCCACTTTGGTGTTTCTACCTTTAACGTTGTTTGGAATATTTATATTCCAATAGTAATTTCCGTTTCCCCATCGGCAACTAACTACACTGATGAGATCTGAGAGGTCAAAACCGGTCTTTCCGATGGGGGAAACAATATTTTAAGAACCAATAGGTTCCCCCACCCCTCCGCGGATTGAGATTCTTCTGCCGAAACTGTTGGAGACATAAAAATGAGATGTGTCCTTACTCCGCGCGCCGAATTCCTGGTATAATGGGTTTGCGTGATCTTCGCGTGATGTTCGCTGATTGGTCAGCGCAAACGCATGTGAAGCGTGTGTCACGCAGCCGAAATTTTTAATCAGTCCCGTTGTTTGCTATGTGCTCTCGTGTTTTTGTCTTATTTAAATGTAGTGATTACGTTCTATCCATAAATCAGTCTTTTTCAATTACGATTAAATAGGAAGGTAAATAGTTTGTATTTGTGAGTTAAAGTAGTAAGATTTATATTTCCGGCACAAAACTAATACGTGGCAAGGCTTTTCATAACTATCACGAGGACACGGGGTGAACGCAACGTGATCATACCACCGAGTCGGCGCGCCGAGTATAGTAGCGCACGCGCGCCCTCTATTTTTCGTTATTAAAAACACCGAAATTGCGAACGATTAACCACTCAATGTCTCTCTCTCTCTTTTTCTCTCTCATGATTAAACTTTCAGCCATTGGTTCCGTGTTTACGGAGCTCGCTCCGCGGTTAGGCTGCTTCCTGTCGTCTTTGATGTTGCATAACAACATGCTCGACAACATACTGAAATCCCCGCTGACGTTCTTTGACATAACGCCGGTCGGCAGGGTGCTGGCCCGTTTCTCGAAAGACATGGACGAGGTAGACAATACGCTGCCGTTTTTAATTACCGACGGAGTGTACTGTTTCTTTGAGGTTAGATCCCAATTTATATTTAGCGTAGTATATTCGGAGGTTTTAACGGTAGATGGTGGTGAGGAGGCCTCGAACCTGTGCGCGCGCGCGAAATGTTTGCACTGAAAACGTATAACCCGCGCATCGCCCGCACGTTTTATTTGCAATCATTTCCATCCACCCCCACCCCTGTTTTGTTTTTGTTTTTTTTTTGGTTGTTGTTATTTTGTTTGTTGCACCAGCGATCACTATGGAGTTTTAATTAATTGGGGCCATTACAGTATTGTTTAAATATAACTGCTTATAAATGTTGATTACGTGTATGCTTTTCACTGGGAGGCCCGGGCGATTTCGAGAAATTCCACCTTTCCCTATTGTCGTTTTTTTAGGTGATCGCCACGCTGTTCGTGATCAGTTTCACGACGCCGATTTTCGTGGTGGTCATCGTGCCGATCGGAGTGTTGTACTATTTTATACAGAGGTTCTACGTGGCCACGTCGAGGCAACTGAAACGGTTGGAGAGCGTGTCCAGGTCGCCGATATACTCGCACTTCGGGGAGAGCGTGACCGGAGCGGTGGCCATACGGGCGTTCAGGGAACAACAGAGGTTCATCGATGAGTCCGAGGCGAAGGTGGACTTTAATCAGGTGTGCTACTACCCCAGCATCATCGCGAACCGATGGCTGGCCGTTAGGTTGGAGATGGTCGGAAATTTGATTATACTGTTTGCGGCGCTGTTCGCGGTGCTGGGAAAGGATCAGAATGCCGGTTTGGTCGGTTTGTCCATCAGTTACGCGCTACAGGTAATCAATCGTAGGAGTGTGGCCCGAAAGTAACGTCGAATTAGCTCAATGCGTCCAAATTTCACTGTGGGATTGGCAGTCCTAGAGGAGGCTAAGGAAAGAAAACAACTGCTTGGGATGCACTACTTACTCTTATAAACGGTGACAGCTCGCGGGGTCCCTCATGGCATAGCAGAGGTGGTAATACAGATGTCTGCGACCGACCCTATCTGTATTGCTACCTCGTACCGTGAGTCACCTCGCAAGCCATCAGTGCTTATAAAGGATGCAAGTATTGTGCCAATGTCTTCTTGTTCTTTGTACTTCTAAATAATTGGCATTGGTGATTATAAACGAATTAGAACAGGCTTTAAAATATAAAATCATCTTTACGGATGGATCGTTTTGCTCCGAGCTAATTCAAATCGATACTTTCGGAACCAGTGACTCTCGCGGGGTGTCTTATGGTGCGACCGAGGGAGCAGAGATCACCTCGGCCGTAACTGTTGTCGCGAGCTTATATGAATATTACTTGCCAGATCACGCAAACCCTGAATTGGTTGGTAAGAATGACGTCCGACGTGGAGACCAATATTGTGGCGGTGGAGAGGATCAAAGAGTACGGCGAGACGCCGCAGGAGGCGCCCTGGGAGATTCCCAACAAGACGCCCCCCGTTTCCTGGCCCGAGTACGGAACGGTCGAGTTCAAAGATTATTCCGTTAGGTACAGGGAGGGCCTGGAGCTGGTGCTGAAGAGGGTGAATTTTTCGGTCAGGGGCGGCGAGAAGGTCGGAATCGTCGGCAGGACGGGCGCGGGAAAGTCCAGTCTCACCCTTGCCCTATTCAGGTGAGTTATGGTATAATTATCGGATTGACTGATCATGTCTGATGACGGTTACATGGAGGGCGGAGAGGGTGACTGTAATATGTTGATTAACACATATGCCTGGGATTTAAATTAGAAGAAAGTACTTAAGATTTAAAAACACAGAAAGGTTATTTTTGCTTCCTGTCAAATGTCAATGAATAATCACTGAAAAAAATGATAGATGGCGCTGACGATATATGCCCAAGATTTAAATTAGAGGAAAGTAATTGAGATTTAAAAACACACAGAGGTTATTTTTGCTTCCTGTCAAATGTCACTGAATGATCACTGAAAAAAATGATAGATGGCGCTGACGATATATGCCCAAGGTTTAAATTAGAGGAAAGTAATTGAGATTTAAAAACACAGACAGGTTATTTTTGCTTCCTGTCAAATGTCAATGAATAATCACTGAAAAAAATGACAGATGGCGCTGACGATATATCCCCAAGATTTAAATTAGAGGAAAGTAATTGCGATTTAAAAACACAGACAGGTTATTTTTGCTTGCTGTCAAATGTCAATGAATAGTCACTGAAAAAAATGACAGATGGCGCTGACGATATATCCCCAAGGTTTAAATTAGAGGAAAGTAATTGAGATTTAAAAACACAGACATGTTATTTTTGCTTGCTGTTAAATGTCAATGAATAGTCACTGAAAAAAATGACAGATGGCGCTGACGATATATGCCCAAGGTTTAAATTAGAGGAAAGTAATTGAGATTTAAAAACACAGACAGGTTATTTTTGCTTCCTGTCAAATGTCAATGAATAATCACTGAAAAAAATGACAGATGGCGCTGACGATATATCCCCAAGATTTAAATTAGAGGAAAGTAATTGCGATTTAAAAACACAGACAGGTTATTTTTGCTTGCTGTCAAATGTCAATGAATAGTCACTGAAAAAAATGACAGATGGCGCTGACGATATATCCCCAAGGTTTAAATTAGAGGAAAGTAATTGAGATTTAAAAACACAGACATGTTATTTTTGCTTGCTGTTAAATGTCAATGAATAGTCACTGAAAAAAATGACAGATGGCGCTGACGATATATGCCCAAGGTTTAAATTAGAGGAAAGTAATTGAGATTTAAAAACACAGACATGTTATTTTTGCTTGCTGTTAAATGTCAATGAATAGTCACTGAAAAAAATGACAGATGGCGCTGACGATATATGCCCAAGGTTTAAATTAGAGGAAAGTAATTGAGATTTAAAAACACAGACAGGTTATTTTTGCTTGCTGTCAAATGTCAATGAATAATCACTGAAAAAAATGACAGATGGCGCTGACGATATATGCCCAAGGTTTAAATTAGAGGAAAGTAATTGAGATTTAAAAACACAGACAGGTTATTTTTGCTTGCTGTCAAATGTCAATGAATAATCACTGAAAATAATGATAGATAGATTAAAATAGTCATCACATATAGAACTGTAGGTATATCTGGATTAAATGACAGTCGTGCGCAATCATCTAATCTACACCGTGTATATTAGGCAACTTTCTTTGTATGGTAGGAACATTACAATCATACAGTGTGTCCACGGATTAAGTGCATATAAGGTCTAAATGACAAATTTTTTTAGAGTTGGATCTTCGTGTTCCGAGGATCGCTCCTGCTTAGTCTCAAACTAAGATATTGAAAAAAAAATGAGCCAAATCAATTAATATATGTTTTTTTGGCCGAATTCTAAAAATTGGTCAAGAGTATACTGTCTTTATTTTAGCAGATATAACAAAAATGTATTAGAAAAAGTTGTTTAGAATTAAAAGTTATGGAAGACTTTTCATTTTTATACAAATCGGCCTACTTTAACTTTTTTTCGTCGAAATGATATTTTTTATTTGTGGTTTCATGCATGACCCATGCATGAAGAGTAATTAAACAAACTATTTGAAAAACAAATAATTATTTATTAAAAAAATACTAAACATAACGAAAAGAAACGAACGAAAACAACAATTAGAGAGATTATTCAAATGTACTACCACCAACCGCTGCACATCGCTCGACTCACTTAGTAAACGCTCTGAAAGCATTTTGAATTTCCTGAATTGGAATAGCATCTATTGTCTCTCTTAACCTGAGTTTCAACAGATCGAGGTCATTGTTCAATTGTTCAACGGAGCCCTGTAAACTTTCCGTTTTACGATAGGCCCATAAGTAAAAGTCCATTACGGTTAGATCGGGCCTTCTGGGAGGCCAAAAAAAATTGAAAAAATTAAATGGTTGCAATTTGTATTTTAGGATTATAGAGGCGGCCGACGGAGATATCATGATCGACGGACAGAACATTTCACAGCTGGGACTGCACGCACTCAGGTCCCGACTCACCATCATACCACAGGACGCCGTGCTCTTCTCCGGCAGCCTCAGAATGAACCTGGATCCATTCAACAAACATTCCGACAACGAAGTGTGGACCGCACTGGAACATGCACATCTCAAGAATTTCGTCAAGGGTGAGATATGCATTCTAGTGTAGTCTATTCATTCTACAGGTAGTGCCACCATGGTGGCGGCACCAGTGGCGCCACCATGGTGGATCCAGCCACCAAGTAAAACTGCCAGCCGGGTCACCAGGCAGTCGGCATCATGGTTGTTCCACCAGTAAGGTCTGGCCGACCGGATTGGACTTGTGACGCAACCAGAGTGGTGTGTTATGTTCGATTTCACTTTATACATTTGACTGGTGGCGCCACCATGGTGGTGGCGCCACCAGTCCAATACCAAGCGTGTTATGTTTCATTTCACGTAAAACATTTGACTGGTAGCACCACCACCATGGTGGCCTTAGTGGCACTACCAGTCAAAAGTATTAAGTGAAATGGAACATAACACACCTGGTATCGGACTGGTAGCGTCACCACCATTGTGGCCTGGTGTGCTGGACACATCACACCAGGTTACCATGGTGGTGGCATCAGTGGTGCTACCAGTCAAATGTATTAAATGAAACGGAACATAACACACCTGGTATCGGACTGGTGGCGCCACCACTCTGGTTGGCCAGTTTACTGGTGAAACAACCAGGATGCCGACTGCCTGGTGTCTCCACTGGTTGCTTTACTAGGTAGGTGGATGATCCACCACGGTGGCATCACTGGTACCGCCACCATAGAGGCCTAGTGTGATAGAGTTGTAAAAACGCCCTGTGTTCTGCGCAAAAGTCTGATTTACACTGTGTAAATTTATTACCATTGCATTTGTACTCCGATTTAGACGTGCGCAATTTTTCAATTTGGCATTAGCGATTGTGGCCGTTTTTGCAACTAAAAAATGTGTCGCCCATGTGGACCAGATTCAAATTTATCAAAACATTTCATAGCCCTTTTATTCCCAACAGGACTATCATCGGGATTGAGCCACGAGGTATCCGAGGGCGGCGAGAACCTATCGGTGGGCCAGAGGCAGCTGATATGCCTCAGCAGGGCCCTGCTGCGGAAGACCAAGGTCCTCGTCCTCGACGAGGCCACGGCCGCCGTCGACCTGGAGACGGACGACCTGATCCAGCGCACCATCCGCACGGAGTTCAAGGACTGCACCGTGCTCACGATAGCGCACCGATTGAACACAATCATGGACTCGGACAGAGTGATCGTACTGGACAAGGGCCAGATAGCGGAGTTCGACGCGCCGCAGACCCTCCTGCAGAACAAAAACTCGATATTCTACGGCATGTGCAAGGATGCCGGCCTAGCATAATTTCACCCAATCACCGCCACCACCACCGCCACACGTTGATTTTATCGTTTTGAATATTTTCTTTTAGGCGAAAGTTATTTAGTTTGTGTAGATAGTTCGGTTTTTAGATTAATTTTTTTTTTTAATACATCACCTGTGTTTTACTTAAACGGACACTTATTTTTTTTTTGATAAATCCATGTCTGTGTAATATCTTGCCGCAGTTGAGAGAGAAAGGGGGTGCGAGTGAGAGTGAAAGCGAGACCGTTTTTTACCTCGTTAAGTATTATTTGTTAGTCGCTGTGATGCCTAGGGAATTTTTCACACAGAATACTCAATATTAAACGTTGTACGAATGTAACGATGTATTGTTTCCTTTTAACTGCATTGTCGTCTTTCCGAGTTCCGAGGTTTGAGGGCGCACGAGGGGGACTCCTCGGTGCACCGCAGCAACACTCAAATACTGTTCCATGTTACCTTTATCAAATAAAACAATTATTTTATTATTAACGGGGGAGTTTTATTTGTTACACCTAAAAATATGCCAAAGATGAAGGAAAACTGTTGCCACAGTATCCAATTAAGAAAACTTTGGATGCCGTTAAGGAGGCTTCCATAAATGCTGCCAGTCAAAGAATTTTCATCCGAATTTGGTTCATTCATTTTGCAGATAGAGCTGTAAAAACGTCCACAATCGCCAATGTGTCGATTCGAAAAATTGCGGGAAATCCACACGTCCAAATCACGCAGTACAAATGGTGATAAATTTACATGGTGTAAATCATACTTTTCCGCAGAACGGATGTTTTTACAACTCACAATCATGCCGCTCAACAATTTCTCCATTAAGGAGGTTAAAGGCCTTAATCTCGCCCTAACCCAAGCACGTAAAAGTGGTTCGCGCATGCGCGATTTCGAGTTGTGTAGTCTGGGGTTTTGCCCATCGCATGTGAACGAACCTTGTGGGAAAATGTTTGCGTTGGCCATCCTGTGAAGGTCAGTAGGTCAGCGATCGAACTATACTTTAATCGATGGATCTTTGCGTGCACGTCATTGATAGCTGAATATTTTCATGCATTTACTCTCTACGTTAAGTTGAATTAGGTCCAATCATGTGTGTACGTATGTCGTCCAAGGCGAGAAAACTAGGTCTTCGGTAATGACGCAGTCGCAAAGATCCATTGATTAAACCATAGCAGTTTCACCCAGCGCTTGCGGAAAAGTGGTTCGCGCATGTGCGATTACGAGCAGTGCAGTTCACCCATCGTATGCGAACGAACCTTACACGAAAATTTTCACGTTGGCCATCCTGCGATCGGAATTAGGTGTGACGGTCAGTAGGTCAGCGATAGCACGCAGTTTCTCGCGTTGGCCAGACTGCGTCATGGCGTGCCGCTAGTGACAATTGATTGTTTCGTGTGAATTCCGGTCCGCTTTTACGTAATATTGCAAGGGAAAAACATGTCCGGAGCGCGCGGCGGGAAATAGACGCCCGACCGGAACGATCCCCCGCCGAAAGGGCGCGCCCTCAGGTGAGTCCGGGGCGCCGTTGGGGTTCCGATGGGCCCAATCAATAACCGCACTTGGCACCCAGAAATAATACGACGTTCGCGAAACGTACACCCGAGAAATCTCGTTTTATCCGCGGTTAAGCGCCAGAAACGTAATTTCAATAAATGGGACGTGTTTTACTCACCGTTGAATAGTCTTGTTTACGTTTATTTTGGGTTGAGTGTATTGTTTCAAACAATTGCATCTTGTTTATTTTGGATGATGTGATTTGGCTCGATTGTAAATATTGTTTGAAGTTGATGATCCATTTTTTAACGGGTATGTTGTAAGGACTGTGTACTTCCAGGGGGGTGGCTATCGGGCTCGAGCCACAATTATATACCGAGCGGTTACCACCGAACCTGGCCGTGAGAAAGTAGAGCTTTTTGGAATGTTATTTAACACGTTCGCTGCCACCGCAATTGGGATTGCATTTACGCAAGTATAAAGTCGGACGCACTAGCGCGTCGGTGGCAGCGAACGTGTTAATTGTAATGCCATTGCTGTGTGGCACTTTTATTTACACAAATGTTTGTGTGTGAGTTATTATATGCGTGACCCCCCAGGGTGCGCGTCTGTTTCTTTCAGTTTATTCACTGTAATAGTTTTAGTTATATATTTGTTATGTAGGAAGCTTCTACTTCATTATACATGCTTTTATATCGAATAATAGTATATTGTACAACAAGCATATGATGGCTATTAATCACGAGAAGGATGTTTACGGAACAAGCCTTAGGCAAGTGGAGCAAATCGTTTGAGTGATTAATAGCCATTATATGTGAGTTGTACACTATACTTTGTTCACGAAAATTAAAATCATAATTAAAAAAAAAATCGAAATTAAGTTGTAATTACAATTACAATTGAAAAAAAAATTAAAATCAGTATTAAACAGGGTAAACAAAATATTATCATAAATCGCGTTCTGTGAATTAAAGCGCGAATTAGCGTATTTAATAACCATATTAAACACGCAAATGCGTGTGCGTGTTTAATATGCTTATTAAACACGCAAATGCGTGTAAGAAATTGAGTGTTAAATGTACCCCATTAATGCTGTCCGTAGAGTTAAATAATGCGCACATTATAACATTTTCGTGAACAAAACACTTTTTACTTTGTTTGTATAACACTTTGATTTATTTGTTTGACTGCAGTTTCGGCAACTCGGCTTGCCATTATCAAAACTAAAGTTATACGAGTTAACCGTCATCAGCAGTAAAACGTCGGAAAAAGCTATTGAAGTATCATGGGATTATGGGCGTTGTTGGTTGGTTTTTAATTTTAATAGATGAATGGAAAATATAATTTTGATTTACATAATTTAACCCTCTGCACTCGTATGTCACCTTGTAGTCGCCACAATACGTTTCACCATTGTGCTCTCAAATATAAATACAGGGTGACCCATGTATCGGTTGCTCGAACTTTTGCGCGGTACGTTCGAAAATCACATAATTAGCCGAAACGGCCACCTCGCAGCTGCGATTTGACCCCCGTTGGAATATTGACGGGGGAGCCGTCAAGGATAAGTGCTACGCCAACCATCCAGAAACGATTGACGACCTAAAGCGTGAGTTTGAAGTCGCCACTGAGGACCACACCATCGAAAATGTCATGAAAAATTTGGTCGACAGAATGGGCTACTGCGAAGCCAGCCGGGGCAGCCATACGAATGAAGTGACCTTCCACTATTAAATCGCAATGTTGGGGCTATTCAATAAAAAAAAAAAAATTGAAAAATATCCACCCGTCTTTTTTTTATAGCAATTTTAAAATGCAACTTTTTCGTGGGACACCCCATACAACAGCAATAGATTAAATTGTTGTATTTAAGCATTTGCACTCGTATTTATGGTAAAACGTATTGTGTTGACTATGTGTTATTAACGCCATGGGATGGTTGAAATAATGTTTTTTTCTTTTTTTGAAAGAATGTATAATGGCATCGGATTGGCGACTGCGAGAGGGTCCGGGACCAACGGGCACGTCCAGAGGAACTGGGCCCTGGTGAAACCGAGGGAGAAGGAGAAGAACTACAGGAGCGAGCAGGAATTGGCGGCGTTGGACGCGTCGGCGAACAAGCAGCCGAACAAGGAGATCCTGGACCACGAGAGGAAGCGGAAGATCGAGCTCAAGTGCGCCGAATTCGCTGATATTTTAGAAGAGCAGGGGTGAGCCGTTTGCAATTCCACTTTTTACATTTTAATCGCCGTTGATTTAAATAAAAAATATGCAAGCTGCCGGTGCTAAAATTATCGGTCATTGAATATATTGTTTATGGTGGAGGCTTCTACTTCGATATACATGTTATAAATATAATAAAACACTTTTACTTTGTTGGTATAACACAAATTTTATTTTATTGTTGACTATAGTATCAACTTGCCATTAACAAAACATAAACTTTATGTTTTGTTAATGGCAAGGTAAGTTGCCGAAACTATAGTCAACAATAAAATAAAATTTGTGTTATACCAACAAAGTAAAAGTGTTTTATTATATGGTCATTGAATAATCAATAAAAGTTAAGTGGATGGGCAGGTGAAAATCTATCGTAGCATTTAAATAACGGCATAAGTTACCAATTTTACCAAATCTTACATTAGGTCACCGATCTTTTTTGGCATTGTCGATGCCACTCTACGCCAATAGACATTATTTTGACCTGTATTGTTTACGTCATTAAATGCATAAATAAATTTGAGACAACCTCACTTGTTGCAGATGCATTAAATAAATGTAATAAAGACGAAAAATAGCCTTAATATATGATGATTTATTCACCTATTATCATGAAATAATAATGAGCGCATCATGAAACAAAAACAGTAACAAACGTGGCCCTCTGTCATCTTTAGTTGAGTAATTAAACGGTGATGTAAAGATTAAGATTAATTCAAGATGTACCTTACCGAGGGTTCCTTTCAATAACCCGTGAATTGTAAGCACATAATTAGAGTCCCTTAATGAATAGCCCGTTTAAATCCCGGGAGGCTGTGGATGTTCGGTTGTCTCATTTTATTTACTAATGAAGTAATTCAATCACATGGTTAAATGTCAATTAACCTTGTGAGGCACAAAAAACGGTACGAAAACTACTAATGAAGTAATCCAATTGCAAACCGGTCGCGGTTAAATGTCGGTTAATCTTGTGAGGTACAAAAATGGTACGGAGACACACCCTGGACAAACCCTTGAAATTTCAGATTCAACGAGGAGACCATCACCAACAAGGTGAACAACTACAGGAACATGCTGATGTCGCACGACGGGAAGCTCGACAGGCCTGTGGACCAATGGGGGAGGACGAGGTAAGTCTTTCCATGTGGGACACGATTAGTACACACAATTGTACACACCGTTATCGCAAGTAATGTAACAAATGGTATGATTATTATCGCGATAATATCACAAGATGAACATTTACCATGCGGGACCTGATTAGTACACAATGATTAGGTGCACAAAAAAGTTCTGAGCTTTAGATTTCATACAACCGAAACCATAATTTAAATTTATTTATTTATTATTAAACGGGTAATCCCAACTTCTCCCGCATGCGGCATATAGACCAGACGTGGCGCCTTCCGACTACTACCTATTCCTGTCGCTGCAGCAGCATCACTTGGCCAATACACACTTAGTGACACCACGAAAATGCATTGGTGACTATCGCCTCGAAGCCGGTGAGCTTCTATCATCAGGGAATTCGGAAGCCGCCCGGAAGATGGCAAAAAGCCATCGATGCAAACGGGGAATATTTCATTGATTAATACATTTTTGTTTGTTTTTAAATAAATGTTGAATTTTGCAAAAAAAAAAGCTCGGAACTTTTTTGTACACCTAATATTCATTCATGCAAGTACTGTCGGCCATAATTTAATAAGTGGTACGCAATATCATAAGAGGTTATAATTTGATGGGTGTGAGTAATGGAATTGATGGAACTTTCAAGAATGATTTGAGATGGAAAAATCCACACGACTGGATTTTTGCCTAATCGCAATTCATTTGAGAAATTTGCAATGCAATGGAGAATGCTTAACCCGGCCTAGCTCAGGTGATTTTTTGAAATAATGCCAAGGTGGGGTGTAAAGCTACGCGCACACTTGTCGGAATCGGACGGACGGCACGCATCGGATAAAAATTGCTTAACACAGTTGTAAAGGAGTCAACGCACATTTATCCGTTCCATGCCGTATCGATAAATGTGCGTTGACTCGTTTACAACTGTGTTAAGCAATTTTATCCGTTGCGTGCCGTCCGTCCGATCCCGACAAGTGTACACGTAGCTTAACACAGCCGAACACAAAGGAATTTAAAAAAACAAAAAAAATCAATCAAACATCTATATTTTACTAAATTACACTGATATTTAATGTGTGAGGAAGTAAATAACAATATATATTCAAATGAACTTTTATTAAAAACTATTTTACAAAAACAATCTTATAAATATGTTTGCTGTATACCGTCACAATTTTTTATTGTCAGGAATGCAGCACATTTTTTCGACATTTTTGTTTGTTAATGCGTTAATGTTACTACATACCGTGACATCCTAAAGTCAAAAATAGTTGGCAGCACTTTTTCTAAAAATAGGGATAATAATTCCAGTAGATAATATTATGTTGGCTGCCTTGAATTCTTCAGTGTAGTGCTTGTGCGTTTTGTTTATTTTGACATCTTGTGGTTCTTTAACCCTTTAACTGCGGCTGTCGTCAATAAGCGACTCGGGTAAGCTTTACCGTAACTACGGCTGTCGTCAATAAACGATTCACATATTTTTTGCTGTTCTTTTAAGCCGTGAATCGCTTATTGACGACCACTAGTAACATGATACGTTGGTTCAAATGGAATAAAATTTATCAAATTTTCAGTCTTTGTCTTTTTGCGTTCAGGCAGCCAGTTTCTTGAAAACTTTTTAGTAGCTAAAGGGTTAAGGATACTTGTCTTAAAAACCAACATTATATAAACATAAAACTATTTTTAAAAGAAGTAACCTCAAAAACCCAGAAGATGTCAAAATAAACAGGAGAATTCCAGACAGCCAACATAATATTACTTGAATTATTATCCCTATTTTCAGAAAATGTGCTGCCAACTATTTTCAACTTTTTGATCTCACTGTTACGCATTAACAAAAATGTCGAAGTTTTATTTGAAAAAAAAAAGTTTGCTGCATTTCAGACAGTAAAAAATTTCATTTGTGCATTTTGCAGTTGTACCTGGTTTTCCTATATTTCCTTCTAGGCCGCACCTGACATCTTCCTAAAATATTTTCTTGATTTCGGATCGAAGCGGACGATTCCCCGGTAAATCTTTGAATTTTTTTTAACCCCTTGGAAATTTCGGGGTTGTCTTTCCGTTTGCAAATATACTCCTGGGTAAGCCCCTGAAATCGGATTTACATTGTATTTCATTAGGAAATGATTCATTTTCCAAATGACTTACCTGTTGTGAAATTGTTAGTTGGGGGTTTAACAATTTCAAATTTTCGCAGTTAAATGTATAATTGGTGAAAGAACAGTATGTAACCCACATTTGCCCAAGATTTAAATTAAAGGAAAGTAAACATGTTTCTCTAAATTAAGTAATTAAGATTTAAAAACACAGAGGTCATTTTTTGTCTTGCTGTCAAATGTCCATGAATAATCACTGAAAAAATGATAGATGGCGCTGACGATATTCTAGATATAATTTTAAGGTTATTTTTAGCTTTCTGTCAAATGTAAATGAATAATCACCGAACGTACTTATTGGAATAAGAAAATGATAGATTGCTCCGCTGATATTCTAGATATAATTTTAAGGGGAACTTTAAAATAGTCGTCCTACATATAGAAATATAGGCATATAGTCTGGCCGGGCTATGAAGGCGTTTGAGGTGATTAACTTGGGTGTATTGGGCGGGTGCTCTATTCGTCTCAAATACCTGAGGTTCTCACCAAGCGAACATGACATGTTGGGTTGCGTGCATATTTATTTCCAAAGTTATCTATAACTTTTTATTGAATAGAAGCCGATACTGCACCATCACTTCAGATGCAATCGTAGCGCGGCCAGATTGTATGTGGGTTAAGTACATAGTGTGACAATCGTGAAAATACAGTTAAGAATAATTCCTTTTTAATACAGAGAACATAATAAATTACAATTGTGGCGTTCGATTTCATAAACAGCATTTGTCCAAAAATGGCGTTTCGAGAAAATCGTAAAAAAAAAACTGTTTATCTTGGCAACCGTTACAACTTTTATTTTCACAATATTTTTGACAACTTTTATTTTCACAATATTTTTGAAATGAAAATATATTAAATTTAAAAATGCCAAAGTGGTGGAATCTGTTGCCTGAATGTTGTACTGAACACAATCCACCGACAGATATAGAAATGCCAACCGAGAACTCGACGTAAAGATGAAAGTAATGTGAAATTATCAAATGCGGGAATGAAATGAGAAATTTCTAATGTATCAATTAAATAATATATTTTCATTAAATATCGTTTCCCCATCAGAACACCTACAGACCGGTTTCGACCTTTCGGGTCTCATCCTTTAAAGGTGTTCGTAATTTCCGTTTCCCCATCAGCAACTAACTACACTGATGAGACCTGAAAGGCCGAAACCGGTCTGTAGGTGTTCTGATGGGGAAACGATATTTAATGAAAATATATTATTTAATTGATACATTAAAAATTTCTCATTTCATTTTCGCATTACTTTCATCTTTACGTCGACGGGCTCTCGGTTATTACGTATTTTCATCATCCTTCAATTCCTTCCAGTATTATTGACTGGAGCCACACAGGATGTTCCTGTTTGGCTTTCCATTTATCGACCGGGGATCCTCTCTCGCTCCCGTTTCACCCCCCTCTCACCCTTGCGCCGCCGCCTGCCGCTCCCGCCGCCTCCACCTCCAGTCGCATCGGGTCGCCGAAATGGCACGTCGCGACCTCCAACAAATCGCCGATATGTGAGAGCGAATCCGTTCGGCAAACACACAAGATAAACCCCGCAAAATCACCATGTCTTCCAGCACCGTGTAACCGTTTAGTTATTAAAATAGTTCGTAAGCGAAACCGAGTCTTCCACACAGAGCTCCTAGTGATAATAATAATAATAAATATATATATTTGTTAAAATTGATTAAGTACGTGCGTGTAAAAGTAAAAAATGTATTTTGGCGGTGGACCACCGGCGAGGAGTCGGTATCCCGTGGACGAGAGGATCATGTTCGAGAGGCTCTGGCGGGGCGCGCTCTGCCAGGCGTTCGGGGGCAAGGCGCCGCCGAGGGTGCAGCCGCCGGCGAGGAGGCCGTGCTGCTGCCACTGCCACTGCTCCGGTTTGCCGCCGCCGGCGCCCCTCGCCGCCGCCAACAATAACTGTCTCATGGCGGCGCCGAGAAATGCGATGCGATCTGTCGTTAGGTAATTAAAGGAAAACTAGTGATTCATCCCAAATACGGTTAAGCTCGTCAATAAATCTGTCATTAGGTGATTAAAAGAAAACGAATAATTAATCCCATCTGTTGAGCAAACGTGTTACCAACACGGTTAATCACGTCAATAAAAGTTACGACAGAGTGCTCCAGCATAGTTTTAACTCTTTGCTTTGCTGCATATGGGACTAAAATTTGAACTACTAAATTCAAGCAAGTCGTGACACACTTACAAATCTGTATGTACGAAGCTGAACAAAGACGCGAATTATGAGAAAAGCACTTAGGTCCTTTAACCAGTTAGCTGTGTTTGACGAGTACTCGTTATGAAAAATGGAAATATTTTTTGTTATAATGATTATGTACTCGACTTAAAAACAAAATATTGCCATTTTCTCCTTTTTGCTGTTTTTGGTGAGTATACTCTTCATGAAGAAATGGCAATATGACTGGACATAACACAAAATATTGCCAATTTGCTTATGACGAGCATACTCGTCACACATCTAACTGGTTAAAATGTGTGAAATCTCGCGCAGCAAAGAGTTAAACCAATATTTGGGAGACAAGAAACGAAATCGAATCATTTCTGAAGCAGTTGATTAAAATTGATCACGCGCAATTAAGAACGAAAAGTGCACGATGAAGAAGGTGTTGCTGTGTATTTTGTGGGATTTGAAGGGCACACCGTGCGTCGCGAGCCTCTGCCGCCTGGTAAAACGGTCGATTCGGACATTTGCTGGCAATCATTTGTGAGATTGCAATAAGAAATTTAAAAAAATGGGCAGCAGAAAGAGCCCAACAGTGGATTTCACAAAGGTGGTTATAAATATAACTCCCGCTTAAATTGACATAACACTGGTGCTATATTTTCGGCCGTGTAAACGATCTTTCAAATGGTAACGAAATACATAATTTGAGTTTAGGTTCTGCGATTGCATCACACATTTATTTCGATGTATTTTCTACCTTAAATTTAAATAGTAATTAATG
The DNA here is from genome assembly GCA_910593695.2 of Ocypus olens. Taxonomy (NCBI): domain Eukaryota; kingdom Metazoa; phylum Arthropoda; class Insecta; order Coleoptera; family Staphylinidae; genus Ocypus; species Ocypus olens. Next base: position 959,861 of record OU343055.1, on the reverse strand, counting down.
GTTCAAAAATGTATTCGGTGAGAGCCACAGCTGAAAATATAACATCGGCTTACGAAAAACCTGGCTTAAATCATGTCCACCGCAAGCCTCCGGCAGTTTTAAAATCGCCACATGGACTTTTCCCGTTGTACTTGTTTTATTACTTTTTTAAATCTAATTCAGCGCTAATTGTTGTAAGTAATTCACTTGAATTATTAATGAAAATCCTAAATTTCGGTTTGAAAACTTAGCGGTTTCTTAGTTTAATTGCGGCTGGTGGAATAATTACGGATCTTCGTCCTCGTTCCCTTTTGCGTAGGCGAGAGAGGTAAATTATTCCGCGCGCCCTGGAAGGGTAATTGCGGTTATTCGTCCTCGCTCCCTTTATCCAGAATTAAAGTGCGTTTTCCAAATAGGAAATAAGTCTGCGCCGTGAAAATATCGACCGCCCATTGTTTTGTTTTCCCATTCATTACGCTGCTGTCCCCCTTTTTTTTATTATTTTCCATGCAGCAGGGATTGGAGCTCGCGTGAGTCACGGACACACAATCCGCCTAACGGGATTAGGGGTGGGTTTTATCGATCGCGCGTGCAACGTACGTTTTATGGGCATAGAATATTAAAGTAAATGTAAATCGGATCAAGAGGCAGATATTGAAATTAAACTGTAATTCGGTGGTGATTTGAGATAAGTCAACTTTCGACGTTTTATTAAATAATAAACACAAACAATGCTTAAACTGCATTATAATAACACAACTGTAATTTCTATCCTTGCAGAGCTGTGGAAATTGAAACTATGGTTGTGTCAGTATTGTTTATAATACAGTTTAAACAATGTGTTTGTGTCTGTTATTCAGTAAACGTCAAAAATGGTTTTATTACAAATAACGTCAAATAAATATACTTCTGTCATCTATTCGTTATTCATTTCACACAAGATGCATCACAAATGTATCCAAACATTAAAGAAAAAAGTGCAATTTTTAACAAAATGCCGAAGTGACCAAAACGCGTACCGCTTTGTAACTCATGCAGCATCCGCGCGGTACTAAAACCATTCGTTTGATACTAACAAATGCACGTAATTACTTTGTATTGAAAGAGGAATGCAATTTCTTTGAAGATTTTAGTCTTAATTAAAAAAGTTCATTGCACCGCAATGCGTGACTAATAATTAGCTCACCCGGCTCACCCCACCCCACTCGCGTTTCATAATGACCACCCTCGCGCTCGAATCGCTCGTGGAGTTCAGTGCATCCCCGACGTTGCAGCTGTCAACATAACATCAAAGTGTGCCGAAGAAACAAAGGAAAACTGAACCGGCAATGGTTTGCTTCGAAACGACGTACGTTAAAGAATTGTTATATTGCTTAATGCAATTTTAATTAGTAACGAATAGTTTCTCGCGCCAGGTGCCGCCATATTCGCGACATTATAAATTCAGTTACCGGCGCGTTCACCGTAAGAACAATTCACGAATAAACTCATTTTAGTTGCGACCAGCGGCGGCTCGTGTATTTCCGCAGAAGAGGCTAAGACAGAGGTGTTGCTCGTGCGATTTTGGTTAAAGCCACGAGCCGCCGCTGGTTGCGACTGTTATAAACTAGCTTGTTAACTAAGAGTTAATTATGCACGTTTTCTCGCTCTAGTAATAAAGCAATTAACCCCTTTCTGCATAACGTGCCATATATGGCACAAAGCCGTTTGCATATATTTTAGCTTTATTTAGCGGCTAGTGGTAAAAATTTATATTTAGATATATTTTAGAGACTAATAGGGTTGCATAGAAAAAAATATCTAGTTTACATAGGCATCTGGAAACAAGAGATTTTTGCCAGAATTAGAATTTCCGTTATTTGTACTGAGAGTCGTTAAACCGCAAACTTTGTGGTCTATTTTGTAGGCCGATGTGTCACAGTTTGCCTAAATTTGGTGGTTCAAATTGTAGTCCCGTATGCAGCAAAGGGTTAAATAAAGACAGAAATTGTTTTCTATTATGTCATACGAAATAAGGTTCCGTTACTTTATTGCGTACCGAATATGACACACCCTGTATTTTTGTAAAAAATAAATATTAAATTTTTTAAATATTTTTCCCAATTACTGTATCACTAAATATATTCATAATGATTCTTGTTTTATAAAAATAAAAAATCATGCAGTAAGGGGTTAATTTGTTAAAATTCCGTCGATCTACTGGCCAATCAATGTTCTAGAAAAATGCACTTGTTAAATTCTTCTGACCTCTATATGTGTAAAAAACCCATTTCGCTTTAATGAAAAAAAGGGGTTTGCAGTACCTACTGCAATGAACCCTTAACGAACTACCTGGTTCATTTTCCTGACTTCTATATAAAAGAGGGAGTTTGTATTTGGTTTGTGAAACACTCCGAATTTAATTTACAGCGTGACGGAGACGCACCAAGTGGCCGAGGCGCAGCAGGAGAAGAACGCCAAGCTGAGGGAGGCGTTCGGGATCTCGAAGTATTTCGTGGACGGCAGCAGCTTCGACCCGGACCGGCAGGCCAAAGAGGAGATCGCGCGGTCCAACGCCCTGCAGGAGAAAGAGCGGCAGAAGGCCCTCGAGAAAGAGGCGGCCGGGCGGTACGACCTGGTGCGGACCCCGAGTCCCGAACCGGAGAGTCCCAAGAAGAAGAAACGAAAAAACAGGCAAGTTTATTCATCGAAAAAGAAAAAACCGCAAAAACATTAAGTTCTTGGCGCTTTACACTAGATGGCGGTAAAACAAACTCTTAATTTTAGCATCTAAATAAAACAATTGTCATATCATAGCTGAATCAAAATACCAACACTCAAAACTTGAAGTGGAGGAAAGAAAATTGCATTCGGCGGTTTAAAAAAAATTGCAGAAAATTAATCTTTACTGGAATTAGCTTAAAAATTCGAAAATGAATTCAAAATGAACGTAGTTTCAGTATCCGACAAACAATTGACAAATCGTACCCAGAATGAAAATGGCAATACACAAATCGTGAACTGGAGATAAAAAAAATTGTAAAAAATTAACCTCCACTGGAATAAGCTTCAAAATTCCAAAATCAATGCTTAATTTACTAGAGGTCATTGCAGTTAGCTTAATAGTGTAATCGCGTCCTCTAGAGGATGTTTAATAAATTACTAGAAGTCATTGCGGTTAGATTAGTAATGTAATCGCGTCCTCTAGTGAATGTTTAAATTACTAGAAGTCATTGCGGTTAGCTAGGTTGTATAATCGCGTCCTCTAGCGGATGTTTAAGTTACTAGAAGTCATTCCGGATCTTTGACTATAAAGAATCGCGTCCTCTAGCGGATATGTAAATTACTAGAAGTCATTGCGGTTAGCTAGGTTGTGTAATCGCGTCCTCTAGCGGATGTTTAAGTTACTAGAAGTCATTCCGGATCTTTGACTATAAAGAATCGCGTCCTCTAGCGGATATGTAAATTACTAGAAGTCATTGCGGTTAGCTAGGTTGTGTAATCGCGTCCTCTAGCGGATGTTTAAGTTACTAGAAGTCATTCCGGATCTTTGACTATAAAGAATCGCGTCCTCTAGCGGATATGTAAATTACTAGAAGTCATTGCGGTTAGCTAGGTTATGTAATCGCGTCCTCTAGTGGATGTTTAAATTACTAGAAGTCATTGCGGTTAGCTTAGTAATGTAATCGCGTCCTCTGGCGGACGCTTACCAAACGTGATTGCTGTTAACTTAATTATACCTCATTTAATAACCAGGCGGACTAAACGCGAAAGCCACATTTACACTAGAAAAAATCACCAGAAATATTTTGGTGGTAAAAATAAATTTATTTAAAATTATTTTACCCACAACATTTATTCAAAAATTATACGAACCCATATAGTTATTCTAGTGAAACTTTCTTGATTATACAGGGTGTTTCAGAGCTCTGGGAACGGTCAATCACGTGCTTGTTTTTCAAAATTTCGAAAAATGTTTTATACAAAAGTTGTGTATAATAGTGAGCTGCACGCCCTAAAAATATTTAAATTTATACAGGGTGTCTCATAACAAAGTTACAGATCAAACTTATGTTTTTTTTTAATGGAACACCCTGTATTTTTGTCATTTTTGAATTATATGGAGCAAATAAAGGTGAGTTACTTCAATACTCCCTATACCTATTGTTTGCCGTTTTCGAAATATTTGAAGATTTGTTGAAATGCATGGTCTGGATGAAATTTTATTCTTGCCCCAGTGATTGACGTTGAACGATTAAAATCATTTTAATTATTTACTTGAAGGTTTGAACTATAGAGCCAACCATGATTTCATACAAAAAATTATACAAGGTGATAAAAAAAATGCGGTAGAAAAACCCAAATTATAAAGTTGAATAACTTCGTTTTTTTCAAATGGCACACCCTGTATTTAGTAACGTATTCTCAAGTAGAATCCAATAATCTTTCAGATTATAATAATTATTCCTGATATGATAATCGCCGAATACAAGAAAACTATTGAGATTAGGAAAAGGGAACCCTTATACAATCTGAAAGATAATTGGATTTCACTTAAGAATACGTTACTAAATACAGGGTGTGCCATTTGAAAAAACGAAGTTATTTAACTTTATAAGTTCGGTTTTTCTACCGCATTTTTTTTATCACCCTGTATAATTTTTTGTATGATATAATGGTTGGCTCTATAGTTCGAACCTTCAAGTAAATAATTAAAATGATTTTAATCGTTCAACGTCAATCACTGGGGCAAGAATAAAATTTCACCCAGACCATGCATTTCAACAAATCTTCAAATATTTCGAAAACGGCAAACAATAGGTATAGGGAGTATTGAAGTAACTCACCTTTATTTGCTCTATATAATTCAAAAATGACAAAAAATACAGGGTGTTCCATTTAAAAAAACACAAGTTTGGTCTGTAACTTTGTTGTGAGACACCCTGTATAAATTTAAATATTTTTAGGGCGTGCAGCTCACTATTATACACAACTTTTGTATAAAACATTTTTCGAAATTTTGAAAAATAAGCACTTGATTGACCATTCTCAGAGCTCTGAAACACCCTGTATAGTCAATAATTTAGTATGTAATATTAAAATATTATTTAAAATTCAAAAATTAATTAATTTAAAAAAAAAGTGTTCCCTATAAGTTGTTCATTTTGGCATTCTCTATAACTGTTATCAATAAATTAATTTAATTAAATTATGATTTTATAATTAGATCATTATTTTTTTGAAAAATTGATTTTACGAAAAAGAAAACAAGATGTTATTTTGTTATCTTTAATATTTCTTTAAATGTTTTTGCAATATTTTTCTTATTAAAAAAATTATCTGAAAAAACAACACCCACCTCGGAGTGTACGAAATTTTACCTTTTCAGCTCTTCGGATTATCAAATAAAACGTACAAAGCTTCATGGGAATTGCTGTATTCGTTTTATACAGCGCACACACTTGCAAACAAATATTTTCCCATACTTCGTAACGGAGAAAGACAAAATACATACAATTCTGCAGGTTTGAAGTAAATACTAGATTGTCGGAAAGTAGAATTTTATTAAATTAAGTACATTTGCTATTTATGTATAATTCTCCGCACACCATATTTCGTAATTTCATTGTGAACAGCTTCGGTCACCGGACGTCCTCCAAGACGTTTAGGACTTGTTAAAGCTCTAATCTCCTTATACTCCCTAATTGTGCGATGCACCGTACTTATAGCCAATCCTAAAAATAATGCATGTTTACGATTTGATTCCAATTGCAACAACTTTCTCTACACTTACCTAATGAATCGACAATAAATCGACAAGACCGTAAAACAGCAGTAGGTTTTAAACCCTCTTGTATCAAAACTTTATATAAGTTCAATATGGACTGGTTTTCCACTAGGGTTAAAGCTCCCCAAATCCAAACTCTTCCGTTTCTTGCGGGGGCGAAATCGACGCCGAACTGGTGCTGGGTACAGCATCCATAGTTATAAACAAAATAACTTTCCAAGAAAATCACGGGATAAGCTCTTAAAGGAACTGAATTTTTACACCACCAACGGGAGAAATAACTGGTAGAAAACTGAACGAAACACACGGAACCGGTAAGTCGCAAGTAACAGTGATGGATCAGCTGATCATAACAACCGCCATTATTATTTTCTGGAATTTTGGCCTGTGTACAAAATGGCGCCCGTTTGGCCAATCACGACAACGTATTTTGGCGGCAATAATTTGATTTAGTCCGCCTGGTTATTAAATGAGGTTTAGCTAGGTTGTGTAAGCCATCGCGGTTAGCTTAGTTATGTAATCACGTCCTCTAGCGGACGCTCACCAAACGCGATTGCGGTTAACTTAATTAGTGATTATGGGTTTTATTTCAGTAGTTCAAGTGAGGAGCCGGCGTCGGCGAAGAAGAAAAAGAAATCGAAAAAGAGGAAGAAAGAGAGGTAAGTCGAAACGGCAGCCCACCCCCGCGCGAACTATTCATAATAAGAATATCTATAAAAGCTGGGATGAAAAAGCAAGCCGAAGCCGCTTGCACGGTGCACACTACTAATCAGCCAGGTCCCCTCTCTCTCGGGGCCTGATTGATTAGTAACAAACTGAACCAAAAAAAAAACTTGTAATCATTAATGTCTTGGTTGGTGTTTTCTTGCGGTACCAGTGCTGATGTGTAGGCCCCATATCAGGTAATAATGTTTGCTAACCAGTTCTCGTATGTCTAGCTCTCTGCCGCTGCTTCAGCAACGTTTTTATTTGTATAAACGGTACGGACTGAAGGTGCGTCCCACTTCAGTTATATATATCTATATATACATATAAGATGCTGTATTTCTAAATAAGTTTCTCATTGGAAACGCTTTAGAATGAGTTTTTCAAAATATGCCTTTATCAATTATCAATTAAAAAATTGAGTAATTTCACACAACCTGAAACAGTGGCGGCTCGTTGGGTGAGGTAGCGGCGTTACCACCTCTGCTACCTCAGTCACCACCACTGATCTGTAAATGTAACGTCGATGCGAAGAATTTGTTTAATTTCGATGAGAAATTTATATAGACGTAATTTAACCGTATAGATTATTTCACGATCGGGTCGCTACGGCTCGGTCTCTTATTAAATTTCGTGTGCCGCATTCTCGTTTCGGTTTCCGACGGCCCTCTCTCTAGACGATGCGAATTTTGCGTGGTGTTTAGATCCGGCAAGGCGAAGGAGAAGAAGAAGAAGAAGAAGAAGAAACAGCAGCAGCAGCAGCACTCCACGAGCGAGGAGAGCGCCGGCGAGTCGAGCAGCGAGGACGAGTCGAGCGGCGACGAGAGGAAGAGGAAGAAGCGAAAGAAAGAGGTTGGTCCCACATACTCATTGGCAGGGAATGTCGTTTTTCGATGATTTTCATCTCGGCCGAACGGGGTGAGCGCGTGCACCGCCGACCACCCCGCGACGCCTCACGAGAGAGGAAAGAGAGAGAGAGGAAGATACATTTTTGTTTTTCAAATCTTGCTTTACACGAACGAATCCGATATACTGGTGTTTTAAGGTACATTCGATTTTTTCTCATTTGTTTATTTGGAAAATGCATGTCTGCAGTTTTTGTTTTTGTAAAGTTAAAGAATTGTTCTGTTCTGAACTTATTGCGCTCATTAATAGGATAGCCTGACTGGTGAATTGTTATTGTAAGTACACCGGCCCGAATGTGGCCTCTAGACATTCGACTGCATGCCCCCGTACATATGTAAATCTCATGTGACTGATGCACTCGACCAATACTTTTTTTCTTTATATATACATATATAAACAAACTAAATAATAATAAGACGAAACACCCCAAACTGGAGATTTAATTGTGGCGAAAGCTGGTAAAACCCTTCAATTCTTTTCGCATACCACCGATTCACGTTTTGTCATAAGTGAAGATTCAGAGCACTCCGTTTTGTGTGTTTTTGATTTAGCATCAAAATGAACGCTTTGTCCCGATCATGCGCCACTAATTTCGAACGGTTTCTGCTTAGAAAAAGAAGACTGCGAAGAAGAAGCGCCGATCGACGTCACCCAGTTCTAGAGACAGGTAAGAACTAACTTTTATTCTCCCGGAATTATATGCAGTCTCGTCCAGTGACGGCTCGCGAGGTTTTTTCTGGTACGGCCTAGATAGGTGGTAATACAGATCTCTGCAACCGACCCTACCTATCTGTATTGCCACTTCTGCTACCTCATTCATAGTACGGCTGAGGTAGTAGAGGTGGTAATACAGATCTCTGCAACCGACCCTACCTATCTGTATTGCCACTTTTGCTACCTCATTCATAGTCCGGCTGAGGTAGTAGAGGTGGTAATACAGATCTCTGCAACCGACCCTACCTATCTGCTACCTAGGCCATACCAAAAAAAAAACACCGCGAATCGTCAACGGTCTCATCACATATTTCGTTACGTCAAAAATACCCATTCGGTCAACGTATACAAAATAAAGTTAGAAACGCTAAAGTGGCGAAATGTTGTACTAAACCGAATTCACCGACAGATAGGAATGTATACAATAGTATATAGTGTATCAAGGGCCGAAAATAGGCTTTAACAACCCGCCGCTGAAGTGAAGGGTTGCTAAAGCATTTCGGCAAGAGTTACACTCGATATTTTTTCGCCTGCCTTAAGTAAAAACAGTGTTTCGGGAAATTTTATGTCGCGCACCATTGAACTGTCACTGTCAGATTTTTGCATAGCCTATTCACATTCTAGGTTGTCTAGATTATGCATATTATGCTAGATACGCTAAATCGTAGTTTCGGCCCGATTTTTATGGCCGAAATATACGGTTTCGGTTGAGGCAGGCGAATTGAATTGAAAATAAGAAACGATAGATTCCGCGGGAATTATTTTAAAACACGATTAAACCGTTTCCAGTTCTCCTGAACCGAAAAAGTCGAAAGTAGAAAAACCCAACAAACACGCGGCGAAGGAGCCTGAACGTAGGGCGAGGTCGAAAGAGCGCGACAGAAAACACGGACGACACGACTCGCCGGAGGACAGGCACTCGGCGAAGAGCAGGCAACACAACAACAAGAAATCCGCGGAGAGGTCGCGAACGCGGACACGAACGCGCTCCCCCGACCGCAGGGAGAAACCCAACAAGAACGACAGCGGCGCCCGCAAAAAGGAACAACAGCAGGAGAAGAGGTTCAGGTCTCCCGAAGCGAAACGCCGCGAACCGAAGTCGCCCGAGAGAAGAGATTACAACAAGCACACATCGCCGGATGGCAATAAAAGGAGGAGGAATCACGATAACAACAACAGAAGGAGCGAGGACAGGAAACGTAACGATAAGAGAAAGTCCGTAAGCGCGGAGAGGAGGGACAGGAATTATTCCGTCAGCAAGGAAAGGGAGAAGAAAACCAGAAACCGAACTCCGGAAAGGAAGAGGGAACGGACGCCGGAGAGAAAGCGCGGACGGACTCCCGAGTTTAAAAGGAGCAGAAACCGATCTCCGATCGCCAAACGCGGGTATTCCCCGGAAAAGCGAAGAGACAAGAAACCCAGGAATTCCACGCCGGAAATCGAGAGACGAAACACGCCCGAAATTCCCGCTCCTCCGATCCAGAGCAAAACTCCGGAGAGGAGCAGGCCGAGAAAATCGCGCTCCAGGAGCGTCGAACGGAAAAATCACAACACCGTGAAGAGTCTGTCGGGCTCCCCGTCGCCGAAAGAAAAGAAGAAATCCCCGAGGGCGCAGATGCCGGTGGTGAGGCTCAGATCGTCGAGCGATGAAGAGACGTCCGATCGCGACTGCGATAACGTGGACGAGGAGCGCGAGAAAGAGCTCAGAGTCCTGCGGCTGTTAAAGTCCGGATTGGCGGCCAAAGCCCGCGAGACTCTCGAGAAAAAAATTCCGAAAATCCAACATCCCGAAAGTCCCAAGACGCTTCCGCCGCTGAGCGTGCTGGAAGTTAAGATGGAGAACCGAGCGGTTTCCCCTGCAAACGAGGTCAAACCGTTCGAGATGTTTCCCTCGATTAAGGATCTCGAGAGGGAGGAGAAGGCCGTCAGAAGCTGCATCAGCCGGTCGAGGTCGCGTTCGAGGTCCAAGAGCGTGCCGAAGGTGAAGGAGAGGAAGTCGAGATCGAGGAGCTCATCGCGATCCTCATACAGGTAATAATTCTTTATTATTATTTAAATCTAAAAAAAAGCGGGTTTATAGTTCTGACCACAGGAGCCACTCATCATCGTCCTCGTCTAGCGGAAGCTCGCGGTCTTCGCGGTCGCGCTCCCGGAGCAGATCAAGCTCGCACTCGAGGAGTTCCTCCAACAGTTCATCGTCGACCTCGAGGAGCCGATCCCCCTCGATACCGCGTAGGCACGGGTCGCCGAGCTTCCTGGACAGGAGACGGATAACTAGGTAATGGTTGGCCACTGTAGATCCAAGAGCACGTTTTCCAAATTTATTTTATAATTTCGCTTCTCGTTTCATTTCAGGAGATAGTGATTTTGATCACGCGTATCCCAAGCATTTTCGGAATAGTTTTTATGTTTTTTTTTTTTTTTGTAGCCCCACACGCTCATTTATTGATTTTCATTTGTAATTATTTGTACATTTAGTTTTTTCCTTTTCGTAATAAACTATAGATGTGTATTTCGTTTATTTTTATTTTTTGTGAGCATGCGAAGGTAAGTCAGTTTTGCTGCACGTAGGTAGTTTGTTTTGCTAAAAAGACTAACCGAATAATAACAAAACTAAAACAGCGCCAGGAAGAGGCCGATACCGTACCACCGGCAGACGCCCTCCTCGCCGTCGTCCGTAAGTAGCTACAGCAGCACGGACAGCCCGTATTACAGGCGGCGCAGCACGAGCCGCTCCCTCAGCCACTCGTCGAGGTCCCCCTCAGCTTCCCCCTCGGCGCCCCTCAGGCAAACGCCCGAGTACAACTAACGATTCTAACAACGACTCTCTCTAACTAACTCTAGTCATGTACATAAAATTAATCCGTGTGCAATTCCATTAATTTCATTGTGATATATTTATTTTTAATTTATTTATTCAAAGCGGTCCGCGAGGGCGACTCGCGGAATGTTAGTACAAACGGTGGCCTACCATGTTTAAAAAAAGCCCGGGCCCGCCCCCCATCCCTCGTTTAGGAGAATTGTTCCCGCAGCCGGAATACATTAGTTAGAACATTTGTAAATGTTTAATGTTGTGATGATTCAATAAAAACCACACCAAAAATAATACCTTAACCATATATATAAATGCACGACACCCTTTTTTTTTTAAATACAGTCTTAAAAATACTGGAAATACGTTTGTTCATCACACGCTCTTTTCTTCCTTCTTTTGCTGCTCACGGCGCTTATTAGCTACATAAATTGTCCAGAAGAAGCCCATTAGATTGGTGATTAATACTCGCAACTGAAAATAAATTGTTTTGTTAAATATTGTGGTCAAAAAAATTGCAAGACACCTAACATTCGATTGTTTCAAAAATTGCAAAAACCTAACATTCAATTGTTTCAAAAATTGTAAAAACCTAATTTTCGATTTAGGTTTTAAAAATTAAAATTCACTTGGTTTGTTTCACGATTAAATTGTTTTATTTTCAACTAGTTTCGGCTTGGTGCCATTTTCAAGAGTTCTTGAAATGGTTTTTAAAACCTATATTAACATAATGTTTCACCAAGTGATCAATGAGAAACAAGTATATGACATAATATTCTATTGTTTCAAAAATGGCAATTGCAATTAAAATTGTGCATGCGCTGTTAAATAAGTCACCCCAAGTGGCATAAAATATCCCAAGAAATTTATAATAGGTATAAATGGTTTTTGTTAAGCTTTGGCTAACGAGATGGTTCACGACAGATGGTTTTGCATTTATGTGTGTGCATGCTCGAGCTTTTAATTAAGAAATTTTTGGGTACACTATATAATCATTAGCATTCTATAACCGTTTGCACCCTTATTTATATTTGAGAGTGCAATGGTAAAACGTATAGTGACGACACGAGTGCAAAGGGTTTAAAAACTTCATGTCCGATTTTAACCCATTATTAGATACGACCTAAATCTAATATACAGGGTTGGGCAAATGTGTCGGAACACCTGATTTCTGGCTAAACCTCTATTGGTTTCTTATTACTTTAAAAAGAAATGTGTATAGTTTTATTAATTCATTTCAGAGACATATTTTGATTTCCTACAGCTACGCTATTTTTTCATCGGCAATGTATATTTTTACATTTTCAAACAAATACAGTGATACAGGGTTTGGTGGGTGTAGATTAATGTTTTTTGTGACCTGTAAAAAACTTGTGACCTGTTTTTATAGAACGCCTAGTTTATACAGTAACTAATAACGTATTAGTAATCGTGTAAATGAAATATTCTCACCATGGGAGGCACCATGCGGAAGTTCAGGAACTGCACGACCGTCAGGTACTTCCAGCTGCCGGAGAGCACCATCCAGTAGATCGCTTTGAGCTGCTTCACGGCGGCATCGTGCGATTTTCCCTCCAGCCTCGCGACCAGGTACAAACTGAAAGCTATGTTGAGCGGGGAATAAAGCAGCCTCTCGACGAAGAGCTTTTTCGCCACGCTGAAGGCCGCATCGCGAGTGACGACGCGGTCTAAGACGCTGTAGAAATAGTGGGGAATCGTTCCCCCAAACAATAATCTAGAAAAAAATATTGAAGATAATTTTAATTTTATACTACTAATTATTTTCTATACTGTTTTATAACAGCGGTCCCTGTATACTTACGCCCACTTGCATCACAGCTGATTAACTTAATTAATCAGTTATTAGTACTTCTTTGCAAATTGTTTACACTTTTATATTTAATCATGGTGATGGTTGCGACCGTTACTACGTGGTAATTCATTATAGAAACACTGAATAAAACATTTAAAGTTTTTTACCACAATTATTACGTATACATACATATCACGACTTAAGTTTCGACGTTTTACTGTCATTATCAAGTGATAAAATCTGATAAAATGTCGAAACTTAAGTCGTGATATGTATGTATACGTAATATTTGTACATACATCAAATAAATTGTGGTAAAAAACTTTAAGTGTTTTATTCAGTGTTTCTACTTTTATATTTCCGAATTTTTACTTAATCAAGCGCCTAATCGTGATTAACCAGATTACCAATTATATTTAAAAACTTACCCATAAACGGAATAAGCGAACAAACTCTGATGATTTAACACCTTGTTTCCGGCCAGATATTGCGAGGCCAAATTACCGGCGGCCGCGACGACGCAACTACAAAAAAAATTCGCAATTTAAAAAAAACAACATAACCTAAGAAAACGGGGGCCCCACCAGCTGATCGCCTTCGTTTGCAGCGGATTCAGGTACAGGTTCTCGAAGTAGAAGCCCAGAAAGCTGTAAATCGGTTTAGACAGCACCATTTTACCTGCGTGAAATTGCACTAATGATCAATTCCAAAGTACGCATAGATAAAAGATAATAATAAACAAGTCGGCTTGTTCTTACATAATTTAATTATCTTATGTAAAAACGCTAATTGGAATGTTAATGTGGATGCGAATATTAACGGGTGGATTCACGGGGGGAAATGTAATTTGAATGCAATTTTCTAAGCAGTCAGTTAATTTAGGATCCTGTGTGAAAACGTTTAAGTAGCTATACAGGAATCTGTAATTATGAGCGCGTTTTGACAGTTGTGGTTATTCGCATTTATAATTGTAGAAATCTGTTCCGATTAATAAATATTTAGAAATTGCGACGGTGAGCAACAATCGCAAATAATAATCTAAAGGCCGCTTTACAGCAGTGACTGTTCGCGGGGTTTTTTCTGGTACGGTCGAGGAACAAAAGGTGGTAATACAGATAGGTAGGGTTAGTCTGGCTGCGTGACCTTACCTATCTGTATTACTACCTCTTGTTCCTCGGCCGTACCAGAAAAAAACCCGCGAACCGCCACTGCTTTATAGTAACCCGGGAACGAAAATATACCGAACTTCTCGTTACCGGAAATTAGTTGTGTATGTCAGGATTCAACTTTTGGTTCCCGTTCTCGTTACCGGGTTGTTGTGAAGTGGCCTTAAATAACGTTTGTTAATTGTTCATAATCAACAGAGTAAATACGGATAAATTCTAATAGATGCGCCATCTAGTGTTTCCAACGGAAATACGTCAATTTCTATCCCGGCAACATCTCGACATAAACAAGTGCAGGTTTCGGGTTTTCAAAAAGATTTTCGACAGTGATGGTTCGCGGTGTTTTTTCTGGTACGGCCGAGGAACAAGAGGTGGTAATACAGATAGGTGCGGTCACGCAGCCAGCAGTCTCTGCAACTGACCCTACCTATCTGTATTGCCACCCTTGTTACCTCGGCCGTACCAGAAAAAACCCCGCGAACCGTCACCGATTTTCGAGTACTAAAATGGATGTTCTTGAGTTTTTTTATGATTATTTGGCATACTAGGTGATTGATGCACTCGAGTTTTACGGGAATATGAAATCCCAATTATTTCTGAATAAATTTGTCTGCACTTTCAGATTTAAAAAAAAACCTTTTTCGATTTTTGAGTTCTCAAATGGATATTCTCGAGTTTGATGATAATTATTTGGAATACTAGGTAATAGATCTACTTTGGTTTTGTGGAATATGAAAGCCCAAGTATTTTTGAACAAATTTTGCAAAAATTGAAAGTCTGCTATTGTTTCGGATCTTAAAAAATCAACGCTTTTTTGATTTTTGTGTACTAAAATGCATATTCTTGAGTTTGATGATGATTAGTTGGAACATTAGGTAATTGATTCACTTTAGTTTTGCTGGAATACGAAAGCGTAATTATTTTTTAACAAATTTGTAAATTTAAAAAAATTCACACCTCTTCAATTTTTGAATGCTAAAATGAATATTTTTCAGTTTGATGATGATTATTTGGAATATAAGGTAATTGATCCAATTTAGTTTTGCGGGAATATGAAATCCCAATTATTTTTGAATAAATTTGTAAAAGTCTGCACGTTTCAGATTTAAAAAAAAAAACGCTTTTTCGATTTTTGAGTTCTCAAATGGATATTCTCGAGTTTGATGATAATTATTTGGAATACTAGGTAATAGATCTACTTTAGTTTTGTAGAATATGAAAGCCCAAGTATTTTTGAACAAATTTGTAAAAATTGGAAGTCTGTTATTGTTTCGGATTTAAAAAAATCAACGGTTTTTTGATTTTTGTGTACTAAAATGCATATTCTTGAGTTTGACGATGATCATTTAGAACATTAGGTAATTGAATCACTTTAGTTTTGCTGGAATACAAAAGCGTAATGATTATTTGGAATACTAGGTAATTGATCCAATTTAGTTTTGCGGGAATATGAAAGCCCAATTATTTTTGAGCAAATTTATAACTTGTGCCGACGTTTTTTTGGAGTCGAATGATGAGAATTTATGGACTGTATCTGCGGATAATTCTTACCTCAAGATACAATATTATTTGGTTAATTAGCAATTCCGAATCTGGGGGCATTTCTTATCCTCCAGTTGCAATGAGCCGTTCACAAAATTACAAAACTTGTAAGAAATTTTCTTACACTTAATGTAATTTTAGAATTACAAACAAAAGTTCATCTTTGATTAACCAAATTTTTAGGAAAAATGTTTTGCGAGATTTCCTGTTTTCGAATGTTATTTTTTTAAGCGTGTAAAATTCGTATATTCAAAATTTATACCATGAGCTAACTTTCCTCCTTTAAACTTATACCGGGTGTCCCAAAAGTTCGGGAACGGTTGAATATCTCAAAAACTAAGCAATGGATCGCAAAGTTACAAAGCACGTGTTTCTTTATTTGTTGGGAGGTATTTAACCGTGGCACTTAGAAACCACCCACACCCCCGGGGAGGGTGTTAACTTCGTAAACTTAAATGGGACCCACCATTTTTTTTTTTTGCAGTTTTGAATTCTCGACCGAAAACTTTTTATAAAAAACTCAAAACCCCAACCCCACCGCTCACGGGGGTAGAAGAAGAATTATCGTTTAAAAATTCATTCCACGAGTCCAATTTTGCTTAATTTTTTTTATTATTATTCAGAAAATATTCACAGCAATCCTACACGCATTCCTCCACCCCCATCACAACCCCTAACGGAGGTGGGAAAAGAGTTACAGTTGAACAATTCGTCTAAAGCGCCCAATTTTTTCCTAATTTTATGATTTTTGAACAGAAATGATTCAAGAAACTCTTGATATCCAAACTCCAATTCTCGACAGAAAATATTTGAGAAACTCTTCATACATAATTAACACGCCCCCCAACCCCGCCCCCAATGGTGATGAAGAAAGAATTGCAGATAAACAATTCACCCATGTGGTGTAGGGGTGGGGATTGGGTATCAAGAGTTTCTCGAATATTTTCTGTTTCAGAATCCACAACTTACACAAAAATTGGACATTGACCTGAATTATTGCAGTGTAACTCCGTTCCCATCCCCGCTGGGGATTGGAGTAGGGGATGGAGTTTGGATATAAAAAGTTTCTTAAATAATTTCTGTTCAAAAATCATAAAATTAGGCAAAAATTGGGCGCTTCAGATGAATTGTTCAACTGTAACTCTTTTCCCACCCCCGTTAGGGGTTGGGATAGAGGTGAAGGATTGTGTGTAGGATTGCTGTGAATATTTTCTGAATAATAATAAAAAATTCAAGCAAAATTGGACTCATGGAATTAATTTTTAAACGATAATTCTTCTTCTACCCCCCTCTCCCCGTAAGGGGCGGGGGGTTGGGGTTTTGAGTTTTTTATAAAAAGTTTTCGGTCGAGAATCCAAAACTGCAAAAAAAAAAATGGGAGGTCTCATTTAAGTTTACGAAGTTACCCTACCCCCCTGGGGGTGGGGGTGGTTTCTAAGTGCCACGGTTAAATACCTCCCAACAAATAAAGAAACACGTGCTTGCGATCCGTCACTTAGTTTTCGAGATATTCAACCGTTCCGGAACTTTTGGGACACCCGGTGGATTAAACAACCGACCGAGGAGCGAGTGCTGTGTAAGGAAGCTCTTCTCTATTAAGCGAATAAAATATATTTATACATCTCGTTTTGTTGGTAAGTTTAGGTACATAATACAGAAAAAGAAGAAGTATGTATACAAATAAATAAATAAATACTATACAACTGTACAAAATCGGAGACCTGTACAATTAAAACATTAATGTACAACAAGGGCCTCGGCCCCACTCCAAACGTCGTACAAAATGATATGTACATATCAACAACAATCGATTAGTCACACCCAAATTCCGACCGGCGGCGACACACCCGGGAAAATTATTGCAAGTGCACTTCACCTGCCCCTATCAGCAGGGCAAATTGTTACACAATCTCGTTTGATTTCATCAATTAGAATACACAATTATTTTATCACATATTTCCACTCAAAAAGCAATCGAGTAGTAAAAACCCCAACGTATACCATTTCTATCGGATCAATAGGAAGCAAATTATTTGTACTTTTTCATTACATCATGCGTCACGTACCAATAGTATTAAATCGAACAAAACCCTCGATCGCACTAAAGTAAATTTTCTATAACCTACGTAAAAACTCCAGCCAAAATAGTTTTAGTGAGCCCCCTAGGGGCCCCGACTCAAAGCGGTACATTCAAAACCGCCGCAAATTTTTTTTTTCGTGTTTGAATGGTGTTACGTTTGCACTTCGCTAAAAATAACGTGGGTATCCAGCCCACGGCGCAAACGCGGAATCCAAATCGTCCCGCCGCTCAAAGGCGGAACACAACAAATCCCCGCCTCTTTGGGGGCACAAAAATGGACCTCATTCACCACTTCCGGTGATTTCAACGTGGCGGAACCATATCTGAAATTATACATCAATTAAAATCACCGTTCGCCGACACCAACTTATTTATATGCAAATCTTCCTTTAATCCAATAATACCATTTAGGATTGGTAAAAACACCGGAATCTACCCTTGAATGTTGTACTGAACCCAATCCTAGTGGCGTAACAACTGATACCTGATACGATATAGGAATGCCAACGGCAGCAAATATTATAACATTAATAATGTAAACAATTTGATAGGCCATTCAGATTAGGTTCAGTACAATATTCAGACAATAGATCCCACCACTTTGGCTTTTCCACCGTTAATGTTGTTTGGAATACTTATATTCCAATAGTAATTTCCCCATCAGCAACTAACTATACTGATGAGACCTGAAAGGTTGAAACCAGTCTGTAGGTCAGGCATGCCAAACACGCGGACCGCTTACAAGTTGTCTGCGGCCGGGCAAGGTTGGTATCAAATATTAAAAAAAAAAATTATATACAAGGTAAAAATAATTATTTTTTGTTTCGTTTCAATTGTAGTTTTTTTTTTTTGGCAATGCGTCCCGCGGCTTGTGTGTAATACTCAATGTGGCGCTTGGTAGTAAACGTGTTTGACATGCCTGCTGTAGGTGTTCTGATCGGGAAACAATGTTTCAAGTGTTAAACGAGAACCAAATTCAACAAAAATTAACAATACCGGTTGCACGTGTCACGTTTAAACTTACTATTCCCCGTTGTTAGTAGCCTGTACAACCTCGAATCACCGCTCAAATCGGTCTGCCCGAAATGGGGATCGTCCACCGAGACGAAATGGAAGAAGTGCCCGTCCTGCTCGACCAGTTCTCCCATCAGACCGTCGTCGCTCTCCGATTTCACGTTGTTGTTCTGGCTGTTCTGGGGCAGCATGTCGGCGTGCTTCTTCCGCTGGTGCTGCAGGAGCTTCGCCTTGCTGGCGTACTGCTTGTGGCACCACTGGCACGCCTGCGGGTGCGTGGTGATGCTGCCGACGGTCTGGGAGAACGTGGGATTGGGCAGATCGGTGGCTTTGGAGGAGTCCAGCCGTCTGTTGCTCAACGGCAAGGTGGCGCCCGGGTGGTTTTTCAATATGTGGGCCTTCCTCTTCGAACTGGACTTGTACACTTTGTCGCAGTAGTTGCAGTAGTAGTCCTTCGTGGCCCTCAGGATGGGCAAATTTAATTCCGGCACCGAATCCGGGCTGATGTCGGGGTGGCGTTTGGCCAGGTGATTCACCAACATTCCTGCAAATGAATGCGTTTAGAATCTTCGAGCATTCATTCTTGCACAAGAATTTAGGTGCTATCATTTCACTACATTTAACCCTTTGACCTACAACCACGAGTACTCCTCGTGTTTAAATGTTCGGGCCAAACACAACGACCACGAGCATATCTCGTGGCGCGCCGCTTGGGCCAATCACATCGAGCACGAGCTCAACTCCTGGCGCAGCGCTTGTGTTAGTAGTGCTGCACAATGAATGCATTTTCTTGCGAAACAGAATTTTTTGAAGTCCATATTTTACGTTTTCGGTTGTGCCATGAAAAAGAATGAATTTGTGCGCATACAATTGGGCACACCAGGCGTGCCTCAGTCGGACTGGTTTCTGCTGCTATTCCGTCGCGTCTGCATGGGTTGAATCGGTACACTTGCGTCGCGACTGGAGCGCTATTAAAAGTGCACGCATTCGGACGCAAGGAAAGTAGGCCAAAGGGTTAAACCAAATACACTAATTACAGAATAAAATAAATATATCTGTTCAACCCTGACATTGTTAACTTAACCTATATCCCATGACACAATTTTTTTCAAAAGAATTTCAATATCTTAGATATTTCTTTGGACCAAATTTGATGAAACGGAATATAGTCACTGCTGAATATCCGTTCTACCATGAATACAGTAGAATTCGTGTTACAGAAACATTCTCTAAAGTAAATAACACCGCCACTAATTGTCACTAAAGCCCGTGCTGTTTGCTGCACTCGCTTGAATGCAATGCAAACTATTGGGTTAAGTCATTCATAGCAGCAATATCATTTCCCAAATTGACTTCCCTCAAACTTAAATCACATCCGATCGAACTCATTTCAACTTTGTACACCGACATTTACCATACAAACAAGTAAATAATGTTCACGTTAAATAAATACCTCTCCTTTTAAATCCGACCAGACACGTGTGACACTTGTAGATAAACCTAAGATAATCGGTGGGCTGCACTTTCGGCGTGAACTTCTTCTCGGGTATCGCGTTCTCCCGCTCCTCCGAGTGCATCCGCTTGCAGTGCGCCTTCAGTTTGTCCTTCCTCTTGAACTGTTTGCCGCAGTCCGAGCACTGGAACTCGCGGAAGTCGGAGTGCTTCAGGAGGTGCATCCGCAGCTTGTCCAACGTGGGAAACGGCTTCGAGCAGTCGGGGCAGGTGTGCTTCCTCTCGCAGTGCGAGCCCCTGATGTGCTTGCGTATGATGCTGTACTTTTCGAACTGTTTCGAGCAGTGCGGGCAGGTGTAGTTTCCGTCGACGCAGTGCTTCGGAACGTGCAGCTTCAGCTGGAGCACGTGGTGGAAGCTTTCTTTGCAGATGGGACACTCGAACACCTTGCGGCCCAGCAGGTGGGTCTTGAGGTGGCAGGCCAGGGCCGAGTTGTTCAGGAAGCGTTTGTTGCACTTGTCGCACTGTAGGGGTTTGGATTCTTCGGAACCGTGCACGAGCATGTGACGCTGAAATAAGAGATTATAAAAAATCTCTTTGATAACATCGCAAACTGCAATCTTTCATCAAGAATAATATGAAGGCAGAAAGACCTCTGGTCAGTAGCCATTTGGCAAATTAACTAACTAATCATTTTATCATGATTGTTAATTACATGTATTGTTTCTGTTAATAAAGATGTATTATACAGTGACGGTTCGCGGGATTTTTTCTGGTACGGCCGAGGAACAAGAGGTGGTCACGCAGCCAGCCGTCTCTGCAACTGACCCTACCTATCTGTATTACCACCCTTGCTACCTCCGCCGTACCAGAAAAAACCCCGCGAACCGTCACTAGTATTATATATATATTATAAGAAGTAGCAACCTTACTACTAAATAAAATAATAGTTCTCTTGAAAAATCTGAAAGGCAATTTATCATTTTTGATTTTAAACATAAAAATAAATACATGTGGCTGAAAGACCGCGGGTCGATAGCCGTTTAGCAGAAATAATTTTGTAAATTTTAAATGTATTATATTTGTTTAATATTGTACTGTCTGCAAATAAAGATATTGTATATATAAATACATGTGCTTACAAGAAGATGCATCGAACATTTTACACATATCCGTGTCACAAGGTAATAATAATAAAAACAACACTATTTTTTATTGCTAGCTCAAGGTAATGCGAACATTTTATGTAATTTAAACAAATTACCTGAATTCGATCTCCAGAAGCAAAAATTTTATAACAAACGGGACACTTGTATTCCCTTTTAGGGCTTTGTTCCTTCTTAGCGGGTGCCGGTGGAGAATTAGCCTGCTCCTCGTGGTGCTCTTTTTGCACGTGCACCGTGAGATCTTCCTCTTTTGTAAAAATTGCCTCACACTCTTCACAAGTATAACACCTGAAACAATATAATTTTATTTATGCCGGAATATTGAATAACAATTTAAAACGTTAATCAACAAGAATTAAATGAAGAGAATGAAGTCAATAGAATACCGTGAGATCAAAAAGTCAAAAACAGTTGGCAGCTCTCAAAACATAACCTAACTAACAGGATTTTCAGAAAATGTGCCGACAACTATTTTCGACTTTCTGATCACACTGTAGTCAACAGTTCCTATTACATATTACAATTCGAGATTAATCACTTATTTGCGAAACTTACTTTGCCAAAATGAACCTCTCCTGTAGGGGTTCGTGGGGGTCCAAACCGTGCTCGGCGAGGTGCAGCTGCAAGACGGAAACTTTCTGCGAGGTGATGACCTCCAGGCAGGTGGTGCACTGGAGGTAGGTGGCCTTCGAGTTTTGCTGCTGCGCGTTCGAGTTGGAACGCTTCTTCTTCTTCCTGGAGTTTCCCAGCTGCCCGTTGGCCACGTCGTGCTCGTCCAGGTGCCTCTGCAGCAGTTCGGACGTGAGGAATTTCTGCGGGCATTCGTAACAGGGCCACAGGTCCTCCTCGTTGGCCTGCGGCTCCAGCACGGGCAGATTTCTCTTCTGCGCGTAACTCATACTGTATCCAACCTGAAATTAATAATGGTAATAATTGCGTCTTTAATTAATGCAATAAAATGTGTTTATATAGGTACTTAAGTATTTTATTATTTACTTCACTTAATACAATTTTCATTTTTTCTCAAAACTATACTTTGATTAATGGATCTTTGCGTGCACGTCATAGATATCTGAATCTAGCTCCGACAACATTTCCATGCGTTTGCTCTCTTTACGGTATATTGAATTAGGCGCAATCATGTGTGAACGTATGTTGTTCAAGGCGAGAAAACTCCGTCTTCGGTAATGAGGCACAAGCAAAGATCCATTGATCAAACCATAGTATGAGAGGAAAGTTTTGGGGTAACAAATTGTGTATTTTACCACCAGTAATTTGTAACTTACCAAAAGTTCTTGTTTAGGAAGCACAGCCTTAATAGTCGTATAATACAATCCACTCTCCTGTTGGGTGAGTATCAAGTTTTGCTCGTCGTAGCTCTTCGCCAGTTGAACAAAACACATCCAGTTTGCAGCACCTAAGAGCATAGAACATTATATTAGAACACAGGAGGCCCTCAATGATGATTAATTCCGCTCACTTTCATCCGATACATCCAGCACCTGAAAGCAGCTCTCAGTTTCCATGGAGAGGAAAACCTGGTCGTTTTCTAGTTCCTGGGTAAAATTAGGCGGTCTCAGGATGCCCTCAATTGGTCCAAACTGCGTCCTTTTTGGGATTAGTTTCTTCGCAAAAACACCATAACCTTCACGAGAAATGTAAATTTCAGAATTCACGGATTTTCAGAAATTTGATTAATAGAGAAAAGATGTGTAATTCAAAAGAATCGTGGTCCACTGTAATTTGTTTCTGTGGTTATTTTGACTAGAAAATGTTTGGTACATATTTTAGATTTTTTTTTTTGGCCTGGGATGCATGTCCATGTGGCCAGCTCTAGACATATTTTAGATAAAATAAATACTTTTGTGTAAAAATATTATTCACGAGGGTCGGCTGAAAAGTCCCGGGCCCGACACAGAGATAGCGCCACTAAGGCATTTACACGCTAGCATTGCATAAGTCCTGGAAGTCTATAGTATAGTTCATCCGTTGAGAGCTGACGGTAACTCATGCATTTTCATACAAGAATTGCTTCGCATTTTATATCTATCTTTTTCTATCATGTACGAAACAGTATGGAATAAAAGACAAAACGTGTGTCTGCATGTTAAAGAATAGGGCAGCGTAAACGTAGGTCTGAGCTCACGCATGACTCTTGACACGCTTCATATAAACACACAAAACACGCGAGCGCTACATCAAATAACATATCCGTAAAAAGTTTGCGCGAGAATTTTTAAATATCCCGCCAATGAAAATCAGCGCGGCACCAAATTTTCTTACGGGCATACGTTTACTTAAATCTTGATTCATGCGATTTTAAGCGATGAGTCACAGGCAGATCTCAGCGGCCCGACTATATGCAGTATTATGCAAGTGTTACAGAATTAAAGAATTATAAGTAAATCAGTTATAATAAATTCTTATATACTTGAATTTTCACTCTTGGTTATGGTTAAATGTGTCTCTGGTAGGGAAGCCCTTGCTCTGGACAAAATGGGCCTGTCGCAAATTTGCTGCACACAGGACACTGCAAATAACAAATTCGAATAAATTCACTCGTCCGACACAATCCCATCGTTGTACTCGTACATAACTGCTCCTCGGATTCCGGCAGATTAACCGAAGACAACCTCTGCGATCGCCTCTCTCCGGAGGCTTTGGCGCTCGCGCCGACCTCCGAGGACTCGGAATTTTTCAACATTCCGCTAAACTGCTGCTGCAGCACTGGCTCCATTTTTATATCGTTCAGCTGATTTTTCAGCGTGTTATCGTCCAGCGCTAACAAATCGGTATCGAGCAACGAGTCGGGATCCAACAGTTGCGAATCGTCGGCCAGGCACCGCTCGACGAGGTAGGAAATGCCCGTGCTCTGGTCCGTAATCAAAATATCGACCTCCTGCTCGGCATCGGGCACCATCTGCAGGTTTGCACCTCCGTTGGCGTTGACGTTCTGCTCCTCTTTGAGGATCTGCAGGTACTGATTGGAGACGATCTGCTGGAGATCGTGCGTGCTTATGGCCTGATCGTCGACCAGGGGCACGTTGGCTGATTGCACCTCGTCCGCGACGACCACCACCGGACTGGTGTAGGCGGCCGCCGAATCCGAGGTGTACACGGGGCTGTAACGCGCCACCGAGCTCATGTTCGGGTCCAGGGGGCTGACATGCTGGTCGAATTCGGCATAGACTTGCTGGGTCGAAAGCGCGGCTTCCTGTTCCATCTTGTATTCGTTGTCCTTAACGTATTCAACCTGAGAATACAATTTAAAGTTTTAGAGGTTAAATGATAAATATAAACAATTTGTTTACACGTAGCAATTGTTCGAGCACTTACAGCAATGTACAAAATGTTTTGGTTGTTGGCCGCCGTGTCGGCCTCGCTCCAGGGGGCGTTCAGCGTGAGGCCGCCGACGGAGATCCGGCCCCCGTCGTCGGGGGGCACCTCGACCATGCTGTCCATCATCGTCGCGCTGGGGGCGCGTCAAAACATACCTGAAAAACACGGGGTGAGAGCTGGGACGGCGCATCGTATAAATAGATCTTTCAGATTTTTGACGTCGCCGTCGAGAGGCGATTCCAACAGGACGCACGCACAGGGGTGCTCGGGCCCCGGGGTACTTACGCGCAAAACTTTCGCGGCCGCTTCCGCAGCCAAGCAATCGCACCGTGGCAACGCACGCCGCCTCACATAACACACCCACGGCACCGTCCGGAGAAATCACCTTTGTTTTGCTCGACCGTACTCACCTTCAATTGCGACGGACATTTTCGGTTCGCACCACGACTAGCGCCAGCGCCATCTGCGAAGCAAAGGGAGCGGTCACAGGCGGGATATTTAAATTCGGAATTATTTTACACATCAATTGTGGCAATAAGGGGTTGAAAGACTCTGGAAAATGTGATTTTAATAGGTTATAACATTTTGTCCAGTGCCGTCACCTAGAGGAATCCAATTTGCTAACTACAAACGATTAAAGGAAAGGTTTCTACAAATAACGATAATAGGCAACTGTAATAGCTATTTATCTACAAGTGCTTGTTTGCCGCACAATGTACAGATTGCACAGCCGCGATCTGCAAGTACATAAGTGCGGCAAACGTACTTGCACACGAGGTAGACACACTATTTTTTTACAAGCAATTACCACTTCCTTCACTTGGATATATTGTACGAGGAGTTGGTAGAAAGAATACTTGGTTCCTGTATAAAAAAAAGTAGTTGGGGTTTTTTTTTTACTTTGGCAGGTGCCCTTCAGTCACATCAGTTATTGGCTAATATAATGAGTGTTGAAATATCAACAGGGATACATTCGTTGTTGGAGATGCTCTTCAAAAATTGACGAACCACCACTGTTGTACAGTAATTTTAGACAATCATTTATCCTCTGAATTAATTACTGATACAATACAATATTCGATTATCCTTACTATATCAAAACACAAAGCTGCTCATTTGTTTATAAAATAAGACCACAAACACCCTGCTTGCTTGTTCTTAATTGAACTTTAACCCACAGTACACACCACCGTTTATAATACTTTTAATCAATCCTCGTTTGGTAAATCATAACTTGGCACAAACACAAGCAGTAATTTGATTGATTGTTGAAGCCATTACTTTGTGATACATATTGAATTACTTGTAGTTTCAACCGATGTATTGTTTGATAATGTCTGAATAGGAATGTCTAGAAACAACAGACATCCAAAGAATCCCCCTTGGTGCAGTTCTGGCATTTACCAATCCGGTGGGTTGGCTGAGGACCAGTGACGGTTCGCGGGGTTTTTTCTGGTACGGCCAGAGGTACAAGAGGTGGTAATACAGATAGGTAGGGTCATGCAGCCAGCCGTCTCTGCAGCTGACCCTCTTGTTCCTCGGCCGTACCAGAAAAAAATCCCGCGAACCGTCACTGTTGAGGACTCAGATGGGACGATGTACAAAAGGCCCATTGAGGCCTACGTGCAGCGGATCTCTCTGCCCTCTCGTCGGAATAATCCAGAATGTCCGAATAGGACGAAACTAATCACAATAAAGTGAAAAATTCGTGACACCAGCAAAGTGTTTAATTCAACCTCCTTAGAAGCACAAGCAGTAATTATTGTTTTTCATCAACAAACTAGACCGGTTTTGAACTATTAGCTCTCATCAGTTCAGTACAATTAACATGTTCGCTGCCACTACAATTGGGATTGCACATACGCAACTATAAAGTCGAACGTACTAGCGCGTCGGTGGCAGCGAACGTGTTAAACAAGTATTGGAATGACTATAACTAATATTTCATAATAAAACATTGAAAACTCCAGGAGAAATGAAGCAAGATTCCAATAAATAAATGAATATCGGAATGACTATGACTAATTCATAATAAAATTCCGGAAGGTGGACTCCGCTCAAAATGATAAATAAATATAAGCAACACAAATATTGCAAATCTAAGGTTCAAACTAAAACGAAACTAATACAGGAAAAGCGGGTGCTGTTCTAACAATTTCTTTTTTTTTTTTATTATGGTTTTGCCTCACCCCTCGCACACAGGGCGGTGGACGACCGACAGTGTCCCGTAACCACAGAAACTGAATGCATGTAGATCACAACATTCACGAGAGACTATCGAGGGAGACTCTCTTCTGGAGGAGAAGGCAGTGCGGCGTGTGAAAGTGGATGAGTCACCATTCACAGAAAAGGATAATCAATACGGAAAGGTCAAGGTCTGCATTTCGCGAGTGTGTCTGAGTTTTCAGGATCAATATCAAGGTGATGGGGGAGGGTGGGTGAAAATCGCACAACTAATAAAGGGTGAATCAAAGCAGGGAAAAAAATCAACCCTGAAGATGGTAATAAAACCGAAACCGAAATAAAATAACACGTAATTAAAAGTACACGCTACAATAATCCTCTAAAAAGAAATTAAACGAACAATGATGAAAATTATTTAAATAACTAAAATAAACTTAACTTGAAAAAAGAATTTCAAAAAGTTTATAAAACGGCCATTTGCAATACTGAAAGGAAATGAAAAAGAGCAATTTGTTTTCTCACTTGAGCAAAGTAAATCCATTTTTCGCATCCTATTAAATAATATAAACGTTGCTGAATCATTTTTGATTGAGAAGGTTGTCCATTACTCGGCCGGATCATTTTCTCCACAGGTGACGTCCAATCAAATGATAGCATTTTCATTGCCCAACAGATTTCAGCCAATGAAATGATAGCAGTCCCATTGCCCAACAGTTTAGTTGTTGTTATGGTTGCCATTTGTCTGTACAAACACGCATTCATAAACGTCAAAATTTCTCCAGTGGAGTGCTCAACAGATTAGTGTTTTAGGTACGTTCACATATACACTCTTTCGCGGGTTATTGAATGTGCGTTACTTACACAGGCCGTACAGGACAAATTCTAGTGTGTGAATGCCAAAATTGTGTTATCCGTCACGATTGGAGTGGCGCGTAGAATTTTAAGCAGACAAAAAAATTTTCAAGCATCTAATCCCGTGCGAGACGGGCGGAGACAAAAAGTGTGCATTTTTGTATTCTGCGATGTTCTTGCATTTACACGTACGTTCCTTCGCCCGGGATTGGAAAGGGCTAGTCCAATCATGTGGGACTGCGCGTACATGTAAGTGCCGCTTTTAAGTAGTAGCCTGTGCTCCACCATATTTGTTTTGTTACTACGGTTACCATTGGAAACATGAATTCACAAACATCGTAATTTTGTCAGCGGAATGCCTCAATTTGCAAATATAAGAAAAATTCTTCGTTATAATTTAATATAAACAGAAAAATCTTAATAGGTAGGTAATTATTTAATATAATGCGAAAAAGTATAGTATTAAACTCGTGAGCAAACTCGGGGGAATTGCAACACTCGTGGCAATGGCCAACTTTCTCACTCGTTTAATAATATACAATTATCAACCACTAATGGATTTACTTTCCTCACGAGTGATTCAAACGTTTACTTTCCTCTTTAAATTTAGTGATGAAAATGTCATTTTTAAAGATGACGGAAAAGAAACATTTTAAATAAAAATTAATAAAGTATTACGGATGCAACTTATAAATATAATATCACCGCGAACTGCGTTTTAAAAAGAGAATCCACAATTTAATTTAATTCTGCTAAAAATAAATTTTTAGACAACCTTGTTGCAGCATTGAATAAATTAAATAAAGACAGAAATATAGCCTGAATATGTGAATAAATAATAAGGGAATATTTGGATGAATTAAAGAGACGTAGAGAGGTACAATTGAAACACTTACTATTTCTTTAATTACATCTGTATTGCATCGTAGTACACCTCGGCGGCGGCGGTCTTGTGGGTGCGCTTGTGCGCCGACAGCTGCCCCGACTGGGTGTACCTGTTGCCGCAAACGTTGCACGCGTACGGCTTCTCCCCGGTGTGCGTTCTCGTGTGCGATTTGAGGGTGCGCGCGTCCCCAAACGCCTTGCCGCAGACGGTGCACACGTGATCCTTGATCCCCGTGTGCGTCTTCCTGTGAGCGGCCAGGTTGCTCGAGGTGTGATAGCACTTGGAGCACTGATCGCACGCGTACGGTTTCTCACCTGAATTTTATTAACTCGTGAAATTAAGGAAACGATAAAAGCGCTCTAAAGTTTTACGTATTGGTAAATATTACTTAAAATGTTGCTCAAACGAAATGTTGTACCTACCGGTATGCGATCTCATGTGTATTTTCAGATCCGCCAGACGTGCAGCCCTCTTCCCGCACACGGAGCACTGGTACTTTTTCTCCCCGGTGTGGGACATTCTGTGCGCCACCAAAGCCGATTTGCTCACGAAAGCCTGGATAAATTATTGCTATTGATTTTGCCCCTTTACCTCCATACCCGATAGTTACCTTGGGGCAGGATGCGCACTCGTAGGGTTTCTCCTTCGTGTGCGTCCTCTTGTGGATGGTGAGATACGAGGAGGTGGCGAAGGCGGAACCGCAAATCGAGCACACGTAAGGTTTCTCGCCGGAGTGCACCCTCTTGTGGGCGGTGAGCACGAAAGAATGGGCGAACCGCTTCCCTGTTCGGGAAAAAAATTGTTACTATATTGTTTAGTGTGTCATAACACTAATTATTTATTAGTATTGTACGATTGTAGAAAATGGACTATCGGTGTATCAACTTAATTGGTTACTATACTTTGTTCACATTTTATTCTAGATGCAGTCGGGGTGTTTTTTGTCCTTATATTGGCATATTCTATTTTTGATAGTGATGATTGAGGTATGTTGTTAACCTATAATTTCAATAAAATGTTGTCAAATATTGTTTTTACATGTGAAGGTATGCAACATTGTGTGCACTACACATAACCAAAAAAATGCAATGACATAACTTTTTTACCACCAACAAAAATGTCACCCTAACAAAGCCTAGTGCGGCAAGAATAAAATGTAAACAGAGTATAAGAGTATAGTATTCAATATGGCTCATTCATAAATCTAAACTAACCGCATTCTTTGCATTCGTATTTCCTTTCTCCTGTATGTATCTTATTATGAGCTGTCAATCCGTGTGGATCCGCAAATCCTTTCCCGCATATACTGCAAATTACGGGTTTCTCCCCGCTGTGACTTCGCAGGTGCACCTTGCAAAAAAAAATACACTAAGCAAATTTACACAACTGACTAAAGATTGAGAGTACTTTAAGTCCATCAGTGGTGTTACATCAGAAATTAGAGAGATTGACAACGGAATATAAACAGGTGAGCCGGTTTTTTCGTCCATATGCTAGCGGCTGCTAAGAGGAGACAATCCAAAACGGGTAACCGAAAGTCATGTGATGTCATCGTCAATCTATAAAAAAAAAATTGAGTGGAGTAAGATCACATGACTGTTTCGGTCACCCGTTTCAGATTTTCTCCTGTTAGGTGTCGCTAGCGTAGGGACGAAAAAGTCAGCGCGCCTCTTTGCATTGCCATTAGCAATCTCTCTACTCGTCTCTGTTTACATACAGGAAGATTAAACAACATCAATGTCAATAATTTGATGTTTGCAAGTTTTCATTATGAAATATAACATTTGCGTAATTATTTGAAAATTAAATAGCAAGTGGTAATTGAAAATAACTAAGAAATGAGAAGGTGCACACGTTTTGGAAAATATTCGTCTCTTGCTATCACAGTTTCTTAGTGTAAGGCTTAGCGCACACGCATCGATTTTGATCGTACGGAAAAATATCGTACGATCAAATTTTTCCAGTGGAACAAAGAAAAGCATATGAGCGCGCACAAGCTTCGAAATCCACACGATACGGCACGATTCGCCGTGTTGATGCCGTGTATTGCCACTACGATAGACGGACGCCGTGTCGTTGCCGTGATTACAGCGGCGTATATGATCCAACGAACGCTTGCCCACTCCACGACTTTAAGTCTTCACGTCGATATCTGTCCTTGATTTGCTTAAGATATTGAGTACAGTAGCAGTTAAGCAGCCTTGCTGTCACTATGGACGATAATTTGGATAACGAAATCCTCATTTCATCGATTCAAATAAAAACAGTGTTATTGTTTATGGAGGAGGCTTCTACTTCGTTATACATGTTGTAAATATAATAAAACACTTTTACTTTGTTGGTATAACACACATTTTATTTTATTGTTGACAATAAAATATAATAAAACACTTTTACTTTGTTGGTATAACACACATTTTATTTTATTGTTGACAATAAAATAAAATTTGTGTTATACCAACAAAGTAAAAGTGTTTTATTATAAAAACCAGTGTTGTGGGACAAAACGCTACCAATTTATAAAGATAAGAATGCCACGAAAAATGCATGGAAGGATGTCTTTCATTGATTGGGTGCACCCAATACTTTCGATTACGCCTGCGCTGTCTGAAACGACGGTACAATAACCACGTGGCGACGACACGTTTCGGATTCATTTTCGCAAGCAGAGAAAATCATAGTGTGCACAGACATGATAAAATAACGTACGATATTTTTCCGTACGATCGAAAATCGATTGCGTGGGCACATTAAGACACACGATAAAATAACGTACGGTATTTTTCCGTACGATGGAAATCGATGCGTGTGCGCTAGGCCTAATTATTTGAAAATTAAAAATAGCACATGTTTCAGAAAATATTTATTTTTTCCAGATAAGCCGTAAAATTTTTTCTTTAAATATCACTTACAGCTAAATGTCCCGGCTCGAAGAAACGTTTCCCGCACGTATTGCAGAGGTGCTTCTTTTCGCCGCCGTGCACCCTCCTGTGTTTCACCAAGCTTCCGGCCAGAGAAAAGGCCTTGTCGCAAACCTCGCAGGCGTACGGTTTGTAATCTCCGTGCGTCCTCAAATGTGCATTCAACTGTTTTACAACTAAAATTAAAAAAATAAAAATGTTCATTGGTATTAAAAATTCTTTCCTATAGAGCATTGAAACTATATACACTGATATACAGGGTGTAAGCTGTGTCACTGTCACCTTTGTATACTTGGTTGCATATTTCAATTAAATGCCATACGTTGATGTGATTATTTTACGATTGAACACAAGTGTTACTGATAGTACGTTCTGTGTTAAAATAAAAGCCCCGGATAAGTTATTTAGGTAATCTTCCAGTGACTGATACTAATGAATGGACTGAAGTAAACGCAACAACTTCAGAGCAATATTTGCGACATTGCCAGATTTCTTGTTACACTATAACTGACGTAAAATAAAATAAAAAATAATTATAATTAAACTACTGCGGGTTAAACTACCAGTCGGTCTAAGTGGGAGGACTTAAACTAATCTTAACCGAAGCATAAGCACCTACCATACTACGGATAAAATTAAAATTCGTCTAAGAATCCAGGCGACATGTTAAAAGGTTTAAAGTCCCCGCATCGTTACCAAGAGTTCATGTAAACATAATTGGTCCCGAGACTTACCGATAGGGGCGCTTCGATCGCGGTGAACAGCTGATAGAAAACGAACATATCGTCCGCACGCCCGTTGAAGTGTACGTAAAAATGTATCATTTTATTTTGAAAACCATCTTTGTTAACTCTTTTTAAACTAGTGGAATTGTTGCAGTGGTATATTTACTTGATATGTAAGCAGGAAATTATATCACAAATTGCCCGCTTAAATGCACAACAAAAGACCTGGCAATAATACGAGTAAGCGGCAACGCTGTGCAGTAGTACCAACATCACGCCCTATTAACGGTTGCTATTTAACGTTGTGTTTAGGGAGTTTAGAGATGTTGTAATGGCAATGAAAACAACTAGATGTTGCTTGCATTCTTGGACGAACTTCACTAACGGGTCCAGGGGGGGGACCTTAGCTTAACCCTAACCTAAGTATAAGCACCAATAGTTGCAAATTATTGTAAATGAAATTGACTGAAGATACCCCGATTAAAATAAGGAGAAGTGACAACAACCGTCGGCATGATTTTTATGAATGCGTATTGTTTAGTTTCAGTAACTGGAAGATTACCATTATTTACTACCAATAATTAAAAAATAAATTCATTCACTTACGTGAAAATTCCCTGCCGCACACCTTACACCCGATCTTCCGTCCGTGCTTTAAAGAATGCGTTTTCAGCCCGCTGGCCCGGTGAAACGTCTTTCCG
Organism: Ocypus olens; assembly: GCA_910593695.2. Taxonomy (NCBI): domain Eukaryota; kingdom Metazoa; phylum Arthropoda; class Insecta; order Coleoptera; family Staphylinidae; genus Ocypus; species Ocypus olens. The sequence continues at coordinate 927,137 of OU343055.1, read as the reverse complement.
CAATCGAGGCACTCGTGTTTCGGTCTTTCTTCCTTGCAATCGAACAGTTTCCTCTCCTCACTTTCTGTAACGGGAGGAGCGGTTTTAAAATCGCTTCGCAATAAGCTTGATTTTTAAAGTACCTTCGCAATCGTACCGCTTCACCTTCTCGCCTCCCGGTCCGCACTCATCGTCGTCGTCGTCGTCGGGCGGTTTATATTTGATCTCGTGCACCTCCGCGCACTCCTGCTCTTTAACTGTTCTGAACACGGCGTTCCTCAGCCGGGCTTCGGAGCGCCGGCACTGCTCGCGGAAACTGGAGGCGGCTTGCAGACAATCGAAGCACCCGTTGCAGATGTTAATGGGGAGGCCGTCGCCGTTTTTGACCTGCAATTTTTTTGATGTTGGAAAATGCCAGTGCTAGTGTAATAACGTTACCTTTACATCGGTGGTGGCCTCGAGGATGGAATCCAGGCCATCCTCGCAAAGGGGCCTGAGTTCCCCGTCGTCGTGTTCCGCGAGGCAAGTCCTGCAGACTTTGTTGATGTTCGCGATAATCGTCACACTGATCGACACCATTGCGGATGATTTTATAAACAACTTTTGTTTATTGGCGAACAGATGGGTAAACAACTGTCTATCCATCCGAAATTTCGTTGGTTATAAAGTTCGGTGTTTATAAAGGTAAATACGGCGCAATTAAATAATCGCGAATAAGCTTTGCCGAGCTTATTAAATACGAGGGATGTTATCAATAATTTAATAAACGATTTTTTTGATTGGGTAAACAACTGTTTATCCAAAATTTCGTTGGTTATAAAGTTCGGCGTTTATAAAGGTAAATATGGCGCAATCAAATAATCGTGAAGAGGCTGTGCTAAGCTTATTAAAGTCGAGGGATATTATTAATAATTTAATAAACAACTTTTGTTTATTAATGAACCGATGGGTAAACAAATGTTTATCCGAAATTTCGTTGGTTATGGTTCGGCGTTTATAAAAGTGAATACAGCGCAATCAAATAATCGTGAATAAGCTTATTAAATCGTATTTACAAATCTTGTTTATTGGGTAAACAACTGTTTATCCGAAATTTCGTTAGCATTTATAAAGGTAAATATGGCTCAATCAAATAATCATGAATGTGCTAAGCTTATTAAATCTTATTTTAATTAATTCAGTGTTTGCTGCTTGTCTGCTGGAAGTCCCATTACAGACAATTCAACTGATGTTATTGTATGCAACCGTGTTCATCGCAGAACGACAGGTTTGTCGGTGTAAAGTTGGTTTTAATTCACAATTAAGGAATATTCATTATTATTAAGGTGATAACACATGGATAATAGTTGTAAAAGTTAAAACGAGTGCTTCCTTAATTTTTTTTAATTATATATATTGCTACCGGTTTCGGTTGTAAACCATCTTCAGGCACACAATATACGTATAATAAACAAATTAAGGAAGTACTTATATACGTTTTAAATTAATTCACAATTTTATTTACCTTGCTATATTATATAATTTTTCCCAGTAATTGGGAAATAAATGAATTATTATTATTATTATGCCCCTCCCAAAAACGTCAAATATTTCACTTGTTTCACAAATTTGTGAATCCAAAAGTTAGGAGTGTCTTGTTTCGAGTGTGCCAAACGAAAGCAAGCGGTAGATAATGTTATTCCGTACAGAAAAGTTTATATAAATATAAGTCCGATTTTTTACCGTTATCAAGTTAAATAATCTCAAGGATTTTTCGATTATAAAAAAATCTTACAAAGTTTCAGTATAAATTTATCAGATTTCCACAAAAATAAGGACAACGCATCGTTTTTTTAGCCGGCGATGTAATTGTTGCATTAGTGCAATATTGTTACAGATATTTTGTATTTAAGTAAAAAAGATAGAAAATTGCAAATGACTTCTTTTAAATAGTTCATTTATAAAATCAATTGCTTTATTATCTTTTTAGTCATCATAAATCATTAATTAACTCATACCTACGGAACCTGTTAACAGACAAGGAGACAAATTGTTCTCTTCAGAAAGTTGAGCAGATGAGAAAATATATCGAAAAGCTGGAAGTTAAATTAAACTTATACCTACGGAAGCTATCAACAGACAAAGAAACAAGCTACTCTTTTTGGAAAGTTGAACGGATGAGAGAAATCCAAAAGCTCGGGAAAGAATCATAAACTCATGCCAATAAAACCCATCGACAGTCAAGAAGACCAACTATTATCTCTAGACAGTTGAGCGGATGAGAAGAGAAAGAGTAAGTAGGAAAACTTTCACTACTACTCTTCGAAAAGAGCCATCGTAAAGATTAAGAGAAGTATCGTCTTTAGCTCTCCTATTATAAGAAATATGGGAGCATGGGCTAGAGACTAGAGATGGGTAACTCTATTAAAAGAGTCGACTCTTAAAGATCTAAATTGTAGAAATGCGATGTTTCGTTTGTTCTCGTTTGCTAACAATTTTGTCTTTGCGGTAAAATAGAGGCGAAGAGTTTTTAGAAAATCTAACCTCGCCATGCTAGTTAATCGAAACAACGAGATAGTACTAGATGCAGAAGAGAAAAAGAAAGTTTGGGGACAAAGTAGAGTTTTGTTGTTGCTTCGGGATGCAATTCGAAAAAAACGTCCAGGCCTACTGACGAGAGGAACATTGCTGCTTATCAGCTTTTGCCAATAAAACTTTACTGCTGTTTTTTCTTTCTCTTTGGATTACTTTTGTTCGTGACCTTATAAAATTAAATTGATCATTGATTGTTGCGTTCGTATTATTAAAAATGTTGTTTTTCACTGCTCGGAAAATGGTAAAACTGGTGGTAATTTTACTTGGTGTAACTGACGGGTTATTTTTGCATAAACAACTGTCAAATGGGCATTAACCTGCCCAATTTTTTTTTTGTTTAAATTCATGGCTATCTAATAAATTTATACTGAAAATTTTTTTACAATCGAAAAATCTTTGAGATTATTTATCTTCATAACAGTAAGAAATGGAACATACGTTAATTTGAAATTTTTTATTCAGAATAACATCGTCCACTTCCTGTTTTCATTCGACAAATTCAAAACGAGACACCCTGTACTTTACAAAACTTTCCATGATGCTTAGATTTTGTTCAATCAGTGGTGCATTCAGAGGACGATGGAATATGAATGATTTCCACTCATCGCCTAATTACAAGAATTGGCGATCCGATTAGAGTTAAAAATAAAAGCGTAACCTGTGGGGACATATTCGTGATTGGTTCCTCTTTAGAAATCGGAGTTTCTTTACTCCAACCCCCTCGGAATAAATAAAATCGGCCGAGTCTGAATTACACTTACCGTGACTGGTCGACAGGACTCGAAAGCCGACAACGCAAGAAGAAGAAATTCTAAATAAACGTGCATCTTTTAAACTAACAGCGAGCGCACCTTCCGCATTGAATATTTTACGTGCACGTGTAAATAAATAAGTGTTACAGCTTACAAAAGCCCTGAGGGGGCGCGTTCGAGGGAGCTGTATGCTCGCAAAGTACATTCAGATGTATTTCCGTGGTTTAAATAATAAAAGGGGTGTGTCTGAGGCAGGTGTACATTCAGGCGCACAAGTGTTTCCGCAGTTTGAATAATAAGATTGCCGCTCTAATGGTGATTTCAATTTTAAATAATAAAAAAGACGCATAAACGATAAGTCAGACAATATTAACTAACGCTCTGTTGGTGAATGTACACACGGAAAATCTCGCATTGTTTCTCATTGAATTTAGTTTGCGTATATTCAGGGGCTTTTGTAAGCTTGGCCGCATTACCGCAACAAAAATTCTCAAGAAAACCCACAAGTTAAGATTTATGCAACTGATATTTAATCATGATGATGGTTGCGACCGTTACTGCGTGGTAATTCGTAATATAATTTACAAATAATATCCATGTAATTTAACTTTTTACTTTATTTGTAAAACACTTTATTTTATCCTATAATGTTATCATGCCAATAACTCCTTAGAAATGAGTTACGTTAAGGTACCTTTAACAACACTATAGTGTTGTTAAGAATTCTTAACAACACTAGTGTTGTTATATTTATCTCAACGCAACTCGTTGCTATGGAGATATTGGCATACAAACATTATTTCACCTATGGCGTTTTTCATTAAACATTTTTCTTATTAAAAAAAAAATAGAAATAGGATAAAATAAACCGTGTTACGACACATGTAACGTTATTTGTTTTCACATTACTCGAGAATTTAAAAGCACTCGCTCCTACGTCGCTCGTGTTTTCGAACTTTTCTCTCGTAATGTAGAAACCTTCATAACGTTACTTGTATCGTAAATTACTATTCTAAGTGTCGCGCAACTGACAAACGAACAGGAAACAACACCGAACGCAAAAAAATGAGAAAATTAGGAGTCGGTGCACACAATCTTAACTCGTGGGTGTTTTGAGGACACGAACATGGTACCAGCCTTACGGTTCCTTAAATCCACTCTTTATCCTTGAATATATTTTTAAATTAAAATGTGTAAAGAATGAGAATCAATTACAAATCCTTAAAATTACGAAAGAACTGTGTATTTCGGTGGTAAAGTTTACGTTTTAAATGATAGCAAAGTGAACATCCGTCGTTTAAATGCATTTTTGAATTAAAACGTGCAAAGAATGAGAATCGACTGATTTTTTTTAATAAGTAATTGTGGAGGCTTTCACTTCGTGATACATTTTGAATAATTCAAATAAAACGAATAACTTAATTGAAGCAGTTAAGGCTAAAAAGTATTTTAAGTTACGATTACTCCAAGTTAATAAAGTGATACCAACAAAGTTATTCGTTTTATTTGGATTTTTTTAATCTCAGAATTATTTTAGAGTGGGTTTTCGAAACCGCAAGGAAGCTGTTACCCCCGGTTGCCGATGAGATCGCAACACGACGTTCGAACAAGACCTTCGACCTCTCCACCCGGCCCCAGTTAATCAACCGCAAAGCGGGGCCAAGATTTAGAAAATCTCCGGTCTGTGTTGGAACCCCGGGTGTGCCCCCGCAGACACCGGCCGCATCACAAAAATTTCACACACCGCTATGCGGGCCTACCTTACTCGAAGCCGGTTCGAGACATCAGGCTGCGGACATAATCTGCAACAAAAAAAAAAATGGAGGTTAAAACAACGCCACCGCTTTTTTTGCCGCGCAAATAAAATTGATGATAAAAAAAACGCCGAATTTTCTAGAGAATCACCCACCTCGAATCGCCGGACTTTCACCATCTCCTCCAGGGACACTATCACCATCTCCTCCAGGGGCAGCATGACCAACCGCGGTATCCGTTTTGCGTTAAACCTACGACGCTCTAACCAACGCTACGCGTTCAGCGGGTTTGTAAGGTTACGCTGGAACGCCAGCGTCGCCACCGTGTTTTACACCGAATTTATGCTTTCCGTTTGAGCAGGGCGCCGGCCCTGCTGTAATGCACTACCGATTTTAAGGGTTTGCAGGAGAACGAGAGAATTCAGCAAGGGACGCGCGCGTCTCCGTCTCGAGCCAAACCGAACTGGACAAAATGGCGCTGAAAACAAAGCCAGCGCGTCTTTTCCGCGCATGCGCGTTAGGACTCGGGAGCCGGTGCTTGAAATTGAAGAAAAAACGTCGAATTTTCCAGAAAATCACTCACCTCGAATCTCCGGACGTTCACCATCTCCCCATCTCCTCCGGGGCACCATCACCGACCACGGGGTATCCGCTTCGCTCCAACACAACCACTACGCGTTCACCGGGTTGGTAAGGTTACGCCGAAACACCAACCCGGGCCACCGTGTCTTACACCGAAGTTAGGCTTACCTAACGAGCAGGACGTCGGTCCTGCCGTAACAACACATTGCCGATTTTAAGGGTCTGCAAGGAAGGGAACACCGAGGACTCAGCACCCCCTCGTCTTGAGCAAAACGGAATATCCGTTAAAACAACTGTTGCGCAGCCGCGTTGGGAGTCGGAGCGGGCGCGAAATAATAGAGCACCGGCAAGACTCCTCATCAACAAATACGGGCTTTAAAAATCTACTCTAGATTAATTTAGGAATAAAAAATATCATCCCGAAGGCTTTTTTATGCTTCCTTCCCCGAAAATACAACATAAATAACAAGCTGTTTTCGATAACACGAGCAGTAATAGAGCGCCAACTCACAGTTTAGTTCACAATCCCACCGACCGTGCGCTCACACCGCGCCCGCCAATTACAAATAATTCCGTTTAAAACCGGATCATCTTCGAACCGATGAAATATGATAAATTTTCAATTCCTTCCACAAAAAATGTTGAGAATTATCGATAACACGAGCAGTAATGGAGCGTCAACTGACAGTTTAGTTCATAATCCCACCGACCGCGAGCTTAAATACACCGCATCCGCCACTCGCAAATAAATTCCTTTTATCAAAAATCGGGTGTAATAAGCTAATAACTGCGGTCATTTGAGGGATGTAATGCTGTTCGTTACCCCCTCGTGAGATTAACATGAATATTACTTTTCTTAATAGCACTATTTGCTGCGGCCGCAACGTCGGGTGAGGTTAGGGTTACCAGTTTATTTATTGACTTTTTATTTAATTATATCAATTTTATATTTTAAATTATTTTAATTTGTACATCTTTCTTCAATTTTATTTATAAAATTTTAATATGCAATGTTTATATTTACAATTATTTAAATATACAGGGTTGAGCATATGTGTCGGAACACCTGATTTCTGGCTAAGCGTCTGTTGTTTGTTAATTTCTTTAAAAAGAAATGTGTATTGTTTTATTTACTCTTTTAAGTGACTTATTTTGATTTTCTACAGCTACCCAATTTTTCGAGATATGACGTCATCGGCAGTTTTTTTTAATGGATCACCCTGTATATTTTTACATTTTCAAATAGACACCTTTTCAACAATTACAATGATATAGGGTTTGGTGGGTGTGCGACTTGTGTTTTTTTTTTAATAATATATAAAATGATAAAAAAATTAGTGAATTTCGTAAAAATTTTGTTCAGCCGTTGAAAATTTTGATTTATAAATACTATAACTTCTCTCAGGGAATGTTGCATTAAAAATATTGCATGCATCTTGTGGAGATCTCTACAGTGACGGTTCGCGGGGTTTTTTCTGGTACGGCCGAGGAACAAGAGATGGTAATACAGGTAGGTAGGGTCAGTTGCAGAGACGGCTGGCTGCGTGACCGCACCTATATGTATTGCCACCTCTTGTTCCTCGGCCGTACCAGAAAAAACCCCACGAACCGTCACTGGATCTCTACCAATCTCCAAAACCAACCATCATTAACAACGTAATTTTTTCACGTTAAGTTATTTTACCCAAAATTGAACAGCAATGGAAATATTTCATATGGATACTATCTGTTAGTTACTGAAAATATCAAAACACGAAATTGTTTTATCAAAAAACAGAGTAAAAAGATGTAGAAAGCCAACTCGATGTAAAATGATTTTATTTAATATTTAAAAAACCACAAGTCGCACAACCGCCAAACCATACATCATTGCAATTGTTGGAAAAGTATCTATTCGAAAATGTAAAAATACACAGGGTGTTCTATTTAAAAAAACTGCGAAAAATTGTGTAGCTGTAGAAAATCAAAATACGCCACTGAATAGAATAAATAAAACTATACACATTTCTTTTTAAAGTAATAAGAAAACAACAGACGTTTAGCCAGAAATTAGGTGTTCCGACACATATGCCCAACCCTGTATATGTTTCTTTGTCTTCAATTTTATTTATTCAACTAATTTGAATATGTCCACGTGTAATGTCCATTATTTGGTATTTACTTTATTTATAGAATTAAGTTAAGTAATTTCTACTTTAAATGTGTGCGGTGTTGACTTATGTAAAACTTGGAAGAAGTTCTGGCATTAATAAATTATTATTATTATTATTATTATTATTATCATATCTAGCTGGGACCTCGTCGGGACATTGCTTGAATATTATAATTGCAGCTTCGTACCACCGAGAAGTCTGGAAATTTCCTCGAATGATGGCGCTAGATCTAGAACATGCTTGCGTTCTCGTTACAGGATATGCAACATGCAGCGCCATCTGTGAGACAACCTTGTAAACATAAACTTATTGATATGAATCAAACTGACTGAGGCTGCACGTTGCGCTAACAGATGGCGTTACTTCAGTACTTGAGACAAGCTCGTAATAGTATATTACAATATTGTCAGGATGTCGGGATAAGAAGGTCCGTAACAGTGACGGTCCCGATATATTGGGACTCGTGGAATACACAGATCCTTCGTAGGATTTTTGAAATATTTTAAATTGACACCGCGTACGTCAAAATTTCTTGTCAAAATTGCATAAACATTATTTCAATATTTAATGCAATTACAGACGATTTTGGATTAAATGTTATATTATACTCAAGTGGAATTACTCATTAGAGCCCCTAAAGAAAATTATACAAACTTTAGGATAATTTTCAACACTCCTTATCATATTCCACACAGGCGCGCACCCAGGGGGGTGACTATTGGGCTTGTGCCCCCCCCCCCCACCAAAATTAACAACTTATAAAGAATAAGTTTTTTTCGAAATCCCTTTAGTTTTCGAGTAAACTGAGTTTTTGAATTTGAAGTATAATTTTTCCATCTTTCATATTTTTGACGTTTTAAACGTCAGTTTTATCCGTGTTTACACAACGCTCGATGTACATTTAAAATTTGATTTTAATTGAAAATAAACCATGAAAGCGTTAATATAAATGACTATGATACCAAAAAAAAAAAAAAAAAAAAAAAAAAAAAGACCTTTATTGGCATACAAATAAAATACAAATTACATTAACTTCCTTTCCTTCTCCTCTCCTTTTCCCACCCCAACCTCGCCAGTGTCTTCACCCCGGTTCCGTCCTCTCTCATCCATTCGTTCACTCTTTTCCCCCCTCCCACCCATTCCTCACACACACCCTCGCACTCCTCTGCCAAATGCCTCCAAGTATCCCTCCCCCATTCACACAATACACATCTCCCATACTCTGATACCATCAAGTCGGAGAAAGTAACATGATGGCCACATTACCATTTTTTAGAATTGTAATTAATTGTAATGTCATTGCTATGTTGCACTATTATTTATAACAAATTCACGGATTTTCAATCTACACATATATTTATTTATGTGAATTATCATATGCGTAAGCCCCCCCCTAAATCAAATTTCTGGGTGCGCGCCTGATTCCACCGGTCCGGAAATTTATTACATCTCTTTGTTGATCGCGGCCATAACCTAACTTTTTTTCGCAAACAATAAAGAATGTCCGACGCTGCCGCCGAGAACAATTCGGAATTGTCGCTGTCCCAGAAGGAGAGGATCGAGCGCAACAGGCAGAAGGCCCTCCTGATCAAGCAGAGCAAACTGGTGGCGCATCCGTACGCGAGGGGGTAAATAAAACGAACGGAAGGTTGAAGGTTAACTTTCTCACCTGCTCAGTGGGCGCACCGTCGTTTCAGGAATGCCGTCTCCATCGACAAGACCATCATCAAGGTGGGCTCCACGAAGTACAAGGACACCGGCGGCGGGTTTCTGCTGGAGGAGAAGCCCGACGCTGAGGAAGAACCGGTCAGTAGTTTTTTTCCTTTTCTTTAAACAAAGGCGTAAACGAAATAAGTAAACACCTATCGTTTGTTTCGTTGTTAGGGACAATCGCAGCCTCCCCGGATGTTTATTTTATATCGATAACGTTTTTGAATTACGGTGATGGTTTTTGTACCGACTTACAGTTAAACACCAATTTATTTATTTAGGTAAAATCTGCACTTTCTAAATCAAAGATAAGTGATGATCAAAAGTTAAAAATTGTCGCGACACGTATCTGGTATTTGGTATTTGGTATTTATTAACGGAAGCCATTTCAATACAGTAATAAATTAAATAAAATATAAATAAGTATCCCACGGCTTTACTGATCAAGTCTGACCGGAGCTACTTGTCCCGATTTATACCAAAAAAAAATACTAATAAATCTTCACATGATTTTTTGGCAATAGAAGCTGTATGCCTTGAAAAAACAAACTTGAATCAACAAAATTTATTGTAAAGTAACTTCAACCATTTGTTATTAGTCTGTTTTTCTGACATAATATAAAAAAAACCTTTATTGGCATCTTACTTTCTACATTTTCTCTAAATACTATACATAATATAATATCTAATATATAAAATTTTCGTGTCACAGTGTTTGTAACAAAACTCCTCCGAAACGGCTTGACCGATTCTTATGAAATTTTGTTTGTGTATTGAGTAGGTCTGAGAATAGGATGTAAACTATTTTTCATACACCACCCTTCGAATCAACATTATTTTAAACTACAAAACTCTGATTGAAGAAATTTCTTTGACAATTTATTCGAGAGTTGTAAAATGTAGAAGTAATAAGGAACGTGATTTTGTAGTTTAAATAAAAGTGGAATCGTGCGTGGTGGGTGGGCTCTATCCTACAATCCAACCTGTGGCTCGAGGGTGGTGGGTGGTCCCTATCCTACAATGGTGGTGGGTGGGCCCTATCCTACAATACAGCATGTGTCTCAAGGGTGGTGGGTGGCTGGTGGGTGTTCCCTATCCTACAATCCAACCTGTGGCTCGAGGGTGGTGGATGGGCCCTATTGGTGGTGGGTGGGCTCTATCCTACAATCCAACCTGTGTCTCACACACCCTTTTTTCCACCAATTAATAAGTTTAATTTCCTGGTTTTTTTTTTTCAGTTACAAATAACGGAACAGCAAGCTCCCCCCATCGAGGAGGATCGCCCCAACTGCGAAACCTGCAATAAATCGTTCGCCAACTCCTGGCTGTTCGACACTTTCGACTGTAAAGTCTGCGACGAGTGCAAGTATGCAACTTTTTTTTTAGGTTATACGGCAGCGGTTGCACCTTATATATTTTTCAGGGATCCGGAAGTGCACAAATTAATAACGAAAACGGAGGCGATGAAAGAGTACCTGCTGAGAGATTACGATCTGGACAAACGCGAGCCCGTGCTGAAGTTCATAACCCGCAAGAACCCGCACAACGTCCGGTGGGGAGAGATGAAGCTCTATTTGCAGATACAGGTACGGTTTTTTTTGGGTTTACAATCGACAGAGTTTTAATATGGTTTTCTATATTTATTTACATAAACGTGTTTATCGTGTCATCATTTATTATGTTCATTTTATGCTTGACATTTATTAATAATTATTAGGATCATAATAGTACTAATAATAGTTACTCATAATTCGTTAGTTACGAATCAACAAATTATTGTTTCGTAACAATGGACCTTAGTTACTTATAATTCGTTAGTTACAAATCAACAAATTATTGTTTCGTAACAATGGACATTAGTTACTTATAATTCGTTAGTTACGAATCAACAAACTATTGTTTTGTATACATGGTGTTTCAGAGCTCTGGGAACTGACAATCACGTGCTTATTGTTCAAAATTTCGAAAAATGTTTTATACAAAAGTTGTGTATAATAGTGAGTTGCACGCCCTAAAAATATTTAAATTTATACAGGGTGTCTCATAACAAAGTTACAGACCAAACTTATATTTTTTTAAATGGAACACCCTGTATTTTTTGTCATTTTTGAATTATATGGAGCAAATAAAGGTGAGTTACTTCAATACTCCCTATACCTTTACCGTTTTCGAAATATTTGAAGATTTGTTGAAATGCAAGGTCTGGGTGAAATTTTATTTTTGTCCCAGTGATTGGCGTTGAACGATTAAAATCATTTTAATTATTTGCTTGAAGGTTCGAACTATAGAGCCAACCATGATTTCATACAAAAAATTATACAGGGTGATAAAAAAAATGCGGTAGAAAAACCCAACTTATAAAGTTGAATAACTTCGTTTTCTCAAATGGCACACCCTGTATTTAGTAACGTATTCTCAAGTCGAATCCAATTATCTTTCAGATTATAATAATTATTCCTGATATGATAATCGCCGAATACAAGAAAACTATTGAGATTAGGAACAGGGAACCCTTATACAATCTGAAAGATAATTGGATTCTACTTAAGAATACGTTACTAAATACAGGGTGTGCCATTTGAAAAAACGAAGTTATTCAACTTTATAAGTTGGGTTTTTCTACCGCATTTTTTTTATCAGCCTGTATAATTTTTTGTATGAAATCATGGTTGGCTCTATAGTTCGAACCTTCAACCAAATAATAGAAGTGATTTTAATCGTTCAACGTCAATCACTGGGGCGAAAATAAAATTTCACCCAGACCATGCATTTCAACAAATCTTCCAATATTTCAAAAACGGCAAACAATAGGTATAGGGAGTATTGAAGTAATTCACCCTCATTTGCTCCACATAATTCAAAAATGACAAAAAATACAGGGTGTTCCATTTAAAAAAACATAAGTTTGGTCTGTAACTTTGTTATGAGACACCCTGTATAAATTTAAATATTTTTGGGGCGTGCAGCTCACTATTATACACAACATTTTGTATAAAACATTTTTCGAAATTTTGAAAAATAAGCACGTGATTGACCGTCCCCAGAGCTCTGAAACACCCTGTATATCATCAATGTGCCTTAGTTACTCATAATACGTTAGTTACAAATTAACAAATTATTGTTTCACATCAATGGACCTTAGTTACTCATAATTTGTTAATTACAAATCAACAAATTATTGTTTCATAACAATGGACGTTAGTTACTTATAATTCGTTAGTTACGAATCAACAAATTATTGCTTCGCATCAATAGATAGATAGATAGATAGATATTTATTAGTACTTTTGTCAATAAAATGAGTGTACACGTCAATAGTTAATTACTAATTACATTACCATTACAACACAATAATTACATTATTATTATACAAATTACAATAGACAGAATATAAAATATTTAAACAAGGATGTTTTTCAAATCATCATTCAAATATTCATTAATAGAATAATACGCTTTATTACTCAAGAAAAATGAGACCTTAGACACTCATAATTTGTTAGTACGAATCCACAGACGTTAATAAACACCTACAAATTTTGAGGTTATTTCTTTATACGTCGGACGTATTTATTTATTCGATTTACATAGCATCAGCACCTTCGATGATACGATAAACCATTGAATATAACCTCGAATATTTGCGACTTATAAATAATCCTCGATTGTTATAATATTCTCGTTATATTAATAGCTATTATTATTGGAGCTGACAGTTTTTAATGAATCTCACAGATCGAGGAAAGGGCCCTGGAGGTTTGGGGTAGCGAGGAGAAGGTCCAGGAGGAGCTGGAGAAGCGCGAGGAGAAGAAGCTGGCCCTGAAAACGAAGAAGTACCACAAGCAGATGAAGGAGCTGCGGATGTCGATGCGGAGCAGCCTGTACGACCGGACCACCGCCGCCTCGCACAGCCACGTGTTCGGGTCCGAGACGTACAACGAGGAGAACGACGACTACACGCACACCTGCACCACCTGCGGCTTCGAGGAAACATACGAAGTTATGTAATATTTTCTGGCGATTGTACCGTAACGTTAATACTTTTGAATTGAAAATGTAACAAGTTTATTTACTACGATTGTACTGTAATATTAATATTTATAAATTAGAAATGTGGAAATTTTGTTTTGGTTATTATACATTAGAACCTTGAGGGTTCGAATCACAGGCAGTAATGTTACAGTAAGAAATAATAGCTGTGCGTGTCCATAGATGCCTAGTGTAATTTCTAGAGTAAATAATAGCTGTGCGTGTCCATGGATGTCTGGTGTTATTTCTGGAGTAAATTGACGTAGGACTCAACGCAATACAATGTTGAGTCCTGAGACGATATAAATCATCTACCACATAGACAGTACTAAATTCCTCTAGATTCCTCCGATGGTTTGGGGTAATATTAATTATAATATTTGTTATTTGGAATCGACTATTTCATCGAGGGAAACGTAGGGATGCTACAACTTGCAAATTGCACTCGGAATGGAATCTCGGGAATACATACAGTGAAACGAAAGCAGGTGTGCAGCTTTTATTGCAACACACCAATTTTTGCTTTATATAATTCTAGAATCTTAGGTATTAAATTGGAATTTACCTTGTTGGGCTTGCGGGTTATTTGTAAAAGATATTTTTTTTTCAAACAAATTTTGTTTTCAAGAACCAACAGATTTTTGATTGTTTTATGCAGGCACTGAATCACGAAAATAAAAATTGTTAATGGAAGGTAATTTAAGTTTAATAAATTCTGTTAACGATTAAACCATTAAAAATAGGTTTTAATCTGTAATGTATGAGGAATATACGAACGTAATTTGAATTGAATAAGGCCTTACAACATATGTATATTGGTTTGCATACCTTGCAACATGTGTTTACTGATATGCATACCTTGCAACATTGCTTATCTGCGATTTATTTATAAATAAGAAATTTAGTTTAACTAATTCCGTTAACGATTAAATCATTAAAACGGTTTTTAATTTGTAATGCATTAGGGATATACGAACAATATGCTTTGAATTGAATAAGACCTTACAACGTATGTATATTGGTTTGCATACCTTGCAACATAAGTATACCGATACGTATACTTTGCAGCATTGCTAATATTCTACACCTTCTTTATAAATCACAGAAGTAGAATAAAATAAAACAAAACGGCAGTAAAATAATATAAATTAAACATTTGTGATTATGGTAGAAACGCCAAAGTGACGGAATCTGTTGCCTGAATGCTGTACTGAACCAAATCCGGGTGGCTTTAACACCGACAAGATATGGATATTGCCAGCGGCGGCAAATATAACAATAATAATGTGAACATTAAATATTGTTCCCCCATCGAAACCGGTCTGTAGGTGTTCTGATTAGGGGAACAATATTTAATGTTCACATTTGTGATTAAATCTAGGAATGCAAATAGCAGCAACCCAACTTGTTCAATACATTAATTTAAGATTTGAATGAATGTAAACCAGTGACGGTTCGCGGGTTTTTTTCTGGTACGGCCGAGGAACAAGATAGGTAGGGTCAGTTGCAGAGACGGCTGGCTGCATGACCGCACCTATCTGTATTACCACCTCTTGTTCCTCGGCCGTACCAGAAAAAAACCCGCAAACCGTCATGGATGTAAACTGTGCATTCCTGATGTATTAATTACAGGAATGGATTATATAAATTACACAAGCATCGATTTATACTCCTCAAACAGTAATATCTAAATCCCAAGTAATTCCTGTCGACCGGGGCAAATCGGGTTGCATACTTTTCAGTAGCAATCAAAAAAGGGAACGTAAATAATGCATTCCTTTATCCCGCAAGAAAAAACTTAATTGTGTCGCGTTAAATCCGCGATTGTGCTCCCAGTTGTAGGAATGTGAGACCGGCTTCGGGAATTTATACACCTCAAACAGTAATCTCTAAATCCCAAGTAATTCCCGTCCAAAAATGTCCGCCGGGGCAAATCGGGTTGCATACCTTTCAGTAGCGATCAAAAAAGGGAACGTAAATAATGCATTCCTTTATCCCGCAAGAAAAAACCTAATTGTGTCGCGTTAAATCCGCGATTGTGCTCCCAGTTGTAGGAATGTGAGGCCGGCTTCGGGAATGGCAAAGAAACTGTAGAGTTACGACTCCTGCGAACAGAACCTCAAAACGCAACTATCAAAAATGAACAATATTTTAAAGCAAGTTTCCGGCTTATACGAACAGGAGTTGTATTCGAACGTGGTGCATTTGGTGAGTACACTTCTGCTTTTTTAATTACAAAAAGTCTGCCAAAGAAATTATAGAGTTACGATTTATAACCTCAAAACACAACCATAAAAAATTAACCGTATTTTAAAGCTTGTACGAACATGAGTTGTATTCGAATGTAGTGTATTTGGTAAGTACTCGTTTAGTTTTAATTAACAAACAGTCTGCGGGGGTTCGATGATCGCTGTAGTTATTTTTTTTTCATCAAAATAGTTTGCTGCGAGTGTTTGACGAAACAAAAACACTCTGTCACTAGATGCTGAATTAATCGCATAGCTTGTTTATTTTCCAATTGTTTGAAAAAATAAAAAAATAAATAAAAAAAACGGGGCGGCCTGTTAGTGTAGTGGATACAGGCGAGCGCTTGTGCCGGTTGCACTGCGTGCCGTGTAGGTTCGAATCCCAGATTTTTCGGGGATCGAGAAGTATTCGGTCGGGTCCATGGTTGTTGTGTATACGTCTGACATTATTCATTTATTCATCCCAAAATTAAAAATACAAATTAAATACTCGATGTGACTGAATGGTTCATGCTTAACACGTTGACTGCCACAGTTTTGAGAACTGCATTAAAATCTACGAGTATTCTCGTAGTTGGCAGTCAACGTGTCAAGTAAAAAAAAATAAAAAAAAAACAATCATCACCGATCTGTTTCTCCCTCCACCAGGCGGAACTATCGTTGCCGTTCTGCGACCAGAAGCAGGACGTCACCCCCTACACGAAATTCCAGCTGTACATCTACTATGCGGACTCTCTGTTCCACCAGCAGCAGTACCTCCACGCGGAGAACGCCTACACCCAGGCGCTGCAGCTCCGCAAGTACATCATCAAGGCCAAGAACAGCCCGAAGGGGGCGGCGGCGGCCGCCGGCGGCGACGCCGCCCAGAAGGAGACGATCCCCGACGTCGACATCAAGTACAAGCTGTACCTCTGCTACGCCAAGCTCAAGCAGAAGCAGAAGGCGATCGAGGTGCTGCAGAGCATAACGGCCAGGGCGAGGACGCCCAAGGTGAACATGGCCCTCGGCGACCTGTACAGGGACAACGGGTTCGAGAGGTCCGCCACGACCTGCTACAAGGAGGTGCTGCGCGAGAGCCCGGCCGCCATCGAGGCCGCCGAGAATCTGCTGAAGTTGGGCGTCAGCGTAAGTTGAAATGTTTTTACACAAGTTTTTTATACATCTATGTATATATGCCCACATTTCTATATGTGGGACGATTATTTTAAAGTTGTTCTTAAAATTATATACAGAATATCGTCAGTGCCATCTATCATTTTTTTATTCCAAAGTAAGTTCGGTGATAATTCACTGACATTTGACAGGAAGCAAAAAATAACCTTAAAATTATATCTAGAATATCATTAGAGCCATCTATTATTTTGTTGGTCGACTATTTTAAAGTTCCTCCTTTTTTTTCTGATGGATGTTTTGGATTTATTTAAATAGTAAATGTAAACAACACATACAATTTGCTTTGGATAGTAGTGACATCTGTTGCCTATATTACTAACACAGATTGATTATTTATTTGATAGGGTAGGCTTCAACAGTTGAATATCAAAAAAATGAAAAAGGTTTGTTTTTATTTGTTTTTTAAAGATTATTTATTTGACAGGGCACGGAAGTGAATTCGTTGATGTTGGACGCGACGACCGAACTGAGTTGGGTGAAAACCTGGCTGCGCGGTCAGGCCCACATGCACGCGCGCGAGTTCGTGAACGCCGTCGCCACGTTCAAGAGCATCGACCTCCTGAAGGACAACAGCACCCTCCTGGTGACGCTGGCCTACTGCTACGTGTACATGTGCAGCGACAAGAAGGCGCTGTCCATACTGCACAAGGCCAGGCACGGCGACCTGAACCTGATCTTCGGCCGGGACCTGCTCGCCTACCTGCTGGTCAACGTCAGCGACAAGGACCACCAGAGGGAGCTGGAGAAGCTGGTGAACGTCGACCTGGAGATGTCGCGGTGGAGCTGCGAGCACTGGATCGTCATGGGCTGGTACATGTACTCGATACAGAAATTCGAGAAGGCAGCCTACTTCGGCCAGCAGGCGCTGACGATAAACAGGAAGAACGTGGAGGCGCTCCTGCTCAAGGCGCACACGTTCATGCAGATCGGGAAGATACACGACGCGATGCTGCACTTCAAGGAGGCCGTGCAGTGCACCCCGTACAGGTAGGCTTTAGTTTAGCAGAGGGAAATTTTTCATCGACGAATGAAACGATTGTTTATTTACAAGAGAAATCAATACAACGTATTTTTCATTGACAATGTCAGATCCTACGTTTGATTGATTGTTAATGCTGCCTGGACGAGGTCGGGGGTTCCGTTTCAGGTTAAAAAGATTGTATTATTTCTAACTGCAAACGTACTCAATGTTCAAATTTTATTCTTGCCGCAGTTGGGGTGTTTTTTGTCCTTATATTGGCATGTTGTATTTTTGTTAACCTATAATTTCAATAATCCTTATATTGGCATGTTGTATTTTTGAAGTGTTGTTAACCTATAATTTCATTAAAATTTTACATGTGAATGAGGAATATTATAAAATTAAATCCTCCAATTTATATATGATGAACAATAGTTTTCATGAATTCATTAATAACTAAAGAGTAAGAAAGACATTTAAAACTTTACGCTTTTGTGATTCACTTATTTGTCACTACACAACCAAGCCATGCAATGACATAACCAAATTGTTAGTAACATTTTTACTACCAACTAAAATGTCACTACACATAACCAAAAAAATGTAATGACAAAAATGTCACCCTAACAAACAACAAATTTTGAAAAAGTCGATTTTTTTAAACTTTGAACGGCTGTAGCGGCCGAACGAAGAATCCAATTTGAACGCGGATTGCAGATCTGTGTTCCTCGTGTGTCAATTAGTCGGATTTGATTAAAATTGGGGATTTTTTATTTTTGACCAAAACCCGAAATTCTATCCAAGGGTCCCCCCTTCTTACTTTTTGACAAAAATTGCATTCAAAATGATTTCCTGAAGAAACCACTGGTTGGATCCTGGGTTTCTTGACGTCACTCGAAAGATCGCTTCAAGACGCTTCAGAAAATGTACTTTCCCAAGAACAAATGTCAATTTGAAGCCCGTGATGCGTCAGCAAAGAAAACTCGAAAATGGAAAAAATCGAAAAAATCAACTTTCTTAAAAATCATCATAGACCTTTATGTAATACCTTTTTTTCATCAGAAGAACGAGATAAATCGATTGGCGTTAAAAAAATTCTTCCAGAGAAAATTGCAAAAAAGTTAGTAAGTCACCATGAACTTTATGGAGAAATTTTGAAAAAGTCGATTTTTTCAAACTTTGAACGGCTGTAGCGGCCGAACGAAGAATCCAATTTGAACGCGGATTGCAAATCTGTGATCCTTGTGTGTCAATTAGTCGGATTTGATTAAAATTGGCGATTTTTTATTTTTGACGAAAACCCGAAATTCTATCCAAGGGTCCCCCCTTCTTACTTTTTAACAAAAATTGCACTAAAAATGATTTCCTGAAGAAACCACTGGTTGGATCCGGGGTTTCTTGACGTCACTCGAAAGATCGCTTCAGGACGCTTCAGAAAATGTACTTTCGCAGAAACAAATGTCAATTTTAAGGCCGTGACACGTTAGCAAAAAAAAATCGAAAATGGAAAAAATCGAAAAAAACAACTTTCTTAAAAATCATCATAGACCTTTATGTAATACCTTTTTTTTCATCAAAACAACGAAATAAATTGATTGGCGTTAAAAAAATTCATTGCAAAAAAGTTAGCAAGTCACCATGAATAACAATGTCACGAGAACAAAATGTGAACGGAGTATAACGTATTTCTTGTAACACCGATGCACATTATTGTTCGATTGTTTCGGCTAAGAAAAAAATTTTGTGCGCAGATTCGAAGGACACAAGGGTCTGGTAGAAAGCAACATAATCATGAGCCGATTGAGGGAAGGACAAACGATGGCGGCTAAAGCCTGCCGGGTTTTGAACAACAGTCCGCAGGCTTTAACGGTGAGTTTTGATTGATTTAGATTACTTTTCTCGTTTTCCCACTAATAATTAATAATAATACGATTTATTGTACTCGAGATACATCGAAATACAACAGGCCATCGACCGATGTCCTTCAGCCATTTAAAATAATAACATTATTAAGATCTTATATTAATATAATATAAATGCAATATTAATGGATACTATAAATTAAAATATAGAATTGTGGAAACAAAATAAGTTTCGCAAAAGTGTGGTACATATACAGGGTATTTTTTTTATCGTGGGCCATAGGATTTTACATGCTAAAAATTATACCTTATGTTAATGTATATTTTATCATAAAATTTTGAAGGAAATTTTAGTTGGTCATATAAATCAATTATTTTTCTACATGATGCGCTTAGTCAGAATAATTTAAACATGTTTTATTCCATTAAAAAATGAAATTATTTAAAATAAATAACTGAGCAAAAATAATCAAAGTACCTTGAATTTCTGAAATGTCAGATTGATTAGTGAATTAATTTCATTTTTTAATGGAATAAAACATGTTTAAGTTAATCTAATTAAGCGCATCATGTGGAAAAGTAATTGATTTATTACTAACTAAAATTTGCTTTAAAATTATATGTTAAAATATACATTAACACAAGGTATCATTTTTAGCATGTAAAATCCTATGGCCCACGATAAAAAAAAACATACTGTATAATGTTCATTAAAAAAAATCTCAAGTGTGCCATGATTTTTTATTTTAAAAAATATAAGTTGGTAACATATTGAGGTTATGTTACTTGCGGCATGTTCCTACCAATAAATTAATTTGCTGTGACAAACGGCGCAGAGAAGTCTTGAGTTCATCTTCCAAAATTTCGTGGACTGGTCTACCACTTCCTGGTTTACGGAGAATACCACCCGTTTCATGAAATAACAGTTTATACAAAAGACCTTTATGCCATGTTGTGCCAAACATCAGTAAATAGTAATGCTGCGTTGATTACATTCCAGCTGTACGCGTCGTCGCTGATGAAGGACCCCGTGACGTTCGGCAGGGCGAGGACGGTGCTGGACCGCGCGATGGCGGCCGACGCGTCCCACACGCCCACGATCTGCCTCCTGGCGGAGTACCTGGACCGCGAGCAGCGGCACGAGGAGGCCTGCGCGATCCTGCAGAAGCACGTCGAGAAGTACCCGTCGTCGCGCACCCACCAGCTCCTCGCCGACTGCTACGCCCGCCTCCAGAAGGACGACGAGGCGTTCACGCACTACAACGCCGCCCTCAGGCTGGACCCGCACAACCAGCGCGCCATGGAGGGCCTGAACACCCTAGGCAGGTCGCCCTCGAAGCTCGACTCGAGCTATTACATGTCGGCGACGGGGGAGAGCAGCAGCTACACGTCGCAGGGGCAGAGCGTGCCGAGCGACGAGCTGGAGGAGAGCGACTCGGACCCGTGGCAGTCGAACAACGATTTCATGACGTACGATTGAGGTTTGGGTATTTAAAACGGATATACACGGTGTTTCAAATTCGAGGCTCACCATGGGGATCTCGCTTATTAGAAGAGATAGAGGGTATGTTTAAATTTGGCACTTTTGCAGAATTTTATGCTGATTAATAATCCACTGAGAAAAATTACTTAAATTCTTTTGTTTTCGAGTAAAGTCAAAAAAACTGTAAAAGCTGATTTTCGTTTTTTTCTTTATATCTCCGTTATTTGAGGAGATATTTAAAAATTGTAAAGACGTTCTTACAGCACTTTTTTATTATCTAATAGATGGCGTAAGAATTTTCTTTGTAACATGTTTAGTTTCTTTTCAACCATCTTCAAGTTTCTTATTTCTTATGGACGCCATATTTATTTTTTATCACGTCTGAATGCTCAATTTTTTTGTGATGACAACAATATAAACAACATACATTTAATTTCATAAATCGACACTTTTATTGGAAATCTCTGTAGCGCTTACTAAAAATAATCCGTGCCATGAAATTAAAAACGATTCAAAATCTGAATACCTCTTTGTTTGTCAAACAGTATTTTTCTGTATGAATAGAAATTCAGAAAAGCGAGATGTTACGTATTTTTTATTCAGTAAACGGAAATACAGAATTTGCTAGTCAAAAATATTTACAAATGTATATAGAAAGAACGCAACTGCATCGAACAATTTTTTATGCAAATGAACAATTATTTTGGACGGTATATTCTTAATAAATAAAATAATATACAATACTAATAACTATAACACAAATATGGAGATTATTAATTATAATTTATGTTCAAATAAAAAACCGTTTTCAGTAATACACAATTGAGCGCGTTTCTTAACATTATTTATTGCCTTATAAACACTTCTTCTGGGAATCGTATTGAAGGCATTCGTAATACCGTCTCTGAGTTGTTCAACATTCTCGTAAGTATGACGGTAGACTACCCCAGAAAAAATAATCCAAGGCCTCAAATCGGGCGATCTAGCTGACCGAGCTACAATTCCGCCGTTCCCAATCCACTGATTTGGATACATTTGATTTAAATAATTGCGAACATGTCTGGCATTGTGCGCTGGTGCACCATCTTGCTGCCACCAGAACTTCTGAAGTTGAATTAGAGGAACATTATCCAAATAATTAGAAATGATTGTTTGAAGATGTAAATATCGTTCACTTCGGACTTGTTTGGGATTTTCTGTTGTCCAATAATGTTCATTGTTGCGATTAAATACGCCACTATTTGTGAATTTGCCTTCATCGGTCCAAATCATGTTTTTTAAAAAATCATCATCTTCATTGCACTTTTGAAGCAACCAATTACAAAATCCAAGTGTGTGGCCCAAATGAATTTTATATGGCTTGTAATTGAATTTATTCAAAATTCTCCATACTTGCGTTGCTGGTAAATTTAATTCAGCTGCTACTTCGCGGCAAGAGGTTGATGGATTTTGATTTACCTAAAATATGTTTTGTAAGTAAACGTAAAATTAAAGAATTAACATACATTTAGTATTACCATTTCCAAAATATTATTGCTATCTACTTGGGTAATTTTATTACCTCTCCTAAATTTCTGTCCATCCGTAGAAAAAATGTTGCCTTCTTTCTGGATACATTTGTAAATATTTTTCACTGGCTAATACCGTATTTCTATTTACTGAATAAAAAATACGTAACATATCACACTTTTTTGAATTATCGAACGACATTATTATTCATAAGGAATAATAATGTTTGACAAACAAAACTGCTATTCAGATGTTTCATTGTTTTTAATTCCATGGCGCCGATGATTTTTAGTAAGCGCTACAGAGATTGCCAATAAAAGTGTTTTAGACGATTATATATATATTTACGAAATTAAATGTATGTTGTGTTATATTGTTGTCATCACAAAAAATGAAGCATTCAGATGCGACAAAAAATAAATATGGCGTCCGTTAGAAATAAGAAAGTTGATGATGGTTCAAAAGAAACGAAACATGTCACAACCAAAAATCTTATGCCATCTATCAGATAATAAAAAAGTGCTATAAGAATGTCTTTACCATTTTTAAATATCTCTTCAAATAACAGAGATATAAAGAAAACATGAAATTTAGTTTTTTTGGACTTAACTCGAAAACAAAAGAATGCAAGTATTTTTTTCCAGTGGATTATTAATCAGCATAAAATTCTGCAAAAGTGCCAAATTTAAACATACCCTTTATCTCTTCTAATAAGTGAGATCCCCATGGTGAGCCTCGAATTTGAAACACCCTGTATACAAATAAATGGATGCTGTACGACTGTGTAACAAGATCGGCGCCAAGGCGGATGCTGGTTATTTGAGGGCCATGATGGACTCGAGCTGTTAAACGCTAATTACTCCGCTTTGGCCTTGAAGAACATGAAGTATAAACAGGGTTTTGAGTAAGTCGTGAGAGCTAAAAAAAAAATGCGTTTGCACTGAACCTGTAAAACTAGTTTTATTAATACGATACCTCAAACTTGGATTTTACCCCCAACTGTTTAGAACCTTGTAGAAAAATATTGTTCGTTAATCTGCAATACAAAATTAAGTCTTACGAAGACTACAAACAAATAACTTATTAACAACATTAAGAAGAATTGTCAAGGATCTTGGTTTTAGATTTCGCAAAACAAAGAATAATTGAAAAAAATGATACTTCGGCGCGTCGTATTAAATATTTAAATAATGTACAATATTTTCAAGAACAACAACGCCCAATAGTTGTTTTTTTTTTAAACGTACATTATTAACTCCATAACAACCGTAATAAACATACCTTTATTCCCTATTGAAATAAAAGTTTGTTAGATTTCACAAGTGACGTAAACTTTGATCGTTTTCATGACAACCAGTTTATTTCATCAAAATTGTGAAACTTGAGTGATTTTCTATAATAATGAATTTAAATACATTTATTGTGTTATTTATAGAAATTGTGATCAAAATTAAATAAAAACATATATACAACACGTGAATTAAACACTTTGAATTCACTCAAGATATGTTCACAACATCAATCTTTTCGTGAATAAATTCAAAGGGCTAAAGAATCTGCGTTACGCCACTGAACATTTTCAATTTGTCGATCGGCTATAAACGGCGCACTCGGGACTATTCGGGCTGCGCGGCTTCTCGCCAAGGGATGGGGCGCGGACAGTACTTTATTTAGTAAGATTTAATTTTGCAGATTAACGAACAAGTTGAATATTCATATATTCAGGCTACTTTCGTCTTTATTACATTTATTTAAACAATTGACGTTCTCATCCATCTTAACCCAGATATGCCTACAGCTCCTATATGTTAAAGTTCTTCTTAAAATTATATCTAGAATATCACCAGCGCCATCTATCATTTTTTTATTCCAATAAGTACGTTCGGTGATTATTCAATGACATTTGACAGGAAACAAAAAATAACCTCTCTGTGTTTACTTGATTTAGAGAAACATATCATTTACTTCAGTGACGATTCGCGGGGTTTTTTCTGGTACGGCCGAGGAACAAGAGGTCTGCAACTGACCCTACCTATCTGTATTACCTCCTCTTGTTCCTCGGCCGTACCAGAAAAAACCCCACGAACCGTCACTGATTTACTTTCCTTTAATTCAAATTTTTCGGCAAATGTGGGTTAAGTTTTCATTTCCACCGGTGGTTGCGTGACTGATGGTAGTGAAAGGAGAGGTAGGCAGTTGCACCTCGTCGATATTCAGTGAGAAGGCCACAAAGGAAAATTTAACAACGCAATTTAACTCCTCATATAACACATCTTTAAAACCTAAAAAAAAAAAAAAAACTCGTTTTGCCACCCATCGAACCCCAACGCGAGCTTCACGACGATCCATCCAACACTCACCGGTCTCTCCGTCTCCCTACTATCCGTGACCCTCGCCATCGATTCCGAGTGATCCCTTATGCAGTGCGTCTGCAGCAGTTTCTTCTCGGGAAACCTCGACTTGCAGATCGTGCAGACGAACGCCCGCCTGTCCGCGTGCAGCGACGAGTGCTCCTTCAGCTCGCGCACGTCGTCGAAACCCTCCTGACAGATCGGGCAGTACTGCCTCTTCATCAGGTGCCAGTTCATGGCGTGCTCCCTGATTTTGGAATAGTTCTCGTGCGTCATACTGCAGAACGGGCACCTGTACACCGCGCCGACCCTGTGCTGCGGCAGGTGCTCCTCCAGTTCGCGCGCGTGGTGAAAGTCCGTGTCGCAGATGACGCAGTCGTACCGCTTGCGGCCCAGCAGGTGCGTCATGAGGTGGCAGGTGAGGATGGAGCCGTTGAGGAAACGCTTGTCGCACTTCAGGCAGCAGTTCGGGCGGCCGGGATCGTCGTCGAGGAGGAGTACCTCCGGCTGCAATTTTAACGTTGTACGTTTGAGCGGCGCGAGGGGGAAGCGTTACGTACGTCCACTGTACCGCCGTCGGTGACGATTTTGTAGTAGAGCCGCTTGCGTACGCTGGGCTGGGGCATCCTCACCAGACAGTTGTGCGTTTTCCTGTAGTGCTGGTGGAGCTCGAGCTGCTCGACGAAGAGTTCCGTGCAGTACTTGCAGTCGAAATACCTGAAATCATAGATCCTTCGGCGCGGAAGGAAACCAGAATGTTATTGGGCTTTTTGCAGACGGCTGTGGACCAATGAAAATGAGGCACTTGAAACAAATTGCTTTGCAATTATCGATAACCGTGGTAACGATAAATAAGTTTGTTTGCCAGTCGCCGTTACTTTTTAAAATTATTTAATATGTGTGCTCGTTTGTCTTGTATTTTATTTGTTTATAAGGTGTGAGCCACAGAATTTTATTTCTGAGTTGGCCATGCCTGAGAGAGAGCCACAAAATTTTGTTTCAGAGTTGGCTGTGAGATAAATGAGGTATGCTGCATATTATTATTAGTTCAATTGAATTCGATTTAAGAAAAATGAATTAAACTCGGACATGACTACTATGTTTCTCTCTCTCTCAGGCATGGCCAACTCTGAAACAAAATTTTGTGGCTCACACCTTATAATCTGCTAATATCGTGCAGTCTTTTCAAGTGTTCTCTTTTTAAATTCATCGAGAAATGTTAACGTTTACAAATGATGAACAAACGGACCAAAAGGAAAATATGCGTATATACTATTCAGTGCTCATTGTGGTAATTGATGTATTGATTGTGTCGTGGTCATTCTAATTCCTACGAATATCTCTATTACGATATTTATTTTCACAACCGTTCAAATATTTGAGGTTATGTTTAGATCAACAAAAACATACATGCACAAGCGTTGTGTTGCCGAACGAATTTACCAAAAGGAAAATATGAATATATACTTTTCAGTACTCACTGTGGTAATTTATGTATTGGTCCTGTCGTGGTCATTTTAATTTCTATTGCGGCATTTACGTATAAAACCATTAAAAAAATGGAGGTTATGTTCGGATTATCACAAATATACATGTGCAAGAGTTGTATCGGTTGAGTATTAGCGCCACCCGTGACCGGTAGCGCAACATCCGTTATTAATTAAATTGATAATAATAATAATAAACTTTATTTAGCACTGCTGCTATAAAATACAATTGTTATAATATTTTGATAAATTAATTATTATGCATAAAAATATAACATGGTATTAATATAATATATTTTACTTAAGCTATAAAAATATGTAAATAATATTAAACCTATAACTATTCACTACTGATATACTCCATCTACTCACTTTATCAAATTGTAATATTTCAAATTAAACATTTTCAAAAATTAATAAATAGATTCGTCATAGTTACCACAACGGCCACGAGAGGCGCGCTAATATGTCAACGAAAAATTACATTCACTTTTCCATCTATCAATATTCTAATCTGATTAATACAGTGAGATTAAAAAGTCGAAAATAGGTGGCAGCACATTTTTTGAAAATCCCCATAAAAAATCAAGTAAAATTGTATTGGACAGAAAAATAATAAAAACAGCGAAACTAAGGTCCGTATTTATTTAAAAAAATATTACAAAATGCTCTATATTTAATTTTTAAGCTTTGCAGTAAACTGAATTACCGACAGTTGCTCGTCCTTAATTTTCATTCATTCAGCAAATTACTGGAAAGTCGTTAAGTTTCCCCTATACATTTTATTTTATCTTAAGTTAGTAGACAAGAAATCCGTCAACGTCGCAAATTTTGGCCTGAAGTTGTTGCGTTCATTAGTATCATAAACTGGAAGATTACTATTTCCTCAGCTTTTTTACAAATCATTCGATTCAGAATTAAATATATTATCGCTTTGTGTATAATTAATTAATTATATGTTTACACTTTGGTTATTTGAGTATAAAGTGTTTTCGCGCTTACCGCAATAATAACTTGGCGGTTCAGCCATCGTCCGGTAGATGGCGCGGAGACGACGGAAATACGAACGGATTTTTAAAAGCATTCAAATGGTAATTCTGAGGGATGATTATGATCATTGAAACGTTAAATCACCGCCAAACTTATAATTCTTTAATATTGAGTATAAAGTGTTTTCGCGCAAACCGCAATAATAACATGGCAGTTCATCCATCGTCCGGTAGATGGCGCGGAAGCGGCAGAAATACGAACAAATTTTTAAAAGCATTCAGATGGTAATTCTGAGGGATGTTTATGATAGTTGAAACGTTAAATCACCTCCAAACTTACAATTGTTTAATATTGAGTATAAGGTGTTTTCGCGCTAACCGCAATAACAACTTGGCAGTTCATCCATCGCACGGTAGATGGCGGGGAAACGGCGGAAATACGAACGAGTTTTTAAAAGCTTTCAAATGGTAAATCTGAGAAATGATTATGATAATTGAAACGTTAAATTACCGCCAAACTTACAATTCTTTAATATTGAGTATAAAGTGTTTTCGCGCTAACCGCAATAACTTGGTAGTTCAGCCATCGTCCGGTAGACGGCGCTGAGACGGCAGAAATACGAACGAATTTTTAAAAGCATTCAAATGGTAATTCTAAGGAATGATTATTATCATTGAAACGTTAAATCTCCGCCAAACTTACAATTCTATAATATTGAGTATAAAGTGTTTTCGCGCTAACCGCATTAATAACTTGGCAGTTCAGCCATCGTCCGGTAGATGGCGCGGAGACGACGGAAATACGAACGGATTTTTAAAAGCATTCAAATGGTAATTCTTAGGGATGAATATGATAATTGTAACGTTAAATCACCGCTAAACTTATAATTCCTTAATATTTTTTATAAATGAACGTGCTGTAAAAATTCCGTAAAAATAAATTACTGTTGAATTCTTTTAATGATTCAAACGGTTATTTAGAGAGGAATTAATGGCTTCGACCACATTAGAGACACAATCTAAATAAACTAGTTTGATTTTAATAAACCATTAACGGCGCTAATTCCGAAACATCAAGTTAGGTTTGTTAAAGTTGAGAAATTTATGTTTTAATTTTTTTCGTACCAAGAGCTTTCATTAATACATAAAATTAGCTCAGTTAGTTATTGATAATGGGTACTTAATACTCGAAATGTACAGCGTTAAAAATAAATTGTGAAAAGAGGAATATAACCAGCGGCGGCTCGTGGATGTTCGGCGGTGAAGCAACGGAAGAAAATTTGACCGAAAAAGCAACGGAATATTTGCTTCCTCTATAACAATAAGTAGTGCAGCACGAGCGGCATCTTTGTATTTGCCTCACCTACGGAAATCCATGAGCCGCCGCTGAATATAACTAGTGTTTTTTATATCTAATTATACCAAATCACTGAATATAGCTGTGTTTTATTAGAAAATAAAATTATATTGGCTGTCTGGAATCCTCCTATGTAGTGCCGTGTACATTTTGTTAATTGTTTTAAAAATACTTTTGCGCGTTTTATCTGCCAATTTTGTATGTTTTAAACATTAGCAGTTATTTTCAGAACCGATCATCAATATTAATAACATATTTAAGATTCGTTCAAGCTTTTTTATTAAAACTGCAGCGTTCGCCATCCCAAAATTTCCCGTCCTTACCGACGCCACTGAACTCGTTTTCGACCCGTCGAAAAATTTTTGCTACATAACCTCGTCTGCCAAAATAATTTCCATCTTCCATCTTTACAGTAAACACAAATCCAACTAACCCAAGTTTTAAGCAAACCACAGCAGGTGTTAATTCTACGTGACGATGGAAAAGTCCGAGATGGACGATATAGGCCACCCTTACCTGACCGAACAGAGCTACATAGTCCAGGGCGAGGACATGGACGGTGAGTTGTTGTCACTTTCGCGAAGGGACGGACCGCTATCATTCCATTCCAGATCCCTATCTGGACGACCAGGACCCCCTGACGGCCGAGAACACGGACGACTCCAACCACGACGGCGGCGACAAAATGGGGGCCCCCCTGAGGGAGCAGGATCGCTTCCTGCCCATCGCAAACGTGGCGAAAATCATGAAGCGGGCGATACCGGAAACTGGAAAAGTAAGCCCTGCCGTGTTTCTCGATTGTTTTAAAGTTTTTCCAACTGCTCTCGCTTTATAATTATTATAATAGTAGATTATATATCGAGGAAGAGAAATTATTGATTTTTACCGAGGTCCAAATTTGTATCCCCGAGGGCGCAAGCCTGAGAAATACAACGCACCAAGGGAAAAATAGCATTATCTCCCGAGGTATTTATACTACTTTGTTTACAAGCGGAATATTTTGAGAGTAAAATTTTTGTTTAACACGTTCGCTGCCGCCGCAATTGGGATTGCATTTACGCAAGTGTAAAGTCGGACGCGCTAGCGCGTCGGCGGCAGGGAACGTGTTAACTGTCACGGCTGACAGATTTTTTTTCTCGGTTCTAAAAGCTAACCTAAGAATATAATTTTTTTCTCGGCTGTAAAACTTATCCTAGAAAAAATATTTTTTTCTAGGTTCTAAAACCTAACCTAGAAAAAAAAAGCTGTCCACCGTGACACTTATAACAAATAATTAAACCTTGTAATCGTTTCTGTCTCTACGAGATTCCATTATTTATTTAAACTGTTACGGATGACGGAATGTTTTTCTCGATTCTAAAACTTAACCTGGAAAAGTAATATTTTTCTAGGTTCTAAAACCTAACCTAGAAAAAAAATCTGTCAGCCGTGACACCTAAAATAAATAATGAAATGTTGTAATCATTTCTGTCTCTACGAGATTCCATTATTTATTTTAACTGTTACGGCTGACAGAATTTTTTTCTCGGTTCTAAAACCTAACCTGGAAAAATTATTTATCCAAGGTTCTAAAACCTAACCTACAAAAAAAACCGCTGTCAACCATGACAGCTAAAATAAATTTCTGTCATAATTTCGACTTTGACAGAATGTTTTTCTCGATTCTAAAACTTAACCTGGAAAAATAATATTTTTCCAGCTTCTAAAACCTAACCCAGAAAAAAAAGCTGGCAGCCGTGACACCTAAAATAAATAATGAAACCTTGTAATCATTTCTGTCTCTACGAGAACCCGTTATTTATTTTAACTGTCATGGCTGACAGAATTTTTTTCTCGGCTCCAAATTCTAACCTAGAAAAATTATTTTTTCAAGGTTCTAAAACCTAACCTAGAAAAAATAACCGCTGTCAACCATGACAGTTAAAATAAATTTCTGTCATAATTTCGACTTTGACAGAATGTTTTTCTTGATTCTAAAACTCAACCTGGAAAAATAATATTTTTCTAGGTCTTTAAAACCTAACCTTATTTTCTCGGCTCTAAAACCTAACCTTAAAAAATAATTTTTTTTAGGTTCTAAAACCTAACCTAGAAAAAACACTGTCAGCCGTGGCACTTAAAATAAATAATGAAACCTCGTAATCATTTCTGTCTCTACGAGGTTCCATTATTTATTTTAACTGTCACGGCTGACAGAATTTTTTTCTCGGTTGTAAAACCTAACCTGGAAAAATAATTTTTTTCTGGGCTCTAAAACCTAACCTAGAAAAATATTTTTTTTTCTCGGCTTTAAAACCTAACCTAGAAAAATATTTTTTTTCAAGATTCTGAAATCTAACCTAGAAAAATAATTTTTTTTAAGATTCTAACACCTAACCTAGAAAAAAACCGTCAGCCGTGACACTTTAAATAAATAATGGAACCTCGTAATCATTTCTGTCTCTACGAGATTCCATTATTTATTTCAACTGTCACGGCTGACAGAATTTTTTTCTCGGTTCCAAAACCTAACCTGGAAAAAAAATCTGGGCTCTAAAACCTAACCTAGAAAAATATTTTTTTTCAAGATTCTGAAACCTAACCTTGAAAAATAATGTTTTTCAAGATTCTAAAACCTAACCTAGAAAAAAAAACTGTCAGCCGTGACACTTTAAATAAATAATGGAACCTTGTAATCATTTCTGTCTGTACAAGGTTCCATTATTTATTTCAACTGTCACGGCTGACAGAATTTTTTCTCGGTTCTAAAACCTAACCTGGAAAAATAACTTTTTTTTGGGCTCTAAAACCTAACCTAGAAAAATATTTTTTCTCGGCTCTAAAACCTAACCTAGAAAAATAATTTTTTTCAAGATTCTAAAATCTAACCTAGAAAAAAAAACCGTCAGCCGTGACACTTTAAATAAATAATGAAACTTTGTAATAATTTCTGTCTCTACGAGATTCCATTATTTATTTTAACTGTCACGGCTGACAGATTTTTTTCTCGGTTTTGAAACCTAAACTGGAAAAATAATTTTTTCTGGGCTCTAAAACGTAACCTAGAAAAATATTTTTTTTTCGAGATTCTGAGACCTAACCTAGAAAAATATTTTTTTTCAAGATTCTGAAACCTAACCTAGAAAAATATATTTTTTTTAAGATTCTAAAACCTAACCTAGAAAAAAAAAACCGTCAGCCGTGACACTTTAAATAAATAATGAAACCTCTTAATAATTTCTGTCTCTACGTGATTCCATTATTTATTTTAACTGTCACGGCTAACTGGAAAAAAAAATCTGGGCTCTAAAACCTAACCTAGAAAGATTCTGAAACCTAACCTAGAAAAGTAATTTTTTTCAAGATTCTATAACCTAACTTAGAAAAAAAACGTCAGCCGTCACACTTTAAATAAATAATGGAACCTCGTAATCATTTCTGTCTGTACGAGGTTCCATTATTTATTTCAACTGTCACGGCTGACAGAATTTTTTCTCGGTTCTAAAATCTAACCTACGAAAGTAATTTTTTTCTCGGCTGTAAAACCTAACCTAGAAAAATAATTTTTTTCTCGGCTCACTAACCTAGAAAAATAATATTTTTCTAGGTTCTAAAACCTAACCTAGAAAAAAAAAACTGTCAGATGTGGCACTTTAAATAAATAATGGAACCTTGTAATCATTTCTGTCTTTACGAGATTCCATTATTTATTTTAACTGTCATGGCTGACAGATTTTTTTTCGGTTCTAAAAGTTAACTTACAAAAAAAATATGTTTTTCTCGGCTCTAAAACCTAACCTAGAAAAATTATCTTTTCAAGGTTGTAAAACCTAACCTAGAAAAAAAGAGCTGTCAGCTGTGACAGTCAAAATAAATAATGGAACCTCGTAGGGAGAGAAAGTATTGTTATTTCTCTCATGATTTCGACTTTCACTCTCGTTTGTGAAAAAATTTAGCACTTTGCAATATGAATTACACGTATGAAATTATTTAGATCGCAAAGGACGCCAGGGAATGCGTCCAGGAGTGCGTCTCCGAGTTCATAAGCTTCATAACGAGCGAGGCCAGCGACCGGTGCCACACGGAGAAGCGGAAGACGATCAACGGCGAGGACATACTGTACGCGATGGGCCAGCTCGGCTTCGACAATTACGTGGAACCGCTGAAGATTTACCTGCAGAAATACAGAGACGTAAGTCTTTAATTACTTAAGCCCCTCGTCGTTTTTCCACCCTGTAAAAGCGTTTCTCTCAAAATATAATTGTCGAAATTGCCATCGATATATTATCTGTCATTGCAGCCTCTTCAACCTCAGCGATGTTTCATTTTGATGACCTTGAAAGTGTAAATCTTAATATCATCGCAGCAGATGAAATGATGTTGATTTAAGGTTAATACTTTGATGGAAAGAATGCGTTTCTCACGAAAACAAACTGAAAAAATTTAAATCTGGCATTGCAGCCTCTTCAAACTTCGTAAATCTCTTCAGCGATGTTTCATTTTGATGACCTTGAAGGTGTAAATCTTTAATATCTTCGTGGCAGATGAAATGACGTTGATTTAAGGTTAACACTTTGATGGAAATAATGCATTTCTCACAAAAACAAACTGAAAAAATTTAAATGTGCCGTTGCAATCTCTTCAAACTTCCTAAATCTCTTTAGTGATGTTTAATTTTGATGACCTTGAAAGTATTTTTAATGAACTGATGTTGATTTAAAGTTAACACTTTTCAGGTAGAAACGCCAAAGTGGCGGAATCTGTTGGCTGAATGCTGTACTGAACCAACACCGGGTGGCTTTAACACCGACAAGATATGGACATTGCCAGCGGCGGCAAATATAACCCACTTTGGCGTTTCTACCTTTAACGGTGTTTGGAATACTTATATACAAATAGTAATCTCCGTTTCCCCAACAGCATAATTACACTGATGAGACCTGAAAGGTCGAAACCTGTCTGTAGGTGTTCTGATGGGGGAACAATATTTAATGTTCACATTAACACTTTTCGTTTTTCCACCCTGTAAAATTGTGAAACATCGCAGTTTAATCGCTCTACACAGAGATCTTGTTTCTCGTCATTTTTCCACCCTGTAAAATTGCTAGACGGCCCCGGTTAATCCATCCCCGATTACTTTACACACAAATAAGCTTCGGCCTCGGTTAATCCCGAGATGTATCTCGCTGCTCTCTGATTTCAGGCGTCCAAGAGCGACAAAAACCTGCAGACGCACATGGCGTTCGACGACGGGGACGACACGTTCAGTAAGTTGCAGATTTATATAAACCAACAGTAGAGAAAAGAGAGAGACGCGGAAGCATGCAAAAAAAAATATACCAAAAATTAAGTTCTTCCAAATGATTGTTTGAGAGATGAGAGAGAGGCGGGGGGATGGGGTGCAGGCGAATAAACCGTGGTGTGTGTTTTAGACCCTTCTATGTCTGCGAATCTAATGACGGCGGAAAACGGCGCCCAGGAGACCGTCATCTACACGTATCAGGACAGCAATCTGCATCAGTTTCAGCTCGCTTAATCGCCGGCCGTGCGATTTTAAAAAGTTAACCGGTGCGGAGGCGTAAACATTGTATTATTTTATTCGGACAAAATGGGATTGGTTGATTGTATTTTTTTAGCATCAAATTGCTATGTATAAAAAAAAACTTTGGGCTGCAGAAATCTTTAAGGTTATCCGTTTGATTCAAGGCTTCACTCGATTGTTCACGTTTAACCTCTTCAGGGACAGAAACACGTTTGTGTACTTTTTAAAAAACGACGAACATATTTTAAACAAATTTGATTTAGCTCAATACCGCCATCTCATGTCAAGCTCTGAAAGCTGCTACAGTTGCACATTTCCATGCAAATACCTCCTATCGGGTTCTACTGGCGAGATATCAATTGTTTCTTAACCCTTTAACTGCGGCTGTCGTCAATAAGCGACTCGGGTAAACTTTACCGTAACTACGGCTGTCGTCAATAAGCGATTCACATATTTTTTGCCGTGAATCGCTTATTGACGACCACTAGTAACATGATACGTTGGTTCAAATTGAATAAAATTTATCAAATTTTCAGTCTTTGTTTTTTTTGCGTTCAGGCAGCCAGTTTCTTGAAAACTTTTTAGTAGCTAAAGGGTTAAAGGATTCTAAACTTCAAAATGAATTTGTCCCTGAAGAGGTTAAAAAAAAATGCGAAAACAATTGCCAGACTTCAAACTTTCCAAATTTTATTGGAAATACCGTGAGATCTCACAGTATATTTGATTGATTAATGTTATTTAAAAAGTTGCAGTTTCACTTATCATTATATATAGCCAGTAATATTTAATTTAACAATCCCCAGTGTTTAATTTTTCTTTTACCTGTAATTTCTAGTATTAGCTGATGATTGTATTTATTAACCGTTAGAAGTGTTTATTCGTGTGTACTTTACTCTCGCGTTAGGGTTAAACGATAATTTTGTATGTACATTGTGAGAAAATAGACGAGGGTGTGTGGTTTTCTTTTAAATAAATTTATTTTGTGGAAACCAATCTAAACGATTACGCGGCGGTCTTGCGCGGGGCGGGCTTGCCCCCCTCGCGGAACCCGTTGCGGAAACGCCTGCGCACGATCTTCAGGTGGCGGAGACGGCCGGTCCCGGTGGTCTTCCTCCTCTTCGCCTTGATCGACCAGTTGTCTAAACATAAAAGTAATCCTGTATAAATACTATCGACTACAAGAAGCTACAATCAATCGAGATTAATTAATTGCAAATAAATATTAATTAACAATGAATGAAAGTGACAAAATAATTAATATCTGCGAAGGGCGTCCAAGATTTTTACTTGTTTTTAAGAATAATTATGCAAAATGTAAAAATTATTACAGCAGTAGGCAATTTGAAGAATTGTCAGTTTTTATTTTTATATACAGGGCGCCCCAGAAAGAAGTGTTAACCCTTTCAGCCCTGGATTTTAACCCTTTAACTGCGGCTGTCGTCAATAAGCGATTCACATATTTTTTGCCGTGAATCGCTTATTGACGACCACTAGTAACATGATATGTGTGTACGCTCACTTCTATATCTTTTGGCTCTTTTTTTACATTTCGTAGACTTTGTATATTTATTTACATTATATCTCGAGCGCCTTATTTATGGCCACTTTTCGACCTGATTTAGCGTTTGTTGTTCTAACTAAATAATTGCTGCCCTGCACATGTTTATTTCAAGATAATTATTGAATTTTGGAAAATTTATATTATGTCCTTTTTACTTTGAGTTGAAACTTGAAATGTAGTCAGTTCGTTGTGTGCGCCCGAACAGTGCAAATCGTAAAAGAAGACTTAGAAATATTGATTTTTTTTTCACGTTGGTTCAAATGTTCAGTCTTTGTTTTTTGCGTTCAGGCAGCCAGTTTTTTTAAAACTTTTTAGTAGCTAAAGTAAAGGGTTAAAATTTGAAAAAAAAATTTTTTGTTAATTATTATTGATGGGGAGCTTCTTAAGACCATAAATACCAAATTTGAACTTATTTCATTAATTAGTATAGGAATTAATTAGTGAGGCATTGTCGAAGTGACATCTAGTGATAAACAGCAAAAATATGGATTGTCATAGTAAGTAGAGACCTGTAAATGTTGCGGTGCCAATTGCCACCACCAGGGCCGAAAGGGTTAACCTTTTTTCATGATCTTTAACAGATGTCACTTACTTAACATTTAAAACGAGTAATTGTAAATTTTACAACGTGTGCATTTCAGCGGAATCTTGATAATTTTTGCAACACCAGAAACGTGTGCGAGGATTTGTAGGTGTTGGACTTTGCATTGAATACCGAGGCAACCAATTCAAAAACTTACTATACTATTATTTGGCGTTCACGTCATCGAAATAATAATCATAATAATGACAACACAATTTTACAAGGTCGCCAGCTCTCCTGTATATTTAAAAATGGCTGCAATCAGCTGTTGTGTCAATTTGAAATCTTTCAATGCGAATATCTCTGAACATAAACGAAAAAAAAAAAACAAGTTAAACGTCAAAAATGTTTGGTTACGCACAAATGTATGAGCATGGTTAGTGAAAAAGATTTGGCATCGTCGCCAATAAAAAATCACGACTGCCAACATAACATAATTTTCGAAAATTGTGTGCCAGGTCAATACGCCGATTACTTATTTTGTATTTGACGGTACCTAATAATGAATAGGAAAGTAGCAGTAGCTGTAGTTGTAACAGCAGTGACAATAACTGTGTTTCATTGGATGAAGTCACTTTAATGTCAATAGTTCGAGGTTATGTTACTCATGTGAAGTTGGCAATGTTTACAATTAGATGATGTCATAGGTGATCTGTTGCGCTTGTGGAATACAGCTTTGGTACTCCGTGTAAAAGTTCTAAATAAACATTGTTTATGCTGGAGGCTTCTACTTCGTTATACATTTTAAATATTATAATAAAACACTTTTAACTTTGTTTTGTATAACTTGTATATATAAGTTTAACTTTGTTTTGTATAACTTATATATATAAGTTATACAAAACAAAGTTAAAAGTGTTTTATTATAATTTCTAAATAAACAATGCATTTATTCACAACTGAGGAATATACGGATATTGTGTATTGTAAGTTAAATTTTTATTGTTAATTGTTAAAAAAAAATTATTGTCATGGCAACTGTCATTTTTATTTATCAGCCTAGTTGTGATTGAAGCCGGTCGACTGGAAAAATTATGATTCTTAAATGCTTGTAACTTTTAAACAAAAACGAATCGGACCCCTATTCATTAACAAAAAAAAATTTAGAATTATGAGAGCCATCATCTGGCAAAGTCTGTCATAGAGCTCGTAGAACACCTTGTATATAAAAATCACACAGCGTTAACAGCAAGTTATAAAATATTTAAAAAAAATGTAGGACTAATCTGACGGGAAGCGAAAAATAACCTTAAAATTATACCTAGAATATCGTCAACGCCATCTGTCATTTTTTATTTAAATAAGTACGTTTAATGATTATTGACATTTGACGGGAAGCGAAAAATAACCTTAAAATTACATCTAGAATATCGGCAACGCCATCTGTCATTTTTTATTTAAATAAGTACGTTCAATGATTATTTATTGACATTTGACAGGAAGCGAAAAATAACCTTAAAATTATATCTAGAATATCGTCAACGCCATCGGTCATTTTTTATTTAAATAAGTATGTTTAATGATTATTTATTGACATTTGACGAGAAGCGAAAAATAACCTTAAAATTATATCTAGAATATCGTCAACGCCATCTTTCATTTTTTATTTAAATAAGTACGTTCAATGATTATTTATCGACATTTGACAGGAAGCGAAAAATAACCTTAAAATTATGTCTAGAATATCATCAACGCCATCTGTCATTTTTTATTCCAATAAGTACGTTCCGTGATTATTCATTGACATTTGACAGGAAGCGAAAAATTACCCTAAAATTATATCTGGAATATCGTCAGCATTTCATTTCTTTAATTCCAATAAGTACATTTGACGATTATCCGTTGACATTTGACAGGAAGCAAAATTAACCTCTTTACTTTCCTTTAATTTAAATCCCGGGTAAATACGGGTTAAAAATACATAACATTGTAATTATACGCTTGTTATATAATAATAATAGTCGGACGGAAAAAACTTTTACATAAACTGTATGGTCCAGCACGCGCAGAAGAAGCTCGAACAAAATTTGTTTTAAACGCACCGAGAATTAACGGCGATAAAATGTTACTTACAAGAACGCATCTTGGCGGCCGGATATCCGCACTGGGCGCACCTGGACTTCTGGATGTGGTACGAGGACCTGCCGCACCTGCGACACAGGGTGTGTGTCTTATTGCGGCGTTTACCAAAGCTCGAAGTACCCTTCGTCTGAAAACGGAAAACATCGGTTATTGCAACACGCACAAAAATGAACGCATTTCACTTTAGGTTTTCAAGGTCACACGGGGATGAATTATTAGGTTATATAGATTTCCTACGGTTCCGACTTGTGCAAGATGAATTCTGTGGATTAGTTCGTATCACTACATAACCTCACTTACTTGTAACAATGTGAATCGGCTACAAAACTAATCGTATACAAGTCAGAAGCATGGAAGGTCACGGGGGATTTCACACGTAAATTATTAGATTATACAGATTTTCTACGGTTCGGACTTGTGCAAGATGAATTCTGCGGTCGGTTCCTGTCACTACATAACCTCACTTACTTGTAACAATATGAATCGGCGTCAAAACTCATCGTACACAAGTCAGAACCGTGGAAGGTCACAGGGGATTTCACAAATAAATTATTAGATTATATAGATTTTCCATGGTTCGGACTTCTGCAAGATGAATTCTGCGGTCGGTTCTTGTCACTACATAACCTCACTTACTTGTAACAACATGAATCGGCTACAAAACTCATCGTGCACAAGTCGGAACCATGGAAAATGCGAAATAACCAAGATCCGATAAAACGGATGCTATCCTCTGATAGGTTAACACGTTGAGCGCCACCATGGTATCAGAAAATCTCGTCTCAAAAACCCAAATTTTTTTTTTGTCTTTTTTGAAACGTGTATGTGTGACATACATTCACGAAATTTCGGTGACATCTATACGATACCACAGCACAAAATAAAATAGTTTGCAGTGTGGTACTCCATGTATACCACGACACCCCAGGAACAAAACATGCATGCCACGCGCACAATACCACGCGGCACTTAACGTGTTAATGTAATGTTAATTTTCCTGTGAATTACGCTAATTAGATAGAGCACGAACGTTTTCACCTAGCAATTATTAATGTAATACAATTTGGCAACTATGTATTAGTAATTTCGAATAAGACGAAAGTAGATTTATGTAATGCAACAAGTGAGGTTGTCTCAAATTTATTTAATTATCAATTTAGTGTAAAGTGATCTCCGTAAATAACGAACATAACCTGACCTGGGGCGAGGGTGTGCAGTGAGCTTAATCTCATGCAAGACGGTGGCTGATTCACCTCAAATCAAGTTACAGAAAAGTGTAACACAAATGTACCGCCCGTATGCGTGGGCCAGGTTAACACGTTCGCTGCCGCCGCAATTGGGACTGCATTTACACAAATATAATGTCGGACGCACTGGTGCGTCAGTGGCAGCGAACGTGTTAAAATGTTCTTTCTGTACATGTGTGTAATTTCACGATAGTACACTTTTATCCGAGGGAGGCCCTGTCCGCAGCAGCTTGGATACTGTACGACACTTTCACATTACTATTTTTAAAAAGACTGCGGCTGGATATACAGAACGAGCACTGTACGTATCAACACCTGCATTAACGTACTTCAAACTTGTTATTATTGTGAACGTGAATATTAAACGGAAATTAAAGTTTACGTAAAAGGCTATTTGTAATATTTTTATGATATAAGGCTTTACCATGTCCGCACACGATTTTAATCGTTATTATTGTAAACGTGAATATTAAATGCAAATGAAAGTTTACGTAAAAGGCTATTTGTAATTTTTTTTTATGATAAAAGGCTTTACCATGTCCGCACACGATTTTAATCCAAAAACACAGATTTACGTCGAGGCACAACAACTAACATAACCTCACTTAATAAATTTTCACCGTCCAGGGTTCGATCCGGAAAATATCGGCGTGAATGCACCCCGGAAATAACCGGTAAGATTCGGCGGTGGAAATTGGGGTGATTTTATGGCGGATGGTGTCGATTTGTATGGATTATTGTAAAGGAGAGTGGTAAACCTACCATGTCTGCTGGTTTTAAAACCGAAGAAGAAAAATGGTCGTGCTCTCGGCGGCGTTGTCAGTACTGAAAGGAACCTGCGTTACCGACCGGGCGCAATACCAACTGTAAATAAATATATGATTGATGATTAATTAATTTCTCACTTAACCCGTGGTGAAACTTAATTATATAATTTGATTAATTAAAACACTTGGTTTTGTTTCACTGCTTTTATTTGTCGCTCCGACTAGCTCTTCTCAAGGAGATATGTACAAAATTAACAGGGACTGGTATTTATACAGGAATTATTACATTTAAAATCAGGTAATAAGGGCCGTCGAAATGGGGAAGTTCCAGATCTCTTCGATGTTATTTATCGATGTGTTTTTTTCACGTTTTATTGCCTTGTTAATTTCGAGGCCCTCTCGCAGATTCAAATCCCGTCCCTTATTATCGGAAATTGTTGTCACTAAAAAAATGGTTACATTCAATACAATGTTGTGACAGACCTGTAGAAATTATTATTATTATTATAAATAAATAATTTTGCAATGAATAAAATGTAAAATTTAAAATTGAAATATAAAATAGTACAACTCTGCTTATTACGACGACGTGCATTTCGTGCCCTAAATTTAGTATTTCATGTTTCTTTTCTTGGTTTACATTTTATTCTGTAGAATGAGTTCGTGTTGAAATATTGTCTGGGTTGGTAATGTTACTGATTACTGTATTAAATAGTTTTAATAATTTCTTTAAATTTTAACTTATTTTGTAAACACTGTGATTTATATTTATTTCTATAATTGCTGTTGGTTAAAAATTCAATTAAATTAAGATCGTAATGACCGTCGCGCCCGCTCCACCTACCGGAAATCACCCGAACTAAAGTACTCAGCAGTTCTGTCGTCGTCCGCTAGGTAGCGGTAATTACGAACTTAATTTGATTGAATTTAAAACTCGCAAAAATTATAGAAATGAAAATAAATCGCAGTGTAAGAATGATGTTTGTAATAAAATATTTGTTAACACTGTTCGTGCATTGTGATTGAGATTCGTTCCTATAATTTTAACGTTTTGATGTAATGCAATATTTATTATTTCCCGATTTTTCCAAGCACGTTTAACGGAACGGATTTAAAAATTACAAGTTTTTTAGCATTTAAACATTTTAATTGCGTGACGAATTGTGAGTTAAAAATTACATTAAATCAAGTTCATAATTACCTCCGCGCTAGCGTCACCTACCGGACACACGCTGAACTACCCAGGACTTAGAAGTTCAGTCGTCGTCCGCTAGGTGACGGTATCAGCAAAATTAATTTAATTGTATTTTAAACTCGCAAAAATTATAGAAATGAAAATAAATCACAGTGTAAGAATGATGTTTATAACAAAATGTTTGTAAACACTCTTCGTGCACTGTGATTGAACTTCGTTTTTATAATTTTAACGTTTTGACGTAATGTTATATTAATTATTTCCCGATTTTTCCAAGCACGTTTAACCAAACGGATTTAAAGATTACAAGTTTTTCAGCATTTACACATTTTAATTGTGTGACGAATTGTGAGTTAAAAATTACATTAAATCAAGTTCATAATTACCTCCACGCTAGCGTCACCTACCGGACATGGGCTGAACTACCAAGGACTCAGCAGTTCAGTCGTCGTCCGCTAGGTGGCGATAATTACAAACTTAATTTGATTGAATTTAAAACTCGCAAAAATTATAAAAATAAAAATAAATCATAGTGTAAGAATGATGTTTGTAATAAAATATTTCGTGCACTGTGATTGAACTTAATTTCTACAATTTTAACGTTTTGACGTAATGTAATATTTATTATTTCCCGATTTTTCCAAGCAAGTTTAACAAAACGGATTTGAAGATTACAAGTTTTTCAACATTTAAACATTTTAATTGTGTGACGAATTGTGAGTTAAAAATTACATTAAATAAAGTTCATAATTACCTCCGCGCTAGCGTCACCTACCGGACATCCGGTGAACTACCAAGGACTTAGCTGTTCAGTCATCGTCCGCTAGGTGACGGTAATTACAAAATTAATTTAATTGAATTTTAAACTCGCAAAAATTATAGAAATAAAAATAAATCATAGTGTAAGAATGATGTTTGTAATAAAATATTTCGTGCACAGTGATTGAACTTAATTTCTACAATTTTAACGTTTTGACGTAATGTAATATTTATTATTTCCCGATTTTTCCAAGCAAGTTTAACAAAACGGATTTGAAGATTACAAGTTTTTCAGCATTTTAACATTTTAATTGTGTGACGAATGGTGAGTTAAAAATTACATCAAATCAAGTTCATAATTACCTCCGCGCTAGCGTCACCTACCGGACGTACGCTGAACTACCAAGGACTTAGCAGTTCGGTCGTCGTCCGCTAG
Organism: Ocypus olens; assembly: GCA_910593695.2. NCBI lineage: Eukaryota > Metazoa > Arthropoda > Insecta > Coleoptera > Staphylinidae > Ocypus > Ocypus olens. The sequence goes on along the minus strand of OU343055.1, from coordinate 884,035 downwards.
GTGACGGTAAATACAAAATTAATTTAATTGGATTTTAAACTCGCAAAAATCATAAAAATGAAAATAAATCACAGTGTAAGAATGATGTTTGTAATAAAATGTTTGTAAACACTGTTCGTGCACTGTGATTGAAATTAGTTTCTATAATTTTAACGTTTTGACGTAATGTAATATTTATTATTTTCCGATTGTTCTAAGCACGTTTAACGAAACAGATTTAAAGATTACAAGTATTTTAGCATTTTAACATTTAAATTGTTTGACGAATTGTGAGTTAAAAATTACATTAAATCAAGTTCATAATTACCCCTGCGCTAGCGTCACCTACCGGAAATACGCGGAACTACCACGGACTTAGCAGTTCAGTCGTCGTCCGCTAGGTGGCGGTAATTACAAAATTAATTTAATTGAATTTTAAACCCGCAAAAATTATAGAAATGAAAATAAATCACAGTGTAAGAATGATGTTTGTTATAAAATATTTGTTAACACTGTTCATGCACTGTGATTAAAATTCGTTTCTATAATTTTAACGTTTTGACGTAATGTAATATTTATTATTTCCCGATTTTTCCAAGCACGTTTAACGAAACGGATTTGAAGATCACAAGTTTTTCAGCATTTCAAATTAAGCACGACGCCTATACCGACAATTACAGTTCCCTGTAACTTAAAAATTTAATCAAGAACAATTTTCAATATTGTTCAATCAAATACGGATCCCAATACTTATTACTTATTAATTATTTAACTTTTGATTTTGTTAATGCCTTACTTCATGAGAAATCCTAATCTTCATATAGGTTGCCCTCTGTTATTGTATGGATGAAATAGTGAATCATTTGTAGATTTAATATTTGTTTTAATGTTTTAAGAATATTTAAAAACTAAAGAAGAATCTTATCTCAGAATGGTAGAATGAGTTTACTTGTAAATATTTAAATATTTAAATTCAAAAACAATGGTATATAGACGTCCAATATCAGGCAACCCAATATACGCGGAAGCTTTACAGTGAACGGAATTGCCGGGTAAATTTTCGTTTGCAAATAACTGAAAAACCGCAAAGTTTCCTTAGTGATTTTACACATAATTCGATTCAGAATGATATGCTTTATTATTTGATGTACAGCTCATTGCTGGATTTTTACATTTTGACGATATTTCGAGGCTTTTGGCTTAATAGTTTACACCTTGTCCGACAGATGGCACAGTAATGACCAGAATTATATAAATGTTTTGCATTTTTAAATGATTTGTTGATTTCAATCATCATTAAAACGTTTAATTATAGTTTAAATTTATTTAGTTGAAGGTGTCATTAAAATTTAAAAATAATAGATGTTGGTGTGTCAATTATGCCAGTATTGGGTTAAATAAATTATTAATAATTCCCTCATCTAAGATTTGATTTTTGAGTTTAGTTTAATCCTTTAAAATTGGTAATTTTAAGTATTAATAAATTAATTGCAGTTACCTGTATATTGGGTTGCCTGTTTTTAGGCGTTTATTTTAAACTATTGCTTCTGCAGTTTAATTATTTAAATATTTATTCTTTACAAGTAAATTCATTCTAAGATAACATTCTTCTTAAGTTTTTAAACAGGCTTTTATTATTAAACCAAATATTAAATCCAATAATGGTTTAGTAGTTTATCCCCGCGATAACAGAGGGTGCACCGGTATGGAGATTAGTATTTCTCATATTGTAATGCATTAACAAAATAAAAAGTTGAGCGACTAATTAGTAATTAGAATAGGGACCCGTATTTAATTGAAGAATATTCCCAATTGTTCTTTATTTAGTATTTAAGTTACAGTGAACTGTAAATGTCGGTAAGTGTGTCGTGCTTAATTTTCATTTGCAAATTACGGGTAAACCGCTTAATTTCCTCAGCTATTTTGTACATCATTCGATTCAGAAATTAATCGTCTATCGTTTGATGTGGGGCGCATTGCTGAATTTTAACACTCAAATTATAGGTATAAAGTTCGAGCATTTTGGCGCTGCTGTAAAAACGCACTTAGCAGTTCATCTATCGTCCGTTAGATGGCGAAAAGGCGCAGAAATTCGAATTTAATTAATTAATTCAATTTTTAAATAAATTTGAGACCTTACTTGTTGCAGAAGTATTAAATATATTAGATAAAGACGAAAATAGCCTGAATATATGTATGAATATTCAATCTGTTTGCAACTCTGCAAAATTAAGTCTTATTAGGACTACTATACTTAACATGCAAATTTCTTTTGCATCATTTAATATCCGTGCCGAGTGGCACTAGCAAGGGAAGTAGTTGTTTCAATAAGTCATTTTTTTGTAGTCTATGTAAGACCTAATTTTTCAAACACATGAACAGGTTGAATATTCATATGTTCTGGATCTTTGACTATATACTAATGGACTGCGATTCCCCCTCCATTTCCCACATGATCACTGCTCCAAAAGTTGTCCCGCCCCGGAGCCGAAAATGGAGCGTAATTTCAAAGCCGGAAAGCAAAAAAAAATATTTCTTGATGTATTCATCAGCAACGTGGAGAATGCAAATGCGAGCAAATTTCGGCAACTCGGGTCCACTCTCCTGCCTTTTATTTACAACCAAAGCATCAACCCATAATTTGCGAAGTTCCGGATTTGATGGAAATCTAATACAGAATTTTAGGTCAAAAGTCAAAAGTCAACTGACGAGTATTATAACTGCGTTGGCATATATACGTGGACGTATTGCAGCCTTTCGCATAGCAATATTTTGATATTGTGTGAATATTTAACAATATAAATGTTTATATATTCAAAGGTGTGAATAAATTGCAGGGTATCACAATATGCAATGCGAGCTCATGGAGTCATATGTCATAGACACAAAATAGCCACCAATTTAGGAACATACCGCAACCATTTAGGGTCCCGCCGCGCCACCGTTGCTTGAAGACACACATGGAGTGTCGCTAGCAGTCCAAAAGTACTTAGTGAAAGAATTATACCAAGTTCCTAATTACCGCCGCCACCTGCCGGAAATACTCCGAACTACCAAGGACCTAACAGTTCAGCAATTGACCGGTAGGTGGTGCCCGCGGGGCGGTAATTACAAACCTCATGTAATTGAAATTTTTAAAAGCTCACTACTCGACATACGCGGCTGCGATTTACACAATTCAAACGTTAAAATCCTCGCAAACTTGTAATCCTTCCATCCATTTCTATGAATAGACGCACGAATTCATGATACACGTGACGTCGAAACGTTAAAATCATGCGGTTCTAACGCGAAATCTTCTTTTACGGGCAATAATCGCCGGTGATTACGCTTTAATTACGAACGTAATTTGTAAATAACGATTCGAATCTTTCAGCCAAACAACCATTACGGTTCTACTTTCCCTGCGCTCCGTCGGAATAATTAGAGGCGCGCGCGATTTATTTGCGGTCGGTCGCGAGGCGAAAATTCTCACATACACACACACGCACACACACACACAATGATTTTCCGATGGTGGATTTTGGATGAACGAGTTTTCTAAAAATACGAACCGCTCCACGGCGTCTCTCGGGCATAAACATGTAACATAGTCGAGTCAAAATGGGCTGAATAAAGCGCGGAGCCGCTCCCCGTACAAACGCGAAAAAAAAGGAAGAAAGAAACGCGCGCCAACCCCTCGCTAATCCCGGCCAATAAAGATAAGGCGAATAATAATTAATAATAATATTCGTGTGCGTCGTGTGCGCGTAAAACGTGTCCGAGTGAAAATCATGCTGATCGCGTTATCCCCATTGATATTAAAAATAAATCGCGGTGTGTTATGTGCCTGTTGTTGATTATAAATAGTTCGACGAGATGATTTTCGCGGGGGCTTCCCACCACAAGAAGAGGAGCAGCAGCAGCAACAGCAACGGCCACAGGAAGGCCGAAAAAGGCGGCAGGTCCAGCGTCGTCGAAGTAAGTTTACACTTCTGATTCATTCATTCATTAGAGCGTGCGTGCTGAAAAAAAAAAACAACAACGAAAACACGCAATCACTGCCCACTGAGATAATTTAGAAGTGTAATTTTAGATTCACCCAAACTGTACACAATTTTTAAAAGTACAAAAAACACCTTTTTTTATTCCTCGTCACTTATTATTTAATTTATTTACTGAAAAAACCACTAGTTCGATTCAGGATTTTTATACATCACCGTAAAGTTCTCTTCAAGACACTTCAGAAAATGTACTTTCGCAATAAAAAATGTAAATTTGAAGCCTGTGATGTGTCAGCAAAGAAAACGCGAAAATGGAAAAAATCAACTTTCTTAAAAATCATCGTAGACCTTTATGTAATACCATTTTTGCACCAAAAGAACGAGATAAAACGATTGGCGTTAAAAAATTTCATCCGAAGAAAATTGCAAAAAAGTTAGCCAGTCACCATGAGATTTTTTGAAAAAAGTCGATTTTTTCAAACTTTGAACGGCTGTAGCGTCCGAACGAAGAATCCAATTTGAACGCGGATTGCAAATCTATGTTCCTCGTGTGTCAATTAGTCGGATCTGATTAAAATTGGGGATTTTTTATTTTTGACCAAAACCCGAAATTCTATCCAAGGGTCCCCCCTTCTTACTTTTTAACAAAAATTGCATTAAAAATGATTTCCTGAAGAAACCACTGGTTGGATCCGGGGTTTCTTGACGTCACTCGAAAGATCGCTTCAAGACGCTTCAGAAAATGTACTTTCGCAGTAACAAATGTCAATTTTAAGCCCGTGACACGTCAGCAAAAAAACTCGAAAATGGAAAAAATCGAAAAAATCAACTTTCTTAAAAATCATCGTAGAGGCTTGTGTTTTACCTTTTTTTTCATCAGAAGAACGAGATAAAACGATTGGCGTTAAAAAATTTCTTCCAGAGAAAATTGCAAAAAAGTTAGCTAGTCACCATGAGATTTTTTGAAAAAAGTCGATTTTTTCAAAATTTGAACGGCTGTAGCGTCCGAACGAAGAATCCAATTTGAACGCGGATTGCAAATCTGTGTTCCTCGTGTGCCAATTAGTCGGATCTGATTGAAATTGGGGATATTTAATTTTTAAACAAAACATGAAATTCTATCCAAGGGTCCCCCCTTCTTACTTTTTAACAAAAATTGCAGTAAAAATGATTTCCTGAAGAAACCACTGGTTGGATCCGGGGTTTCTTGACGTCACTCGAAAGATCGCTTCAAGACGCTTCAGAAAATGTGCTTTTGCAGGAACAAATGTCAATTTTAAGGCCGTGACACGTCAGCAAAGAAAACTCGAAAATGGAAAAAATCGAAAAAATAAACTTTCTTAAAAATCACCGTAGACGCTTGTGTTATAGGTTATTTTTCATCAGAAGAACGAGATAAAACGATTGGCGTTAAAAAATTTCATCCAAAGAAAATTGCAAAAAAGTTAGCTAGTCACCATGAGATTTTTTGAAAAAAGTCGATTTTTTCAAACTTTGAACGGCTGTAGCGTCCGAACGAAGAATCCAATTTGAACGCGGATTGCAAATCTGTGTTCCTCGTGTGTCAATTAGTCGGATCTGATTGAAATTGGGGATATTTAATTTTTAAACAAAACATGAAATTCTATCCAAGGGTCCCCCCTTCTTACTTTTTAACAAAAATTGCAGTAAAAATGATTTCCTGAAGAAACCACTGGTTGGATCCGGGGTTTCTTGACGTCACTCGAAAGATCGCTTCAAGACGCTTCAGAAAATGTGCTTTTGCAGGAACAAATGTCAATTTTAAGGCCGTGACACGTCAGCAAAAAAACTCGAAAATGGAAAAAATCGAAAAAATAAACTTTCTTAAAAATCACCGTAGACGCTTGTGTTATAGGTTATTTTTCATCAGAAGAACGAGATAAAACGATTGGCGTTAAAAAATTTCATCCAAAGAAAATTGCAAAAAAGTTAGCTAGTCACCATGAGATTTTTTGAAAAAAGTCGATTTTTTCAAACTTTGAACGGCTGTAGCGTCCGAACGAAGAATCCAATTTGAACGCGGATTGCAAATCTGTGTTCCTCGTGTGTCAATTAGTCGGATCTGATTAAAATTGGGGATTTTTTATTTTTGACCAAAACCCGAAATTCTATCCAAGGGTCCCCCCTTCTTACTTTTTAACAAAAATTGCAGTAAAAATGATTTCCTGAAGAAACCACTGGTTGGATCCGGGGTTTCTTGACATCACTCGAAAGATCGCTCCAAGACGCTTCAGAAAATGTACTTTCGCAGGAACAAATGTCAATTTTAAGCCCGTGACACGTCAGCAAAAAAACTCGAAAATGGAAAAAATCGAAAAAATCAACTTTCTTAAAAATCATCGTAGACGCTTGTGTTATAGGTTATTTTTTATCAGAAGAACGAGATAAAACGATTGGCGTTAAAAAATTTCATCCAAAGAAAATTGCAAAAAAGTTAGCTAGTCACCATGAGATTTTTTGAAAAAAGTCGATTTTTTCAAACTTTGAACGGCTGTAGCGTCCGAACGAAGAATCCAATTTGAACGCGGATTGCAAATCTGTGTTCCTCGTGTGTCAATTAGTCGGATCTGATTAAAATTGGCGATTTTTTATTTTTGACTAAAACCCGAAATTCTATCCAAGGGTCCCCCCTTCTTACTTTTTAACAAAAATTGCAGTAAAAATGATTTCCTGAAGAAACCACTGGTTGGATCCGGGGTTTCTTGACATCACTCGAAAGATCGCTCCAAGACGCTTCAGAAAATGTACTTTCGCAGGAACAAATGTCAATTTTAAGCCCGTGACACGTCAGCAAAAAAACTCGAAAATGGAAAAAATCGAAAAAATCAACTTTCTTAAAAATCACCGTAGACGCTTGTGTTATAGGTTATTTTTCATCAGAAGAACGAGATAAAACGATTGGCGTTAAAAAATTTCATCCAAAGAAAATTGCAAAAAAGTTAGCTAGTCACCATGAGATTTTTTGAAAAAAGTCGATTTTTTCAAACTTTGAACGGCTGTAGCGTCCGAACGAAGAATCCAATTTGAACGCGGATTGCAAATCTGTGTTCCTCGTGTGTCAATTAGTCGGATCTGATTAAAATTGGCGATTTTTTATTTTTGACTAAAACCCGAAATTCTATCCAAGGGTCCCCCCTTCTTACTTTTTAACAAAAATTGCAGTAAAAATGATTTCCTGAAGAAACCACTGGTTGGATCCGGGGTTTCTTGACATCACTCGAAAGATCGCTCCAAGACGCTTCAGAAAATGTACTTTCGCAGGAACAAATGTCAATTTTAAGCCCGTGACACGTCAGCAAAAAAACTCGAAAATGGAAAAAATCGAAAAAATCAACTTTCTTAAAAATCATCGTAGACGCTTGTGTTATAGGTTATTTTTCATCAGAAGAACGAGATAAAACGATTGGCGTTAAAAAATTTCATCCAAAGAAAATTGCAAAAAAGTTAGCTAGTCACCATGAAAAAAGTCGATTTTTTCAAACTTTGAACGGCTGTAGCGTCCGAACGAAGAATCCAATTTGAACGCGGATTGCAAATCTGTGTTCCTCGTGTGTCAATTAGTCGGATCTGATTAAAATTGGGGATTTTTTATTTTTGACCAAAACCCGAAATTCTATCCAAGGGTCCCCCCTTCTTACTTTTTAACAAAAATTGCAGTAAAAATGATTTCCTGAAGAAACCACTGGTTGGATCCGGGGTTTCTTGACATCACTCGAAAGATCGCTCCAAGACGCTTCAGAAAATGTACTTTCGCAGGAACAAATGTCAATTTTAAGCCCGTGACACGTCAGCAAAAAAACTCGAAAATGGAAAAAATCGAAAAAATCAACTTTCTTAAAAATCATCGTAGACGCTTGTGTTATAGGTTATTTTTTATCAGAAGAACGAGATAAAACGATTGGCGTTAAAAAATTTCATCCAAAGAAAATTGCAAAAAAGTTAGCTAGTCACCATGAGATTTTTTGAAAAAAGTCGATTTTTTCAAACTTTGAACGGCTGTAGCGTCCGAACGAAGAATCCAATTTGAACGCGGATTGCAAATCTGTGTTCCTCGTGTGTCAATTAGTCGGATCTGATTAAAATTGGCGATTTTTTATTTTTGACTAAAACCCGAAATTCTATCCAAGGGTCCCCCCTTCTTACTTTTTAACAAAAATTGCAGTAAAAATGATTTCCTGAAGAAACCACTGGTTGGATCCGGGGTTTCTTGACATCACTCGAAAGATCGCTCCAAGACGCTTCAGAAAATGTACTTTCGCAGGAACAAATGTCAATTTTAAGCCCGTGACACGTCAGCAAAAAAACTCGAAAATGGAAAAAATCGAAAAAATCAACTTTCTTAAAAATCACCGTAGACGCTTGTGTTATAGGTTATTTTTCATCAGAAGAACGAGATAAAACGATTGGCGTTAAAAAATTTCATCCAAAGAAAATTGCAAAAAAGTTAGCTAGTCACCATGAGATTTTTTGAAAAAAGTCGATTTTTTCAAACTTTGAACGGCTGTAGCGTCCGAACGAAGAATCCAATTTGAACGCGGATTGCAAATCTGTGTTCCTCGTGTGTCAATTAGTCGGATCTGATTAAAATTGGCGATTTTTTATTTTTGACTAAAACCCGAAATTCTATCCAAGGGTCCCCCCTTCTTACTTTTTAACAAAAATTGCAGTAAAAATGATTTCCTGAAGAAACCACTGGTTGGATCCGGGGTTTCTTGACATCACTCGAAAGATCGCTCCAAGACGCTTCAGAAAATGTACTTTCGCAGGAACAAATGTCAATTTTAAGCCCGTGACACGTCAGCAAAAAAACTCGAAAATGGAAAAAATCGAAAAAATCAACTTTCTTAAAAATCATCGTAGACGCTTGTGTTATAGGTTATTTTTCATCAGAAGAACGAGATAAAACGATTGGCGTTAAAAAATTTCATCCAAAGAAAATTGCAAAAAAGTTAGCTAGTCACCATGAAAAAAGTCGATTTTTTCAAACTTTGAACGGCTGTAGCGTCCGAACGAAGAATCCAATTTGAACGCGGATTGCAAATCTGTGTTCCTCGTGTGTCAATTAGTCGGATCTGATTAAAATTGGGGATTTTTTATTTTTGACCAAAACCCGAAATTCTATCCAAGGGTCCCCCCTTCTTACTTTTTAACAAAAATTGCAGTAAAAATGATTTCCTGAAGAAACCACTGGTTGGATCCGGGGTTTCTTGACATCACTCGAAAGATCGCTCCAAGACGCTTCAGAAAATGTACTTTCGCAGGAACAAATGTCAATTTTAAGCCCGTGACACGTCAGCAAAAAAACTCGAAAATGGAAAAAATCGAAAAAATCAACTTTCTTAAAAATCATCGTAGACGCTTGTGTTATAGGTTATTTTTTATCAGAAGAACGAGATAAAACGATTGGCGTTAAAAAATTTCATCCAAAGAAAATTGCAAAAAAGTTAGCTAGTCACCATGAGATTTTTTGAAAAAAGTCGATTTTTTCAAACTTTGAACGGCTGTAGCGTCCGAACGAAGAATCCAATTTGAACGCGGATTGCAAATCTGTGTTCCTCGTGTGTCAATTAGTCGGATCTGATTAAAATTGGCGATTTTTTATTTTTGACTAAAACCCGAAATTCTATCCAAGGGTCCCCCCTTCTTACTTTTTAACAAAAATTGCAGTAAAAATGATTTCCTGAAGAAACCACTGGTTGGATCCGGGGTTTCTTGACATCACTCGAAAGATCGCTCCAAGACGCTTCAGAAAATGTACTTTCGCAGGAACAAATGTCAATTTTAAGCCCGTGACACGTCAGCAAAAAAACTCGAAAATGGAAAAAATCGAAAAAATCAACTTTCTTAAAAATCACCGTAGACGCTTGTGTTATAGGTTATTTTTCATCAGAAGAACGAGATAAAACGATTGGCGTTAAAAAATTTCATCCAAAGAAAATTGCAAAAAAGTTAGCTAGTCACCATGAGATTTTTTGAAAAAAGTCGATTTTTTCAAACTTTGAACGGCTGTAGCGTCCGAACGAAGAATCCAATTTGAACGCGGATTGCAAATCTGTGTTCCTCGTGTGTCAATTAGTCGGATCTGATTAAAATTGGCGATTTTTTATTTTTGACTAAAACCCGAAATTCTATCCAAGGGTCCCCCCTTCTTACTTTTTAACAAAAATTGCAGTAAAAATGATTTCCTGAAGAAACCACTGGTTGGATCCGGGGTTTCTTGACATCACTCGAAAGATCGCTCCAAGATGCTTCAGAAAATGTACTTTCGCAGGAACAAATGTCAATTTTAAGCCCGTGACACGTCAGCAAAAAAACTCGAAAATGGAAAAAATCGAAAAAATCAACTTTCTTAAAAATCATCGTAGACGCTTGTGTTATAGGTTATTTTTTATCAGAAGAACGAGATAAAACGATTGGCGTTAAAAAATTTCATCCAAAGAAAATTGCAAAAAAGTTAGCTAGTCACCATGAGATTTTTTGAAAAAAGTCGATTTTTTCAAACTTTGAACGGCTGTAGCGTCCGAACGAAGAATCCAATTTGAACGCGGATTGCAAATCTGTGTTCCTCGTGTGTCAATTAGTCGGATCTGATTAAAATTGGCGATTTTTTATTTTTGACCAAAACCCGAAATTCTATCCAAGGGTCCCCCCTTCTTACTTTTTAACAAAAATTGCAGTAAAAATGATTTCCTGAAGAAACCACTGGTTGGATCCGGGGTTTCTTGACATCACTCGAAAGATCGCTCCAAGACGCTTCAGAAAATGTACTTTCGCAGGAACAAATGTCAATTTTAAGCCCGTGACACGTCAGCAAAAAAACTCGAAAATGGAAAAAATCGAAAAAATCAACTTTCTTAAAAATCATCGTAGACGCTTGTGTTATAGGTTATTTTTCATCAGAAGAACGAGATAAAACGATTGGCGTTAAAAAATTTCATCCAAAGAAAATTGCAAAAAAGTTAGCTAGTCACCATGAAAAAAGTCGATTTTTTCAAACTTTGAACGGCTGTAGCGTCCGAACGAAGAATCCAATTTGAACGCGGATTGCAAATCTGTGTTCCTCGTGTGTCAATTAGTCGGATCTGATTAAAATTGGGGATTTTTTATTTTTGACCAAAACCCGAAATTCTATCCAAGGGTCCCCCCTTCTTACTTTTTAACAAAAATTGCAGTAAAAATGATTTCCTGAAGAAACCACTGGTTGGATCCGGAGTTTCTTGACGTCACTCGAAAGATCGCTTCAAGACGCTTCAGAAAATGTACTTTCGCAGGAACAAATGTCAATTTTAAGCCCGTGACACGTCAGCAAAAAAACTCGAAAATGGAAAAAATCGAAAAAATCAACTTTCTTAAAAATCACCGTAGACGCTTGTGTTATAGGTTATTTTTCATCAGAAGAACGAGATAAAACGATTGGCCTTAAAAAATTTCATCCAAAGAAAATTGCAAAAAAGTTAGCTAGTCACCATGAGATTTTTTGAAAAAAGTCGATTTTTTCAAACTTTGAACGGCTGTAGCGTCCGAACGAAGAATCCAATTTGAACGCGGATTGCAAATCTGTGTTCCTCGTGTGTCAATTAGTCGGATCTGATTAAAATTGGGGATTTTTTATTTTTGACCAAAACCCGAAATTCTATCCAAGGGTCCCCCCTTCTTACTTTTTAACAAAAATTGCAGTAAAAATGATTTCCTGAAGAAACCACTGGTTGGATCCGGAGTTTCTTGACGTCACTCGAAAGATCGCTTCAAGACGCTTCAGAAAATGTACTTTCGCAGGAACAAATGTCAATTTTAAGCCCGTGACACGTCAGCAAAAAAACTCGAAAATGGAAAAAATCGAAAAAATCAACTTTCTTAAAAATCATCGTAGACGCTTGTGTTATAGGTTATTTTTCATCAGAAGAACGAGATAAAACGATTGGCGTTAAAAAATTTCATCCAAAGAAAATTGCAAAAAAGTTAGCTAGTCACCATGAAAAAAGTCGATTTTTTCAAACTTTGAACGGCTGTAGCGTCCGAACGAAGAATCCAATTTGAACGCGGATTGCAAATCTGTGTTCCTCGTGTGTCAATTAGTCGGATCTGATTAAAATTGGCGATTTTTTATTTTTGACTAAAACCCGAAATTCTATCCAAGGGTCCCCCCTTCTTACTTTTTAACAAAAATTGCAGTAAAAATGATTTCCTGAAGAAACCACTGGTTGGATCCGGGGTTTCTTGACATCACTCGAAAGATCGCTCCAAGACGCTTCAGAAAATGTACTTTCGCAGGAACAAATGTCAATTTTAAGGCTGTGACACGTCAGCAAAAAAACTCGAAAATGGAAAAAATCGAAAAAATCAACTTTCTTAAAAATCACCGTAGACGCTTGTGTTATAGGTTATTTTTCATCAGAAGAACGAGATAAAACGATTGGCGTTAAAAAATTTCATCCAAAGAAAATTGCAAAAAAGTTAGCTAGTCACCATGAGATTTTTTGAAAAAAGTCGATTTTTTCAAACTTTGAACGGCTGTAGCGTCCGAACGAAGAATCCAATTTGAACGCGGATTGCAAATCTGTGTTCCTCGTGTGTCAATTAGTCGGATCTGATTAAAATTGGGGATTTTTTATTTTTGACCAAAACCCGAAATTCTATCCAAGGGTCCCCCCTTCTTACTTTTTAACAAAAATTGCAGTAAAAATGATTTCCTGAAGAAACCACTGGTTGGATCCGGGGTTTCTTGACATCACTCGAAAGATCGCTCCAAGACGCTTCAGAAAATGTACTTTCGCAGGAACAAATGTCAATTTTAAGCCCGTGACACGTCAGCAAAAAAACTCGAAAATGGAAAAAATCGAAAAAATCAACTTTCTTAAAAATCACCGTAGACGCTTGTGTTATAGGTTATTTTTCATCAGAAGAACGAGATAAAACGATTGGCGTTAAAAAATTTCATCCAAAGAAAATTGCAAAAAAGTTAGCAAGTCACCATGAACTTTATGGAGAAATTTTGAAAAAAGTCGATTTTTCAAACTTTGAACGGCTGTAGCGTCCGAACGAAGAATCCAATTTTTTCCCTGAGTCATAATATTACGGAAAATTTATGTAGACAAAAATTTGACTAAAAATTCTAAATTCTAATTCCACATGCATACATTCATTCATTCATCGTTGACAATGAAGATCCATAGAATTAATTAGTTTTGGTGGCCCTTAAAAGGGCCGTTTTTTTGTGATAGGGTTGCCGATAGTTTAGTCGTCTTATCTCCAGAAGATGATGGTGTGGTCGACTACCTTTCGTTGGAAGGCGGTTTCTCGTGACGGCCACAAAGTCCTCTTGTTTCTTCGTATCATGTTACACACTGTAAAATTTTTGGATGGGTTTGTAATTACTTTATTGGGTTACAAATGACTGTTAAAATTTTACAATGCGTTTAAAAGTATTTTCTGATCTGAAAAAAAAAACGTTCTTTTAAATACAGTTATTTCTCTTATATTTTGCGTTTAAAATTATGACCGATTCGTTCGTAAATCGTGACATGTGTGCAATTTTTTTTTTTGTTATTGGCACGAATAAACTATTATTGTTGTTATTAAAATAAATCTGTATTTGAACTAATGGTATTAGCAATTTAGCTCGGTTTTTCGTTTCAAAGTGTGCGAGACTGAATCTCTCCGCGTTCTCCGTGTACCACTTTTACGGCGATTTTAGTGGTGCCATAAAGCGGGATTTATTGGCGCTCTTGTTTGCTTCCAGATACGACTTCATAAAGATGGCTCGCACATGTGTTTTATTTTTATATGCATTCGTAATCATCGGGCAATCCATGCAATGCTAGTTTCTAAAACAGAAATTTTATAAAAAAATATTGATGTAACGTTCCTCGATTTGATGGTATGGGATATTTTACATATTAATCGATTTTTTTGTTTTGTTTTGGTTATTTACCTGAAAAAATCGACCCAAACGTGGAAATTGATTTCCCAAAATCACGCATGCGGTGGGTTTTTGACTCATAACTCCTAGGATATTGCAACAATTGCAACACGCAATGGTTATTTAGATACTAGATGAATGTCTTTAGTTGCTTATGTCAAAAGAATTCTTCTGTTTCGGTTGTTTACCGGAAAAAAATCGACCCAAACGTAGAAATTGATTTCCCAAAATCACGCATGCCGCGGGTTTTTGACTTATAACTCCTAAGATATTGCAACAATTGCAACACGCGATGGTTATTTAGATACTAGATGAATGTCTTTAGTTGCTTATGTCAAAAGAATTCTTCTGTTTCGGTTGTTTACCGGAAAAAAATCGACCCAAACGTAGAAATTGATTTCCCAAAATCACGCATGCCGCGGGTTTTTGACTTATAACTCCTAAGATATTGCAACAATTGCAACACGCGATGGTTATTTAGATACTAGATGAATGTCTTTAGTTGCTTATGTCAAAAGAATTCTTCTGTTTCGGTTGTTTACCTGAAAAAAATCGACCCAAACGTAGAAATTGATTTCCCAAAATCACGCATGCGGTGGGTTTTTGACTCATAACTCCTAGGATATTGCAACAATTGCAACACGCAATGGTTATTTAGATACTAGATGAATGTCTTTAGTTGCTTATGTCAAAAGAATTCTTCTGTTTCGGTTGTTTACCTGAAAAAAATCGACCCAAACGTAGAAATTGATTTCCCAAAATCACGCATGCGGTGGGTTTTTGACTCATAACTTCTAAGATATTGCAACAATTGCAACACGCGATGGTTATTTAGAAACTAGATGAATGTCTTTAGTTGCTTATGTCAAAAGAATTCTTCTGTTTCGGTTGTTTACCGGAAAAAAATCGACCCAAACGTAGAAATTGATTTCCCAAAATCACGCATGCCGCGGGTTTTTGACTCATAACTTCTAAGATATTGCAACAATTGCAACACGCGATGGTTATTTAGATACTAGATGAATGTCTTTAGTTGCTTATGTCAAAAGAATTCTTCTGTTTCGGTTGTTTACCGGAAAAAAATCGACCCAAACGTAGAAATTGATTTCCCAAAATCACGCATGCCGCGGGTTTTTGACTTATAACTCCTAAGATATTGCAACAATTGCAACACGCGATGGTTATTTAGATACTAGATGAATGTCTTTAGTTGCTTATGTCAAAAGAATTCTTCTGTTTCGGTTGTTTACCGGAAAAAAATCGACCCAAACGTAGAAATTGATTTCCCAAAATCACGCATGCCGCGGGTTTTTGACTTATAACTCCTAAGATATTGCAACAATTGCAACACGCGATGGTTATTTAGAAACTAGATGAATGTCTTTAGTTGCCTATGTTAAAAGAATTGTTCTGTTTTGGTTGTTTACCTGAAAAAAATCGACCCAAACGTAGAAATTGATTTCCCAAAATCACGCATACCGCGGGTTTTTGACTCATAACTCTTAAGATATTGCAACAATTGCAACACGCGATGGTTATTTAGAAACTAGATGAATGTCTTTAGTTGCTTATGTCAAAAGAATTCTTCTGTTTCGGTTGTTTACCGGAAAAAAATCGACCCAAACGTAGAAATTGATTTCCCAAAATCACGCATGCCGCGGGTTTTTGACTTATAACTCCTAAGATATTGCAACAATTGCAACACGCGATGGTTATTTAGATACTAGATGAATGTCTTTAGTTGCTTATGTCAAAAGAATTCTTCTGTTTCGGTTGTTTACCGGAAAAAAATCGACCCAAACGTAGAAATTGATTTCCCAAAATCACGCATGCCGCGGGTTTTTGACTTATAACTCCTAAGATATTGCAACAATTGCAACACGCGATGGTTATTTAGATACTAGATGAATGTCTTTAGTTGCTTATGTCAAAAGAATTCTTCTGTTTCGGTTGTTTACCTGAAAAAAATCGACCCAAACGTAGAAATTGATTTCCCAAAATCACGCATGCGGTGGGTTTTTGACTCATAACTCCTAGGATATTGCAACAATTGCAACACGCAATGGTTATTTAGATACTAGATGAATGTCTTTAGTTGCTTATGTCAAAAGAATTCTTCTGTTTCGGTTGTTTACCTGAAAAAAATCGACCCAAACGTAGAAATTGATTTCCCAAAATCACGCATGCGGTGGGTTTTTGACTCATAACTTCTAAGATATTGCAACAATTGCAACACGCGATGGTTATTTAGAAACTAGATGAATGTCTTTAGTTGCCTATGTTAAAAGAATTGTTCTGTTTTGGTTGTTTACCTGAAAAAAATCGACCCAAACGTAGAAATTGATTTCCCAAAATCACGCATACCGCGGGTTTTTGACTCATAACTCTTAAGATATTGCAACAATTGCAACACGCGATGGTTATTTAGATACTAGATGAATGTCTTTAGTTGCTTATGTCAAAAGAATTCTTCTGTTTCGGTTGTTTACCGGAAAAAAATCGACCCAAACGTAGAGATTGATTTCCCAAAATCACGCATGCCGCGGGTTTTTGACTTATAACTCTTAAGATATTGCAACAATTGCAACACGCGATGGTTATTTAGAAACTAGATGAATGTCTTTAGTTGCTTATGTCAAAAGAATTCTTCTGTTTCGGTTGTTTACCGGAAAAAAATCGACCCAAACGTAGAAATTGATTTCCCAAAATCACGCATGCCGCGGGTTTTTGACTTATAACTCCTAAGATATTGCAACAATTGCAACACGCGATGGTTATTTAGAAACTAGATGAATGTCTTTAGTTGCCTATGTTAAAAGAATTGTTCTGTTTTGGTTGTTTACCTGAAAAAAATCGACCCAAACGTAGAGATTGATTTCCCAAAATCACGCATACCGCGGGTTTTTGACTCATAACTCTTAAGATATTGCAACAATTGCAACACGCGATGGTTATTTAGAAACTAGATGAATGTCTTTAGTTGCCTATGTTAAAAGAATTGTTCTGTTTTGGTTGTTTACCTGAAAAAAATCGACCCAAACGTAGAGATTGATTTCCCAAAATCACGCATACCGCGGGTTTTTGACTCATAACTCTTAAGATATTGCAACAATTGCAACACGCGATGGTTATTTAGAAACTAGATGAATGTCTTTAGTTGCCTATGTTAAAAGAATTGTTCTGTTTCGGTTGTTTACCGGAAAAAAATCGACCCAAACGTAGAGATTGATTTCCCAAAATCACGCATACCGCGGGTTTTTGACTCATAACTCTTAAGATATTGCAACAATTGCAACACGCGATGGTTATTTAGAAACTAGATGAATGTCTTTAGTTGCTTATGTCAAAAGAATTCTTCTGTTTCGGTTGTTTACCGGAAAAAAATCGACCCAAACGTAGAAATTGATTTCCCAAAATCACGCATGCCGCGGGTTTTTGACTCATAACTTCTAAGATATTGCAACAATTGCAACACGCGATGGTTATTTAGATACTAGATGAATGTCTTTAGTTGCTTATGTCAAAAGAATTCTTCTGTTTCGGTTGTTTACCGGAAAAAAATCGACCCAAACGTAGAAATTGATTTCCCAAAATCACGCATGCCGCGGGTTTTTGACTTATAACTCCTAAGATATTGCAACAATTGCAACACGCGATGGTTATTTAGATACTAGATGAATGTCTTTAGTTGCTTATGTCAAAAGAATTCTTCTGTTTCGGTTGTTTACCGGAAAAAAATCGACCCAAACGTAGAAATTGATTTCCCAAAATCACGCATGCCGCGGGTTTTTGACTTATAACTCCTAAGATATTGCAACAATTGCAACACGCGATGGTTATTTAGAAACTAGATGAATGTCTTTAGTTGCCTATGTTAAAAGAATTGTTCTGTTTTGGTTGTTTACCTGAAAAAAATCGACCCAAACGTAGAAATTGATTTCCCAAAATCACGCATGCGGTGGGTTTTTGACTCATAACTTCTAAGATATTGCAACAATTGCAACACGCGATGGTTATTTAGAAACTAGATGAATGTCTTTAGTTGCCTATGTTAAAAGAATTGTTCTGTTTTGGTTGTTTACCTGAAAAAAATCGACCCAAACGTAGAAATTGATTTCCCAAAATCACGCATACCGCGGGTTTTTGACTCATAACTCTTAAGATATTGCAACAATTGCAACACGCGATGGTTATTTAGATACTAGATGAATGTCTTTAGTTGCTTATGTCAAAAGAATTCTTCTGTTTCGGTTGTTTACCTGAAAAAAATCGACCCAAACGTAGAAATTGATTTCCCAAAATCACGCATGCGGTGGGTTTTTGACTCATAACTCCTAGGATATTGCAACAATTGCAACACGCAATGGTTATTTAGATACTAGATGAATGTCTTTAGTTGCTTATGTCAAAAGAATTCTTCTGTTTCGGTTGTTTACCTGAAAAAAATCGACCCAAACGTAGAAATTGATTTCCCAAAATCACGCATGCGGTGGGTTTTTGACTCATAACTTCTAAGATATTGCAACAATTGCAACACGCGATGGTTATTTAGAAACTAGATGAATGTCTTTAGTTGCCTATGTTAAAAGAATTCTTCTGTTTCGGTTGTTTACCGGAAAAAAATCGACCCAAACGTAGAAATTGATTTCCCAAAATCACGCATGCCGCGGGTTTTTGACTTATAACTCCTAAGATATTGCAACAATTGCAACACGCGATGGTTATTTAGATACTAGATGAATGTCTTTAGTTGCTTATGTCAAAAGAATTCTTCTGTTTCGGTTGTTTACCGGAAAAAAATCGACCCAAACGTAGAAATTGATTTCCCAAAATCACGCATGCCGCGGGTTTTTGACTTATAACTCCTAAGATATTGCAACAATTGCAACACGCGATGGTTATTTAGATACTAGATGAATGTCTTTAGTTGCTTATGTCAAAAGAATTCTTCTGTTTCGGTTGTTTACCGGAAAAAAATCGACCCAAACGTAGAAATTGATTTCCCAAAATCACGCATGCCGCGGGTTTTTGACTTATAACTCCTAAGATATTGCAACAATTGCAACACGCGATGGTTATTTAGATACTAGATGAATGTCTTTAGTTGCTTATGTCAAAAGAATTCTTCTGTTTCGGTTGTTTACCTGAAAAAAATCGACCCAAACGTAGAAATTGATTTCCCAAAATCACGCATGCGGTGGGTTTTTGACTCATAACTTCTAAGATATTGCAACAATTGCAACACGCGATGGTTATTTAGAAACTAGATGAATGTCTTTAGTTGCCTATGTTAAAAGAATTGTTCTGTTTTGGTTGTTTACCTGAAAAAAATCGACCCAAACGTAGAAATTGATTTCCCAAAATCACGCATGCGGTGGGTTTTTGACTCATAACTTCTAAGATATTGCAACAATTGCAACACGCGATGGTTATTTAGAAACTAGATGAATGTCTTTAGTTGCCTATGTCAAAAGAATTGTTCTGTTTTGGTTGTTTACCTGAAAAAAATCGACCCAAACGTAGAAATTGATTTCCCAAAATCACGCATGCGGTGGGTTTTTGACTCATAACTTCTAAGAAATTGCAACAATTGCAACACGCGATGGTTATTTAGATACTAGATGAATGTCTTAAGTTGCTTATGTCAAAAGAATTGTTCTGTTTTGGTTGTTTACCTGAAAAAAATCGACCCAAACGTAGAAATTGATTTCCCAAAATCACGCATGCGGTGGGTTTTTGACTCATAACTTCCAAGATATTGCAACAATTGCAACACGCGATGGTTATTTAGAAACTAGATGAATGTCTTTAGTTGCTTATGTCAAAAGAATTGTTCTGTTTTGGTTGTTTACCTGAAAAAAATCGACCCAAACGTAGAAATTGATTTCCCAAAATCACGCATACCGCGGGTTTTTGACTCATAACTCTTAAGATATTGCAACAATTGCAACACGCGATGGTTATTTAGAAACTAGATGAATGTCTTTAGTTGCCTATGTTAAAAGAATTGTTCTGTTTTGGTTGTTTACCTGAAAAAAATCGACCCAAACGTAGAATTTGATTTCCCAAAATCACGCATACCGCGGGTTTTTGACTCATAACTCTTAAGATATTGCAACAATTGCAACACGCGATGGTTATTTAGAAACTAGATGAATGTCTTTAGTTGCCTATGTTAAAAGAATTGTTCTGTTTTGGTTGTTTACCTGAAAAAAATCGACCCAAACGTAGAAATTGATTTCCCAAAATCACGCATACCGCGGGTTTTTGACTCATAACTCTTAAGATATTGCAACAATTGCAACACGCGATGGTTATTTAGAAACTAGATGAATGTCTTTAGTTGCGTATGTCAAAAGAATTGTTCTGTTTTGGTTGTTTACCTGAAAAAAATCGACCCAAACCTAGAAATTGATTTCCCAAAATCACGCATACGGCGGGTTTTTGACTCATAACTCTTAAGATATTGCAACAATTGCAACACGCGATGGTTATTTAGAAACTAGATGAATGTCTTTAGTTGCCTATGTTAAAAGAATTGTTTTGTTTTGGTTGTTTACCTGAAAAAAATCGACCCAAACGTAGAAATTGATTTCCCAAAATCACGCATACGGCGGGTTTTTGACTCATAACTCTTAAGATATTGCAACAATTGCAACACGCGATGGTTATTTAGAAACTAGATGAATGTCTTTAGTTGCTTATGTCAAAAGAATTGTTCTGTTTTGGTTGTTTACCTGAAAAAAATCGACCCAAACGTAGAAATTGATTTCCCAAAATCACGCATACCGCGGGTTTTTGACTCATAACTCTTAGGATATTGCAACAATTGCAACACGCAATGGTTATTTAGATACTAGATGAATGTCTTTAGTTGCGTAAGTCAAAAGAATTTTTCTGTTTTTGTTGTTTACCTGAAAAAAATCGACCCAAACGCAGAAATTGATTTCCCAAAATCACGAATGCGGCGGGTTTTTGACTCATAACTCCTAAGATATTGCAACAATTGCAACACGCGATGGTTATTTAGAAACTAGATGAATGTCTTTAGTTGCCTATGTTAAAAGAATTGTTTTGTTTTGGTTGTTTACCTGAAAAAAATCGACCCAAACGTAGAAATTGATTTCCCAAAATCACGCATACGGCGGGTTTTTGACTCATAACTCCTAAGATATTGCAACAATTGCAACACGCGATGGTTATTTAGATACTAGATGAATGTCTTTAGTTGCTTATGTCAAAAGAATTCTTCTGTTTCGGTTGTTTACCTGAAAAAAATCGACCCAAACGTAGAAATTGATTTCCCAAAATCACGCATACGGCGGGTTTTTGACTTATAACTCCTAAGATATTGCAACAATTGCAACACGCGATGGTTATTTAGATACTAGATGAATGTCTTTAGTTGCTTATGTCAAAAGAATTCTTCTGTTTAGGTTGTTTACCTGAAAAAAATCGACCCAAACGTAGAAATTGATTTCCCAAAATCACGCATGCGGTGGGTTTTTGACTCATAACTTCTAAGATATTGCAACAATTGCAACACGCGATGGTTATTTAGAAACTAGATGAATGTCTTTAGTTGCCTATGTCAAAAGAATTGTTCTGTTTTGGTTGTTTACCTGAAAAAAATCGACCCAAACGTAGAAATTGATTTCCCAAAATCACGCATGCGGTGGGTTTTTGACTCATAACTTCTAAGAAATTGCAACAATTGCAACACGCGATGGTTATTTAGATACTAGATGAATGTCTTAAGTTGCTTATGTCAAAAGAATTGTTCTGTTTTGGTTGTTTACCTGAAAAAAATCGACCCAAACGTAGAAATTGATTTCCCAAAATCACGCATGCGGTGGGTTTTTGACTCATAACTTCCAAGATATTGCAACAATTGCAACACGCGATGGTTATTTAGAAACTAGATGAATGTCTTTAGTTGCTTATGTCAAAAGAATTGTTCTGTTTTGGTTGTTTACCTGAAAAAAATCGACCCAAACGTAGAAATTGATTTCCCAAAATCACGCATACCGCGGGTTTTTGACTCATAACTCTTAAGATATTGCAACAATTGCAACACGCGATGGTTATTTAGAAACTAGATGAATGTCTTTAGTTGCCTATGTTAAAAGAATTGTTCTGTTTTGGTTGTTTACCTGAAAAAAATCGACCCAAACGTAGAATTTGATTTCCCAAAATCACGCATACCGCGGGTTTTTGACTCATAACTCTTAAGATATTGCAACAATTGCAACACGCGATGGTTATTTAGAAACTAGATGAATGTCTTTAGTTGCCTATGTTAAAAGAATTGTTCTGTTTTGGTTGTTTACCTGAAAAAAATCGACCCAAACGTAGAAATTGATTTCCCAAAATCACGCATACCGCGGGTTTTTGACTCATAACTCTTAAGATATTGCAACAATTGCAACACGCGATGGTTATTTAGAAACTAGATGAATGTCTTTAGTTGCGTATGTCAAAAGAATTGTTCTGTTTTGGTTGTTTACCTGAAAAAAATCGACCCAAACCTAGAAATTGATTTCCCAAAATCACGCATACGGCGGGTTTTTGACTCATAACTCTTAAGATATTGCAACAATTGCAACACGCGATGGTTATTTAGAAACTAGATGAATGTCTTTAGTTGCCTATGTTAAAAGAATTGTTTTGTTTTGGTTGTTTACCTGAAAAAAATCGACCCAAACGTAGAAATTGATTTCCCAAAATCACGCATACGGCGGGTTTTTGACTCATAACTCTTAAGATATTGCAACAATTGCAACACGCGATGGTTATTTAGAAACTAGATGAATGTCTTTAGTTGCTTATGTCAAAAGAATTGTTCTGTTTTGGTTGTTTACCTGAAAAAAATCGACCCAAACGTAGAAATTGATTTCCCAAAATCACGCATACCGCGGGTTTTTGACTCATAACTCTTAGGATATTGCAACAATTGCAACACGCAATGGTTATTTAGATACTAGATGAATGTCTTTAGTTGCGTAAGTCAAAAGAATTTTTCTGTTTTTGTTGTTTACCTGAAAAAAATCGACCCAAACGCAGAAATTGATTTCCCAAAATCACGAATGCGGCGGGTTTTTGACTCATAACTCCTAAGATATTGCAACAATTGCAACACGCGATGGTTATTTAGATACTTATACTATAAAATCAATGATTTTGTGCTTGAAACCGTTCTCAACTCTCACGACCTCTTGACGCTACGAGCGCGCGCGACGGGTGGATCCCGATGTCGTGAACGCATCCCGCGAGTTTTTCTGAAATTTCGATTGGATTTCGAGTTGCACCGTATAAAATATGCGCGGAATCCGCCCTTGGGTATTTTAATACATTTTTTGACGTCACGTCTCCACTCTGAAATCGCGCGCTCTCCCGATTTTTTATTAATGGAATTACCGAGAGAGAGAGAGGAATTCGGGTTTGTTTGAGTTGGGCGCGATTTCAGGAACACGGGAATAACACATAACATTCCCCGATTCCGAACGGATCGAACGTAAATATGTGGATCCCGGCGCTCCAAATATTTACGGGTTCGGTGTTTGGAGAGGCAAACGTAACAACAAAACGTTTAACCCAATTTACAACGAAAACAGAACGATGGTCGCTCTGGAGGGGTTTCCTTGTTACTTATCGGCGACTGTGTGGCGCTATAATGGTGCCTTGAGGTACACAATCGTGCGGAATGCACGAAACAATTTGTTATGTAAACAGTGCGCGAATGTATTAACGCGCTCTGGATGTAATTTCGGGACGGCGATGGTGAAACTTTAACGATGTTTCCGTTATAAATACTGGCGGCGCTGAAAGGAAGTGGCCTCTCGTCGGGATTTCAATTACTGCCGCAGTAAAGCACCGGCGAGATTTTAAATCGGCTTGCATCTAGGAGTTTTGATGGCGCTAAAAATGTCTAACCGAGAAAACAGATTTGTTCGAATTTTAGAGAGAACTGACAGTTTGTATCTTACGATGACAGGAGTTTTAGGTTAGGGCATTTGTCAAATCTTAGTTCAAAAAACCGCGCTAAAAGCTATACCGGACCAAAGCAAAAAATCCAATCGAAGGATTATGAAATCATAACCGAACCATTACTCATCGGAAACGTTTTGGCAACGCCGCCAACCTCGAAACTCAAAAATCGAAAGCTAGCGGCAATTAACCGCGACAATGATCGCAATATTTTTCTGCATTTCGGATTGGCACGGGACGAGAGGAACGACTCCCGTGGGAGGATGGACACACGTATACGTATTTATACACGCGCGCACACTCTCTCCAGGATTTCGGGTAATAAACGAGGTTACGCCTTGCATTCCTGCCGACTGAATCAGCCGAAATAATAAAAGGGAACCGGACGCCCACCCGACGGATTTCTCTAGTTTTTCTCGGTCGCCGTAAAGCAGCAAGAGACTTCATGAATGAAGCGATAAATCGCGAAATATTTTCGGGATTAGCGTCAAACACCGGCGGACACCCACCGCGGGGAGATCGCCTGGCGTCGGGTCAAAAAAGACGCGATGATTCACCGAAGAATTATCGAAAATTGCATAGTTTGACAGCCTTCAAAAAATTTCGAGTGTTGTCAATTTGTTTCCAGCGGTGATGCGTCGATTGTTTTGGCGGTAACTCAAAAATACGTTCGAAAATTTGAAGCTAATTCCTGCAGAGATTAATTTTTTCCAATTTTTCCAATCGCCGAATGTAATTTTCAAGTTTTGAGTGTTTCAATGATAAATTC
Source organism: Ocypus olens (assembly GCA_910593695.2). Taxonomy (NCBI): domain Eukaryota; kingdom Metazoa; phylum Arthropoda; class Insecta; order Coleoptera; family Staphylinidae; genus Ocypus; species Ocypus olens. Next base: position 859,377 of record OU343055.1, on the reverse strand, counting down.
ATGATTTTCCATCGGGTAAGTATGGTTGGTTAAAGGGTAGGATAGAGCACACCCTCCGCATTGATTTAAACATAACCTACAAACCATTGTTTAATGATAATTGTTAAATTTACAAAATCACTGATGAAATGGCGTAAAAGTTGTTTTAAATAAAAACATAGGTTTGTAGGTTATGTTTAAGTGGATAGTAGGGGTGGCGGGTGGGCCCTAGCCTACAATCCAATTAGTAGAACATAATCCAGAGTTTCTATAAATGAATGAATTAATGAAAGAAAAACTAAAGTCAACATTTCAGTGATTAATTCACGGTTTCCCACTTGTCGAACCTTCGTGTAGGTTCTGCTATTTGAAGAAACAGTTGATAGGGCCCACCCACCGCCTATTTTAACTTAAACATAACCTACAAATCCCTGTTTATTGGTGATTGTTGAATTTCCTACATTCCCATGAAATATATTCGAATAATTTTTTTACGAAATTCATTTTTATGAAAAAAAAAAATGAAATTGTGCATTTGGCAAAAATCAAATATAATTCGTTTGCAAATAAAAATGTGTTGACATTATTTGTGAGAAATCACGGCCGGCCAAATTATTAGAATTTTATAACCGTCCCATTCAAAGATTTCCAGATAATTTTCAAATATTTCTCGCAACACCGTTTCGCGCGAAACTTATATATTTTCACGGCCCACTTATTTTAAGACGATGTCTAAAAATGGCGGAGAGTGCGGACTTTATTATCTGATGATTTCACGGTCGGATTCCCGAAAGCAATTAACCGTGAATCACCCGGTATCCTCCTCGTTGACGTTTTCGTAATTCTTAATCGTGGAATAAACTGAAATATTAGCCATTTCTTCAACAGCAGCTTATAAATTGTTTTGTTGCGTTTATAATAAAGCTAATGGAGTACCCAAAACAATATCGTATAAGCTTGTTGTCATTACGGCACTAGTGCTGTATTAGCTTTGGTGTAATTTCTTTGTTAACAGTTGGTAGCGATAAAATTTCAAACGTCAAATTTGTCTTTGGTGTAATTTGTTTAATAAAAGTTGGTAGCGTTAAAATTTTAAACGTCAAATTCGTGTAATATTTAAATAAACAAACGTTATGTATTAGCATGAATAAATATTATTATTATTATTATTAAATGTGAATATTTTTTTGATTGGAATTTCATTCGAGATGTAACAATTTTCAATTGTATTATTTTGGCCGGTTGATGATGGGTCTTAAATTGCAAGTTATTCGTTCGAATTTTTGGCGAGGAGTCACCGATTTTCGGGAAAACACAACACAACACACACACACACTCCCAAATGAAACGGACCGGTCCAAAACAAAAATAAAAATAATGCCAGTCTCTGATAGCAGACATTTCGAAAAACCAACTCGCGCTCCGTTTGCTCTTGGATCGTTAGTGTTTTGTTTTAGTGAAGTGTTTGATTCCGCGTTCGATATGGAAAGGAAAATGTTTACCGCGAAGATCAATAATTTACTGGTAAGAAAGTGCCAAGCAAAAAAAAAACAGTGAATCTTTCAAGAATGCCTTAAAAACATGATAAAAAAAACAATTGCAAACTTCTAGCTTTAGCAAAACTGTTCAGAAATTACAGGGCCTTGATATTTCGGAAAAATTCAAACACAATATTCAACGATTTTTCAAATAATCACCATGAAGCCCAAGAATGGCCATTTTCTGCGCGCAAATTTGAGATTTTATCAAAATCTAAAACAACTGCAAACTTCCAACTTTGACAAAACTATTCAGAAATTACAGGGCTTTGTTATTTCGAAAGAATCCAAACACAATATTCAATGGTTTTTCAAATAATCACCATGAAACACAAGAATGGCCATTTTCTGCGTGCAAATTTGAGATTTTTTCAAAATCTAAAACAACTGCAAACTTCTAACTTTAGCAAAACTGTTCGGAAATTACAGGGCTTTGATATTTCGGAAGAATCCAAACACAATATTCAATGGTTTTTCAAATAATCACCATGAAACCCAAGAATGGCAATTTTCTGCGCGCAAAATTGAGATTTTTTCAAAATCTAAAACAACTGCAAACATCTAACTTTAACAAAACTGTTCGGAAATTACAGGGCTTTGATATTTCGGAAGAATCCAAACACAATATTCAATGGTTTTTCAAATAATCACCATGAAACACAAGAATGGCCATTTTCTGCGTGCAAATTTGAGATTTTATCAAAATCTAAAACAACTGCAAACTTCCAACTTTGACAAAACTATTCAGAAATTACAGGGCTTTGTTATTTCGAAAGAATCCAAACACAATATTCAATGGTTTTTCAAATAATCACCATGAAACACAAGAATGGCCATTTTCTGCGTGCAAATTTGAGATTTTTTCAAAATCTAAAACAACTGCAAACTTCTAACTTTAGCAAAACTGTTCGGAAATTACAGGGCTTTGATATTTCGGAAGAATCCAAACACAATACTCAATGGTTTTTCAAATAATCACCACCAAACACAAGAATGTCCATTTTCAGCGCGCAAATTTGATATTTTTTCAAAATCTAAAACAACTGCAAACTTCTAACTTTAGCAAAACTGTTCGGAAATTACAGGGCTTTGATATTTCGGAAGAATCCAAACACAATATTCAATGGTTTTTCAAATAATCACCACCAAACACAAGAATGGCCATTTTCTGCGCGCAAATTTAAGATTTTTTCAAAATCTAAAACAACTGCAAACTTCTGACTGTTGCAAAACTATTCAGAAATTACAGGGCTTTGATATTTCGGATGAATTCAAATACAATAATCAATGGTTTTTCAAATAATCACCATCAAACCCAAGAATGGCCATTTTCTGCGCGCAAAATTGAGATTTTTTCAAAATCTAAAACAACTGCAAACTTCTAACTTTAGCAAAACTGTTCAGAAATTACAGGGCTTTGATATTTCGGAAAAATCCAAACACAATATTCAATGGTTTTTCAAATAATCACCACCAAACACAAGAATGGCCATTTTCTGCGCGCAAATTTAAGATTTTTTCAAAATCTAAAACAACTGCAAACTTCTAACTTTAGCAAAACTGTTCAGAAATTACACGGCTTTGATATTTCGGAAGAATCCAAACACAATATTCAATGGTTTTTCAAATAATCACCACCAAACACAAGAATGACCATTTTCTGCGCGCAAATTTGATATTTTTTCAAAATCTAAAACAACTGCAAACTTCTAACTTTAACAAAACTGTTCAGAAATTACACGGCTTTGATATTTCGGAAGAATCCAAACACAATATTCAATGGTTTTTCAAATAATCACCATGAAACCCAAGAATGGCCATTTTCTGCGCGCAAAATTGAGATTTTTTCAAAATCTAAAACAACTGCATACTTCTAACTTTAACAAAACTGTTCAGAAATTACAGGGCCTTGATATTTCGGAAGAATCAAAACACAAAATTCAATGGTTTTTCAAATAATTCCCACCAAACACAAGAATGACCATTTTCAGCGCTCAAATTTGAGTATTTTCTCTTTCACAATTGTAATTTGTCAAATTTATGGAAACCCTCACGTGCCGCCGACGACGACTGATTAATGGAAATCCTGTTTCGTCAGGGTTGCCGAGAAATTGGATTTACGAGCGGACGCGTGGATCCGTTCTAAAAATACGAAAAAATCACAGACACTGGAACAGGTGTGCGCGAAATTCGGACGTAGGTGCAAATTGCCACTCTCGGTTGGTGCTCCTGACCGCCATGACTTGTCCATTCCTGATCGGGCGCCAAAAATTATAACACAACGAAACTTTTCGATAAGCGTTCAACACCAATACAAATAACAGTCATCATTCACAATCGAATAAGTCTTGGTTTTAATTAATTTTAAGAATATTATTGAAAAATCGAATTTGTTTATTTTTAGGCAGATTGGAAAGAATTGGGACCTACATTGATTTTAGTAATAATAAGAATAATATTTCTTCAGAAAATTCGCAGGAATTAAAGAGTTGAAAATGTCATAGGTAACTAAAAAAATAAATCTGAGCCACTGTAGTGGCTCATGGTCGTTAAAGGGTTAAAGGCGTTTAAAAGTGTTATGTTTATCAACATCTCCAAAAGTTGAAATTATTCTGTTGATGAGTAAACTGTGATGATACGAGTCAAAACAGCACCGACTTGTTTTTTTTTGCAATACATTTGTATAAACCCATAAAACGAAACGTAAATCTGTAAGTCATAAAACCCTGCAAAATATGATTTATTATAGCAATAAGCTTTTCCTATCTAAATAAAGCCAAGGAGAAAAGTAAACGTTTTGATTGGTTGTATTAAAGCATTAAAATTTCAGTTTTGTATACACAAACATATTTTTCTCTTCCTCCAGTTCGGGTCGTAAATAGATCGATCGGCGATCTTTAAAATAGAAATTCTTCTAAGCGTGATCTAGTTTTGTATCCATAGACTTAAAATATGTATTTATAAATATAAAATTATTACGAAAAAAAACGTCCATCCCTAAACTCAAGAATAACTCAAGTGAACTCGTCCCTCGTTCAAGAAAAAATCGAATTAATTCCATCGCTGAATAAAAAATATAAAAACAATTGCCACCAACTTGAAATTTTCAAAATCTACTCAAAATAGACTATTCTCTACCATCCTGTAAAAATCCAAACACGATCCATCCCTAAACTCAAGAATAACCCAAGTAAACTCGTCCCTCGTTCAAGAAAAAATCGAATTAATTCCATCGCTGAATAAAAAATATAAAAACAATTGCCACCAACTTGAAATTTTCAAAATCTACTCAAAATAGACCATTATCTACCATCCTGTAAAAATCCAAACACGATCCATCCCTAAACTCAAGAATAACCCAAGTAAACTCGTCCCTCGTTCAAGAAAAAATCGAATTAATTCCATCGCTGAATAAAAAATATAAAAACAATTGCCACCAACTTGAAATTTTCAAAATCTACTCAAAATAGACTATTCTCTACCATCCTGTAAAAATCCAAACACGATCCATCCCTAAACTCAAGAATAACCCAAGTAAACTCGTCCCTCGTTCAAGAAAAAATCGAATTAATTCCATCGCTGAATAAAAAATATAAAAACAATTGCCACCAACTTGAAATTTTCAAAATCTACTCAAAATAGACCATTATCTACCATCCTGTAAAAATCCAAACACGATCCATCCCTAAACTCAAGAATAACCCAAGTAAACTCGTCCCTCGTTCAAGAAAAAATCGAATTAATTCCATCGCTGAATAAAAAAATATAAAAACAACTGCCACCAACTTGAAATTTTCAAAATCTACTCAAAATAGACCATTCTCTACCATCCTGTAAAAATCCAAACACGATCCATCCCTAAACTCAAGAATAACTCAAGTGAACTCGTCCCTCGTTCAAGAAAAAATCGAATTAATTCCATCGCTGAATAAAAAATATAAAAACAATTGCCACCAACTTGAAATTCTCAAAATCTACTCAAAATGGACCATTCTCTACCATCCTGTAAAAATCCAAACACGATCCATCCCTAAACTCAAGAATAACTCAAGTGAACTCGTCCCTCGTTCAAGAAAAAATCGAATTAATTCCATCGCTGAATAAAAAATATAAAAACAATTGCTACCAACTTGAAATTTTCAAAATCTACTCAAAATAGACCATTCTCTACCATCCTGTAAAAATCCAAACACGATCCATCCCTAAACTCAAGAATAACTCAAGTGAACTCGTCCCTCGTTCAAGAAAAAATCGAATTAATTCCATCGCTGAATAAAAAATATAAAAACAATTGCCACCAACTTGAAATTCTCAAAATCTACTCAAAATGGACCATTCTCTACCATCCTGTAAAAATCCAAACACGATCCATCCCTAAACTCAAGAATAACTCAAGTGAACTCGTCCCTCGTTCAAGAAAAAATCGAATTAATTCCATCGCTGAATAAAAAATATAAAAACAATTGCCACCGACGTGAAATTTTCAAAATCTACTCAAAATGGACCATTCTCTACCATCCTGTAAAAATCCAAACACGATCCATCCCTAAACTCAAGAATAACTCAAGTAAACTCGCCCCTTGTTCAAGAAAAAATCGAATTAATTCCATCGCTGAATAAAAAAATATAAAAACAATTGCCACCAACTTGAAATTTTCAAAATCTACTCTAAATAGACCATTCTCTACCATCCTGTAAAAATCCAAACACGATCCATCCCTAAACTCAAGAATAACTCAAGTAAACTCGCCCCTTGTTCAAGAAAAAATCGAATTAATTCCATCGCTGAATAAAAAAATATAAAAACAATTGCCACCAACTTGAAATTTTCAAAATCTACTCTAAATAGACCATTCTCTACCATCCTGTAAAAATCCAAACACGATCCATCCCTAAACTCAAGAATAACTCAAGTAAACTCGCCCCTCGTTCAAGAAAAAATCGAATTAATTCCATCGCTGAATAAAAAATATAAAAACAATTGCCACCAACTTGAAATTTTCAAAATTTACTCAAAATAGACCATTCTCTACCATCCTGTAAAAATCCAAACACGATCCATCCCTAAACTCAAGAATAACTCAAGTAAACTCGTCCCTCGTTCAAGAAAAAATCGAATTAATTCCATCGCTGAATAAAAAATATAAAAACAATTGCCACCGACTTGAAATTTTCAAAATCTACTCAAAATGGACCATTCTCTACCATCCTGTAAAAATCCAAACACGATCCATCCCTAAACTCAAGAATAACTCAAGTGAACTCGCCCCTTGTCCAAGAAAAAATCGAATTAATTCCATCGCTGAATAAAAAATATAAAAACAATTGCTACCAACTTGAAATTCTCAAAATCTACTCAAAATAGACCATTCTCTACCATCCTGTAAAAATCCAAACACGATCCATCCCTAAACTCAAGAATAACTCAAGTGAACTCGTCCCTCGTTCAAGAAAAAATCGAATTAATTCCATCGCTGAATAAAAAATATAAAAACAATTGCCACCAACTTGAAATTTTCAAAATCTACTCAAAATAGACCATTCTCTACCATCCTGTAAAAATCCAAACACGATCCATCCCTAAACTCAAGAATAACTCAAGTGAACTCGCCCCTTGTTCAAGAAAAAATCGAATTAATTCCATCGCTGAATAAAAAATATAAAAACAATTGCCACCAACTTGAAATTTTCAAAATTTACTCAAAATAGACCATTCTCTACCATCCTGTAAAAATCCAAACACGATCCATCCCTAAACTCAAGAATAACTCAAGTGAACTCGTCCCTCGTTCAAGAAAAAATCGAATTAAATCCATCGCTGAATAAAAAATATAAAAACAATTGCCACCAACTTGAAATTTTCAAAATCTACTCAAAATAGACCATTCTCTACCATCCTGTAAAAATCCAAACACGATCCATCCCTAAACTCAAGAATAACTCAAGTGAACTCGTCCCTCGTTCAAGAAAAAATCGAATTAATTCCATCGCTGAATAAAAAATATAAAAACAATTGCCACCAACTTGAAATTCTCAAAATCTACTCAAAATGGACCATTCTCTACCATCCTGTAAAAATCCAAACACGATCCATCCCTAAACTCAAGAATAACTCAAGTGAACTCGTCCCTCGTTCAAGAAAAAATCGAATTAATTCCATCGCTGAATAAAAAATATAAAAACAATTGCCACCAACTTGAAATTCTCAAAATCTACTCAAAATGGACCATTCTCTACCATCCTGTAAAAATCCAAACACGATCCATCCCTAAACTCAAGAATAACTCAAGTGAACTCGTCCCTCGTTCAAGAAAAAATCGAATTAATTCCATCGCTGAATAAAAAATATAAAAACAATTGCCACCGACGTGAAATTTTCAAAATCTACTCAAAATGGACCATTCTCTACCATCCTGTAAAAATCCAAACACGATCCATCCCTAAACTCAAGAATAACTCAAGTAAACTCGCCCCTCGTTCAAGAAAAAATCGAATTAATTCCATCGCTGAATAAAAAATATAAAAACAATTGCCACCAACTTGAAATTTTCAAAATCTACTCAAAATAGACCATTCTCTACCATCCTGTAAAAATCCAAACACGATCCATCCCTAAACTCAAGAATAACTCAAGTAAACTCGCCCCTCGTTCAAGAAAAAATCGAATTAATTCCATCGCTGAATAAAAAATATAAAAACAATTGCCACCGACGTGAAATTTTCAAAATCTACTCAAAATGGACCATTCTCTACCATCCTGTAAAAATCCAAACACGATCCATCCCTAAACTCAAGAATAACTCAAGTGAACTCGTCCCACGTTCAAGAAAAAATCGAATTAATTCCATCGCTGAATAAAAAATATAAAAACAATTGCCACCGACGTGAAATTTTCAAAATCTACTCAAAATGGACCATTCTCTACCATCCTGTAAAAATCCAAACACGATCCATCCCTAAACTCAAGAATAACTCAAGTGAACTCGCCCCTCGTTCAAGAAAAAATCGAATTAATTCCATCGCTGAATAAAAAATATAAAAACAATTGCCACCGACGTGAAATTTTCAAAATCTACTCAAAATGGACCATTCTCTACCATCCTGTAAAAATCCAAACACGATCCATCCCTAAACTCAAGAATAACTCAAGTAAACTCGTCCCTCGTTCAAGAAAAAATCGAATTAATTCCATCGCTGAATAAAAAATATAAAAACAATTGCCACCGACGTGAAATTTTCAAAATCTACTCAAAATGGACCATTCTCTACCATCCTGTAAAAATCCAAACACGATCCATCCCTAAACTCAAGAATAACTCAAGTGAACTCGTCCCTCGTTCAAGAAAAAATCGAATTAATTCCATCGCTGAATAAAAAAATATAAAAACAATTGCCACCAACTTGAAATTTTCAAAATCTACTCTAAATAGACCATTCTCTACCATCCTGTAAAAATCCAAACACGATCCATCCCTAAACTCAAGAATAACTCAAGTAAACTCGCCCCTCGTTCAAGAAAAAATCGAATTAATTCCATCGCTGAATAAAAAATATAAAAACAATTGCCACCAACTTGAAATTTTCAAAATCTACTCAAAATAGACCATTCTTTACCATCCTGTAAAAATCCAAACACGATCCATCCCTAAACTCAAGAATAACTCAAGTGAACTCGCCCCTTGTTCAAGAAAAAATCGAATTAATTCCATCGCTGAATAAAAAATATAAAAACAATTGCCACCAACTTGAAATTTTCAAAATTTACTCAAAATAGACCATTCTCTACCATCCTGTAAAAATCCAAACACGATCCATCCCTAAACTCAAGAATAACTCAAGTAAACTCGTCCCTCGTTCAAGAAAAAATCGAATTAATTCCATCGCTGAATAAAAAATATAAAAACAATTGCCACCGACTTGAAATTTTCAAAATCTACTCAAAATGGACCATTCTCTACCATCCTGTAAAAATCCAAACACGATCCATCCCTAAACTCAAGAATAACTCAAGTGAACTCGTCCCTCGTTCAAGAAAAAATCGAATTAATTCCATCGCTGAATAAAAAATATAAAAACAATTGCCACCAACTTGAAATTCTCAAAATCTACTCAAAATGGACCATTCTCTACCATCCTGTAAAAATCCAAACACGATCCATCCCTAAACTCAAGAATAACTCAAGTGAACTCGTCCCTCGTTCAAGAAAAAATCGAATTAATTCCATCGCTGAATAAAAAATATAAAAACAATTGCCACCGACGTGAAATTTTCAAAATCTACTCAAAATGGACCATTCTCTACCATCCTGTAAAAATCCAAACACGATCCATCCCTAAACTCAAGAATAACTCAAGTAAACTCGCCCCTCGTTCAAGAAAAAATCGAATTAATTCCATCGCTGAATAAAAAATATAAAAACAATTGCCACCAACTTGAAATTTTCAAAATCTACTCAAAATAGACCATTCTCTACCATCCTGTAAAAATCCAAACACGATCCATCCCTAAACTCAAGAATAACTCAAGTAAACTCGCCCCTCGTTCAAGAAAAAATCGAATTAATTCCATCGCTGAATAAAAAATATAAAAACAATTGCCACCGACGTGAAATTTTCAAAATCTACTCAAAATGGACCATTCTCTACCATCCTGTAAAAATCCAAACACGATCCATCCCTAAACTCAAGAATAACTCAAGTGAACTCGTCCCTCGTTCAAGAAAAAATCGAATTATTTCCATCGCTGAATAAAAAATATAAAAACAATTGCCACCATCTTGAAATTTTCAAAATCTACTCAAAATAGACCATTCTCTACCATCCTGTAAAAATCCAAACACGATCCATCCCTAAACTCAAGAATAACTCAAGTGAACTCGTCCCTCGTTCAAGAAAAAATCGAATTATTTCCATCGCTGAATAAAAAATATAAAAACAATTGCCACCATCTTGAAATTTTCAAAATCTACTCAAAATAGACCATTCTCTACCATCCTGTAAAAATCCAAACACGATCCATCCCTAAACTCAAGAATAACTCAAGTAAACTCGCCCCTCGTTCAAGAAAAAATCGAATTAATTCCATCGCTGAATAAAAAATATAAAAACAATTGCCACCAACTTGAAATTTTCAAAATCTACTCAAAATAGACCATTCTCTACCATCCTGTAAAAATCCAAACACGATCCATCCCTAAACTCAAGAATAACTCAAGTAAACTCGCCCCTCGTTCAAGAAAAAATCGAATTAATTCCATCGCTGAATAAAAAATATAAAAACAATTGCCACCGACGTGAAATTTTCAAAATCTACTCAAAATGGACCATTCTCTACCATCCTGTAAAAATCCAAACACGATCCATCCCTAAACTCAAGAATAACTCAAGTAAACTCGCCCCTCGTTCAAGAAAAAATCGAATTAATTCCATCGCTGAATAAAAAAATATAAAAACAATTGCCACCAACTTGAAATTTTCAAAATCTACTCAAAATGGACCATTCTCTACCATCCTGTAAAAATCCAAACACGATCCATCCCTAAACTCAAGAATAACTCAAGTGAACTCGTCCCTCGTTCAAGAAAAAATCGAATTATTTCCATCGCTGAATAAAAAATATAAAAACAATTGCCACCATCTTGAAATTTTCAAAATCTACTCAAAATAGACCATTCTCTACCATCCTGTAAAAATCCAAACACGATCCATCCCTAAACTCAAGAATAACTCAAGTAAACTCGTCCCTCGTTCAAGAAAAAATCGAATTAATTCCATCGCTGAATAAAAAAATATAAAAACAATTGCCACCAACTTGAAATTTTCAAAATCTACTCAAAATGGACCATTCTCTACCATCCTGTAAAAATCCAAACACGATCCATCCCTAAACTCAAGAATAACTCAAGTAAACTCGTCCCTCGTTCAAGAAAAAATCGAATTAATTCCATCGCTGAATAAAAAAATATAAAAACAATTGCCACCGACGTGAAATTTTCAAAATCTACTCAAAATGGACCATTCTCTACCATCCTGTAAAAATCCAAACACGATCCATCCCTAAACTCAAGAATAACTCAAGTAAACTCGCCCCTCGTTCAAGAAAAAATCGAATTAATTCCATCGCTGAATAAAAAATATAAAAACAATTGCCACCGACGTGAAATTTTCAAAATCTACTCAAAATGGACCATTCTCTACCATCCTGTAAAAATCCAAACACGATCCATCCCTAAACTCAAGAATAACTCAAGTAAACTCGCCCCTCGTTCAAGAAAAAATCGAATTAATTCCATCGCTGAATAAAAAATATAAAAACAATTGCCACCGACGTGAAATTTTCAAAATCTACTCAAAATGGACCATTCTCTACCATCCTGTAAAAATCCAAACACGATCCATCCCTAAACTCAAGAATAACTCAAGTAAACTCGCCCCTCGTTCAAGAAAAAATCGAATTAATTCCATCGCTGAATAAAAAAATATAAAAACAATTGCCACCAACTTGAAATTTTCAAAATCTACTCAAAATGGACCATTCTCTACCATCCTGTAAAAATCCAAACACGATCCATCCCTAAACTCAAGAATAACTCAAGTGAACTCGTCCCTCGTTCAAGAAAAAATCGAATTATTTCCATCGCTGAATAAAAAATATAAAAACAATTGCCACCATCTTGAAATTTTCAAAATCTACTCAAAATAGACCATTCTCTACCATCCTGTAAAAATCCAAACACGATCCATCCCTAAACTCAAGAATAACTCAAGTAAACTCGTCCCTCGTTCAAGAAAAAATCGAATTAATTCCATCGCTGAATAAAAAAATATAAAAACAATTGCCACCAACTTGAAATTTTCAAAATCTACTCAAAATGGACCATTCTCTACCATCCTGTAAAAATCCAAACACGATCCATCCCTAAACTCAAGAATAACTCAAGTAAACTCGTCCCTCGTTCAAGAAAAAATCGAATTAATTCCATCGCTGAATAAAAAAATATAAAAACAATTGCCACCAACTTGAAATTTTCAAAATCTACTCAAAATGGACCATTCTCTACCATCCTGTAAAAATCCAAACACGATCCATCCCTAAACTCAAGAATAACTCAAGTGAACTCGTCCCTCGTTCAAGAAAAAATCGAATTATTTCCATCGCTGAATAAAAAATATAAAAACAATTGCCACCATCTTGAAATTTTCAAAATCTACTCAAAATAGACCATTCTCTACCATCCTGTAAAAATCCAAACACGATCCATCCCTAAACTCAAGAATAACTCAAGTGAACTCGTCCCTCGTTCAAGAAAAAATCGAATTATTTCCATCGCTGAATAAAAAATATAAAAACAATTGCCACCAACTTGAAATTTTCAAAATCTACTCAAAATGGACCATTCTCTACCATCCTGTAAAAATCCAAACACGATCCATCCCTAAACTCAAGAATAACTCAAGTGAACTCGTCCCTCGTTCAAGAAAAAATCGAATTAATTCCATCGCTGAATAAAAAAATATAAAAACAATTGCCACCAACTTGAAATTTTCAAAATCTACTCAAAATGGACCATTCTCTACCATCCTGTAAAAATCCAAACACGATCCATCCCTAAACTCAAGAATAACTCAAGTGAACTCGTCCCTCGTTCAAGAAAAAATCGAATTATTTCCATCGCTGAATAAAAAATATAAAAACAATTGCCACCAACTTGAAATTTTCAAAATCTACTCAAAATGGACCATTCTCTACCATCCTGTAAAAATCCAAACACGATCCATCCCTAAACTCAAGAATAACTCAAGTGAACTCGTCCCTCGTTCAAGAAAAAATCGAATTAATTCCATCGCTGAATAAAAAAATATAAAAACAATTGCCACCAACTTGAAATTTTCAAAATCTACTCAAAATAGACCATTCTCTACCATCCTGTAAAAATCCAAACACGATCCATCCCTAAACTCAAGAATAACTCAAGTGAACTCGTCCCTCGTTCAAGAAAAAATCGAATTATTTCCATCGCTGAATAAAAAATATAAAAACAATTGCCACCATCTTGAAATTTTCAAAATCTACTCAAAATAGACCATTCTCTACCATCCTGTAAAAATCCAAACACGATCCATCCCTAAACTCAAGAATAACTCAAGTGAACTCGTCCCTCGTTCAAGAAAAAATCGAATTATTTCCATCGCTGAATAAAAAATATAAAAACAATTGCCACCATCTTGAAATTTTCAAAATCTACTCAAAATAGACCATTCTCTACCATCCTGTAAAAATCCAAACACGATCCATCCCTAAACTCAAGAATAACTCAAGTAAACTCGCCCCTCGTTCAAGAAAAAATCGAATTAATTCCATCGCTGAATAAAAAATATAAAAACAATTGCCACCGACGTGAAATTTTCAAAATCTACTCAAAATGGACCATTCTCTACCATCCTGTAAAAATCCAAACACGATCCATCCCTAAACTCAAGAATAACTCAAGTAAACTCGCCCCTCGTTCAAGAAAAAATCGAATTAATTCCATCGCTGAATAAAAAATATAAAAACAATTGCCACCAACTTGAAATTTTCAAAATTTACTCAAAATAGACCATTCTCTACCATCCTGTAAAAATCCAAACACGATCCATCCCTAAACTCAAGAATAACTCAAGTAAACTCGCCCCTCGTTCAAGAAAAAATCGAATTAATTCCATCGCTGAATAAAAAATATAAAAACAATTGCCACCGACGTGAAATTTTCAAAATCTACTCAAAATGGACCATTCTCTACCATCCTGTAAAAATCCAAACACGATCCATCCCTAAACTCAAGAATAACTCAAGTGAACTCGTCCCTCGTTCAAGAAAAAATCGAATTAATTCCATCGCTGAATAAAAAAATATAAAAACAATTGCCACCAACTTGAAATTTTCAAAATCTACTCAAAATGGACCATTCTCTACCATCCTGTAAAAATCCAAACACGATCCATCCCTAAACTCAAGAATAACTCAAGTGAACTCGTCCCTCGTTCAAGAAAAAATCGAATTAATTCCATCGCTGAATAAAAAATATAAAAACAATTGCCACCGACGTGAAATTTTCAAAATCTACTCAAAATAGACCATTCTCTACCATCCTGTAAAAATCCAAACACGATCCATCCCTAAACTCAAGAATAACTCAAGTGAACTCGTCCCTCGTTCAAGAAAAAATCGAATTATTTCCATCGCTGAATAAAAAATATAAAAACAATTGCCACCATCTTGAAATTTTCAAAATCTACTCAAAATAGACCATTCTCTACCATCCTGTAAAAATCCAAACACGATCCATCCCTAAACTCAAGAATAACTCAAGTGAACTCGTCCCTCGTTCAAGAAAAAATCGAATTAATTCCATCGCTGAATAAAAAAATATAAAAACAATTGCCACCAACTTGAAATTTTCAAAATCTACTCAAAATGGACCATTCTCTACCATCCTGTAAAAATCCAAACACGATCCATCCCTAAACTCAAGAATAACTCAAGTGAACTCGTCCCTCGTTCAAGAAAAAATCGAATTATTTCCATCGCTGAATAAAAAATATAAAAACAATTGCCACCATCTTGAAATTTTCAAAATCTACTCAAAATAGACCATTCTCTACCATCCTGTAAAAATCCAAACACGATCCATCCCTAAACTCAAGAATAACTCAAGTGAACTCGTCCCTCGTTCAAGAAAAAATCGAATTAATTCCATCGCTGAATAAAAAATATAAAAACAATTGCCACCAACTTGAAATTCTCAAAATCTACTCAAAATGGACCATTCTCTACCATCCTGTAAAAATCCAAACACGATCCATCCCTAAACTCAAGAATAACTCAAGTGAACTCGTCCCTCGTTCAAGAAAAAATCGAATTAATTCCATCGCTGAATAAAAAATATAAAAACAATTGCCACCGACGTGAAATTTTCAAAATCTACTCAAAATGGACCATTCTCTACCATCCTGTAAAAATCCAAACACGATCCATCCCTAAACTCAAGAATAACTCAAGTAAACTCGCCCCTTGTTCAAGAAAAAATCGAATTAATTCCATCGCTGAATAAAAAAATATAAAAACAATTGCCACCAACTTGAAATTTTCAAAATCTACTCTAAATAGACCATTCTCTACCATCCTGTAAAAATCCAAACACGATCCATCCCTAAACTCAAGAATAACTCAAGTAAACTCGCCCCTTGTTCAAGAAAAAATCGAATTAATTCCATCGCTGAATAAAAAAATATAAAAACAATTGCCACCAACTTGAAATTTTCAAAATCTACTCTAAATAGACCATTCTCTACCATCCTGTAAAAATCCAAACACGATCCATCCCTAAACTCAAGAATAACTCAAGTAAACTCGCCCCTCGTTCAAGAAAAAATCGAATTAATTCCATCGCTGAATAAAAAATATAAAAACAATTGCCACCAACTTGAAATTTTCAAAATCTACTCAAAATAGACCATTCTTTACCATCCTGTAAAAATCCAAACACGATCCATCCCTAAACTCAAGAATAACTCAAGTGAACTCGCCCCTTGTTCAAGAAAAAATCGAATTAATTCCATCGCTGAATAAAAAATATAAAAACAATTGCCACCAACTTGAAATTTTCAAAATTTACTCAAAATAGACCATTCTCTACCATCCTGTAAAAATCCAAACACGATCCATCCCTAAACTCAAGAATAACTCAAGTAAACTCGTCCCTCGTTCAAGAAAAAATCGAATTAATTCCATCGCTGAATAAAAAATATAAAAACAATTGCCACCGACTTGAAATTTTCAAAATCTACTCAAAATGGACCATTCTCTACCATCCTGTAAAAATCCAAACACGATCCATCCCTAAACTCAAGAATAACTCAAGTGAACTCGCCCCTTGTCCAAGAAAAAATCGAATTAATTCCATCGCTGAATAAAAAATATAAAAACAATTGCTACCAACTTGAAATTCTCAAAATCTACTCAAAATAGACCATTCTCTACCATCCTGTAAAAATCCAAACACGATCCATCCCTAAACTCAAGAATAACTCAAGTGAACTCGCCCCTTGTTCAAGAAAAAATCGAATTAATTCCATCGCTGAATAAAAAATATAAAAACAATTGCCACCAACTTGAAATTTTCAAAATTTACTCAAAATAGACCATTCTCTACCATCCTGTAAAAATCCAAACACGATCCATCCCTAAACTCAAGAATAACTCAAGTGAACTCGTCCCTCGTTCAAGAAAAAATCGAATTAAATCCATCGCTGAATAAAAAATATAAAAACAATTGCCACCAACTTGAAATTTTCAAAATCTACTCAAAATAGACCATTCTCTACCATCCTGTAAAAATCCAAACACGATCCATCCCTAAACTCAAGAATAACTCAAGTGAACTCGCCCCTTGTTCAAGAAAAAATCGAATTAATTCCATCGCTGAATAAAAAATATAAAAACAATTGCCACCAACTTGAAATTTTCAAAATTTACTCAAAATAGACCATTCTCTACCATCCTGTAAAAATCCAAACACGATCCATCCCTAAACTCAAGAATAACTCAAGTGAACTCGTCCCTCGTTCAAGAAAAAATCGAATTAATTCCATCGCTGAATAAAAAATATAAAAACAATTGCCACCAACTTGAAATTTTCAAAATCTACTCAAAATAGACCATTCTCTACCATCCTGTAAAAATCCAAACACGATCCATCCCTAAACTCAAGAATAACTCAAGTGAACTCGCCCCTTGTTCAAGAAAAAATCGAATTAATTCCATCGCTGAATAAAAAATATAAAAACAATTGCCACCAACTTGAAATTTTCAAAATTTACTCAAAATAGACCATTCTCTACCATCCTGTAAAAATCCAAACACGATCCATCCCTAAACTCAAGAATAACTCAAGTGAACTCGTCCCTCGTTCAAGAAAAAATCGAATTAAATCCATCGCTGAATAAAAAATATAAAAACAATTGCCACCAACTTGAAATTTTCAAAATCTACTCAAAATAGACCATTCTCTACCATCCTGTAAAAATCCAAACACGATCCATCCCTAAACTCAAGAATAACTCAAGTGAACTCGTCCCTCGTTCAAGAAAAAATCGAATTAATTCCATCGCTGAATAAAAAATATAAAAACAATTGCCACCAACTTGAAATTCTCAAAATCTACTCAAAATGGACCATTCTCTACCATCCTGTAAAAATCCAAACACGATCCATCCCTAAACTCAAGAATAACTCAAGTGAACTCGTCCCTCGTTCAAGAAAAAATCGAATTAATTCCATCGCTGAATAAAAAATATAAAAACAATTGCCACCAACTTGAAATTCTCAAAATCTACTCAAAATGGACCATTCTCTACCATCCTGTAAAAATCCAAACGCGATCCATCCCTAAACTCAAGAATAACTCAAGTGAACTCGTCCCTCGTTCAAGAAAAAATCGAATTAATTCCATCGCTGAATAAAAAATATAAAAACAATTGCCACCGACGTGAAATTTTCAAAATCTACTCAAAATGGACCATTCTCTACCATCCTGTAAAAATCCAAACACGATCCATCCCTAAACTCAAGAATAACTCAAGTAAACTCGCCCCTCGTTCAAGAAAAAATCGAATTAATTCCATCGCTGAATAAAAAATATAAAAACAATTGCCACCAACTTGAAATTTTCAAAATCTACTCAAAATGGACCATTCTCTACCATCCTGTAAAAATCCAAACACGATCCATCCCTAAACTCAAGAATAACTCAAGTAAACTCGCCCCTCGTTCAAGAAAAAATCGAATTAATTCCATCGCTGAATAAAAAATATAAAAACAATTGCCACCGACGTGAAATTTTCAAAATCTACTCAAAATGGACCATTCTCTACCATCCTGTAAAAATCCAAACACGATCCATCCCTAAACTCAAGAATAACTCAAGTGAACTCGTCCCACGTTCAAGAAAAAATCGAATTAATTCCATCGCTGAATAAAAAATATAAAAACAATTGCCACCGACGTGAAATTTTCAAAATCTACTCAAAATGGACCATTCTCTACCATCCTGTAAAAATCCAAACACGATCCATCCCTAAACTCAAGAATAACTCAAGTAAACTCGCCCCTCGTTCAAGAAAAAATCGAATTAATTCCATCGCTGAATAAAAAATATAAAAACAATTGCCACCGACGTGAAATTTTCAAAATCTACTCAAAATGGACCATTCTCTACCATCCTGTAAAAATCCAAACACGATCCATCCCTAAACTCAAGAATAACTCAAGTGAACTCGTCCCTCGTTCAAGAAAAAATCGAATTAATTCCATCGCTGAATAAAAAAATATAAAAACAATTGCCACCAACTTGAAATTTTCAAAATCTACTCTAAATAGACCATTCTCTACCATCCTGTAAAAATCCAAACACGATCCATCCCTAAACTCAAGAATAACTCAAGTAAACTCGCCCCTCGTTCAAGAAAAAATCGAATTAATTCCATCGCTGAATAAAAAATATAAAAACAATTGCCACCAACTTGAAATTTTCAAAATCTACTCAAAATAGACCATTCTTTACCATCCTGTAAAAATCCAAACACGATCCATCCCTAAACTCAAGAATAACTCAAGTAAACTCGCCCCTCGTTCAAGAAAAAATCGAATTAATTCCATCGCTGAATAAAAAATATAAAAACAATTGCCACCAACTTGAAATTTTCAAAATCTACTCAAAATAGACCATTCTTTACCATCCTGTAAAAATCCAAACACGATCCATCCCTAAACTCAAGAATAACTCAAGTAAACTCGCCCCTCGTTCAAGAAAAAATCGAATTAATTCCATCGCTGAATAAAAAATATAAAAACAATTGCCACCAACTTGAAATTTTCAAAATCTACTCAAAATAGACCATTCTCTACCATCCTGTAAAAATCCAAACACGATCCATCCCTAAACTCAAGAATAACTCAAGTAAACTCGCCCCTTGTTCAAGAAAAAATCGAATTAATTCCATCGCTGAATAAAAAAATATAAAAACAATTGCCACCAACTTGAAATTTTCAAAATCTACTCTAAATAGACCATTCTCTACCATCCTGTAAAAATACAAACACGATCCATCCCTAAACTCAAGAATAACTCAAGTAAACTCGCCCCTTGTTCAAGAAAAAATCGAATTAATTCCATCGCTGAATAAAAAAATATAAAAACAATTGCCACCAACTTGAAATTTTCAAAATCTACTCTAAATAGACCATTCTCTACCATCCTGTAAAAATTCAAACACGATCCATCCCTAAACTCAAGAATAACTCAAGTGAACTCGCCCCTTGTTCAAGAAAAAATCGAATTAATTCCATCGCTGAATAAAAAATATAAAAACAATTGCCACCAACTTGAAATTTTCAAAATTTACTCAAAATAGACCATTCTCTACCATCCTGTAAAAATCCAAACACGATCCATCCCTAAACTCAAGAATAACTCAAGTAAACTCGTCCCTCGTTCAAGAAAAAATCGAATTAATTCCATCGCTGAATAAAAAATATAAAAACAATTGCCACCGACTTGAAATTTTCAAAATCTACTCAAAATGGACCATTCTCTACTATCCTGTAAAAATCCAAACACGATCCATCCCTAAACTCAAGAATAACTCAAGTGAACTCGTCCCTCGTTCAAGAAAAAATCGAATTAATTCCATCGCTGAATAAAAAATATAAAAACAATTGCCACCGACTTGAAATTTTCAAAATCTACTCAAAATGGACCATTCTCTACTATCCTGTAAAAATCCAAACACGATCCATCCCTAAACTCAAGAATAACTCAAGTAAACTCGTCCCTCGTTCAAGAAAAAATCGAATTAATTCCATCGCTGAATAAAAAATATAAAAACAATTGCCACCAACTTGAAATTTTCAAAATCTACTCAAAATAGACCATTCTCTACTATCCTGTAAAAATCCAAACACGATCCATCCCTAAACTCAAGAATAACTCAAGTGAACTCGTCCCTCGTTCAAGAAAAAATCGAATTAATTCCATCGCTGAATAAAAAATATAAAAACAATTGCCACCGACTTGAAATTTTCAAAATCTACTCAAAATGGACCATTCTCTACTATCCTGTAAAAATCCAAACACGATCCATCCCTAAACTCAAGAATAACTCAAGTAAACTCGCCCCTTGTTCAAGAAAAAATCGAATTAATTCCATCGCTGAATAAAAAATATAAAAACAATTGCCACCGACTTGAAATTTTCAAAATCTACTCAAAATGGACCATTCTCTACTATCCTGTAAAAATCCAAACACGATCCATCCCTAAACTCAAGAATAACTCAAGTGAACTCGTCCCTCGTTCAAGAAAAAATCGAATTAATTCCATCGCTGAATAAAAAATATAAAAACAATTGCCACCGACTTGAAATTTTCAAAATCTACTCAAAATGGACCATTCTCTACTATCCTGTAAAAATCCAAACACGATCCATCCCTAAACTCAAGAATAACTCAAGTAAACTCGCCCCTTGTTCAAGAAAAAATCGAATTAATTCCATCGCTGAATAAAAAATATAAAAACAATTGCCACCAACTTGAAATTTTCAAAATTTACTCAAAATAGACCATTCTCTACCATCCTGTAAAAATCCAAACACGATCCATCCCTAAACTCAAGAATAACTCAAGTAAACTCGTCCCTCGTTCAAGAAAAAATCGAATTAATTCCATCGCTGAATAAAAAATATAAAAACAATTGCCACCAACTTGAAATTTTCAAAATCTACTCAAAATAGACCATTCTTTACCATCCTGTAAAAATCCAAACACGATCCATCCCTAAACTCAAGAATAACTCAAGTAAACTCGTCCCTCGTTCAAGAAAAAATCGAATTAATTCCATCGCTGAATAAAAAATATAAAAACAATTGCCACCGACTTGAAATTTTCAAAATCTACTCAAAATGGACCATTCTCTACTATCCTGTAAAAATCCAAACACGATCCATCCCTAAACTCAAGAATAACTCAAGTGAACTCGTCCCTCGTTCAAGAAAAAATCGAATTAATTCCATCGCTGAATAAAAAATATAAAAACAATTGCCACCGACTTGAAATTTTCAAAATCTACTCAAAATGGACCATTCTCTACTATCCTGTAAAAATCCAAACACGATCCATCCCTAAACTCAAGAATAACTCAAGTAAACTCGTCCCTCGTTCAAGAAAAAATCGAATTAATTCCATCGCTGAATAAAAAATATAAAAACAATTGCCACCGACTTGAAATTTTCAAAATCTACTCAAAATGGACCATTCTCTACTATCCTGTAAAAATCCAAACACGATCCATCCCTAAACTCAAGAATAACTCAAGTGAACTCGTCCCTCGTTCAAGAAAAAATCGAATTAATTCCATCGCTGAATAAAAAAATATAAAAACAATTGCCACCAACTTGAAATTTTCAAAATCTACTCTAAATAGACCATTCTCTACCATCCTGTAAAAATACAAACACGATCCATCCCTAAACTCAAGAATAACTCAAGTAAACTCGCCCCTTGTCCAAGAAAAAATCGAATTAATTCCATCGCTGAATAAAAAATATAAAAACAATTGCTACCAACTTGAAATTCTCAAAATCTACTCAAAATAGACCATTCTCTACCATCCTGTAAAAATCCAAACACGATCCATCCCTAAACTCAAGAATAACTCAAGTGAACTCGTCCCTCGTTCAAGAAAAAATCGAATTAATTCCATCGCTGAATAAAAAATATAAAAACAATTGCCACCAACTTGAAATTTTCAAAATCTACTCAAAATAGACCATTCTTTACCATCCTGTAAAAATCCAAACACGATCCATCCCTAAACTCAAGAATAACTCAAGTAAACTCGTCCCTCGTTCAAGAAAAAATCGAATTAAATCCATCGCTGAATAAAAAATATAAAAACAATTGCCACCAACTTGAAATTTTCAAAATCTACTCAAAATAGACCATTCTCTACCATCCTGTAAAAATCCAAACACGATCCATCCCTAAACTCAAGAATAACTCAAGTGAACTCGCCCCTTGTTCAAGAAAAAATCGAATTAATTCCATCGCTGAATAAAAAATATAAAAACAATTGCCACCAACTTGAAATTTTCAAAATTTACTCAAAATAGACCATTCTCTACCATCCTGTAAAAATCCAAACACGATCCATCCCTAAACTCAAGAATAACTCAAGTGAACTCGCCCCTTGTTCAAGAAAAAATCGAATTAATTCCATCGCTGAATAAAAAATATAAAAACGATTGCTACCAACTTGAAATTTTCAAAATCGACTTTAAAATCGTGACCAAACAAAATCTGCAGTATTTCAAACAGTTTCGCAGGCAGATTCAAGAAGAAGGCGTGTCTTATTTTCGAATCAATGGATCGATTTGACAGTTTATTGTTTTCTTTTTGTAATTAAATGAGTCGAATTTAGATTTAGAAAAAAAAGGATAAAAATGCAGCCAGACACGGGCGGGTCCAAATGAGCTGAACATTTGCCAAAATTTATGTGAGCAGACATCGTCATTCCAAATTTTCTCGTTAATGTTTTCTTTTTTATCGTTTTTTTTAAATCTTGATTATGCAGCAATGCAATGATAATAATAATAATAATAATGGATTAATTTCCCAACAGACTGTACGTCTAATTGCAGGGAAAATATATTTAAAAAAAATACCTAAAATCGAACTCGAAACTGATAAATAAACTGTATAAATAAAAACAATTAAAATTGAAAGAAAATATATAAAAAAATTGTGATGTGACCATCATGTTACTTTCTGCGATTTGATGGTATCGTTTATATTTACGCTTTCATGGTTTATTTTCAATTTAAATCATATTTTAAATGTACGTTTTGTAGAATCGGATGAAACTGACGTTTAAAACGTCAAAATTATAAAAGATGGAAAAATTATACTTCAAATTCAAAAACCCAGTTAAGGGATTTCGAAAAAAACTTATTCTTTATAAGTTGTTCATTTTAGCATTCTCTGCAATTATTATTAACATAAATTTGCTGTAACTATTATTGTTTCATAATTATAAACCAAAAATTTGAAAATGTCTGTCTGTGCGCGCTGTATCTCAAAAACTAATAGAGCAATTGATATAAAACTTTGAACATCCGTCTTATTTGATAATCTGAAGAATTGAAAAGCTTTTGGTAAAATTTCGTACACCGGAAGTGGGCGTTTACCTTAACTGTTTTTTTGTTTTTTGCCAATATATTCTTTAATATGAAAAATATCACAAAAACATTTAAACAAATTTTGAAGACAACAAAGAAATGAACATCTTTTGCTTGAAAACATTTTTTATAAAATCATTTTTATTTGAGAAATTTTTTTTTTATGATTTTTTAAATTTTTGATTTATAATTATAAAACGATAATAGTTACAGCAAATTTATGTGAATAATAATTGTAGAGAATGCTACAATGGACAACTTATAAAGAATAAGTTTTTTTCGAAATCCCTTTAGTTTTTGAGTAAACCGAGTTTTTGAATTTGAAGTATAATTTTTCATCTTTCATAATTTTGACGTTTTAAACGTCAGTTTGATCCGAGTTTACAAAGCGCTCGATGTACATTTAAAATATGATTTCAATTGAAAATAAACAATGAAAACGTAAATATAAAGTCGGTGAAAGTAACATGATCACCATTTTCCATTTTTCCATCACGAAATTTGTATCGTTTCAAAGACTCGTACAAAATCGGTTGTGGCTGAATGGCCTACGTTGCCTGAGCTAATATCAAATATCAATTCATAATTTCCTAACCCGAATTCCCATCAACCATCTTTCATAAAAAAAAATCGATGACTTGTGCAAAATAAAATTTATCCGGATAAATTCTAACCTCTCGTGGTATTACCCCCCAAATATTTTTACCATCTTAGAACTGCTGTGCTGTTGTGTGTAACCGATAAATTAATTAATTTGTTCTTCCTCATATTTTTTTTATTCATTCATAATTAATAAGGCAATAATTTGAGCGAATCTAATAATCGTTATAGGAACGAACGTTTCCCGCGATTTATCGAAGCCGGCGCGAAACAAGCCAATTGGTGGTGTTTGTTTTGGAAGGCCCGCACTTTTCGCTACAATAACATCTGAACGATCCGCGCCATTAACACTTTTTGTTCTCGCGCGCGCACACACACGAAATTTTCCTCGCATTATTCACCAATTTATTATCGTACTCTCCTCACTTACACATGTTACATATTGCGCTTTTCTTTCAATAATAAACTCGAGCCCGACGATCTACACCCGTTTCAATTTCGAGGAAGGAACGAAGGAAATCGTACGATAAATATTGATCGAACGGTCGAATTTCGAAATTTTCGCAAACAAAGCGTTGCCCTCATCGAATAGATGTAAACAAGATGAAAACAAACATTCGACACTCAATTGTTTTTAGGTTTTTTGAGAATAACTACGGATAGGTGAATGGGAATCGAAAAATTTTGAAAGAAATATATTTTTTCCGCTATCGACAACGTAAATAATCATTGCATCCATGGTAACAGGTACCGTAAGTGGCTGATAACATTCGTGGTGTTTCTTGAACTTAATTTTTATTTACGGATCTACGAAAATAATAAACAGAAACGTAACGCTCCAAGATATAGGCGAGCAACACTTTTTTGTGTATACCTGTAGCATCGGCATTCTTTTTACATAACCACTGCTTAAAAGAGTCGTAACAGGACACTTTTTTTTTGATTTTGTCGGTAACAGGTTCTAACACGCAATATTCGCAGCTTCGTTTGCATTCATGCCCGGAGAAAGTTTCACTGGATTGACACTAACAAACAAAATTCGACATTGTTTTTTCGGTTGCTGGGTTGCCATAGGATGCATAGGTGACTATAAAAATTTTAATCCCAAACGTTACAAGCCGTATTTTAGAATATTTTCTGATCTCTTTTAAGTATTATATTTCCGGTAGCGGAAAAAAATTAATAAGCAACACGGAACGTAATGACAATTAACATTTTCGGCTCCGCCTCGGCTTGTATTCGCCTACCTCAAATGTTAATATGTGATTACGTTCCTTGCTTAAATAACTATTACTCATCAAATAGATACAAGTAAGATAACAAACAGAAATTTGAATTTCAATTGTTTTGAGTGTTTCCACGTTCAATTATTTTACAGTGGTTTAACTCTTTAAAGTTTGGTATGATTTTGAAAATTTTGTATGTTACTCGTTGGATAAATATAGCTAAGCTTGACAAATTACGGTCCACATCGATATTCTTCAATAAGACTTCTTAATTTCAGCCAAAACGAAGAAATCCAAAATCCAGCCAAGGCCATGGCAGCTACGACAGTTCGATGTCTGCCAATTCCACGACGTCACTCCTCACGAATTCATCGATCGATTCGGATTCCAAAGACTCGGAGGATTTCCACAGGTCGAGAGCAAGGCTGATCGTAGGCAGGCGAGGAGCTGTCAAACATCAGAGGTACGTTCAATTGTTTGTTTTTAATGGCCTACTCGAATTTTCACCTTTTTTCCATACGAAGTACAGGAGAGTAGATTATTTTCGCGAAAACTGTTAAGTCAACGAAAATATTCTTTTTGCGGTCTCTTGGAAACAATTTAAGAAAAAAGTGATCTGTGGAAGCCGCATCTTAAAAAAAAAACAGAGGAAATTCGACTTAAGAAACTTTCCGTCTTCATTGAATTTGTTCACGCGGAAATTTTTCAATCCGAAATAACAACGGAAATGTTTTTTTAGAGGTCTTCTGAAACCATTTAACCAAAAAAGTGATTTGGTGGTGTTGTGCATTAAAAAAATAAACAGAGAAGATTGGACTTGTGAAACTTTTCGTCTCCATTAAATCGTCATTGTATAAATAACTAATTTATAAACAATCAATAAATAACATGAATTATTTGCAGGGTTCATCAGGTGAAGGGTCACCGCTTTCTGGCGAAATTCTTCAGGCAGCCGACCTTCTGCGCATTTTGCAAGGACTTCCTGTGGGGCTTCGGCAAACAAGGGTACCAATGTCAGTGTAAGTACTTTAAAGTATCGAATCGGACAAATAGAAACATAGATTTGAACTTTTGTTTTTTTGGCATAGGTTTGACCATTCAGCCACAACTTTCTTTTTATTTTTTACTGTTTTTTACTTTTGTGAACTTTTGAGTCCAAGAAAAAATTTGTATATTTTTTGAAACTTGCATAATAATCCCGGACTGTCTTATTTTTTATTTTTGTGGACTTTCGAGTCCAAGAAAAAATTTGGACCTCTTTTGGAACTTAGAAAATAATCATCAGACGGTTTTATTTCTTACTTTTGTGATCTTTGAGTCCAAGAAAAAAAATGGGACCTTTTTTGGAACTTACATAATAACCCCGGAAGGTCTTGTTCGTCACTTTGTGAACTTTTAAGTCCGAACATTAATTCAAGACAATCAAAACGATTATTACAATTCTCACCTGAAATAATACCGTTTGCAGTTTGTCAGACTGCAGTCCACAAGAAGTGCCACGACAAACTGCTGGGAAAATGTCCGGGTTCAGGAAGAGACTCGGAAAGCACAATTGTAAGTACTGTTGGTCGTTGATGAACAAACATCGGTTTTAGTGATTTTGAAGGAATGATTTTAAACACTTAAACATTAATTTCTGTTAGTTGTTAATGAATAACAGTGACGGTTCGCGGGGTTTTTTCTGGTACGGCCGACGAACAAGAGGTGTTAATACAGATAGGTGCGGTCTCTCCAACTGACCCTACCTATCTGTATTACCACCTCTTGTTCCTCGACCGTACCAGAAGAAACCCCGCGAACCGTCAATGCTGTTGATGAATAAATATCAGCATGAAGACTTTACGCTCTCAACAAAGACTTTAACATTAATTTTTCAGTACTTAAGGGAACGCTTCAAAATCGATCTTCCGCATCGGTTCAAGGTGCACACCTTCATGTCCCCCACGTTTTGTGATCACTGCGGCTCGCTGCTCTACGGCATTTATAAACAGGGTTTGAAATGTGAAGGTACGTACTCAGAATTTAAGTAAAACAAAACTCCAAACAAAATTCAATGTTTGAATTTTTCCACACCAACAAAAAATTCAATCACGTGAATCTGAACAAAGCGAAAAACACAAAAAAAAACTTTTTGATTGATAATTAACCCTTTCAGCCCTGGATTTTTAAATTTAAAAAAAAAAATTTTTGTTAATTATTATTGATGGGGAGCTTCTTAAGACCATAAATACCAAATTTGAATTAATTAGTGAGGCTTTGTTGAAGTGACATCTAGTGATAAACAGCAAAAATATGGATTGTCATAGTAAGTAGAGACATGTAAAAGTTGCGGTGGCAATTGCCACCACCAGGGCCGAAAGGGTTAAGTCTGGTAGAATATAAACACTGCAGGACGAAAATCCAAACGAAGCAAAAAAACACAGTTAACTTTGGAAATATCCTAAAAACTTATCATTGATAATTAATGAGTATAGTGGAATACAAACAATTACGTTAATTAGTGTTATTTCGGATTATCACAAAGTGAGAATCTTCACAATTGTTTATTTAAATTATTTTGTAA
Source organism: Ocypus olens (assembly GCA_910593695.2). NCBI lineage: Eukaryota > Metazoa > Arthropoda > Insecta > Coleoptera > Staphylinidae > Ocypus > Ocypus olens. Next base: position 831,200 of record OU343055.1, on the reverse strand, counting down.
TCATTCGTAATTTATAAAATTGAAATAATTGATTTTTGTTTTTTTTGAAGCAAAGAAATGATCGTTGTAATAATAAGCGGTTAAAGAAGTGTTGATGGTTAACGTTATTTACCTGTAGCTCATCATTAGTGACGATTGATGTTGAAGGATCTCTTAGGTGTGGGAAAATAAGCGTTGGAATTTGTTTATGGTGTGCCGTCGTGAGGTGAGTAAATGTGTCGGAACGTTTTGCCAAAATCAACACACATTTGCGGAATGCTCTATTTCGTTTTTATAACGTTTCCAAATGTTACATTTAACGCAAGTAATTGAAATTAATTCATTAATGTTTAGAAAGTAGATTACATAATTTTTTATTTTAAAAATTTTCTTACCTTGGTACATTTTCTCTAAAATAATCGGATAAGCAGAAAATTTGGTGTAAATTCTGTTGCCTATCTGGAAATACTTATGCAACTTAATTAACAAAATGCTTGTAGCGTATATCGGGTGACAACAATTTAATGTTTAATGCATTCATAGCCATTTTCTACTCCTTGAAATAAAAATAAACGGTGGTGCAACTTCTGTTGCTGTAGTGTTTGCTGGGGTGGAGCTAAGAGTGGGAAAATGGTTGGTGCGGTAGTCAATAATATAACGTGCTCACGGTTCGATGGCTGGTGCAAGAGACCGTGTTTTTTATTTGTCTCCTCGCACTGTACATGTGGTATTCTTAGTTGCCTATGTTACATGCGTACAAAGTTGCATACTTTACAGTTGCCTATCCAGGAAAACTTATGCAACTTAATTAACAAAAAAATATTTTGCACAGACGAGAAAATTATATTCGGCGATTTAAAAAATTGCAAAAACATAATCTCTGCAGGAATTAGCTTCAAAATTTCAAAATCCATACAGAATGAACGTATTTTTGACGTAATGCTAAAACAATTGCCATATCACAGCTGGAAACAAATTGACAACACTCGAAACTTGAATTACCGAAAAAATACATTCGGCGATTGAAAAAATTGTAAAAAAATAATCTCCGCAGGAATTAGCTTCAAAATTTCAAAATCCATACAGAATGAACATATTTTTGAGTTACTGTTAAAACAATTGCCATATCACAGCTGGAAACAAATTGACAACACTCGAAACTTGAATTACCGAAAAAATACATTCGGCGATTGAAAAAATTGTAAAAAAATAATCTCCGCAGGAATTAGCTTCAAAATTTCAAAATCCATACAGAATGAATATATTTTTGAGTTACTGTTAAAACAATTGCCATATCACAGCTGGAAACAAATTGACAACACTCGAAACTTGAATTACCGAAAAAATACATTCGGCGATTGAAAAAATTGTAAAAAAATAATCTCCGCAGGAATTAGCTTCAAAATTTCAAAATCCATACAGAATGAACATATTTTTGAGTTACTGTTAAAACAATTGACACATCACAGCTGGAAACAAATTAACAACACTCAAAACTTAAATTACCGAAAATAAAATTACATTCGGCGGTTGGAAAAATTGCAAAAAATTAATTTCTGCAGGAATTAGCTTCAAAATTTCAAAATCCATACAGAATGAACATATTTTTGAGTTACTGTTAAAACAATTGCCATATCACAGCTGGAAACAAATTGACAACACTGGAAACTTGAATTACCGAAAAAATACATTCGGCGATTGAAAAAATTGTAAAAAAATAATCTCCGCAGGAATTAGCTTCAAAATTTCAAAATCCATACAGAATGAACATATTTTTGAGTTACTGTTAAAACAATTGACATATCACAGCTGGAAACAAATTGACAACACTGGAAACTTGAATTACCGAAAAAATACATTCAGCGATTTGAAAAATTGTAAAAAAATTAATCTCCGCAGGAATTAGCTTCAAAATTTCCATATTCATCCGGAATGAACGTATCTTTGAGATATTGCTGAAACAATTGACATATCACACTTGTAAACAAATTGACAACACTTGAAAAAAAATTAATCTTTCTGTAAAATAAAAATAAATGTGTAAATTCTGTTGCCTATCAATGAAAACTTATGCAACTTAATTAACAAATACTTATGAATAGCGTATATCGCTTTACAACAATTTAACATTTAATTAAATACATTCCAACTTAACATGAAAAAAAAATAAATGTATTTAAAAACGTTTTTGTACTCCGGAGAAATAAACATAAACGTAAGTGTATATTCTCTTGCCTAACTATGACTGAAGAAAGTTAAACATTTTGATTATGTAATACATCGTAACATCGTGTGAATTATTTTTCAGTAATTGATGTGTTTTGAATGTCTAGTTTTTTTTTTCAAATAAATTATAATCCAAGAATAAATATAACTTTAAAGTTATTGCTGTGTATATTAAATTGCATATGTTACATGTCTAGAATTCGTGAATATCATCATGTAATACTTTATAAGATCGTTTGGATTGTTGTTCAGATTTTTGTTTTCGGTTATTAATGTGTTTTGAAGTTTCTTTTTTTTAGATTAAATTGTAATCCAAAAATAGATACAACTTCAAAGTTATTGCTGTGTATACTAAGTTGCATATATTACGTGCATAGCATTAGTGAACATCATCATGTAATACATCATCAACATCGTGTAGATTATTTTTTAAATCCTTGTGTTCGTAATTGATCTATTTTTGATGTTTAGTTTATTTTAAATAAATTATAATCCAAAAATAAATATAACTTTAAATTGCTGTGTATACTAAGTTGCATATGTTACATGCATGACTTTAGTGAATATCTTTATTAAAAAAATAGGAATTTTCTTATTGTAACAAATAGCTTTGATGCAAAAATCTTTTACTTTTATTTTCAATATTGTTAAAGTCAATCAATCCTTTAAATATTACTAAAGTAATTTTATTATTTCGAAACAAAATCAAGTAAACGCCGCCAATATCCAAGAATTAAAGTAACTCAATTCCTGATAAATTAAATTTTTTTCTGGAGGAAAAAAAAACATTGAAATGAGTTTTTACATTATAAATAACATATTATTTTAAATACAGTTTACCTTTGCTTGGCGGTGTTACAAAAAGAAATCAATCGCAGTCGCCTATGAACTAAAATGCGAAGGTCAGATGACATGCACAAACGTCAAATTTTTTTTTTTTTTGGATTATTGAATTAGATTTAAAAAAAATGAATTAATCTCGGAGACATGACTGCAATGTTTCTCTCTCTCTCTCTCTCTCAGGCATGGCCAACTCAGACACAAAATTCTGTGGCTCGCACCTTACAATGTCGTAAATGATATATTTTGTTTTTATTACATCTGTCATACATAATTTTCTATTGTTTTGGGTTTTCAAATTATCTTTTTTTTGTTTTTATTACATCTGTCAAGCATAATTTTCCTTTGTTTTTATTACGTCGATCATATATAATATTACATTATACAATCTCGTAAATTATATATTTTGTTTTTATTACATCTGTCATTTAAAATGATCATTTTTTGTTTTCATTACATCTGTCATACATAATTTTCTATTGTTTTCGTTACATCTATCATGTATAATATTTTATACATAAATGTCGTAAATTATATAAAATTTAATAAGCACATCAACATAAACAAGAGCGTATCTGTCTGTTATGTCAATTAATCCGAATGACTGGATGAGTTGTTTTGGCTCGCTCATAATTGCGACACATGATGGGACGTTTATTATTATTATCATCTGTAGCACAATGACCACTTTATGATCCGCCGCTGTCATAAATTGCGCGGAGGAAGATCTTCCATCAAATCGTATTTGCGGTCCGACTTTAAATATAGGATTTTGGCTTCGCTTTGAACGCCGCCCCAGGTAAATCAACTGTCGGGACTTATTTTTGTCATTTGCAAAATGGCTCCTTCATTATTATTGACGCGGTTTCATTGAAGATTTCAAGTAAAATCATCAATAAATTACTTATGATTAATTAATTTAGCAAATCAAGGATAAGAAATGGGTTTACGGAAGGCCATGTGACAGTAAAACAAGTAAAATACTATATAAAACAATCAATTTCAATTGTTTTTTCAGTTTTTCAGCTATAAGTTTCGAACTATTGAAGATATTTAAAAAATTCGTTCACCATCTTGCTCCACTCTTCAAGCTCTTTTGAATGCAGTGAAAAAAGCGAATTCGAGTCGCAATTGTTTTTCAGTTTTTTAGCTAGAAGTTCCGAATAATTAAAGATATTTCAAAAATTGGTTCACGATCTTGCCCTACTCTTCGAGATCTTTCGATTACAGCGAAAAAACGAATTCGAGGCGCGTTTGTTATTAAGTTTTTCAGCTATAACTTTCGAACTATTGGAGAAATTTCGAAAATTTGTTCACCACCTTACTTCACTCTTCGAGCTCTTTCGATTGCAGCGAAAAAGGCGAATTCGAGCCGCAATTGTTTTTCAGTTTTTTAGCTATAAGTTCCGAATAATTAAAGATATTTCAAAAATTGGTTCACGGTCTTGCTCCACTCTTCGAGCTCTTTCGATTGCAGTGAAAAAAACGACTTCGATTCGCGTTTGTTTTTCAGTTTTTCAGCTGTAAGTTTCGAACGATTGAAGTAATTTAAAAAATTCGTTCACCATCGTACTCTACTCTTCAAATGCTTTTGATTGCAGCGAAAAACCCGAATTCGGTTTGCAACTGTTTTTCAGTTTTTTTTACCGTAAAATTGGAGATAATTAAAAATTTCGTTCAACATCTTATTCCACTTTTCGAGATCTATTGGTTGCAGCGAAAACGCGAATTCGAGTCGCGATTGTTTTTCAGTTTTCCAGCTATAAGTTTGGAACTATTGAAGATATTTTAAAAATTCGTTCACCATCTTACTCCACTCTTCAAGCTCTTTTCATTACAGCGAAGAAAACGAATTCGGGTTGCGATTGTTTTTCAGTTTTTCCGTTATAAGTTCCGAATAATTAAAGATATTTGAAAAATTCGTTCACCATCCTACTCCACTCTTCAAGCTCTTTTGCGTTCAACGAAAAAAACGAATTCGGGTTGCGAATGTTTTTCACTTTTTCTACCGTAAGTTCCAAAAAATTGAAGATTTTGGAAAAATTCGTTCACCATCTTACTCCACTCTTCAATCTCTTTTCATTACAGCGAAGAAAACGAATTCGGGTTGCGATTGTTTTTCAGTTTTTTCGCTATAACTTCTGAATAATTGAAGATATTTCAAAAATTCGTTCACCATCCTACTCCACTCTTCAAGTTCTTTTGCTTTCAACGAAAAAAACGAATTCGGGTTGCAACTGTTTTTCACTTTTTCTGCTATAAGTTCCAAAAAATTGAAGATATTTTAAAAATTCGTCCACCATCCTACTACACTCTTCAAGCTCTTTTGCTTTCAACGAAAAAAACGAATTCGGATTGCAAATGTTTTTCACTTTTTCCGCTGTAAGTTCTGAATAATTGATGATATTTGAAAAATTCGTTCACCATCTCACTCCACTCTTCGAGCTCTTTTGATTGCAGTGAAAAAAACAAATTCGAGTCGCAATTGTTATTAGTTTTTCAATTCCAGATAGAAGTGAGGAATTCGAGTCGCGTTTGTGATTATAAAAAGTGAAATTATTGAGCGTCAGAACTGGATAAAATCCTCTACTACTAATTGTTTTATTGGTTATCTGGTGATACTAGATTGTGTTATGGACTTTTGATAGGTTTTTTGGCAGAAGACTTGGCGGACAAATTGTCCCAATGACGATTTCCGCAAGTTCGACTTCGAAAACAAGTGCCGTGCACTCGAATGCGTTCGTTCACACTCACAATCCCACAGTCACCTCTAAATATAAACAAGATTGCGAAAGTACCTTTAGCCACGCAAGATGGGAAACCGAAATAGAGTCTGTGTTATATTAATTATGTTCTTTTTTTTACATTACATGCGGAGAAATTGTTTTTTTCTGACCCTTTTTGATTCAAAAACGTCGAACACCCTCTGATTATAAATAATATTTTTTAAGATTAAAATGCATCAATTTTTTTCTCCAAAATTGCACGCGTGGAAATTGCCCACTCTCATTTTTGAAACACCAAAAATTCAAAAACGACACTGTTCTCGAAGAATTTTCAAAATCTGTTCATCTATTCAAGAGATATTCTAAAAAAAAATTAAAAACAATTCAAAATGGAATTTGGTTTTTATTTATTTATTTATTTATTTTATTTATTTGGTTATTAATTTAAGGAGTAAAACATTGTCGTTAAAGAATTTCCGAAATCTAATCATCCGTTCAAGAGTTATTCTTAAAAATATCAAAAACAATTGCGTTTTTTTCGTTGAAAGCTGAAGAGCTTGAAGAGTGGAGTAGGATGATGAACGACAACACACAAATTCGATTTTCAATTGTTTTCCATTGAATATACAAGATTTTGGAAATTCTTTAAGGACAGTATTGGGCTCGTTAAATAGATATAGATTAGATGAAAACGGTAACTTCGATTTTCAACTGTTTTTCACTTGTTTGAAAATAACTTAAATTGATTGTAATGTAAAACATGGCATGAGAAGAATTTGAAGAAGCAAAAAGAAGAAATTTACCACCTGCATTCGAGCACAACTGTCACTTGCCGTAACTCCTTTCTTCAAACGATTATTCATCGGCATGTAAAAACATTGTTTGTAGGGAATTTGAAAAAGCAAAGCGACGTGATTTTTCCACGTGTATTCGAGCAGAACTGTCACTGTCACTTTGCCGTAACCCCTTTCTTCAAGCGACTGTTTTCATTTTAAATTTCTATGGAAATCGGAATTCCTCTCACTCGAAAATTCACAATCCGTGCAGTTGTTCTAATTAACATTCCACTTTTTGGTTTGTTTCTGTTTGGTTTTTTTTTTCTTCTTCAGCAATTGCTCCTTGAAAATATCACGTGACCCACCCACACAACGTCACGGACTTCACAAGTGTGTGCGATTTGGCACGTGCAACAGAAGTATCCGATTAATCAAACCGCCTGCGACGATCATCCATGTATACATGTATACCTCGGAAAATTAAGAAGTGATGGAGTGTTTTGCGTATTACACAACATTAAGCGATGCATCTTGTTTTTTTTTTAAACGAAATTCATCATCAGTGGCCGTAAAAATTTTGAATTCGCCTAAATTCCAAATCAGTGACAGAAAAAGATTCATAGACGATAGTCCACAGTGAGTACACACTGTATAATAGTTCATAATTTAACGCTATGTACAATCTGTTTATAGTTTATAATTTAATGGTATGTACAGTCTGTTCATTATACCGTGATAAATTAGTCGGAAACTCAGCGATGCGTCGTGGCAAAATAGGCTCCAGCTCTATAATAGTTCATAATTTAATTCTATATACAGTCTGTTCATAGCTTATAATTTAATGGTGTGTACAGTCTGTTCGTTATACCGTGATAAATTAATCGGAAACTCAGCGATGCGTCGTGGCAAATTAGGCTCCAGCTCTATAATAGTTCATAATTTAATTCTATATACAGTCTGTTCATAGCTTATAATTTATTGGTATGTACAGTCTGTTCGTTATACCGTGATAAATTAATCGGAAACTCAGCGATGCGTCGTGGCAAAATAGGCTCCAGCTCTATAATAGTTCATAATTTAATTCTATATACAGTCTGTTCATAGCTTATAATTTAATGGTATGTACAGTCTGTTCGTTATACCGTGATAAATTAATCGGAAACTCAGCGATGCGTCGTGGCAAATTAGGCTCCAGCTCTATAATAGTTCATAATTTAATTCTATATACAGTCTGTTCATAGCTTATAATTTATTGGTATGTACAGTCTGTTCGTTATACCGTGATAAATTAATCGGAAACTCAGCGATGCGTCGTGGCAAATTAGGCTCCAGCTCTATAATAGTTCATAATTTAATTCTATATACAGTCTGTTCATAGCTTATAATTTAATGGTATGTACAGTCTGTTCGTTATACCGTGATAAATTAATCGGAAACTCAGCGATGCGTCGTGGCAAAATAGGCTCCAGCTCTATAATAGTTCATAATTTAATTCTATATACAGTCTGTTCATAGCTTATAATTTAATGGTGTGTACAGTCTGTTCGTTATACCGTGATAAATTAATCGGAAACTCAGCGATGCGTCGTGGCAAATTAGGCTCCAGCTCTATAATAGTTCATAATTTAATTCTATATACAGTCTGTTCATAGCTTATAATTTATTGGTATGTACAGTCTGTTCGTTATACCGTGATAAATTAATCGGAAACTCAGCGATGCGTCGTGGCAAAATAGGCTCCAGCTCTATAATAGTTCATAATTTAATTCTATATACAGTCTGTTCATAGCTTATAATTTAATGGTATGTACAGTCTGTTCGTTATACCGTGATAAATTAATCGGAAACTCAGCGATGCGTCGTGGCAAATTAGGCTCCAGCTCTATAATAGTTCATAATTTAATTCTATATACAGTCTGTTCATAGCTTATAATTTATTGGTATGTACAGTCTGTTCGTTATACCGTGATAAATTAATCGGAAACTCAGCGATGCGTCGTGGCAAATTAGGCTCCAGCTCTATAATAGTTCATAATTTAATTCTATATACAGTCTGTTCATAGCTTATAATTTATTGGTATGTACAGTCTGTTCGTTATACCGTGATAAATTAATCGGAAACTCAGCGATGCGTCGTGGCAAAATAGGCTCCAGCTCTATAATAGTTCATAATTTAATTCTATATACAGTCTGTTCATAGCTTATAATTTAATGGTGTGTACAGTCTGTTCGTTATACCGTGATAAATTAATCGGAAACTCAGCGATGCGTCGTGGCAAATTAGGCTCCAGCTCTATAATAGTTCATAATTTAATTCTATATACAGTCTGTTCATAGCTTATAATTTATTGGTATGTACAGTCTGTTCGTTATACCGTGATAAATTAATCGGAAACTCAGCGATGCGTCGTGGCAAAATAGGCTCCAGCTCTATAATAGTTCATAATTTAATTCTATATACAGTCTGTTCATAGCTTATAATTTAATGGTATGTACAGTCTGTTCGTTATACCGTGATAAATTAATCGGAAACTCAGCGATGCGTCGTGGCAAATTAGGCTCCAGCTCTATAATAGTTCATAATTTAATTCTATATACAGTCTGTTCATAGCTTATAATTTAATGGTATGTACAGTCTGTTCGTTATACCGTGATAAATTAATCGGAAACTCAGCGATGCGTCGTGGCAAAATAGGCTCCAGCTCTATAATAGTTCATAATTTAATTCTATATACAGTCTGTTCATAGCTTATAATTTATTGGTATGTACAGTCTGTTCGTTATACCGTGATAAATTAATCGGAAACTCAGCGATGCGTCGTGGCAAAATAGGCTCCAGCTCTATAATAGTTCATAATTTAATTCTATATACAGTCTGTTCATAGCTTATAATTTAATGGTGTGTACAGTCTGTTCGTTATACCGTGATAAATTAATCGGAAACTCAGCGATGCGTCGTGGCAAATTAGGCTCCAGCTCTATAATAGTTCATAATTTAATTCTATATACAGTCTGTTCATAGCTTATAATTTATTGGTATGTACAGTCTGTTCGTTATACCGTGATAAATTAATCGGAAACTCAGCGATGCGTCGTGGCAAAATAGGCTCCAGCTCTATAATAGTTCATAATTTAATTCTATATACAGTCTGTTCATAGCTTATAATTTAATGGTATGTACAGTCTGTTCGTTATACCGTGATAAATTAATCGGAAACTCAGCGATGCGTCGTGGCAAAATAGGCTCCAGCTCTATAATAGTTCATAATTTAATTCTATATACAGTCTGTTCATAGCTTATAATTTAATGGTGTGTACAGTCTGTTCGTTATACCGTGATAAATTAATCGGAAACTCAGCGATGCGTCGTGGCAAAATAGGCTCCAGCTCTATAATAGTTCATAATTTAATTCCATATACAGTCTGTTCATAGTTCATAATTTATAGTCTGTTCGTTGTATCGTGATAAATTTGTCGTAATCTGTAATCATGTCATAGATACCACCCTTCAAATCAACATTATTTTAAACTACAAAACTTTGGTTGAAGAAATTTCTGTAATAATTTATTGGGAAGGTGTAAAGTTTACAAATAATAAGAAATGTGATTTTGTAGGTTAAAATAAAGTTGATACGGTGGGTGGTGGGTGGTCCCTATCCTAAAATCCGACCTGTGCCCCACGCGTCCATTTTTATAAACAATTAATAAGTGAATAAATAAAATAATATCTTTACTGTCTTTCTTACTTCTTTGACTTATTTATTAATAAAAATCTGGGCACGTGAGCAACGGATTGGATAGTAGGATAGGGCCCACCCACCACCCCTCGAATCAACATTACTTTAAACTACGAAACTGTTTGGTTGTAGAAATTTCTCTAACAATTTATTGGAGAGGTGTAAAGTTTAGAAAAAATAAGGAACGTGATTTTGTAGATGAAATCAAAATGGAACCGGGGGTGGTGGGTGGGCCCTATCCTACAATCCAACCTCTGGCTCACGCGCCCATGTTTCTGCCAATTAATAAATTAATTAAAACAATAGGGCCTTCACTGTCTTTCTTACTCGTTTAACTTATTTATTAATAAAAATTTGGGCACGTAAACAACGGATTGGATTGTAGGATAGGGCCCACCCACCACCCCTCGAATCAACATTACTTTAAACTACAAAACTGTTTGGTTGTAGAAATTTCTGTAACAATTTATTGGAGACGTTTAAAGTTTAGAAAAAATAAGGAACGCGATTTTTTAGTTTAAATAAAAGTGAAACCGGGGGTGGTGGGTGGGCCCTATCCTACAATCCAACCAGGGGCTCACGCGCCCATATTTCTACCAATTAATAAATGAATAAAAAAAAATAGGGCCTTCACTGTCTTTCTTACTCGTTTAACTTATTTATTAATAAAAAATTGGACGTGTAAACAACGGATTGGATTGTAGGATAGGGCCCGCCCACCACCCCTCGAATCAACATTACTTTAAACTACAAAACTGTTTGGTTGTAGAAATTTCTCTAGCAATTTATTTGAGAGGTGTAAAGTTTAGAAAAAATAAGGAACGTGATTTTGTAGTTGAAATAAAAATGGAATCGGGGGTGGTGGGTGGGCCCTATTCTACAATCCAACGTGTGGCCCACGCGCCCATATTTCTACCAATTAATAAATGAATAAAAAAATATAGTGCCTTCACTGTCTTTCTTACTCGTTTAACTTTTTTATTAATAAAAATTTGGACGCGTAAACAACGGATTGGATTGTAGGATAGGGCCCACCCACCACCCCGCGAATCAACATTATTTTAAACTACAAAACTGTTTGGTTGTAGAAATTTCTTTAACAATTTATTGGAGAAGTTTAAATTTTAGAAATAATAAGAAACGCGATTTTATAGTTGAAATAAAAGTGGAACCGGAGGCTGCGGGTGGGCTTTATCTTACAATCCAACCTGTGGCCCACGCGCCCATGTTTCCACCGATTAATAAGTGATCAAAAGAAACAAAAAAGTCTTTCTCACTTGTTTAACTTATTTATTAGTAAAAACCTAGACGCGTGAGCAACGGATTGGATTGTAGGATAGGTGGGTGGGCCCTATCCTAAAATCCAACCTCTGGCTCAAGCGCCCATGTTTCCATCAAATAATAAGTGAATAAAAAAAATTAGGTCTTCACTATCTTTCTTACTTGTGTAACTTGTTTATTAGTAATAATCTGGAAGCGTAAGCAAATAATTGGATTGTAAGATAGGGACCACCCACCCCCCCGGATTCTACATTATTTTAAACTTATTTTAGTAATAAAAATCTGGATACTACAATAGGGATATTATACATTTATTACAAATTTTCATTGAAAAATGTAAATATAACCTCAAAAACTGAGTCAAAACCAATTAAAAAAAAACAATCAGGGCCGAATGGGTTAAGCAAAAACGAACGTCACCGAGCCGATCGGTCGGATATAACGGCTCCTACCGGGTCCATCTGACCGTAAATTTATCACGGTATAACGAACAGACTGTACGTCGTGGATATATAAAAGTTAAAATTTCAATGTTATTAATTTTATCTAAGGTATCTGTAACACTTGTGTATATATTATTTTAACTAATTTGAAATTGTCCACTAACGCATTATGGTCTTTCGAACCGGATCGATGGCGACGTTTTCAATTTAACGCGCGGCGCCGCTAAAAGTAATTTTAGCGTTCGTTTTGAATTTATCGCCTGTGCTCCTTAGCTCCCGAATATATTCGCGCAATTTATCACTTCTTCTCGTGAAACACCTCCAGAAACCCACCGGTATATATCTTTGATTTCGCGCAGGTGAACCCGTGCGAACGTCAAAATTTAATTTTCCTTCCCGCGCGCCGTCCCACGCGGTTTTCGGAAACCGGTGGGTGGCGGATTTATCGGAGGACGTGCATACATTTCAAGGGCGCATTTCGATCGCACTTTTCAGGATAATTAAGTGAAATCACGCCTTTGGCCGTTGGAATGGCAGGTGCGTGCTTTTCATTACCAAAAAAAATATTAGCGCGGAGGTTCACGCGCCAGGAGGTTTAATTACGCGCGATCGCGTTTATTTTTGAAGATTTTATTATAATCGACGGAAAAAGATTCTAAAAATAAATGTCAAGATGACATCAAATATATTGTATAGTATCAAATAACGAAAAATCGACGACAACGTAGGCGTTGGAAATCGAAAGTCATGTCTGCGCACGCGTAAAGTTCTGGTTGTCATAACAACAAATAACAATCGCAATAATTTATTGTAAAATAACTGAGTTTCCAACTAATTTATAACGAAAACGTACACTCGATTTCAAAACTCTGCAGTATTTTCAAAAATCAAGATACGGAAGTAATTTGATCTATTTCAGAAAAAAAAAACAATTACACTATTTAAAGATTTGGCCAAGTATTTTTTTTAGCAATAACACTTAGTCGGAAAAAAGCGGGCGACCCATTTTGAAATAGCAGAGGCCAGAGCTCTGTACGCCTAATTACACTTTGAAGTAAACGTGCGAATGAGGAAAGTAGTTCACAAGTAAAGTTATAAATAACCGAGGAAAAAAATTGAACTTAAAAAAATGGTCGGAATCGTCTCGGCGAACCTTAAAATTTTCCGTTGAAAATTCGCATTCGAAAACAATCGCGAAAGCAATACTTTCCTGTACGTAAAAAGTAAAAACATCATTGAATGACTCTCCAATAAGTACAATATTGTGTGGTGGGTGGGCCCTAGCGTGCTGGGTGGGCTTTCTCCTACTCTCCTACAAATATATTACTTTCCTCGATTTCTGTTTTGATATGGTAAAAATTTGTTACTTACATTTTTTGGTGGATTGTTTCAACGCGTTGTTTCTTTTTTAATAATCCTGTCAAAATTTTAACCACCTGTCACCAAGTAGTAAATTTACAATCGGTTAAATCGAAACTTTATGTTTCAATACCTAAAATTCTGTTTTGAAGAGCTGTCATTTTTGTTGCAATTGAGATAGGATAAATCTCACGGAAGGATTGTTTTTATGCATTATTTAAAATTGTCCTGTCAAAATTTAAAGCACCCATCACAGAAGATGTAAGTTTGACAGTCGGTCAAATCGAAACGCTGTATTTTCGTATTGAAAATTCCGTTCGGACCGTTGTGTTTTTTTTTCGTGTCAACAGAAGTCACTGATTGTAATTTGTTTTCAAGTTAATAATAGCGCCATCTTTTGTTTTTCGTGTGGCATCCATATTGGATTTTTTTGTTTTGTTAGTTTTGATGTTTCAAAAGTCAGAGAAGGACTAAATTTCTGCATATGCATTAAATCTCATTTTATTTATAATCAGATTGACGATGAAAAACCGAATTCGACTTTCAATTGTTTTTGATATTTTTGAAAATAACTCTTGAACGGATGATTAGATTTTGAAATTTTTTAACGACAATGTTTAACTCCTTAAATTGACGCGGATACGATAAAAAACCAAATTTGATTTTCAATTGTTTTGCAAACTTTTAGGAATAACTCTTGAACGGATGATTAGATTTCGAAAATTCTTTAACGACAATGTTTAACTCCTTAAATTGATGCAGATACGATAAAAAATCAAATTTGATTTTCAATTGTTTTTCAAACTTTCAGGAATAACTCTTGAATGGTTGATTAGATTTCGGAAATTCTTTGAGGATCGTGTTGTACTCCTTAAATTGATACAGATTCAATGATAAACCAAATTCTACTTTCAATTGTTTTTCTTTTTTTTATTAGAATATCTCTTGAATAGATAAGCGGATTTTGGAAATTCTTCAAGGACAGTGTTGTACTCTTTCAATTAATACAGATTCGATAAAAAAACCCAATTCGACTTTCAATTGTTTTTGATATTTTTGAGAATAACTCTTGAACGAATTATTAGATTTTGGTAATTCTTTAAGGACCGTGTTGTACTCCTTAAATTGATGCAGATTCACTAAAAAAACGCAATTCGACTTGCAATTGTTTTCCATATTTTTAGGAATAACTCTTGAATGGTTGATTAGATTTCGGAAATTCTTTAAGGATCGTGTTGTACTGTTAAATTGATAAAAAAGTTTTGATAAAAAACGCAATTCGACTTTCAATTGTTTTTAATTTTTTTAAGAATAACTATTGAACGGATGATTAGATTAAGAAAATTCTTCAAGGACAATGTTTTTCTCCTTAAATTGATACAGATGTGATGATAAACCAAATTCCATTTTCAATTGTTTTTCAGTTTTTTGAAAATATCTCTTGAATGGATAAGTAGATTTCGAAAATTCTTCAAGGACAGTGTTGTACTCTTTCAATTGATACAGATTCGATGAAAAACCCAATTCGACTTTCAATTGTTTTTGATATTTTTGAGAATAACTCTTGAACCGATGATTAGATTTCGGCAATTCTTTAAGAATCGTGTTGTACTCCTTAAATCGATGCAAATTCGATGAAAAGCGCAATTCGACTTTCAATTGTTTTTCATTTTCTTAAGAATAACTATTGAACGGATGATTAGATTAAGAAAATTCTTCAAGGACAATGTTTTACTCCTTAAATTGATACAGATGCGATGATAAACCAAATTCCATTTTCAATTGTTTTTCAGTTTTTTAAGAATATCTCTTGAATAGATAAACAGATTTTGAAAATTCTTGAAGGATAGTGTTGTACTTCTTAAATTGATTCAGGTTCGGTAAAAAACCCAATTCGACCTTCAATTGTTTTCAATTTTTCTAAGAATAACTCTTTAACAGATCATTGGATTTCAAAAATTCTTCAAGGTCAGTGCTGTACTCCTTAAATTGATACCGATTCTAAGAAAAACGTAATTCGAGTTTCAATTGTTTTCCTAATTTTTAAGAATAACTCTTGAACGGATGATTAGATTTCGAAAATTCTTTAACGACAATGTTTAACTCCTTAAATTGATGCTGATACGATAAAAAACCATTTTGATTTTCTATTGTTTTTTAAACTTTTAGGAATAACTCTTGAATGGTTGATTAGATTACGGAAATTCTTTAAGGATCGTGTTGTACTCCATAAACTAATGCATATTCGATGAGAAGAGCAATTTGACTTTCAATTGTTTTTCAATTTTTTTAAGAATAACTATTGAACGGATGATTAGATAACGTAAATTCTTCAAGGACAATATTTTACTCCTTAAATTGATACAGATGCGATGATAAACCAGATTCCATTTTCAATTGTTTTTCAGTTTTTTGAGAATATCTCTTGAATAGATGAACAGATTTTGAAAATTCTTCAAGGACAGTGTTGTGCTCCTTAAATTGATTCAAGTTCGGTGAAAAACCCAATTCGACTTTCAATTGTTTTTCAAGTTTTTTTTTAAGAATAACTCTAGAACGGATGATTAGATTTCGAAAATTCTTCAAGGTCAGTGCTGTACTCCTTAAATTGATACCGATTCGCAATTCGAGTTTCAATTGTTTTTCATATTTTTAAAAATAACTCTTGAACGATTCATTATATTTCGAAATTCTTTAAGGATTGTATTGTACTCCTTAAATTGATACAGATGCGAAAAAAACCTAATTCGAGTTTCAATTGTTTTCCATTTTCTTAAGAACAACTCCGGAACGGATGATTTGATTTCGAAAATTCTTCAAGGACAATATTGTACTCGTTCAATAGATATAGATTAGAAGAAAAAAATAAATTCGGCTTTCAATTGTTTTCCATTTTTTTTAAGAATAATTCTTGAACGGATGATTAGATTTCAAAAATTCTTCAAAGATAATGTTTTACTCCTTCAATTGATGCCGATACGATAAAAAACCAAATTTGATTTTCAATTGTTTTTTAAACTTTTGGGAATAACTCTTGAACGGATGATTAGATTTCGGAAATTCTTTAAGGATCGTGTTGTACTCCTTAAACTAATGCAGATTCGATGAGAAGAGCAATTCGACTTTCAATTGTTTTTCATTTTTTTAAGAATAACTCTAGAACGGATGATTAGATTTAGAAAATTCTTCAAGGTCAATGTTTTACTCCTTAAATTGAAACGGATGCGATGATAAAACAAATTCAATTTTCAATTGTTTTTAAATTTTTTGAGAATATCTCTTGAATAGATAAACAGATTTTGAAAATTCTTCGAGGACAGTGTTGTAGTCCTTAAATTGATTTAGGATCGGTGAAAAACCCAATTCGACTTTCAATTGTTTTCAATTTTTTTAAGAAAAACTCTTTAACGGATGATTAGATTTCGGAAATTCTTTAATAATCGTGTTGTACTCCGTAAATTGGTGCAGATTTGATGAAAAGCGCAATTCGACTTTTAATTGTTTTTAATATTTTTAGGAATAACACTTGAATGGGTGATTAGATTTAGAAAATTCTTCAAGGTCACTGCTGTACTCCTTAAATTGATACCGATTCTAAGAAAAAACGCAATTCGACTTGTTTTTCATATTTTTAAAAATAACTCTCGAACGGATCATTATATTTCGAAAATTCTTTAAGGATTGTATTGTACTCCTTAAATTGATACAGATGCGGAAAAAAAGCAAATTCGATTTTCAATTGTTTTCCATTTTTTTAAGAATAACTTTTGAACGGATGATTAGATTTTGGAAATTCTTTAAGGACAATGTTGTACTCGTTAAATAGATATAGATTAGAAGAAAAAATAAATTCGGCTTTCAATTGTTTTTCATTTTTTTAAGAATAACTTTTGAACGGATGATTAGATTTCGGAAATTCTTTAAGGACAATGTTGTACTCGTTAAATAGATATAGATTAGAAGAAAAAAATAAATTCGGCTTTCAATTGTTTTTCATTTTTTTAAGAATAACTTTTGAACGGATGATTAGATTTCGGAAATTCTTTAAGGACAGTATTATACTTGCCAAATGGATATAGAAACATGATAGAATATCAATTCTAATATTATTTTATGATTAAAAAAAGTACTAAGAAATTTAATTTAGTGCGAAAGAGTGATGGTAAACAAAAAAAAAACAATTATAAGTAAAAGTTAAAAAAAAAAAACGATTGATGTTTCGTAGTGTTTAAACTTCACTTCTCGGATCCCAGTGTATGTGTTTATTGATCGACGCTGAAAAACGGTTTCTGGAAAAAAAGTTCTTCCCGAAAGAGTATTTTCATCCCGCAACGACACACACAGACACGCAGCGGCGTCCGCAATTAGAACGAGACTACAATAAATATTCCCCAGTTTTGTTTACAGTCCGCCTTTGACACACAATTGCACTAAGTGCGCTTTAAAATTAAACGCCGCTCCGCCCGAAATAGCGTTAAGGGCCCGAACGGCGGGAGAGGGCGCGCTCTTGCGTAAGAGATTTAAGTTACAGGTGTCTTAGCCAATAATCTCGCAGACCGGCCCGCGCGACGTCACGGCATTTCGGTAAAAATAGGATTGTTTGGCAAAGGCCACCAAAAATTCGCCAGTGCGCATTCTGCTTCCATTGGTGCGCGGCGCACACGAGGCGAGCGTTTCCAATAAAGTGAAAATAATAATCGCGCGATGTTTCGCCAATCGATCCGGTGTTGACGATTAATCGAGCATGCGGGATTTAGTGTCAGTAGTATCAGACTAAAAATAAACAATAATCCAGTTGGCATTCAAAGTGCAACCAAAATAAACAATCGAGATGCCCCTTTATTCGGACTTCGGCCTTTACGGCTCGCCCTCCTCCTCGTATTCGAGCCTGTACCTATCCAGCCCTTACTCCAACCATTCCTCCATCCTCGCCGCGAATTACCGGAGCCCGGTGCTGCCGAAAACGCTGCCCAGATCGTTCGCCAGAGGCTACAAACCGCACTTGGCCACGATCACCGAGTCGCAGGGGATCAGCCCGATCCGTCGCAAGTACTCTCCGACCCTCCTCCTTCACAGCTCGCCCAAGTACAAGGTGCAGAAGCCGATCAACATAAACACGGCCGATATCGATGTGTCGGTTAACAAGTACAGAAGGTACGACAGGAGCCCGAAGAAGTCGCCCGAGAAATCGAAATCGCCGAGTCCCGGCGGCGGTGAAAAGTCGGATGAGGATAAGGATGAGAAGCCCGCGATTCGGAGGGACAGGGCGCTCGTGCGGCTGCACACGGTGCACAAGAAGGACAGCCCGCGGAGGAACCTGCAGAACGGGGACGCGCCGAAGAGCTGGCGGGAGAATTTCTACGCGGACGAGCCGAAGACGCGCGAGAGGAGGTCGCCGAGGCGGACGCCAGGTGAGTTGCTCGTTGATAAGTTTCTGATTAGGACGAAGGAGGAGGAGGACCGGTTGCGCTCGGAGGGGAGGAAGCTGCCGCGGAAGGATTCCGTCGTGCGGAAGGCGAAGCCGAAGGAGTCGAACTTTCACAAGATCTGCAGGGCCATCTCGGCGGAGACGATCAACGAAAATCTCAATCCCGGACAACCGGATGATATAGTGAGGATGCAGAACAAGCAGGTGGACGATGATCTCTTGAATAAGATCAGGAGGAACTCTTCGGAAATATTGAAGGATAACGTGATGATCCTGGAGGATATGATAAAGCAGGAGTTGGGCGATGAGAACAACAACGAAAAACGGAAGAAGAAGGTGACGAAGAAGAAATCTAACGAGAAACTGGTGCTCGAGCAGGAAGGGAAAAGCGGGCTGCAGCGCAGGCCGACGCAGAAGAAGATCCGCAGGACCTCCACCGACAGCAGCTTCCACAGCGACGTCGACGACGAGACGGAGAAGGCCTACCAGGAGGCGATCCGCGACATCTCGCAGGTGGAGGTCGAGGAGATCAAGCTCGGGCCGAAAAACAAATTCACGGCAACGATCGACGTGGACGAGACTCCAACGCTTAAGGCGGTCATCGAGGACGTGGAGATCGTGGAGTCTCCCAGCTTCAAGAAGCCCAAGAAATTCAAGTTCAATGTCACCGCGGAAGAGGTGGAAAACGAACGCGATTCGCCGGAAAAGGACGACGTGATGAATTTACCGCAGACGAAACTGAACGTGAAGAACAGCGCGATGGCGTTAAAGCGCGAGAAGAGCAAATCTCCAACTCCAGACGACGCGGCAACAATAAAAATTGAATCTTCCAAAACCTCAGACGACGCAGCAATAAAACAAACGGAGCGAAACATTGAATCTCCGAAAACACCGCCGAAAACTTGGAGACCGCAGAAGAAACCGATTTCTCCGAAAGAGGTCGAAATTCCGAAAGTTCCCAAAGTCTCAGTTGTCGCAAAAACACCGCCAACGCCAAAAATTCAAGAAGCGGAAAAATCTAAATCACCTAAAACTCCGTTACCTCTAGAAACGTCAACAGTGCCGATTCCGGAACTGCAGGAAATCAAAATTGGCTCGCCCAAAACTCCGCTAACGCCAAAAATAATTGAAAATGAAGTTACGGATGGTAAATCCTCTTCAACGTCTAAATCAACCACCGAAGGAATCGAACGTAAGGTTGCAGAAATCTCCCAAAATCCTTCAGCGCAAAAACTTTTAGAAGCTTCAAAGAAATCTGTAGAAATCGAAAGTAAGGTTACAGAAATCTCCCAAATGCCTTCAGCGCCAAAACTTCTGGAAACTTCAAAGAAACCGCTAATCTCTAAGCAGTCAGAAACCCCCAAAACTCCAAGTTCTGAAACACCGGAAACTCCCGAAACGCCGAAACTTCCCGAAACTGCGAAGAAACCCTCAACCGCGAAACTACCCGAATCCCAGAAAAATTCTAAACCTCCTCCGATGGAACAACTTTTTGAAACTACAAAAAACCCTAAGCTACCTGAAAGTCCGAAGAAAATAACTCCTTCGACGTCTGAAACTCCACCAAATAAGCAGCTTGAAACTCTCAAAAAAATCGAAACTAAAACACCAGACAGTGAAATATTAAATAATCCATCAACCCCAAAGCTAGATGAATCTCTTGAGAATCCAGGGACTAAAACGTCAGACATCACAACGAATCCATCAATTCCTAAGTTACCTGAAACATTCAAGAATTCAAGGACTAAAACATCTGAAACACCTGAAACACCTAAAACACCAGAAGTGCCGAAGACTTCCGCCGACATCGCAACAATAAGAAAACTTGCAAAGTCACGCTCTGAAACACTTGACAATTCAGGGACTAAAACACCTGAAACACCTGAAACACCTAAAACACCAGAAGTGCCGAAGACTTCCGCCGACATCGCAACAATAAGAAAATTTGCAAAGTCACGCTCTGAAACACTTGACAATTCAGGGACTAAAATACCTGAAACACCTGAAACACCTAAAACACCAGAAGTGCCGAAGACTTCCGCCGACATCGCAACAATAAGAAAATTTGCAAAGTCACGCCCTGAAACACTTGACAATTCAGGGACTAAAACACCTGAAACACCCGTGACACCGAAAACTCCTACGTCAGAAATTTTGAAGAAAACACCAGAAACGCCGAAGACTCCAGCGGACTTCGCAATAATAAAAACAACTGCAAAGTCAAGCACTGAAACACTTGAGAATTTACGGACTAAAACACCTGAAACACCTGTGACACCAAAAACTGATACGCCAGAAATTTTGAAGAAAACACCAGAGACGCCGAAATCTCCAGCGATAATAAAAACAACTGCAAAGTCAAGCACTGAAACACTTGAGAATTTAGAGACTAAAACACCTGTGACACCAAAAACTCCTACGTCAGAAATTTCGAAGAAAACACCCGAAACACCGAAAACTCCCGCGTTAAAAAAATCCGCGGAGTCGAGTCAGAATTCTCCAAAATCTCCCGTTTCCCCAAAAGTCGGCGGCAGAAAAATCGTCCCGAAACTCGCCCCGAAAGAAGAAAACAACAGCGGCGAGAATTTCTGGGAGAAGATCGGCACCAGAGAGAGCGTATACCTGGACATCAGGAGGAGGAATCTTCAGGAGAAACGTTACGCGGCCCTCATCCAGGAGGAAGAGGACGAGGTCGAGCCCCGAGCGAAAATAACAGGAACCAAAGCATCAAATCCGGTAAACAAATTAGCGGAAGAGGCGAGCAAGAGTAAAACGGGCGGCAATAATCCGCACGAAGAAGAAAATAAGAAGAAAACCGCTCGAGCTGTCGGTGGAATCGAAGAAAATGGAGATGGTCCGAAGTCACCGATTGAAAAAGTCAATGCGCAAGAAGAGAAGAGAGTTGAAACGCCGACGACGGCGATTTTGAAGAAAGACGAGAAGAAAGCGGAAATGTATGGGACGAAAATAGTTGAAACGCAGAAAACCGCTCTGATTGGAAAGGGCAAGCCACAAGAGAGGGACGAGAAGAAAATTGAAACGCCGAAAACTTCTATTTTGAAGAAAGACGAGAAGAAAACGGAAATATTCGGAGAAGAAATTGATGGGAAACAAATTAAATCACTTGGAGAAAATAATGGGAAGACAGCGGAAATATTTGGAGGAGAAATTGACGGGAAGATAATTAAAACTCTTGAAGAAAATAATGGGAAGAAAACGGAAATATTTGGAGGAGAAATAAACGGAAATAATGGGAAGAAAATGGAAATTTCAATGCCGCTGAATAAGTTTGAAGAAAGTGCCGGAAGTTTTGATGAAGATAGATCCGGAGAAAAGGACGTAAAGAAAATGGAAACGCCAAAATCGCCTTTTGGAGAAAACGCCCAAACTTCCGAAGAAAATAATCCTGGAGAGAAGAACGGGAAGAAAATTGATCTACCAAAATCATCTTTTGCTGAAAATAAACTCCAAGAAAACGTCCAAACGCCGAAATTAACTTCCGAAGAAAATAACGTGAAGAAAACGAATTTAACAAAGTCATCTCTCGAAGAAAACAAGTTTGAAGAAAACATCGAAACGCCGAAATCCAACGTTGGAAACAGTAAACCAAGAGAGAAGGACGTAAAGAAAATTGAAACTCCTGGCGAAAGTAAGCTTCAAGGAGTGCCGAAATCCACCTCGAAATCTTCGATCGAAGAAGAGAAGAACGAGAAGAAAACCGAAACACTTAAAACTCTCCTCGGAGATGAGGACGCAACGAGAATTGAAACTTCGGGAGACGGAAAGAAAACGGAAAGTTTGAAATCTTATTTTGTTGAAGAAAATAGCGGCGATGTAGAAGAGGGGAAGAAAACGGGAACGCTTAAAATCTTCCTTCAAGAGAAAGACGAAAAGACAACAACAAAATCTCTTACAGGAGAGAACGCGCTTCGAAATAATGACGAGAAGAAAACGGAAAAGGCAAAATTCACGATTGGATTGAAGAAAGCTGAAACTACAGGAGTAAATACGCTTCAAGGAAATGATGGTAAGAAACAGGAAACCATGAAAACTTCCGTTGGAGCAAATAAACTTCTGCAAAAGGAATCAATGAAGACTTGTGTTGGACTTCAAGGAAATGATGAAACTGCTGGAGAATATAAAGATAAACTTCTACAAAAAGATGGTGAAAAACTTGTAGCAGCGAGAAACATTATTGGACTTGAGGAGAAAGAAGAAACTGCAGGAGAAAATAAGCTTCAAGGAAAGGATGGTAAAAAAGAGGAAACAGTAAAAACTTTTGTCGGACTTCAAGGAAAAGATGAAACTGTTGGAGAAGATAATCTTCTACAAAAAGGCGGTAAAAAACTTGAAGCAATGAAAAACCCTACTGGAGTTGAAGAAAGGGGCGAGAAGAAAGCGGAAACTGGTGGAGTAAATAAACCCCAAGGAATTAAAAAATTAGATGTGGCAAAAGCTCAAAGCGCTGAAGTTCAAGGAAAGGACGAGAAGAGTGGAGTAAATAAACCCAAAGATAAAGACAAAGAAGAAACAACAAAAGCCACCATTGAACTTCAAGGAAAGGAGGAGAAGACGGCTGCAACTATCGGAATTAATAAAGACTGCAAGAAATCTGAAACGACAAACCTCAAGAAAACGGACACCACAGCCGAGAAAGTCAAAAATCCAGGAAATAAAGATGCTCTCGAAGTTGCAAAATCGAATCCAGCAACGAAAAAAGTATCCGCACCTTTACAAAAGGACGAAGAATCGAATCCGGTGAAGAAAATCGCCACCAAACCGAAATTGCGGAAGGAAAAGTCCGAAGAAAAAAAATTGGAAACCGCACTGGCGAAGGTGTCCGATCTTCCCAATCAAGCGCAGAATGCCGAGCTCGCCGTCGAGGAGGAGGAGGTGAAGAAAAAACTAAAGGATGAAGAAACGAAGAAGAAAATCATCTCCAAGCGCTCGCTCGTGAATAAATCGGGGATTGAAGATCCCGATCTGAAGGTGTTCGTGGTGCCCTCGCCCCCTCCCCCCGCCAAAAAAGATCCCAGCCCCCCAAAATTCGTCCCGTTACAGTCCAACCGGATCACCCAGTGGATGCACCCGTTCAAGAAACCCGAACAGTTCGACGAGTGTCCGATACAGAGGTACGCCAGGCCGAAGACGATCCGGCACCGGTACTACCCGCGATCGCGAGCGCCCCCTGTTGCCGCCGCCGCCGATAACGAGGACGGAAGCAGCGAGGAGGAAGACGAGGAGGAGGAAGAGGAGAGCGAAGAGGAGACCAGCGAGGGGTCCGGAAGCGAGGAAGAATCCGAAGAGTCCGAAGAATCCGAGGACGAGGAGGACCTCAACGACGTGTGGGGCTATGGTAAAGTCGGGACAAGTACGTCTTCAGACGATTCTGGTTTTGATTCATCCACGTTAGACAACCGCAAAAATAAGGGTTAGACTTTTGTTTATATTCGCATTTCTTCTTTTTTTTCTTTGAGTATGATAACCTTTATTTTTAGTGAGCTTAACAAGAGTTTTTTTTTTTGACACACATCTTTCTGCGATTTTTTTTTGATAAAAAAATTATATAGAAATAACCGTCGTCGGGATTGTTTGTTTGCGAGAGACAAAGAGAGAGGGAGTAAGTGTTTTGTAAAGTAGGTGAGTGTGCAATCTGGTCAATGGACTCTCTGTCTAATGGGACGCGGAATATTTTTAAGAGACTCGGATTTAGATTTCCAACACGGATTCCTCCCGCAAGAGAGGTGCACGTCTTTATTTCATCGAATAGTTTCGCGATTATAAATAGAGAAGTCGAGTGGTTTGTGAGAGCGGAAGGCGCAAGGTCTCGCGCGCGGTCTTTGGTAAATATCATTCTTTACAGATTATTTTGATGGGCCGTTGTAACCTTGAGAATGCTTACTGCAAGGTGTAGTCAACAATTGACGCTTCTGTAAATGATGTCATAGATATTTTGTTTTATTAAAAAAAATTGCTGCCGAACGCCACCATTTTTATTACAGTGAAGTTCGAGTAATTTTCAAGGGGCAATAATAAAACTCCATTATTCAAGATTTATCTGTCAATATTTCAAACATCTCGCGAAAGAACTGTACAATTCTCGGAGAAGAAAATTTTTCGTCATCCAAATTTTCCTGCCGAACACAGCAATTTTTGTTACGGGAAAGTTCGAGTAATTTTCTTTAGGCAATACGAAAACTACATTATTCAAGACTTCTCAGTCTATATTAGCCGGTTCAGGGACAGGAAGTCTTCCCGAAAAACCGGAAGTAAAAATGGCCATAGTGTACGCGCAAAATGGCCGACAACCTAGAAAATCTAGGGAAATTTAGTGGCGGCAAATTCAAATCTGGTGGGGATTAATTCAAATCCAGGGGAATTTGGTGGCGGGAAATTTAAATTTTGGCAAACGGTCAAAAAGAAAATGTACAATGTCCGTTTCCACTGGTGCGTTCGGATCCACCGGCTTCATATTTGAATTACAGATTATAATTATAAGACAATGGGTGTAGCGCGCCACCTTCCGACCTTGAATGTCCTCTAAAAGAACATCTAAAGCCGCGTCCTCACTGAGTCGACATTGTCGATCGACTCTGTCTATCGACACTATCGACCAATAAATCTTCAAGACTTCACCTGTCCACACCAAGGTAGACAGAAGGTTTGTCGATCAGTCGAAACGAAAATGTCGACTCAGTGAGGACGCGGCTTTAGATGTCCTTTTAGAGGACATTCAAGGTCGAAAAGTGGCGCGCTACAGCCATTATCTTATAATTTCCGCAATTCAAATACGAAAACGATGAAATTTTCTATACAAATAATTTTAATAAGTAACCGGTGTATATTTTTGCGACATCGTTGCTGAAATTTATGGGGCACGCTTGCACTTGAAATAATATGAAAATACGGCGGTGATTCAGCGGAGCGGAAAGTGCACGGTTCTCATCAAACATAAAATATTAATAGATGTTATGGCGCGTGCATATATTATTAATAAGAGACGTCGCGAATAATAAGACGAACGAAAAAAAAAGAAGAGTTAAATTGTCGGGATTTATAAGCGAAACCGTTCGCCAGTTCTAATTAAAGCCCTTTGAGCGCCGGCTCGACAGGAAATCGCTGATTGTTGATGTCCTCAGAGTCCTATGTATAGATTTTATGTGTTTACACACGAATTAATTTTATTGCTCTCGTAAATCTAATAAATTATATTTTGATAATTAAAGAGTGCATTAAATGTAGAGGGACGATTTAATATTTAGAATTTCACGCGGATGTCGATTACCAATTTAACCCTTTAAAGCTTTTAACAGAAAAACATCAAATTTTAATTCTTGAATCTTGGAGGCGTTCACTTCGTGGTACATTTTCAATTTCGATATAAAGAAAACTCAGTTTGATAATGATTACCGTGTAATTGAAACTAGTCACGTAAAGTAAAAAAGAAAAAAAGTTAAGTGTTTTCTTTATATCGAAATCAAATTTTAATAACAATTTATTGTTTTTTATCAAAGGAAGCAGAAAACTCAATTTTTGGGAGAAATTTTTGAAAAATGTACTTATAAGTCCCACCAGGAAATAAATATCAAACAGTAGCTGTGGAATTACGTTAGAATTACTAAATAATGGAAAAATATAATACATGACTTTTAAGTACCGCTGGCTACTAAAAGGTTAAGATGGATAACTTTGAGCTTTTCAACTTTTTATCAAAATGATAGCAAGGGAGAACTTTCACTTAAATTGAAACACATACAGAATAAAAAAAAAGTTTTGCCTAGCAACAAAACAATAACAATTCACACGTTTGATCCGATTATTAAAAATGTTTCACCACGTGTTAAACGAGAACCAAAATACAACTAACAATTATACATTGCTGCCCGAAGGTAATGAAAAAATTAAATAAAAACGTTGAAATAAATATTTTCCAAAAAATGCTCTTTTAGATCGATTTCAATTATTAAATTATCATTTAAAGATGTAATTTGTAATTCGCTACCCCTTAACCTCCAAGCTCTAGCAACCCCAAGTTTCAAATTTAAAATTGCAAAGTATCTTTTCTGAGGTCTCATTTAATAGTTTGTTTTATGTTGAATACAACAAAAAAAAGTTTTTCAAAATCGGTTCATAAATAACGGAGATATTCACCAAAATAGGTTGAGTTAGGTTGGGTTAGGTTGGGTTAGGTTGGGTTAGGTTGGGTTAGGTTAGGTTGGGTTAGGTTGGGTTAGGTTGGGTTAGGTTGGGTTAGGTTGGGTTAGGTTGGATTAGGTTGGGTTAGGTTGGGTTAGGTTGGGTTAGATTGGGTTGGGTTGGGTTGGGTTGGGTTGGGTTGGGTTGGGTTGGGTTGGGTTGGGTTGGGTTGGGTTGGGTTGGGTTGGGTTGGGTTGGGTTGGGTTGGGTTGGGTTGGGTTGGGTTGGGTTGGGTTGGGTTGGGTTGGGTTGGGTTGGGTTGGGTTGGGTTGGGTTGGGTTGGGTTGGGTTGGGTTAGGTTGTGTTAGGTTGGGTTAGGTTGGGTTAGATTGGGTTGGGTTGGGTTAGGTTGGGTTAGGTTGGGTTAGGTTGGGTTATGTTGGGTTAGGTTGTGTTAGGTTGGGTTAGGTTGTGATAGGTTGGGTTAAATTGGGTTAGATTAGGTTGGGTTAGGTTGGGTTGGGTTAGGTTGGGTTACGTTCGGTTACGTTGCGTTAGGTTGGGTTAGGTTAGATTAGGTTGGGTTAGATTAGGTTGGGTTCGGTTGGGTTGAGTTAGATTAGATTAGGTTGAGTTAGGTTAGATAAGGTTGGGTTGGATTAGGTTAGATCGTAAATTTTTGGATGAGGTAGAAAACCAAAATTAGATCTTCGATTGTTTTCGATTTTTTTTAATAAAACCGTCGAAAGACTGACCAGAAAAGAAAAATTCTCCAAGAAACGCGTTGTCTTCGTTAAATAGATTGCGATAACACGAAAAAATAAAATTCGACACTCAATTGTTTTTTAGATTTTCTATGATAGCTCTTGACCGAATGGCCGGATTTTGAAAATTCTTCCACCAATAGATTGCACTTGCCATAAATATACGGATAAGGTAGAAAAGCAAAATTAGATCTTCAATTGTTTTCAATTTTTTTAAGGGTACTTTAGAACGGATGATCGGATTTGTAAAATTCTTCAAGAATTGCGTTGTACTCGTCAAGTAAATTTAGATAATACGAAAAAATAAAAATCGACATTCAATTGTTTTTTAGATTTTCTATGATAGCTCTTGACCGAATGACAGGATTTTGAAAATTCCTGCACTAATAGATTGCAATTATCCTAAATATATGGATAAGGTAGAAAACCAAAATTAGATCTTCGATTGTTTTCGATTTTTTGAATAAAACCGCCAAAAGAATGACCGGAAATGAAGAAATCCCCAAGACACGCGTTGTCTTCGTTAAATAGATTGAGATAACACGAAAAAATAAAATTCGACATTCAATTATTTTTTAGATTTCCTAAGATAGCTCTTGAACGAATAGCCGGATTTTGAAAATTCCTCCACTAATAGATTGCAATTATCGTAAATATATGGATAAGCTAGAAAACCAAAATTAGATCTTCAATTGTTTTCAATTTTTTTAAGAGTACTCTTGAACGGATGATTGGATTTTCAAAATTGTTGAAAAATCGTGCTGTACTCGTCAAATAGATTTAGATAAAAAGGGTAAATAAAATTAGGCATTCAATTGTTTTTCGGATTTTTTACTATAGTCATTGATCGAATGATAGGATTTTGAAAATTCCTTTACTAATAGATTGCAGTTATCACAAATATATGGACAAGGTGAAAAACCAAAATTAGATCTTCAATTGTTTTCAATTTCTTTTAAGATCACTCTTGAACGGATGATCGGATGAGTAAAATTCTTCAAGAATCGCGTTGTACTCGTCAAATAAATTTAGATAAAACGAAAAAATAAAATGCGACATTCAATTGTTTTGCGGATTTTTTACTATAGTCATTGATCGAATGACAGGATTTTGAAGATTCCTTCACTAATGGATTGCAGTTACCTCAAATATATGGATAAGGTGCAAAACCAAAATTAGATCTTCAATTGTTTTCAATTTTTTTAAGGGTACTTTAGAGCGGATGGTCGGATTTGTAAAATTCTTCAAGAATCGCGTTGTACTCGTCAAGTAAATTTAGATAAGACGAAACAATAAAATGCGACATTTAATTGTTTTTCGGATTTTTACTATAGTTCTTGATCGAATGACCAGATTTTGAAAATTCCTTCACCAATAGATTGCAGTTACCACAATTACATTGGATAAGGCCGAAATAAGACCTTTGATTGTTTTCGATTTTTCGAGCAAAACCGTAAAAAGAATGACGTCTGCGGTTAATCGAATAATATCGAATGGTAATAAAAGTATAAATAAAAGGCTTTCTTTGTTAATATCACAAGATTTATTAATAGCGACTTTAGTTTCGATCACGTACTGATCATTATCAGTGACGGTTCGCGGGGTTTTTTCTGGTACGGCCGAGGTAGCAGAGGTGGTAATACAGATAGGTAGGGTCAGTTGCAGAGACTGACCGCACCTGCCTGTATTACCAGCTCTTGTTCCTCGGCCGTACCAGAAAAAAACCCGCGAACCATCACTGATCATTATCAAACTAAAAGTGTATTTTTGGCAAAACGTTCCGCGCTTTTCTTCCTTACAGTTGCGGCGCTATTGTTAATGATAAAAATTATGTTTGCGCTTCTAATTGGAGTCGTTGGTTTAGAATGTGACGTAAACTGTCACAAGAAGTGCGAAAAGCTGACGGCGAATCTGTGCGGCGTCAACCAGAAGCTCATCGTGGAGGCCATCGAGTCCGTCAAGAAGGGTGAGTTGAAATTTTTAAGTTAAAGGAGAAGACAATGAAGCGGTGACGATGGCAGGATGACTCATGGTAGCAGATAGGTTGCAGAAATCTGTATTACCACCTCTGCTACCTCGGCCGTACCACGAGTCACCTCAATAGGTAGGGTCGGTTGCAGAGATCTGTAATACCACTTCTGCTACCTCCTTCATGGTATGGTCGAGGTAGCAGAGGTGGTAATACAGATTGCAGAGATCTGTATTACCACCTCTGGTATCTCGGTCGTACCATGAGTCACCCCAATAGGTAGGGTTGGTTGCAGAGATCTGTATTACCAACTCTACTACCTCGGTCAACCCGCGAGCCGTCACTGCAATGAAAAATTATTTATTTTGTTTGGGTGAAACGGTTACTTTGCGAAACTGAATTGATAAGGGCAGGATTGTAAGGTTAGGGCGGTGTTATTGATGTTGTCTTCCCTGGAAGACAACGTGGAAGGGTTGGGGAAACTTAACTCGCTCATTTTTCGTTAAAGATGAATACAATGTCATGTAGTAGGACGATTTATTATTTTTATGAAATTGAATTAATAAGGGCCAGAGTGTGAGGTTAGGGCGGTGTTATTGATATTGTCTTTCCTTGTAAGTGCGAGAAAGGGTTGGGGAAAACTTAACTCGCCCGGACGCACCGGGCCCGAAAGTTTCTTGGGGTTTATTGCCGTTAATGGCTCCATCGGGGCGTCACAAATTGGGTGGGATAGTATAAGAAACTTTCTTATTATTAGTGATGGAGATTTGATTAAAGCGGAGGTTTTGTTGGAAAACGTTATCATTTTTTTAAACATCCACATTGCTGCGTGTTTAAGACGGGGCGTTAAAACACCCTTTTAAGGATTTAAAGAGGAGGCGTTAAAACACTCTTTTAAGGATTTAAAGACGAGGCGTTAAAATACCCTTTTAAGGATTTAATGACGAGGCGTTAAAATACCCTTGAAGCTGTCGCCTTCACCCCGTAGATGGTTATGCAGGTTAGCCTGAACAATTTCAACCAACTTGTGGTCACAGCAGGAGTTACTACCTTCCTGAATCGATTGAATTCGATGATTTGAACATTTTATTCTGACTTGTCGTGGTTTCAGCAGGATTTACTATCTTCTGACTAAATCGATTTGAACAATTTCAACCGACTCCTGGTTTCAGCAAGATTTGTTATCTTCTGATCGATTGAATTTAAGGATTTTTACAATTTCAACTGACTTCTGGTTTCAGCAAGATTTGCTATCTTCTGATCGATTGAATTTAAGGATTTTTACAATTTCAACTGACTTCTGGTTTCAGCAAGATTTGGTATCTTCTGATCGATTGAATTTAAGGATTTGAACAAATTCAAACGAATTCTGGTTTCAGCCGGTTTTGCCATCTTCTGAATCGATTGAATTTAGCGATTTTTCGGTTTGCTTTCAGTTGTGGCGATTTGAAATTTTTGAGGAGACGCTCTCGTGACTCTGGCGTCCTTCAGATGCAAACAAATACGTACTTATTGCCAACTATGTATACATTTTTTTATTATTATCCGTTTTCCGTCGTAAATATATATCTTTGTTTGTTTTCGTCGTAATTTATCACGAGTTTGTGATTTCGGTGAGTTATGTAAAGTCCTCCACCGGCGGCGAAGGATGGAGAGATGGACGCGCGCTCCACATCTGTTCCCTATTATATATTATTTTCCCGGGTGCGTCATTTTTCAACGGCCGTCGCCCGTAAATGTATCAGGCGAAATGGGATTTCGTTGTAAATCTGGACCGCACAATAAATTTCCTCATTTCTGCAATTTACCGCGGAAGTCGCCTTAATTACCCGCGCCGACACGATCCATAACTCACGCGCGGATATTAATAAATACTTCAGACGCGCGCGCAATTATGAATATACACGGTCGGCCATCATTAATTAGATTCGGTAATTTCGGGAAGGACGATTAAGTCGGTTGGGGGGACCGCACGCGTCGAGTTTTACAGGTGTGACGGCCACTGTCGCTGAAATAAAACACGTACGATACGAACGTAACTAACGAACATGCAACAAAAGTAGACGACGAAGTTGGCGCTGGAAATGCAAAGTCATCATTTGTTATCAACAAATAACAATCACAATAATTTATTGCTCAACAGACGAATGTGCAGTTACAGAACAAATCTGTCATGTTGACGTATGTCAGATCTTAATAACCTCCAATTATGTCACCGTTTCTGCGTGCGCACGCTGATTGTGATGTTGACATATGTCAGATGTTAATAACCTCCAATTATAATGCCACCATTTCTGCGCGCGCACGCTGATTGTCATGTTGAAATTTGTCAGATGTTAATAACCTCCAATTATAATGTCACCGTTTCGGCGCGCGCACGCTAGTTGTCATGTTGACATATGTCAGATGTTAATAACCTCCAATTATGTCACCGTTTCTGCGTGCGCACGCTGATTGTGATGTTGACATATGTCAGATGTTAATAACCTCGAATTATAATGCCACCATTTCTGCGCGCGCACACTGATTGTCATGTTGACATTTGTCAGATGTTAATAACCTCCAATTATAATGTCACCGTTTCTGCGCGCGCACGCTTGTTGTCATGTTTACATTTGTCAGATATTAATAACCTCCAATTATAATGTCACCGTTTCTGCGCGCGTAGGCTGATTGTCATGTTGACATATGTCAGATGTTAATAACCTCTTAATTATAATATCTAACATGTCACCAAACATTTCACGCGTGTGATCTTAGTGCAGACATGACTCGTGATTTCCAACGCCAACTTCGTCGTCGATTTTTGTTACAGGTTCGTTATATAAACGCGTGAAAAAACAATTTTCGGAGGGTGCGTCAGAGGATTCAATTTTTTTAAACCTCTTTATTATTTTTTTGCGAATTTTTAACGTAATTTGCGGATTTGTATCTTTTCCAGTTCTTTCCAGGACACGAAATATACCTAACGCGTTTAGTACGTATTGTCAAAAAACCGTTAACCTATGTATTATCAAAAAAACTCTTCTTTATTTCATAAATTACTCGTCTGATTCACGTAATGCATTTTATGACTGTAATAACTAATTTTAACTTTTCGTGAAAACATAACTTACGCGTTTAGTATATAAAAAAAAACTGTTCTTTGTCTCAAAATTACGAGTTTGAATCGCGTAATGTGTTTTATGACTGTAGAATTCGTCAAGTAAGCAATTTTAACTTTTCGTTGAATTCTCCTTGTCTCGGACCGTTTTAGAAAATAAAGTGTTAGTCATTAAGGCCGAGAATAGTTTTTTTTTGTTATTTTTAGTTCTGAATAGGGCACTTGCGTAGTCTAACGCGAAGCCAACATTATTTCCTCGACGCTGCACCCGTCCAAAAATCCATTATCTGCCGGAAAATCCGACCAGGGCTCGCGCGCGTGTTTACAAAACAACCTTTCGGAAAATAGAAAAGGCGGCTTTGAAATTAATCAGCGCGTTGAAAAAATGATGTAAAAATAAACAAATGTATTACACGTATAATGCTGTAACAGTAATTTTTCTAAAACGTCAAGCGGTTGTCCAATTTCCATTTAAGTAGACGTCGTTAAACAAAATCGACTATGGCAGAATGTCTCATTCCTAAAAAAAGATGGAGTAAGGAGAAGACATCAGACTGGACTTATTAAATTATCAAAATTATAACACGATGAAATCGAAAAGGCCTTCGCGGTTCAAGATAAACCTAAGATGTGGATTCAGCTGGATGGAGTGATCAACATCGAGGAGGAGAAAACATCGGATTGGAATTATTAAACTACCAAAATTATAACAATATGAAATCAAAAGACCTTCGCAACAACAAGATAAATCTATGATGTGGATTCAGCAGGACGGAGTCGTGAAAAAAATGTTGACTGGAATTGTACTCGCTCCGCATCGCGAAGATATTTGATTTCATCGTGTTATAATTTTGATCGTTTAATAATTCCAATCAGTTGTTTTTTTTCCTCCTCGGTGTTGATCACTCCATCCTGTTGAATCCGCATCTTAGGTTTGTCTTACACCGCGAAGGTATTTTGATTTTATCGTGATATAATTTTGGTAATATTCCATTCTAATATTTTTTCCTCCATAAATTCAAGATTTCGATTCAGGAGGATGTAACCAACAAAGAAAATATTGATGACTTTCGTGACTCAGATTATCAACATTATCTTTAATGACTCCATCCTGCTGAATTCACATCATAGATTTCTTTCGCGAAGACCTTTTCGATTTCATCGTGTTATAATTTTAATCGTTTAATAATTCCAGTCCGATGTTTTTTTTCCTCCTCGGTGTTGATCACTCCATCCTGCTGAATCCACATCTTAGGTTTCTCTTAAACCGCGAAGGCCTTTTCGATTTCATCGCGTTATAATTTTGATCGTTTAATAATTATAATGCGATGTTTTTTCCTCCTCGGTGTTGACCACTCCATCCTGCTGAATCCATATCTTAGGTTCGTCTTACACCGCGAACTACTTTTCATTTCATCGTGAAATAATTTTGGTAATATTATATTCTAATGTTTTTTCCCCCATAAATTCAGGATTTGGATTCAGGGGGATGAAACCAACAAAGAAAATATTGATGAGTTTCGCGACTCAGATTATCAACATTGTCTTTAATGACTCCATCCTGCTGAATTCACATCATAGGTTTCTTCTGAATCGATTTCATCGTGTTTAATAATTCCATTCCGATATTTTTTCCTCCTCGGTGTTGATCACTCCATCCTGCTGAATCCACAGCTTACGTTTCTCTTAAACCGCGAAGGCCTTTTCCATTTCATCGTGTTATAATTTTGATCGTTCAATAATTCCAATCCAATGTTTTTTCCTCCTCGGTGTTCATCACTCCATCCTGCTGAATCCACATCTTAGGTTTACCTTACATCGCGAAGGTATTTCGATTTCATCGTGTTGTAATTTTGGTGATATTATCCCCCCTCGATGTTGATAATTGTCCAACTATAATGAGCTAATAACGTAACGTCCGCGTGACGCCAATGCGATAATTAAAATTGTACAATCATGCGGTCTTAAAAATAGCACGGAAACATAACATGTGGCGGCGGATTTGCGCGCATCTCTCCCAAACGAAAACGAATTCGTCACAAATCGAGTCTCCGAGGGGAAACATGAATGAAAATACGCCAAGGAAAATTATACTCACTCGACACGCACAAAGCGCGCTAAACGGGAAACTTTGCAGTTGTTTTCCGGTTTCTTAACATCACTTTTTAAAAGGATAGTCGGATTAAAAAAAAAACTTCAGTTATGAGAAATGTACGGTATATCTTCAAAATTCTCCCCACCAATAGATTGCAATTATCATAAATATATGGATAAGGTGGAAAACCGAAATTAGATCTTCAATTGTTTTCATTTTTTTTAAGATTACTCTTGAACGGACGATCGGATTTGGAAAATTCCGCAAGAAACGTGTCATACTAATCACGCAGATTCAGCTAAGGTGATAAAATGAAATTCGGCATTCAATTGTTTTTCGCATTTTTTACCAGATTTTGAAAATTCTTCCACCAATAAATTGCAATTACTGTAAAGATGTGGATAATGTGGAAAACCGAAATTCGATCGTCAATTGTTTTCGAATTTTTGAGCGCAACTCTTAAATTATTGACCGGATTTGTAAATTTCTTCAAGAACCCTGTTGTGATCGATAAGTAGATTTAGATGAAGTGAAAAGAGAAATTCGACGTTCAATTGTTTTTTTAAGATTTTTTGCTATAGCACTTCATCGGATACCCAGATTTTGGAAATTTTGTCGTCAATAGATTCCAATTATTGTAAAGATATGGATAAAGTGGAAAACCGAAATTCGATCTTCAATTGTTTTCGAATTTTTGAGGGTAATTTTTAAATTATTGACCGGATGTGGAAATTTCTTTAAGAACCGTATTCTGCTCGATAAGTAGATTTAGATGAAGTGAAAAAAGAAATTCGACATTCAGTTGTTTTTTAGATTTTTTGCTATAGCACTTGATCGGATGGCCTGATTTTGAAAATTCTTTCACCAATGGATTCCGATTATTACAAAGATATGGATAAAGTGGAAAACCGAAATTAGATCTTCAATTGTTTTCGATTTTTTGAGCGTAACTCTAAAATGGATTTGAAAATTTCTTCAAGAAGCTTGTTGTACTCGTCAAGGAGATTTGAATGAAGTGAAAAATGAAATTCGGCATTCAATTGGTTTCCGGATTTTTTACTGTAGCACTTGATCTGGCGATCAGATTTTGAAAATTCTTCCACCAACAGATTCCAATTATTGCGTAGATTTGGATAAGGCGGAAAACTGACATTCGATCTTCAATTATTTTCGATTTTTTTAGCGTAATTCTTAAATTATTGACCGGATTTGGAAATTTCTTTAAGAACCGTATTCTGCTCGATAAGTAGATTTAGATGAAGTGAAAAAAGAAATTCGACGTTCAGTTGTTTTTTAGATTTTTTGCCATAGCACTTGATCGGATTTACAGATTTTTTAAATTCTTTCACTAATGGATTTCGATTATTACAGAGATATGGATAAAGTGGAAAACTGAAATTCGATCTTCAATTGTTTTCGATTTTTTGAGCGTAACTCTAAAATGGATTTGAAAATTTCTTCAAGAACCTTGCTGTACTCGTCAAGGAGATTTGAATGAAGTGAAAAATGAAATTCGGCATTCAATTGTTTTCTGGATTTTTTACTATAGCACTTGATCTAAAGATCAGATTTTGAAAAATCTTCCACCAATAGATTGCAATTAGTGCGTGGATTTGAATAAGGCGGAAAACTGAAATTCGATCTTCAACTGTTTTCGATAGTTTCAGCGTAACTCCTGAATGAATGACCGGATTTGGAAATTTCTTCAAGAACCGTGTTCGACTCGTCAAGAAGATTTGGATGAAGTGGCAAACGAAATTCGGCTCTCAATTGTTTTCCGGATTTTTTACCATAGCAGCAAATGATCCAATGATCAGATTTTGAAAATTCTTTCGACAGTAAATTGGAATTATCGCAAATATATGGAAAACGTGAAATTAGATTTTCAGTTCTTTTATAAAGTCATATTTTTAGCTTTTTTTCAATTACTGTTTGAATACAATCAATTTTTCGGCAATATTTTTCTCGATAGAAATAAGTGCTTAAGTTCCAAAATAACGTAACCCTTAATTAAACAGCTGGTTTATAACAGTTTATTCCCATTACTTTACTGAGTTTGTTTATGAATTGATTTCGCATACCAAAGTGAATTAATTTATTAATCGACTTTATGGTGAATGCGCCGGGAAACTAAAATTTACATAAAATTTATTTGCGAATAAGGCCACATTAGATCTTGCGGAAATATTTTTTGTTGTCGCGAATATAACGGCATTAGTAAGGTATGGTTTAAAAAAACATAATCGTAACTGTGAGAGAATTTTTTTCTCAAAATAAAGAAACAAATTTTAAAGATTTACTACTGAACGTGATTAGATTTTAAAACAAACCATTGTTCTTTGCAAAAGCCTAGAGTTATCTAAAAGCTTGTATTGTTGAACGATCGAAACCATCATCGCCGACATCGTCAAAATGGCGCCGATTTGTCTGTTGTCCAAAAAAATACTTCGGCATCATTGTCGTCTATTTTTGTCGGTGGAACTATTTCGGACGGAGAGATTACGTTTTGATGCGGAAGGCTTTCTACACGATCATCCTCCATTGGCATTGAATTTCGAAAGGCCTTGCCCGCCGGTCACACGCTATCGGAACGCGCGTGACGCTTTCCTCGGGGCAAAAATAAATTCGCAAAAGTGCTGCCAAAACGATATTGTGTCTCTGCGAACATTATTTACTACCGCTACTACTTTAGACGAACAACAATTGTCGATCGGCGAAAAAACAAAAGCATTACGAGCTTGAAAAAATACAATTGTACAAAAACAAATAACGAGCGTAAAAAAAATGTCCGGTTACAAAACAAATCTGTCATGTTGACATATGTCAGATGTTAATAACCTCTAATTATAATATTTGACATGTCACCAGCATTTCACGCGTGTGATATGACTCGGGATGCTAACGCCAACTTCGTCCTCGATTTTTGTTGTACGCTCGATATATTTGGTGGAAATTGTGAGCTTGTAAAAATCATAAATCACAAGAAGACAGTAAAGATTTTTTTAAGATTCAGTCTCATCTTCGTAGACAGAGACGTCATACAAAAATTATTCCTCTGCTGTTTTTGATAAAATTTTCTTCCATGGCCTCCTCGCCGAACATTCACGAGCCGTCGCTGCTATGCGCGTTTAGTATAAGTCCGTAGAACGATAATTTTCTTAAATAAAGAAAAAAAATCTACGTCGCACTCGTCTTGAAGGTTGTTTATAAAAATCCGCGAACGCGCAACTCTATTACTGGCGACATTGATTTCGCCGAAAGTAAACAAAAAAACAATTGCCGCCGCCATAAATTTCCCAAATACTAATAGGTGTATTAATTCTGGCATATTACCGCTGTTTGCTCATTTCTCTGGCGGCTGTCGTTTCTCATTTTCCTGCGAGGCGTCGACGCGAAGGTGATCTGCTGATGCTCTGGTCGAAATTTACGATTTCCGGCCAAAACCGAAAATACACGAATACAAATCATGCAAAAATTGCCTAAAAAATCAATATTATATAAAAATGTATAAATACTCAGTATCTAGATTTTCAAATAATCTCATTTAAAACGAGTAGCGTTCATTTTTATAGTTTTGGCATTCAATTGTTTTTATGTTTTTTAAGGATAATTATTAATCGGATGGTCGGATATTGCAAGCAAAGTGTTTTACTCATGAAATAGATGGAGATAAGGTGAAAAACAGAAATTCGAGCTTCAATTGTTTTTTTAATCCTTGAGGTTAATTATTAATCGGATAGTCAGATTTCGAAAATTTTGCCAGCAAAGTGTTTTACTCATCAAATAGGTGTAGATAAGGTGAAAAACGGAAATTCGAACTTCACTTGTTTTTCGGTTTTTGTGGATAACTACTGAACGGCTGATCGGATTTGGAAAATTTTACAAGCAAAGTGTTTTACTCACCAAATAGGTGTAGATAAGGTGAAAAACAGAAATTCAAACTTCACTTGTTTTTCGGTTTTTGTGGATAATTACTGAACGGCTGATCGGATTTGAAATTTTTTGCAAGCAAAGCGTTTTACTCACCAAATAGGTGTAGATAAGGTGAAAAACAGAAATTCGAACTTCACTTGTTTTTCGGTTTTTGTGGATAACTACTGAACGGCTGATCGGATTTGGAAAATTTTACAAGCAAAGTGTTTTACTCACCAAATAGGTGTAGATAAGGTGAAAAACAGAAATTCTAACTTCACTTGTTTTTCGGTTTTTTGTGGATAACTACTGAACGGATGATCAGATTTGTAAAATTTCGAATTTCAATTGTTTCTAGCTGTCGGATGTAAAATATTCGATATAAATATTGGTCACGCTCGGCTGTTACGATTGTAAACAGACACACAGACACGCACACACGCAAGTCTGAGCCGATCGTAATTTTGGAAAATTGCATCACGGACATTCCGATACGTCGTATATTTAACCTGACGCGCGCGTTTGCGATTCATTCGTGCATCCA
This sequence comes from Ocypus olens, assembly GCA_910593695.2. Classification (NCBI taxonomy): domain Eukaryota; kingdom Metazoa; phylum Arthropoda; class Insecta; order Coleoptera; family Staphylinidae; genus Ocypus; species Ocypus olens. The sequence continues at coordinate 791,882 of OU343055.1, read as the reverse complement.
CCTTCATCCCGTTCCGAATCTGGCGGTTCTCCAAAATTTCACTGTTGCTCTTTTGTTCGGCGGGCATTCCCGCGGCACGCGAGAACGGGCAACCGCCGACGCGGACAAAATGAAAAACGGAAACGCGCAATTTCATGAATTAAATTATTACCGCAGGATATTCGAAGGATTTTTTGTCGTTTTTCTAAATCTGCTGTATCAAAATTTGTATTTGCAATTGATGGATTTATGACTTTGAAATATCAAACATTCAAATTTAATGGGACTAATAAGTAGTGACGGCTCGAGAGGTGACTTATGGGACGGCCGAGGTAGCAGATATCTGTATTACCACCTCTGCTACCACGGTCGTACCATGAGTCACCCCGATAGGTAGAGTTGGTTACAGAGATCTGTATTACCACCCCTGCTACCTCACTCATGGTATGGCCGAGATAGCAGAGATGGTAATACAGATTGCAGAGATCTGTATTACCACCTCTGCTACCTTGGTTGTACCATGAGTCACCCCGATAGGTAGGGTTGGTTACAGAGATCTGTATTACCATCTCTGCTACATCGGCCGTACCATGAGTCACCCCGCCGAGAACCGTCATTGCTTATTAGTCCTATTAAATTTGAATTTTCGGTGCTTCAAAGCCATAAATCTACCGACTGCAGTTATTTAATAAGCATGTGTTTTGTAGGTTCATCTAATACCATAACTAAAGACGTTTTTTTTTATAAAGCCTTGGGTAGTATAATTTTTAGAAAAAAAAAAAGTTCCAAAAAAGTTGTCACTCTATTAATTCGCCACCCACCATTTTACATGGTGCCTTGATAAACTTTTATTTTTATCAGCTGTTCTTTATGTTCGTCAATTGTCTTTTATTTTTGTCGGCCGTCCTTTATTTTTGTCAACTGCCTTTTATTTCCATCAACTTTTTACTTTCTTATTTTATTTAAAATATGATGTCAATTGAAAACGTAAATATAAATGGCTATGATACCATCAAGTCGGAGAAAGTAACATGATGGCCACATCACCATTTTTTTTTTATAAAGCCTTGGACGTTATAATTTTTAGAGAAAAAAAAAATCCTAAGAAGTTGTCACTCTCTTAATTCGCCACCCACCCTTTTACATGGTGTCTTGATAAACTTTTATTTTTATCAGACGTTCGTCAATTGTCTTTTATTTTTATCGGCCGCCCTTTATTTTCGTTTTCATTAGTTGTCCTTTATTATCATCTACTGTTCTTTATTTTCATCACCTCTCCTTTATTTTCGTCAAATGTTCTTCGATTTTCATCAGCTGTTCTTTATTTTCATCAATTCTCTTTTATTTTTGTCGGGCGTCCTTTATTTTCGGCAACTGCCTTTTATTTCCATCAACTTTTTTTCAGTTTTCATTAGTTGTCCTTTATTATCATCTATTGTTCTTTATTTCTATCACCTCTCTTTTATTTTCGCGAAAAGTTCTTCGACTTTCATCAGTTGTTCTTTATTTTCGTCAATTCTCTTTTATTTTTGTCGCAGTGCTTTATTTTCACCAACTGTTTTTTTACTTCCATCAACTGTCCTTAATTTTCATCAATTGTTCTTTATTATCATCGATTGTTCTTTGTTTTCATCGCCTCTCCTTTATTTTCGCCAAATGTTCTTCGATTTTCATCAGCTGTCCTTTATTTTTGTCAATTGCCTTTTATTTTTGTCGGCCGTCCTTTATTTTCGTCAACTGCCTTTTATTTCCATCAACTGTCTCTCAGTTTTCATTAGTTGTCCTTTATTATCGTCAATTGTTCTTTACTTTCATTACCTCTTCTCTATTTTCGCCAGATGTTCGTCGATTTTTATCAGCTCTCCTTTATTTTCGTCAATTGCCTCTTGTTTTTCTCGACAGTCCTTTACTTTCGCCAACAGTCCTTTATTTCCATAAGTTGTTCTTTATTATCGTCGATTGTTCTTTGTTTTCATCGCCTCTCCTTTATTTTAGACAACTGTCTTTTATTTCCATCAACTGTCTTTCAGTTCTCATTAGTTGTCCTTTATTATCGTCAATTGTTCTTTACTTTCATTACCTCTTCTCTATTTTCGCCAGATGTTCGTCGATTTTTATCAGCTCTCCTTTATTTTCGTCAATCGCCTCTTGTTTTTCTCGACAGTCCTTTATTTTCGCCAACTGTCTTTTATTTCCATCAGTTGTTCTTTATTATCGTCAATTGTTCTTTGTTGTCGTCAAATGTTCTTCGATTTTCGTCAGCTGTCCTTTATTTTCGCCAATTGCCTTTTATTTCCATCAACTGTCTTTCAGTTTTCATTAGTTCTCCTTTATTATCGTCAATTGTTCTTTACTTCTGTCAAATGTTCTTCGATTTTCGTCAGTTCTCCTTTATTTTCGTCGATTGCCTGTTATTTTTCTCGACAGTCCTTTATTTTCACCAACACTCTTTTATTTCCATCATTTGTTCTTTATGTTCGTCAAATGTTCTTCGATTTTCGTCAGCTGTTAAGACCGCAATTTTTTCTGTTTTTTCGATACATTCAACCGTAACGAAGTTCACTCTTTAGTCATTGCTATTTTACCGATACGTGTTTTGATGTTGATTGATGGCTCTGCGTTGGATGCATTCACGTGAAATTTCGCGTGCGGACGGGCACGTCAAAATCATTTGTCTAAAAATACCTGTTGTGATGCACGCGTCGAAAATACCTCAATGATCGCCCCGAAGAATGTGCCAAGCGCGGAATAGCGAATTCCCATCTGTCAGGGAGAAGCCAAAAAATACAAATGACAAGTTTGGTGAAAAATATTCGGGACGAATTTTAAAAAGAAATTGCAGAGTTACGAACAGGTTGAATATTCATATATTCAGGCTATATTTCGTTGTATTGAATTTAAAAAGAAATTGTTTATCTTGACATGTGGGATTATTTAAGAAAATAAGAATTTTCCAAAATTTGATGTACTGATAATAATAATAATAATATTTAATTATTTGAAAGAGCCCAATCTCATAACCCCTTTACAATGAGGTTTGTCTACAAATAAACTCCGATAGGTCTGTAAGAACCTGTATTTTTCTGGCGGTGATTTCCCGCGCATGTTTATTGTTGTTTTTTTTTTAATAACTAAGGGCGAGATGGTTCTTTACCTCTCCTACCAAGGTGCACGAGACGCACCTAACAACGGCGTTCACACGTACGCTTGGAACGCCCCGTTCTACCGCGCGAGGTTCACGAAAATCACGCAGCATTCACACGTACACTCTTTCGCGCGTTCTTGGGACGTCGCGTTCCATCGCGCAACGATAGGAACGTGGCGTTCCAAACGCGCCGAGCAACAGTCGACACAATTCTTCATTCTCGCTCCAAGCACGCGATAAGAAGTTAATGCTGGAACTAATTCCGCGCGCCGCACTGTGGTCTAGAATGAAATTTTAGGGGGACAAAAATATTAAACGCTACAAATACTTTCTAAATGATCTTATTTTTAATTATATATATTTATGATAGCTTCTTACAACGTTTATAGACGATCTATTAAAATTAAAAATAAAAATAAATATTAAATTTTTTTTTAAATAAAGAAGCGCACGTGAAAATTCATTTAACAGTTATGAGAGTGACTTTTGGTTATGTGCAACTCGGAGTATTGGTATCTACATTTTTTTAGTACTACTAAAAAATGTAGAAACTAAAAATAATATTTCATTTTCCTCAACTTCAATTTTATATATTTTTATATTTAAAAAATTGATCGTACCTTCGTTTATGTTATTCATATTGCACGTTTCACATTTATTAATAAAATTTAAAAGAATGTTAAATGAATACTGGCCCTATGCACAAAATTGGCTTAAAGAGGGCATATTTATATTTGTATATCGCTGGCTCAGATAAGTGTTGTTGTTGTTATATTTTGTCCCGCCAAGTTTACTAGATCATATTTAGTTTTGCTCTATTAATTTTTACGAGGTGCCGAAAATCGATTTATATCCACTAAGATTTCGTTTTTAGCCATCTGCGTTCCATTATACAAAATCGAATAAAAAGTAAAGAAACGCACCTTTGCGCACTTTTATTTTAACAAGGCATGTAGAGGGACAATGTAGCTACATTTGTATATCTCAACTTTTAGTGACATTTGGGTACAAAAAAGTAACATGTACGTCTCAAAAAGAAATTTTAAAATTAACGCAACTTCAATCCTCTTAAATAAATATTTAATGTACATATATATTAAAAAGAAAATGATCGAAATGTTTGCTATACCTTTGTTTATGATTTATGTATTACAGATATATTTCATATCATTACAAAAATTTTATACAACCAATAATAGCGAGCGCAATATTACAACTAGCGATGAGCACAACATATGCCGAGAAAAGTCATGTTTGGGGACTTATTGTATCTCATTAACGCCGATAAAGGGTGTTTTTTTATGGATTTCTTCTAGCTAACTATCCTAGATCACATTTAGTCGAGTTATCTTAATTTTAAAATCCATCAAAAATTCGATTTTTGTCCCCCTAAAATTTCATTCTAGACCACAGTGCGCCGAGAGCGTCACGATGTCCTCTCATTCACACGCACTTTCAATCGCTTGGATTGGAACGCGCTAGTCCAGTGCGCGCACGTGTGAACGCCTGTATTGGATGGGTTTGAGAACAACGGGAGACTTGATGCATCTTGCGAAGAATCGATTAACGCCATGGTGCAAAGATTACATGGTGTGCCTATAACTCCCGCACCACGCCCCTTTTGAATATTTTTGATGCTGCAATTACCAACCATGAAAAATGAAACTATAAAAATCAACACTAACGAAAATAAATTGCAAACCACGTTCAAATTCGATTTCGACATAAAAACACGATAAAACATTTAGTTTATTACACAATGATATATTAAAATATCACGAGCATTCAAGTTTTTTTTTTATTTAAAGCAATTAGGTTGGTAAGAAAATTAATAAATGGGGTTTTAGATGTTTAATTTGCTATTTGCACACTAAACTATACGAAAAAATATGATAAAATGTAAATAAAGTACGTGCGACAGACATTTAAATTAGTTATATCGACTTTTTTTTAGCTTAACAGTAGTTTTACAAGGTTGCATCACTGAGCATCGGCCAAATGAGAGAGGGGAAGATTTTAGAGAGAGAACGCGGCCGTCTAGGCACACCATGTAATCGTTGCACCATGATTAACGCTGATACTAATCTCACGCGCTGAGAGCGTCGCGATGTTCTTGCAAGCACACGCACGTTCAATCGCGCGGGATTCGAACGGGCCAGTCCAAGCGTGCGTGTGAACAAAAAAATGACAATTCTTTGAACTACAATGGAAAGACACATCGCTCTCTTTATTTCACCTACGAAGCTTCGCCAGCCTTACTTAAGTCATAAGTATGACAAAACAGAAAAGGACGCTTCTTTGAACTACGCGAAAATTAAAAGATGAATAACTGCAGTCGATACACAAAAAATATAATCCATTGGCATCGACCAAAGTTCATCGAATTGCGGCAGGTCAAAAACAACACCACCGCCATGTTGTGTTATTTTTTTTCCTATTCGTTTTATGGCGTCCAAAAATAGTGCACAATCTGCGGTGGGCGTTTTTTTACGTAATATCAAAATTTCTAGATACTCGCACCGGCGAATCGGCTGTCCAAAAGCCGAGTTTCGCCGGCGGTGCCAAGACTGCCGCAGCGCGCACAATCGGAAAAACTCTCCGAAATTACGGCGCATTAATAAAATTAAAACTTTTTCGCGAGGAAAACTCCGCGCAGCCAAGGATCGGACGGTTATTAATCTTGGCTGACGTTCCTGAAACATCTAAAATTATTTGAAGGTACCGAAAATACCGAGTTTGCATTCTTCTAGGTTATAAAGTAAGATTTTTCTAATAAATAAAACACCATTACTTTGTATAACTTTTGAATTATACAAAGCAATAGTGTTTTATTTATTACATAAAATATATAACGGAGTAGAAGCCTCCAGTATAATAGTATATGATTAAACGAATGAGAAAGTTGGCCATTGCGACGAGGGTGAAGTTTGCAACACGAGCCGTAGTTCGCTGACAACAAACGAATCGTAACCATAGTAACAACTGAACTGTTGGGCAATGAAACCGCTATCATTTGATTGGACGTCACCTGTTGGGCAATGAAATTGCTATGATTTGATTGAACGTCACCTGTGGAGAAAATTATTTGGCCGAATAATGGACAACTTCCTCAATCAAAAACGATTCAACAACGTTTATATTATTTAATAAGATGCGAAAAATAAGATTTTTCTTACAATTGTTTACACTAGTCTAATAAAGATAACACGACGAAGTTAACCGTATACGGTTTTATATTTAGAAAACGTTTTTCTTATTGAACCCTTCAATTACTCGAAACGTTAATTTTTGAATGAAAAAATTCACAAATTAAAAAAAAAAACATTACTTGCAAAAACACGCTATAACTTCAGAACGTATTGAGATAATTCGATAATACGCATGCCATCTCACTCTACTCTTGACGTTTTTCTAAAAACAGCGAAAAAACAAATTCGAGTTGCAATTGTTTTTCAGTTGAAAAGAATCAGCCGAAAATAACAAGTTTGCATTCTTCATTCTATAAAGTATGATTTTTCTTACAATTTTTTTTACTAGTCTGACGAAGATAACTTAAGAACGAATGAAGAATACTCTGTAAGAAACGAAGCATCTGACTCTACTTCGAGAAACAAATTCGAGTTAAAACTGTTTTTCAGTTTCTTCATATAACTCCTGAAAAAATAAGCGAAAACTACCAAGTTTGCATTCTTCATTCTTCTACGTCATAAAGTAAATTTTTGTTACAATTTTTTATACTAGTCTGACGAAGGTAACTTCAGAACGAATGAAGACAACTCAATAAGAAGCGAAGCATCTGACTCTACTCTTCGGGGTCTTTAAAACATAGCGAAAAGTACAAATTCGAGTTGCAACCGTTTTTCAGTTTCTTCGTTATAACTCCTGAAAAAATGAGCCAAAAACACCAAGTTTGCATTCTTCATTCTTCTGCGTCATAAAGTAAGATTTTCCTTACAATTTTTTGTACAAGTCTGACGAAGGTAACTTCAGGACGAATGAAAACAACTCAATAAGAAGCAACGAATCTCTTTTAAAAATAGCGAGAAAACAAATTCGAGTTGCAACTCTGTTTTTCAGTTTCTTCGGTATAACTCCTGAAAAAATGAGCGAAAAATACGAAGTTTAAATTCTTCATTCTTCCCGGTTATAAAGTAAGATTTTTCTTACAATTTTTTTTTTACTAGTCCGACGAAGATAACTTCTGAACGAATGAAGACAACTCGATAAGAAGCAAAGCATCTGACTCTACTCTTCGGGGTCTTTAAAACATAGCGAAAAATACAAATTCGAGTTACAACCGTTTTTCAGTTTCTTCGTTACAACTCCTGAAAAAATGAGCCAAAAGCACCAAGTTTGCATTCTTCATTCTTCTACGTCATAAAGTAAGATTTTTCTTACAATTTTTTATACTAGTCTGACGAAGATAACTTCAGGACGAATGAAGATAACTTAATAAGAAGCAAAGGATGTCTTTTAAAAATAGCGAGAAAACAAATTCGAGTTGGAACTGTTTTTCAGTTTTTTCGCTATAACTCCTGAAAAAATGAGTGAAAAATACGAAGTTTAAATTCTTCATTCTTCCCGGTTATAAAGTAAGATTTTTCTTACAATTTTTTTTTACTAGTCTGACGAAGATAACTTCAGGACGAATGAAGATAACTCAATAAGAAGCAAAGCATCTTTTTTAAAAATAGTGAGAAAACAAATTCGAGTTGCAACTGTTTTTCGGCTTCTTCGCTGTAACTCCTAAAAAATGAGCGAAAAATACGAAGTTTAAATTCTTCATTCTTCCCGGTTATAAAGTAAGATTTTTCTTACAATTTTTTTTTACTAGTCCGACGAAGATAACTTCTGAACGAATGAAGACAACTCGATAAGAAGCAAAGCATCTGACTCTACTCTTCGGGGTCTTTAAAACATAGCGAAAAATACAAATTCGAGTTACAACCGTTTTTCAGTTTCTTCGTTACAACTCCTGAAAAAATGAGCCAAAAGCACCAAGTTTGCATTCTTCATTCTTCTACGTCATAAAGTAAGATTTTTCTTACAATTTTTTATACTAGTCTGACGAAGATAACTTCAGGACGAATGAAGATAACTTAATAAGAAGCAAAGGATGTCTTTTAAAAATAGCGAGAAAACAAATTCGAGTTGGAACTGTTTTTCAGTTTTTTCGCTATAACTCCTGAAAAAATGAGTGAAAAATACGAAGTTTAAATTCTTCATTCTTCCCGGTTATAAAGTAAGATTTTTCTTACAATTTTTTTTTACTAGTCTGACGAAGATAACTTCAGGACGAATGAAGATAACTCAATAAGAAGCAAAGCATCTTTTTTAAAAATAGTGAGAAAACAAATTCGAGTTGCAACTGTTTTTCGGCTTCTTCGCTGTAACTCCTAAAAAATGAGCGAAAAATACGAAGTTTAAATTCTTCATTCTTCCCGGTTATAAAGTAAGATATTTCTTACAATTTTTTTTACTAATCCGACGAAGATAACTTCAGAACGAATGAAGATAACAATAAGAAGCAAAGCATCTGACTCTATACAAATTCGAGTTGCAACCGTTATCCAGTTTATTCGTTATAACTCCTGAAAAAATGAGCCAAAAACACCAAGTTTGCATTCTCCATTCCTCTACGTCATAAAGTAAGATTTTTCTTACAATTTTTTGTACAAGTCTGACGAAGGTAACTTCAGAACGAATGAAGACAACTCAATAAGAAGCAAAGCAACTCTTTAAAAAATAGCGAGAAAACAGATTCGAGTTGCAACTCAGTTTCTTCGTTTCTTCTCCTGAAAAAATGAGCGAAAAATACGAAGTTTAAATTCTTCATTCTTTCCGGTTGAAAAGTAAGATTTTTTTTACTAGTCTGACGAAGATAACTTCAGAACGAATGAAGACAACTCAATATAAGAAGCAAAGCATCTCACACTATTCTTCAGGCTCTTTAATAAGCAGCGAAGAAAACAGGTTCGAGTTGCAACTATTTTTCAGTTTCTTCGCCGTAACTCGTTCAACTTGTTATTACTCGCTTTAAACCACAAAAAAAACGTTTTTGGGTTGCATTTGTTTTTCGGTTTTTCGAGTATATCTCTCGAACGGTTAAGTAGATTTTAGAAATTCTTTCAGCATCCTGTTTTAGACTCCTCGAAATCTTTCAGGCGGCTGCGGAAAACGCATTCAATCTTCATTTGTTTTTGTTTTGTTTTTAAGCATAACTCTTGATCTAATAAATACATTTTGAAAATTTGTATAACTTGCAATTAATAGTCAGGATGCAATTGTTTTTCAGTTTTTCCACTCTATCTTCTGAACAAATGTCACTAATTTGTGGGTTCGTTCTCCTTGTTATTACTTGATTTAATCCGCTGAAAACTGTAGCGGAGAAACTTTTTTGAAAAAAAAATGACGTTCAACTTATTATTACCCGCTTTAAACCTTAAACCGCTAAAAACTAAGCAAAAAAAACTTTTTCGAGCTGCATTTGTTTTTAGATTTTTCAGGCATATCTCTCGAACGGTTGAGTGGATTTTGGAAATTCTTTCAGCATCCCGTTAGATTAATCGAAATCTTTCACGTGGCCGCGTAAAACGCGTTCGATCTTCATTTGTTTTTCATGTTTTAGCTCAAAATGTTCATCCAACGAACGAATTTTAACAGTTTGTACCAACAAATCACAATATGTTTTCTTTGTTGTAAAATCAACGATTTTCACTAGCAGAAATGAGGCGTAAACCAAAGGTAACATTTAAAAACGTTTCTCATTTGTTGTCGTTACTTTTCACACATTCTATCCACCTTTTTTCTCATCTACCGTTCCGCAAGAGTCCATCGATTCAAAATTGTGCACATTTTTTTTCTGTGTTCCCGTGTTTGTGCCGTCCGTGTGTTAAATAATTCGTCAACGTCGGGCCGTTTATTCGGACACGACAGCAAAGTAAATTTGGACGAAACAGCAGTAGCCGGTTCTGGGACATAGGAAGTAAACTTGGCGACACTGCACGCGCAAAACGGCTACCAACTGAAAAATCTGGGGGAATTTATTTTTTAAATAACGGCTACCTGTATATGGGAAACAGGTAGTTGTTTCCCAGGAACAGGTAACTGTTATTCTAAAATAAATTCCCCTAGATTTTTGGGTTTGTACTCGCAAAATAGCTGCCAACCCAAAAATCTGGGGGAATTTATTTTAGAATAACAGTTACCTATCCCTGGGAAACAGCTATTTGTGTTGGAATAACAGCTACCTGTTTCCCAGAGGCAGCACTGCACGAGCAAAATGTCTTCCAACTGAAAAATCTGGGGGAATTTATTTTTTAAATAACAGCTACCTGTCTCTGGGAAGCAGGTAGCTGTTTCCTAGGGATAGGTAACTGTTATTCAAAAATAAATTTCCCTAGATTTTTGGGTCAGTACTCGCAAAATAGCTGCCAACCCAAAAATCTGGGGGGATTTATTTTTGAATAGCAGCTATTTGTCTCAGGAAAACAGCTACCTGTGTTGGAATAACAGTTACCTGTTTCCCAGAGACACGTAGTAATTATTCAAAAATAAATTCGCCTAGATTTTTGGGTTGGCAGTCATTTTGCGAGTACATACCTACAAATCTGGGAGAATTTATTTTTTAATAACAGTTATTTGTCCCTGGGAAGCAGCTATCTGTTTCTCGGAGACAGGTAAATGTTATTAAAAAAATAAATTCCCCCAGATTTTTCAGTTGCCAGCTATTTTGCGCGTATATACCCAAAAATTTGAGGGGATTTATTTTTTAATAACAGTTACCAGTCCCTGGGAAATAGCTACCTGTTTCCCGGAGACAGGTAGCTGTTATTTAAAAAATAAATTCCTCCAGATTTTTCAGTTGGCAGCTATTTTGCGCGTATATACCCAAAAATTTGAGGGAATTTATTTCTTAATAACAGTTACCTGTCCCTGGGAAAAAGCTACCTGTTTTCCAGAGGCACGTAGCTGTTATTTAAGAAATAAATTCCCCCAGATTTTTCAGTTGGCAGTTATTTTGCGCGTATATACCCAAAAATCTGAGAGAATTTATTTTTTAATAACAGTTTTTTGTCTCTGCGAAACATCTACCTCTCTTAGAATAACAGCTACTTAATTCCCAGAAACAGGCAACTGTTATTTAAAAAATAAATTCCAGTTGGCAGCCATTTTGCGCGTGTAGTTTTGCGATGTTTACTTCCGGGATCACTTCCTGTCACAGAACTCTCCTCTGTTAACCACCAATGCATATAATTTTCCATTTTTTCTTCCATTATGCATTATTTGTCGGTATATTTTTACGTAAACAACTCATTTTGACATTTTTTTGCGCAGATGTGTGTGATTTTTTTGTTGAACAATTTTTTTGTTTTTGGCGGTTAGGGTGCTCTGAACGGGACTCACCGACGTCCAACCCGGCACATAACCCCGCTTTCGCTCTCGACCCTGCCGAGATAGCAGAGGAATTCTCTCAATCGAGTACCTTCGCAGGATTCCAGAAGAGCGGCAGGATCACGCCCCCCGCGACCACGATACCGCGCTTCAGGAAGTACAACATCGAGGACTTCAATTTCCTGAAGGTGCTCGGCAAGGGCAGCTTCGGAAAGGTGAGTGAAGATGCCGTCGAAGAAGAACAGGTGGATTAGCGTGGACCGTCAGACGTACAGAGTTAAAATATGGGGAAACATTAACTGAAGAGGTTTTGCACCAAGGTCCAAACCCTACGCCGAATGATCTGTCAATATTTGAAGGGAGGGTAAAGAGATGATACAGTTAATGCTGGTTGCGCTACTTTCTTGAAGGGTTTGAATCAATGAAGGAATACAGACATGACCGTGTATGCGTTTTGTTGAAGCTCTTCTTGTCCTCAAGGTCATACATCATCATCTCTTGAATGTGGTGAAGAAAAACACTTGTTATGTTTACAGAAAAGATCGAAACACGTGTCAGGAAACTGAAAATAAAATCATATTTTTCTTCACCACATTTAAGAGATGATGATGTATGACCTTGAGGACAAGAAGAGTTTCAACAAAACGCACACACGGTCATGTCCGTATTCCGGCATTGATTCAAACCCTTCGACGAAGACTTCTTGGTAATGATCATTCGTGAAAGAGACGCCTGTAAATATTGTTTTTCACAAGAGTTCAACAAAACGCATACACAGTCATGTCTTCATTTCGGCATTGATTCAACGCCTTCAACGAAGACTTCTTGGTAATGATCATTCGTGAAAGAGACGCCTGTAAATATTGCTTTTCAAATTTAATTAGACATTCCTTTTTATGAATGTTCTCGCGCGCGAGAAAAAAAAAACGTTCGCGTAATCTCCTCCTGTAAGTGGTCTCGTGTGTGTTTACAAGTCTTAAAATAAACGACTGATCCGCGAATTTTCAGGTCCTGCTGGCCGAGCTGAAGGACACGGAGTATTATTACGCTATAAAGTGTTTAAAAAAAGACGTCGTCCTGGAGGACGACGACGTCGAGTGCACCCTCATCGAGAGGAAGGTCCTCGCGTTGGGCACCAAACATCCCTACCTGTGTCACCTGCTTTGCACCTTCCAAACAGAGGTGAGAGTTTGTTTTTTTTTTATACAGGGTGTATTTGAAATAACGAACAGGCATTGAAGGGCACATACACAAAATATTTGTGAACCCATTTCCGTCAAAATTTAATTTTTTTTTTATTTTCCTAATTTTTCGAGGTTTTTTAAACATTTTGAGAACCGAAGCTTTACTCATTTAATTATGTCTGCATGGAATGTATGTTTGTTTGTTTAAAACGCGAGATGCGATTTCTTACCTCCGAAATTTGAAGTGTTATCGCAACGTTTTTTTTTTTTTGTAAAAGATAAACAGTCCTCAAGTTCATTAACGCTTAAAGAGCCGAACTCAGATATTTCCTACGCGCTTGTTGTTGTAATTCGATATCTAAAGCCGATGCCGTTTAAAAATTAGGTCACATTACCACTGCCCCCAAACATGTTGCGTATTTTCACTCATTACCTTTAATAATTAATTGCGGCTTTTTGTTACAGTCATAAACAAAATAATTGCGAATATTGTTTAAAAATAATATAATCTCTTTGTAGTTACAAGCCTGTTCGTTATTTCAAATACACCCTGTATATTCAGAAACTTAACAGCGTTTGTCTCTAATAATGATTACAAAGTAATGAAAACTTGTGTCATTTGCTTTATACCTTGTTAATAATAATAATAATAATAATTTATTGTCTATGAATTATACATTATGTCAATAACAACATTTTCTGTTTTTTTTGTAGAGGTTAGAGTTTGAGTTTTTTTATACAATCAAAACGTGTGTTACTTGCTTCGTATTTTCCAAACAAAGGTTAGAGTTTGAATTTTTTTTTATATTCTGGAACTTAACAGTACTTGCTTTTAATAATTCATAGCATACTCGAGCAATACATTTTTCTACAAGAACGAAATTTGGATGTGGATTTTAACGGCAAAGTACAATTAATTTTGGTTACAACAAACTCGAGCATTAAAGAACATAATTCGTATATACATTTTGACAGCAAACTACAATTAATTTATTCTGGAACTTAACAGTATTTGCCTTTAATAATTCATAGCATTCAAAACTCGAGCAATACATTTTCGTACAAGAACGAAATTTGGATGTGGATTTTAACGGCAAAGTACAATTAATTTTGGTTACAACAAACTCGAGCATTAAAGAACATAATTCGTATGTACATTTTGACAGCAAACTACAATTAATTTTGGTGACGGCGCAGATGCTAAACTCGATTGCCAAAATGCATGAGTCATGGGGACGGTAGAGGAGAACAGCGCGTAGGGAACAGAAAGTATTAAGTAAAAAAATGGTATACTCTGGCCGCGCTATGAAGGCGTCTGAGGTGATTATTGAAGGGTCGGAAGTGATTGGATATTTTGTTACTTTACACTCACAGATGTTTACACTTTACATAGTTAGTGCGCTATCGACTTCTATGTATAAATGATGTTTTTAAAAGGTTATAGATAGGACCTCAAATGCCTTCATAGCACGGCCAGACTTTAACGTTGTACGCGCAAAATGGCTGCCAATCTAAAAAAAATATGGAGGAATTTAGTGGCGGGAAATTCAAAATCTGGGGGATTTCGGTGTGGAAAAATTTAAAATTGAGCAATATTTATTTTTAGTCGCACCTGTTTTTCGTGATGGAGTACCTGAACGGCGGCGATCTCATGTTCCACATACAGAAATCGGGAAGGTTCCCGGAACCCAGGGCGCGGTTCTACGCGGCCGAAATCGTTTCGGGTCTCAAGTTTCTGCACAGTAAAGGAATCGTCTACCGGTAAGTAATCAAAATATTGATTGCCTTTATTTCCTCGAATAAAGTATTTAAAGTGAGCAGAGTTCAGACAAATAACACTAAAACCTATAATCGGCTACCGGTAAGTAATCAAAGCCTTTATTGCCTCAAAAAAAATTATGATAAGCGGAGTTCAGCTTCGTGTTCAAAAATAACACTTAAACTTATTCAACATTTGCATTCTGCACTTAATTCTTCAACTTAAAAAGTTCGACTAGATGATAGAGACGTAAAGAATTGAAACTTAAACTTTGGGTTTTCAGGGAATGGAAAATAAGGGGGAGGGGGGGTAACGGTTTTAGGTAGTGCTGGGAATTTTTATGATTTGAGTATTCGAATATTCGTTCAAGAAATTATAATTCGAGTATTCGAGTATTCGAGTATTTGAGTATTTGAGTATTCGAGTATTCGAATACTCGAATTATTCGAATAATTATGCGAATATTCGAGTATTCAAATAGTTAGAATATTCGAATATTTCGAATATTCGAATATTTCGAATATTCAAATATATTCAAATATTCGAATAGTTCGAGTATTTATTTCCAGCATACGTATTTTTTGATAATCATATGATACTAGGGCTGTGAATCGAATACGAATAAATCTACAGGTAATTATAATTAATATTCAAATAGTAGACTACCAATAAACGTTATAACGTTTGAAATATTCGAAAAATCTTAAGATTACAAATGTTCATAATTAAATTTTCAATAAATTATGTTTATAGCATTTTTCTAGGACACGCGGTAATGTCTGAAAAATGTACACTTCCTTTTGTTTTTTTATTTGTTTTATAAGCAAAACATAAGAATAAAATACATATGTTTAGAATTGAATTTCTTATAAATGACCATTTTCTTTGTAAGAGATGCAGTAGTGTCGGTACGTGTTTTTTTTTTTTTTTATGTGAAAAATATAAGAATACAAATGTGTTTAGAACAAATTTTCATACAAATTATTCCTATATCATTTTTTATATTGGATGGATGAGGCTGTTACTTGTTGAAACTCCATGGTATTATTTAATAAAACACAGTGTATGGTTTCAAATTAACTTTATTGTTCTACGACAATTGTTTCACCACACAGTGGCTTCATCAGGTAGATGAAAAATAATAAAAATATTTTTCATCTACCTGATGAAGCCACTGTGTGGTGAAACAATTGTCGTAGAACAATAAAACTAATTTGAAACCATACACTGTGTTAGTGTTTTATTAAATATATCATTTTTGCTGGGGCACACGGTAATGTGTGTACACTCTAAGTGTTTCTTGTTTTTTCAAAAAGTATCACTTTGATGAGAAAAGATAAGAATACAAATATCTTTAGAATTAAATTTCCCATAAATTTAATTCTTCTCATTTCTTCCGCAAATAATATTTGAATAATATTCGAATAATTCTTTTGTGGATTTATTCGTATTCGAATATTCGAATTATTCGTACTATTCGTATTCGATTCCCAGCCGTAGTTTTAGGTCTTCTTTAAGCAACAAATGCCTGTCAGTTTCGCTTAGAAAAGACCTATAACCCCATTTGGTTAAGTGTTGAGCAGGAACCAGTGATGGCTCACGGATTGACTCATGGTACGACTGAAGACTCATGATACAACTGAGGACTCATAGTACGGCAGAGGACTCATGGTACAACTGAGGACTCATGGTATGACCGAGTACTTATGGTACGACCGATGACTCATGGTACGACCGAGTACTCATGATACGACCGAGGACTCATGGTACGACCGATGACTCATAGTACGACCGATGACTCAAGATAAGACTGAATACTCATGGTACGACCGAGAACTCATAGTACGGCTTAGGTAGCAAAGGTGGCAATACAGATCTCTGCAAACGACCCTACCTATCTGTATTGCCACCTCTGCTTCCTTGGCAGCACTATGAGTTCTCGGTCGTACCATGAGTCCTCGGTCGTACCATGAGTACTCGGTTATACTATGAGTCCTTGGTTGTGCCAAGAGTCCTCGGTCGTACCATGAGTCACCCCGCAAGCAGTCACTGGCAGGAACTTATGATGAGTTTCCTGAACGAGGAAAAAAACTAATTTTCAACTCATTACGTTAGTTCCTTCATAAATTACCAAGCAGGAAGTACTACTACTACCCTACCTATCTGTATTGCCACCTCTGCTTCCTCGGCCGTACTATGAGTTCTCGGTCGTACCACGAGTCCTCGTTCGTACCTAGAGTCACTCCGCGAGCAGTCACTGGCTGGAACTTATAATGAGTTTCCTGAACGAGAAAAAAAAACAAATTTTCAACTCATTATGTTAGTATCTTCATAAACTGCCAAGCAGGAAGTATCGTAATGAGTTAAAAACTACAGTTTCTATTTCTACAGGAAATGAGAAATATGAGTCAAACCCGTTTTGCGATGAGCGACAACAAATTCACTTGACATAAATACAATAAAACGAAACAACAAGTAAGGTTGTTTCTAATTTGTTCACTTGAATCTTTAATCTAAGATTCAGTTTCATTCATTAGACAACTGAAGAGTTGCCAGCCAATATTACAAATATTTTAGCTCTAAATAGGAGTACGTCTTTTTTTAAATTACAATCCATATCATGACTGAACGACAAGTGAAGATATAATTTTGTTCAATTCAAAGGAAAGTGCTTTGAAACAACAAACGCCGTTCTCGATCATTCATCCAACCGGTCGTTGGCTCCGAATTTTATTTTCCTGTATCCAATTAAGAGAAAAAAAAAGAAAAAAAAGGCCCGTGCGTTTCGCAAAAGCCATAATCTATTCTGAGGAGGTGGCGTTGACAAGCAAACATTTATTTCCCTGAGCGCGCGCGAGGTTGAACGACCACAGAGCCGGTTCCACGGCGAAATGTTTTCTTTTGCGTTTTTGGTTAGTTCTAATCGACTTGAAATTTGATCAAAGTTACTCAAAATACATTCAGGATTAAAATTCCATAAAAATCTGCAAACATCCCATCCCTAGATTTTGGGATAATTCCAGGTAAACACAACGCGAATTGAAAATTTGTAATTGTTTTATTGAAACGTTTTGTGAACTTTAAATTAGCATCACGGCAAAATCAAACATTTTACACTCCAACGTCTAGAACCATAGCTCTGCAAAAATCACCTATCTTCAGCATGAGCAGAAATGCAAATAAGATGTTTCATGATATTTTTGTATAGTGGGAATTTCTTTCTAGTGATTATTATTTAATATTAATTGAATATTAATTTTAAAGTTATATACATATTTTGTAAGTTATATTGTCCAGTAATTGGTGTACACTGTTGGGCAATAAAGTTATTATTATTATTATTATTGTCCCCATCAGAACACCTACAGACCGGTTTCGACCTTTCAAGTCTCATCTGGCAATGTCCATATCTTGTTTGGTTTGGTTCAGTACAGCATTTAGGCAATAGATTCCGCCACTTTGGCGTTTCTACCTTGAGATGTTTTGTGTTTTTGGTTAAATCTACGGCAAAATGTTTTTTTTTTTGGTTGCAGGGACCTGAAGCTGGACAACATCCTCTTGGACTTCGACGGTCACGTGAGGATCGCCGATTTCGGGATGTGCAAGCTGCAGATATTCCTCGACCGGACCGCCGACACGTTTTGCGGAACGCCCGACTACATGGCGCCAGAGGTTTGTACGATTTTTTTATTAACCAATAGTAATATAATTGATTGGTTTACTGCTTTGGCGTTTCCTTTGATTTCATAAACAGCGTACTACCGTGGACAAAAAAATGACACGCCTAATTTTATTAATGTAAATATGACTTTTCATTTGACAAACCGGCAAATGTCAATCTAAGCTCTGGCACAAAATCAAAGCATACCTTTTTAGATTTATTGTATTGCTAGTTACTGTTAGATATTAAGGTTACATAAGTCAAATTCACAACACTAAAAAATAAGAAATAATAGACACATGACAAATTAGGGGTGTCATTTTTTTTGTCCACGGTAGTATGTCCAAAATGGTAGAAGTCGACATTTTTGCGACATCTGGTGGAATATTTTGCAAACTTACAACGCTTTAACCCTTTCAGCCCTGGATTTTTAAATTTGAAAAAAACATTTTTTTGTTAATTATTATTGATGCGGAGCTTCTTAAGACCATAAATACCAAATTTGAACTGATTTGATTAACTAGTGAGGCTTTGTTGAAGTGTCATCTAGTGATAAACAGTAAAAATATGGATTGTCATAGTAAGTAGAGATATGCAAATGTTGCGGTGGCAATTGCCACCCCCAGAGCCGAAAGGGTTAGATTCTACCTTTAATGTCCACATCGTTTCTGATTGTTTGAAACATAAATATTTTTTTGATAGCAAAAAAAGAACAGCTGCAGCAATGGATACGGACAGTCAGGAGTTAACAGCAGTGGGTGGTCATTTCAGAAGTTGTAACGGTTACCAAGAGAAACAGTTTTTTTCGATTTTCGCAAAACGTCATTTTTGACAAATGCTGTTTATGAAATCAACGCCTCAATTATTTCGATTTTTGTTGAAAATTCCAGATTTATTACCATTTCCGTAATTAGAGATGTTATCGATTCGGACCTAACTGTTTAGTATTAACACAAAACAGTATCACCCCTACAATTATTATATTGTTTTTTCTAAGTAAGGCCTGTTAAAAAGGCTCTTTCGTACTCGGGACGAAAGCGGGGAAATCTTCTGAGATTTCCCACCGGGGACAGACAACACAATAATTAGCAAAAGGTGAATACATAATTAAGTTAAAGGCGCTTAGGAAAGAGTCGGTAACAGGCCTGTAAGCCTTAAAAATTATCAAGTTTTATCGATCGTAAGTTATTTAAAAAACTCACCTGCAAGATCTCGAGGAAAGAGGTGAACCAATGTTGATCCAGTGGTGCAAAACGCTGAGAAAAATCGTTTTTTACCGGCGTAGCCCAGGCAGAGGTGTCAGTTGGGTTCTGTAACAAAAAAAACTCACGTGTATTAGTAAACGACTCCCACGTACTAAGGTGACCCCGTGACCGACTTTAGCAACCAAGCACAACATTTCTACTATCTGGACCGTTGGGTGGATATGCCGTTAGAGAAGCATATGGGTCTCTCGCAAGGCGCACCAGCGGCGGCTCGGCGGTGAAGCAACGGCAGAAAATTTAACTGAAACAGCAACGGAATATTTGCTTCCTGTGTAAGTAGTGCAGCGCAAGCGGCATCTTTGTCTTTGTCTCCACGAGCCTTCGCTGGAACGCACCTAATCGATTATCAGAGGATTGATTAAATTGTGATACTAATTGTTGTGCTTGGTTGAGCCCCAGTGCCACGTCAAGGCATCAGTCACCGACTGGGGTCAACCGGCGGATAACGGTATCGCGCCGGAGGGGTCACTAAGTAATTTTATTCGTGTTAGCACAGTTGTATGCACTTGTCAAATATACACCTGAATTACTGGATAAAAATGAATATACAGTATGTTTTTTTTTATCGTGGGCCATAGGATTTTACATGCTAAAAATTATACCTTGCGTTAATGTATATTTTAACATACAATTTTGAAGGAAATTTGAGTTAGTGATAAATTAATTACTTTTCCACATGATGCGCTTAATTAGATTAACTTAAACATGTTTTATTCCATTAAAAAATGAAATGAATTCACTAATCGATCTGACATTTCAAAAATTCAAGGTACTTTGATTATGTTTGCTCAGTTATTTATTTTAAATAATTCCATTTATTACTGGAATAAAACATGTTTAAATTATTCTGACTACGCGCATCATGTAGAAAAATAATTTATTTATTACTAACTAAAATTTCCTTCAAAATTTTTTGATAAAATATAAGGTATAATTTTTAGCATGTAAAATCCTATGGCCCACGATAAAAAAAAATACCCTGTATAAATATTAAATAGTAAAAGCAAAATATATTAATAGACGATAAAAATAACTAAAATGAAAGACATAACTTAATATAGAAATAAATCAATTTAAAGATATTGAAACTTTTAAAACTGTTATATAAAATTAAGACACACAAGTTAAAAATGTAATATAGGTATAATAAACTAACTGGGGTCAACCAGCGGATAATGTTCAGATAAAACCAAGTCCGATGTTCACACAACACTGGACCATTGAGTGTTCGTACCAGTGCGGTACACCATGAATGAATTATATCGCATTTGTTTTATTTTCATGCTAGTTACAAAGATTTACAGATCCAGACGGAAGAATAGCCAAAAACTTAAACTACGCTTGAAATATGAACTGCGTAGCAACTTCACGCATAATTTTCCAAACAAGTGAGATCGTGCAAAACAACACCTTCGTTTCAATTGCCGCAAGTGCCAACAATTGCACGACGCGGAAAATTATATCCGGCAATAACTCAATACTAATAACGGCCCGCCGAGAGACTGAAAGATATTTAATCTGATCCATTACATCGTCTTGTCTTTAAAAAGAAAAAAACATATTTCTCTTGGTTTTCTCTTCGATTAATCAATTTAATGACTTTCTACCATGGCTACCTGGGTTTGATTCAACTGGTTGGATTGTAGGATAGTGACCACGCACCACCCTATATATCCACTTCAACTTAACCGAGAAAACTCTGTTTTGTTTAATTACATTTTTTTCGTAAATTCATGTGTAATGGTGGAAGTTAACAAACACGAGAAACAGGGTTTTTGGTTATTGGAACGAAAGGTGGTGAATGGGTCCTATCCTACCCCCAACCCTTAAATCACGAATAAGAATGTTATTGGTGGAAAACAATGTAATAATAATAATAATAATAATAATAATACATTTATTAACGGTGAATCACCTTTTTACAGTATAATAAAAATAAATAATAATTCAAAAATCTTAAAACTAAAATTAATAACAATTAAATTTTGTTCAATTTACTTTTAAACGATGTGTATGATTCCCTAAATAAATCAAACCAAAAGTTGTTCCAATGGGTATTCGCAAGATTCATGAGACGGGTCACGGAATTATGGGTGTCTGCAGCGGTTCGGTACGTTCCCAGGTGAAAAATCTTGGCTGAGCGAGTTTGCCTCTGTGGAATGTGAACTGACAATTGTTCCAGGAGATATGGCGAATCCAGAGTTCCATTTAAAAGACGATGTAAAATACATAAATATGCTCTCATCCTACGCTCTTCCAACGTTGTTAAATTAAGACTATTGATTATAGTTGAGTATTCACCCTGTACGTGATGTAACCCCTTCTTGTACTCGATACATCGTAGAAATTTATTTTGAACCGATTCTAGTCGAGTTATGTTGACAGCTGAGTGTGGAGTCCATACAGTTGACGCGTATTCCAGATGGCATCGGACTAAAGAACAATATAATGTTTTCAGACATTCAACATTAAATTGTTTTCCTATCCGCCAGACATATCCCCATACTTGCAGAGCCTTCCTACTAATGTTTACTATATGAGTGGTAAACGTGTGTTTTGAATCGAACGTAATACCGAGATCTTTTACTGTTTCAACTTTAACTAATTCGGAGGAATCGATGGTATACGTAAAATTAATATTATTTTGACATCTTGTTGTAGTCAAAGAGTAGCATTTGTTTACGTTGAGATATAATCTGTTTTTAATACACCATTCATTTATGTTAGTAATATCCTCCTGAATAGATAAACAATCATTATAAGTGTGAACAATTTTGAATATTTTTAGATCATCTGCATATAACAAGAAGTTACAATGTTTAATAGTTTGTTCCAAATCATTTATGAACAAAGTAAATAAAATTGGTCCACAATGCGAGCCTTGAGGCACCCCTGAAGTGACAGTGATAGGATTCGAAATGAAGTTATTAATACGAACATTCTGTATCCGACCCATTAGAAATGAGGATAACCATCTCAGAGTGCTAAGGCAAAAGCCGTAGGATCCCAATTTATCCAATAACAGACCACAATCAACCCTATCGAATGCCTTGGAAAAGTCAGTATAAACAGTGTCTATTTGACAGCGAGAATCCAAGGCATTCGATATAAATTGCTTATATTCTAATAAGTTAGAGGTAGTCGAGCGGTTGGGTATAAATCCATGTTGATTATTACACACCATTTGTTTTGAAAACCATGCTAATTGATTTGCCACTAACTTATCAAGAATCTTTGGAATAACGGACTGTATAACTATTCCTCTATAATTTGGAATTAGATGTCTTGGACCTGATTTATGAATCGGAATAACGAAGCTCGTTTTCCATTTAGTCGGCACTGTACCAAGGGATAAAGATTTAGAAAATAAGTTGTATATTGGACGACATAATGAATAAACGCAACTCTGAAGAAAGTAGCTCGACACTTGATCAGGCCCGTGGGCGTGTGATGGTTTTAGACTAATGATGGCATTAAATACCTCTTCCAGAGTAACAGATAGATGATTATCCAGAATAATATTTGAGCGTGACTGTAACTCAGGCATATCAGTTGATGTAGTATACACTGAAGAGAAAAAGTTGGAAAATAAATTGACAATATCTGGTCCATTGTTTGCATTAATATTATCATAGCTCATTTTATTTGGATAACCATCTTCTTTTTTAAGCTGTTTAGCGTAATGCCAAAACAATTTTGGGTCTAATTTAAGTGAAGACTCAATGTATTTAACATAGAAATAATGCCGTTCTGTTTTTTTATTTGGCTCATGAATTTATTCGTAGAAACCCTGGGCTTAATTCAACAGGTTAAATTGAAGGATAGTGCCCACCCGCCACCCTACATATCCACTTTAACTTAACCCAGAAAACTCTGTTTTGTTGAATTAAATTGTTTCGTAAATTCATAATGTTGGAAGTTAACCATTACAGAGTTTTTGGTTAAGTTGTTATTGAAACGAAGGGCGGTGGGTGGGCGCTGATCCACCCTCCAGTCAATATAACACGAACGAGTGTTTTATTGGTGCAAAACAATGGATTAAACATAGAAATAATGCCGAAAAATATTGTTGTAATAAAAAAAAAACAACTTCTCTTTATAACAATTTTGTTCCTTAGATTATTAAAGGACAGCACTACAACCAAAACGTGGACTGGTGGTCGTTCGGGGTGCTGCTGTACGAAATGTTGATTGGACAGTCGCCGTTCAGTGGATGCGACGAGGACGAACTCTTCTGGTCGATTTGCAACGAAATCCCGAGGCTACCGAAGTTTTTGAGCAAGGAAGCCAGCAGTATATTAACGCTGGTGAGTACGAAATGAGATGTGAACAGGTTGTCCTAAGTTGAGTACTCTCTCATCACTAATGGTAGAGATTTTGTACAGTATTGTGTGCTCACTTAGATTCCGTTGAGAGAAGGTACAGCTCAGAAAAAAAAATGCAACATTTTATTGTTGTATTATTAGATACCCTCTAAGTCCTAAATGTCCGCAACATTTTAAAAGCTAAATCTGGTTTATAATATGCATCTTTAACAGTGACGGCTCTCGGAGTGACTTATGGTACGGTCGAGGTAGCAGACTTGGTAATACAGATAAGTGCGGTCACGCCGTCAACCGTCTCTGCAATCGATCCTACCTATTACCTCAGCCGTACCATGAGTCACCCCACGAGCCGTCACTGATGTTTAGGATCCTGAATCCCCAACTGCATTACAGATCTAACATTTGACTGCACGCTAGTCATAACTCGATTGAAACCACAAATTGTGAGTTTAAGTTATTTTCTTAGGCAAGAAAATCCAAGACAAAATACCATTACTAGAAAGTTGGAAGACACCACACCTGATCATATGATTTCAGTATTTGAAAACGAAGTAATTTTGTGCCAATGTACTAAATTATATTGCTTTCCTCATTCTCTAAATGGATTTGTTTCGTTCATACTCAAAACGAAGGGTATGAACGAAACAAAAACAAACAAATTTTACAACACACATTTTTTTCTTGGCCTCACGTTCGGTTTATGCGAGCCTAATTACACTGCGCAAATTCCTTGACCCGAAAATGTGTTTAGCTAACGCGGTTTATTTTCACTTTCGCAAAACGGGCACCTTGTTTCCCAAGTATTCTAAAAATTCCGAACGCTCCGTGAACTAGATTATACAAAAAAGGAACGATTGATTACGTACATGCAATTTTTACAGTTATTGGAGAAAGACGCCACGAAGCGGTTGGGCAACAAGTTCTGCCATCAGGGAGACATCATGGAGCAGCCATTCTTCCATCCGGTCGACTGGGAAATGCTCAATCTGAGAAAGATGGAGCCGCCGTTTAAACCCTGCCTGGTTAGTAATAATGGTATTTAGGGTATCTAGGGCGTTTTTCTCATAACGCCTGCGGTGCCTTCAACGTTTTATGTCATACTTGTTCAAACTTATCGAAGATTTTCTGACAGATTATCGCGTCGAAAGCCGCGTCGCGCAGATGTCTACGGCGTTCGCACGCTTGATTTGCATTTGGATAATTGTTGACGGTCGATCTGTCGATAATTACAATAAGCGGGCGTTATGAACGGGCGTTATTTCTATAAGATGTCTGCGGCATTCGCACGCTTGATTTGCGTTTGGATAATTGTTGACGGTCGATCTGTCGATAATTACAATAAGCGGGCGTTATAGAAATAACGCCCTAGAGCGTTATTTGTAATTTAATATACGTTGTTTCCATGCCATTATGATTTTAAAAGTAAACAAGTACGACATAATAAAAATAATGATATCGATGTACGATTTTTTTTTCAAATTTCAGCAACACCCCCTAGACACACAGTATTTCGACAGGACGTTCACGGTGGAAAAGGCGAAACTGACGCCGATCGAGCAAGACATCCTCCAGTCGATGGACCAGGCGCAGTTCCAGGGCTTCAGCTACACAAACCCGAACGCGACCGACAGATAGGACGGACCGCGCCCGAATGAGGATTGCAAACGCTCCAGAAACGGAAGGATTCGAAGTCTCCCCGAGAAGATGATATACAGAGATGTTCAGAGCGGACGAACACATCCGGACGTTTTTTTTTTAATTTGCGACACACTAACGTGCAACGATTGGCAGAGACAATCCGACGTATCGTACGAAGATTGGTGAACGTTTGACGGCAAAGGATCCGGTGCGTGTTTCTGTTGTTGTTGTCTTATTCACCAGAGAGCTTTAAGCAGCACCTAAATTTTAAAGATAGTCTTAGGGTTTATATTAAGTGAATTTGTATATATGTAGAAAGTGTTGACTCGTATTTGTACGTAATTTTTAGAAGATATTTTTTGCATTTTAGGTTTCTTAATTCGTTTCGTGTTTGCCGCGTCGGCGCTTAACAATGTTGACGTATTATGTTGAGAGGAATTGAACGTACTATTGATGTAAAATTATATTTATTAATAAAAACAGACATTGTACTAGTACATCGTTTGGTTGCTTCGTGCCATCGCATTACATCAAACCTAATTAGTACTAAGCATTAGTGATATTGCTCAAGAAAGTGAGTAGGGGGAAAGGAAGGAATCAAAAGAGCACGGGAGGGTTGGTGCTGGTCCGAGGAACAAAATAAAGGAGGTAAATAACGGTTGTGTCAGAAGAGCAGTTGAGGGATAGGGTGAAACAGGCGATGACCAGAAGAAGGACGGGAAAGGAGGAAAGTTGGTGGGTAGTGACACATGGTTTGATGAAGGGTGTAGGGAAGCCAAAAGAGCGCTAATAAGAACAATAAAGGTTTGGAGAGATGGGAAGGTGGAGGAGAAGGAGGTGAAAGATGCTAAAACTAATTTTGAAGTGGAGTGAAATAGCAACTATGGAGCTACTTGAAGGAAAGAGGACCGATCAGGAAAAGAAAAGGAGAAGGTTTATACATTGAGACATGAAAGACACATTTTGAAGAATTGTAACTGGGAGGAACGAGGTTGCAGAGAAAAGAAGATTTTTGTTGACATGTTGAATTACTCTTTTTTACCGAATTTAAGTAATGAATATTGTGGCTAAAAAAAGCCCCAATAGTTAAGAATTTAAGAAATGAAAACATTTCACCCCTTTATTAAAACATCACAATTCATAGATGAATAGATTTATTGCTATACAAAATATCCACAATATAATATTAACAAAACATACTGCAAACTTAGATCACGAGTTGACCGACGATGTTCACTCCACACTGACCGATTGCTCCTCCCTTTCACTACCCCATGGTCGATGGCATATCAGCTTCAGAAACTTATATTTTGTTCTTAACTCCTTAACCGTTTCCGATTGAAAGTGATAAATACTTATAAGAAAGTTAAGACGTATCAATGAGCACAAATAGAAGACATTTTTTGCGCACTGCCGGCACGCCACTGTCTATAATCATAAATGGCGCAAAGAATTTAAAACAAATCGCCAGCGACGGCTCGCGCTTTGTTTTGTACCGCCGAGGTGGCAGAGGTGGTAATTAGGACTGTTCGATTATGGAAATTAATAATCGATTATTGATTATTTTTAATAATCGATTATATCGAAATAATCGATTAATCAAACATCAAATGATCGATGAATCAAATAATCGATTAATTGATTATTTCTCGAGTAATAATAAAATAAAAACATCAAAGATTTACACAGCCCATTTCGTGAATAATAATGCCAAATTTTTAGTTTGGGTAGTTGAGGGCACTCATAAAACCCCTCAACACCCATTGTCCACGTGAGACATGGCCTAGGGTACAAAATAAGGGGCATCTGAGCGAGGGAATGTAGGTGGGACGTATATGTCCGCAAAGGGTTAAAATAATCTGTTGATCGGTTAATCAAATAATCAATTAATCGATTGATCGGTTAATTAAATAATCGATCAATTGGTAAATCAAATAATTGATTAGTCAAATAATCGATTAAGCGATTGATCAATTGATCGATTAATCGATTAATCAAATGAACGATTATTTATCGATTAATCGATTACTTTGCACATCCCTAGTGGTAATACAGATATCTGCAATCGACCCTACCTATCTGTATTGCCACCTCTTATACATCCAGGGCCATACAAAAAAAAAATAACCGCGAACCGTCACCGCAAATCTCTGATCAACGGTTTGTTTTCTAGTCGTCGTGAAGTATATTTGCGTATGGAATGGATGCTATTTTATAAGCAACGAAATTTGTTTAATTCATAAACTCAATTCCGAAAGGTGGAACAACAATTTTGTGCCTCGGATTGACGGGTTTCACCCTTAGCGGCTCCATATTCTAAAAAGATACAGTCTTACAGTGTTGATAATCTACAATTGAAAAATTATATCTTCAAAGTATTTTGATGAGGGTATGAAGCGCCTGTGGAAGGTGTCTAACTTGCGCCTCCGCGTAACTTAATAATGACAAAAAGTAAGCAAATATCCCGCCGTTGTTTTGGTCAAATTTCCTTCCATACCCTTCTCGCCGAACATCCACGAGCCGCCGCTGGATTACACTACAAACACTCACCGAGGGAAACGTCATAAAATCCTCCCTCTGGATCCTCAGCGTGTTGCTCAGTTTCGCCGCCGCATCGTGGACCTTCCTGCCTCTGCGATTGATTTTGGTGAACAATTCTCGTCCCTTCTTCTCGTCCGGTTTGGCCACAAAGTACGGCACCAGGCTGACGTCGGTGTCTTTCTTCTTCTTGCGCTTGTCCTCGTCCATCAGCCTGATCAGCTCGTCCTTTTCCTGGTGCACCATGCAACAGGCGCGGATCGTGAAATAATAGATTATCTCCACACCGGAGAGCAAGCTGAAGCCCAAAAAGAGGCCCGCTATACCTCCGAAAGATACTGGAAATAATACCCATTTGATGAGTAAACAAGCAGCCGAAACCGGTCGAGAATGTCGGGAGTGTTTAGTGAGACATTTTATAGTCTCGGTGGGTTTATGCCAGAGGAAGGAAGGAAGGATAAATTTATTGGTCGGTTAAGCGCCATCTATCCGTTTTCCCATCAACGACTCTACTGTCCTACGTGCCTATAGTTTAACTAGTAGTTTTCCCATAAACCACTCTACAGTCTCAAAAGTCTATAGTTTAATTAGTAATTGCTGCTTTCAATGCGCCATCTATACGTTTTCTCATGAATGACTCTACAGTCCTAAATGTCTATAGTCTATAGCATATTCGGTGGAATGTGGCGGCCGAGGTCGTAAAACGGTCGGTCCGCCCTGAGGATCGACGCACCCTCAAAGAAAAGGTATTGGTGGTTCGTCTAATTGCATCCCATACATTTATTACTGTCCTTCGCTCCGATTGGTATACGCACTTTTACACCAGTACTTCTCAACAAAGATTGGTTTGAGATAAAAAATATTACGTCCACTACTTACCGAACTCCGACCCTCTTTTACGACCACAGCCGTCAGATTCCGGAGAACGGACTATAACCAGTAATTGTTAATTTCAATAGCGCCATCTATCCGTTTTCACATCAACGACTCTACAGTCCTTAGCGTCTATAGTTTAACCAGTAATTGCTGGTTTCAATAGCGCCATTTATTCGTTTTTCCATCAACGACTCTACAGTCCTAAACGTCTATAGTTTAACTAGTAATTGCTGTATTCAATACTTCAACGAAATCATAAGGTTATTGCGACATCAAGAAATAAATTTGGGACAACTTCACTTGTTGCAGATGCATTTCAAATTACCTGGAGGAGAAAGTTATCAAGCGATATATTACCTAAAAGATCCACCCAACCGAACAGCACCTCCCTTTTGTACATCACCATCGGCCACGACACGAATTCCGTTTCCAGAGCGGTCAGCTCCCCTTCACTACAAAGTCACCACATTATCGCCTCGCCTTTCCACCAGCGGCGGCTCGTGGATTTTCGTAGAGGCTGCTACTGCCAATATTTCTCACCAATTTTGGTCATATTTTCTTCCGTAACGTCCACGAGCTGCCGCTGCTTTCCAATTTTGTGAATACGACGTACACCTAATACCTACGTTTGCTCGTTAAGCTTCTCGACCTCGTAAACCGTATTCGAACAGCCGAGCTCGCAACGGCACGAATCGACTTTGTTGATCTCCGCCAAGTTATCGGCGACGCACGACAATTCCGCCAGCTTGCAGTACCTGTAAGAATCGTGGGACTGGCCTCTGCAGAAATGAGGGACGCATCCGCATAACCTAACGCAAACGATGTTTAAAACAATATTTACGCACTTTCTTTATATAGACCTCATGGCTTTGTCCATTCTGCATTGCTGCGTGCAGCCGGTGTAGGTGTAAATATTGTCGATCTTCAGCTTGACCTCGTTTTCAAAGATGCAATGCCTTTGTTTGATGCTCAGCTGGTGAGCGTCCTCGGTGGTGTAGGTCTGCTTCACGGAGAAGAGTATCCTGTCGATCCTGAAGTCCCACTGGTGCTGGGGCTTCACGTCCAAGCCGGGAACTTCGTCGGAATTGTGAATGTATACCTAGTTTTAAGTCGTAAATTCGAAACGTTTTCAAATTACGTTATTTAACTTCAATCAACCAATGAGCAAATTTAGGATTTAACTCGTTAAATATCATTGATAAAATATTCACCGCTATTCTTGTATCCAGTCCTCCTTGGACGGCGAATTTCAATGACCATTTCATGTCGGTTTCTTTGATATATTGCATCGTAAACTCTGGCAATTCTGCAGGACTCCTGTTGAATAAGGTAATTTATCATCATGTCTATTGACTTTTAAATCTACTAAACGTGTACGTGGAGGTAAATCTTTGTCACTTTTGAACAACGTCGTAACATCTAATTTTCAAAGGTAAATTTAAGAATGGAGGAGACTTGTAGAGGATGGAGATGAATGGAGGCTTGTGGTGGAACAGGCAACGACCCGCCCAGGGCTTCAAATTGACATTTGTTCCTACGAAAGTACCTTTTCTCAAGCGTCTTGAAGCGATCTTTCTGGTGACGTGAAGAAACTCCGGATCGAACCAGTTGTTTCTTCAAGAAATCATTTTAATGCAACTTTTTAGCAAAAGTAAGAAGGGGGGACCCTTGGATAAAATTTTAAGTTTTTAGAGCGTGCGGTTTTGGAGCGGCCTGTTTTGGAGTGAGCGGTTTTGGAGTGAGCGGTTTTGAAGTGAACGGTTTTGGAGCGAGCGGTTTTGGAGTGAGCGGTTTTGGAGCGGCTTGTTTTGGAGTGAACGGTTTTGGAGTGAGCGGTTTTGGAGTGAACGGTTTTGGAGCGAGCGGTTTTGGAGTGAGCGGTTTTGGAGCAACCTGTTTTGGAGTGAGCGGTTTTGGAGCAGCTTGTTTTGGAGCGAGCGGTTTTGGAGTGAGCGGTTTTGGAGTGAGCGGTTTTGGAGCAGGCGGTTGTAAACAGGGCTATGGTGTCGTGACAAAAATGTAGCGACTCCGACTCCCTATTTTTTTTTTTTTTTGAAAAAGATCTTCAATAATAAAACTGTGAAAAATAGCATTTTTTTTGCAAATTTTAATCCATCAATTTCAATTTATAAATTTTATAACAGTTTTGTGTTTTTCAGTTCATGGGCTACTTCAGCCAAAAATTCATCAATCGATTTTGTTATTTTAACAAAAAAAAATTCATACAAACTAAATTATTTATTTACTCAAACTCACCAAGGCACTTTTCTCTCGTAATGTTTAGAGTTGAAGGTGTAGCAAAATCCGCTTTCGGTGTACACCGGATAGAAACTGTCGCAACAGTTGAACCTTTCACCCTTGAAGGTGCACTCGTCGAAAACTTCGTCACATGGATTCATTAACTGAAAGGATCATTTTTATTCATCATTCATATTTAATAAAAATCCAAACAACGGAAATGTTGTGTAGATGATGTTCTAGTACCATACCCTTATCTTATTCACTCTAAAAAAGAAAAACTCCTCCACACCTGAACAAACACCATCGGAAAATGTGAAAATTGCTAATCATGGCAAGCAGTTGAAAATGATCTGCGTTTAAGTCAGAACTGTATTTCTAGGCTAAAACAGGAATGGATCAGAAAGGAGATGTTGCGTACATTCATGCTGATGATCGTAGAAGAACTTCTGAATCACCAATAGCGTGCGTCCAACAATTATTGAAGTCCTGGGAAGATTTTTTTTTACTTTACATTTGTAAAATCAAAATCAATTCCAGAGAAAGACAAGGGGTCTACTGTGTTGTAGGGATCATTGTATAATTCTTTCGGTATTTATTTGTTGTTTGACAGTAAAATTGAAGTCCTGGGTGATTGAGGAATCAAACGTGAATGTTTGTTTCTTACTTTACACAAAATTATTAAATAATCACTGAATAAATCACTTACTATGTTTTTTTTTACCACAATTTATTTTTTCTACGGCCATGTAATTCATTCATAACGATTCAGAAATTTGAATCATTATGACCATCATAATGATTCAAATTTTCATAGCAACGAGCTACAAATAATTGCGAAAATTAAATAACATCGCGTCAGCATTGGTCGGTCAATTGTCACTTTGACATAATACTCGTAACCAGTCAAAATAATTTCCTGTATAATTATAAAATGAGTAAGTCACAGCGACAGTGAGATTCAGTTAACACCATCTGATATACTGGAAGAGGCAAAAGAAGCCTGCGATAATTTACTTCCAACAAAATCCAGGAAGTACTATGAAAAAGCATATAAATTATTGACGGATTGGCAATATAAAACAATTTGTACAATTGTACAGGAATTACTATTATTAATTTTGTGAATCCTGAAAAGAAAAATTCTATTTAATTGTCTATTTATGTTACTATTGCCAATCCTTGTTAATTGCGTATCTATTTAATAAATTAGTTAATCTATTTTACAATATATCCTCTTGCATTTTTTTACGATTTACCCCAAGAACAGAAAAAAAAATCTATATGGCCGTAGAAAAAGTAATGTATGCAACTCCCACATTATGACTTATTAATAACTGTCATAATGTGGTCGTTGCATAATATACTATAATGTATGTACAACTATTTCATATGATAATAATAAATTGTGGCAAAAACAGTGTTTTATTCAGTGATTATATTATGAATTATCGCGTAGTAACGGTCGCAACTATCATCATGACAGAATTTACATTTGTAAAATCAAAATCAATCCCAGAGAAAGATAAGAGGCCTATTGTATTGTAGGGACCAAGAAAACACTGCACAATTCTTTCAATATTTATGTGTTGTTTGACAGTCATTATTTAACCCATTTTTGCCCACTGTTCCATTAGTGGAACATCTATATTTTTGAAGAATTGCACGTGTACCAGCGTTATGCGTCGTTTGTTTATGATGAATTTATGATTGGTAAGACCACTATGCACTAAAGGAAAACGCACGAATGCCGTTTGAATCTTTTGTATTCAGAAGCTGCACAGAGAATTTGAAAAAAAAATCGTTGAGCAAAAACGGGTTAATACGTTAATACGAAGTAAGAACCGACAATCGTGTTTGATTTCACATTCGTCCAGAACTATAATCATTATTGGACACCCGGTATATAAATGTCGAATAAAATTGAAAAACATGCAAAATGGCGTCGTATAGGTTAAACGCAGCGAGAGCTTTTTGAGCTGGTGAAAAGTAACAAATCCGTTCGATAAGTTGTATACGATGTAATAAGGGGTGGGATAGAAGAATGTTTGTTACTCACGTTAATATTTTATACTTGTGCGGGAGGAAAATCAGGAAACTAGCACCTGTATTGCAGCTTGCGTTCATGTCGGCGTATTGGTTAGCCTAACCACGGAGGGTGCTTTTTGCAGCTCGTGAGAAGTTACAAATCCGTCCGATAAATTGAATATGATGTGTTAAGGAATGGGCGAAAAGAATGTTTAATACTCACATTAATATTTTGTACTTGTGTAGGAGGAAAATCAGGAAACTAGCACCGATATTGCTTGCACGGCGGACAAGTTTGTTTGGAATAAATTTAAAAAAAAATGGCGGCGTATAGGTTAAACACAAAGGGAGCCTTTTGCAGCTCGTGAAAAGTTACAAATCCGTTCGATCAGTTGAATATGATGTATTAAGGGATGGGGTAGAAGAATGTTTATTACTCACGTTATTATTTTGTACTTGTGCGCGAGGAAAATCAGGAAACTAGCGCAGATATTGCGGCGTGCGTTCATCGATGCGAAGAGTTTGTTTATAAAAAACGAAGCGCTTTTGTTGAAATCTCCGCCGAGAACAAAAGTTGTTTATTTAACGCAAGTTGGGTGCGACGAAAGGTCAGTCGGTAAGTTTTTTCATACAATAAATACAATTATTATAAGTTAAGCAACGTTGGGTGAGGTGAGTTGTTGAATGGGTGAGCTGTAATATTAACCACAAATTATCTTTCACAGTTTTGGGGTTAATTTTGCCGAGTTATAACAACACTGCGTTGATCACCAGTTCGGCCCCCATTGATTCCAAACGTTTCGAGAAAAAAGTGAACAGTATTACGTCAGCGGACCTTCTAGACGACGGCATGCAGTTCGTATCCTTCTTATTTACGCTACTACAGTAAAGGTAAGTCTAATCAGCGCCTTGAACTTAAAATGAAAAAATGCCCGAGAAAAACAAAGCTGTTTTGGTGGTTTTAAACATTCATTACTGCGGGAGGAGGACACGGAAAATAATAAACCAGAAATACAGTGACGGTTCGCGGGTTTTTTTTTCTGTATGTTTGTCTGTGAGTTATTATATGCGTTTTTCGTCCATGGATTGTTTAAATTATAAAATGCTGCTATTTCTGCAGTGACGGTTCGCGGGTTTTTTTCTGGTACGGCCGAGGAACAAGATGTGGTAATACAGATAGGTGCGGTCTCTGCAACTGACCCTACCTATCTGTATCAACACCTCTTGTTCCTCGACCGTACCAGAAAAAAAACCCGCGAACCGTCGCTGTTAGATAGTGTTTTGTGATTACCAGTATAAAAAAAAGGAATCGTTGGGAAAGAGACACTTACATCAAAGGTATATTTCTTTAAGTCGGTATCTTCCGGCAATAAATTCTTCGTGGTGTATTTTTTGAAATCCTTCACATTGGCGAAAGACAGTTTCGTCAGATCCGTCAGGAAATCCGTCATGTCTTGCACATTATCGGGAAATTCTCTGAAATGAAATAGGAATGTCTAAACTAAAGAAGTGCCGGTGATAGGGCTTGTGACCGAGAGGTGGCAATTGGTGCTAAAATGTATCGGGCTTGATCTGGCGTCAAAAAATTCGATGAAATCCGAAAACTGTGACCTAAGAGAATGCAATCAGCAGAATTTTCTTACAGAATTTCTTCAGTGCTGTGAATATTTACTGGCGCGCTTAGGAATTAATTTTGGGTTTATGCTAAGGTCTTTAACTCTTTTCTGCACGAGATCTCACACATTTTAAAGTGCACTTAGTGTACCTTAGCTGGTACTAGAAGTGTTAAAATGAGGTGGGAATATGTGGTTTATAATTTTCGTCTTTGTTCAGCATCGTACATACAGTCTTTTTTTATGGACCGATGTATCACATCTTGCTTAAATTTGGTGGTTTAAATTGTAATCCAATATGCAGCAAAGAGTTAACACCGCGCTTAGGAGGTAGTAGTAAATTTTGGTTGGAACCAGTGGCGGCTCGTGGAACATGTTGATGGTAGAGCCACTTTTACAGTTTATTGGATGAAAGATGGAAATGACAAATTATGCACGAAAAAACGAAAATTTAGGCAAATATCGAAAATTCGCGACTAAAAAAAAAAAGCAGACCAAAAATCCGAAAATTTCACAAAAAAAAAAGTTTAACCAAAATAAAAAATATTTAGGGCAAAAAAACTCTAAAATTTGGAACGAAGAAATGAAAAATGCAGGTCCAAGATCTAAAGCAGGGGTCTCCAAACTTTTTCCATCGCGGGCCCTCTATATAATTCTTCATAACCTAGTGGGCCAAGGTATAATCAATTTTATAACTAATTTCAAAACCTATAACAAAAAATCGTTGTAGAATTTTAAAATGTGACATTTACAAAAAATGTAACTGCTTGTCGTGGGCAGGATTCGTTGAGGTTGCGGGCCGCATTTGGCCCGCGGGCCGTAGTTTGGAGACCCCTGATCTAAAGTATAAGCCAAAAAAAAAACAAAAATGGATAAAACAATGCAAACCAAAAAATTGAAAAATCAAGGAAAACAAAAATAATTTGCCATTTTCAGCCCTCAAAATTACTCATTAGCTCAAAATATCAGAAACTCGAAAACGGCAGTCAAAAAGTAACCAAAAAGTTCGCCCACAAAAAATAATAATTCAAGTTAAAAAATCTAAAATGAAGGGGAAGAAATCAAATAATATCGACAAACAAATTTAAATAAATCGCGTATAAAAATCAATCATTTAGATTAAAAAAATCTTAAAATCGACCAAAAATTCGATCCTAAAAATCAAAATTGCGGATCAAAAAATCGAAAATTTTAACAAACAAATCGAAAATTTAGAAGAAAATTTAGGCTAAAACATCAAAAATTTAGATCAAAATATTAAAATCCCGCCTTAACAATAAAAAATGAAAACAAAAATTCAAGTACGAAAATTGCCATTTTCAGCCCCAGAAAACAAAGGAAAAAACTAAAAATTTGCTCTGTAGCGGAGGAAATTTGCACTCAATGTTTTGAAAAATTGTACAAAATTAATCACTTGCAGAATTAGCTCTTGATTAAGGTAAAAAACTAAAATATAAGCATAAAAAATCGAAAATTCGCGGTTAAAAAAATGCGGACCAAAAATTCGAATATTTCAACAAAAAAAAAATCCAAAAGTTTAACCAAGAATATTTAGGGCAAAAACTCTTAAATTTGGAACGGAGAAATAAAAAATACAGGTCAAAGATCTAAAATACAGGCCAAAAAAATTAAAAATACTGGTCTAAAAATTAAAAATGCAAACCAAAAAATTGAAAAATCAAGGAAAACAAAAATAATTTGCCATTTTCAGCCCCCAAAATAACTCTTTAGCTCAAAATAAGTTGTTGACTAGAAAGCCAGCCCCACAAAAAAATTTTATTGACAAATAGTGTTCAGAATGAACAAAAAATAACCAAAAGGTAAAAAATTCGCCCATAAAAAATAATAATTCAAATCTAAAATGAAGGGCAAAAAATCGAAAACTGTCAAAAAAACTTGAAAATATCGGCAAAAAAATAAAAAAGTTGCGTATAAAAATCAATAATTTAGGTTAAAAAAATCTAAAATATAGGATAAAAAAATCTAAAATATAGGATGAAAAATTAAAAAATTCGATCCTAAAAATCAAAATTGCGGACCAAAAAATCGAAAATTTTAACATAAAATTGAAAATTTAGAAGAAAATTATTTTCTTTGGAAATTTGTAAAGACACATTATTCAAAATTAGTCTGTCAAAATTTCAACCATCTGTTGCAATAAATGTGGAATTCCTATGTGAATTTCTAAAAAATGCTCTTTTTTGGTCATCAAAATTTGCTTTCTAGTGCAACCATTTTTGTTGTAGTAAACTTGCAATTTTTTTTTTAAATGCGTAAAGACACATTATTCAAAATTAGTCTGTCAAAATGTCAACCATCTGTTCCAATAAATGTGGAATTCCCATGCAAAATAATAATAATAATAAACGTTTATTGTACTTATTAAATACATAATAAATAATAAATACAATGGCCATCGACCGAAGTCCTTCAGCCAATCCCATGCAAATTTCTGAAAAATGCGCTTTTTTGGTCATCAAAATTTTGCAACCATTTTTGTTGTGGTGAACTTGCGATTATTTTCTTTGCAAATTTGTCAAGACACAGTATTCAGAAATAGTCTGTCAAAATTTTAGCCATCTGTTGAATTTAATGTGGAATTTCCACGCGGTGTTACAGGTGTTGTTTAACATTTAAAAAGTTTTTTTTAGGAATCAGTTAAACATTCTTGCTGAGCTTCAAACTACAGGTAGTGCCATGGCTCCGTGGCTCTATATAACGAGCCGCCCCTGGTTGGAACGACCGGTTATCTACTTATTCGTGTTAACTTTACTTGAACACAGATGAAAGACTGGTATCAGTTGCTCATCGAGCGTATCGTGTACTTCAAAAACCACAAATGAGCAAATGATACTAAAAAGATGTCGAGTGAGTCAGTTTACCATCGATTTTTTGTACCGTTCCGAAAATTCCGTTCAAATTATCAAACTACCCAAAGATGTGGAGTGATGATCGAATGCTGTGCAGAGTAATGAAAGTGCTGTTGAGATGATTGCGAGTGTTGTTTTATTTTCGGTCGGGCAGGAAGGGCTGTTTACCTTTCCACGCGAGCCTCTATCCGGGAAGCGTTGGTGGGCGATTGCTGGCAGAGGGTGACTGCCGGAAACGACACGTCCCAGGTGTGGAAGTCCGTGTCTAAACCGGTGATCGTGGGGTTGGTCTGGAACTTCTCCCAGAGACTCACGATTATCACCATCGTGGCTATGGCGCCTATCGCCACGCAGATAAACCACATAAACCTAACACAAACAATTAGGCGGATTTCAAGATTATTTGTTCGTCAACAATATGTAATAATAGTAATAGAAAGCACTCAGTTATTACTATCATTACACCTAAAACAAACAATTACACAGATTGCTCAACGAAATATGTAATAATAGTAAATGGTAATAAAAAGCACGGGTTATTACTATCATCACATATTACAATATCTTTCACCGCGTGCTAAATGAGAATCTAATCGAAGAAATTAGTTTAATCACTAGAATTGATGAAGATATCTGATTGAACGCTTGAGCAAAAGGAGAAACATGACCTTTAAGTTGGGAATTCTAAGTAAAATTCAATTATTATAACATTCACGAAGGTTGTAGAATTTTCATCAATTTGAGATTATGTTTTAAGATTTTTTTTAAAATTTGTATGTATATCGTAGATTCGTCGCTGCTTTCGTCGAGTTCACGAACCGACACCACATTGCGATCCGAAGGTTTCGAAACGGGAGCATTCTTTTAAATTAATCCCCGGGAAGTTTATCGACTGGTGGAAACGTACGGGAACAGTTAACTGCCGCATCCCGAGGTTTTACTGCGTTTTAACTGCACGATGAGTAACGCGCGGGAGGCCCCCGATGAAAGCACGGGTGCTCCATTGAAACCGTAAGTAAACTTCCTGATCGAATTTAAAAAAAGGAACAAAAATGGTGACGTGGCCATCGTGTTACTTTCTCCGATTTGATGGTGTAATAGTTATTCATGGTTTATTTTAAAGTAAACCAATTTTATTTGAATATAAGTCGTAGGCAGCGTACGCACAACGTATATCAATTTTATATTTATAAATAAAAATAAAATAAAATTGAAAAAATATTATATTGACTTTGGCATTTCATAATAACGAGTAGATTCCAACGAAAGATGACGGGAAAAGTCAAGGTTGATCCATGTTACATGCAATCCTAACCGAGAACCCTTAATTCTGACGTTTATTAATTGCCTGGAATGAGTGATGGTGGCAAGCAATTATAACCTGAAATCCCGAATTTGGATTGTCACGTTTGACGCTTGACTTTCAA
This sequence comes from Ocypus olens, assembly GCA_910593695.2. Lineage (NCBI taxonomy): Eukaryota > Metazoa > Arthropoda > Insecta > Coleoptera > Staphylinidae > Ocypus > Ocypus olens. Next base: position 752,942 of record OU343055.1, on the reverse strand, counting down.
TTATTTGAAGGGTTGAAATGAAAAAATCTGCAAGGTCAAAGGAAAACGGTCATATATTATAAATGGTTTGCCGTACGTATAAAATACAAGTAACCAAAATGATCTAGAATGTATTTATCTACAATTTTTTATAGCAACATTTTCTCCTAGAGATAACGGTTGACGTTGTAGGGGTTACTATGTAAAAAATGGGGTGTTCTCCCCCTAATAACTCCGCAATGGCAATAGTTATGAAAATAACGGTAATAGATAATTGTAGAGAAAAGAATTTCCTACAAGAAACATTCATACGATTTTGCGATATCTTCAAAACTGAACGCACTATGGCGGCCCAAAGTTTTTCGTTGCAATACATTTTGCTTGCACTCCGGGGATGAAAAAAATCATATCTCGAGAACAGGGCAAAAATTCAAAACAAAAATAAGCAAACTTTGTGTAGGAATCATTTGCGAGTATTTTAAGTTACAAACCAATCCTCTAACTCGAAAACCGTAAAAGAAGAATTTGACGGGAAAAAAGTGTTAAATGGGTTCCCCTGGGGGGTGGGGGTGAGTTGAGAAGATTTGATAAATATGGATAGTCGCGTAAATAGTAGAGGCACAGTTTGACATAAAAAAAATTCCGAAATTTGATGAACTCTAGCCGCAACGGTCGAAAAGGGTGTTTTTTTCATTTTCGCGGGGGGTTGATTTCGGGGGTTGAAACGTTCAAAGACCGGCCCCTTTGGTGATTTTGAATGTTTGTTGAAAATTTCACCTTTCTACGTTTTTCCGTTCTCCCGTTATTAAAAGTTTTTGTCTTGCGTTTTTTTATATACAGTGCGTTTTTTTATAGATGCACCATAGGGATTTTCGTGTTAAAATTTATATGCCTGTTAATGGTTTTCCTATTGCAAATTTCAGTATCATGTTTGGTACACTTTAAGTTTGCATTGTCTTTTACAACTTCTAATAGTTTTTTATAAAAAAAATTGTAAATTTTAAAGAAATTTAAGAAAATATTTTTCGATTTTTTGGTGCTTAATAGGCACGTTTGTTAACAATCAATCAACAATAAATAACTCACAAAAGTAGTAAATACGTTTTAGAATATGAAATACAAGTTATTAAAAAAAATGCTCTGGAAAATATTTAAATGTATACTAAAAATATAATAATTATTCAAAATGTTTGCCGTAACAAGCTAAACAGTAACCTAGTCTATCTTGAAAATGTCTTTTAACATTTTGCAATTGCCTAAGAGTTATTATATTAGAGACTTCGATTATTCGATCTGTTAGTTCTTGCAAATCTCGTGGCCTGTTTCTAATGTTATCAAACACTTTTGTTGCGATATATCCCCAATAAAATAAGTCCAACGGACTCAAATCACAATTTCTTGCTGGCCATTTAAAAGGTCCAAAACGACCAATCCAATTACACTCATGTCATTTTTTTTTCAAAAATTCATAACTTTGCTCCGAATCATCGAAACGACTCGAATTTTTAAGGCATTTGAAAGAAATTGATTAAATTTTTCTGCCATTGTGGTGAAATTTCCCGCCGATTTTTTTTTGCGCACGGTACAGCTTGTCATAGTTGGACAATTTTTTACATAAAAAACTTTTTTTTTTCATCGCGTTGTTAAGGGAGGTGGGTTGGACTTGGGGTCAAAATCAACTACACATTCTTAAAGATAAAACTTAAATCTTTCCCAAACTGAAAGATTAATCGATTTTCGACCAAATTGAACCAAGTTACGACGGTTTGAAAAATCGAGTTTTTTCGCGATTTTTCGAGTGGCGTTTTTTTTTGAAGCCGAGTGTATTTGGAAATTGGTTGTTTAAAAATTGTCATGTTGTCATGTTGGTAGATTATTCTGCCGTTTACTGGAATTTGTTGAACAGCTGGAAGGATGCGTTCGTTCAGTAAATGTAAATATTTTATACTAGTTAACGATCCCTCGATAATAAATGGCCCAATAATATGGAGGGTGCGAAATGTCTAAGCAATTCTACCTATGGCAGTTGTTTGTTCTCAATCGACAACAAACACGCCTACTGATAAAAATAAAATAATATTTAAAAACAAAACTAGTCAAATATTTTCTTTAAAATTTACAATTTTTTTATTATAAAAACTATTAGAAGTTGTTAAAGACAATGAAAACTTCCAGCATACCAAAAATGATACTGAAATTCGCTATAGAAAAACCATTAACAGGCATACAAATTTTAACATGTAAATCCCTATGGTGCATCTATAAAAAAAAACGCATGTATCGTGTGAACCACGAGATTTTGATTCAGAGTTGGCTGTGAGATAAATTAGGATAGTGGAGTGTAGAGCGTGGAGTGTGGAGCGTGACGTATGGAGTGTGGAGTATGGAATGTCGCATATTAAAAATTAGGACATTTAGCCTACAGTCTATTGGAACGAAAAAAATGGGGAGAAAAAAAAATTGTAACCCACGATGTTCATGAATAACACAGATTATCTCGACTTGTCAGTTTGTTTTTATAGTTCAATCGCGCAGGGGTGCAGTGACTCATCGCTCCATGTTGCCTGAAGTAAGTTTCTAGTAAACGTATGTCCATAAAATAAATCGATACAGTCTAGGCGGGAAATTAAAAAATTCTGGAGCGAGCAAATATTTTCCCGACGAAACTTTGCATTTTTCGGCAATCGGTAAAGACAACTGGAAATTTATCATTAAATTTAACCTTTTTATAAATGAAATGGATACAATCAATTCTGCTCTTAACTAAATCGAAATCGGAGACGATCAAAACGTGAATTTTGAGGTTAGATAGAATGAAAAAAGACATACGTTGCACTTAGCCCTTGAATTTACATATCGACATACGTTTCGTATTTCATTTCCTTTTTCTTAAGCGTGCGGACGAGTATAGACATTTATCCGGACGCGATGATTAGATCGAAAAAGCATGAGTCACTGTCACCTTTGCGCGACAATTAAAAATTTAGAATTTAAAAAAAATCGCAACTCGCAAGAAAATTGTTGGATTTAAAAAAACCTAAATTATTTTGAAAGAATGATGTTTCCTTAAGCAAATAACTTTTTTGTTGAATTTTATCGGCACGATTTATATTTATTTCAATTTTTTCGTTATAAATTCGACAATTAAAAATTTAGAATTTTAAAAAATTCGCAACTCGCAGAAAAATTGTTGGATTTAAAAAAACCAAAATTATTTTGAAAGAATGATGTTTCCTTAAGCAAATAATTTTTTTGTTGAATTTTATCTGCACGATTTAAATTTATTTCAATTTTTTCGTTGTAAATTCGACAATTAAAAATTTAGAATTTTAAAAAATTTGCAACTCGCAAGAAAATTGTTGGATTTTAAAAAACCAAAATTATTTTGAAAGAATGATGTTTCCTTAAGCAAATAACTTTTTTGTTGAATTTTATCGGCACGATTTAAATTTATTTCAATTTTTTCGTTGTAAATTCGACAATTAAAAATTTAGAATTTTAAAAAATTCGCAACTCGCAGGAAAATTGTTGGATTTTTAAAAACCAAAATTATTTTGAAAGAATGATGTTTCCTTAAGCAAATAATTTTTTTGTTGAATTTTATCTGCACGATTAATATTTATTTCAATTTTTTCGTTGTAGATCCGACAATTAAAAATGACAATTCACGTCATGAAAGACTAGATTAGTTCGGTTGATCCAAAAAGAAATAATCTCAAACATGACTGCCATGTTTCTCTCCCTCTCTTTCTCAGGCATGGCCATCTCGGCAACAAAAATTCTGTGACTCGCACCTTATCTTAGCTCTGTTGTTTTATGATTTGCAATCAACTTACTTTTCAAAAATCGGCCGGCCGCTCTCCGCGATGTACCTGACGCCGTGCAGGGTCGATTCTTCGAAAAAAACTTTACCCTGGTGTTTCCAGCTCGTCTGCAACAGCTTGAACTCGCTGACTTGGCTCTTCTTCTTGGCCTTCATTTTCGGCTTCATGTCTCGCGAACGGATTGCGGGCTTCACCAACGGACACTGTCGGAATACTTTTTAATTTTTTTTTATGTTCACCCATATCTGGCGATGATATCGGCATAAATGGGCGACCCATTGTGCGACCGTAATTGTTCCGTTCGATTCCGTGCGGTGATAAGGGAGGGCGCGCGGATGATCGATTCTCGATTGCTTTCAATGTCACCGGGACTTCTGGATTAATGGATTCGGGAGACGTTGATTTTAGAATTATTCTCTCGATGTCGACACCATTTCATCTGTGTTTGTAAGCAATGCTACACTTGTACAGAATTTGATACCGTTTGAACACCTTTTTAAATACCTTCCAAAATTGATCAACTGATACATTGATAATATGTAGTATGCCATTTTAATCCTAATTAAGCCATCTACTATTCTTTGTTAACAAGTTGTTCTCTAGGTATTGGATAAGACGTGGGGGAGCGCGAACTACAGATAAACGTTTAAATTGTAGCCTTTGCCATCTTGTGATGAATTGTCAAATTTCGTTCGATATTCGCAGGTGACACTTTGGTGTCTGTAAGCAGTAATAACGTACAGAGTCTATAATCGCAGATGAGTGAAACGCAAGAAGTGGTCAAATAGGCTACATTTAAATAAGAGTAATGATTTTTAGTCTCAGAAAACTGGAAGAACACATTTTCAAAAGTGATAGTGTAAAGCTACTAGGGGTCGGTCCAGATCAAATCCTTTCGTGGGATAAATATGTAGAAAACGTTTGTTGCAAGTTATCGAAAACACTACAAAGTTTAAATTTAAATATTTATCTGTACCTCGTGCTCCTCATCGATAGTTTATTTTAAGCAGTGGAAATCGCGAGGAAGAACACGAGGTACAGATCTTTAGGTCAAGGACGAGATTTCCACTACTTAAAGTAAAGTCAACTGTTTGTAGATATCACCAGAATTAAAGAATTACATCTCAGAATTTTAATCATGTTGATGGGTTTTTCGTCGTCTTCAAAAAGTTGACTTTACTTTAAGCTGTGGAAATCTCACCCTTGACTTAAAAATCTGTACCTCGTGTTCTTCCTCGAGATTTCCACTGCTTAAAATAAAGTCAACTGTTTGTAGATATAACCAGAATTCTGAAAGATTTACATTTCAGAATTTTGGTCATGTCGATGGGTTTTTGTCGTCTTTTACTTTAAGCTGTGAAAATCTCACCCTTGACCTAAAGAAAACTTAAGAAAGCTATATTCTTATCGGTCTGATAGTAATCCTGTGAGATAGAGAGGGAAACAATACAATTATTGGGACACTTTTACAAATCACCTTAACAGATAATTGATCAGAGGTGATTCAGAATAAATCAATCTAAACGCTGTTCTATTCGAAAGATGAAAGATTCCTCTGCTCATGCTTATATTCTTTAAACATGAATTGATTACCCAAAATCGCCCTTTTTCGGATAGATTTAATTGTAAATAGGAGAATTTTTAACGACCGTTCATGTGAATAACTGTAGATAATGTGCTAACGAGATTCTCGATCAGATGATGATAAAAATTTGCAAATGTGTGAGGCGAAAGACAGAGACAGCTGTTTCATCTTTGTTAACAATCATCAGTCTGCCATATTCAACCCAACACACATCTGCAAATAGTAATAGCAAATCTAGAATAAAAATATTTGACGGGTAATTAACATTACATGAAAAAATTGAGTATTACAACCTTGTTGTTTTATTAATTATTCCATCAAGGTTTATAACCAGCGCTTAATAATTTACACAAAAATGTGTAATGAGCGTAATTCTAGTAAATGCGCGCGGGCACGAATGTGTCGCATTAATTTTTAAAATGCACACGATATCAACAAACGAAACGTTTAATGTTTGGGGTCAGTTTCTTTCGATGCACAAAAAATTATGGCTTTTATTTGATTGATTTTAACATTTCCTGAGAAACTATAGAACTTACTTTTTAAAAAAAAATGCATTAAAAATGATTTCCTGAAGAAACCACTGGTTGGATCCGGGGTTTCTTGACGTGACTCGAAAGATCGCTTCAAGACGCTTCAGAAAATGTACTTTCGCAGAAACAAATGTCAATTTACAACCCGTGACACGTCAGCAAAAAAAATCGAAAATGGAAAAAATCGAAAAAATCAACTTTCTTAAAAATCACCGTAGACCTTTATGTAATACCTTTTTTTTCATCAGAACAACGAGATAAAACGATTGATGTTAAAAAATTTCATCCAGAAAAAAAAACAAAAAAGTTAGCAAGCCACCATGAACTTTATGGAGAAATTTTGAAAAAAGTCGATTTTTTCAAACTTTGAACGGCTGTAGCGGCCGAACGAAGAATCCAATTTGAACGCGGATTGAAAATCTGTGTTCCTCGTATGTCAATTAGTCGGATTTGATTAAAATTGGCGATTTTTTATTTTTGACAAAAACCCGAAATTCTATCCAAGGGTCCCCCCTTCTTATTTTTTAACAAAAATTGCACTAAAAATGATTTCCTGAAGAAACCACTGGTTGGATCCGGGGTTTCTTGACGCCACTCGAAAGATCGCTTCAAGACGCTTCAGAAAATGTACTTTCGCAGAAACAAATGTCAATTTGAAGCCCGTGACACGTCAGCAAAAAAAATCGAAAATGGAAAAAATCGAAAAAATCAACTTTCTTAAAAATCATCGTAGAGACTTGTGTTTTACCTTTTTTTTCATCAGAACAACGGGATAAAACGATTGGCGTTAAAAAATTTCATCCAGAAAAAATAGCAAAAAAGTTAGCTAGTCACCATGAACTTTATAGAGAAATTTTGAAAAAAGTCGATTTTTTCAAACTTTGAACGGCTGTAGCGGCCGAACGAAGAATCCAATTTGAACGCGGATTGAAAATCTGTGTTCCTCGTGTGTCAAGTAATCGGATTTGATTAAAATTGGCGATTTTTTATTTTTGACAAAAACCCGAAATTCTATCCAAGGGTCCCCCCTTCTTACTTTTTAACAAAAATTGCACTAAAAATGATTTCCTGAAGAAACCACTGGTTGGATCCGGGGTTTCTTGACGTCACTCGAAAAATCGCTTCAAGACGCTTCAGAAAATGTACTTTTGCAGAAACAAATGTCAATTTTAAGCCCGTGACACGTCAGCAAAAAAAATCGAAAATGGAAAAAATCGAAAAAATCAACTTTCTTAAAAATCATCGTAGAGGCTTGTGTTTTACCTTTTTTTTCATCAGAAGAATGAGATAAAACGATTGCCGTTAAAAAATTTCATCCAGAGAAAATTGCAAAAAAGTTAGCTAGTCACCATGAACTTTATGGAGAAATTTTGAAAAAAGTCGATTTTTTCAAACTTTGAACGGCTGTAGCGGCCGAACGAAGAATCCTATTTGAACGCGGATTGAAAATCTGTGTTCCTCGTGTGTCAAATAATCGGATTTGATTAAAATTGGCGATTTTTTATTTTTGACCAAAACCCGAAATTCTATCCAAGGGTCCCCCCTTCTTACTTTTTAACAAAAATTGCACTAAAAATGATTTCCTGAAGAAACCACTGGTTGGATCCAGGGTTTCTTGACGTGACTCGAAAGATCGCTTCAAGACGCTTCAGAAAATGTTTTTTCGCAGGAAAAAATGTCAATTTAAAGCCCGTGACACGTCAGCAAAAAAAAATCGAAAATGGAAAAAATCGAAAAAATCAACTTTCTTAATAATCAACGTAGACGCTTGTGTTTTACAGTTTTTTTCATCAAAAGAATGAGATAAAACGATTGGCGTTAAAAAATTTCATCCAGAGAAAATTGCAAAAAAGTTAGCTAGTCACCATGAACTTTATGGAGAAATTTTGAAAAAAGTCGATTTTTTCAAACTTTGAACGGCTGTAGCGTCCGAACGAAGAATCCAATTTGAACGCGGATTGCAAATCTGTGTTCCTCGTGTCCTAATTACTCGAAATTGATTAAAATTGGGAATTTTTTATTTTTGACAAAAACCCGAAATTCTATCCAAGGGTCCCCCCTTTTTACTTTTTAACAAAAATTGCACTAAAAATGATTTCCTGAAGAAACCACTGGTTGGATCCTGGGTTTCTTGACGTCACTCGAAAGATCGCTTCAAGACGCTTCAGAAAATGTACTTTCGCAGAAACAAATGTCAATTTAAAGCCCGTGACACGTCAGCAAAAAAAATCGAAAATGGAAAAAATCGAAAAAATCAACTTTCTTAAAAATCATCGTAGACTTTTATGTAATACCTTTTTTTTCATCAGAACAACGAGATAAAACGATTGATGTTAAAAAATTTCATCCAGAAAAAAAAACAAAAAAGTTAGCAAGCCACCATGAACTTTATGGGGAAATTTTGAAAAAAGTCGATTTTTTCAAACTTTGAACGGCTGTAGCGGCCGAACGAAGAATCCAATTTGAACGCGGATTGCAAATCTGTGTTCCTCGTGTGTCAATTAGTCGGATTTGATTAAAATTGGGGATTTTTTATTTTTGAGCAAAACCCGAAATTCTATCCAAGGGTCCCCCCTTCTTACTTTTTAACAAAAATTGCATTAAAAATGATTTCCTGAAGAAACCACTGGTTGGATCCGGGGTTTCTTGACGTCACTCGAAAGATCGCTTCAAGACGCTTCAGAAAATATACTTTCGCAAGAATAATTGTCAATTTTAAGCCCGTTACACGTCAGCAAAAAAACTTGAAAATGACAAAAATCGAAAAAATCAACTTTCGTAGACCTTTATGTAATACTATAAGGAACACATGTTGACTGAAATCATCCGGGAAAATCCACTGAACGACTCTCCAGCACGCGCGTGCCGTGACGTTTTCCTAATCCCCAATAAAATTAGTCACGGCGAACCGAAATAAACGCGCGTCCAATTAGCGCCCCGATTTGTAATTCGCCGGTCCACAAAATAGACGAGAGAAGAAGAAGCAGAAGAACGGTCATCGGCGAGAGACGACGGATCCTCCGAAAATATCCCGAGAAGGGTGAAAAACGGGGGAGAGAGAGATATATTTGGGAGCGTCGCGGCGCACTAATTCCGGCCCGGCGTCGTAAATCAGACGCTCGTCCTTAATGGTAAGGACTTTTCGGAATTCTAGAGGGGTGAGAATGGACAGATGAAAAGCTCGCACGTAACGAAATTTTTCAAACTCGACGAGTTACATTATTATATTCATTCAAAATCTAATTTGTTAGGAATGATTTTTCAACGCGAGTTTCTTGTAGTTGTTATATTCGTTCAAAAGCTAATTCGTGAAGTTTGGAATGATCTTTAGTTAAAAGTGGAATCCTGAATTGGTTAATTAACCTCTTAGGCACGGCTGAATTTTGGGCGTGGCTGTTTCTCTGTACGGTAGAGTTCAATGCGAAGTTCGTACAGAAAGATGACATCCGCGAAAGCCACTATAGTGGCGCATAGAGGTTAACGAAGATGCTTCTTCCTGATCGTCGGGGCCAACTCTATGAAAAATAATCCACTGATGGAAGTGGAAGTTAACGTTTACCTACAGACACCGCCCTTCCGATGCCCCGTTCCAGTGAACGAAAGCATCACTTATTAGTTATTAGTATTTTCTAGTTTGTTTACTACTTTTTGTGTTAATTTGATCTCTGGTTACATTTTAGGGTGGTGAATTTCGTCGCCCTTTGACGGCTCAACGTTGACCTTACGTACGGATTTAGAAGGATCGCCGGACGTAAATTAGGAAAGGGAAGAGGACGCATCTTTGTGCGTGCTTCAAAAATAGCTCTCGTCGGCCGTAGTAGTAAACAGGATTTAGTCATTGGTGAGTAACATTTTCGGAATTATGGACTCGCAAACGACACATAACTCAGCGGGATTTCGTTAAATTGTTTAAAGAGGACGGATTTAAAACGCGATCTGAAATAGGCGAATGAGACACTCGCCTTTCCGAACAAAACCAAAACTATCATCTCAACTAAATGTTACCAACAAAATTGTCCTACTGATTTGAATACACGGGAGGTAATGGATTATCGGGTAACACCACTCTAGCGACCGAAAAACAAGTCTCTAACTTTAAGTACGGAAAAAGAAATGAAATTTATTTTTAGCGGGTTTATTTAACACTTATTGAGGTATGAAATAAAACATTTGTATTATCATTTTAATGCAAAATGGCGGCGACAGAGCCAAACTTATAACCTCACTTTGGTGGACTCATGAGGAACCCAGAAACATTTTCTGGCTTTAGGACCAACTGGATATTGTTTATAAGACCCTAAAATGTTATTTAATCCAAAATCGTAGAGTTGTGTTAGAGGTAAATCATTTTTTTTAAATTACTTGTAAAAACATTGAATCGTTCAAAAAATGTTTGCGCGAAATATACCAATTGTCGGATTAAAAAATTAATGAAAGAACTTAATTAGAGTTAATAATGAATTAGTGCGACTGTCGGGGATTAATTAATTTCGAGGCTAATTAAAGAATAATCGCGTCCATCAAAAATCTCTAGCAATTAGACCAATTAGTTTCCGAGAAACATCTTGTACCAATTAAACAGACACGCCGGTATCTAGATGGCCGTGGTGGGGGTCGCGCGTTAATCTCCTTGAAGCGGGAGGAGAGAGAGTTCGCCATTAAACTTTGCCCTCGCGCCCAGATAAGAAGAAGCAGCGAAAACCATCATCATCATCCACGGGGGTGGTCTGGTCTTATCTTCTTCGGTCCGGGCTCGCCTCCAGATGTTTCTCTCGCGCGGCGGCCAAAATTAAACGCGCGCTCTCTGGCGGGGGTGAGTGAAAAAAGGGACAAAAGAAGGGCAGAAGAAGAAGGTGCGAGCGCGGCCTCAGCGGCCGTCGCGATTTTAGTGCGTGTGAATCGCTCGGGAGGCGCGTGCCGTTTGGAATGGAAGTGCGCGTTTCGTGAATTTTTTTTGTTCGGTGGTGACTTTTCGCTCGAAAAATGAAGTTGTGGAAGGTCCTGGCGAGGACCAGTCACGTCTACGCGAGTCACGTGAACAAAGCCTCGCAACTGGAACTGTACGGTGAGTGGGTTTCGGTTTCGATTCGATTGATTGGAGGAGCGTTTCTGATGGAATTAGTTTACGGTTCGTTTATCGAGAGTTCTCGAAGCGTGATAGATGTAGTCTACATAGACATTCGTAACTTAATTGTAATCATATTTGTAATCAATCAAAGGGACGAAATTTAGAAAAGTTAATTTATCTAAATATTAGTCTTTCCATTAGAAAAACGTGATTTTTAGAAAACTACTGGACCGATTTCTCCGAAATTTTACACACATGTACTTTCCTCCAAAATAAGCATTTATGGCTAAATTGGATTAGGAAATATGACATGAAAAAAATACCATGAAAATGTTTCGAGTTATTTATATTTTCAAAAAAACCGACACTCAACGTATGAAAATAATCTCAGCTATATTGGTAGGTATCGATAACACCTTTAAAACAAAACGAAAATCGTGTTGATATCTTCTATGGTTTTGAAGAAAAATATATCTAAACTTAAAAAGAACATTTTTCAGGAGAGTTAAAATCAAAAACTCGCCTCCCACATTTTGCTTACAAATTTCGATCACTTCTACTTATCGGAAAAACATTAAAAAAAAAATTCTAATCGAATTAAAATCGACGATAAAATAAATACGATTATTTTTTTCATTTTTGAGGAACCTCTTAACATAGTTTTACACACGTCAGAAATAAATATATTAGATAGCTTTACTAAAAAATGGTGATGTGGCCATCATGTTACTTTCTCCGATTTGGTAGTATCATTTATATTTACGCTTTCATAGTATATTTTCAATTGAAATCATATTTTAAATGTACATCGAGCGTTGCGTAAACTCGGATGAAACTGACGTTTAAAACGTCAAAATTACGAAAGATGGAAAAATTATACTTCAAATCCAAAAACTCGGTTTACTCAAAAACTAAAGGGATTTCGAAAAAAACTTATTCTTTGTAAGTTGTTCATTTTAGCATTCTCTACAATGATTATTAACATAAATTTGCTGTAACGATTATTGTTTTATAATTAAAAACCAAAAACTAAAAAAAAAATAATGAATTTTTTTTCTCGAATAAAAATGATTTTATGAAAAATGTTTTCAAGCAGAAGATGTTCATTTCTTTGTTGTCTTTAATGTTTGTTTAAATGTTTTTGTGATATTTTTCATATTTAAGAAAATATTGGCAAAAAACAAAAAACAGTTAAGGTAAACGCCCACTTCCGGTGTACGAAATTTTACCAAAAGCTTTTCAGTTCTTCGGATTATCAAATAAGACGTATGTTCAAAGTTTTATACCAATTGCTCTATTAGTTTCTGAGATAAAGCTCGCACAGACACAAAAAAAAATTCAAGAAATTGTTGAAATGGTATCTAGGGACCCCAAAACGGATATTTCCGTAAAAAAAAAATTGAAAAAAAATCACGATCACAATACTTTCTCGTACTTCGTAACGGAGAAAGTAAAAAAGGCAAGTTTTTTTTTTTAAACACTAGTTATCACATTTAAAATAAGGCAATCAATGAAATAAATAAATTAACATTTTAAAAATGAGTTTATGTATGACATAACAAACATATTAAAATTCTGTATATGAGACAATACCAGTGGCGTAACTTCGAATTGGGGCCACCTATATCTTGGGGCCCCTTTCATATACAGGGTGTTTCAGAGCTCTGGGTGCGGTCAATCGCGTGCTTATTTTTCGAAATTTCGAAAAATGTTTTATACAGAAGTTGTGCAGAATAGTGAGCTGCACGCCCTCAAAATATTTAAATTTATACAGGGTGTTTCATAACAAAGTTACAGGCCAAACTTATGTTTTTTTTTAATGGAACACCCTGTATATTTTAGCATTTTTTAATTCCTTGTTACTTGAGAATAAAAATGACTTAGGTTTCGGCGATTGAAACCAGGCCGTTTTCGTATTATTCAGTTGTTTATACAAAAATTTGAACAAAATTGTTAAAGTGCTCCCCTGAAACTAACAAAGATAATTCATTCTAATTTAGTGGTAAAGTTTAGTCTTCAAAATTACTCTATCAGCCAAAACATAGCTCAGCGTATTATACAGGGTGATAGCCATTCGCAAACTGCACAATTTCTATTTTTTTTTTCAATGGAATACCCTAAATATTATATCATAATTAAAAAGTTCATTAAGTAAGCTTTCGTTTCATATAAGGTTTCGTATATCTGAAGTTGATGATTACTCTAATATTTCAAAATTCGTGGGTGATTTGCATGTTTTTATTATTAGTTCGGAAATCAAGATACCAATCATTTTAATAAAAAAAAAACAGGTGTAATCGTAATCGCGAAAGAGTCATAACTTTACATTTTTTAATATTTAAGTATAGCCGGTTTAGGCTGCACCATTTTAATATTGCAATTCCAAACAATAACGAATCGTTGACACGGATCGAAATATCTTCAGATCATCAACATATAAATCACTTTATTTTAAGAATAAATTTATATCATTTCAATACGTGCATGTTTTTCAACTTTATGTTTTTGTATATATATATATATATATCATGTATTTAAGTTAATTATTATTGTTAATTTCATGTAAAAGGTGTTTACCGTAATAAATATTATTATTATTATTATTATTATTATTATATAGTAGGCAGTCATTGCCCAAACAACTTGGCAAATTATAGATAAATATACTAAAGAACACAGGCCCCAGTATAGATCCTTGAGGTACCCTACTTGATGAAGTATATTTTTCAGAACAGACTCCGTGACAATAGACTTAATTTTCTCTTGGATGTAAATAGGATGCAATTAGTTTTTCCTAGGCTAAAGTTTGATTTATGTGAAATTGTGTTCTTTATGTGAAATTGTGAAATGTAAAAATGTAAGAAAAGTAACTGGTGACAAACGACGGCTCCGCTGCGCTGCGCCATCGTCCGTGCTGAGCCTATCAAAATTAAGCGATTAAATTGGTAACGGACGACGGTACAGCGTGGCCTATTCAAATCACATTTTGGCCGCTTGAATTGGGCAAAGTAATTGGTAAAGATCGACGACTCCGCTGCGCTGCGCCATCAATGAAAAACATATTTTTTTTCTAAATTAATTTTAATTTTTCGTTTTTTATTTTTTATTTTTCATTTTCATTTTTCATGTTTCATTTTTCATCTTCAAGTTTTAAATTTAAATTTTTCATTTTTTATTTTCATTTTTCACTTTTCATTTTTCATTTTTTATTTTTTATTTTTTACTTTTTCCTTTTTATTTTTTATTTTTCATTTTTATTTTTTATTTTACATTTTTTATTTTAAATGTTTAATTTTTTATTTTTATTTTTATTTCTTTTATTTTTTTTAAGCTAGTTACATCCTCTGCGATCCCTGAAAATTTCGGCTTTCCGACTTGAAAAGAAAAAAATGGTGATGTGTCCATCATGTTACTTTCTCCGACTTGATGGTATCATTTATATTTACGCTTTCGTGGTTTATTTTCAATTGAAATCATGTTTTAAATTCACATACAGCGTTTTGTAGAATCGGATGAAACTGACATTTAAAACGTCAATTTTATGAAAGATGAAAATGACAAATTATACTTTAAATTCTAATAGTCACTTTACTTAAAAACCAAAGAGATTTCGAAAAAACTTATTCTTTACAAGTTGTTCAATTTGGCATTCTTTACAATTATTATTAAAATACATGTGCTGTAAGTATTATCGTTTCATAATTATAAACCAAAAATTACAAAAAAAATTAATACATTTTTTTCTCCAATAAAAATGCTTTTATGAAAAAATGTTTTAAACAAAATATGTTCATTTCTTCGTTGTCTTCAAAATTTATTTGAATGTTTTCGTAAAATTTTCCATACTTAAAAAAATATTGGAAAAAATAAAAAAACACCCACTTCCGGCCTATAGAATTTTACCAAAAGCTTTTCAGTTCTTCGAATTGTCAAATAAAGCTTATGTTCAAAGTTTCATGTTAATTGTTCTATTAGTTTTTGAGATACACACACATACACACACACAGACATAAAAAAAAATTCCAGAAATTGTTGAAATGGCATCTAGGGACCACAAAACGGATATTTCCGTAAAAAAAAATTTTGAAAAAAAATCACGATCACAATACTTTCTCGTACTTCGTAACGGAGAAAGTAAAAAAATGTCCTTAAAAGAAGGGAAACGAACCCAGAGGGTGCAAATGGAGCATAGGGATGGTTCCAAAAATTTTGAAAAAGTTTCTGCTGCCATCCCCGAAAATTTCAGCCTTTCGACTTTAAAAGAAAAAAACACGTCTTTAAAAGAAGAGAAACGAACCCAGAGGGTGCAAATGGTGCGTAGGGGTGGTTCCAAAAATTTTGAAAACATTTTCAATGAAAGCCAGTCATCCCTTCTGTCATCCCTGAAAGTTTCAGCTTTTCGACTTGAAAAGAAAAAAATACGTCGTTAAAAGAAGAAAACCGAACCACCCCCTAGGTTCGTGGCTTTGGTTGGCGAGTAGGGGTGCATCCAAAAATTTTGAAAAAAATTCCCAATGAAAGCCAGTTATCTCTTCTGCCATCCCTGAAGTTTCAGCTTTTCCATTTGAAAAGAAAAAAATACGTCCTTAAAAGGAGAAATTTTTTTTTTACCCGGTTTTAAAAAATCATATTTCGGAAACGGGGCAAAAATTTAAAAAATGGCCCGATCAATTTTAGATATTTTCTTTAAGATTATTTTAAGACATACCGGGATTGTCCAGCTCCGGCGGTTACGGAGGAGTTATTTTTTTTTTTTTTTTTTTTTTGGAAACGTGCAAAAATCGAAAATCTGCATTTGAAACATTCCTCCCGGGGGTGGGGGTGAAATGACACGACGGGACTGGTTTTAAAAGCTTGCCCGGTTATCTGGGCGTCGATCTGCGCGCAAAAACTAACAAAATTTTACCTAATAAGGCCCCGATAAGGGGTGAGGTTTAACCCTACCCCCCCCGTTTTAAGGGTGAGTTTCGGGGGACGCGATTTTCAAAATCCTCCTCATATTTTTGGGTGAATTTTTTGTGCTGGTCGCGGTTTTTTCTGGGCTGCTAAAACCAAATGCGTGTAACTTTTTAATAAGCGTATTATGATGAACTTGATCAAAGGCTTTGCTAAAATCAACAAATACCACATCAAGTTAACTTCCATAATTTAAAGTATTTGAAACTGTCTCAGTTATATTTAATAAGTTCGTAATTGTAGAATGAAAATGAAATAAAACCATGTTGGACGTTATAATACAAAAAACTAGAAAAAGTTAAGTCTCGAATTTCGAACGCACTTATTAAAAAAAAAAAATTGTTGCCCATTTGAGCCTGGCATAAGAATCTTGTCTACAGCCAATCAAGTATTAAGTCATATGGAACTAATATATTTTTAATATACCAATATAATAAATTAAATGTAACATTGGACACAATACGGATGGGGATTTTGCCGAGGGGGCCGTCACGGCAGGTGTATGACAACCACAGTGGGCTACACATAATGATTATATTTTGATACAATTAATTTGTAAGAAGGATGCAAGGATGTCTAATCGGGTCTTATCTGCTTGATAAAGTAGTGTAGATACAGATTGAGGTAAAGGTATTTTATTTTTCAGTAATCCTTTTATAAAGTCCACTCTGTCATATTTTTGACACTCAAATATAACATGGTTGATATCGCCATTCTCCGCTCCACAATCACATTCCTTCGTTGGATTAAAAAAATTAATTATCAATCATTATATCTTGTCATTATTGTAGCATAAAATCTTCGCTTTCTCACGCTCGGTAGTCCCATCTTAAAAAAAAAAAACAAAACCGGGAATAATTTGAGTGACACTTATGAGACACGCCACGTCGCCTCGACATTACAGAAAAAAAAACAACCCAGACAAGAGGGGGTGCAATTAAAAACCGTCCCCTCTGGCGGCGCTCTCACACAACAAACACGACCGAAACCTTATTCCAGACTTTTAATCGTTTTTTAATCACGATTCTCGCATCTCCCCGTTCCAGAAATAATTAAACCGCCGCTCCCGGCGCAATTACGCGACGGCTTACCAATTTAATAGTTTGCGAGATACGACCGGGGCGCTCCTCAGGCCTACCACTGTTAAATTCATCAACTCGTAATGACCCATTCGGGCGCGCACATTAAAAATCCAATTGACGATAAGAGCGTGCGTATGTTCCGACATGTGTAAATTTGTACAGAATGCAGACTAATAAACAACGGAGGATTGTTAAAGTAATTAGATACACACAAGGAGCACGAGGACAAGGTTTACAAGTGTATGATGTAAATAACACGTTATTCATTTTCTCGCTTACAGTTTTCGGTGGTGATTACTACTACTTCAATGTCTGCACTTGTTTGATTTTAAATTTTAAACTCTTCTCATGTTCATTGACGTAAACATAAAAAATCAGCGACATCTAGAGTTAAAAGTTGGAAAAGTGACCATGGCTTTCTCAGCCGCATTGTAAGGTGTGAGCCACAGAATTTTGTTTCGACAACGAGATTATTCATGTTCTGGAAAACAAAAATATTTCATCATGATCCCACCGACTGCGCCACTTAACTGTAAACACGAGGGGTGTCTCATGATTCATTCTAAAGGAATTTTGTTATAAACCTAAAGTTGTTTATTAACTTATGTGGTTTGTGAGTTACGTGAAGATTTAATTACTAATACAATTTTACATCTTTTCTTTTTCTTTCCAGAATTCAAGTCGAGATCGCCGACGTTCTCGGACGACTCGGGGAAGCACTCGGGGGATGGGTCGACGTTCCTGGCGACCGTCCAGCTGCGCAAACGGGCCGGGGAATCCCTGGGGATTATTCTGGGAACAGGTAACTAAAAATTCTCGCCCCCTCATTATATACGCGCGCGTGTTTGAGTAATGGCCGGCCCGGTGCTTCCAGAGGTTGCCGGAGGAGCGTAAAATTAGACGGGAAGATGACGGGCCCCCGGTCCTAATTAACGTTAATCACTGCATTAAGTCGCGCGGGGGGGGATGATTTACGGTTCCTAATCCGCGCGGCAGGACTAAAAACGTAGCGAGGATTTAAACGTAATTTTCCCGGATATTAGCAACCCGTGGGATTGGAATTCATCCAATTATAATTGTTTTTCCTGCTGCGGGGGAAAAAAAAACTTTACGCCCGTTCGAATAAAAGTTTGGACAGGCGTTCGAAACTTTACCGAATGGGCGTTTTATTAAAAAAAAAAAAAGTATTTATAATTCGAAACGCGTAAAAATCGAATTGAGCGTTGAAACTTTACTTTAAAATATTTAAAAAAAAAAGTATTTATAATTCGAAACGAGTAAAAATCGAATTGAGCGTTGAAACTTTATTTTAAAATATAAAAAAAAAAGTATTTGTAATTCGAAACGCGTAAAAATCGAATTGAGCATTTGAAATTTTACTTTAAAAAAAAAGTCGAATTGAAGAGGCGAGCGGAAGTCGCAATGGGTGTGTGTGTGTGTGTGTCAAAGGAACGTGCGGATGGACGGTTCCTCCTGAACTAATAAATGGAGAGACCGTTCGGAAACGTAAGTGGCAGCGCTTTCGAGATCAAAGGCGTCCCACCGGATTGAGCTATTCCTGACGCTATTTGCCGATACCGATGGCTTAATCCCGCGCCGAAAGTGTTACGAGATCTCGATCCAATTCAAATAATTGTAATGACTTCAAGAGCGCGAACGATAAATTAATCCATCGAGGAAAGCGTGGACTACTCTCCAATCGGTTAAACGCGACCCAGAGTTTCCATTAACAAATTGATTTGTTGAGGAGACATAATATAAAACATGTTTGGTAGTTTTTTTTAAACAATACGGCGTTTTCACTTAAACTTGGAGCGTGGAACGTGGATCGTCGAGCGTGGAACGTGGATCGTCGAGCGTGGAACGTGGAGCGTGGAACGTGGAGCGTGGAACGTGGAGCGTGGAGTGTGGATCGTGGATCGTCGAGCGTGGAACGTGGATCGTCGAGCGTGGAACGTGGATCGTCGAGCGTGGAACGTGAAGCGTGGAGTGTGGAACGTGGATAGTCAAGCGTGGAACGGGGAGCGTGGAGTGTGGAGGGGTCACATTGATGGTCTAGGATTTTCCCCTTTCATTAAGTGTTTTCAATTCCTATCCACTGGAAAACGACGTCCCCTTCACTATACTCTGATTAATGGATCTTTACGTGCACCTCATAGATAGCTGAAAATTTTCATGCGTTTACTCTCTCTGCGACAAGTTAAATTAGACGCAATCATGTGTGTAGGTATGTCGCCCAAGACAAGAAAAGTCAGTCTTCGATGACGCACACGCAACGATCCATTGTTCAAAATATACCATCATCGACAACTACTAAAGATGTTTCGCTTCAAAAAATATAATTTTTATAAGCGAAACAACATCCGTCATCTTCTGGTTGGTCAGAAAAGTACACACACACGCACACGCACACACAATAGTTATCATTATTGATGGTGAAAGATAACGCCTGGCCGAATATAAATAACGAGAAAATTTGTCCCGCTGTCATGTCCCCGGCGGTAACACCAATAAAAATAAGCCGTCCCCCCGGATGATTAATGTCCCTCTCTCTCCCATGGACCCGTCGATGTTTTGCGAGAGACAAACAAAAAGAGCCCCGCGGACGCCCATTACTCATCCATTCCGGATTCACGAATTTGTTGTCCTGGGAAAAGAAATTTTTGCATCACTCATCGTCGACGCGGGCAGACAGGTACGAGGGCGCGCGCGCGCGCTCCGCTATTTATACCCTCGCGAAGATGGCGTCGCGTCGTATCCGGTCGCCGGTTCGGAAGTTGCCGACTATTTTTAAGCGCGGGGTCGTCAACTCGAACGCGCCGAATTTCCGATGGTGAGTCCATGGGGAATTTTAATTAACCAGGCGAGAAACTCTAAACAACGTTTTATTTTAACACTATTTACGTGCCCCGGACAGTAAATATCGATTCTGTTTTGATCTCGGCGAGAGAAAGAGGCACAAATCAAATCGCATTTAGTACATCATTAGTGCGCGAGGGGGGCTATTTTTGGGACGCGCTCTTCTGGCCATAGAGCTGCTGCCGCCGATGAAAAGAAAACCATCACTCGGCGGTTTTAAGTAGGGCTGGGAATCGAATACGAATAATACGAATAATTCGTATATTCGAATATACGAATAAATCTACAAAAGAATTATTCGAATATTCGAATAATTTTCGAGTATTTATTCAAATATTCGAGTATTCGAATTATTCGAATAATATTTGAATATTCGAATATTAGAATTATTCGAATATTCCAATAATTCAACAGATTTTTATTGTAATTTTAGAATTCAAATAATTTAAATAACTAACGCGGTAAGAAAGTAAAAAGATAACTTTATATCCGATTGCATCATAAAGACCAGGCACTACCACTAATTTCAAGCTCAGCAAGGATTTCTAAATTATTCTAAATCCGAAGACTTTCCTTCGCTGAATTTCACACAAATTGTTCGCATTATGAAGTTGTTCAATTGCCTAGAGCTTAAAAATTACATTTATGATTTACTCAAATTTAATTCTACTGTAAGATTCCTCAAAAATCCGAAGACTTGCCTTCACTGATTGTCAAAATAATTGCATGAGAAAACAAATTGTTAAAATTCGGAAATTGTTCAATTGTCTAGAACAAAAAAAAAATATAAAAATAATTACTACAAACGGGAAAATTTCCAAATTTACTCAAAATTAATTCTACTACAATATTCCTCAAAATTCTTTCGGTGAATTTCAAAATATTTGCACTAGACCACGAATTGTTTAAGGTAGAAACGCCAAAGTGGCGTAATCTATTGCCTGAATGCTGTACTGAATCAACACCGACAAGATATGGACATTGCCAGCGGCGGCAAATATAACAATATTAATGTAAACGTTAAATATTGTTCCCCCATCAGAACACCTACAGACCGGTTTCTACCTTTTAGGTCTCATCAGTGTAGTTAGTTGCAGATGGGGAAACGGAGATTCTATTGGAATATAAGTATTCCAAACACCGTTAAAGGTAGAAACGCCAAAGTGGCGACATCTATTGCCTGAATGCTGTACTGAACCAAATTTTTAAAGCCACCCGGATTTGGTTCAGTACAGCATTCAGGCAATAGATTCCGCCACTTTGGCGTTTCTACCTTTAACGGTGTTTGGAATACTTATATTCCAATAGAATCTCCGTTTCCCCATCTGCAACTAACTACACTGATGAGACCTGAAAGATCGAAACCGGTCCGTAGGTGTTCTGATGGGGACAACAATATTTAATGTTCAAATTGTTTAAATTTTGTAATAGTTCAATTGTCTAGAGCTCAGAAAAAATAAAAACAATTGCCACAAACATGATCAATTCTGCTTCAAGATCCCACAAAAATCGAAACACTTTCCTTCACGAGATTTCGATTTATTTTCGCGAGAACACAACTGGCTGAAATTCTAAAGTTGTGCGTTTTATCAGGACTCAAAAACATATTTAAAAAATTGCAACAAACTTGAAATTGTCTATATTTGCTTAGGATCAATTCTACTTCAAGATTCCATGAAAATCGAAAGACTGTTCATCGTGAGATTTTAAAATATTGAACATTTTTGAAAATGTTTAATTGTCTATAGCTCACAAAATATAAAAGTAATTGCCACAAGCGTGAAACTTTCCAGATTTGCTTAAGATCAATCCTGCTTTCTTTCACGAGCTTTTGATTTATTTCCGTAAGAACACAAGCGGCTGAAATTCTGAAGTTATGCTCAAAAAATATTTAAAAAAATTACAACAAACTTTAAATTTTCTGGATTTGCTTAAGATTAATTCTACTTTTAAATTCCATAAAAATAAAAAGACTATCCTTCACAAAATTTCAAACTATTTGCGCGAGAACACAAATTCTTGAAATTTTTAAGTTGTTGAATTGTCTAGAGCAGCGCTGTCCAACTTCTCTTAGCCAGCGGGCCATTTTTTCTTTAGAAAATATTTCGCGGGTCGAAAAGGATAGGTAAATAATGTCCATATAAATATTTGTTGTGGCAACTCTAACTATATTTTCAAGAGTGGAGTCTTTTAAGCTGTTTCTAAATTTTGATGTTATATATTTCATGTCAGAGAATGCACGCTCGCAGATATACCGGGTGACCCAGGGTTCTGTAAAAGCCTCATAACTTATTTGCTTTTTGAGATATCGCCTTCTAGTTTTCATAAATCGGTACCCACACCTATTCTACATATTTTAAAAATATATATGTTTTTGTACAGGGTGTCCCAGTATAAGTAACATATCAAAGTTATGTTTTTTTAAATGGAACACCCTATATTTTATACTTTATTTTCAACCCTCTTGAGAAGCTGATAAAAATAGTATAGGATAGTATGGGTCTATTATGGACGGTTGGTTAGTTATGAGCAAATGTGTGGCAAAAACATGTACACATTGAAAACATTGCAGAAGCGTTCCTAGCAAAGATAGCATCACTATTTATATACTAGAAAATTTCCCACATCATATAGAATAATACACATCGGTTTTGGTTCTCTTTTATTCATAGTGCTATACAGGGTGTCAACATACGCAAAACAATAGATAACTATTTTTGTTCAAATGGAACACCCTATATAAATTGCCACCAATCTATGGCATTTTTAATAAGCTTTCTAATGATGTACAGTTTGTATCACAAAATATTAAGGATTCTTGAGATTTATCAATAAAAACATATTTTTTTGCCACCTTCTGCTGATTTTTGGATTTTCAGCCAAAAGTATGCATTTTCAGGAAAAATTATAAGAGACCAAAGTTGTAGAGCGAAAAATTTCCGATCGATACAGGTCTTTCAACTTTTAAGATAATGCTTGCATTGCCCGCCAGAGCGCGAAAAATCTTGACCGTATATGCATTTTACCGTTTTCTTTTCAAATTTTTTATTAATAAATTGCACTATACTTTATTTTCCCCACCCTCTACCGGAAAAATGGAAAATTATAGGGAAATTAAAATGGCCCGTATCGATTGAAAATGTTCCGCTCTACATCTCTTAATAGAAGCAATTTTTGCCAAAAATGCATAGTTTTCCCTAAAAATGCAAATTGAAAATGTATGTATCAATTTTTGCGTTTTCAATGGTTTTTTGCATTTTTAGCGAAAACTATGCATTTTGGGTAAAAATTTCTTCTTTTAAGAGATGTAAAGCGGAATATTTTCAATCGATGTAGGTCATTTGAATAATTCTATAATTACCCGTTTTTTCGCTAGAGGACGTGGAAAATAAAACATAGTGCAATTTATTAACAAACAATTTGAGAAAAACGCTAAAATGCATATACGGTCACGATTTTGCGCACTCTGGCGGGCAATGCACGCATTATTGGAAAAGTAGAAAGAACTAAAATTTTCCGCTCTACAACTTTGGTCTCTTATTATTTTTTTAGAAAATGCATAGTTTTGGCTGAAAATCCAAAAATGAGCAGTAGGTGACAAAAGAAAAATGTTTTTATGGATAAATCTCAAGAATCCTTAAAATTTCATTATACAAATTGTACATCATTGGAAAGCTTATTAAAAATTACATGCATTGGTGGCAAGATATATAGGGTGTTCCATTTGAAAAAAAATAGTTATCCATTATTTTGCGTATGTTGACACCCTGTATAGCAGTATGAACAAAAAAGAAACAAAACCGATTTGTATTATTCTTCATGAAGTGGAAAATTCTTTAGTGTATAAGAAATGAAGCTAGCTTTGCTAGGAGCGCTTCTGCAATTTTTTCAATGTGCACATGTTTTTGCCACAAATTTGCTCATAACTAACCAACCGTCCATTATAGACCCATGGTATCTTATACTATTTTTATCAGCTTCTCAAGAGGGTTGAAAATAAAGTATAAAATATAGGGTGTTCCATTAAAAAAAACATAACTTTGTTCTGTTATGTATATTGAGACACCCTGTACAAAAACATACATATTTTTAAAATATGTAGAATAAGTGTGGGTACCAGTTCAAGAAAACTAGAAGTCGATATCTCAAATAGCAAACAAGTTATGGGGCTTTTACAGATCCCTGGGTCACCCGGTATGTACTTCCGAACATAGAAAATATCCAAAATCTCTCGTTTTTGGATATTTTTCTTTATCCAAATGTTTGAACACTTGTATTCCAGTTGCTCCACTAGATGCAATGAATGGGTCAGTCAAAATTTGATGTACAGTTTACTATAACTCGCGGGCCGTAAAAAAATCTTCGCGGGCCGCCAGTTGGACAGCGCTGGTCTAAAGTATAAAAAAGTATAAAAACAAATGCCACAAACGTAAAGTTTTCCAGATTCACTCGAAAACAATTCTACTATAAGATTCCTCAAAAATCCGAATACTGTCCTTCATAGGATTTGAAAATAATTGCACCAGAACACAAATTGTCGAAATTCTGAAATTTGTTCGACTAGTGCTAAAAAATATATAAGAACGATTGCCACAAACGTGGAAATTTCCAAATTTACTCAAAATCAATCAATCCTTAAAACTCCGGAAACTTTCCTGGATTTCAGAATAATTGCACTAGAACACAAATTGTTGGCATTCTGAAGTTGTTCAATGGCCAACAGCTTAAAAAAAAATATAAAAACATTTGTCACAAACGTGAAAAATTCCAGATTTACTGAAAATCCATTCTTCTACAAGATTCCGCAAAAATCCGAAGATTTACCTTCACACAAATTGTTGAAATTCTGAAGTTAAGTTATAAAAACAATTGCCACAAACGTGAAACTTCAGATTTGCTTAAGATCAATTTTACGTCAAGATTCCATAAAGACCTTCCTTTGCGAGATTTCGATTTATTTCCGCGCCAAAATTCGGAATTTGTGCGCTTTACCAAAGCTCAAAAAAATATTTTCAAAATTGCAGCAAACTTGAAGTTTTCTGGATATGTTTAAGATCAATTCCACTTCAAGATTCCATAAAAACTAAAAGACTGTCGTTTGCGATATTTCGAAATATTTGCGCGAGAATGCAAATTCTTGAAATTTTAAAGTTGTTAATTTGTCTAGAACTCAAAAAATATAAACGCAATTGTCACTAATGTAGAAGCAAACCCTGTCCTTAGCTGAATTTCAAAATAATTGCATTAGTACATAAACTGTTGAAATTCTGAAGTTGTTCAATTGCCTAGAGCTAAAAAAATAAAAATAAAAACAATTGCCACAAACGAGAAACTTTTCAGATTTGCTTAGGATCAGTTTTGCTTCAAGATTCCATAAAAATCCAAAGACTTTCCTTCACGAGATTTCGATTTATTTCCGCGAGAACACAACTGGCTGAAATTCTAAAGTTTTGCATTTTATCTAAGCTTGAAATATATAAAAAAAAATTGCAACAAACTTGAAATTTTCTGGATTTGCTTAAAATCAATTCTACTTCAAGATTCCATAAAAATCAAGACTGCCGTTTGCGAGATTTCGAAATATTTCCGCGAGAACACAAATTGTTGAAATTCTGCAGTTGTTCAATTGCCTAGAGCCCAGAAAAACATAAAAACAATTGCCGCAAGTGTGAAAATTTCTAGATTTACTCAAAAATTATTTTACTACAAGATTCCTCAAAAATGTGAAAACTTTCCTGGGCTGAATTTCAAAATAATTGCACGAGAAAACAAATTGTTGAAATTCTGAGGTTGTTGAAATTGCCTAGAGCTTTTCGTTTTTATAGACATGAAATTAAACGGAATGTGTAAATAAGTTGGTAAACATAGGTATTACTCGTAGACAAATGATTCCACAGAAATACAAATAAATGGTGATTTGCCCATCACGTTATTTTCATATTAAAGATATACTTAAAAACTATTTTTATTGCAAATTCGATTCTAAACATAAAAATACTCTTATTTTTTCTCTTACTTTTACCTCTCAAAACAATTGAAGACAATATTGGTTTTGACACTTTTTTACAAATAACTAAAATTCCATTGGGTTTGCGGAAAAAATGAGAAGAATTAAATTTATGGGAAATTTAATTCTGAAGATATTTGTATTCTTAACTTTTCTCATCAAAGTGATAATTTTTAGAAGAAAAAAACAAGAAACACACATTATCGTGTGCCCCAGAAGAATGATATAGAAATAATTTGTGTGAAAATTAGTTCTAAACACATTTGTATTCTTATATTTTTCTCATAAAAATAATAAAATTCAAAACATTTGCCAAAAAAAAAAACACTCAGATCGTAGTGACACTCCTGCATCTCTTACAAAGAAAATTTATAAGAAATTTAATTCTAAACATATGTATTTTATTCTTATGTTTTGCTTATGAAACTAATAATTTTTGAGATATTTGTAAAACAATAGAAAATGTACACTTTTCAAACATTACCGTGTGTCCTAAAAAAATGCCATAAACATAATTTATTGAAAATTTAATTATGAACATTTGTAATCTCAATCTTAAGATTTTTCAAATATTTCAAAAGTTATAACGTTTATTGGTAGTCTAGTATTTGAATATTTAGTATAATTACCTGCAAATTTATCCGTATTCGATTCACAGGGATCATATGATTATCAAAAAATACATATGCTGGAAAGAAATACTCGAATTTATTCGAACTATTCGAATATATTTGAATATTCGAACTATTCGAATATTCAAATATTCGAATATTCGAAATATTCGAATATTCGAATAATTTGTTGAACGAATATTCGAATACTCAAATCATAAAAATTCCCAGCACTAGTTTTAAGCCGTAAGTTTTAACAAAAGCCGAAGTTGTAAAAAATTAATCAATCAATAATAAGGATATTAATATATTGCCAATGCTTCAATTTGTTCTACTACAACATCAGTTTACTTTTTCATGTAGAAAACGTTTACTCCAACCATCAACGTGAAAACGGTGCACGAATTGTACCAAAATACTTGCAAAACCCTCGTTTATGTTCAAGGTAGAGATGTAAATACCGGTTCCACTCGTGAAGCGTTACGGTCGCGCTCGCTCCAAGAAAATACCGCTCCAAAATACCGTTATCTTGGAACGAAATGCGGCAGCGCCAGCAGTTTTATGAGTAACGCCGTCGCGTTCCCGATTGTACAACGGCGCAGTATGACTAAAACTGCGATGGGGAGAGAGGGAGAGAGCGCGGATGATACGCTCCACACTCTTGAGAGGTATTTACATCTGTCGTTACTCGTTCCAAGTTCCAGCGGAACGCCTCTCTGCGAGCGCTCCATAGTAACGCGGTATTTTCTCCGGTGGAGCGCGACGTCGCGTTACCGCAAAATACCGCTCTAAAAGAGAGTTACTAAAATAAAGTATCATCACAGAGCCTCTAGTTCCCTTTTATCAATATTTAGGTCTGCGAATTCGTATTGTAAAAATATTGATCTGTTCAATATTTCTCTTAAAGATCTAGTTAGGAAACTTGTACAAATCATTCGTGTTTAATGTATTATTATGTCTATTTTGCGCCATTATGCTTATTGCACATTCTTTTTTAGTTCGCTTTGTCAATTTTCTCTATTTATAGTAAGAATTATTTTCTATTTTAAATTGTGTTAATTTGTAAAATTGTCCTGTAATTAGTATTTAGACTGTTGGATAATAAAGGTATTATTATTATTATTATTATTAGTTTTAGGGATTGAAGGGTGGGATAGGGTTGTTTAATTTAAAATCAATAGCGCTTAAGAGTGATGGGGAAATCCTTTGAAGTAACAAGCTCAGTTACACACACACACACGAATACACATAATAACACTGGTGAAATTCAAATAAAATCACAAAATAGTCAGTTGTTAAGCACCACTTTAACCAAAGTGAGGTTACGTTGTAATAACTTTGACACATGACGCAAAAATCAGAAACCTAACCTAACCCACCGTGTGGCAAAATTCCCGTTTTAAATGGAGTCCTGGAATGGCAGCGGCGAAAGCAGACGGCCGTACAGGGAACCGCCGCGAAGAAAAACCTCCTCAGGCGGCGGCGTCATCACGATGAACTCGCAGACGGGCAGCATCCACAACCAGCTCCGCGCCAACATCAGCAGCATCAGGAGCCGCGGCATGATGCTGTCGCAGCGGAAGTCCTCGATGGTCAACGGATTCGTGAGCGCGGTCTCCGTCAGCAGCAAGGGACAAAAGGCCCAGACCGTCTACGACCTCTACGCGAACGCGCAGAAGCCCCGCAGCGTCACGCACACCACCACCACCATCACCAACAAGATCAGCGTCGACGACGAAGAGCAGCAACTGGTGCCGGAGATAAGGGTTATCGTAAAACCGAAGAAACCGAACAAAACACGCGAATCGAAAGACGGCAAGGTGTTCAAGGGCCGCGTCAGATCCAACGAGATATCGCGCGAGAGGGTGCGCTGCAGCGAACAGAAGAAGAAGAAGAAGCCGATTCCGGTGAAGCCGCCGAAAGTAATCAAACCGGAGGCGAAATTCAGGAGCCGCGTCGTAACGAAGGAAACGAAAGCGCCGATCTGTAAGGTTTCGCCCAAGGTATCTAAGCCGTCGACGAAAACGGTGCCTAAAGTTCAGAGCCGGAAAAAGATAACGAACAAGGCTTCCTCGATAGCATCGATAAAGAAAGATTTCATCACCAAGAAGAATAACTCTTTCACGAGTCAAATGGGTAAAGCGCACGCCTCCTCGTACTCGGACATTAACAGGTGGAAGGTGAGAAGCGCGGGTTCGGACAGGTGGAACAACAGACACTCGTACCAGGACAAACTGTGCTTTAACAAGACGGCGGTGGTGGTGGAGAAGAAGAAGACGCCGAAATGGAGGGAGCTGCTCGATCTGACGGAGAGGTGTCTGTTAACGGACGCCGTTCCCACGAAAGTTCTGGTCACGCACACGAGGGTGATTCCGGATCAGGTGAACCGCGAGATATGCCTCTACGAGAACGTGACGGTGAAGCGGAGGATTCCTTTCAAGGAGGCCAGCTCGGAGTTCATGATGCACCTGGCGGAGAGGGAGATGCGCAGAAAGTTCGTGCCGGTGAAGGTCCTGCTGTTGGACACCATGGATTCCAAATCGGGGATTGGTTACGTGAAACAGGCAAGGGAGAGTTGTAAAGGTGGGTGTTGCGGCTAGCAGTGACGGTTCGCGGGGTTTTTTCTGGTACGGCCGAGGAACAAGAGGTGGTAATAGGGTCAGTTGCAGAGATCTGTATTACCACCTCTGCTACCTCGGCCGTACCAGAAAAAACCCCGCGAACCGTCACTGGTGGCTAGCACTGACGGCTCGCGGGGTGACTCATGTTAGCTATGGTTTGATCAACAGATATTTGCGTGTGCGCCATTACCGGCGACATTAGCAAATGATTGCGCTTAACCACTTCGCGCCTATGCTGCTTTCATTTATCAAAAATCAAATCAAAATCAAAATATAGTTTATTCAAAGAAATGTACAAATACGCGACATAGACATTGATAAACGTTACGTACGCATACACATACAATTTAAGAATACGTCTTCATATACACGATAGAGCCGAGTTAAGTATAGTATGAACAGAAGTGTTGGGATGGGGGAGGTGACAGCAAGAGAAAAACCAAGGATTTAAAGATCATCGAGGTTATATATTTCGGCTTCTATGAGGAAACTCTTCAGTTTTGTTTTAAATTCTTTAAGTATCCTGATATCTTTTAGATATTGAGGTAATTTGTTGATAAATGTAGTTCCACAGTATTCCGGCGTATATTCAGAACGAGTTAGTCTGTGTTTTGGTGTATTGTAATTGTTGTAGAGCCATGTTCTTTCGTGTGATGTTTGAATTTTTGTTTGTTTTTGAAGTTAAATAGTAGTAGTTCGTACAAGTAAACTCCAAAGAATGTTAAAATGCATTCTCTTCTGAAGAGGCCCCCACAGGATTCTCTATATTTTAAGTCGAATATAATTCTGATGATTTTTTTCTGAATGATGAAAATATTCTGCTGCCATAAAATAATATTCCATATCGAATTAGAGATTCGAAATTCGAGTGGTAGAGGAGAATTAGATGTTTCCTTTCAAATATTCCTGATAGAGTAACATACTGAGTTAATTTTGTTTGCTAGTTGAGAGCAATGATTTTTCCAGTTGAGTTGACAATCAATCGTTAGCCTCAGTAACTTGGTGCAATCTGATAAAGGAATTGTGTACTGTCCCCCACAGTTATGTCGGGATAAAGTAAACGAGAATTTTTAGTTTGGAATGCCAATAGATTCGTTTTTTGTTTATTGAGAGAAGCTAGAAATTAGTTGAAAGCTGTCGATGTTGTGTTTTTTGAGGTTTTCTTCAGACTGCCAGTGCTCCGAAAGTGTGAGTAAGCAGCATTCGGGGTGATTTGACAGCATTGAGTTAACCAGTGCGGCTTTTCTGAAGATGGAACGGATGTTTAGATGTATTATTGCCATGTTGTTTATTCCATTATTTGATTTTTCTTGCGCTCCGCGAAAAAAGAGTATCTTTGCAATTTAATGTCTTCTGGCCATAGGTTTGGGTCCTGAAATTTTTTTTCAAATTTATGAGGAAATCCTATTTTGAAAGCCTTTTCATTTGAACGTTTTAAGTTTATTGAAGGTACAGATAAAAAAACCCTCAGGACAAATGTTGTCTCTGATAAATGTCTCAACATCATTCGGGGTAGTGTTCGGGTTCGCTTGCCCTAGGAAATACCACGATATTCTGGGGGCTGCTGAGAATGTGGAATTGGTGTTTGCGGTTCCCAGGATCGACGTTCGTTTTCTGCGGGACTTTACTTGCTTCCATGGAGCATTCTCATCCGTGTTTTCGGTATTTATTGTTCTCGTTTTATTGCTTTTGCCGTTGAGTCATTTTTATTTCCAGTTTTATTATTATTGTTTTTAGTCACGATTTCTTCGTGTGCGTTTTTTGTTGGTTCTTTCAAATCAGTTTTGGCGACAGTTTGAATATTCATTTCGGAGTTTTGAGGATATACGTGCTCCATCTGTGATTCGATGGATTGGTTTACTACTTTATTATAGGTTTCTGTATTTTTACTTTCTCCGTTACGAAGTACGAGAAAGTATTGTGATCGTGATTTTTTTTCCAAAATTTTTTTTTACGGAAATATCCGTTTTAGGGTCCCTAGATGCCATTTCAACAATTTCTGGGAAAAAAAAAATTGTTTCTGTGTGTGTGTGTGTGTGTATGTGTGTCTGTCTGTGCGCGCTGTATCTCAAAAACTAATAGAGCAATTGATATGAAACTTTAAAAATCCGTCTTATTTGATAATCTGAAGAACTGAAAAACTTTTGGTAAAATTTTGTACACCGGAAGTGGGCGTTTACCTTAATTGTTTTTTTGTTTTTTGCCAATATTTTCTTAAATATGAAAAATATCACGAAAACATTCTTACAAACTTTGAAGACAACAAAGAAATGAACATCTTTTACTTGAACACATTTTTTATAAAATCATTTTTATTCGAGAAAAGAATTTATTTTCTATTTTTAATTTTTGGTTTATAATTCTGAAACAATAATAGTTACAGAAAATTAATGTGAATAATAATTGTAGAAAATGCTAAAATGAACAACTTATAGAGAATAAGTTTTTTTCGAAATCCCTCTAGTTTTTGAGTAAAATAAGTTTTTGAATTTGAAGTATAATCTTTCACAGTTTTGACGTTTTAAACGTCATTTTCATCCGAGTTTACGCAACGCTCGATGTACATTTAAAATATGATTTCAATTGAAAATAAACCATAAAAGCGTAAAAATAAATGATACCACCAAGTCGGAGAAAGTAACATGATGGCCACATCACCATTTTTACTTTCTCCGTTACGAAGTACGAGAAAGTATTGTGATCGTGATTTTTTTTTCAAAAATTTTTTTTACGGAAATATCCGTTTTGGGGTCCCTAGATGCCATTTCAACAATTTCTGGAAAAAAATTTTTTGTGTCTGTGTGTGTGTGTGTCTGTGTGTGTGTGTGTCTGTGTGTGTGTGTGTGTGTCTGTCTGTGCGCGCTGTATCTCAAAAACTAATAGAGCAATTGATATGAAACTTTGAACATACGTCTTATTTGATAATCCGAAGAACTGAAAAGCTTTTGGTAAAATTTCGTACACCGGAAGTGGGTGTTTACCTTAACTGTTTTTCGTTTTTTGCCAATATTTTCTTAAATATAAAAAATATCACAAAAACATTTGAACAAATATTAAAGACAATAAAGAAATGAGATTATTTTGTTTGAAAACATTTCTCATAAAATCATTTTTATTCGAGAAAAAAATTTATTAATATTTTTTCGTTTTTGGTTTATAAATATGAAACTATAATAGTTACAGGAAATTTATATTAATAATAATTGTAGAGAATACCAAAATGAACAACTTATTAAGAATAAGTTTTTTTCGAAATCCCTTTAGTTTTTAAGTAAACTGAGTTTTTGAATTTGAAGTATAATTTTTCCATCTTTCATAATTTTGACGTTTTAAACGTCAGTTTTATCCGAGTCTACAAAACGCTCGATGTACATTTAAAATATGATTTAAAATGAAAATAAACCATGAAAGCATAAATATATATGATACTATTAAGTCGGAGAAAGTAACATGATGGCCACATCACCATTTTTTCAATATGCATTTCTTTTTAAATGTATGCGCATCTCTTTGTGCGCGATATATCTCAAAAACTATGACATGCATTAACATCAAACTTTGAACATAAGCCTTATTTGATAATCCGAAGAACTAAAAAGCTTTTGATAAAATTTCTTACACCAGAAGTTGGTGTTTACCTTAACCGTTTTTTGTTTTTCTCAGATAGTTTTTTAAATATGAAAAATACTATAGAAGCACTTAAATAAATCTCGAATACAACAAAGAAATTAACAACTTTTGTATGAAAATATTTTTCGTAAAATGTATGGTTTTTGAAAAATAATAGTTATTACATTTTTTTGTCAGTTTTGGTTTATGATTATGAAATTATGTTTTTGAGTAAACTGACTATTAGAATTTAAAGTATAATTAGAACCATTTGTTGAGGACTTATTTTTGAAATTTTTTTCAGAACAGATTTTTCTTCATGACATTTTTTAGAATTTTTTTTATGACCTTTTTTGGACCTTTCTAAGGACTTTTTCAGATATTTTTAGCATTTTTTTCGAGACTTTTTTGAAAACTTTTTATTTCAAGAATTTTGTCAAGGACTTATTTTTGGACTTTTTTCGGTACTTTTTTCAAGACTCTTTTTGGGATTTCTTTTTAAGGACAATTTCTTCAGATCGTTTTAAAGACATTTTAAGGACTTTTTACAATGCTTGAATTCTTTTGTTTATCTTATAAAGATGTTATTTTCGGGGCAATTTTTTTTATATGTCATCAGGACTTTCTTTCAGGACTTTTAAGGACTCTTTTTCGGGACATTTATTTCTGGTATTTTGTATGAAGACTATTTTTCAGAACTTTTTTTTGCGGCGTTTATTAGGACTCTTTTCTCAAGATTTTATCTCCAGGACTGTTCCTCCAGGACTTTTCTTCGAGATTATTTTAAGAACCTATTGTTTAGGACTTCTTTTCAGGATTAATTTCAGAATTTTCTTCGTTACATTTCTTCAGAATTTTCTTCGTTACATTTCTTCAGAATTATTTTTTCGGGATATTTTTTTCAAACCGTCTTTACAGGACTTTTTTCAGTAATATATTTCTTTATAGGATTAATTTTCAGGACTTCTTGTTCTGGACTTTATTCAAGACTCTTTTTGGGATTTTTTTCAGGACAATTTCTTCAAAACATTTTTACATTTTTTATAATGATATTTTTAAGGATATTTTTACAGGGTTTTTTCAAAAATACTTTTTTAGCATTACGATGTTATTTTCATAACTCTTTTTCAAGACTGTTATCACAGGACATTTTTTTCAGGACATTTTATCAGGACTTTCTTCAGGACATATATTTCTGGTGTTTTATATGAAGACTTAATTTTACAGGACTCTTTTTGCAGTACTACTTTCAGGATTTTTTTCACGACTCTTTTTCATAATTATTTAGCAAGACTCTTTTTTCAAGACTTCATGTACAAAATAAATAAATAAAAACTGTTTCTCCAAGACTTTTTTCAGGACCTTTTTTATCAGGACTTTTTTATCGGGACTTTTTTCAAGACTTTCTTGTTCAGGACTTTTATTTGTTTTTTTTATTTGACTTTTTAATCAGGACTACTTTTAGAAATCTTTTTTAGGATTATTTTTAGTTTTTAAGAAAACTTACGGTAAAGATTATCAGAATTTGAAACATAATTTGCCATTTTTACCTTTCATCACTTTGACGTTGCAGTCATTCGATCATGTAATAGCTATTACACCAAATCGGAGAAAGTAACATGATGGTCACATCACCATTTTTGGTTTTTGAGTTGCATTGATTGTGATTAGTTATATGTTCGATGTTATATAACCTATTTAATAGGTATTTATTAGTACTTATTAAAGCCTCATTATTTACTTTGAGAGAGGTGTTGGAATCCTCTAATTGTTGAATTAATTCATTAAGGAATTCGATGTGGCTGATAAGTGGATTACTCTCACCTTGCATGATTGTTATTATACATGTACGGTTCGGCATCGAGTCTTGTTTCCCTTTACCGAAACATCCAGGATGAAATGATGCAGCACACTCATTACACTCCACTCTTTCCCTCACAATAGATTTTTTTTAATCCCAGAGTTGATGAAAAATTACTTCTTTGTTGTTCTACGAAATATTATTTCACTGTCACAAACTTACCCATTTATGCAAAAAACAAGAAAAAAATATTCCATAGATGGCGCTAAAGGAGTAATTTTTTTGTACAATGTTTTTATTTTCCTTTTTTGCTTGTTGCCACATGTGGCAACCTGGGCGTGGAGAGGTTAGTTCAACTTACCGTAGAGAGAGTAAATGCTTGAAAATATTCAGCTATCCATGACGCGCACGCAAAGAAATATACCATGAGTCACCACACGAGCCGTCACCGGTGGCTAGTTTAAACCCTCAACTTGAACAGGTAACGTGCCCAGGATAGAGTACACCAACAAGGTGAACGTGCTGAGGAATGTGGAATCGTCGCCGAGTGTCAGTCTCGATTTGAAATCCATGGGCGTCGGCGCGATTTTCGATTTTCAGAAAAAGATGATCGAACTGGCGCGTGTGAAGGAAACCCGGATGCAGAAGTGGACGTCGTATCCGATAAAAAAGTCAGTAGTGAGTTTCAACGTGAGGCATCTGATAATCCCCTCGTTATCTAGGGCCGTCGTGGTCCAAATGGACACCGCCAAGTTGCTACAGATCGATTCGAGCGTGATTTTCGGGAAGACCGAATCGAACGAATCGGCGTTTTACGACTGGCCGGACCGGCCCTCGATCTTCAAGGGTTTGCGAAACTCCAGGTCGTCCTCGTCGTCGTGTTACACGCCGCCCAAACCCAATCGGGAAGTTCGGAAGAAATCCTCGTTGATTTTCCAGCGATCGATAGATACCTCTAATAGCGAAGAAGACGACGAAGATCTGGTAGAGCCTAAACCACCCCCAACCATCAAACCGGTGTCTATAGACCGTAATCTATTTCCAAAACCTAGCGAAGAGAGCGTATCATCCAGCACGAGACAACCGGCGGGAATGTTGCGCGAGGATCCGATGAGGGGCGGGAATTCCGCGCTGACGCGGAGGCCCGACGGCGACCAAGAAAACGCACCCACTACCAGGCGACCGTCGGGGATGTCGAGGGAGGACACCACCACGACCTATCTGGTGAGGGGCGCGAACTCCGCGCTGATGCGGAGGCCCGTCGCCGTCCCGTCCTCAGACATCGGGTTCGACGTGGACCAGTTCGGCAACTGCGGCCGCCTGAGCCATCACATCGACGTCCTTAAGCGGGCCCAGGATTACGACAGGAAGGAGATTTGCAAGCGGCTGGAGGCGCCGGCCTCGTGCGACGATAAAACCGCCAGAGCCGAACAGCAGGGACAGGTGAAATCCAAAAACTTTTTCAATTTCTTCAAGAAGAGATCGAACGCGAAACGCAAACACTAACGCCGTCTGGATGAATATTTGTCTTTATTTGTTTTGGAAATAATTGTTGTTGTGGTAAGATCTGTAAGTACAAAAATTGTCGTATATTATGTAACTTTTTTTTTAAATATACAGCTGAAGGCAGACGAGATTATTTCATTTGGGGGATTCAATTAAGATGCCCTATCTTACACACAGAATTATTTTTAATTAAGTCCATCGCCTCCCATTTATTTAATTGAATACAATTAGTTCCGAACAAACATCCCAATCAAGTTAACTGCGAAAATTTCATGCGGTTCACACCACTATCTGCACGAACTTCATGCGGTTTCTGGTATGAACCGCAGGAAGTTTCTGTAGATAACTTCAAGCGGTAACTTCATTCATACCAGGAACCGCATGAAGTTCGTGCAAATAGCGTTCCCGTTGTGAACCGCTTGAAGTTATCCGCCGAAATTTCATGCCGTTTTCGTGATTCTCTTTTGTCCAGACTTAAATTTTGACTTAGTTTTACATTTGGAATTTTAAATGAAAATGTGAAAACGTTTAATTAAAGTCGAACATTTTTTTTAGGGTCAAAATTAGTCTTTTTTTCTTGACGCTTGTAACTTTAAGTCAAATTTTGACATTCATCTTTTAACTTTAATTAAATATGACTTTTTTTTAAGGGTTAATGGGTTTGTTAAAATTAGTCGTTTTTTTTTTACGTTTGACGATTTTAACTCAAATTTCGACAATAATTTGCACACAAAGTTTTTTAACTTTAATTAAATTTGTCACTTTTTCTAGAGACTTTATTTATTTATTTATTTATTTATTTAAATCAAATACCCAACAGACCCACAGGTCCAGTTACAGGGGTGATATATACAAAGTAACAGTAAAAAATTTAATATGAAAGTTAAAGTTAAGACTAACTAAAATTACAATCATATCTATAAACTAAGTTAACTAATCGTTAAAAAAAAAAAGAAAACATAGGTTATGAAATTCATAATGACTAAGTAAAATGCGCAGGATGTTAACATTTAGCATTAAAAAAAAAGGCGGAGAAGAAAACAGAAAACAAAAAATATACAGAGAATATACCGGGTGACCCAGGGATCTGTAAAAGCCCCATAACTTATTTGCTATTTGAGATATCGACTTCTAGTTTTCCTGAACTGGTACCGACACTTATTCTACATATTTTAAAAATATGTATGTTTTTGTACAGGGTGTCCCAATATACATAACAGACCAAAGTTATGTTTTTTTAAATGGAACACCCTATATTTTATACTTTATTTTCAACCCTCTTGAGAAGCTAATAAAAATAGTATAAGATAGTATGGGTCTATTATGGACGGTTGGTTAGTTATGGGCAAATTTGTGGCAAAAACAAGGATACATTGAAAAAGTTGCAGAAGCGCTCCTAGCAATGCTAACGTCGTTTTTTATACACTAAAGAATTTTCCACATCATGAAGAATAATACAAATCGGCTTTCGTTCTTTTTTGTTCATACTGCTATACAGGGTGTCAACATACGCAAAATAATGGATAACTATTTTTTTTCAAATGGAACACCCTATATATCTTGCCACCGATGCATGGAATTTTTAATAAGCTTTCCAATGATGTACAATTTGTATAATGAAATATTACGGATTTTTGAGATTTGTCCATAAAAATATTTTTTTTTGTCACCTCCTGCTCATTTTTGGATTTTTAGCCAAAACTATGCATTTTCTGAAAAAATAATAAGAGACCAAAGTTGTAGAGCAGAAAATTTTCGATCGATCTAGGTGTTTCTACTTTTCCAATAATCGTGACCGTATATGCATTTTAGCGTTTTACTCAATTTTTTTTGTTAATTAATTGCACTATACTTTATTTTCCACGTCCTCTAGCAGAAAAACCGGTAATTATAGAATTATTTAAATGACGTACATCGATTGAAAATATTCCGCTCTACAACTCTTAAAAGAAGCAATTTTCGCCAAAAATGCATAGTTTTCGCTAAAAATGCAAAAAACCATTGAAAAACGCAAAAATTGATATATACATTTTCAATTTGCATTTTCAGGGAAAACTATGCATTTTTGGCAAAAATTGCTTCTATTAAGAGTTGTAGAGCGGAACATTTTCAATCGATATGGGCCATTTTAATTTCTTTATAATTTCCCGTTTTTCCGCTAGAGGGTGCGGAAAATAAAGTATAGTGCAATTTATTAATAAAAAATTTGAAAAGAAAACGCTAAAATGCATATACGGTCACGATTTTGCGCACTCTGGCGGGCAATGCACGCATTATCTTAAAAGTTGAAAGACTTTTGTCGATCGGAAATTTTTCGCTCTACAACTTTGGTCTCTTATATTTTTTCCTGAAAATGCATAGCTTTGCCTGAAAATCCACAAATCAGCAGAAGGTGACAAAACAAATATGTTTTGATTGATAAATCTCAAGAATCCTTAATATTTTGTTATACAAACTGTATATCATTGGAAAGCTTATTAAAAATGCCATAAAGTGGTGGCAATTTATATAGGGTGTTCCATTTGAAAAAAATAGTTTTCCATTGTTTTGCGTATGTTGACACCCTGTATAGCACTATGAATAAAAGAGAACGAAAGCCGATGTGTATTAGTCTTTATGATGTGGGAAATTTTTTAGTGTATAAATAATGATGCTATCTTTGCTAGGAACGCTTCTGCAATGTTTTCAATGTGTACATGTTTTTGTCACAAATTTGCCCATAACTAACAAACCGTCCATAATAGACCCATACTATCTTATACTATTTTTATCAGCTTCTCAAGAGGGTTGAAAATAAAGTATAAAATATAGGGTGTTCCATTTAAAAAAACATAACTTTGGTCTGTTATGTATATTGGGACACCCTGTACAAAAACATACATATTTTTAAAATATGTAGAATAAGTGTGGGTACCAGTTCAAGAAAACTAGAAGTCGATATCTCAAATATCAAATAAGTTATGGGGCTTTTACAGATCGCTGGGTCACCCGGTATATGGCCCTAGCTTGTATCCATTACTAAAATATTATTAATGGCTTTAAATCAAAATTAGTCTTTTATCTTGACGCTTGTTGACTTTAAGTCAAATTTACACATTAATTTGGACATAAAGTCTTTTAACTTTAATTATATTTAACATTTTTTTAGAGGCTTTAGGTTATAATTAATTTTTTTTTCTTAACGCTCCTCGACTTTAAGTCAAATTTCGACATTAATTTGTTATAAAGTCTTTTAACGTTAATTCAATTTGACAAATTTTCTAGAGGCTTAACTGATTGAACTCATAATTAGACTTTATTTCTTAACACTTGTCGACTTTAAGTCAAATTTCTACATTAAGTTGTCATAAAGTCTTTAAACTTTAAGTAAATTTAACATTTTTTCCAGAGGCTTAACGAGTTTAAGTCTATTAGTCTACCTTTTGACGCTTGTCATTAATTTGTTATAAAGTCCTATGTTCCGTTTTGTTCCACTACACCCTGTATTACTTAGCTAATATACAAAAAAAAATCTATTTGTTGAAATGTGTTTCTCCTTAAATTGTAAGGATTGTAAATTTTATTTTTTTTTCATTTCTTCAAATTCGAACTGTAAATCTGGATGAAATCTCTTCCCCATCGTTCGTGCCTTGCGGCCAGAAAACAAGAAAAAAAAACAAGTGTTGAATCGCGGTTATTTTTAAGACCGGGTGCAGGCAAATCGAAAAAAAAGAAGATCCCCGAATAACGTATCATATGTACAAACAGGAAAAAATGAAAGAGGAGCCTCGCAGCTGTCGCGCCGTCAGCTAGCGTCACGTCGTTTGAGTAAGACTCAAATTAGTTGCACACATGCGTACGCCGCGTTAAATTTCGAACAATTTCGTCCCCAAAAAAAAAAAAAAACGCAGTGCGGTAATAAAAGAAGTGCTTGAATGTACCGACTGGACAATTTGCGTTTATCTAACGTGTTGGTGTAGAAGGGAGTAGCGGCTAGCGAATTTCCCGAGAGAAAAATGGTTGACTGTTGATGAATTGCATCGTGGATATGAAATTTTTAAGAGTTGACCAAAGTCGGTGCAAAAATTTAAATTCAAAAACAACGATTTG
Organism: Ocypus olens; assembly: GCA_910593695.2. Classification (NCBI taxonomy): domain Eukaryota; kingdom Metazoa; phylum Arthropoda; class Insecta; order Coleoptera; family Staphylinidae; genus Ocypus; species Ocypus olens. Next base: position 712,812 of record OU343055.1, on the reverse strand, counting down.
TACCGTATGTTCATAAAAAAAAACGTTATGTCATTTAAAAAAATTTAAATTAATGTTAAAAACGTGAGATCGTTCTAAATGTCACAATTATTCGGTGGTCACAACCAGCAAAAACGTTTCTAGTTAGAGATGGGAAAAACGGTTCACTGTCGGGAACGGTTCCGAACCGGTTCACCGGTTCCTTGAAGCGGTTCACGGGTCTTTTCTACAGTTATATACCAGATTGTCAGAAATGAGTTCCAGGCTTCCAATTAATTAAAAAATATATAATATGGGTATTTACAGTGTGGCCACAGCTGCAATATACTTTTTTTTGTACTTTATACTTGACAATATGAAAATATAAAGAACTACCACTGGTAAATATTTGTAAACGGGGAGTGAGCATTAAATATTTACTCCGTTTTTTGCTTCTGATATTTCTAAATCGATTGATTTTTAAATACAAGTTTTAGTTTTTGCCAGTCATGGCTTCTGCTATTTTAACATTATAATATAATTTTCACATTTTCTCCTCTCTGGTAGCACATCGATAGTAAATATACAGGGTGAGTTTTTTTTTTCATTATCACTAAGGGGATCTCGGGAACGGTAAGAGATACAGATTCGGTTAAATGGGGAAAGATTTGCAGTTTTAGAAGCTTTCTCAAAATCCGTTTTTGTTTTTTTAGAAAAAAAGCATGGTTTACTTGATAAACGCAAAAAAACTAAATTTTGGCAGTTTCTGTAATACGAAATATATCGTATACTAATATAGTTAGTCAAAAGTCAAAAGAATAACTTTTAGGTGTTAATGAATACTTCAATAATAATTTATTTTGATGATTGTCATTTGTTTCCTCGTGTAGATATAATACAATTTTACATGTTTTTTCATAGTCGGCCATGACAGCAAATTAATTCTGACAGATACTGACGCAAAGCAAAATGCTTGTTTATTTCCTTGATTCTTTTATTTTCCATAGCTACGTTTGATTTTGGCAGCTTTCATAATTGTAAGAATACGATAATTTGTGCTAGCTGTATTTATGAAAATAAGTATATGATTGTTACCAGAAAAAAATATACTTTTCAAAAATGTCATGGCCGACTATGATTCCCATTAAAAAAATGTATGTTTGTGTTGTATCTACGCAACGAAACAAATGACAATCATCAAAATAAATTATTATTGAAGTATTCATTAACACCTAAAAGTTTTTCCTTTGACTTTTTTTTGTAACTTTATTAGTATACGATATATTTCACATTACATAAACCGTCAAAATTTAGTTTTTTGCGTTTATCAAGTAAGCCATGCTTTTTTTCTGAAAAACCAAAACCGATTTTGAGTAAGCTTCTAAAACTGCAAATCTTTCCCCATTTAACCAAATCTGTATCTCTTACCGTTTCCGAGATCCCCATAGTGAGAATGAAAAAAAAAACTCACCCTGTATATCAAATCTGGTAGATTTTCAAAAATAATCGGGAAAGCAGTAAAATGCACACCTGGTATATCATACTCTTCTTAATTTTTGAATGAAATAAATGGTATAATTTCTTTATTATGAAAGTGTAAAATATTATTTTATGTTTTTTTTTATGCTGTGGGTTAATTTATTTTTCATTTATTTATTTATTAAACATCTAAAAGAAATTTCAAATTTAACTAAAGTTAAAAGACTTTATAATAAATGAATGTAGACTTAAACTCGACAAGCATTAAGAAAGTAAAACTAATTTTGACTTAAACCCTTAAACACCAGGAAAAAATGTCAAATTTGAGTTAAATTAGTAGATTTAATGTCAAGATTTGACTTAAAGTCGAAAAACGTCAAGAAAAAAGACTACTTTTAACTTAAAGACGTTGAGCTTCCAGAAAAATGTCAAATTTGTATAGAGTTCAGAAACTTTATGTGCAAATTAATGTCGAAATTTGACTTAAAATCGATAAGCTTAAAAAGAAGATTGAAAGCCTCTAAAAAATTGTCAAATTTCATTAAAGGCAAAAGACTATGTCCAAATTAATGTTGAAATTTGACTTAAATTCGACAAGCGTTAAGAAAAAGAGACTAATTTTGATTTAAACCCTTAAGCCTCTAGAAAAAATGTCAAATTTGAGTAAAATTAAGAGACTTTATGTCCAAATGAATGTCAAAATTTGATTTAAAGTCGAAAAACGTCAAGAAAAAAGACTAATTTTAACTTAAAGACGTTAAACCTCTAGAAAAATGTCAAATTTGTGTAGAGTTAAGTCGATACGCGTCAAAAAAAGACTAATTTCGACTTTAAAGGCGTTAAGCCTCTAGAAAAAGTGCCAAATTTAATTAAAGTGAACAGACTTTAAGTCCAAATTACTGTCGAAATTTGACTTAAAGTTGAGAAGCGTTAAGAAACCAAAACTAATTTTGACTTAAACCCTTAATCCTCTAGAAAAAAATGTCAAGTTTGAGTAGAATTATGTGCAAATTAATGTCGAAATTTGATTTAAAGTCAAAACAACTAATTTTGACTTAAAATAGTTAAGTTTCTAGAAACAATGTCAAATTTAATTTAAGTTAAAAGACTTTATGAGAAATTAATGTCGAAATCTGACTTGGCGTCAACAAGCGTTAAGGAAAAAATACTAATTTTGACTTAAAGCCATTAAGTCTCTAGAAAAAGTGAGAAATTTAATTCAAGTCAAATATAACTTTAAATAAAATAGTTTCTTTTTAATTTATGCAAAGTCAAATTCCTGCATGCAGTCATGCTATTATTCATTTTTTAGTGTTCATAAAAACCCTAAAAAATGATAAAATAAAAATTATCATTGTCTCGAAAATAATAGTTGCCATGAAATTTGAAAAAAAAAATGATGTGCTGTTGATTTGTTGGCTTCTGTCAAATTTATTGAATATTTCATAAGTTTTTTCATTAAAAATGTATTCTATTCAAGAAAAAGTGGTGCTATGCTGGTAGCAGTTTTCGTGAAGTGCGGGTCATCACGTTGTAATATTTCTTGGTGGCACTGGTATTTGTACGAGTGAAAATGATGCTTCTTTAAATACCTCTGGGCAGTCGTACAGTGAATTGAATACTTGTCAGCAATTATGTTTGGATCTTCTACTACAGAAGGTAAGACCATAAACTCGCCATCCTTCTTATTTATTGGTAAACTATTCTGCTCTGCATTTGATGTCCTCTTAGAATTCCGTAATATTGAGCCAGTCGTTTCAAATTTATGAGTCAACCTTTGGATCGTTGCATCGGAGGGTCGGGATAGTTGACCGCATTTCACGAAAACTGCTACCAGCATAGCACCACTTCACAATTTGCACTTTTTTTTTAATAGAATACATTGTTAATGAAAAAACTTATGAAATATTCAATAAATTTGACAGAAGCCAACAAATTAACAGCGCACCGTTTTTGTTTAATTTCATGGCAACCATTACTTTCGTGAAAATGATCATTTTTATTTTATCATTTTTTAGGGTTTTTATGAACGCTAAAAAATAAATAATAGCATGACTGCATGCAGGAATTTTTACTCTATAAAACATTTATTTACATGTTTCCTCTAAAATGATCCAGTATAAAAGAATTAACATTGAAAATCCTATGTTAATTCATAAGAAAATAATTTAATAGTTTTCTGGGCATTTAACAAACGTTTGTATTATAGTAGAAACTCTGGGGCATGTTCAAAAAGTTTGAGAGTAAGATAGGGCCCACCCACTACTCTGGCCCACCCACCACTCTCGGTTTCATCAAACTTTTTCTATAAACGTTCTTTCTTTATGCTTTTGAAACTAATTAAGAAATTAGTATCACCAAATCGTGTTTTTTAGGTTAGGTTTAAGTGAAAAAGAAGGGCGGTGGGTGGTCCCTATCCCACTCTCCCATTCCTATAACACAAACGAGGGTTTTGCTTGTATAAATTAATTCATAAGAAAATAATAGTAGTTTTATTGGTATTTGACGAACGTTTTTATTTATAGAAACTCTGGGGCGTGTTCAAAAAATTGGAAGGTGAGATAGGGCCCACCCACCACGCCCCGTTTCCTTAAACTCCTTTCACAAACGCTCTCTCTTTATGCTTTTGAAGCTATTACATCTCTCATGATCCGATTAAGAAATTAAAATCACCAAACAGTGTTATCTTGGTTAGATTTAAGTGAAAACAACGGGCAGTGGGTGGGCCTTATCCCACCCTCCAATGCCTATAACACAAACGAGGGTTTAGCAAGTATAAATTAATACATAAAAAAATAATTTAGTAGTTTTATCGGTACGTTTTCATTTATAGAAACTCTGGGGCATGTTCAAAAAATTGGGGGGTGGGATAGAGGCCACCCACCATCCCCCGTTTCCTTAAACTTTTTCCACAACGGAATTACCATGATGTCCAATATTGCGTAGATATATTCTGTTCAAATGGCAATAAATTCACTTCTGTTCTGAAATCCAGTGTCTTCCAATAATATAATTAATGTAATTAGCCCTGTTATTGTAATATAATTTGTACACGGTTTATATTTATTTAATAGTATAGCTATGTTGTAATATATGTTAATTATTATAATTTCTCTGTTATTAGGCTTAATGCCTGTTGAGAATAAACGAATAAATAAATAAATAAACAAACACTCTCTCTTTATGCCTTTGAAACTATTACATCTCTTCTGATCTGTTTAAGATAAAGAATACAATACAAGGTAGTATTTTTCTTTCTTAAAGTACCATGGAGAAGTAGTCCACCCACGTGTATTAAATTTGGGCCGTTCCGCGTAAAACTCTTCCAAGTTTCGTGTGCCAGCACGCACACACATACACTGACACACGCACACCAATATCCGAAGCGTCTGCGAGTGTCGTCGTCGCCGTCGCTCGGCGTCTAAAGCCAAGTGCTCCGAAAATAAATACTAGTGGTTTTGCTATGGCTGCGTTAAGAGCGCTCTTTAAAACAATTGCCGCGTTAACTGTTGCGAACGGGTAGAGACGATAAAGCAGCGGTTCCTCCGGTGTTAACCGTTGCAAACGGCTATGTGCTATGTGCGCACGTGTTGAGGCGATCGGCGGCGGTGCGGGCGGCGGCCGGCGAGCATGTTCTCCACGTTCAAGTTGTCCAGTCTGAGATCCCGCACCAAGAGTCTGTCCTCGAGCCGGCGGCGCGGCTCCGACGAGAGCCCCGTGTTGTGCAAGCCGCCCAAGACGCCAATTGGGTCACCCAAACAGAACCGGAATAAAAAACGTAAATAGATTAACTGTTTTTTTTTATATCAAAATACAAACGTTAAAAAAAATACAATCCTAGTACAATTTTATATTCCGAAATAAAATGTCTTGAAACTATCAAGCACACCAGACGTAAAGTGGTATCTTCCTCGAAGGTCTCGGTGTGGAAATTAACCAAGTTTCGATGTCTTCTTTTTTGAAGATTTTCACACTATCTTCATAATTAGATTTTCGTCTTCTTTTAATTGTCATTACTGCAGATCTTCGTAATTAAATTTTCGTCTTCTTTTAATTTTCATTACTGCAGATCTTCATAATTATATTTTCCTACTTTGTAACGCAGTTGAAACTTCCTCAACAAATATCTCTCTGTCAATTTCCCACTCTGTAGATCTTCATAACCTTTCCAGATGTTAGAACTGATGTTATTTCCCTCTTTTGAGATGTTCGTCGATGAAAGTCCAGATTTATACGATCTCACCTTCGATTCAAATTCGCACTCTGTAAATCTTCATATCCTTTCCATCTGGAATTGATGTTATTTCCTAGCAGTGACGGTTCGCGGGGTTTTTTCTGATACGGCCGAGGAACAAGAGGTGACAATACAGATAGGTAGGGTCAGTTGCAGAGACTGCACCTATCTGTATTACCACCTCTTGTTCCTCGGCCGTATCAGAAAAAACCCCGCGAACCGTCACTGTTTCCTAATCAAACAATTTTTGTTCGTTTTTAAACTAGTCAACGGATTTATTCGATCCTGTTCAGACGTTATTTCCCGATCAAACAAATTTTGATTCTTTTCCAAGATGTTCGTCGAGGAAAGTTACAGATTCATTCGATCTCACCTTCGATTCAAATTCTCACTGTGTAGATCTTCATATCCTTTTCGGACGTTAGAATTGATGTTATTTCAAACAAAGTTTGCTCTTTTTTAAGATATTCGCCAGATTTATTCGATCTCACCTTCAATCTCTTCATATCCTTTTCTCATTCTTTTTGTTCGTCAGATTATTCGATCTCACCGTCAATCTCTTCATATCCTTTTCTGATGTTTTCTTTTCGTTCGCCAGATTTATTCGGTCTCGCCTTGGATCTTCTTCTTCGAGAAGAGCTGAACGAAATTAGCGAAGGCGTTCGTCATCCCGTCGCGATCGCACAGGCGCTTGTTCTTCGCCCTCTTCTTTTTCGCCTCCTTGACGTTCGTCAGGTACTTTTCGTTCACCTCCGTGATGCGACTCCTCAGTTGCGTGCTGAAGTTGTCTATCCTGTCCACGTCGTAACGGGTGAAACGCGCCGGCAAATGTTTGATCTTCGGCGTTATCGGAATAACGTCGTCGATCGATTCGTCGGAGGATCGCGTCGACTGGATGCGAACGGACTTTCTGTCGCTCGCTTTGGACACCCACAGCGTCTGCAGGGAGGACCGGTCGTCTTCGTCGCTGGCGATGATCATGAACGGCGCGTTCTTCTTGGCCATGTGCAATAGCTCCAGCGACATTTTGAAATTTTTATTAATGTTCAAAAGTTCGTGAATTAGTAACGAAATGGGAAACAAATATTACTTGCAGAAATCGTCTTCGCTTTTGTGTTAAATATGTCTTCAGAAATTCTCTTCCTACGACTTTAGTAACAAATGTGTTAAATATTACTTTCAAATTTCAGCACGTATCAAGCATGTCCTCGGAAATTCTCCTCCTGCGGCTCCGCGCGTTCGTAACTTTCACTTTTTTAATACTCTGCTAGTCAACTGCTACAACACTCTTAACCTTGACTTGCAGAACATACCAACTGCGCTTGCAGATTCCTTCTGGTGAAGTCTGTGCGGTGTTTTTTGTCCCCGAAACACGAATATTCTTTTACATTCGTTGACATTTCACTGATAATTTTTTGACAGAAAGTCGGCACAACAGTCGCTGTTTTATTTATGCGGCGCCTTACAAATCGGACTATTGTTAACAAACTTGAATGCGTAGAAAAATGGAAATTTATTTACGATACATGTTATACATGTCTCCGACTTGATGGTATCATTTATATTTACACTTTCATGGTTTATTTTCAATTGAAATCATATTTTAAATGTACATCGAGCGGACGAAACTGACGTTTAAACCGTCAAAATTATGAAACATGGAATAGTATATTCTGTAACAAGGTTAGAATGGAAATTCGATGCGAGTGGAATATTCAGAGCGCGAGCCGTGAGGCGAGCGCGAGGAACCACGAGCATCTGAATTTCCATTCTTACCGAGTATCAGACTATACTTTCTCCTCGACCAGATTAATAGACTAATAAAGTAATGAACACAAAGAACTTACGTTTTATTATTACGTTTGTGGTTATGTTTATAGTATTTTGACAATTGTGATATCCAAGGCTAATTGTTTTATTCGAAACGATGTGAGAATATTCATTCTATCCCTTGTTATGGAATGAATTACATGCAAAACGCATAAGCGCATAGTGTTTTGTTCCATAACAAGGGTGAGAATGTGTAAGTTCTATAATCAAAATTGATTTCAGAATGCTTAAATTCTATGGTGGTCGTGGAGAAAAATTATTACTAACTCAGTTTACTCAAAAACTAAAGGGATTTCGAAAAAAACTTATTCTTTATAAGTTGTTTATTTTAGCATTCTCTACAATTATTATTTACATAAATTTGCTGTAACTATTATCGTTTTATAATTATAAACAAAAAATTGAAAAAAAAAAAATTTCTCGAATATAAATGATTTTATGAAAAATATTTTTAACCAAAAGATGTTCATTTCCTTGTTGTCTTCAATGTTTGTTTGAATGTTTTTGAGATATTTTTTATATTTAAGAAAATATTAGCAAAAAACAAAAAACAGTTAAGGTGAACACCCACTTCCGGTGTACGAAATTTTACCAAAAGCTCTTCAGTTCTTCAGATTATCAAATAAGACGTATGTTCAAAGTTTCATATCAATTGCTCTATTAGTTTTTGAGATACGTTTACCTTAACTGTTTTTTTGTTTTTTGACAATATTTTCTTAAATATGAAAAATATCACAAAAACATTTAAACAAACTTTGAAGACAATAAAAAAATGAACATCTTTTGCTTAAAAACATTTTTTATAAAATCATTTTTATCCGAGAAAACATTTATTTTTATTTTTTTATTTTTAGTTTATAATTATGAAACGATAATAGTTACAGCAAATTTATGTTAATAATAATTGTAGAGAATGCTAAAATGAACAACTTATAAAGAATAAGTTTTTTTCGAAATCGCTTTAGTTTTTGAGTAAACCGAGTTTTCGAATTTGTAATATAATTTTTCCATGTTTCATAATTTTGACGTTTCAAACGTCAGTTTTATCAGAGCCTACAAAACGCTCGATGTACATTTAAAATATGATTTCAATCAGGGGCGGCTCGTTATATAGAGCTACGGAGCCATGGCACTACCTGTAGACTCAAGCTTAGTAAGAATTTTTAACTAATTCCTAAAAAAACTTTTTAAATATTAAACAACACCTGTAACACCGCAAGGAAATTCCACATTAATTTCAACAGATGGTTAAAATTTTGACAGACTATTTCTTAACAATTTCCAAAGAAAATAATCGTAAGTTTACCACAACAAAAATAGTTGCACTAAAGAGTAAATTGTGATGACCAAAAAAATGCATTTTTTAGAAATTTGCATGGGCATCCCAAATTTATTCCAACAGATCGTTGAAATTTTGACAGACTAATTTTGAATAATGTGTCTTTACGCATTTCAAAAAAAAATTGCAAGTTTACCACAACAAAAATGGTTGCACTAGAAAGCAAACTTTGATGATCAAAAAAGAGCATTTTTTTAGAAATTCACACGGGAATTCCACATTTATTGCAACAGATGGTTGAAATTTTGACAAACTAATTTTGAATTATGTGTCTTTACAAATTTAAAAAAAAATTGCAAGTTTACCACAACGAAAATGGTTGCACTAGAAAGCAAAGTTTGATGACCAAAGAAGAGCTTTTTTTTAGAAATTCACACGGGAATTCCACATTTATTGTAACAGATGGTTGAAATTTTGACAGACTAATTTTGAATAATGCGTCTTTACTAATTTCCAAACAAAATAATTTTCTTCTAAATTTTCGATTTTTTTGTTAAAATTTTCGATTTTTCCGCAATTTTGATTTTTAGGATCGAATTTTTGGTAATTTTTTGTCCTATAATTTAGATTTTTTTTTAACCTAAATTAAATTTTGAGTTTACTCCTTTGTTTTCGCAGGAAATCAAAAGTACACTATTTTTGAATAATTGAAGTTTATTTGAATCGAATCCTTGGTGTAATACATATTTTACAATTTTTCAAATCGCCGAATGCAATTTTCAATTCTTAAATTCGAGTTTTGAGTGTTGCCATTTTGCCACCGGATGTGATACTTCAATTGTTTTGCTGGGATTTTAAAAACAGGTTAATTCTGAATAGTTTTTGAAATTTTCAAGAGAATTCGAGAAGAGATCAATTTTTTACAATTTTTCAAATCGCCGAATGCAATTTCCAATTCTTAAATTCGAGTTTTGAGTGTTGCCATTTTGCCACCGGATGTGATATTTCAATTGTTTTGCTGGGATTTTAAAAACGGGTTAATTCTGAATAGTTTTTGAAATTTTCAAGAGAATTCGAGAAGAGATCAATTTTTTGCAATTTTTCAAATCGCCGAATGCAATTTCCAATTCTTAAATTCGAGTTTTGAGTGTTGCCATTTTGCCACCGGATGTGATATTTCAATTGTTTTGCTGGGATTTTAAAAACGGGTTAATTCTGAATAGTTTTTGAAATTTTCAAGAGAATTCGAGAAGAGATCAATTTTTTGCAATTTTTCAAATCGCCGAATGCAATTTCCAATTCTTAAATTCGAGTTTTGAGTGTTGCCATTTTGCCACCGGATGTGATACTTCAATTGTTTTGCCAGGATTTTAAAAACAGGTTAATTCCGAATAGTTTTTGAAATTTTCAAGAGAATTCGAGAAGAGATCAATTTTTTACAATTTTTCAAATCGCCGAATGCAATTTCCAATTCTTAAATTCGAGTTTTGAGCGTTGCCATTTTGCCACCGGATGTGATACTTCAATTGTTTTGCTGGGATTTTAAAAACAGGTTAATTCTGAATAGTTTTTGAAATTTTCAAGAGAATTCGAGAAGAGATCAATTTTTTGCAATTTTTCAAATCGCCGAATGCAATTTCCAATTCTTAAATTCGAGTTTTGAGTGTTGCCATTTTGCCACCGGATGTGATACTTCAATTGTTTTGCCAGGATTTTAAAAACAGGTTAATTCCGAATAGTTTTTGAAATTTTCAAGAGAATTCGAGAAGAGATCAATTTTTTACAATTTTTCAAATCGCCGAATGCAATTTCCAATTCTTAAATTCGAGTTTTGAGCGTTGCCATTTTGCCACCGGATGTGATACTTCAATTGTTTTGCTGGGATTTTAAAAACAGGTTAATTCTGAATAGTTTTTGAAATTTTCAAGAGAATTCGAGAAGAGATCAATTTTTTACAATTTTTCAAATCGCCGAATGCAATTTCCAATTCTTAAATTCGAGTTTTGAGTGTTGCCATTTTGCCACCGGATGTGATATTTCAATTGTTTTGCTGGGATTTTAAAAACGGGTTAATTCTGAATAGTTTTTGAAATTTTCAAGAGAATTCGAGAAGAGATCAATTTTTTGCAATTTTTCAAATCGCCGAATGCAATTTCCAATTCTTAAATTCGAGTTTTGAGTGTTGCCATTTTGCCACCGGATGTGATACTTCAATTGTTTTGCTGGGATTTTAAAAACAGGTTAATTCTGAATAGTTTTTGAAATTTTCAAGAGAATTCGAGAAGAGATCAATTTTTTACAATTTTTCAAATCGTCGAGTGCAAATTTCCTTCGCCACAAAGCAAATTTTGAGTTTTTTTTATTAATTTTTATACGCAACTTTTTTATTTCTTTGCCGATATTTTCAAATTTTTTTGACAGTTTTTGATTTCTTGCCCTACATTATAGATTTTTAACTTGAATTACTATTTTTTATGGGCGATTCTTTTTACTTTTTGGTTACTTTTGACGAAAAGCGATTAAATTTAATTTTTCTTCAAACATCGTTTCGTTTTTTGTCCAAAAGCTCATTCTAAACACTATTTGTCAATAAAAAAAAATTGTGGGACTTCCAGAAAACGAGGTTTTCGAGTTTCTAGTCAGCAACTTATTTTGTTTTCCTTGATTTTTCAATTTTTTGGTTTGCTAATTTTTAATGTAACTTTTAATTGACAAACACATCCGCAACAAATTTTTTGCATCTTATGTATGATTTGTATACTGTGGCTAACGTGAAGTAAATGAAATGAAATGAAATTAAAAATGAATTTTTTATTTTTAGACCGGTATTTTTTTATTTTTTTGGCATATATTTTAGACCTTTGACCTGTATTTTGCATTTCTCCATTCCAAATTTTTAAATTTTTGTCCTAAATATTCTTTATTTTGGTTAAACTTTTTGATTTTTTTTGTCGAAATTTTCGGATTTTTGGTCTGCATTTTTTAACCGCGAATTTTCGGTAATTGTGTAAAGTTTCGAATTTTTGTGCTTATATTTTAGTTTTTTACCTTAACCACTTCGTGCCCATGCTGCTTTGATTGGGTTATTGCATAATCTCATTTTTATTGAAAAATTACTTTTTCGTTGTTGTTACGATTTTCTATGAAATATTATTCCACTGTCATAAACTCAGCTATGTAAAAAAATATGAAAAATATTCCATAGATGGCGCTGAAGCGGTATTTTTTGTAATTTTTTTTTTTTGCTTATTGCCACATGTGGCGACCTAGGCGTAAAGAGGTTAATTAAGAGCTAATTAATTTTTTACAATTTTTCAAAACATTAAGTGCAAATTTCGTTCCCTCCAGTGCAGTTTTGAGTCAATTCATGTTGTTTTGAGTAATTATTTTTGCAATCATTTTTACAAGTAATCAAAAATGCACTCTTTCCTTTTTCCGTAGTTTTAGTAATTTTGGAGCTAATTCCACAAGTGATTAATATTTTACAATTTTTCAAAACATCGAGTGCAAATTTCCTCCGCTACAGAGCAAATTTTGAGTTTACTCCTTTGTTTTCTGCAGGAGCATGTCGTTGTTTTCGCAGGAAATCAAAAGTACACTATTTTTGAATAATTGAAGTTTATTTGAAGCGAATCCTTGGGGTAATACATTTTTTACAATTTTTCAAATCGTCGAGTGCAAATTTCCTTCGCCACAAAGCAAATTTTGAGTTTTTTCCTTTGTTTTCTGTGGCTAATCACCCCGAGTGCTGTAAATGGTAATTTTGGTACTTGAATTTTCAATCTTTTTGTTTTCATTTTTTATTGTGAAGGTGGGATTTTGATATTCTGGTCTAAATTTTTGATCTTTTAGCCTAAATTTTCTTCTAAATTTGCGATTCGTTTGTTAAAATTTTCAATTTTTTGTCCGCAATTTCGATTTTTATGATCTAATTTTTAATCGATTTTAAGATTTCTTTTAACCTACATTTTGAATTACAGTTTTTGATTTCTTCTCTTTCATTTTCGATTTTTTTTACTTTTTTGGTTACTTTTTGACTGCCGTTTTCGAGTTTCTGGTCGGCAACATATTTTCCTTGATTTTTTTGGTTTGCATTTTTCATTTTTAGACCTGCATTTTTGTTTTTTTTGCCTATATTTTTTTATTTGTTTTTTTTTTAGTTTTCGATTTTTTGATCCGCAATTTTGATTTTTAGGATCGAATTTTTGATCGATTTTAAGATTTTTTTTAACCTAAATGATTGATTTTTATACGCGACTTTTTTTAATTTTTTCTGTCAATATTTTGAATTACAGTTTTTGATTTCTTCCCCTTCATTTTCGAATTTTTTTACTTTTTGGTTACTTTTTGACTGCCGTTTTCGAGTTTCCGGTCGGCAACATATTTTCCTTGATTTTTTAATTTTTTGGATTGCACTTTTCATTTTTAGACCCGCATTTTTGTTTCTTTTGCCTATATTTTAGATCTTTGACCTGTATTTATCATTTCTTCGTTCCAAATTTTAGAGTTTTTTTACCCTAAATTTTTTTTTATTTTGGTTAAACTTTTAATTTTTTTTTTTGGTGAAATTTTCGGATTTTTGGTCTGCATTTTTTTTAACCGCGAATTTTCAATATTTCGTGCTTATATTTATTTATTTATTTATTTAACATAAACGGGAAAAACCCAATACAAAAACGTAAAATAATGTAAATTATAAACCATAAATATAATACTTAATACTATAATCTATACAAACTAAAACTAGAATACATACTTACAACAGTCCATTATAACAACCAAGTGTTTAAAACGGTGTATGTCGCTTAAAACTATATTTGAAACCGTTATAACCTTAATTAAGAGCGTATTTTTTATTGTTAACGCGATTGATTTTTATGTGCAAATTTTTGATTTTTTGGCCGGTAATTAATTTGCATAATTTGTCATTTCCATCTTTCATCCAATAAATTGTAAAAGTGGCTCTACCATCAACATGTTCCACGAGCCGCCACAGATTTCAATTGAAAATAAACCATGAGAACGTAAATATAAATGGCTCTGATACCATACCATTGATATCAAGTCGGAGAAAGTAACATGATGGCAAATTGTATCGCATGGTAATTTTTTTGAAACCGTTTTATTCAAGTGGCCGTTTTACGTTTATCCTTAAGAATCCGTGCTCTCGAGCGATAACCCATAATCTGATGGTCCTTCAGATGAATGATTTGCAAACCAATCCAATGACTGTTTTCTGCAAGAACATGGGTCACACATATCCTAAGGTTATTTCAACGCTGAATTATACATTTGTTTCATTCAAGCTAAGCCCTTTGTTATTGCAAACCTATTATTAAACTGTTTTAACATTTGTATTCCCATCTTGAATGTTTATTGTGACCAATTCGATCGGCTTCGAACGACTTCCGCCATTCTTTGGCCGCGTGGGAGGCGAACCGTAAAACCTCCAGAGTCGAACGATGTGTTTACATCAAATGGTTGACGTTAATCGAGAAAATAAACGATCTTCTATAAAATTCGAAAGTGCCGGCATTTAAACTAATTCGGTAACCGGGTTTTTCTGTCTTAAAAATTAACCCAACACTTATAGTTACAGGAAATACAGACAGCGAACAATGCCCGAGCATAGTGTCCCTTCGACCCGGATCCGTAGCACTGGCCAGCGACCAGTTGGCACCCGGCGATCGGATACATAGCGTCAACGGGATCAACACGTCTAGGATGCGCCCCGAGGAGGTCTCCTCGCTGCTGGACAACGTGGACGGCAACGCGATGCTGGAAATCGAGTATTGCCTTCCCAGTTACGGTGAGTTCATCACAGTTACGGCTCACGGGGTGATTCGTGGTACGGCCGAGGTAGCAGATAGGTTGCAGAGATCTGTATTACCACCTCTGCTACTTCGGCCGTATATGACTCAATACAGATGGTAGGGTGGTTGCAGAAATCTGTATTTCCACCTCTGCTACCTCAGCTGTACCATGAGCCGTCACTGGTTCATTCCCTTTCAAAACTTAAACAATCTAATCGTTTCATAAATTTAATAAAGACGAAATATCCAACCTGTTCGTGACTGCAAAATTAAGACCATAAACAAATAACTTATTGAAACAACTACTTCCCTTGCTAGTGCCACTCGGCACGGATATTGAATGATACAAACGAAATCTGAAATGTATTTAACTGTTTCAATTTCGATATAAAGAAAACACTTAACTTTTTTATACCACTTTTATTTTACTTTACGTGACTAGTTTCAATTACACGGTAATCATTATCAAACTGAGTAAAGTAAAATAAAAGTGGTATAAAAAAAGTTAAGTGTTTTCTTTATATCGAAATTGAAAATGTACCACGAAGTGAACGCCTCCAAGATTCAAGAATTAACTGTTTCATGTTGCAGCGTCGCAAAGCTCGTTGTGCGTGTCCTCGAAAATCACGGAGGTGACGGTGGAGAGAACCGACGGTTCCCTGGGAATCACGCTGCGAGGGGGAGCCGTGTCCGAGCACCCCCACCTCAGCAGACCCCTCGTGATCACGCAGGTGAGGCCTAACGGACCAGCTTATAGGTACTTGCGGGTGTTGGGCTGGCGAATGACCTCGCGTTTTAACACCCCGCGTATTGCAGGACCGGACTGATCCGCATCGGCGATCGCCTGCTCAAAGTCGACAATCACAATCTGACCAGCAAGACGCTGCTGGAAGCGCAGAAGATCCTGAGGGAGAGCAGTCAGCGCGCCGCGTCCACGCTGACCGTCGAGTACGACGTCAGCATCATGGAGTCGGTGAAGTACGCCACGGGGCCGCTGCTGGTGGAGATCGACAGAAACTCCAATGAGGATCTGGGGATGATCCTGACGAACTGCTGCTGCGAGTTCGGCCCGGACGACATCGCGCCGGCGGGCGTTTTCGTGGAGAACATCGTTCCCGCGAGCACGGCGGACAGGTGCGGGGCGCTGAACGTGGGTGATCAACTCTTGGGGATCGACGATGTGAACTTGGACGAGTGGGGTGGGGGTGTCGGGGACGCGGAGAGACTCTTGAAGAGCGCCACGAAGATACAGATATTGCCGCTGCACGCGGTCCATCGGGCGTCTTCCAGAAATTATCAAATTGGTAAGTTAATAAATCTAGCGTAATGGAGCGTGACGAATTAATGCAAACCAGCAAAGTATGTTTCTTTCATTTATGGCATGCTTAAAATTATTTCATAAATTTTACAATTAGCAAACGCCAGACATCCATCACGCCGCCTCACCTTAATTTTCATAAATCATCAACCGCGCGCGCGTCTTAATTTTAATTAAAAGAACTATTTAAAGTGATTGTTCAAAGAGGTCTGGCGGCGATACGAGACAGTCTTCGCCCGTCCGCAATTAAAACGTTTGATATCCGGCCGCTAGGAGGAGCGCCGACGACGACGACGATGATGACGGTTTATCCTGGCAGAGTGCCACCGTCGTCGTCGTCGTCGTCGCGGGGAAAAATAATAACCGGGGAAGAGCGCAAAACGACCGAGTCGACCGCCGAAACGGGTGCCAACTGCCCGCGAGGTAAACACGAAACATGAAATAGATCATGCCAGCCCGCTTTGATCTGCCCGGTCCCGTAATTGCTCAGGTGCGCGCGAGAGGATGCGACAAAATGGCCGACGGAAAATAGTTGATGATTTATGCCCGCCGGACGACGGGAATAACTCCCTCTGGAGGAAAGAAGACATTACTTAGGCTTTTGTCCAGCGCGGTGAAGATGAGATTGTCATAGTTCAAATAGTTCATAATTTATACTCTTACACATTCTACATAATAGGAGAACTAAATGCGCGAATGACCTTAGCTGTCGACGCGCACACTGGGGCCAAACCGAAAAAACCCGGACGAAAGTCGAAAAAATGAATATTACTAATGGTGATTTTTCGACATAAGATTGACTACAGTAGTCCCTAGTCAAACCTAGTTCACTCATAATAGGCCCCCCACTCGACTACAGCAGTGCAGATGTCAAGTGAAACATAGCATTCGTGCGAGCAATCAGTGTTAGGTTTAGAATAGAGAAAGGGAGACGCGTGTTTAAATAAGCCAGAATTTTTGGAAGTATCATCAATTCCATTCAATTAATATGGAATCAGCTCATATACGTAGTAATAATATTATAACCATTTATAAAATAGTATTGTATTAAGGAAAAAAATATGAGAAGGAGGGTAGCGCATGTGATTTTCAATCTTAACCCTTTGACCTACAACCACGAGTACTCCTCGGGTTTAAATGTTCGGGCCAAACACAACGACCACAAGCATATCTCGTGGCGAGCCGCTTGGGCCAATCAAAAAGTAGGCCAAAGGGTTAAAAATAAAAAGAATTGGTAAAATGTTACGCATTGTTAAGTCTTAAAAAATATTATCGGTTGTAGATTGACGTATTACAAATTAAATATTAAAATTTCAGCTGCACATATGTGCCCCATTAATTTTAATCGATGTTTTTTGTGAAAAAGTATGTGTTGCGTGGATAACGCACGTTGCCGTTGTTGTAGTAATCGGTAGCTCACTTTTGCCGATTGGTAAACTGTCTGAGGAAGCACAGGAGTCTTGTAATAAATTATTTAAGGAATTTCGGCTACGCTTCGCACGCAAAAATTATAGAGAAAAGACAATGGAAGATGTATTCAAAGATGTATTTCTGGAAATGATTTCATTACGAATTGTCAACCGATCCCACAGAAAATATTAATATCTCTAACCCCCTGAAACGCTGACGCACACTCTAGTCCTGCCCGATCGTAAGTTGGATAGTCGCCGGCCGACTTACCCAATGGAGATGGGGTGGGTAATTTATTTTTAAATTTATTCTTGGGCGCCACGTGATTTTTGACGACGACCACCGACAGGACATAAATAAAATCACGAAACAATTCAATAACGAGGGTAACAAAAGAATCTAACAGATGATAAGTAAGACCGTTAAGTTTCCTCCAAAATAAAAATAGTTTTATTAAAAATAAAAGGACTGACTGTACGTATAATGGCAACAAAAAAATAATAATAATAACAATAATATTGGTATGACGAAAATTACGCTACTATTGGTTATCATACAAAATATCGTTCAAAACCCGTAATTATAGAGAACTCCCCTTAAAATCTGAAATATTAAATAAGATAAATATATCTAAAAAAATAATAATAATTATTGCCGATCGCGACGGTCCGTTAGCGCTAGCGTTCCGACCCGACGACGTATTACCACAAAAATCAAAAATAATTTTTTTTTTTTTTTTTATTACCCGAAAGGACGCTCTATAAATACGCGGTCATACATATAATTACAAAATGATACGCCACTGGATAGTTATATTACCCTATCCAAAAACTCTAAATAGATTTGGAACAATCCTCAAAACAACATACAATAAAAATGAATAACACTAAACATATCCTTATCGCAATTTCAAATTATAAAAAGAAATAATAATCCGATGGAATAAAATATTAAACTCTTATCTGAGACTGGTGCTGCTTCGGGTTGTCCTGAATTTTGGAGCACGTCCCTGCCTAGTTCACTCTCAACGTCACGGACGGCGGCCTCGTGTCCTACCACCGAATTCCTCAGCCAACGGAAGCCAATTCCACCAAAACCCAGACGACTTCGATTTCCAATTAATCACAGTACGACAACCCAAAAGAAATAGCCGTGGTTCCAGCACATTAACTCCATGACGTATAAAAGAATAAATTTGAGACCAGAAAAAAAACCTGAGATCTTGTGCGGTTTTATTCGTTTTATTTGGATGTATTTAATTTTGGTATATTTCCTCCCAGATTTCGATCAAGATGTCTTCCGTGGTGCCAATAATCCGACCATGCGTCGTATTGTTAATAATCAATTCCCTTGATATCCACAATTTGATGAACAAATTTTCCACTATTAATCCGACGTACTTGTCGTAATTATGTTACAATAAAACTTTTGCACATTAATTACAGTGAAAATGCGTGTTCCAACACCACGAGGTTGAGCATCCAAATCGCCCGGAGAAGAATGATAAGAAAATCACCTGCGCGATAAGAAGAACGCACTCGCTCGAAATATCCGCAAGCGGGGATAAAGACCGATTGTTTGTTAGGCTGCATATAATAAGTGCCCAAAAATCAAATAAAATAGATGGAGAATTTTATACTGTTACACCCCATCTACATCTACATATGAAAATATTGCTGAGCAACTGCAAATGGATGGTAGTAGTACAAGTGAATCAGATGTTCAAATCAAATGCTGAGTCTGATTATGAGGAAGATTTGTTGTACTGAATTACAAACCATGCAATATGTAAATACAGGGTGGGGCACGGGAACCTCCCACATTTCAAAAGGTTGTTAAAAAAAACTAATAAGAGATAATGAAAAAATAATTTATTTATCAAAAAGATTACGTCATGTATTTTTTTTCAAACTACGTTTCAAAAATAATATCGTCTAAATGATGGCCTTGCCGGGCAATACAGATATTGAGCCTTTCGTGGAAGTTTCGCATGACTTTCTCAAGTGTGGTGGAGGTTATCTGGGCGATTTCTTCCTAGATTGCGGTTTTGAGTTCTTCCAGGGTCGTTGGTCGATGTTTGAAAACCTCGGCCTTGAGGTAACCCCATAGATAAAAATCACAAGGGCTTAAATCGGGGGAGCGCGGGGGCCACTGAATGGGCTCATGCAAGGAGACCACCTGCCCGGGGAACATCTCCTGGAGAATAGCGCGTGAACGACGGGCTGTGTGTGCTGTAGCACCATCTTTTTGGAACCAGAAGCTCTCACGTTCATGTTCCTCACCGAATTCTTCGAATTTTGGCCTCAAAAAATTCTCAAGCATGTCACAGTACCGACCAGAGTTCACAGTAATCGTGACGCCACCCTCCTCAAAAAAATAAGGCCCAATGATGCCTACAGACGACAGTGCACACCAAACTGTGACCTTGGGGCTGAGAAGGGGTCTCTCTCGAGGGTTCTCAGCTGCCCAGTAACGGCAGTTTTGCTTATTCACACACCCTGGCAAATGAAAATGAGCTTCATCGCTAGTCCACAAAATCGCAGTGGGAGGCACTTGTTGAAGGATCGCCTCATAACATTCCACACGTCGCCCCCAGTCTGTTGGAGACAATTCCTGGGCAACCATGATCTTATAGGGGTGCAAATTGAGGTCAGTATGCAAAATCCGCCTCACTGTTCTCACCGAAATCTGAAGAGCAGAAGCATGTTTTCTCGCAGAACGCGTAGGACTCTGTTCGATCGACGCCCTCACTCGAGCAATGTTTTCAGGGGTTCTAACGCTGACAGCTGGGCCTTTCTTCTTCGAATTTAGCGCAGATGATGTTGCTCTAAATTTTTGCACCAAAGACAAAATTGTTTTCCGGTCGAGAACACTCGCAGACGACGACAAACTGTACCTTGTACGGAACGCCCTCAAAGTGGCAGTTACAGATTCGCCATTTTTGAAAAAAGTCTCGATAATGAACGCACGTTGCTTGCTTATCTCACTGTATCTATAGCCACGGCAGAGATAAGAGTTTCCACCTTGCGTGGTACGAAGACATGGTTGAGACACACTCTTAGGGCTTGTTCACACCAAAAGCAACCGGCGCTAATGTTTAAATACACGTGTTCCCACCTACTGAAGGCGACTCAACTGCAACGCAACTAGTTGCTAACTGGTTGCCGGCAGTGCTGCATGCCGCGCCGCCGTCGCCAGTTGCGATCTACAGTTGCCAAGAACTGATGTATCATGTCGGACGAGACAGCAAAATCTTTCAATTTTGTGGCTCTTGTAGAAGCACGCACATGTTTATATGATGTGGTGACAAAGCCATCATATGCACGAGTCGACCTCAAAGAAAAAGCCTTTGCTCATACGATAAAATCCATGGAATTTAACAGGATCATTATTCAATTCCTGTGCTACTATGTTCCAAATTTATTGTATAAAAAGGGTTAACCCAAAATTTTCGGTATTTATTTTTTCGTTTTTTCAATAGCACGTATGCAGCGGCTATATCTTCCTCAGACGAGGACGACATTTTGTTCACGACTACCGAAACAAGAGACTTCAAAACAGTTGATTTCAGTAAGAACACAACAGCAACTCAACTGAAGTTGCGGTCGCATGCAGTTGCGTTGCCGTTGTCAGTTGCTTTTGGTGACACCCATCTTGAAATCGACTGTTGAGTCATCAATCTTTTTGCCAGGAAAAGTACGAAGATAATAGACTTTGTACTGTAAATGTATGTTTGGCATCGACATTATGTATGGAATGATGTTTTTTCTTTAATAAAAAGTTTGTGATTATAATATAAAAATATATTTTGTTTCTGTAATTATTCAATTAAACAAATATTATGTATTTAATAGGTTTGCTTACGAAATGACCTGCACGGTATTTATTATAAGACGATGAAATATTTTAAGACATTTTCACAATAATTTATGCCCCAAAACAAATACACCTTCTCTCGAAAATAATTAAAATTTACAATAACTTGATATGCATGTCTATTAACTTAAGGTTTTTAAAAATTTTATTCGAGATATTGAAGAATCTGCGAAGAAACGAGTAGGTGGAATGACTATCCTCCAGTCGGAAAGATCAAAATTGTCGGAAAGAACCGATAACGCAAGAAATAAAGAAAAATGGGAGAAGCTACCTTCAGTTATTGCTTAACGATGATAATGCGCCCCTTGAGGTTTTTCTGAATCCGTTACTATTTCAGGACCATACGCTGGCAGCCCCACGACTTCCGGCTTCAGCACCATCAACTCAAAACGTTCCAGACCGACGAAGAACAGAAGCCATCGTCAGAGCTCGATCTCAAAATCCATGGAAGATACTGGTAAGACAAAAGTGGGGGTACTTATTTTACACCCGTTTCGACAGTCAGAGCAGCGACGGCTGGTGATGTGACTCATGGTAATAGTAGAGGTGGCAATAAAGAAAGATACTTGTGTACTTGCCAATTTTTTGCAACAATCTCGGAATTTTTCATACTACTTTTCTTACTTTTTCTTAGATTTTTCCGGTAACAAACTCGGCGCAATAAAGCTCGCAACATATGCAATATGGCACGGCGTACTTATAAAATCACTCATAATTGTTTGTTAAAATCACAATTTTATCAATATCGCACAATCAACTGACATTTACTATCGTGAACGTCAGTTTTGTTTCTATTTATCCGCCTCCTAGATGTGCGTCCCACGTTCGCCACCTCGTGACCAAACGAAATAATTGCATACGGTTGACATCTATTCGTGTATATTTGTTATACATATTTATGAATCGTGTTTGGATTTCTCTGCAAAATGGTCGTAGAAAAAATATTGTGTGTAATTTCGAGCGCAAAGTGTGTTTGTCGATTTCGATAGATTGCCACGCTCCGCTGACGCGTCGCGTCTATCTCAATCGACACATACTTAAATATACAAATAGCCATTGCCTCACCTAAGTAAGTTCGCGAGCCTTTCCTGCTCATCGTAATCCATTTTCCACGGTGATCAAAAGATATAAAATCTTCGATACAATTAAAAACTGGAAGCCAAATATTAAAGCTACTAATGTATATACAATACAATATTGAATATTACTTACTGTTCTCAATTTATAAATGAGCCTAATTCAAGAAATTATCTGGATTTATTGTTTAGTTCGGAAAGTGTTTTTAAAGTTTTACCTGCGAGTGATCTTTTGTATAAATGTATTGTAATTGATAAATTATGAACTCTTTTCACCAATCCTAAGCGTTCCATTACGAATATACAGAGCAGAGGTGTGTCCAAAGTTTATTCGGTCTTCTTACATTATTTTTAAAGCTTTTTACGCTGAATTATTTGGTGCCTTACTTAATAGTTTCTGCCGAAGAGTATTTACCGAGATATTTGCAAAAAAACTTTACAACTATTTTGAATTAAAAACAAAGGTTTGCCATGGAATCATAATGGCCGATATTTCATTTTTCTCTAAAAAGTGACGGTCGCTGTCACATTACGATTTATAACCGGCGTGTATTCTCCACAAGAAAAAGTATTTATAAGTAAATGGTTTTAGAAGTGTACGTGATTTGTTCATTGTTGAAATTACGGAAAAGGCAATACCCAGCAAAAGCACTATTCAATGAGTATAATGTAAGTAGATTAATACTGCCATCGCCAAGACTTACGATTTGACCCCAGAGTTGTGGAAGGAAATGCCCCTCGCCAGGACTCCGTACCAAGAGTATGCTGACTACCTGGCTTGAAACCATCGTCCCATCACGGGTGCCGCCCGCACTACCAAAGCCAGTTAAATGTTTGTTTTCTTGAACTTACGATCACAAATAAATCAACATTTATTAAATATTACAAATTAATTAAAGGAGCCAATCGTAACACATTTCAAATTTAGAGTAAAGTAGTAATTATTCATTGAATAGTACTTTTGTTGGTTATTGCCTTTTCCGGAAATTCTTTCTTGTGTAGAAAGTGTAAATCGTAATGCGACAGCAAACGTCACTTTTTAGAGCAAAATGAAATATCCGCCATTATGATTTCATGGCAAACCTTTGTTTTTAATTCAAAATGATAGTAAAGTTTTTTACAAATATCTTCATAAATACCGTGCAGAAACCATTGACGAAGGTACCAAACCCTCCAGCTTAAAAAGCTTTAAAAATAATGTACGAAGACTGATACCGTCAAATAATTAGGGGAGCCAATATTAACATATTAAGACATTTCAAATTTTACATGTAAATCCTTATGGCTTGCTTTGCATACAAAACATAATTTGATAAACTGAATATTAAATCCAGTGACGGCCGTTTCCCGCTTGAAATCTTGACAGAAAGTCAGTATCATCTCTCGCGGAACGAAATAAATCGCTTTACGCTTGGGCTCCAGTAGCCCAAATTGAAAAGTTTTGGCCGAAATTTCGGCGGCTATGTTAACAAACAAAACTGCCGTTTCTGGGGATCGGAAAAGCCTCAAACTCGAATCTAACGAAGACTACAATTAATATTAAAATCGTAGAAAATGCCGTATTTTTCCTATTACATCAACAATTAAGATTTCATTTTAGTCAACAAACTAGTTTTTCAAGCTAAAGATTCTTTTGGTAAAATTGTCTTCTTAAATAAATTTTCAAATTAAAAAAAAAAAAAAAAATTTAATTTTTTTTTATTTATTTTTTTATTTTTTAATTTTAAATAATTTTCAATTTTTATTTATTTTTAATTTTTAAGTTTCAATTTTTGATTTTTAATTTTTTTAATTGGTGACGAACGACCGCTGCGCCGTCGCCTGAGCGTATTCCATTAAAATTGACCAAAATGACTGATGCCGAATGACGGTTCCGCTGCGATGCGCCGTCGTCCGTGCGTAACCTATAAAAAAGAGCAAAGTGACCGGTGACGAACGACGGCTCCGCTGCGCTGCGCCGTCGTCCGTGCTTGGCCTATTAAAATTGAGGAAAGTAACCGGTGACGAACGACGGCTCCGCTGCGCTGAACCAAAGTTACTGGTGACGCACGACGACTCTGCTCTGCGCCGTTGATGAAAATTTTTAAATTATTTTTAATTTTTCGTTTTTAATTTTTTATTTTTTATTTTTTATTTTTCATTTTTTATCTTTTTTTTTATTTTCATTTTTATTTCGTTTATTTTTTTGAAGCCACTTATATCCTCTGCGATCCCTAAAAATATTGGCTTTCCGACTTGAAAAGAAAAACAAATCGGCATTAAATGAAGAGAAACGAACCCTGGGGATGCAAATGGCGCGAAGAGGTGGTTCCGAAAATTTTGAAAAAAATAGAGATAAAAGATCGTTGTAACCTTTACAAACTCTAAACATATCAGCTCTTCAATTTAAATAGAAAAAATACGCCCCTGAAAGAAACTTGAAAACAGGTAGAAACAATGTGGTCAATCTTTGAAAGATTGTATCCCGTTAAGGGAACAACAACAACAAAACAAAAAATGTTCCAACATAAATATTGTAGGGTAATGCTTTGTCAATATACTGGAGTTTCGACAAACTCTTCAAAGTCAAAACTGAAGGCATAAAGACTCCTGAAAAATAATCTTGAATCGCTCACTTTTAAGACCGGGGCCCCGGGACGCGGCTCATAGGTTCCTAACCGAAACCCGCGACTTTAAGCATGTCATGTCAATGTCATTAATTCTGAAAATTGTGTACAATCATAACCTTGTTTCAGATATGTCAGTGAATGTCATGTCTGACGCACAGCTGATAGGTTCCTAACCTAAACCCGCGACTTTGGCATGTCATGTCAATGTCATGCACAGCTGATAGGTTCCTAACCTAAACCCGCGACTTTGGCTTGTCATGTCAATGTCATTAAATCTGAAAATTGCGTGCAATCATAACCTTGTTCCAGATATGTCAGTGAATGTCATGTCTGACGCACAGCTGATAGGTTTCTAACCTAAACCCGTCAATGTCAATG
Organism: Ocypus olens; assembly: GCA_910593695.2. Lineage (NCBI taxonomy): Eukaryota > Metazoa > Arthropoda > Insecta > Coleoptera > Staphylinidae > Ocypus > Ocypus olens. Next base: position 687,552 of record OU343055.1, on the reverse strand, counting down.
TCATTAAATCTGAACATTTTCAATCTGACAGAAACTGTCATTTTATATAAAAGAAACTTGAAAACAGGTGGAAACAATGAGGTCAATCTTTGAAAAATCGTATCCCGTTAAGGGAGCTACAAATCAGAAAATGTTCCAACATAAATATTGCAGGGGAAAGCTTTGCAAATATACTGAAGCTTTGACAGGCTCCCTGAAAATAATCTTGAATAGCTCACTTTTAAGGCAGGAGCCCCGGAACGGGGGCCCCCAGAGATGAAATACTTGTCACGCGGTGCCCCTTCAGGCGAAAGGTATCTTTGGTGAAAATTTCAGCCGAATCCGTGTCATGCGATTTTCACTCAAATTTCCGATGGTTTACTCATGAAAAATGAAAAATTTGGTGCCTTGAAACATAAAAAAATTCATAACTCGCAAACGATTAAAAAAATCGAAAATATACAAAGAATATATGTTGTAGAGGGGTCTTTTGTGAAGATGATAGAGTAGTTTTAAACTGTCCAGGATATACAGGGAAGGCTGTGCGAATTTTTTTCGTCTAATTTCTAAAGGTTTCTAAAGAAGGCCCTAAAGACCACAGGAAAGATCTTTGGTACGATCAAATTTGCTCAATCCGTGCCCCGTCATAGTTGCCACATTGCCCAAACAGGACATCTCCATCGGCAGTGCAGAAGAGGGTACAAAAAAATAAAATATGTTTTTAAATCGATTCAGGCAGTTTGAAATTGGGGAAAATCAGTATTTTGAAAAGTATGCACTTTATGTAAAAATTTTGTATATGTTTTCGATTTAGTTTTAAAAGTTATTTAAAAATCTGACATTTGAGTTGAATTCAATTTTTTCCCTTCCACACCCCTTCTGAGGTATTTCGAGAATGTCGAATTAAAAAATTACGAAAGGTTTCAAAATTTTTCAAAAAATTACGGAGCAATGCCAGTTGCCAGTACCCCGAACCTACCCTAAAAGTTTCAACTCTTCAATTTAAATAGAAAAAAATACGTCCTTGAAAGAAATTGAAAAAGAAATTCTGGGGTGGGCCAAATAATGCGCTCTGGAGAAGTGGGGGGTGTTTGAAAATTTTTGAAAAAATTACGGATCATGGCTAGTCGCATCTCCCACCCACCCTAAAAGTTTCAGCTCTTAAATTTCCATAAAAAAAAAATACGTCCTCATAAGAAAAAAAAAACGAACTCGGGGGGTGAAAATGAAGCATAAGGGGGCCCCCAGAGGTAAAATACTTGTCACGCGGTGCCCCTTCAGGCGAAAGGTATCTTTGGTGAAAATTTCAGCCAAATCCATGTAATGCGATTTTCACTCAAATTTCCGATGGTTTACTCATGAAAAATGAAAAATTTGGTGCCTTGACACATAAAAAAATTCATAACACGTAAACGATTGGAAAAATCAAAAAATAATGACAATAAATGTTGTAGAGGGGTTTTTTGTGGAGAGGATGGAGTGGTTTTAAATTATCCAGGATGTACCCGGAAGGCCGGGACGAATTTTCTTGTATAATTTCTTGAGAAGGCCCCGACGGCCACGGGGAGGATCATGGGGACGATGAAATTTGCTCATTCGATGACAATTGATAGCCACCACATTGCCCGAAAGCGCCACCTCTCTCATCCGTGCAGAAGGGGGTGAAAAAAATTAAAAAGACATTATTTTAAATCGTTTTGCTCAAACCACACGCGTCGAGGAATGCTAATCTGGTGGTAACCCCAGTTTCTGGTAACCCCAGTTTCCGAATCTGACATCTGTCAAATGTGACGGTGCACCATCAATGCATTTCTAAATTTGCCGTTTGGAGAGCACTCGGACGTTAATAGGAAGATGTTATTTCTTTTTCACCAACTTTGGCCCTCTAAAAATTATTTAGGGGCCGTCTGAGAAGCGTATACACATTACAGACCGACAGACAAACAAACACAACTTGGGCGGCGGTACTGATGGGGGTTGTTTTGGTCGTTGGCAGCTGACGGGGAAACGTTACCAAACTTTGTTGGTCTGCTTCAAATGGAACGCTCAATGATTTTCCAAAGATTCATTGTTCTAACCCTCCTGGAAATATTTTTTTTTCGAAATTGATTTTCCGGGGAACAATTTTCAACGTTCAAAAACGACAATAATTCAAATATTCATATCTCGGTTAATAACCGGGCGATTTTAAAAATTAAAAGTTTGTTTTGGGTGCACGCAATGCGGCAATGAGAATCCGTCGTTGGATTCGTGATTTAAAAAGAAATTTTCTGTTGGTCTTGAGAAGGGATTTCCGGCGGTGTAATCAGCGATCGACACACCAAACATTATTAATAAAGCATTACTCTGAAAGTACTCACCCGATTTCAAAACAAAAGGAGAAGCCAATGCAAAAAATTTCGTAAAGATGCCAACGAAAGAGGCCGGGAAAAGTCAAGATTGATCCACGTTACATGCACTCCTAACCGAGAACTATGAATTCTGACGTTTATTAATTGCCTGGAATTAGTGATGGTAGCAAGCAATGATAACCTGAAATCTCGAATTTCGATTGGCCCGTTTGACGTACATGTCACGTTCGACGCTTGACTTTCAATTATTTGAAGGGTTGAAATGAAAAAATCTGCAAGGTTAAAGGAAAACGGTCATATATTATAAACGGTTTGCCGTACGTATAAAATACCGGTTACCAAAATGATCTAGAATATATTTATCTACAATTTTTTATAGCAACATTTTCTCCTAGAGATAACGGTTGACGTTGTAGGGGTTAATATGTAAAAAATGGGGTGTTTTACCCCCAATAACTCCTTAAGGGCAATAGTTATGAAAATAACGGTAATAGATAATTGTAGAGAAAAGAATTCCCTACAATAAACATTCATACGATTTTGCGATATCTTCAAAACTGAGCGCGCTATGGCGGCCCAAAGTTTTTCGTTGCAAGAAATTTTGCTTGCACCCCGGGGGTGAAAAAATCATATCTCGAGAACGGGGCAAAATTTCAAAATAAAAATAAGCAAGTTTTGTGTAGGAAGTATTTGCGAGTATTTTGAGATACAAACCGATCCTCCAACTCGAAAACTGTAAAAGAAGATAGATTTTGCAGCGAAAAAAGTGGTAAATGGGTTCCCCCAGGGGGTGGGGGTGAGTTGAGAAGTCTTGATAAATATGGAAAGTTGCGTAAATGGTAGAGGCACAGTTTAGCATATTTTTTTTTTTGAAATTTGATAAACTCTAGCCGCGACGGTCAAAAAAGGTGTTTTTTCCATTTTCGCGGGGGGTTGATTTCGGGGGTTGAAATGTACAAAAACCGGCCCCTTTGGTGATCCCGAACGTTTGTTGAAAATTTCACCCTTCTACCTCTTTCCGTTTGCCCGTTATTAAAGGTTCGTGTCTTGCGTTTAGGATATATAATAACAATTTGACATTTCAGTCAGTAATTACTGCGCTGCGTCCTACTCGACGAACCTCGGAGTCTGCCACTCGGAATCCCTGAACTTGACGTTGATCGCGGAAAGGGGGAAAGGATACGGTCTGACGGTGGGCATCGGGGAGCACGGCAACGACAGCCGTCCGGCGGACATAATTGTCACCAGGATAACCCCCGACAGTCCGGCGTATAGGTAACGAAAAGACGCGCGGCCCATCGCCACCACCCATTAACTAATTCGCAAATTTGCGCAGGTCCGGGTGCCTCCAGAACGGCGACCGCGTCGTCGCCGTAAATCACCAGCCGAATTTAACACTGCAAGAAATCAACTCGATTTTAGAAATGGGAAACGAGCCAACGGGCAGCGCCGGCAGCAAGACGGTCCTCCAAATAGAATTCGACGTGGCGGACACCATCGTGCCCTCCAGCGGGATATTCACGGTCAAGCTGGCGAAGAGGGGACCAGGACTGGGCATCACCATCACAGGTGAGAATTGTTCCACTTACTTTTTATTTAACTATTTTTTTTTATAGTGTTATACATTTCGTCAATAGCATTTGCGATGAAAATTTATGAAAAATTGTAATAATTTCGTTAACGTGAGAAATATATAAAAACAATTACTATTCACTTGAAACTTGTCAAAGTCACTCATTATTAATTGAAGAATGATTTTGTAGAAAATTACAATACATTCCGTCAATATGGCGTGTTGATGACAAAAATTCTAATTACGATGAGTAACAGACCTGGGTGCATGTTATGCATGTCAATACGCCCTAGGTGCTTGTTAATCATGGGAATACATCTTGTCGGTATTGCCTAGCAACGCGTTACATTTTTTATGACGTGCAAAACGTCAGTTATCGTCGGATTTTTAAAATTGTTCGCTCGCTCAATTCGATTCGTATTTTCCGGTAATGTGCTAGTGCTTTCATTAGTAATAGTAATTCATAGGCATTTTTCAAAATCTTGGTAAGCTCATTTTTACTACAATTATTGTGGCGCAGATTAATACACGTCTCACCCTTTGTGTCAATAAATTTAATTTCTCAAATTATAATAATAATAATAATACTTTTTATTTCTTCTCAAGTTACAGACATATATACAAAAACTAACAATGGAAAAGTAGACAACTACAGAAACAATATTATGCCACTGAGAAAAAATGAGATGTAGTTCAGATGTGTGCCAGAGCACACCCTGTTCTTCCACTACACCTCAGTAAATAATGAAGTGTAAACTTTCTATTCGGCCAATTGTCTTCTCGAATTTAACTCGTGACTACTTTTTCCTAGGCAATTATTAGCGTCTGGACCGCTCTTGCTTGTTGCTTCTAGAAAATCAGCACTCCTGCCGATTTTCGCCGCAACAAGCAATCGTGATCTTGACGCTAATAATTGCCGGCAAAATCATAGGCACTCGTTAGATTACTGTTAAAAATTTGATTATGAGTATCTTAAATTTCTCAAGATGTAATGTTGAAGAAATGTTTTTTTTTTTCATTTACAGCATCGAAATCTCATCCGGAGGAACCGTTCCTGATATCCGAGATCAGGAGGGGTTCGATAGCCCACCGGACGGGGACGCTGTACGCCGGCGACAGACTGCTGGCCATCGACAATCGCCCTCTGGATCATCTGACGATAGAGACCGCCATCGACATCCTCCAGACCACCACCAACGACATAGTCACGTTGAAAATAGAGAAAACAGAGACTGAAAATTCGAACCTCTTCCTCGACACCGTCGTCTACACGGTGGAGCTGGTGAGGCACGGAGGTCCGCTCGGGATCACCATAGCCGGCAGCGAGGATTGCATGGAACCGATCGTACTATCGAGATTGACGGAAGGTAGGAAACGATATGCATGCGACACTGCTCAACATCTGAACAAGAACATATGAGCCGTTTATTTTGAAAGTGGGGCAAGTCAATTTTTTGTAATTGCGAGGTATTTAAAGGTTTGCATTTTAATAAATCTAAAAATATTGGTAAGCACTAATAGACATATTTTTTGTATTTTGTGGTATTAGATAATGTAAGTTTATTATCCAATAGTGTTTATAATGTTGGCTAAAATAATAAAGGTGTAATTATACCTAAATGGACTTGCCTCACTCTCAAAATTAATGAATTATTGTAATCGTTTATTAAAGTGGTAATATTTCAGTGTATTAGCGTTTTTGAATATTACAGTAGAAGATATAACATAAGAAAAATCAATTCATTTTTATTAAGAGTTCAATGAAATTATACATATTTGTTAATCATTTACTTTATACGTATATTTATATTGAATTTTACATAGGATTTAATATTTTTAAATATTTATGATGAAGGGAGGTATATGTGGTAATAAATCCATCATGTTCTTATATCTGTCAGATGTAATAAATCTACTTTTCTTCATATACAGAAGGTAATTTCAATTGCAAAGATTTTCTAGCCAGTTCGGAATTTATTGTATGAATTTCATGTTATTTTGTCAGATTCTATAATATTTTACCACTATTTCGATGGACTTTTCTTATTTTTTAATCATAAGTAACCTTGTTTTCTTCATTCCTCTGTAGCATCATTCTCATCTGATAACGAACTTAATATTTCAACTATTCTTCTTCTTTTTCTGGATTTTTTTAACATTTTGGAACGAATTGTCTTCATATTCAGATCCTGTTTAGAAGATTCTTCTTTTATTACCGATTCTCAAGGATTTTATTTTTCCAAACATAATAAAAATAATGACATTACTTGCAAATGAGGATTTTATTGGAGTGTCGTTATAACTTAGAAACGTATTTTCATTTAATTTTTTGTACCTACCAAATTCACTTTCAGATGCATTAAAGTTGAAATCGTTCCGAGACATTTTTGTTTTTATAAAATATACCACAATTCGTTATTGATTTTTAAAATAAGAGTGAAACTGTTTGGTGCACCTGAGTTGAAACAGCACTATGCTGAATATTAAACAATTTACAGTTTTTCGCAGTGTTGCCAATATGACTAAAATTTGCCAGTATTGCAAGTAAACATATTATCGAAACACTAAAATTATGAAATACTTATTATTATTCTAAATTCTGCCGTAATATATTCGGTTACAAATAATTTCAACCTTAGATGGACTTGCACCACTTTCAAAATAAACATATTTACAATAGTGTTAACATCTAAAACTTCCACCTCATAAATATTAGGGAATCTTATTTCTTATTACCATAAATAGTTTAGAGATAAGAAGATTACACTAAGTTTTATATATAATTATCATTATCTCCATTTTTTTCAAAAATGGACTTGCCCCACTTTTAAAATAAACGGCTCATATATAAAAAACAATTTACTACTTTTTGAGCAACAACTTCTTGCTTAATTGATAGCATATGGTTCTGGAAATACTTTTAGGGCAATGAATTGAAAGAATAAAACTTAAATTACGAATTTCAAATGTTTTAATAGAAAAATAACAAAATCTTCATTTTAGGGTTACAGAAAAGTTTGCTCTGAAAAGAAATGATAACAAACACTTAAAGATGAATCATGCCTGGGACGTCCTCTAGCTCTTATGACCTCTTGGAAACGTCTTGGCATGCTGGAAATCAAATCCCGAATGTAATGCTGAGGAATATTTAGCCATTCGAGAAATTCGCAAAAATTATCTTAACCCTTTACACTCGTATTTATTAGCGACAACACGTATTTTGGCGACTATTAGTCGACATACGAGTGCAAAGGGTTAAAACTTGATTAAGTATAAGCATTAGGCATTTGTTCGCATTCCGAAACAGAGCCCTGATCATTTAGGAAGTCATGCCAAATGCCTAAAAATGATTGTTTGCTTTCACTGCATTTTATATAAGTGCACCAGTTCAAATGTTGAGCAATGTAGTATATTGTACTACACACATTTCTCGTGGGTATGAAGTTTGCAGCATAAGCCAATTGTCAATACGTTCCGTGTTACTTATTAATTTTCCGCTACCGGAAATATAATACTTAAAAAAGATCAGAAAATATTCTAAAATGCGGCTCGTAACATCTGGGATTCAAATATTTATAGTCACCTATGCGTCCTATGGCAACCCAGCAACCGAGAAAACAATGTCGAATTTTGTTTGTTTGTGTCAATCCAGTGACAGTTTTTGCGGGCATGGGTGCAAACAAAGCTGCGAGTATTGCGTGTTAGAACCTGTTACCGACAAAATCGAAAAAGGTATGTGCCCTGTTACGACTCTTTTAAGCAGTGGTTATGTAAAAAGGATGCCGATGCTATGGGTATAAACGAAAATGTGTTGCTCGCCTATATGTTGGAGCGTTACGTTCTGTTTATTATTTTCCGTAAGTAAAAATTAAGTTCCGTCGCCAAGGACAACAAACAGCCACTTGCGGTACCTGTAACCATGTTGTCGGTAGCGGAAAAAAATTATTTATTGTATCTGCATTATTTATTTTAAGGCGGACTAGCCGAAAAAACGGGCGCCCTCCACGTGGGCGACCGACTACTCGCGATCAACGGAGAAAATCTGGAGCACAGACCCCTGTCGGAGGCGATCCGGCTGCTCCAGAGTTCGGGCGATCGCGTCCAGCTGAAAATCGCCAGGACCCTCAAGCAGGACTCGATCCCGGACGAAACCAGGTGCAACTACTCGAGCCCGGGACTCGCCAGCAACGACAGCGCGGTGCACTCGTGGGACAGCAATCCCGGTGAGTTGGCCTGCGCGTTTATTCCCGTCGTCGCGGGTTAATTGGCGACGGGAAATCGTGTGAACGAATCAACTGCGACTAATTGCTCCAAATTGGAGAACGTCCCGGGTTTTATTAATATTTTCGTATTATGTAATCAAATTCGACCGCATTTAAAAAAAAAATGGTGATGTGGTCATCATGTTACCTTCTCCGACTTGATGGTATCATTTATATTTACGCTTTTATGGTTTATTTTCAATTGAAATCACATTTTAAATGTAAATCGAGCGTTTTGTAGACTCGGATGAAACTGACGTTTAAAACGTCAAAATTATGAAAGATGGAAAAATTATACTTTAAATTCAAAAACTCAGTTTACTCAAAAACTAAAGGGATTTAAAAAAAAAACTTATTCTTTATAAGTTGTTCATTTTAGCATTCTCTACAATTATTATTTACATAAATTTGCTGTAACTATTGTCGTTTTATAATTATAAACCAAAAATTTAAAAAAAATAATAATTTTTTTCTCGAATAAAAATGATTTTATGAAAAATATTTTCAAGCAAAAGATGTTCATTTCTTTGTTGTCTTCAAAGTTTATTTAAATGTTTTTATGATATTTTTCATATTTAAGAAAATATTGGCAAAAAACAAAAAACAGTAAAGGTAAACGCCTACTTCCGGTGTACGAAATTTTACCAAAAGCTTTTCAGTTCTTCAGATTACCAAATAAGGCGGATGTTCAAAGTTTCATATCAATTGCTCTATTAGTTTTTCAGATATATTGCGCACAGACACACACAGACACAAAAAAAATTCCAGATATTGTTGAAATGGCATCCAGGGACCCCAAATTGGATATTTCCGTGAAAAAAAATTTGGAAAAAAAATCACGGTCACAATACTTTCTCGTACTTCGTAACGGAGAAAGTAAAAATGGTGATGTGGCCAACATGTTCCTTTCTCCGACTTGAAGGAATCATTTATATTTACGCTTTCATGGTTTATTTTCTATTTAAATGTACATCGAGGGGATGAAACTGACGTTTAAAACGTCAAAATTATAAAAGATGGAAAAATTATACTTCGAATTCAAAAACTCAATTTACTCAAAAACTAAAGGGATTTCAAAAAAAACTTATTCTTTATAAGTTGTTAATTTTAGCATTCTCTACAATTACTATTCACATAAATTTGCTGTAACTATTATCGTTTCATAATTATAAACTAAAAATAACAAAAAAAAAATGTTTTCTCGAATAATAATGATTTTATGAAAAATATTTTCAAACAAAAGATGTTCATTTCTTTGTTGTCTTCATATTTGTTTGAATATTTTTGTGACATTTTTCATATTTAACAAAATTTTGAAGAAAAACAAAAAACGGTTAAGGTAAACGTCCATTTCCGGTGCACGAAATTTTACCAAAAGCTTTTCAGTTCTTCAGATTCAAAGTTTCATATCAATTGCTCTATTAGTTTTTGAGATGCAGATTTTGGGTCCGAAGATTTTACAACACCGTAAACCCGAGTCCCTGTTGAGAGTCGTGGTAAACACGGTCATTGCACAATTTTTCTGTGCTTTAGATATGTTTATTGGTGCAATTACATCGTTTACACAGGTCACTAAATCATAATAAAGCTACAGAAGTATATACAGTGTGTCCACGGATGGAGTTGACGAGAGGAAAAAAAACTTTATTATTAATTTTACGGCAAAAAGTCAATTCTGCTTGTCGAAAAAAATGGTTTGTCATAAAAAAATGAGATCAGATGTACAGGATGTTAATAATTAAGAAAACAAGAAAATGCTTCGAGTGATAAGAACCAATATTTTTTATTTTATACAAAATGTTTATTAAACAAAGTTGTTTATAAGTTAAAATGTAGCATAAATACAAATTATAATTTTTACTATTTACAATAATTCCTGATTTTATGCGATTATTTGGAGAATTTAACAAAAAATCAACATACCCGATTCCGTAAACTTCAATGTTACGTCCGACAGTATTCGGAAATGTTAACTAAAGAAGAGCGTGTTTATTTAGTACAGTACTACGGAATTGGAAATGTATCTTATCAATGCGCAGTTGATCTTTTTCAGGAAAAAAAATTCCTGAAAGGAAGCACTACGAAAACTAATAAAAAGATTCACTAAAACTCAATAATGAATGTGAAGAAAACGAAGAAATATTCCGATGAAGATGACACATCTACATTATTAGCATTAGGGTCAGTTGTAGATAATCCTAAATTATCTTTAAGGAAGCGTGCAAGAATGCTGGAAGTAAGCAAAAATACATTACAAGTTATTTTTAAGGAAATGAAAATTCGAAATCGAAAACAGAAGAATTCAAATAAAACGAATAACTTTGTTAGTATCACTTTATTAACTTGGGGTAGTTACTATAAATATATATAGCTGAAATTGTCGAAACTATAGTAATTACTCCAAGTTAATAAAGTGATACTAACAAAGTTATTCGTTTTATTTGAATTATTCAAAATGTATCACGAAGTGAAAGCCTCCACAATTACTTATTCGAAAACAGAAGGTTTCCCAGATTAATTTGTTTCACCGATGAATCTACATTTTGCACCAACGGGCACGTATCTACCCAAAATGGTCGGCACTGGGCTTTCGAGAATCCTAATCACGTTATCAATAGAAGAAGTCAAGGTTACAAAAAAGTTAACGTATGGTGTGGAATTATCTTTCATAGAATCATTGGACCATATTTTATGGTTTATTTAACCAGCATTTGGTGTTTTTTTTTTAAATTTATTAACATCTGATCTCAATTTTTTTGATTACAAACAATTTTTTTCGACAAGCAGAATTTTTTATAAAGAATGATTTTTTGCCGTAAAATTAATAATAAAGTTTTTTTTCCTTTCGTCAACTCCATCCGTGGACACACTGTATACAGGGTATTTTTTTTATCGTGGGCCATAGGATTTTACATGCTAAAAATTATACCTTGTGTCAATGTATATTTTATCATAAAATTTTGAAGGAAATTTTAGTTAGTAATAAATAAATTATTTTTCTACATGGTGCGCGTAGTCAGAATAATTTGAACATGTTTTATTCCATTAAAAAAATAAATTATTTAAAATAAATAACTGAGCAAACATAATCAAAGTACCTTGAATTTCTGAAATGTCAGATTGATTAGTGAATTAATTTCATTATTTAATGGAATAAAACATGTTTAAGTTAATCTAATTAAGCGCATCATGTGGAAAAGTAATTGATTTATTACTAACTAAAATTTGCTTTAAAATTATATGTTAAAATATACATTAACACAAGGTATAATTTTTAGCATGTAAAATCCTATGGCCCACGATAAAAAAAATACCCTGTATATAAGTAAAGCTTTGCCGAAGAAGGCAAAAAGTAGTGGTGGAACAGACACAAACGTCTCACCAGAAATAATCCATAAACCACACGCAAAACACGAAGAATTTAAAAATATATAAACAATATTTTCGTTAAACAAATTAGAAACAACTTTACTTGTTGCAGAAAGCATTAGATAAATACATATTTATCTAATATTTTCGTTTTTTTTTTTCTGCAGATCAAGGCGCCAAAGATTTCGAGAGCATCCTGAGCGAACCCCTCTCCTACCAGGACCCCGAGAAGGACCAGTACACGCCCAGCAGAAAACACGACTCGGCCCTTCAGTTCTACTCGGACACCGAGGAGATCTTCTGCCCCAGTCCGCTGCCGCTGCCCAACTACAGTTTCACCAACACCCTCAAATACGAGCCGAGCAGCTACGCCCAGGGGTGCAGGGGCAACAATTTTGCCGACAGGATGCCGGACTCGTTCAGCCGCGAGAGCATCCTGGACCACGAGATCTACCACGTGACGCTCTACAAGGACTCCGTGTACGACGATTACGGTTTCAGCGTGAGCGACGGGCTGTACGAGAAGGGGGTCTACGTGAACAGGATCCGAAAGGGCGGGCCGGCGGATATTGTCGGGCTGCTCAAGCCCTACGATAGGATAATACAGGTATGATATTCAGTGACGGTTCGCGGGTTTTTTTCTGGTACGGCCGAGGAACAAGAGGTGGTAATACAGATAGGTAGGGTCTAGGGATGGGCAAAACTGCTACTTTTGAATCACGTTGCTACCTGTGATTGCTACTTTTTAATATCAGTGATCACAAAAACATCGCAGAAAAAAATATAAAAAACGCAGGAAAAATTCCATAAAAAATCATCCACAATGGCCGAAGTATCGCTTATTCAAAATCAATTTGGTTTTTGTAAATTCAACAATTTTCAATAGAGATATGGATTTTTGAAAATTTTTGTTTTAATTTTCTGAGCACCTGAACAAAAACATCGCAGAAAAAAATATAAAAAACGCAGGAAAAATTCCATAAAAAATCATCCACAATGGCCGAAGTATCGCTTATTCAAAATCAATTTGAATTTTGTAAATTCAATAATTTTTAATAGATATGGATTTTTGAAAATTTTTGTTTTAATTTTCTGAGCACCTGAACAAAAACATCGCAGAAAAAAATATAAAAAACGCAGGAAAAATTCCATAAAAAATCATCCACATTGGCCGAAGTATTACTTATTCAAAATCAATTTGGTTTTTGTAAATTCAATAATTTTCAATAGAGATATGGATTTTTGAAAATTTTTGTTTTAATTTTTTGAGGAGATTTTCGCAGTTTGGTGAATTGTTTTTATTTTTAATTTTCAGTTAATGAAGTTTGCAATTTAAAAATTAGTTTCGTGGTATTATTTCAAAATGTATGTTTAGATATTCGCACTGAATCTTAAATTAAAATTAATTTTGAGTCATTTTGGGCTTACCATTTGTAGAAATTGTTTTTATATATTTGTTTTTCAGTTGATGAAAATCGTAATTTGAACATGAGCATAAGAGTAAATGGTAAACAGTATTGAATATAAAATAATATGTTGAAATGCTATTCTCCATTGTCTTCTTACAATCACGTTTTTAAGTAACAGTTGTGATTTTAAGGAGCAATCGCAGTTTAAGTCACAGTTTAAATATCAGTGATTTTAAGTCTCAGTGATTTTAAGTAGCAGTGATTTTAAGTAGCAGTGATTTTAAATACTAACAGTAATTTTAAGTAGCAGTGAAATTCGCCTATTAGTAACAGTAACGACCTGTGATTTTTTAATACTAGTGAAAAATCACATGTACGTGAAATATCGCCCATCTCTAGTAGGGTCAGTTACAGAGACCGCACCTATCTGTATTACCACCTCTTGTTCCAGAAAAAAACCCGCGAACCGTCACTGATAATATTGTACAATTTAGACATGCAATACGCGAATTTGTTTGTTTCGCATTTACCAGGTGAACGATACGAAGACGCAGGATTTCGACTGCTGCCTGACCGTACCTCTGATCGCCTCAGCTGGAGACAGGATAGAACTGGTGATTGCAAGGAATCCTTTCATTAATTATTCCATTGAAAAGGTCAGTCGAAATTGCGTGAAACCGGGCGATTTTTTACCGCGAGAGAATACAACTCGTCTGTCACGTGGCATTACGTACACCAATCAACTACCGAGATTTAACCTGAGCGGACCAATAGCGTCATTATTACAGCGACAATACAACGCAAATCTGATCAATTGTTTGAATAGACGAACACACGTCACCAATTACATAACCTAATTCAGTTAGATTTTGAATTGATGAGGCTGTTACTTGGTGAAATTCCATAATATATGTGGTAAGTAAAACACGTGTGTTGAGAATTTTCACAAATTTTTTAATGTCGAAACACTACGACATATGATGATCAATTAATCATCTGCCTGATGAAGCTACTGTGGGGCGAAACATATGTCGCAGTGTTTCGACATTAAAAATTTGTGAAAATTCTCAACACACGTGTTTTACTTACCACATATAATTCAGTTAGTTTTAAACTTTAAATAAAACAGTTTCTTTGTTAATATCACACTTTATTTTTTAGTGACTCGAGTTTTGATCATAAGCTGATCATTTTCAAACTCCAAGTTTTTTTTCAAAATGTATCACGAAGTTAACGCCTCAACCATCAATCAATTAATTCAGTTAGTTTCGGCTCACTGCATATTTGTTATATTCTATTCCAAAATATAATTCATGGTGGACTTAATAATCAATAATTTTTTTATAAGTGCCACTCATGCGAATTCCAATCTTTGCAAATCACGAGTTGCATTTCATTTTTGTTGGGATTAACATTTGTGGCCTTCATAAACAATTCTCGATAATAAGTGCACCACTTATTATATACCCCCCGAAAATATAATAATGAATCTACTGCCGTGACAACCTATTTTTAATTTCCAGGACCGACTACAAGACATCCTCTCCAGGAAATCATTCTCCGCCAGTCAGAACACAATTACGAAGACGCTTTAGACATATACATACAGTACAGAGAATATATTTATTTTTCATGTAATTATACCCTCACATGACATATCTCTAGATAAGGGTTTAGCGAATGAGTTATGTACAAATAGTTTCCCAAATTGTACAAGAATTTAGTGTTAATTTGATATAAAGCATAATCATGTCCACCAGTGGCGGATCATGAGGCGCGCGCCTGTGGCCTCGAAATTGCACAGGCCTCTGCCAGTCGCTTTAAAGGCGACACACTTTGGTTTCTACCATCGAGGACTGGCGAGAGCTTTGACATATGATTTTCGTCATCGGAAGTGCATTATTAGCGACTGACTAGTTTTGCCGCAGTTAAAAAAAAAACAGCGCCCCCCAGACCTCCAGAGTGCATAATACGCCACTGACGTCCACACTTTCACTGCCAAGTCAATAACTATTGCTTTACGATACAACACAAAAATTAGGATGTGTCAACGCTTTCGTAGCCGGTGTCAGGTAAACTGACTGCTAGTTGTGGTGGTTTCAAAAGTGTGGGAAATTATTTGTCGCATCCACCATTCGATATTTAACAGGAGAGAATTACTCTCGATTGAATATTTTATTACGTACAACACTGGAAGCGATTTTTCTGGTTTGTTTGAAGAATTCCAAGTGCCCCGATGACTGACGGCCCGAGATGTGCGTGCGAATGTTCCGCTTTATTAGAGTCCGTGTACGTGTTTCTTTCTCGTCATAAGTTAATCTATTCCTCGAGTCTTACTTGTAAATTCCACGTTGCTCTAGCCACTTGAAATTCTATCATAACAAAGTTATTGTATATTTGCTATTTTTTGAGGTAACATGTTATAATTATAATAAATGATTAATTTTAATAGAATTTTTCTGCAACTTTCCTTCGATATAATTTACAATTTCAGCATTAACCCACAATTGCCCGAGATTTAAATTAAAGGAAAGTAAACGATACGTTTCTCAAGTAATTAAGATTTGAAAACACAGAGAGATTATCTTTCATCAAATAATAATAATAATAATAATAAACTTTTATTGCCCAGCAGATTATAAATAATCTTATTACATTGAAAATTTACAATCTGTAAAATAGAATTAGTGTAAAATACATGAAGACGCTTCAATGTCAATGAATAATCACTGAACGTACTTATCGGAATAAAAAAAATTATGGATAAAGCTAACGATGTTATAGATATCATTTTAAGATTATTTTACGCTCCCTGTCAAATGTCATTGAGTAATCACTGAACGTACTTTTTGGAATAAAAAAAAATTATAGATAGCGCTGACGATGTTATAGATATAATTTTAAGGTTATTTTTGCTTCCTGTCAAACGTCAATCAGTAATCACTGAACACACTTATTGGAATAAAAATCGTGAAGTGGCCATCATGTTACTTTCTCCGACTTGATGGTATCATAGCCATTTATATTGATGGCCAATCAGGCTACAGTGTTGGAGGCATTTTGAAGCAACAAGCAAAGAATCGCACGAATGAAAGGCAGTTAGGTAAAGTACGTAACGAAAACCATCATTACTACCAATAACCTTTACCGCCAAATAGGTAAGTACAGCAAAGACAAAAGATTTGCAATAGAATTTATTTAGACAATACAAAAAGTATACAAAATATTTCATCTCAAATATATTAGTAGGTAAATATATATTATAAAGCTATACATTTTATGCTAGAATTTGAAACAGTCTTCTGCTTAAAAAAATAAAGCTATGCTATTTGTACTCTGACTCAAAGTAATTCCGTGACGTCAACGAAAAAATAAACAGGTTTATTCCAAGAAAATAAATACAACAAAAAAAAAAAAAAAATCTTGCAAAAACGAATGATTATACTTTATAAAAAAAAACACGTCGTTCACCGAATACATGCTGCTGGAAGCATAAAATTATCATTAATGTAGTAACAGTATTATATAATATATAAATAACATCGCCCGTCTTAAACGGCCGTCACGTCCGTGGTCTCGATTCTCGATATCGGCTCCATCACCTTGACGCTCAGGTTGGTCTCCGACTCGGGGCAGATCTTCAGGTTCTGCAGGATCTCTATGACGTTGTCGACGACAATCGGGGCCGGCTGCTCCTCCTTGTTGGGGTTGGGCATCGGCTTCGCATAGTGCAACAGGCAGAAGCCCTTGTAGCCCCTCCAGGTGATCTCGTTCGGCTTTATGCCGCGCTCGTTCAGGGCGTTCTTCAGGTCGCGGACGCGCACGTTCTTCTCGATGTTGCTCACCATCAGGGAGAAGTCGATCTGGGGCTTGTTCTTGCGGAACGGTCTTCGGAATTTCGTCGTTTTGCGCGGGGCTTTTCGAATCGATCCATTTTCAGGCGCCTACGTATATAATAAAACAAAATCTATTGTGCATCCCAAGTTTGAGCGTCAAATTTATATTCGGTCGATGATAAACCTGTTGTGCCGATGACGCTTGCCTGTAAGATTTAATGCCAAAGAACAAGTCACGCGCTTGGTGCGTGGTCGGCAGTGAATGTTTTAAATTAATGTCGAGTGTTGGAACAAACTGTAATGACTCCAAAATCGAGTACTTTGGCAAATTCCCATATGTTGTACCACTCGAATACACGCATGCATGAAATTTGCGATTCCAGTGGCACGCAACCAGTTTCGTTTTATCCACTCGCACATACACACACTCAGGTGCCCACTGAAACTACTAATTGACCCAAAAGGGGGGGTCCTTAGCTTAACCCTAACCTAAGCTAAGCACCAATCGTCAAAATCCTGTGTGTGGATAAAATTAAACTCGAGTGCTGCCGGAATCACGAGATTTGCGCCTGCGTGTTTGCGAGTGGGATCTAGCCAATACTTTCTATTTTGATTGTCATAATTTATTTTTGAATAAATTATTACTCTCAGCATTAAGAAATTACTTACAGAATCGCCGTTCTCGATCTTACTGTCGGCGTTCCTTATCCTGGGCCGGCGGAAGAAGGGTCTGCGCTGAAACCTCTTCGGCCTCGAGTTTTCATCTTTTCCGTCCTCGGCCTGAGAATCGGAGGTCTTGCCCTCCGACCTCGGTCTCCTCCTCTGGAACCTCCTGTACCTGAAGAACCTCCTCGGTTCGTAGGATTCTACATCCGTATCCTCGTCCTTCAAGGACACATCAATTCCCTTTCTAAAAATTGGAGACCGTTAATTTTCCTTTCCCCAAATAATTTAATTCAGCCTACACGGACCTCAAAACGGAAGTTACACTTTCACTTAACAATGAAATCTGCAGCAATAAAAATGAATCATCCAAATAATTATTTAGAACGGTACCGAGGAATCAGGACTCGGATGGGAGGACGTACAAAGGGCCCATTAAGGCCTACCTGCAGTGGATGTCTGCCCTTCCATCAGAATAATCCGGATCCAAATAATTAACCTGTTAACTGTGTTTGACGAGTATATTCGTCATGAAAAATGGCAAAACGAGTAGCAATTCGACATGAATACAAAATATTGCTATTTTTAACGAGTATACTTATCATGAAGAAATGGCAATATGACAAGTACCTACTCGACATAATACAAAATATTGCCAATTTTTTATGACGAGTATACTCGTCACACAGCTAACTGGTTAATAAGCGTTGGGTTTTTATTTGTACAATCCAATATTTATTTGCGGTAGACGTCAACTCCTCGTAATTTAACACGTCCGCTGCCACCGCAATTGCGTAAATGTAATTCCAATTGCGGTGGCGGCGAACGTGTTAAGTGAATTTGTAACCACTTGCATTTACTTTTCATCATCGCATTGGATAAGGTGAAAATAAAATGCAATAAGGGGGGGATTTATAAATGCGCACTAACTTCTCGTCGATGTCCTTGAGGGCTTGCAGGACGGGCATGAGGTTGAGGCGCCTGTTGGAGAGGATCTTCCATATTATCCCCAAAGGCCTGGGCAGCCTGTTTTGTACTTTGATCACCTTCGTGGGGGTTAAAATGTAGTCTACGGGTACATCGAAAGGCTGGAAGATTTCTTTAGGCAGTGTTTCATACACCTGAAGGGGCAAATATAAAAAAGAAAATGTTATCATCATCATCGGCTTGAATTAATCCACGGCTACAATTATCCGAAGAATAGATTTTCTGTAAACTTCCCCATTTAATAAAGCAAAGCTGGTTACTACACCTCAATAGATTGAGAGTTGCGTATTATCCTCACTGAGGTACATTGAATAATAAATCAATTTGAGACCTCACTTGTTGCAAAAGCATTAAATAAATTTAATAAAGACGAAATATATCCCGAATATGTGAATAATTGTTATAAGTTTTTTGTTTATAGTCTTGGTAAGACTTAATTTTGCAGTCACCAACAGGTTGAATATTCACGTCTTTATTAAATGTACATTGAATAGACCACACCAGAGTATCCTGTAAAATTGATGATTCACCAAGACTTTTCTAAAAATAAGTGTAAAAATCATTCTAATATAAAAGGTACAGTTTCACACCAAAATGGACCATGTGGTCTGTAGCCAATTGGTACTATATATTTACCAGTGACGGTTCGCGGGGTTTTTTCTGGTACGGCCGAGGAACAAGAGGTGGTAATACATATAGGTAGGGTCAGTTGCAGAGACGGCTGGCTGCGTGACCGCACCTATCTGTATTACCACCTCTTGTTCCTCGGCCGTACCAGAAAAAACCCCGCGAACCGTCACTGATAAATACAATTGTTTTCTTAAAAAAAAAGAAATGGCTACAAATCTAATCTCAAGACTCATAAAGAACATATCATTAATAGAGATTTAATTAATCTTAAAACTAACGTTTGATGTATTTTTTACAACGCCCAAATTGAACTTTACTCGAAACCTATTGATACAGTAATCTAAAGCCTATAAATAACGCAAACACATTCGGTCACAACGTTAGGTTCAAATAATATTACCTGCGAGTCATGCACCACAGTCACGACGGTCGTATTCTCGTCCACCGCCTGCATCTCCGTGAGCACGGCGAACTCCAGGTCGACGTACCCCTTCCCCTTGCCGATCCGGTACCCGTCCACGGAAACCGCCACGCTCCCCAGCACAAGCAGGTCGATCCGCACGGAGTCCTGCACCCCGATCGTGGCCCCTCCCTCCTCGATGCCCCGCCTGCTTACGGCGTTCTTGATCTCCGGCCTGCCCGCCTCCTCGGGCACCGTGATGTGCTTCAGCAGGCCCTCCTTCAGCCTGGGCACCGGCACGTACAGCCTCTTGCGCTTCTCCAGCACCACGATCCTGGCCGCCTCCTGGGCCTTGTCCGGGTTCACCTCGATCGTTTCCGCCTTCGCAAACTCCTCCAGCTGTTCGAGCTTGGCGGCCGCCTCGTCGCTTCCCTTGAAGTTGGGAATGCGGCCGTAGACGGGCAGCGGGAAGTTGGCCAGCTTGTTCTTCTCGAGGTGCTCCCAGACCTTTCGACGGAACGTCTTCTTCGTTACCTCTTCGTCTTTCTCGGCTGGAATAATTGCCCGGGCAGAGTTTTTAGAAAAGTATTGCTACTCTAATTTTTTGGAGGGAGGTTTGAGGGCTTTGCGAGGGACAAAATTTTGGAATTGTTGATTTGCGCCCGAGACAAATTTTTGAAAGAAAGTTCGAGGGCTTTGCAAAGGACAACATTTTGCAATAATTGATTTCAATCAAAAGTATCACTCAGGGGAATATCCACTAGACAAGATAAAATCGGAAGTCTAGAGTTCAGCATAAAAGCAGGCAGCAAAAATCCATTGAAAAATAACCGAAATTGTAATGTATTTAAGTATGTGGTATTTTCACAAATTGTCTTACCATTGATCATCTGCCTGATGAAGCCACTATGTGGCGAAACATATGTCGCAGTGTTTCGACATTACAAATTTGTGAAAATTCTCAAACACACGTGTTTTACTTACCACATACATTATGGAATTTCACCAAGTAACAGCCTCATCAATCCAATAATGTATTTAAGAGTGGATTTATTTTTGTGCATAAGTTTTTGTGGCTACAAAAACGCAGAAGAACATCTGCGCAGTTTACGAGCCACGGGCAGTGTGTTGCCAGCCTGCGAAGAATAAAGTTTAGTTTACATGGAGAGCAGAGTATTAAATACCATTGACCAAAGTCAACCATCCTACAATAGATATTTCTATGTACCACCGGCCAGGTACACTACAGAAATATTCCTTAACCCCTTGGCCGGGAATAACGTGTGTTGCTCGTGATGAGTTAAATGTGCCTTGCCAGGCAATCACGTGATAAAGTCGAGCGCGCTATAGGTAGGCGTTTCGGTAGACGGCCACTTCCAAATATTTTCGAAGCAGTAATAACCCGCATTAAGAAGAAATCATCCCATGTTCGCCGTTTTACTTCTAAATGGTCTTTATTAGCACTACCTAGCTTGATTCATTTCCCGGTCAAGGGGTTAAATGTAATAAATACCTAAATGCCAAAAACGTGTAAGATGACATCATTACCCCAACAGCAACAAGACCCTTTGAATTAGGCTTTGGAAGACATATATTACAATATATATCATGATATATCGATATTTATAAAGTCCAATATATCGGGTGTGTCTCAATAAATTTAGTTTTAAAAAATATACCTATGACAATTGGAATTTTTTTGGAAAAAAATGGATTAAAGTAGGACAATTTAAAGAATTGCAGCTCCCGCAATAAATAACCGGAGTCGCTGTCACAGATCTGACAGTTACACCGAAGAAATCATCAAAATATCGCAATCATCAATTCAAAGGAGGGAGAACAGATCCGTTTACACATGAAATCAATATTTTTTTTGTTTGTTTTTTGGGTAAACGATAAACAAAACCGGGATTGAGGTTAGGTGTTCGTGTACTGTCGCCTGGCTCACCGATCTTCTGGGGGGCCGCCTTCGCCGAATCGGAATCGTTGCTGTTCTCGCTGGGGTTCATCTTGCCCACGCTAGCATCCGCGGGGTTCCTTCTCGGACTGGTGAAACAGGGGGCGCGCTCTCGCTAGGGGGACCGATCGCTCTCTCAAACCTCCGCTGCCCACGCGAAAAACTTGTTATTCACATCCATCGGTTGCCATGATGTAATTGTGTCGTGTTTTTTTCTATCGCAAGGCCACCCACGATCCCCGCTCGCACCAATAATCAAACCGACGATAAGAATTTCAAAATGGGCTTATCGCAGACACGCCGGATTATAGGAAGCGTGAAAAAATGTTCGACGAATCGTTTCACGAATTTTTAGAATCCAAATTAGCAACTTAACTTACTCCGTTTCAATTTCACCGCCGTTTATCGCTCATTAATGCTGCCAAGCTAAATCTAGGGGAAAACTGTGTTATCTTGCTAAGTAGCTATTCAACTTATTGTGAATAGTATACTTTTTTTGTGGTGGCCCCACTGTCGATAATGGGGGCTCCCCAGTGGCGCGCATGCTAGGGGCGATCGATTACACACCGTGTCTCATTTCGGCTGTGTGAAGGTTTCTTTTCCCCGTTGTGTGTCGGCGCGCGTATGACAACAAACGTCTCGTCGTTCTGACAGCAGCAACACCGTTCCGGACTCGGGCCCCCCTCGGCGATGGAGCTCTTCAGGACGGACGATTTCTACATCTTCGCCAAGGACGAGCACTCGCTCTGGTGGGACAGGCAGACCGGGGCTTTCATCCCCAAAACCGGTAAGGTAATAAACACGCTCGCACGCGCATCCGCCTACCCTTGCCAAAAAAAAAACAATGGAAACAAAAAAATCCCCCATCGCTGTTTATATAAACAAACAATCGTGATGGTGTTATTGAACGCGAATTATTTCGGGTGAGTTTTTAATCTTTAATTGTAAAATGTGTGGGATACTTTTGGTACACGGTAATCTTTCCGAGTGCGAAATATGCCGGGCTCGTAATCGATTCATTTTCCTTTTCCCGAATTGCATTATCTCTTACTGATCGTGGTTATGATGTTACTCGAGTTATCTTCATCTTTATCTAAAATAAACGTTTAATTGCATATCCGTTATTCATTCTGAGTGCAAAATTTGCCTGGTTTTTCCTTCCGGAAAAACTAAATACTTCAATTTACTCCCGAAGAATATTTCCGGCAACCATATTTTGGTTTTTCATTATTTACAAATTACACCACTCGTTTGTCTTTTCTCAGCAAACCGTGATGCATAGGTTGTATATTTATCCTAAATTTGCCGGCACGGATACTCTGTGCCCTGCATCTGGAAATGTGTCGTATTTACAAAATTGATCTGTTAAGGCGCCTACAGACGATGTGACGAACGACGGCCAACGTTGGCGTTCGTGATGTTTGTAGGTTTGGGCCAACATTTGTCAACCGTAGACTGTTTGACGAATGTATATTACACACGATGCGTCCAACATTTGATACTGGCGTATGCTCTGGAATACCCCTTTGATCCGTGAAAGATTTACCGCCTCCTAAGCGAACATCCATGAACGCCAACATGTGTGCACATTCGTGATTCGTGGAGTCTACACACGATGTGGCAAATGCATGAAGGCCAACGTTGGCCATCATTCGCCACTTCGTCTGTAGGCGCTATTACGTATAGTAGTTTAAGATTACAAACTTAAGACCTAATTTTGAGTCACAAACGGGTTGAATATTCATACATTCAGGTTATTTTGCGTCTTTATTACATTTATTTAATGCATCTGCAACAAGTGAGGTTTATTTAATTGATGTTATTGATGTAAAGTTGTGAAACGTTGTAATAAATTTGGAGGCTTGAAAATAGTATAGTTGTTGCGCAAGTGAATGAAATTCAAGCTTCACCCTGACGAGATTCAGTTTCAATTTGTCCGCACAAAAACAGGTTTTACTGTATTTAACATAAAATTATCCGGTAATGGCAATATGGGGATTTGTATGAAATTGCCCGGTAATGGCAATATATAGGACGACCACTAACCAAACAAAACGTTTGCGATACACGCGATCTGTCAGAGTAATTCGTGTTCAAAATAAGAGTTTTAATTTCGCTTATTATCGAAGGTGTGAGATCCTCAACCTTCCCCATGCTTTAACAAACCTAAAAATAGAAAAATACAATAACCTTATGGCATTTCGTATAAAACATATAATATGCACTACATACCTTATAGATATTAATGCACACACAAAACGTCACTAAAAATGTTTAAAACACAAATATGTGCCTCTCCAGCTGTGCGAACGTGATGAATGACGGCGTTCTCACAAGTTGGCCTGATTGCATTAGCTAGTGCTGCCAACTTACTTTACAGAATCATCTGTAACGTGCCAGTACCTGCCAATAATACAACGAAAGCTTGCGAGCCTTCATTTCTGCCTTTACTCTTAAGTTCTGAACGGCGTTAACGCTTTGTTGATAATTTATGCAATTTATCAAGTTCTTTAACAAGTTACCGAATGCAATTAAGATTCTACCTCTCGTTAAGTTCCAAAAAACTGTCAAAACGTTCCTATCTCAAAATGCATTCTATTCAGTAGAGGACTTCTTGGACAGTACATTTTAAGTCAAATTAATACACATCCGAAAGATGAAAGTGCATCATATCCAACAATTTTAAGAATCATACATTATGTTATTGTACTTTTAATGTTTATGTTGTCTTTAGTATTTTATTAATACAATAATTTTACCATATGATTTATCTGATTTATATTTTACTGAATGATGTCCTGATTTTTTATCTATACACTCATTTTAATTCTAATTTAATTTAATTTTAATTCTGTAAATTTACTTTTATTGTTTGTTGTCTTTCGATATTTTATTTATACATCCATTTTATCGTATTACATATTTAATTTATTTTTTACTTAATGACGTCGTGGAGCAATTTTAATCTGTTTTTCTGTATTATCGTCTTAAATTATTCATATATAGAGACTTATATTTTCCCATTTTTTTCTCTGAAATTGTAATAACCTGACATTTGTAAATTCTGTATTAACAAGAAATAAATTATTATTATTATTATTATAACATGATCACCCACTGTAAATGTCACTGTCACTTTTGGTATTCGCAGACAAATAAAGGGGGACTTTGCTGACGTTAATTATAATTGGCTAATTGGCCAAAAAAACGGTACAAGTAGTTTTGTGCTCATATACGTATCCGTTCTTTTTATTTTGTTTTTTTTTTTAAGTTTTTATTAATTCATGTCTGATAACGTTTATACATTTTACCCTAATTTTTAATTTTTTTTTATTATTTGATTGCAAACAACCACTTTTATCTCTTAACTTAACTTTTAAAGAGTCCGCTTATGATATATATTTATAATCATAAATATATATCATAAGCGGACTCGGATTTGAATCTTATTTAATTTATACATTCTTTGTGAGGGACTTTACCAATTTTTACTTTCTCCGTTACGAAGTATGAGAAAGTATTGTGATTGATTTTTTTTTCAAACATTTTTTTTTTACGGAAATATCCGTTTTGGGGTTCCTAGATACCATTTCAACAATTTCTGGATTTTTTTTTTGTGTCTGTGTGTGTGTGACTGTGTGTGTGTCTGGCTGTGTGCGTTGTATCTCAAAAACCAATAGAGCAATTGATATGAAACTTTGAACATACGTCTTATTTGATAATCTGAAGAACTGAAAAGCTTTTGGTAAAATTTCGTACACCGGAAGTGGGTGTTTACCTTAACTGTTTTTTGTTTTTTGCCAATATTTTCTTAAATATGAAAAATATCACAAAAAGATTTAAACAAACTGTAAAGACAACAAAGAAATGAACATCTTTTGCTTGAAAATATTTTTCATAAAATCATTGCTATTGGAAAAAAAATTTTTTTTTTTCATTTTTGGTTTATAATTATGAAACGATAATAGTTACAACAAATTTATGTGAATAATAATTGTAGAGAATGCCAAAATGAACAACTTATAAAGAATACGTTTTTTTCGAAATCTTCTTAGTTTTTGACTAAATCGAGTTTTTGAATTTGAAGTGTAATTTTTCCATCTTTCATAATTTTGACGTTTTAAATGTCGGTTTCATCCGAGTTTACGCAACGCTCGATGTACATTTAAAATATGATTTCAATTAAAAATAAACCGATAAATATATAAATATAAAGTCGGAGAAAGTAACATGATGGCCACATCACCATTTTTTTTAAATTCTTATTAACCAATGGTTAATTTTACTGTCTGATAACGTTTATACATTTTACCCTAATTTTTAATTTTTTTAAATTATTTTAATAATAATAATGATAATGTTTATTGTCTCCAGATGTACAGCAATACATATAAGACACGTCAAAAGGGGTATATATGAATAGTGTTGTTGCCAACTTAACTTAAAACTAGATGAGGTATTCATTAATATTATGTCTTTTTGTTCAGAAATGAAAATAACATTTTTTTGAACAAAGCTTGAGATGACTCCAGTTTTATTGGATCTGGTAGTTGATTGAACATCATGGCGCCAAGTACCGATGGTGAATGTTTCGTTACATTTAGTCTGTGTTGTGGTATGTAAATATTTTGAGCATTTCTGGTCGCGTGGTGGTGAATTTGTCCCGCTATCTCAAAGTCCGACTTATTATTGAAAATATAAAGACATAATTCATAAATAATTAAGTAAGGTAGGGGCAATAATCCCAGTTTTTCGAAATGTGGCCGACAGGAGGTTGAGCGGTCTATACCAATCATATACCTTATAATACGTTTCTATGAGATAAATACCGACTTCCATGAAGTTGACTGTAAACAACCACTTTTATCTCTTAACTTAACTTTTAAAGAGTCCGCTTATGATATATATTTATGATTTGAATCTTATTTGAGGGACTTTACAAATTTTTAAATTTTTAACTTATCCAATCTAACAACTGCGAGTGTACTTATTAAAATACATGAACTTGTAATTGAATAGTTGACATGTGTAATCTGTAGTTGGAATAGCACGAAATAAATATTATTATTATTAAAGCCACAAAAACTTTCTTTAAATATTACAAGTTAGACGGAATTAAAAATGAAGTGGCTTTTTAAAACTGCAACGGTGCCATTGCCCCTTTTTCCTCCTCAAAGTGGTGCCCCGTAGAAGCCGGCAATATCATAATAATTTCACCCGCCCTAAATCTCTGACGCTCAATATTCAAGATGGCCTACCTTAATCTGGAACGATGCCGAAGATCCTGACACCAACCTCCATCATCTTCGGGACGCCTGCAGGCGCACAGGCGACCCTCGAGCGTGTTTAAATGGACCGAACGCGACGCGGGGTTTACTGGAACACGCTTACCCATCCGTTTATCCGAGGTGGGATTGTTGGTTTATTCTAAAGTTACTATCGGAACTACCTCGTCGAAGTTGGATGTGAGGTGTAGAGTTCAAGAATAGAGACGGTTACACTATGAGAAGGTGTTTAGTGTGGAATTAATTGAAGACTAGAGGCTGAAAGAATCAGGTTTTCTCTTTCGGATGCGATTTGATTTTTTTTCAACATTTAGGTTTCGAATGATTTTTACAGTGGTTTATCGAAACAGTTCTTGAAAGCTTGTTTTATACGAGGAAGAAGAATATGGAAAATTAGTATTGGTATTTATTTATTAGGTGAGAAAGTGCTAGAAATTAACAACATTTAGGGCCGCGATATCCACCTCCTAATAAATAGTAACTATTTATTAGCCAAATATATTATTAGCTAGTTGCAGCACCTAATAAAGTGGATAATTTGTAAATATTTGTAAAATTATTATTATAATCACAATATAGACGTTTTCTACTTTGGTTTAACAATCGACCATTTGTTATTAATAATGAGATTTTTTATTTTACAGTTTTTGCTCATTATTAAACTATTTGTGGTAACATTTTAGTTGTTGCGATTGGCAGTACTTAAACGTGACATGTGTCGACATCAAAATGTAAAATTGCCGTTAATTCATGGGATAATTGGAACCGTCCAATGCGTTACATACTGAATATGTTCGAATGCATATTGGGGAGTTTGCCACCGGTACCACTAAGGTTGAAGAAAACAGAGGCGACATATTGTTCACTTTTTATCCGCGTAGAAAATGCAGGAACTCGGTGACAATGGCCGGACGCATGAATTCACTTGGCTCTCGGTGAAGACGTTTAGGCAACACAACATACACCGAGGAAAGCTTGTAATTTATTTTTTCATATCTTATTAAATAATATAAACGTTGTTAAATCGTTTTTGATTGAGAAAGTTGTCAATTATTCGGCCGAATCATTTTCTCCACAGGTGACGTCCAATCAAATGATAGCGGTTTCATTATTCAACAGGTGACGTCCAATCAAATGATAGTGGTTTCATTGCCCAACAGTTTAGTCGTTACTATGGTTACGATTCGTTTTTTGTCAGCGAACTGCCGCAATTTCCAAATAGGAAAATTATTTGTTATAATTTAATACAAACAGAAAACTCTTTAGGTAATTATTTAATATGATGAGAAAAAGTATAGTATTAAACTCGTGAACAAGTTGGCCATTGCCACTCGGGTAAATTAAACTTCACCCTCGTGGCAATGGCCAACTTTCTCACTCGTCTAATAATATACTAATATGTATTATCACTTTGTTTCAAATCGAATATCACGGAAGAAACAGCGAGAGTATAATGCACGTTTCGTTCGCTGCGAAAAAGAGCCGCTTGAGTCGGTGTGTTAATCCGGTGTGGATTTTTAATTAGCGTCTATCGATGGACGACACAAGGAACGAGAAACAAATGTAAACATAACCTTAAATTTCGATTATCATGTAGGCGTTGCATTATTTTATACGCTTAAATTGGTTACAACTTACGTGGAAATAGTTCATTTATCGCACCCTTGACAACCTCCCTTATTTTTAGAGGTGTGTAAGTAATATTCCTGATTTAATATGTTCGAAAATTAACTATTGAAATCGCCGTAGAAATACGTATGTCAAATATTAAATTCGTTGGAAAGGATCAAATGTTTTCAGTGCTGCCAAATGTTAAAGGATAAAACTCACTAGGTTTAAGTATATATTTTATTTTAGAAATAATTCCTTAACTAAAACCAAAGTAGAAAAAATGTATATTATACTTGTTTAATAAGAGGCATTGTGGGGCACTCGTTAATAATGTACTATTATGTGGTAGGTCGAAAGTATAAATGTGTGAATAATATATCGTGTGAGCCACAAAATTTTGTTTGAGAGTTGGCTGTGAAATAAATGAGGTATGTCGCATATTATTATGTCATGAGACTATTGACTTTAAAAAAATTAATTAATCTCAGACATGACTGCTATGACTGACTCCAGACATGGCCAACTCAGAAACAAAATTCTGTGGCCCACACCTTATAATTAGGCTACTAACTATTAGACAGTTTATTAGGAGGTGGATATTGCGGCCCTTAGAATAAAAAATGAGGACGAAAGTTGCGACAGTCACCGAAAATAAAAACAAAACAAAAATAACAATCAAGTATTTAATTAAAAAAAAAACAATTGCGAATAAAAAAAGTAAAACAAATTAAAAAATAAAACAAAACAAAAACACCATGCAAGTATTTAATAAAAAAAAAACAATTGTGAATAAAAATTAAACAAAATAAAAAAATAAAACAAAACAAAAATCACATGCAAGTATTTAATAAAAAAAAACCATTGTGAATAAAAATAAAATAATTAAAAAATTGAACAAAACAAATATTTGCAGCAATCGACGGATTTCCACTATTTAAATGTTTGAAATAAACACGATAACAATAGCAAACGTGTACCAATTCAACACCAGTCCAAGCCCCCTCGCACCCCCCAGCCCTTCACGCGTGTATCTCCCGACGCTTGCTTTACACTCCCCCGCTGCATTCTCTCGGTCCTCTCCTTCCCCTCAATAGCACACTGACCCACGCCTCTACGGTGACCCCTTTAACCCGTTACTTTTCATTGTACTCAAACGAGTAACAAACATTATAGGCTTTAATGACAATTACTCGCAATATTACTTACTTTAGAGAAGTTGTTTGTAACAAAAATTGTTCCGTTTTAATGGTGTAACCATGATTCTACTTGGTCTTACGATATTGAGTTTTAGTAGATATCTAACGCCCGGTTTCTCCAACGAATCTTAAAGTACGTCTCACTTAAGTATGTCTTAATTTTTTGTTCTGTTGCACCAAACAAATTTATACATATCTTAGGTAAAATTTCATTACACGTGGCAACAATGTATTTTCGCTTAAACTTGACAAGCCGTTCTATGCCAAATTCATTTCTAACCATTTTTAACCCTACTGTTGTCGAGTTTAGAGTAGTTTGATAAGAAAGAAGACCGAAATTTATTAGCATCGTTGATATCGGTCCATAAAATTGTGGAAAATAAAACAACAAATGCTGCCACAAAGAAACAGAAGTAGGAAACGTGGGATTCTATAATCCAGGAACTAAACACGTGCAGAGAGAAACATGAAGCATGGAATAAGTGTTGCAGACAGTAAAAGAGAACTGGTGGAGGTATTAATGAATGAGAAATCGTTGGCTGGGTTGTCGAATCCTTTGGACAGTAATGTGGATTATCTGCAATTTCTACAGCATCCACATCAAATGCAAATGCATCCATCACTTCTAATAAATTATTAGCCATTTCAGTGAATACTTCCAATAACAGACAGATGTTGTTGAAAATTGCTAATTTTATAGGTTAGAATCCGAATCTTAAGGTGCCATTTTTGGCGTCTTATAATGTAAGACCTTCTTACGACTAAGAGCTGCTTTATGGTTGGTGCTATACTTTAAGAACGTCTTATTTTTAAGATAGGTTTTATCTACATAAGATTCGTTGGAGAAACCGGGCGTAAAATTTTTAAATTTATTTAAACACTTACATGTAATGGGCAGTAATGGGTTAAAAAGCACACACACACACACACACACAGAAACATTAGACTGGTGGAAAAAAGTACCCGTGCAAATGATCAACATTGAATTTGTGCGTGCAAAAGCGTGAAAATCCAACGATTGCTAGTTCTAATTAAAATAAATAAATAATAACTGTTTAATTATTAATTATCACGGTCGCAACCATCCCTTTCAATGGCATTAAAGTTTAATGGCAACATTCTACTCATTTGAATACACGTGTGCACTTCCTGAATTAATAAATAAATACAGCCGAACCTCCATCGAGCCCAACTGAAATAAGCTGGAAAATATATCATCGTTTAGTAAAACGAATGGAAAATATCGGATTGGCGGAGGTTGGTAATTGAGATGTATGAGAATTGGTAAATTTAGGTTAGATCAGCCTCGGGGAGCTGGATATCTTGTAAAATGGGGCAGTGATGGTGGTATCACTTATCGATTTAAAAAAAATCAATTGTTTACCTTGGTGTAGCGACGGGGCTTCGCGCCAAAAAAAAATGGCGCCAACCAACATCGCCGTGGAAAAAACGCATTTTGCATTTTCACGCCGGAGTTTCAAGGAAATCCACACCCCGCATCTACGGGCTTCGGCGTCGCTTCCAGAACTCGGGATTCGGATTAGACCACACACTAACACTTTTCACCGGTCACCGCACGACCGTTACACCGAATCTACTGTCTTCGTTTGAGCAAAACGTTAGCCCCACTGTAACTCACCGCCCGATTGTGGGGCTCTGCGAGGGACGCGCGGGCTCAGTAATGGGGGCGCGCGTTCGCCCTCGTAGATTAAGCTCACCCTCGCAGAAGCAAACTTGACCGACCACCCCAACGCACCTGCCGACGCGCGAGAACGGACGCGAAATGCCGGTTGGAACAATTGCGCGGCGCTTGTTTCGGCGCGCGTTCGTTCGGCTCCGTACGACTTCGGAGCGGTTCGGGATTCAACGGTTGAATTTAAATGTTTATTTTAAATTTTTATTAATTATTAACACACATATATAATTACAACAGGTACGCTTCTTGCCGTACTTGTCCATGCTGTCGCACACAATGGTGACGACTTTCTACCGCGCGAATTTAGATCGACACCTTGTATGTTGGGTTGCATACATCTTCCATTTTAAATACAAAATCAACGATATTTAACTTTTTCTATAAAAGTAACAATTAATCAAATAGATTAATCTTTGTAGCTTTCATATTTAATGACAACTTTCTACAGCGCATATTTAGAGTAACATCTTGTATGCCGGGTTGCCTACAACCAGTGACGGTTCGCGGGATTTTTTCTGGTACGGCCGAGGAACAAGAGGTGGTAATACAGATAGGTAGGGTCGGTTGCAGAGAACGCACCTATCTGTTTTACCACCTCTTGTTCCTCGGCCATACCAGAAAAAAAACCGCGAACCGTCACTGCTTACAACATCTTTTTAAATACGAAATTAACAATATTTAATTTATTATATAAAAATACAAATTAAATTTACAGTTTTAATAAAAATAGATTAATCGTTGTTGCTTCACATTCAGAATTGTCAAATGTATTTAAAAATCAATATCCTGGGTACAACACAAACTACATAATTTATATTAATTTATTTTGTCGGATTCACCTTTTTTTGCAGATTTATTACAGATATATTATGTATATAATATAATTTGCTAACATTATACGAAATTAAATGAATAAAAAAAAACTTAATAGAAAACAGTGGTTGACTTAAAACTTTGCTTGACTTGAATTTGAATGATGTCGATGGACTTATTGGTTTAGTTGAGAATGTAATGTGAAAAAGTGCACTTTTGAAAAATTGATTTAATTTCGTTGGCTCGAAATAAATATAAAAACAATTGCCATCGAGTTTAAATTTTCCAAAATTACTCAAAACACACCCAGAATGATAATTATGTAAAATACATAAACACACCCCATCCTTGGATTTTGTGAGAATTTCAAGTGAACAGAAAAAACAATTTGTGACTATAGTTTGGATTATAAATGCCGCCAATATTCAAGAAATAATATTGTTTATTAATATTTTACATGCAGGGTATTTCAGAGCTCTGGGAACGGTCAATCACGTGCTTATTTTTCAAAATTTCGAAAAATGTTTTATTCAAAAGTTGTGTATAATAGTGAATTGCACGCCCTAAAAATATTTAAATTTATACAGGGTGTCTCATAACAAAGTTACAGACCAAACTTACGTTTTTTTTAAATGGAACACCCTGTATTTTTTGTTATTTTTGAATTATATGGAGCAAATAAAGGTGAGTTACTTCAATACTCCCTATACCTATTGTTTGCCGTTTTCGAAATATTTGAAGATTTGTTGAAATGCAAGGTCTGGGTGAAATTTTATTTTTGCCCCAGTGATTGACGTTGAACGATTAAAATCATTTCTATTATTTGGTTGAAGGTTCGAATTATAGAGCCAACCATGATTTCATGCAAAAAATTATACAGGGTGATGAAAAAAATGCGGTTGAAAAACCCAACTTATAAAGTTAAATAACTTCGTTTTCTCAAATGGCACACCCTGTATTTAGTAACGTATTCTTAAGTAGAATCCAATTATCTTTCAGATTGTATAAGGGTTCCCTGTTCCTAATCTCAATAGTTTTCTTGTATTCGGCGATTATCATATCAGGAATAATTATTATAATCTGAAAGATAATTGGATTCTACGTGAGAATACGTTACTAAATACAGGGTGTGCCATTTGAGAAAACGAAGTTATTCAACTTTATAAGTTGGGTTTTTCTACCGCATTGTTTTATCACCCTGTATAATTTTTTGTATGAAATCATAGTTGGCTCTATAGTTCGAACCTTCAAGCAAATAATTAAAATGATTTTAATCGTTCAACGTCAATCACTGGGGCAAAAATAAAATTTCACCCAGACCATGCATTTCAACAAATCTTCAAATATTTCGAAAACGGCAAACAATAGGTATAGGGAGTATTGAAGTAACTCACCTTTATTTGCTCCATATAATTCAAAAATAACAAAAAATACAGGGTGTTCCATTTAAAAAAAACGTAAGTTTGGTCTGTAACTTTGTTATGAGACACCCTGTATAAATTTAAATATTTTTAGGGCATGCAGCTCACTATTATACACAACTTTTGTATAAAACATTTTTCAAAATCTTGAAAAATAAGCACGTGATTGACCGTTCCCAGAGCTCTGAAACACCCTGTATATCATAACATGTAAAGAAACCAAAATCTCTACCATAACATTTAGGGATACATCATTTATCATTCTGTTTTGCAGGATGGGATTTGACGGACGCCGAGGATCCCCACTGTCTGGGAACGTGCCACGGCCTGATAGGAAAGGTGGAGCACCCGTCGGTGTTCGGCCCCCGGGTCCTCCTCATCAAGGACTGCTCGCACGTGGGTAAGATCCACGGAGATCGGGACGTCTACAAAATCAAGCAGGTCGCGTTCCTCCACCTCGGTTCGGAGAACGCCGACCTCAATCTGCAGCCCTGTCCCAAGCACAGGGCCGCGCCCACGCCCAAAAGGAACAACATCAATCCCTTCGTCGATCTGCAGAAGAACGCCGCCTTCTCCAAAACACTGGGCACGCTCAAGAGCGCCGGGAACGCGATAAAGTCCACCACGCAGCAGGCGGCCGCCATGGCGGTCGGCTCCCCGCTCAAGAAGGACGCCAAGGACAAGGAGAAGTTCGAGCGGCAGATCTTGGAGGAGTTCAGCAAGATCTTCAACGATACGAACTCGTTTTATTTTTCGCTCGCGTGCGACATCACGAGCTCCCTGCAACAATCGTGCAATTTGGAGAAGAACGGTGAGATCGATCCGAAGGCGATGTGGAAGACCGTGGACGACCGGTTCTTCTGGAACAAGCACATGCTCAAGCAGCTTATTGATCTCAATGTGAGTGGTTGTATTTGTTTTCCGACAGCTGTTTCGTTGTAATTAATTTTTGATTAACAAAAACTAAAATGTCAGTGGTAAGAAAGTTTATAATTGAAAACAAGTTTCTTGCAATCTGGAAGTAACTATAGTCTATTTTTCGTAAGATTGCAAACAGGGAAGGATAGGGCAAATATGACCTTGTTCAGTGATTGGTTGAAATTGTGGGAAAACTCACACCGGAGACATTTATGGTGTTATTCTGAACAACTGTTATTAACAGCGATGTTATTAACATCGCTGTTATTAACATTACAATGTTATGTGAAATTGAACAGCGCTGTTAAAAACTGTATTCTGAACAGCCCGATGTACACAAATTGCCAACAGTGAAACGTCTACAAAGCAACCAACTTGATGTATATTATAATAGATGATTAATAATACGTTTTTGAGGATATTTTTAGAAATAAAATGAGTGTTTCATAAAGCATGCATATACATATTGGAATACTACTATCCATTTAAGTTTTTTGTTGACGAAAAACACAAACTACGAAATAACCTCAAAATATCACCATTAACAATCTCGTAACGTCGGCCGTTTTGACAAGTGTTGTTTAACATCGAAAATGTTAATTTACATCGATGTTAATTGACAGACAGTGTACAGAATAGTATATTCATAACATCTGTCGATGTTAGCAAATAGCACCGCTGTTAACGCTAACATTTTTGTTCAGAATAACACCATTAATTCTACATCTTCATTTTTTCGACTGGTCTCTGTCATTTTACTAGCTGGCATAAGCATAGCATAAGGGGGTAAATATTATACTGTTAATGTAGTATTACCGAATAAATTGAAGTATAAAACAAGAGTACTATATTTAAATAACATAAACTCTTGCACTTGACTGAAATGTTAAATTCTAAGAAAATATTAATTTAAGGAGTATTGTGGCGCGTACGCACATGAAGCGTAAACATGCGCAGTGTGTACACATGCCAGCTGTACGAGCGTCCGCCATTATAGATACACCGTTCACGCGTTACTGTTTTCTTTTGTTTAGTGTTTCTCCTTATTGCTGTGTGGTGTTTCTTTAATTTTGTATTTGTACAATGACTGATAAATTCATCCATTCCATTATACATGTAATCCACTAGATTTAAATTTCGCACCAATATTTGTCACCAGATTCACATATGTTAATGGTGTAAATCAGTCTTCTAGTGTTTGTAATCTTAAGAAAAATAGGGTATAGTAACAGTAGGAAGTTTTAGCAAATGGAAAAAAATTTGAAATTCCTTATATTAATGAAAGATACACATAATAATACAGTTTAACGATCTTATTAATTTATATTTACAGAATCCCCTTTGTGATCCATGGATAATTCCGATAATACAAGGCTACATACAAATAGAAGAGTGCAAAGTGGAAGTGGACCAGGACATCAAGGGCGTTAAGACCAGCCCGAAATACGAGATATTCAAGCTGTCCATCATTTCTCGGAGGAGCAGGTTTCGAGCTGGAACCAGGTGAACAATTAATTTCCGACGGGAAAGCTGTTAATCGAAAAGATTGAATTCGATTCAGGCTCATTCCTTTTTTTTTCTACATTTAGATATAAGAGGAGGGGAGTCGACGAGTACGGGGAGTGCGCAAACTACGTGGAGACCGAACAGCTGATTGCGTATCAACACCACGAGGTCTCCTTTGTGCAGGTGCGAGGTTCGGTTCCGGTTTATTGGTCGCAGCCCGGATACAAGTACAGGCCCCCGCCTAGAATCGATAAAGGTACTTTAATCCAATGTTTTCTCTCTGTGTCGCAAAGAATGCAAAAAAATTTAATCAAACCTTATAATTTTATATAAATACGAGCATCAATCGTCACAGTTTTAACAATAATTTTTTTTAATTAATAAAGAAACTGATTAATATTACTAATGACATTTCCAATCAAAATTCATCAATCAATTGGTACGAATCAACAGGACCGTTCAGCTAGTTAGCAATTTTGATTATTCATTAGCACATAAAGTAGATTCAAGATAGTCGATAGCCCCAACACAACTTATCACATTTTCAAAATCTATGTTTATTTTATATTTTGTATTTGTATAAATGTATGGTCTGAATAAAGATCTTGTGTATACAGGGTATTTCAAAATTCATGCACCAAAAATTTTCTGCGTACTCCTCGTAGATAGAAAGAAAAAAAAAACCTTATGACAAATCTTGATTTTCTACAAAATAAAATGGATTTAACCCCTTCGCTGAAATATTAATGAGACGCCACAGTTTCCTATCAATGAATACGTTCGTTCGCTTGAAAACATCTGTGTTTCCAGGAAGACATAAATCGATTTTAAAAATTCCAATACCATACTCGATGGTACATTGACCTAATTTATGTGCTGCGTCAATGTAATCGGCACCGTTTGTTTATCCAATAAAAGCTCGAGAGACCCCAGACCAGGCGAGCGCGAACTATTTATTTATTCCCCAACAGAAAAACAAGTTAATCCTTTACAGGGAAAAATTACAAAATTAGAAACACGAGACAAAAAAGTAATCTTTAACAGTTAAAGATATCAACCAAAAATTGAACTTTATACAAACGCATCATATTGTTTATAGGCGAGTAAAAATATAGGTTAGTGTTGCTCCGATTTCGCAAAGAATCTAGGCACAAATATTTATTTGCATCAAGTAAATTGGCATCGTAATGACAAAAAAATCAATGCAAATGTAATTAATATGTGCTAAAAATTACTTAATTTCATTTACCGATAGATGAGGCCGACACGAAGGTGGCTTTCGAGGCGCACTTCAACAAGGAAATCTCGAAATACGGCCCGATCTGCGTCATCAATTTGGTGGATCAGATGGGCAAGGAGAAGGTCATCTGGGACGCTTACTCGCACCACATCTTCGAATTCAACAGTCCGCACGTCACCTACGTAACTTTCGATTTCCACGAATATTGGTAAGGGGAAATTGTTTTACACGTAAAAGTGAAGATAACAGCAATGACACATGTCAATGAAAAACAAATGAGAGCCAAATGTAATTGGTAAAATCATAAGTCGAGATCGATGTGTTTGATTTGGTTCTTAAACTGAATGACAAAATAAATTAAATTATTATGTCATGAGAGTAGATTAGTTCAATTGAATTAGATTTAAAGAAAAATGAATTAATCTCAGACATGACTGCTATGTTTCTCTCTCTCGGGCATGGCCAACTTAGCAAAAACATTCTGAGGCTCACACCCATTATATAAATATAATGAAAGAATTGTCATGATTTTAAGATTTATAAAAATGGGCTTGCAGTTTACGTTTTGAATAAGCCTAACAATTTTTTTTTGTGCGATAAAAAGCTTTTCGGAATGAAATGAGTTTCACCAAATAATTATACCATTATATTCTAGATAACTCTTAATACACGCATTATAGAATGTTTGTCGTTTACACATATGGTCACTCATCTCGCGCCGCCGCGCATGTACAGCATGTATTTTTTACATGCCGGTGTATAAAAAAATGGTAAATGTAAAGTATATTCTTTATTATTATTCAGCCATCAGGTCTTTCGATGGGTACGTAATAAAAAGGAAAAGTTTAATAACAACAATAACAATAACAATAAGTTGTAGCATAATGCACGCTATTCAATTTGTGTTCAATATATTTTATGTGTACTTCCCAGGTTAGATGATCGTTAATATACAATCCCAAGTATTTTGTGCAGTTTAGTACAGGTATTGATTTATTGGAAACTTTAACCAAATGCTAACATTATTTGATGCTTTATTTTGTATGGAAAATAATGGAAAATAATTTAACACGTTAACTGCCAACAACGAGAATACTCGTAGTTTTCTAATGCTGTTTGCAAGGTCACGGCAGTCAACATGTGCTAAGTACAAATTAATTTTAGAGCACCAATTTTCAATAATGTTTATTTTCAGATTGTGTCAAAAATGACAATTTGTCACCGTCAAATATTATATTTTTTTGAACTTTCAAAAATGACATTTAAAATCTACCAACAATGACATTTTACTGTCGTCCAAACATTTACTTTTACAACATTAGAAAGATGTCATTTTTGACTGCTTGTGATTATAAAATAGTGTCATCGGCATATTGGTAAAGCAATGTGTTTGAATTGATATTGCGGCCACTATTATAAAAAAAAAGACCTTTATTGGCATAAAAATAAAATACAAAATACATTAACTTCCTTTCCTTCTCCTCTCCTTTTCCCACCCCAACCTCGCCAGTGTTATAAATCGGCCACTATTGTAAATAACGTACATTTTTTACCTTTTCTTTACAAAATATGGAAAAATAAATAAACATAAAATTTGATATTGTTTAATTTGCGAATATATTTTATTTACAGTCGAGGTATGCACTTCGAGAACGTTTCGATTCTGATCAACAGCATCGCCGACATCGTTAAGGACATGAATTACTGCTGGCGCGACAGGCAGGGCCACATCTGCTCGCAACTGGGAGTCTTTCGGGTCAACTGTATCGACTGCTTGGACCGCACAAATGTTGTACAAGTTAGTATATATTTTGTATATAAATCACCAAAGCTAGGAAAAGCCAGACTTCTTGATTTAGGGTCTATAACTTCTCACATCCTGCGAGTAAATTAATCGCATCACTCCATTTTACTTTACGAGTTGTATTAATAACAATATCTAACTCTTTTCATCGCAAAACATTTGTCTGATACCGTACTGTAATCACAATATTTCAGACTGCTCTAGCAAAATCCGTCATGGAAATTCAGTTCTGCAAACTCGGATTGATTTCTCCCGAAGGTGTGATACCGGACTCCATCAAAAGTAAATTCCAGCTTCTGTGGGCGAACAACGGAGACACCATAAGTAAACAGTATGCCGGGACCAATGCTTTAAAGGTATATAATGCAGGAGCATAATAATAATACAAATAACTTTATTTAGCACTTTGCTATATAAATTAATGGTGTCATTATGAACAAAAATGTTAGCGTTAACAGTGGTGTTATTTGCTAACATCGACAGGTGTTATGAATATACGATTCTGTACAGAATGTGTGTCAACTAACATCGATGTAACATTGACATTTTCGATGTTAAACAACACTTGTCAAAACGGTCAACATTACGAGATTGTTAATGGTGATATACATATTTGGAGGTTATTTAGTGGTTTGTGTTTCTCGTCAACAAAACACTCAAATGGATGGTAATGTTCCAATATTCATATACATGCTTTATAAAACACTGATTTTATTTCTAAAAATATCCTCAAAAACGTATTATTAATCACCTATTATAATATACATGAAGTTGGTCACGCTGTAGACGTTGCACTGTTGCCAATTTGTTTACATTGGGCTGTTCAGAATACAGTTTTTAACAGCACTGTCCAATTTCACATAACATTGCAATGTTAATAACATCGCTGTTAATGACAGTTGTTCAGAATAACACCATAAATGTATAGAATAACATCCATATGAATATTAAATTATAAATAATGCAAAGATGATATTAACCTTCATCCGGGCGCGTCATTAATCGTAACACAACCGGGCGCCTGACGGTAATTTACCGCATTCACGTTTTCACCCCATTATCACTACGATATGCATTCTAAATATTTAGGATTTGGGTATTCTTGATATAAGACGTCTAGTATACATGTTCAAAAATAAGATTTTATTATTTTATAAACTCATAATACAAAGTTGGTATATCCATTGGTACTAAGAGAACTAAGAAGAATGGTAAGTATAGAATAAAGTATATGAACTCAATAAAATTATAGTATATTATAATAAGTAGGTATAAAGTAAAATAAAGTGTAGCCTTCAAATTCTAAACTCTGCATAAAGAAATTAGTTACAATTTGTACTAACGAAAAACAAAACATAATCCTAAAACTATGAACCTAATAATCTCTGTTTTCGTCTTCGTCCTCGTCTGATGTGTTGTTTGTCATTGCACAGTTGTCACATCTATGCTGCGAATGTTTTTGACAAACGCTCTTACCACATGCATGGCAAGATAGTTTTGTTATATTATTTTTTCTTGACCCACAAATGAAGCAAAAACGACGTTTATTGGGAACGGCCTCTGTAGTGCTTCTATTTCCATTTTTTTCATCTCTGTATTTTTTTAGCAAAATAGACAAATCTTTTGGCAAATTCGGGATTTTTGCTCGTTCTCTCAAATTTTCATCAATCAATTGCATGGCCAGGTCTTTGAGATAATCACGCCTTGGTAAGGTTTCCCCAGGATTATTCATTTGATAAATCCTCATCGAGTTGATCCCGGCAATATCAAGATTTCTAAAGAAAATGGTCATTGGCCATCTGTTGGTTCGTCTGGAAGTGGAGATTCGCGAACACATAAGATCAACAGTGTCTACTCCTCCTTTTGTGGCATTGTAATCCATTATCTGAATCGGTTTCCCGGTTTCATTATCGACCTGATTGTCGTCATGTAATGTAGAAAGAACCAGTACAACCTTCTTCTTTTTTGTAGCGAAAGAGATCAAAGTTGATTCGTCATTACAACCAAATAAATGATTGCCAGCAACAAGATTTTTATTTTCCGTCACAAATTCAGGTGGAATTTCAGCCTTATTTTTTCGCAGTGTCCCTAGAAATGTCAAGCCAACCGATAATAAATATTGGACCAACGGATAACTACTGAAAAAGTTATCTGTGGTAACGTTTCGATTCGTCCGCTTCAAAGGTTCAGTCAAGTTCTTCACGATATCGTAAGGTTTATTCGAGGTGACGTAAGGCCCAGGTGGTTGAGTACCGCAATACACCTGCATATTATATGTATAAAACGTTTGTGAGTCACAGAGGGCGTAAATTTTCAAACCATACTTGGCCGGCTTTTGGGCCATGTATTGAATAAACTTGCAGCGTCCACGAAAAGCCACCAACATTTCATCAATAGTTACACTCTCTCCTACATTGTAGGCTGCTTGACAATTGGCAATGAATTTTGAAAGAAACTCTCGAATTGGAGCTAATCTATCAATTTTCACTCGCTCTTCACGAGTCCTAACATCATCAAAACGAAGAGATCTGAGTAACAAGCGAAATCGCCTTTCACTGAAATTAGCTCTCAATATTATCAATCCTGTCCCGTCTTTTGTAAAAAATTCTGAAAAATCAGCACGGTTGCCACGTTTTACTGCAATTAGGAATAAAGCTCCAAAAACTGCCTTTATTTCTGACATTGAGGTCGGCTTGTAATCTCTCTCGCGTATCGGAGTTTCAGACAATTCTATACGTTCAGCTAGCCTTTTAGCAATAAAAATGTTTGTATAGTTGACAATGTCATCAATCATATCCAATGAAATAATTTGAAGGAAACATTCAAGTTTTGATTTGCATTTTCCAGCCTCTCCCTTGGGACCAGGAATGGTTTTTATAATGTTTTTTGACCTTGTTTTTCTGGTAATCGAAAGAGGTTTACTAGCCCACAATGTATCATTATTTTTTCCAATGAAAAATGAAACGTTTTCGGTCTCACGTTGGTCACCGAGGACGGCCATTTCCTCGAGAAACGGAGCGTCGTCTAATTCAACCTCAGAGTCACTGCTGTGTTCGTCCACATGAATCTCTTGAGGATCAAAATCAATATCGTCTAGATCATCAATTTGCTCTTCTTGAATTCCTGCTTGAGGCTCTTCATCAGAACCCTGGTCTAAAAGAGCCAGAATCCTTTTACCTCTACAATCGCGTAAATGTGAATACCTGAAAGAATGAAACCATGCTTACTAAAGGAACCACATACCCAATCAAGGTAAACAACTAATGTAAACAGGACAATAATGTAATATTAATATAAGGTCCTTACTGCTACAAATAGTAGAAATTAGGTAATAATAACTCCCTGTTAGGTTATGAAAGGTAACTACAAGTAAAAACGGATAAAATTGTTACTTACATATTGTTCGGTGTCCGGTGAGAAAAAATCACGTCTTAGGGCGCTTGACGGTAAACTACCACAATACGCGCCTGGAAAACTTTTAATCACTACTGAAGTTAAATCTCGCCGAACTAAGATACAAATATTAAGACCCCTAGCGTCAAAATGTCGAACTAGAGAATACATCTCCCTCCCACCTTCCAATGACTCCTCAAGGAACGATTACATGCACTTTAATGCCTATTACGGTAATCTACCGCGCACGCGCCCGGATGAAGGTTAACCCGCCATTGGTGATGCAAATTTAATGGTGACGCCGGTCTCACGCACCGGGGTTTTCAACTGAAGATTTTTTTAAACGTGTTACTAATAGTTCATGTTTTTTTTTTTGTAATTTATGCTCTTTGACATTAAAACAAAGATATTTAATCAATTTAAGCTCTGCAATGCGGCAGCTACTCGAAGTTGCAACAAAAAACAATAACTGAGAATAAAGTTATTCGACACACCTGGTCTCACAGACCAGTAGGGTCACCAGTGACGGGTTAATGTGCTTCTGTGACAACCGCTATGGTGCACTACTTATAATCTAAACTCTATCTATTTCCAAGTGGCAGTGGAAATAAATAAACCCGGCTGCGTGATAGCCTCGTGCGTACTTCAATAGACGCTTGCAATTGGTCGTTTCGTGGTGCGTGCTCATGCCCGGATTCAGTTTGTATTCTGGGCCCGTCGTCGATTGCCATGCATTTAAAAAGTGTTGGGCAGTAACATGAAATTTATTTGTGGGCGCGCTAGGGTACGGCGCGTCCGACCCTGAGTATTCTCGCCGTTCACGTGATTGTGTTTAGACGCGCTTGGAAATGGATATAGTATAGTATAGAATTACAACCCATTATTCAAAATAATCGCAATGAATGATTACTTTTTTTTTTAATTGCTATCAATTTCACATTGTTTAAAAATATTTGATGACAAGTAGAGAAGCGAACCGCTCATTTTAAATGTTTCCAGGGCGATTACACGAGGACGGGAGAGAGGAAATTCACCGGCATAATGAAGGACGGAATGAACTCGGCGAACAGGTGAGTTCACCGGTAGACCTAGCCTGGCTTAGTGTAGTGGAAATGTCCTGGTGTGTCCCCCGTAGATTCTACCGGAATCACTTTACGGATAACCTGCGGCAGTGCTGCCTAGACCTGGCGCAGGGTAACCACGTGACGGTGCGCGACCTGCAGGACTACTGGTCCCACCTGAAC
This sequence comes from Ocypus olens, assembly GCA_910593695.2. Lineage (NCBI taxonomy): Eukaryota > Metazoa > Arthropoda > Insecta > Coleoptera > Staphylinidae > Ocypus > Ocypus olens. The sequence goes on along the minus strand of OU343055.1, from coordinate 644,009 downwards.
ACGGTCGGCAACATTGCCGGGGAGCTGGTGCCCCTGGCGCCGCCCCGTTACGTTCCCCACCTGGCCCCGGCTCTGGAATTCGAGCTCGTCAATGTGCTTTATTACATGTATAGGTCAGTCGGGGACAGGAAGCTGAGAATCCACAAGTTCTGAGCCTTAAGTATCGTTTTATTTTCTTTTGTGTATTTTTATTGTTTGTCTTATTAAATTTTTTCTTTTATTTTCGTGGCTTTATTTTTGAACGCACGATTGGGTCTTAATTTTGATGGTGGACATTTTTAGGTACTATTTGAGTCGGTTTAAGGACACCACCCGGCAGGGAACCATCGATTTAATGCTGGGTACGTATTGCTTGCGCGTTGAAACACGGTTGATGCCGATAACAAAATTTGTCCGTAGGTAATTACATCAGCGACGAGATGTTCAACGAGACGCGCGCCGCAAACTTCGAGGAGGACAGCGTCGCGACTGCGGAACACGTGAAGCTTCTGATAGAGGACTGCAAGAAGATGCTGATCAACAATCCCGAGCTGGTGGTCGGCTCCTGGGGAGTTATAAACGCTGATCCGGCCACGGGGGATCCGTCCGAGACCGAAATGGACGCGATCCTGATACTCACCAAGGACTCGTACTTCGTTGCCGATTACGACGATCAAGTCGACAAAGTCACCAAGTACCAGAGGGTCTTCCTCACCGACATCGTGCTGCTGGAGAGCGGGGTGCCGGAGGCCGGATTGTTCAAGACGAACAAGCAGCACTACTGCTTCAGGATCAACTATCGGGTTAACAACGTCGCCGGGTACTACCACATGTTTCGGTCGACGAATCTGAGGTTCTTCAATAACATGGCCGTCGTTATTAAGAACGAGGAGGAGGAAATTGGTTGGTTGTATTATCCGTGGCCACCGAATATTTCATATTTTCGGTTTTTTAGAATCTCTGAAAGCGATTTGCGAGGCTTTATTGGTCGCCCTGGACATCGCGGGGTTGCCGGGAGTCCCCTACGTGCAGGGCCAGCGGCTGGACAGGAGGAAGTCGAAGGTGGTGGAGAGCGGGCATTCGAGCGCAAGCATCTACTTGGATATAGTCGGTCTTCCGCATTTAACCAGAAACGTTTCCGAGTCGCAGCTTATAGCCTTGAAGCACGCAGGTAACTGTGGAATAAAACACTTTTTACCTTCTTGAATATTGATGGTGTTTATTAATTTCGAAATAAAACACTTGAAACTTTTTTGTTTGAAGATGACTACTATCCATTCCAAAAAGGGAGTCTCCTCACTTTAAAACCTCATATTTATGATTTAGAGGACACGAATATTCTGAAATTTATACCATACAAAGATGCATTGTTTTTCTATACGTATATTAATTTTTATGGAAATATTTTGATAAATACGCCTTTTTTCCGATGTATTTGTTTGAAAATGTACTGTTTTGAACGACAATTTTCGAAACTCTCATCTTTGTGTGCATATAACATTGTTATTAATCACTTGAATATTATGAAAAATATATATATCTAAAGCTATTCTATTCTGAAGGCGTAGAACGAAAGAAAACATTTTTGTTGTTTTTATTTTAACCCTTTGCACTCGTATTTATTAGTAGCAAAACGTTTTGTGGCGACATTAAGTCGACATACGAGTGCAAAGGGTTAAGAGTTCAGGCCTAGAATCGAAATATCTGCTATCTCGATAATTATACAACGAATTGAAATGCGGCTTTCGCTTATAGATGGATTAATATTATTTAGGAAACAATTGCAAATAAATTTCAAGAAAAGAGTAGAACTTTTGTCAAAATTGAGTAATTTTCCCGTCGATGATTATTTTAGATCGGCGAGAGAGATGCAAATATGTGACTCAGGCGTTCGTTCGACGTTAGTTCGTTTCAGTTTGACGGTAAGCAACAGATCCCGGCAGAAAATCATGTACAGTCATTAGAAGCGACGTGAACGCATCGTAAATATACTGACACGATATTCCGCCCGCTTCGCCCCGCGCCACTGCTGCGAGCGTAAAAATTCTCTATTTCATTAAAAGGTTTTTAATTTATGTAATTAACAAAACTATATTTATTTACTATTAAATGATATATTTTGCATCAGATTTATATGAAGTACGTAATCTGAAAAATGCTTATACATTTATTCATTCATAACTGAAAAAAACAATGCTCCGCATTTTACCAAATTACAACAAAACTTATTTAAAAAAAAAATTTCACATTACCCTATATAATAAAGGTTCAATTGATCTCATGTATTTTTTTCAGATTTCCATAAGCAATAGCTTACTTACAAGCTGTTGAATTTCATTTTACATCTTAAAATTTGCTTAATTTCGGGTACTTTTTTACACTTTTTCAGTATTATCTCCACAAATAACAAACGTAAACACTTAATTCTATAGCAGATTGTAGATAATACTACAAAGAATGGTGACCAATTTTATATAATTTTAGAGTGCACTAGTTTTTGAAATATACTTGCTGAAACACAGGAGACTCCCTTTTTGGAATGGATAGTAGTGTATAGTTGAAACTATAGTCACGTGTATCAAATATACAGTAATAAAACAAAGTTTCAAGCACTTTTTACTTTATTGATGTTGATGTTTGTTTATTTCCAATAACGAATACATAATTCATGGGTTGGTCAAAAATAGTCTCATACATCTTAAAGAATGAAAAATTCATTTACAATATATAGACAGGATGAATGAGCTGGATAGGGTCTATAAATATAAAACCTACTATAATTAAGATATATTAAAATTGAGTATAAATAAAATAAATGTAATAGACGATCACTAGATAAATAACTTATAGTAAATTTGTTTGTATAACACTTTGATTTATTAATTTGACTGCTTTTTTGGCATTATCAAAACTAAAGTCTTGCTAAAGTTGCCGAAACTGAAGTAGAAGCTTCCTACATAACAAATACTAATCGTATAGCTCGACTCTTATATAATTTATTGCAGGAAGTAAGGCGTTATCAAACATGACGCAACAGTTTTCCCGTCTGAACAAGCTGGGCTCCAGCCTGAAGCCGAAGAAGCGCACCCCGAAGTTCACGATCGGCCACAACAAGAACGAGAGCTCGAGCGAATCGGAGGAGGAGTACGAGACCTCGATCTTCCAGCCTGACGTCTCCGCCGACGAGGGTGCCACCATGCAGTTCGACTCTGGCGGCTCGGATAGGAACGATTCCTCCTCCTACATCGAGCAGGGCATCGAGCTCACGGAGGACTCCCTCATCTCCGAGTCCTTCCTGCCGAGCGTGGGCATCGTGATGGGCGCCAAGAACGAGAACAGCACGCTGGAGGCCCGGGAGAACATCCTCAGTCCAGAGAACAGCTCGCACGTCGGCAGTGAGCAGTTAAGTAGCGTAATCGCGAACGTCTCCATACAGAACGCGACCACGCCCGAGATCCAGATAAATTCGAACGTTTTTGAAGGTTCCGACACGAGGCTGCAACCGCCGACGTCCCTCAAACTGGATAGGAAGTACTCGCACTCCTCGGGAGAGATGCGCAACAATCAGAGCGCGACGTCGACGCCCGGCGAGGCCTATCAGACAGACGCGAACATTTCGCAGTCGCAGAGCGAGTCGGCCCTGAAGAACAAGCTGGTGAACCTGACGAGCCCCGTCGCGATCGCCACCAAAGGGTTGGTGATGTCCCCCTTCAGCAAGATAGCTAAGGGAGTGCAGAACCTGGGCGTGAATTTGGACCCCAGGAAGATGAACGCGGGGGTCAGGAGCATCAGCGAGAAGGAGTACGAGGAGCACAGAAAGCTGCAGGAGAAGTGGAGGGGCTGCAAGAGCCGACTGATCGCGTTATAAGGCACCTACCTCCCTTTGTTTTCTTGTACAAATTTCAAGCAGGGTTTTAGTTACCTGAATCCGCAGTTCAGTATTTCGTAGGTGTAATTAATTTAAATTCGAAAGGAAAAAAAGATTCGAGTGCATTCCATTAGATCATCGTAGCCTAGGCGAAGAGGAAAGCTTTAAATAATCTCCAGAGAGAAAGCACTATTTGCTTTTAGAAACTGAATGTGATATTTTATGTTAATAGTCTTGAGTTGAACAATTGAGGTGGTAAAAGTAGCAAAGTGCCAAAATTTTAAAACTTCACATTCCTTCATGCCAGCAATACATGTATGAATGCTTGTTATTCCCAAAGCTGATTCCTAAGTTATAGCGTCAAAGTTGGCTCAAGTAGAACACGCAGAGTGGGTCAAAGTATCGTGAAATCAGAAAGTCGGAAATAGTTAGAAATAGGGATAACAGTTCAAGTAATATTATGTTGGCTGCCTTGAATTCTCCAGTGCAGTGACAGTTTTGACATCTTATGGTTTTTTGAGGTTACTTGTGACGTTTGATAAAAACGCACATTCAAATTAACACGTATATTGATAAAAAAATACTTTACAATAATTGCAAGTTCGACTAGCGTAAAAAGCTCTTGATCTTGGAAAAATATCTGCTTGTTGTTCGTTGTGGGCCTTTTGCTGCCCCAAAAAGGGATGGCGGAGTTGTAGTTCGAAGGGGTAGGTGGTGGTGGTGGTGGTGGTCAAAAGGCGTGTGAAATGACCACGTACACTACCAAAATGTCTTCTGCTTGCGCCCAGATGCTGGACATACCTAAGCCCTTTATGGCTTGCAGACAATATCTGCGGATTACGCGCACAACACACAATAGACTTTTGAGTGCATTCATTTGCATCTCTGTAGACGCATATTTACGTTCTGCTTTTGTGTCAACATTTTTTCACAAAAAGTTACTTTCTAGTTCTTTAACTTTCCACAATCAATAAGCATACTGTTAACAGATATACAGGGTGTCAATTTGAAAACTTTCAATGCGAATATTTCTAAAAATAAAAGAGTTAGAAAAGCGCAATTTGGTACAAATGTTATACAGGTAGGGGGAACTAGAACCACCATATTTTGGTTATGTGGTGAGTGACCCCTTGGGCCCCATTCCCCATAACCCCAAAATTTTAAATGGCATCGCCCCTTTTATGATCCCTTAAATTAAACGTTTTTTCGAGTAGTATTCAAACAAGAATGTTTTAAAAATTTAATACAGGGCCGAACAAAAAGTATAATTAAAATAAAATAAACTCTGATTCTATGAATTGCTATTTTATTCAATTAGATTCTTAGAATGCATTCCATTTTGGGCTACAAAAAAGGATAATAATTTTTTTTTTCTCCAAATACTCGAACCAGTGGGTCGGGTTTCAACAAATAACAATCACCTATTGCAGTCAGGTGTGTTAGATTGTACGTCAAATTCAAAAACGATCGAAGTGAAATAATTTCAGACGAATTCACTATTGGATCGGCACAAAGGACCAACGAATGGTCTAAGCGCTGCGACCATTTGGTCGCCCTCCACAAACCATCAATCACTATTGGATTTTCTTTTTTATCCGGTTTACAGTATGTCTGAAAGAATTGCGATTTAGACACCTGACTGAAATAGGTAATTGTTATTTGTTGAAACCTGACCCACTGCTTCGAGTATTTGGAGCAAAAAATTTTATTCTTTTTTGTAGCCCAAAATGGAATGAATTATAAATTAAATGGCAATTCATAGAAACAGAATTTATTTTATTTTAATTATACTTTTTTGTTCAGCCCAAAAATTCTTGTGCTGGTGAATACTACTCAAAAAGACGTTAAATTTAAGGGATCACAAAAGGGGTGATGCCATTTAAAATTTTGGGGTTAGGGTAAATGGGGCCCAAGGGGTCACTCACCCCATAACCAAAATATGGTGGTTCTAGTTCCCCCTACCTGTATAACATTTGTACCAAATTGCTTTTTTCTAACTCTTCTATTTTCACAGATATTCGCATTGAAAGTTTTCAAATTGACACCCTGTATACGTTTTCTTATTCTGCTAGATGCCGTTGCTCATATAACGTTCCAGGCCAATCTATAGCCGCACCTTGGACGTGGAGCGTTTTCCTAACGCCGCAGCAACAGGGTTAATCTATTATTTACAAGCAATGAATTTCACAATTCAAAGAAGAATGAATGTTAAGCCGTCACCGGGCGGATACTAGCTACCTCTGATAATATGCAAATTGGTTACGGTGTGTGTAAGGCCGTAACGCTTGTCTTTCAAATAGACAAAATCGGCAGATATAAACACAAAACTTTTATTAAAACAAGTAACCTCAAAAAAATGCACTGCACTGGAGAATTCCAGGCAGCCAACATAACATTACTTGAATCATTATCCCCATTTTCAGAAACCGTGCTGCCGACTATTTCCGACTTTTTGATCTCGAGGTAGGTATCCAATTATCTAATTTTTTGGCTACTTTGTTACTTCTGCTCCTCAATTAGAAGAGGATGGTCCAGTCGCATTTATCCACATTAGGGCGGGGGCCTCCTTCTTTAGCTTGTACGTGACGCTTTTACGAAGCGTCATCTCGATCCGCTTGTTTGCAAACGCAACCAAACAAGCGGATGGTTACAGCCTAAAGAGAATATTTACAATAATCGTGTAACACCAGTATTTGTGTAAATAATCGGAAACTTTTTAGACGCTGTATGCTTACCGACGCATAGAGCCGTATATCGTACTTACCGGAGCGGACGCGCAAAAATGTCAATTAACCAAAAAGATTCCTCCTTTGTTGTCTACAAATTAGGTTCGTTGCCTGTTTTTTTTTCTTGATTTTTAAAATTTTCTTTTTTTTTAGGGGTCATAGCTTAGGCCGGCCGTTGGTGATCTTGTCATGTTTTATATATATAGTTATTGTTGCATACGATGTGTTAATAGTTGATTATTGTATACACAATAAATTTATGCAGACAACGAATTAAGGTACGCTCGACACGACGACCCTCTTACTGATCCCGAGTCCTCGTTTTAGATAATTTTACGTCAGAATTGAAAATAACGTTGAGTAACTGTGGTTCGGTAAGAAGAAAATGAGGGAAGGCTGCTTATTGTAACTGTGGTATTCCTGTAGTCGAGGGGTCTCCAAACTGCGGCCCGCGACAAGCAGTTACATTTTCCGTAAATGTTACATTTTAAAATTCTATAACGATTTTTTGTTATAGGTTTTGAAATTAGATATATATAAATAAAATTAATTATATCTTGGCCCACTAGGTTATGAAGAATTGTATATATGGCCCGCGATGGAAAAAGTTTGGAGACCCCTGCTGTAGTCTGTTAACACATTCGCTGCCACCGCCGCGCTAGTGCGTCCAACTCTATATTTGCGTATGTGCAATCCAAATTGTAGTCGCAGCGAACGTATTAAGAAGAAAATAAGGAAAGACTGGTTATTGTAGCCGTAAAGTTGACAGAATGCTGTGAGTTATTATTATTAGTTTTTTTTTTAATTTAAGTCGGGGTATATTAGACCCATTTGTGAGGCCACGTCGCCGGCAAAGCAGCGAGACGCCTGTCCAGTAAAATCGGAAGGATAACCGGCATCGAACCCACTCCTTACACCATCAACGATCTTGTCAGCATCAATGATTTACTGTCTCATTCGGATGCGAAAATGGTCGACTGCTATTACACCGAGAGGATAGTCTACAAGTCTACACCCCGCTTGATAAGTGCGGCGCACACAATTTCTTTGCAGACAGCGGCGACTATTTGCACGCCTGCGAAAGGGATCAAGCCAACGGGCTGGACCTCATCTACTGCGGCGCCTCGCTCTACACGGAATCCATTAACTCTTATCGCATTTAAAATTCGCAATTACGGTTTCCGCACAAACTGTATCGATAGGGAGTGTGAGGGTTATTTACGGGGAAAACCAACGCCATGAAAGGTATGTATTACTTAAACACCAACCGTCCCTAAGGCTCTTAATTAATTCCTTGTTCATAAGTCAATAAATATTCACTGAATTTTTCTGTTTTATTTATTTATTTATTTCTCGAAAGACATTAAGCCTAATTACAGAGAATAATAACCAAAAATAGCGGTACAATAAAACTTAATAATATGTTTCCATTATAATTCCTTATAAAGAACTAATATTTTAAATTTGCGGAAATTTGAATAAACCAGAATAGATATTTTTGTTTGCCATCATTAGTAAACGTTAAAGTTACGGCTGATCCATAGATTACGATTTAGTAAAAAATCTTTAAAAAATACTTTTCAAATTTACTCAAAAACCAACCTAGATTACGGAATAAAACCATCCCCTGGTGTGGTTTTTGAGACAATCTCATTTAGTTTTTAACCAATAAAGTTGAATAATGTTGACATGATCCAATAAAATTCTAATTACGATGCCTAACGGACCACGCTGCATGTTATGCATGGCAATTCATCCTGGATGGGTGTTAATCATGGGAATACATCTTGTTGGTATTGCCTAGCAACACGTTACATTTTTTATAACGTATAGAACGTCAGTTATTGCCAGACTTTTAAACAGTTTGCTCCTGAATTCGATCCGTTTGCATTTTCGGGTGAAGTGTTAGTGCTTTCATCAGTAACAGTATTCATAGGCATTTCTTAAAATCAGCGTAAGCTCATTTTTACTACAATTATTGTGGCGCAGGTTAATACACGTCTGACGCTTAGTGTCACTAAATTTAACTTTTCAAATTATGAAGTGTGAACTTTCTGTTCGGCCAATTGTCTTCTCGAATCTAACTCGTGACTGATTTTTCCTAGGCAATTATTAGCGTCTGGATCACTCTTGCTTGTTGCTTCTAGAAAATCGTGATCCTGCCGCTAATAATTGCCGTCAAAATCATAGGCAGTTGCATACAGGCGAGTGCTTAACCCTACATCAACATTAAGTTTTGTGCAGGTTAACACTTAATCCCATAAAATTGCACGAACATTTCTTTGCGTATCCACCTTGAAGTCTTATTTAATTTGATATTTGAATGGTGCGGTTAAGGTAATGCGGAACTTTCTGCACGTGCACAAACGAGTATATTGTGTGGACAATATTATTGCAGTCTTGCATTCATCCCAAGGTGCACACTATTGAAACTATTTGTATTATTAGTGAACGATTACACTTTCTTCACAACTTGTTTATTTACACTAAACTTGCACGAGATATTCAGTTCCTAAAACATCTTATGAAATATGATGTCTTTTGGTATAACTTGAATTTAAATGGTTTTAAATGAAACTGGCACACATTTTATTTACTCTAATTTATTATTTCAATTGCTGAAAGAGAAACCAACCACGAATGTTTTTAGGTTAAGTTTTTAACCTTGCCAATCCGTCAGTGGGTCGCGGTTTTTGTTTTCAAGTTGCAAGTTTGCAACTTGAAAACGCAAACGTGTTCAATTTTTTGGGAAGATTTTTAAATTCTCTCTCTTTCCAATAACCTGAACAGTTACAATAACTTTTTCCCAGTACTAAAAGTAAACTTATACCGAGCTTCACTTTAAGATAAATTGTTTGAAATGCATCACTTACAAGAAATTAAAAAAAAACATCGGTTTTTTTCTAACAATTGCTACGATGTCTGTGAATAATGCAAACGTGATCTTTTTATTCTGTATCGTGAAGTGAGGATCTTCTAATGCAAATTACCCTATTATATTTGCATTGAGCAGCCTTTTATAAGCAATTCTTGTAAAGTGCGAGACTTCACACTAAACACTAGTCAACGATTGGGTAAGTACAATGTAATTAATTAATCTGTGATAAAAATGAACCTGATTGCAGTACGCCATTCACGGCCACGCCAATTGTTTTAAGGGGGCAACCCAGCATACACGCGAACTTTTAACCCACATAACTCGCTCTGTAATCCAACAAAATTAATTAACGAACCGCAAATTTCACCACCAATTATTAATTATTAACCAGAGCATGAAACGCAAAATTTCAGCAGCAACCACAATAGCACGACCCGTCGTCCGATAAGTAAACATCCGGACATTTGACAGACTGATAAGAGCGGTGATAACAGAAACACCGAATTTTATTGGGTGTGTTTACCGTTTGGTTTATGGGCCCCCGAGAATGTCGCATCAAACAGGAATCCAAGGTATTTAACCGCGTCGACTGTTAAACAAGTGCTCAGCCGCTCTCCATTTGTTCTTGCAGCAAACGACGAGCTCAAGACTTACTTCGCCAAATGCAGGGACGGACAGATCAGGCTCCTTAAAGTGGTGATTGAAAATGGTAATTATTTATGCGTACGCAGTAATAAACATTCTAACCTCTCCACAACGCTTATGATACGGTAATTATTTAAGCATAGGTAATATTAAATTTTCTAACCTCAACACAACGCTTATGATGTTTTGTCAAAAATTCATTAAAGGATAGATTTATTGTTACCATTATTAGAAACTAATTGCAGGGGCGTATTCAAAAAGAATACCCCGACGATAAAGAGTAATTTGTTATATTGTGGGAGTGTGCTCTTATTTCATAAGTTCGTGTTCAGATGCGTAGAGTGAAAATTCGATGAAACATAACCTTTAAAATATACATTTTCATATATAGACCTATTCATGAGTAAGGGCGGTTTACGAACTAAGTTCGGAACATTGGTATCCTTTTCTACTACCTGATAACCGAGCGGATATTCCCAAGACGTACGATTTCGTCGTCGGCCGTATCTAGAAAACACACACGCGGCCTGCGTAGCTCGGTCTTAGACCGAGCGGTAGAAGGAGAAAGAAATAGTTTACGGCGTCTCTTACTTACCGGTTATTTCATAGGCGCGCGCGATTTAGCCCATGGTGGAAAATTGCAACGGGCAGTACTTCATTCGGACGGACAAGACACCCCGACCGCCATCTCTGCTGAATAGCTCTATATAAATATTTCTAAATGCCGTTGCCACTAAAATCCAAGGACCATAACCTCAAACCAATAATAGACCACTTGTGTGGGTAAAAGAGAGTGCGCTCTAGTTTCTATTCTGAACGCAACCGACTAGTTGATCAGAGCGTGATCCGACGACGGAGGAACAATCTTTTCAGTCGGACCGTCATTCCTGAACGCACCCCAGGATGTTAGCAGACTCAATCCCTTCACTTATTGTTATTTTAGAACAGCTCAGTTTGGGTACCTGCAAGAAACAGGGAAGTAATTGGGAGAAGGACTTTGACAACATGATCGTTCCTCTCATCGATGAGAAGATTCCCTGCTACTTGTTATTCAGGTGAGTAGTTCCCGATTGAATTCCCTTTGCACGGTGACACGTTTTAACGTTGCAGACTAGATTCCATGAACTCGATCGGTTACGACTGGATGCTCATCAGCTGGTGCCCGGATACGGCGGCGATACGGAACAAAATGCTGTACGCGTCCACGAAGGCCACCCTCAAACAGCAGTTCGGCTCCTCCCTGATCGTAGAAGAGCTCTACGGAACCGTACTCGTAAGGAGAACAGAGCTGCTCGATTTCCAAACAGAATTCATTAATTAATTTCAGACCGATATAACCCTAGACGGTTACATGAAGCACAAAAAGTCGGGCAAAGAACCGGCGCCCCTAACGTCCCGAGAGGAGGAGTTGCAAGAGATAAAGAAATCGGAAATCGACACGAACGTGCACGTCGACAGCAAGCACCAAACCCTGGGCGGGGTCATGTTCCCGGTCGACGCGGAAGCCAGGGCGGCCATCCAGAACATGGCCAGGGGCAGGTGCGATTACGTCCAGCTGAAAATAGATATGGAACGCGAAGAGGTGCATCTGGTCACCGCCGACAATATCAAGGTGGGCGAGCTCGCCTCGATGGTGCCCGAAAACAACGCCCGGTATCACCTGTTCAAGTTCAAACACACGCACGAAGGGGACTACATGGAGAATATCGGTAAACTCGGGTGAATCGAATTTTCGAACGGTCGATGTAACGAAACGGTTTTGCAGTTTTTATCTATTCCATGCCGGGGTACAGTTGCTCAATTAAGGAGAGGATGCTCTACTCGAGCTGTAAGGGTCCACTCACGGATACCATAACCAGCTGGGGAATTGATATCGTTAAAAAGGTACGTTGAATTCGGGGCCGGGTCGAAACCCTTACAAATCATTAATTCTAGATTATTGTTAATAGAATTGATTAAATGCCATTTTTAAATATATTACGTAATGTATGTTCATTAAAAAAAATTGTGTCAATTCCTAACATCTGTACCAACTTAAATTTTATTTAAAAAAAATTGTATGTCAATTCCTAACGTGTATACCAACTTAAATTTTATTAAAACAAATGTATGTCAATTCACATCACCTTTAGAAGTGAAACCTGCATGTTAAATTTCGGAAACACGATTTTTGGCGCCGCCTGGTGTCGGAGTGGCAAATTACTACGATTTCCGCCAAAATTTAAAAATGTTATACTCGTCTACACGATATATTTCAATTTAATAACACTAAAAATATAATCAATTATGTTTTTTGAGAACATAATTGATTATACTTTTAGATAGTACATAAATGAAGAAGTTACTGGTTTTGGTAAAACAAAAAAGATTGGATTTCACAAAATAAAAATAAAAATAGGCCTACATGGAAAAAATATATTTAGCAGAATATTTATTAACAAAATTATCAAATATAAAAATATCACAACAATCGGGTATTAGGGTCTTGTCCAGGTGCAATGTTCTATCAGGTCTCTTCGTTCTTCTTAGGATATTTCTTTCAGGCGTCGTAACAGGTCAGTTGTTTGCTCGTATCCAGGATTCATGACATTAAAATAGTTACAAAGTAAATTAGTGTAGTTATATTGTCTTACTTCTTGGTATCGGAACAGCATTCCAATTCAATTTTTTGCGGAAATTATTAACAAAATGTTTATAAATAAAATGATCTTCACATGAATGAAAATTTAAACAATGAAGACTGTTCAATATCACAAATGGTTTTCCATGTTTTAAGATAGTCTTTATGTTTGGGAAATTTATAGAAATGTTGATTTTTGTAGTCAACATTAGTTGTAATGGAAAAGAAAGAATTTTGACATTCTGGATATTTACAAGAATATTTCATACGGCCATTTGATATTTCCATTATTAATAAATACAAGTGACGAGTTTAAAAGATAGAATATATAATAACTTACCTTCAAACATGAATTACCAGCACCCACAACACTATTGAGGTTAGTTAATAAAAATGGTGAGACTCATTAAGCGTTGCCGCATATACATCGAAGTATAAAATATACAATGCACATGATTATATTTAATAAACAGTAATATTATACTTTCATGAGTTATTATGATAAATATAAGCGATAATGAGTCTAATTATGTTTAAAACATAATTTTAATTGTTAAAATTATTACTTTGTAGTGAAATTTTAAGATTATTAAAAACGGTAATCCCCATAATAAGGTCTTTGATAAATCTGGCAACATCGAGGGAACCATCTTTACAAAAGCGGCAAATTTGAAATTCCCCCTCGCCCCACCGTCCTGGGGTGGCCCACATACTTTCGTGTTGCCGATATTCGTATCTCGGCTCCACACCCGTGTGTCAATTCCTAACATGTGTACCAACTTAAATTTTATTTAAAAAAAAATTGTATGTCAATTCCTAACATGTGTACAAACTTAAATTTTTGAAAATAAAAAATTATGGCACACTTATTTTTTTAATGAACATACGTTATTACTAATTAATAGTTTTAAAATTGTAAAACCATTGTTGGGATTATGTATTTATTTTGTTCATTTTTCCAGTTAGAAATCGATGACGCCTCGGAACTGACGGAGAAATACCTGTACGACGAGATCCACCCGATCAAGAACCTCAACCAGCCGAAATTCGCCAAGCCCAGGGGTCCCCCGGGGCGGGGCCCGAAGCGCCTGACGAAGCCCGCCAACGAATGACCGACGACGCGCGATCCTCCATATCTCCAAATAACCACAAAATAAAGTATTCCGGGATTTTTATTTACAACTAATGAATAAATTTAATTTTAAACTACGTTAACTGGCGGGTATGGGTTCCAGGCCCCCCCTCACGGCCGCCTCGATCTGCTTGTTGTGATCGCGGAGCAGCTCCATTTCCTCCTTTTCCAAATGCCGCTTGATGCCCGTCTTGTGCTCCTCGGCGCGTTTGTTCAGCCACTGCGAGTTCAGGTGCCTGGTGTCCTCCATCGTTAGGCCCGTGAGCTTTAGGATGCCGGCGGTGGTGCCGCCCGCCACTAAACCGAGTAATAAGCCTGTAAGGTACACAAATTATTATTATTGTCGTTTCCCTGACGACGACGAATGCCGACTGGTTTCGACATACTTTTATCTTATCAGCGCAACATGGTCGTTATTACAATTTATTTCAGTTTTACAGTCAATTTGAAAGGTTAACCCAAATATGCCTAAAATTCTATATGCAGGATGACCATTTCAAAGTTTCTATTAAAATTATATCCAGAATATTGTCGGCGCCAACTATCATTTTTTTTATTCCAATAAGTTCGTTCAGTGATTATTCATTGACAATTGGCAGGAAGCGAAAAATAACCTTAAAATGGTATCTAGAATATCATCAGCGCCATCTAACATTTTTCTATTGCAATTAGTACTTTCAGTGATTATCCATTGACATTTGACAGGAAACTAAAAATAACCTCTCTGTGAAACATCATTTATTTATTATTAACACAAATGTGTGTTAATCTACTAATTCCTTTCTGCATATACAGGGTGTTTCAGAGCTCTGGGAACGGTTAATCACGTGATTATTTGTCAAAATTTCGAAAAATGTTTTATACAAAAGTTGTGTATAATAGTGAGCTGCACGCCCTAAAAATATTTAAATTTATACAAGGTGTCTCATAACAAAGTTACAGACCAAACTCATGTTTTTTTTAAATGTAACACCCTGTATTTTTTGCCATTTTTTAATTATATGGAGCAAATGAAGGTGAGTTACTTCAATACTTCCTGTACCTATTGTTTGCCGTTTTTGAAATATTTGAAGATTTGTTGAAATGCATGGTCTGAGTGAAATTTTATTTTTGCCCCAGTGATTGACGTTAATAATTCAAAAATTACAAAAAATACAGGGTGTTCTATTTAAAAAAAAACATAAGTTTGGTCTGTAACTTTGTTATGAGACACCCTGTATAAATTTAAATATTTTTAGGGTGTGCAGCTCATTATTATACACAACTTTTGTATAAAACATTTTTCGAAATTTTAAAAAATAAGCATGTGATTGACCGTTCCCAGAGCTCTGAAACACCCTGTATATATGACACATCTTTATTGACAGACATAATTTTTATACAATAATTTTTTACATATTTAATTTATGTTGAACTGTCGAGGGCTATCGACCATAGGTCTTTCTTGCCCGCATATCATTTATTTTCCTTTAATTTAAATCTCGGACAAATGTGTGTTAATTCACTAATTCCTTTCTGCATATACAGGGTGTCTGAGACATGACTCCCCAGGCCTATAACTTTCTTATTTTTAAAGATAAATATAGAAAACCATATATATTTTTAAATGGGAGCAAATTCTCTTTAAAATTATAAGAATAAAATTTTCAAAAATATCTGCTCATATTTTGACAGTGATGTATTAATCATGTTAAAGTTAAATCAAAAATATAATTTAATAAATGCTGATTATTTACTATTCAATTGATTTCTTATTGTAATTTTAAACAAGGTGCAATAAAATAATAATATTGAACAGCTGTAATGACAATCAGTGAGTCAAATATTTCCATGGCCAACTAAAAAAAATGAACCTTTAATCTCAATTTTCTCAATTTTTTTCTAATGTAACAATCATATTGGTTTACATGGTTGTAAAGAGATTAAAAAATACTATTATAATAAGAAAAAAACAAGTCCAGTGCCGTTTGAAAAAAAAAGTTGAACATCACTGTCGAAATATGAGCAGAAATTTTTGAAAATTTTATTCTTATAATTTTAAAGAGAATTTGTATTTATTTAACGTTTCCACGGAGAAAGGAATCCTACTAACACGTTTAATAACAAATTAACACACTTTTTGCTTATATCGCACGATTTAAAATTATATTAACGAAGAAACAATTTTATGACCCGAATCAGTTGTGCACACATTACCTAGACCTCCGCCGACGATCCACCCGCGCGGGCCCATGTTGAATTTGTAGGTGGCCCCTGTGACGACGCCGGCTATTGCGTACTCAAGTATTCCGCTCTTGCCTCGGTACACGGACACGCCCGTCGCAATCGCTCTAAAAATTGGGACACAAGATTCTAAAACATGATACGTAAAAATTTATATAAACAAAAAATGTGTACAGTAATAGCCCTAAATTAAATTCAGGCCATGTTCAAATTATTGGATGCTAAGCCCTAGATATTTTAGTGTTTATGCTTGAGGCTTCTACTTCGTTATACATTTTGAATACTATAGTAAAACACTTTCAACTTTGTTTTGTATAACTTATATATTTATTTTTGTGACTCAAGTTTCGGTAATACAATTTTTTAAAACACTTCTTGTTTGAAAATGGTAATTGTATTATCGAAACTTGAGTCACAAAAATAAATATATAAGTTATACAAAACAAAGTTGAAAGTGTTTTATTATAATCCCTAGATATTTATTTACTTACTTATTGAGTGAAAAAATATTTGAAGCACTTACACGTATGTGGTCGAAAAAAACGTTAACCTCCAGCCCCAACGCAAGGCTCCGCGGCCGAAACCCAATGTGACTTTATCTTGCAACCGTTTCTATAATTTAAAAGGGAATTAATTAACGGAAAATGAAGTTTTGCGGTGATTCATACAAGTTCAAACCTTTGTTGAATTTTTGCATTCGAGCTTAATTATAAATTATTGCAAAACCACGGCGGGTAATAAAGGAGCGGCATCGGCAACACCACCGGAAAATACATCATTTGTTTTCGGTAATCGAAGATGATGGATTGTACAAACCAAAATATTGAGAAAAAACAATGTTGACAATCAAGCAAAAAAATTGATTTTTGGCTTTTCGTAACTACCTTGGGTTCTAAATGTAATCGAAGATGATGGATTGTACAAACCAAAATTTTGAGAAAAAACAAATGCTTTATTGCAAATTTTTTTTCGTAATTACCTTGGCTTCTAAATGATCCCTGAAAACCGTGGCTTGATTATACTTGAAGAACTCCATGTAGGCGACCCGGCTCTGGATCACGCCGCCGTAGAGTGCGCCGACGAACATGCTCATGCAGCCGACTTGCAACACCGTTTCCACTTCTTCACTTAATCCTCCAAATTCGCTAACACAGAAAAATGTACCGTTAAAAAGAATTAACAAAACGTGTCATCTTGATTTCAAAAATTTATTATAGAATAGCAATTTTATTGATTCATTTTCATTTATAGAACGTTGACTTTCTGTAACATTGTTCGAGAATATTCTCACTCTTGTTATAGAATGATCACAGGTAGCGCCATCGTATGGTTGTTGAGAAAACTTTCTCGTCAGTATTTCATTAGTAAACAATCATTGCAATCACAGTTATAAATTTTATAATTTGGATATAAACGCAAAGATTATTTTATTATTGTGTCTGAATTTGCTTGATTTATAAATTTTATAATCAAATAAGAAGAAAATGTTGGGTGGAATTATGATCCGAACCACGAAGACACCTACCATACCGACACTGGCCGTTTTTTGTTTTCATAACAAAGTTTGACAGTTTTTGACACAGTTTGCGCAGTCGTACAGTTATTATAATTGCAGAACAAAGTCTAAAATGTGTGATTCAGAACCCCTCCAGAAATAACAGAGGCAGCTACAGCAGGTAATTTATTACCTCAAAAGTCAAAACATGTGTACGAACAGTGCCATCAGCAATTTATGGATTGGAGAAGAATCGATTGCGTAAATTCATTTTCCGAAAATGTTATGGTGGCCTATTTCAGTGAACTCTCAAATAAAATGAAATCCTTCACTTTGTGTAAGATTTTCTACAGTGCTCTGAACAATTTACGGGATATGGAAATCCACAGAGTACATAGATCATTCATCAACTAGCAAAATCAATATTCCCAATAAAATATTAGGTGAAGTTACACCTCAAACTTCAAAACCAAATTCATCCACAGTAACATCGGTGCAGTGCACTGAAACCTTAGGTAGTTGTCGCAATTTGTATGTTTTAATAATTATTATAAATAAATATACATCAATTTTGGATTAAGCTGTGTTATTAAAACATAAAGCTGACAGGCAATAGTTAAAAGATAAATAAAAGAAACTGCTTTCTAAATTACAATTTCATTCAAACAGTTTTGATTTGTTCATACATTTTAGTTTAGTCGTAGAAAAAGTATAGTCTGCAACGCGTTTGGAAAGGCTATTCCGCACTCGTGGAACCGTCGCACGAGCCGCAGGAATATGCCTTATTCCAAACTTGTTGCAGAATATACTATTCCAATTCGAAATTTCAACGGAAATATACATTTTGCGATTCCCGAATTACCCGAAAAAATAATGAAGATTTTTAAATGACACAAGTTTTCTAGGTAATAATAATTCTAGTAGTACAAAAGATCTAAACAGGTCGCAGTGCTGTAAGGCTCACCACAGCCAATCGATCCCGTCTAATCTAGGTAATACAAAGAGCTGGAAAGTAATCTCTCGTGGGTACACGTCCCCACCGTGAAAATAATAATTACGAAATTGCTCCGTCGGTAAAGAAACTTACTTTGGCTGGAAGACACGCATCAGTCTTGTCCATCCTGTTTCCATCCTTTCGGCTTTCGAGATTGCATCAGACGCCGACTCCTGCACCCGGTCTAATTTGTTGGCCGTGAACGGGAATATCGACGCGATAATAAACCTCCTCGCCATTTTCCTAATCGTTTAAATTAAGGCAAACATTACTATTCTGAACTATGTTAATTAGTATAACAGCTCAATCTCAAACTGGCCAGTTGCAAATGGGTGGGCCATCAGTATAATTCGTGTACGGGAGATTCAATGACAAAAATTATCACAATCTGATGAAAACGGTGCGCACGTGTCCGGCGGCAAGAGTACGAGCCGAACGCGGACTTTCTCTACACTGGTAAAAAACCACCCGATTGTATGTTCCTCTCGCTTGAATTCTCGAAGCGCGGCCCGCCTCCCTATTGGCCAGTTTGACTTTGGAGGTTCGTAGTAGTAACTGTATAGCCTAATTTGCCTATTGATTGCAAGATCCTTCGTGTGTGGTTACTGGGCCACTCTGAAGCGCAATTACGTGTTTAGCCGTTGGACCCGGACCAGCGTTGCTTGGCTCTTGCATTCGCTGTTCCGGTGCCGAAGCCAATTGCACCGACCACCGGTGTTTTGCGTAAATTACTTTATGATTATAATCAAATAAACACCTTATGACATGGGGCTTAAATATGTAAATGTTTTGTTTTAATATCGTCATAAAAGTGTTTGATACAATAACAATAAACTATTTAGCTAGATTTGCTATGCAATACGTAAATATCTTAACATATTAGT
This sequence comes from Ocypus olens, assembly GCA_910593695.2. Taxonomy (NCBI): domain Eukaryota; kingdom Metazoa; phylum Arthropoda; class Insecta; order Coleoptera; family Staphylinidae; genus Ocypus; species Ocypus olens. The sequence goes on along the minus strand of OU343055.1, from coordinate 624,565 downwards.
GGGCATTCCACCTTTATTTATTGTTCAGGTTTACGTTGTTCACTTACCCTTATTAGAAAATCCGAGCGTTTATGTAATAACACATTTCTAATATTTGTGAACCGGCTGAGGTTATGTCAGAAATCGATGACCTTATCAGGTTATGTTGTGTTCATTGCAAGGCGTCTTCACATGAGGTAATCTTCCAGTTCATGATACTAAACTCTGTGCAAATATTGGTCTGAAGTGGTTACGTTTACTTCAGTCCATTCATTGGTATCATAAACTGAAGAATTACCACATTATGTCAGTAGTTCACACGAGTACATTTCAACTTTCGTATGCAGACTATTAAAATAATCAATTATGTGAAGTCGCCTTACACCTTTCGCGCAATGCTTTTTCGATGCATCGACACCTGCGCACGTAACCAAAAAATTGACAACGTTTATTTACAAAACAAGGCCACTAAACAACAAAGTTCGATGTGATTTTCAAACAACAAACTCCACAGCGTGTATTGTTCGCCACGTCGAGGCGAGGGAGTGATGGAATTCCAGGCCAAGAAGCAAAAGGCCGAGGGTGAGTTTTTAACCTACCCCCCGAATCCACCCCACACTGACCAGCGTTGAATAATTCATCAGATATCAAATCGCGTGAAATTTCGGGAAAACTTTACACGATCGCGTCGCAGACGCCTTCGAAACGTTATCGCATTTTTTTTTTGTTTCCCCTCCGTTTCCGTACTGCCGCCTTTGCGCTGTCATCCGCACGATTTGAATGGTGAGAAATATCGATTTTGATCGAGTGATTGCACGCGCACGTGGGTAGTTTATTGATAATTAAGGTAATTTATTCTGTATTATCTGTAATTTACAAGAATTCGGGCACGAGTGAAAAATAATAACAAATAAAACAAAAAACAGGCTTTTGTTGCTTGACGTATGAAGGTTTTTTTTAAACTTTCTCTCTCCGCGTTTAAAGTTAAACGGGTGGCCACAGCACCATTCGCCATTGGGATATAATTAATGTGCTGTAGAAGTAAAATAGGGACCCCGGGGCCAATGCTTTAGAATCGAATCATCGGAAACAAAAGCGGCAAGCAAATCATGGTGTAATGATTTTGAGTAACGTTGACGACAGCATCGGCTCGTGGATGTACGGCGAGGAGGCTGCGGAAAATTTGATTAAAATAGCGGTGAAATGTTTGCTTCCTGTACATGAGTACGTGGTGCAGCACGAGCGACGTCCTCCACAAAGATCCACGAGCCGCCACTGATTGAAGATCCCTCGAAAATAATAAAACAAAAAACAGGCTTGAAGGTTTTTTTTAACCCTGCAGTGGTCGCGTGGACTACATATGTAGTCCACTGATACAAAATCAGTTTTATTTCGTAAACGATAAGCGTTAGTCTTTTGTACTGTCAAATGACTAATCGCGGGACGCTGTTATTTTTGTGCCAATTTAAAAAATAATTTTTGTTTTTGTTTAATAGTTATAAAAAAGAGTTTATAACTAAGTTTTGCTGATTTTATATAGTTAAGCAATCTGTACTAAAAAACAAAAGTTATTTCAATTTGAAAATGGAAAATTAGATGCGCGACCACTGCAGGGTTAAACTTTCCCTCTCCGCCTTTAAAGTTAAACGGGTGACCACAGTACCATTCGTGATTGGGATATAATTAATTGGTGGTGATTTACCTACATTGCTGAAAGATCTCATAATTGACGGCTTGACAAACGGCACCGTACGAAAATAAAGGTCGGAACGGGAACGAAAATATACCAAGCTTCTCGTTCCCGTTACCAGAAATTGGTTTAGTTGTGTACGTCGACGTGCGAATTTTGCTCATAACCGTTCCCTGATTGTTGTGTAAGACCGCATATAAATCCGATTCAAATTGAAATTGCTTTCATAGCGAATGCAGTGGGGTGATTTGTTTTTTAGCGTTTGTAGTGGCTGTATATGTTAAGCTAAGATCCGTCGGCTGTAGATTTTAATTTTCGAAGGTCTAATTTTTATATTTAATTCAAGTGTAGCAAGGGTATAATTTATGTGGGGCCAAAAACAGACAATTTATATTAATAATATTCATATTTAAATGAAATGGGGACAAACACTACACACCCAGGGACCCGTACAGCCATTTTTCGTGTTGGAAAAGTGACCGTCTGGACGGGACTCGAACCCACACCAACGGGGTCCAGAGGCCGGACCCCTACCCATTAGACCACCGCGAATTTTCTGTTTCTTTGATAAATTATTGCGTCTATCAAAATTCCGTTTGCGGTTGGCAACCCTAGTTGCTTGAATTTGTTGTGTAATTATTATCTAATTATTTATTTATTTTATTTTTTCCTTTGCGTATCTACCTTTCGCTGTAAGGCTTAATCCATCCACAATCGAGTTTAAAACTTCTTTGAATTCGTATGGATTTTGATTATTTACGGTTTTTATAAAGTGAGGTTATGCAAGCAGTTTAAGTGAGGTTATGTTTGTGGACATGTGTTGTAAGTTTTGCGGTTATTATCACAATAATTGCAGTGGTTTTAATATTGCTTCACACTGTTTAAACTAATCACAAGACTGGTTTAAACCTCGTGAATTGTGCGCGTTCTCGTATCCTCATGAAATCCGCGTTTATTTTCCACAATTTACAGACAATTAAACGCAGTGATTTATTGCTACGGTGGAGTGGAAATATCGCTACTGGCTATCAAACACGCGGTCCATTCGCAAAACTAGTAGTGCTGGAATAATCACAAACGGTCCATTAGCAAAACTAGTAGTGTTGGAATAATCACAGACGGTTCATTAACGACAGTGGTCGGAATAAATCGATTGGAACATGTTGCGAAGGCAGGCGCGCCTGCGCAGGGAGTACCTGTACAGAAAGACCGTCGAGGATAAACAGAAGAGCATACAGGATAAAAAGGATAGGGTGCGGAAGAATCTTGAGAACAACACGGCCATACACGGGGATCTGCAGAAGAAGGCGCTGCACTACCAGAAGAAGATCGAGTGGGAGGACGAGGGGCCCCAAAAAGCAACGCAGATAGGTGCGTGTGAATTTTTTTAAAGTTTGTAAACACTTTAAATGTTCTGCGGATATTCGACATAAGCTTATTTAAATTTTTTTTAAACCACATTCATCACAGCTCTATTATATTATTATTTATAATATAATATAATGGCACATTAATAATAATAATAATAATAATATTTATTTAGTGCTATAAGACATACGTCCTTACACAAGTCAATACAATGGTTACATCAAATGCTTCCAAATCATATATAGAACGATAAAGATACAATGGTAAAGCCAATGGTTAGTTCATTCAGCTGCAGCACCGGATCTGCCAGGATCTCCAGGTCTGTAGTTGGACAGATGACCAGTACTATTCGCCAATGGGATACAATTAATGATGTTACAAGGTGTCGGGACATGCCAATTGAAAAAAAAGGCAAATTAACCCTTTAACGACCAAAGTATTTATTCTGACATAGTAACTTAACACTCTGCAAACACATTTTTTCCATCAATAATATAAGTATACTGGGTTTTTCTTATTGACCAACCAGATCTGGTGATTTTTTTATAATGTTGGACACTCTGGCTGTAATTCTGACATTTGCCTAAAAACAAAATTTGAGGTTATGTTTTCCACATGGTTGTCATGTGCTTAATTACCCTATCATAAAGGTTAATTTTTCTGTCAAATTATTAATCAATGTCATCACATGACAAACAGTAGGGACACCCAAATAATCAAAGAAAAATAAATCCCAAATCTGGTGGGCCAATAAAAATAAAGCGAGTGTAAATGACATAAGAAGTGCCAATAGAAAATAAAAAAAAAACTTGAAATTACACTAATAATTTATTTTAATTATAAAATTCAAATTCGAAAATATGAAAGCCACCATATATTAAAGGGTTAAACATTTATAAGCTATTAATTATTACAGTAACATAAAAATTATGATAAGCTTACGTTGAACGCGAACGACTCGCACGCACAAACGAAAACGCGTCTCATTCGCAGGCGGAGAGAGCGGCGGCGCCTTCGCGAACTCCCAGGACGACGAGTACCGGTACGCCGGCGTCGAGGACCCCAAAATAGTGATAACGACCTCCAGGGATCCGAGCTCCAAGCTGAAGCAGTTTGCGAAGGAGCTGCGGCTGATATTCCCGAACGCGCAGCGGATGAACCGCGGCAACTACGAGATGAAGCAGCTGGTGCACGCGTGCCGCGCCAACGACGTCACCGACTTCATAATCGTCCACGAGCACAGGGGCGTGCCGGACGGCCTGATCGTCTGCCACCTGCCGTACGGGCCCACCGCCTACTTCAACATGTCGGACGTCGTCATGCGGCACGACATCCCCGGCATCGGCACGATGTCGGAGCAGTACCCGCACCTGATCTTCCACAATTTGAAGACTCCCCTGGGCCTGAGGACGATGTCCGTGCTGAGGTATTTGTTCCCGGTGCCGAAGGAGGATTCGAAGAGGGTGATTACGTTTGCCAATCACGACGATTACATCAGTTTCAGGCATCACACATACAAGAAAGTCGATAGACAGGTGAATAATATGTTTACTATAATCTATTATTTATTGCAAATTTAAAAATCCAACTCACATTTTTTTTATCGCCGCAGTAGGTGACATTTTTGTTGGTAGTAAAAAAGTTACTAACAATTTGGTTATGTGTAGTGACGTTTTTATTGGTAGTAAAAAAATTAACAACGTTTTGATCATGTTTTTGCATTTTTTTGGTTATGTGTATTGACATTTTTGTTGGTAGTAAAAAAGTTACTAATAATTTGATTATGTGTAGTGACGTTTTTATTGATAGTAAAAAAGTTACTAACGTTTTGGTCATGTTTTTGCATTTTTTTGGTTATGTGTAGTGACATTTTTGTTGGTAATAAAAAAGTTACTAATAATTTGGTTATGTGTAGTGACGTTTTTATTGGTAGTAAAAAAGTTGCCAACGTTTTGGTCATGTTTTTGCATTTTTTTGGTTATGTGTATTGACATTTTTGTTGGTAGTAAAAAAGTTACTAATAATTTGATTATGTGTAGTGACGTTTTTATTGATAGTAAAAAAGTTACTAACGTTTTGGTCATGTTTTTGCATTTTTTTGGTTATGTGTAGTGACATTTTTGTTGGTAATAAAAAAGTTACTAATAATTTGGTTATGTGTAGTGACGTTTTTATTGGTAGTAAAAAAGTTGCCAACGTTTTGGTCATGTTTTTGCATTTTTTTGGTTATGTGTATTGACATTTTTGTTGGTAGTAAAAAAGTTACTAATAATTTGATTATGTGTAGTGACGTTTTTATTGATAGTAAAAAAGTTACTAACGTTTTGGTCATGTTTTTGCATTTTTTTGGTTATGTGTAGTGACATTTTTGTTGGTAATAAAAAAGTTACTAATAATTTGGTTATGTGTAGTGACGTTTTTATTGGTAGTAAAAAAGTTACTAACGTTTTAGTCATGTTTTTGCATTTTTTTGGTTATGTGTAGTGACATTTTTGTTGGTAATAAAAAAGTTACTAATAATTTGGTTATGTGTAGTGACGTTTTTATTGGTAGTAAAAAAGTTACTAACGTTTTAGTCATGTTTTTGCATTTTTTTGGTTATGTGTAGTGACATTTTTGTTGGTAATAAAAAAGTTACTAATAATTTGGTTATGTGTAGTGACGTTTTTATTGGTAGTAAAAAAGTTACTAACGTTTTGGTCATGTTTTTGCATTTTTTTGGTTATGTGTAGTGACATTTTTGTTGGTAATAAAAAAGTTACTAATAATTTGGTTATGTGTAGTGACGTTTTTATTGGTAGTAAAAAAGTTGCCAACGTTTTGGTCATGTTTTTGCATTTTTTTGGTTATGTGTATTGACATTTTTGTTGGTAGTAAAAAAGTTACTAATAATTTGATTATATGTAGTGACGTTTTTATTGATAGTAAAAAAGTTACTAACGTTTTGGTCATGTTTTTGCATTTTTTTGGTTATGTGTAGTGACATTTTTGTTGGTAATAAAAAAGTTACTAATAATTTGGTTATGTGTAGTGACGTTTTTATTGGTAGTAAAAAAGTTACTAATGTTTTGGTCATGTTTTTGCATTTTTTTGGTTATGTGTATTGACATTTTTGTTGGTAATAAAAAAGTTACTAATAATTTGGTTATGTGTAGTGACGTTTTTATTGGTAGTAAAAAAGTTGCCAACGTTTTGGTCATGTTTTTGCATTTTTTTGGTTATGCGTATTGACATTTTTGTTGGTAGTAAAAAAGTTACTAATAATTTGGTTATTTCATTGCATTTTATAATATCTCTCATTCACTTGTAATAATATTGCGATAACATAAATAGGCAACGTTTTATTGAAATTAAAGGTTTACGACATACTTCCGTCAGCTATAAAAAATACAACATGCCAATATAAGAACAAAAAAATAACTATACAAAATACAACATGCCAATATAAGAACAAAAAAAAAACTATACAAAATACAACACGCCAATATAAGAACAAAAAAATAGCCATAAAAAATACAACATGCCAATATAAGAACAAAAAAAAACTATACAAAAAACAACATGCCAATATAAGAACGAAAAAATAACTATACAAAATACAACATGCCAATATAAGAACAAAAAAATAACTATACAAAATACAACACGCCAATATAAGAACAAAAAAATAACCATAAAAAATACAACATGCCAATATAAGAACAAAAAAAAACTATACAAAATACAACACACCAATATAAGAACAAAAAAATAACCATAAAAAATACAACATGCCAATATAAGAACAAAAAAATAACAATACAAAAAACAACATGCCAATATAAGAACAAAAAATAACTACAAAATACAACCTGCCAATATAAGAACAAAAAAAAAATAACTAAACAAAATACAAAATGCCAATATAAGAACAAAAAAATAACTATACAAAATACAACATGCCAATATAAGAATAAAAAAAATAACTATACAAAATACAAAATGCCAATATAAGAACAAAAAATATAACTATAAAAAATACAACAAATAACACACCAAGACTGCGGCGAGAATAAAATGTGAACAGGGTATATATTTACCGATGCATTAACGTTCAATTGAGGGCTGCAAAATTACGTTTTTTTGCCTTTTTTAGATTGAATTGGACGAAGTGGGTCCGCGCTTTCAATTGAGGCTGTACGAAATCAAGTTGGGCACTCTTGACAACGCGGACTCGGCCGACACCGAGTGGGCCCTGAGGCCGTACATGAACACGACCGTAAAACGTCGATTCTTCAGCGATGACGACGGATGGAAACAGGATGATTAGTTTGATGTTGTAAATAAACTTTTTTTTTACTTGTACCAACTGTTTTAATCGTACAGTCCCTTCCTGTATAAACAACAGATGTTCGTTAGACATTGTTATTATTATTTGCCAATGGATATGTTTGATTTGTTTGACCAACCATTGCGCTGTCACTTTTGAAAATGAACGTACCAGGCGTGCGAACTCTTCACGAAATCTATCGAGAGCGCCCTTCGAAGAATACGCCCACAGTTTTGCCACTGCGCAACGGCAAGTTACGTTTGCCGTCCTGTACTTTATCACTCTTGTGTGATTTGTCGTTAATGGGGAACGATAAATAAATTATCCTATGGCCGTACATTCGCCCATAATCGCTCATAATTTTTTACTGTACCAGCGTAAGCGCCAACTTTCGATGTAAAGGCCCCGTGTTCATAGATTTGGAGGTGACTGGCGTGTCGAGGAGCGGCCGGGTTCGCAAGAAGTCCTCCAAGCTGATGGACTTTGAGTCGCCGGACGACATCGACAGGACCTTCAAGAGGCAACAGCAGCCCCCCGCCGTCGTTCCGAAGAAACAAGATTCCGTAGGTCTCGCCCCTTTTGAGTTGCTGCGGACGTTTATGTCTCTCTAACGTTGCCACCGATTGCAGGTACTGGACACGAAAATGGACTACGACTACGAGGACATGATCGACGAGAGCTACAAACGCTCGCCGAGGAAGCAGCCCGACTTCGGTTCTCCCCGTAAAGACGACGTGAGTAAAAACAATTACAAAACATAATAGTCAACAACAAAATAAAATGTGTGTTATACAGGGTGTCCCAGAAGTCGACGTCAAGCCGAAATCTTTTAACAGAAAAATATAAAAAAAAGTCCAAATAATGTATTCAAAAAATTATGGCCATTTAAAAAAAAAACGAGAAAATGTACAGCCTGTGACGGTCTTTGATTTATTACAAGCATAACAAATGTTTAACATCAATTATAATTACAAAAGATGTTCAAACTGCCTTCCTTCGGCCTCAATACAGGCTCGAAATCTTCTTAAAAATGATCTTGTTATCCGTTCCGTGCTTGATTGATTCAGCCGCTTGAGTTAATCTTTGCCTTAACTCGGCTAAATTTTCTACTGGCTTACAATAAATTTTTTAAATGGCCATAATTTTTTAAATACATTATTCGGATTTTTTTTAAATATTTTTCTGATAACTCTCATGACTTGGTCTGTTAAAAGATTTCGGCTTGACGTCGACTTCTGGGACACCCTGTATACGTAGAATTTCAACCATTATTTGTTGGCAAATAATATTCATCTTAACTTTTATTTTTAATCAATAATTTTCATTCTTGGTCACTGCAAAAGAAAAAAACGAATTCAGGCGGTCACTGTATATCATTGCTATCAGTCAACACAAGCTCACATCAAAAGTTAAAATGATAGAAAAACAGTTTAATGAAAACGGCGCAGACGGTAGGATTTAATTTTAGGATAATTTAAAACCTAAAATTTTTTTTTTTTTTTTTGACTTAGGCATTCAGTCACATCGAATTATTATTATGTATTTTGAATTTTTGGGTTGAGTAAATGAACAAATGAATAAATGAATAATGTAAGACATATACACAATAACCACGGACCCGAGCGAATAATTCTCGATCTCCGAAAAATCTTCCGCCCGGGATGGAAATTCGAACCCACACGGCACGCGGTGCAACCGGCACAAGCGTTCGCCTGTACCCACTACAACAACGGGCCGCCCCAAAACCTAAAATTAAATTCTACCGACTGCGCCGTTTCAATTAAACTGTTTTTCCATTATTTTAACTTTTGAGGTGTGCTCGTGTTGCCTGATTGCAACGCCACTCTAAATCCCTGCGCGGATTTCGAATGCTATAACATAATTCTGATCAATTTGCCACCGAATCTATGGTTTTGTAATGCAATTTTCCAGTTATACATGAAATCGGACGACGAGATGAAACACGATTACGATTACGGGGACACCGGCAGCCAGGACAGCACCTCCGATTTCGAGACGGAGCACTTCAACGAGTCCCAGATGGCCTCCAGTGAGAGCATGGACGACTCCCAGAGCGATTACGACGACGACGACGCCGGCGTGGGCTTCAGGCGGCTCGACGACACCGACAGCTCCACCCAGCAGAGCCTCTATATGATGGAGAAGTCGCCCAAAAAGCGGCTCGTCATCAAGGACGGGAAGATCGTGGGGAAGAGCAAGCCGCACAGGAAGGACAAGGGTGAGACTCTCGTTTGAAGAAAAGAAACTTTTCCAAATTTGCATGCGCCCGTGTGTGTTGACGACTAACCCGACGAAATTTCCAGATACAGAAGGGAACGCTTATTAATCCGCTGTGTGGTGTACGGCCACCTTGCCGCTTATACACGTTGTTCTATTGAAAATTGCAGGTAAAACGCGCTTCACGGCGTACATGCTGTGGGCGCGTGACGTCCGCGCCGGTCTCGTTAAAGACGGTCCAGAAATGGACTTCTCGCAGATTTCTAAGCGGCTGGGTGAATTGTGGGCGGTCGTGCCCTCGGGCGAGAAATTCACCTGGCGCCGCCGGGCGAAACGCTTGAACTCAAAACCATTTGCAGAGCAGGCGGCGGACGTCAAGTCGGGCGGGAAGACGGGCGGCAGCAAGTTCATCAACAAGAAGGGCGCGGGGGGAAAGTCGACGCCGGGACCGCTGTCCTCGTTCCAGCTGGGGGCCGCCGCGGTGGGCGGCGCGAACGTCTCGCCGCCGAGCCCGAAGGGAAAGGACGCCGCGGCGGGGATGGGGAACAAGGTGACCGGCATCAAGCCCATCGACGTCGCCGCCCACCTGAAGCTGCTCGGCGAGAGTCTGACCATCATTGGCGGACGGTTGAAGGAGCACGAGGTACGTATATACGTTTTGTGCTCGTACATTTTATGGTGGGCAATAAATTAAAGGATTGTAGCATTTTATTTTTATGCTATAACTTCCAAACAAGTCCACTTATAGCAGTGACGGTTCGCTGGGTTTTTTCTGGTACGGCTGAGGAACAAGAGGTGGGGTAATACAGATAGGTGCGGTCACGCAGCCAGTCGACCCTACCTATCTGTATTGCCATACCAGAAAAAAACCCGCTAACCGTCACTGACTTATAGTTATATAATTCAATAAATGTATTAACAAATCGATTGTGGCTGAGAGCACAAAGTGGCTAAGCCAATTTTCTATAATCATCACTTCCCCACCTTTAATTTATTAACCTGTTAACTGCCATATGAGTTATATAAAGGGTGTAGTGGAACAAAACGGAACATAGGATTTTCAATGTTAATTTCTTTATACTGGAATATTATCTTCCCTGATCATTTTAGAGGAAACATGTAAATAAATGTTCTGTAGCGTAAAAATTCCTGCACGCGGTCATGCTATTATTTATTTTTTAGCATTCATAAAAACCCTAAAAAATGATAAAATAAAAATGATCATTTTCACGAAAGTAATGGTTGCCATGAAATTAAACAAAAACAATGCACTGTTGATTTGTTGGCTTTTGTCAAATTTATTGAATATTTCATACATTTTTTCATTAAAAATGTATTCTATTCAAGAAAAAGTGGTGCTATGCTGGTAGCAGTTTTCGTGAAGTGCGGGTCATCACGTTGTAATATTTCTTGGTGGCAGTGGTATTTGTACGAGTGAAAATGTTGCTTCTTTAAATACCTCTGGGCGATCGTACAGTGAATTGAACACTTGTCAGCAATTATGTTTGGATCTTCTACTACAGAAGGTAAGACCATAAACTTCTTATTTATTGGTAAACTATTCTGCTCTGCATTTGTTGTCCTCTTAGAATTCCGTAATATTGAGCCAGTCGTTTCAAATTTATGAGTCAACCTTTGGATCGTTGCAGCGGAGGGTCGGGATAGTTGACCGCAAAACATATCCCCCACTTCACGAAAACTGCCACCAGCATAGCATCACTTACAATTTGCACTTTTTCTTCAATAGAATACATTTTTAATGAAAAAGCTTGTGAGCATTTGACAGACGCCGACAAATCAACAGCGCACCGTTTTTGTTTAATTTCATGGCAACCATTACTTTCGTGAAGATGATCATTTTTATTTTATCATTTTTTACGGTTTCTATGAATGCTAAAAAATTAATAATAACACGACTGCATGCAGGAATTTTTACTCTACAAAACATTTATTTACATGTTTCCTCTAAAAATGATCAGGGAAGATAATATTCCAGTATAAAGGAATTAACATTGAAAATCCTATGTTCCCTTTTATTCCACTACACCCTGTATATACAACTCGTCCCACGCCGTGATTCGGGCGTTGCCTTGGTTACCTATAACTCATTAAATTTGGTTCCGTCTCCATTTCTTCAACAATATGACAGTTGACGTGTTGACTTAACCTGGCAAATTTGGCGGAATTCTTATGTCTTTTTGTTTTCGGGATCCGACAGGGTCAGATTGCGGTCTCTGGGAGCCTTTCCGTCCTCTTGGATTCTCTGCTCTGTGCGCTCGGACCCTTGCTCTGCTTGACGCAGCAAGTGCCCGAACTGCAGGAGAACTGCTGCTCGCCCGAGCAGCTGACAAAGATTCTCGATAACGTGGCTTTCATTATGCCCGGTTTGTAATTGTATTTTATAGCGGCGCGGTTTATGATTGTGAGAAAAGTGTAATTTAATAAAATATTATCGATTTGATCATCCCCTTAACACGTCATCACCGGACGGCCTACCCTTATCCCGTTCGAACGGCCCGAAGATCCCAAAACTGGCGGCTACCAACTATTTCTCGTGAGCCAAAAAGGCGGGGTTACAACTGTTTACAGTCGGTGACATAATTTATATGAAGAGCCGGACGTCTTTGGGATTGAGATCCATTTAATACGGTGTATTTAAGAAATTTTACAACAGACTGTACCATCAAATGAGATCTCCACTTTGCTAATGCGTACTCGACCTTCAAGTTCACGAGAGATTTGCTGGGCTGTAGATTTATTGGAATACACCGGTGATCCCTTCGACTATATAGATCTATATAGTCAAAGGGTGATGTTTTAAAATTAGCGCCATTTTATCCCAACTAATACTCGCTACGATCAAATAGTAGGTGGCGCTAAGTTTGGTACATGCACTTTTCCCAAATTTTATCGTTTGAGTTGGTTATCTTAATTAATACACATGGGAACCAGGGAATAAGAAATCGTCGCTAATATGAGATGGCGCCACAATAGATATTCTATAAAATATGTGTTTGTGTTTAACACGTTGACTGCCAACTACGAGAATACTCGTAGTTGTTAAATACAGTTCCCAAGGCCGTAGCAGTCAACGTGTTAAAATAGGTAAAGTATGTTCATTAAAAAAAAAACCTCAAGTGTGCCATGATTTATTTAATTTAATTTAATTTTTTTAAATTTAAGTTGGTAAAACATATTGAGGTTATGTTACTTGCGGCTTGTTCCTACCGATAAATTCATTTGCTGTGATAAACAACGCAGAGAAGTCGTAGGTTCATCTTCCAAAATTTCTTGGGATGTGTTGATAGCATCCTGAGTACGTTTGACTGGTCTGCCACTTCCTGGTTTACGGAGAATATTACACGTTTTGTGAAATAACTTAACGGATCGTGAAATTCTTCCTGAAAGGTACGTCGAATGACCATGAAATAACTTTCAACTAAAAACATTTTTGCTGGTTGCTGTGAACCATTGTGACTTTTAGAACGATCTGACGTTTTGTATGTCAATTCCTAACAAGTGTGCCAACTTAAATTTTTTTTAATAAAAAATCATGGCACACTTGAGGTTTTTTTTTAATTAACGTACGATACTTCCTCAATAATAATTCTGTCTGTGAAGCCGGACGGTTTAATCGCAGCAACCAAATCTTTGAAATCGTAAAATGAGACAATATTCTTCGCTTAACAAATAACTATTGGTTTAAAAAATTTCCAGAAGAAAGACACAATACGAATTATGTCAGTCTTCTTCATAAATAATATATTTTTGTTTTAAGTAATTTTGTAAATTGGTTCTAGTTTTGGAACGAATGACAAAACACGCTCTACTGAGTTTTTTCACAATTTGTGATAATAATAATAATAATAATATGTTTATTTCCCAACAGATCTTACATCTTATTACAGGGAAAAAAATATATAAAAACTAAGTAGCTTAAAATAAAAAGAAAATATAACGTAATTAATTGAGAGTTTTTAACTTATAATTAAAGCAATCCCACTAATACAACAAAAAAGTAACTTAAAACAATAAAACAATATTGCAATTAAATTGCATGAAACTACTAAATTAGCAAAAAAAATAATAATAATAAATTATGTGTAGTTGTTTCATAAAAGTAAACACTATTAGCTACATAGTCCGCAACAAAACAAAAACATGACATTTTGAGTTATGCCATTATTGCAGAGGACCATTGATATATTGAATTTTATGTTAAATTTAAGGTTAATGCAACATTTGGTTGCCTATCATAAGTACAGCGAGATCGGAGGTCGAAAATGGTTGGCAGCTCATTTTCAAAAATTCCTATAATCATTCAAGTAATATTATATTGGCTGCCTTGAAGTCTCCAGTGCAGTATTGTTCGTTTTGACATTTTAAGGTTACCCGTTTTAAAAACGGTTCTGTGCATTTTTATCTGCCGATTTTGCATGTTTCAACTCGGATATGCCTACACTTCTATATGTAGAATATCGTCAGCGCCATCTATTATATTTTTATTCCAATAAATATGATTCATTGACATTTGACAGGAAGCGAAAAATAACCTATCTGCGTTTTTAAATCTAAATTACTTGATTTAGAGAAACGTATCATTTACTTTCTTTTAATTTAAATCTCTGGCAAATGTGGGTTAAACATTTTCAGTTATATGTTTAATGTTGGCGGCGTTTACTTCGTGGTACATCTTGATTGTAGATTGGAATAAAACACTTGAACTTTTTTATAAATGTAAAGCCGTAATTTAATTTACTTATGTTTGAAAATGACCAGTGAATGGTCGAAACTAGTCACATAAATAAAATATAGTGGTATAAAAAAGTTAAAGTGTTTTATTCCAATTTATTTTCAGTTATGTTTAGAACTGATTATCACTATTAAACCTACCTTTCCCGCAGATGCCATATGACGTCATATCTTTTATGAGGTCCCCGCAATCTGTTTTGATATTTTTTGTACCATTTTTTTTTCCATATGGAGTCATGATTTTGTTTTCTGGAAAAATAGGGAGACATTTCCTTGGTTTCATTTTCTCCAGTTAGATTATGGCAGTACATCAAGAATTTCATTTTTATTTCCAAAAATTAATTTGGGAACAAGGGGGTTAATACATTTACATTATTTGAGAATTAAAAAAAAAACATTTCTCTCGTTATGTAAAAACCTTACCTTACTTATATTGTAAATTACTATTAACCACTTCGCGCCCATGCTGCTTTGATTTAATCTCAGGTTTGATTAAAAATTACTTCTTTGTTGTTGTTAACTTTTTCTACGAAATATGATTTCACTGTCACAAACTTTCCCATTTATGCAAAAAAATATGAAAAAATATTCCATAGATAGCACTAAAGAAGTAATTTTTTTTTGTATAATGTTTTTGTTTTCATTTTTCGCTTGTTGCCACATGTGGCGAAGTGGTTAAGATTTATTATTTAAATTTCAATGTTTTCTATGCCAAAATTCCCATTCTTAGTGACGCCACTGAACATCAGTTGGTTACCTTATGTTTTAAGGGCTACCAACTATTTTCGACTTGTTGATCTCGCGGTATATAAATTAACTTTATTTTCTGTAGATATCGTTATCGAAAATATTCCTTTGATTTAATTTATTTTTAATCGAACACACGCAAATAATTTCTCGGAGAAATTTGCTTATTACAATTAAAAATAATAAAATGTAGTTTGTGCTGCCGTTGGCAGTACTGAATTTTCATTTTTTATACAACACTCGATTCAAACCGTCAACGGACGTTTTATGAAATTGTGCTACGATGGAGTTTAATACACCGAAGCGAAATAGAGACGTGAAAACTCTGAAGAAAACGATAACGATCCCTCCATCACCGATGATGTTGAAACTCGGATACGGCTCAGGTAAAGAAACTTTTAAAAGTATTTTACCACATAACCTAACTTTTTGAATGTTGTTTTGTTTGTAAATTGTTTCAACGAGCGTCGAAGTAGTTTAGTTTTTAAAGTTGGAGCCCTAGTGCCCCCCCTACGATCCAACCAGCTAAATTAGGATGTAATAGCAGTAAGGGATAAGGGAGTGAAAGTAACAGGTGGTTTCTATGAAGAGTCCCCGCGCAACAACAACAAGTATATCTTGGCAGAGATATACTTATTGTCGTTGCGCGGGGGGACTCTTCATGGAAACCGTTTGTTGCTTTTATTCCATAGTACTATTACATCCTAATTTATTTAGTGTTAACTAATTGTAAGTAAACGTGTGTTTTATTTAATTTAACACGTCCGCTGCCACCGACGCGCTAGTGCGTCCAACTTTATACTTGTGTTAATCCACTAAGGCGTGCTACTGGGTGATTAATTATAACTCCCGATTTCACTAACAAATATATTAACGAAATAATACACAATAACAAATTAATATCTAAGCACGGCAACCGCACGTCCGACTGCCTCCCACTCTTCCCTTACGCATCCGATTGACCTCCCCTCTCTGCGCCGCTGACACTTGCGTATGTGCAATCCCAATTGTAGCGGCAGCGAACGTGTTAACTTACTTTACTTTACTTATGAACACTTAACACGTGCGATGTTGCTTGATAGACCAAAACAGGTCGCCCGTATTGATTAAAAGTTTGACCACCCCGACCCATAATTTTCTCAACGGCCTTAAAGCATACGGAATAATTTCATCAGGCGTCGCCGTGTACAAAATGAACCGTTCGCCGATACAAAACAAGTCCCAGTCGCCGTGGGCGCTGAAGAAGGTGACCCGTCAGAACAAGAACACGCAGTACGACGAGAGGATCCAGGAGGAGGCCTCCGTCCTCCGCAAATTGAACCACCCGAACATAGTCGGCTACCGCGGCTGCATCCGCATGAAGGACGGCACCACCTGCCTGGCGATGGAGGCCTGCGAGACCTCCCTCGGCGACATCATCGAGAGGAGAACGGAGGATTTCGCCGCGGGGCAGGTGAAGAAGGTCCTGCGGGACGTGGCGAACGCCCTCAACTACCTCCACAACGAGGCGCTGGTGTTGCACTGCGACGTGAAGTCCTACAACGTGCTGATCGAGGACGATTTTAAAGTTTGCAAGCTGTGCGACTTCGGCGTCTGCCTTCCCCTGACCAAGGAGGGCGTCGTCGATTTCGAGATAGCCGGATCGGACGTCGAGTACGTGGGAACGGTGCTCTGGTGCGCTCCTGAGGTCAAGAGGCTGGAGCAGGTGATCACGACGAAGGCGGACATTTATTCGTTGGGGCTGACCGTCTGGGAGATGCTGGCGTTGTCCGTGCCGGTTTCGAACGATGACAGTTTGGTGGATGGGGAGGAGATTAAGGAGGAGTCCAGGCCGGATCTGCCCGATCGGAATTTCGGGGGGGAGTACGACGCGATTTTGGAAATTTTTTACTGCTGCACGGAGGACGACTACCAGAAGCGGCCCACCGCCGAGGACTTGTGTGCAATCGTTGATTTATTTTAAGGTACGGTTGAGTTAACCACTTCACGCCCACGCTATAGCGTAATTCTGGGTTTACTGAGAAATAACTTTTTTTGTTGTTGTTGCCTTTTTCTACGAAATATTATTTCACTGTCACAAACTTTCATATTTATGCAAAAAAATATGAAAAGAAATATTCCATAGATGGCAGTAAAGGGGCAAAAAGAAATTGTTTTGTAAAATATTTTTGTTTTGAAAAAAAATTCCATAGATGGCGTTGAAGAAATATTTTACAAAAATATTATTTCTTTTATTTTGCTTGTCGCAAAGAATATGAAAAAAAAATATTCCATAGATGGCAGTAAAGGGGCAAAAAAAAATGTTTTGTAAAATATTTTTGTTTTCTTATTTTTGGCTAGTTGCAAAAAATATGAAGAAAAAAAATTCCATAGATGGCGTTGAAGAAATATTTTACAAAAATTTTTTTTCTTTTATTTTGCTTGTCGCAAAGAATATGAAAAAAAATATTCCATAGATGGCAGTAAAAGGGCAAAAAAATGTTTTGTAAAATATTTTTGTTTTTTTATTTTTGGCTAGTTGTAAAAAATATGAAGGAAAAAAATTCCATAGATGGCGTTGAAGAAATATTTTACAAAAATATTTTTTCTTTTTTTTTGCTTGTCGCAAGGAATATGAAAAAAATATTCCATAGATGGCAGTAAAGGGGCAAAAAAAAATATTTTGTAAAATATTTTTGTTTTCTTATTTTTGGCTAGTTGCAAAAAATATGAAGAAAAAAAATTCCATAGATGGCGTTGAAGAAATATTTTTAAAAAAAATTTTTTCTTTTATTTTGCTTGTCGCAAAGAATATGAAAAAAAAATATTCCGTAGATGGCAGTAAAGGGAAAAAAAAATGTTTTGTAAAATATTTTTGTTTTCTTATTTTTGGCTAGTTGCAAAAAATATGAAGAAAAAAAATTCCATAGATGGCATTGAAGAAATATTTTACAAAAATATTATTTATTTTTTTTTTCTTGTCGCAAAGAATATGAAAAAAATATTCCATAGATGGAGTTAAAGGGATAATTTTTTTTTTTGTAAAATATTTCTAGATGGCGTTGAAGGGGGAAAAAATTTAGTTTTTGTAAAATATCCTTTTCCCTTTTATGAAAAAAAATCCATAGATGGGGTAAAAAAATTTTGTTTTCTAATTTTTTTGCTTGTTGCAAAAAATATGAAGAAAAATATTCTATAGATGGCTTTAACCACTTCGCGCCCATGCTGCTTTGATTTAATCCCAGGTTTCATGAAAAATCACTTCTTTGTTGTTATTAACTTTTTCTACGAAATACGATTTCACTGTCACAAACTTTCCCATTTATGCAAAAAAATATGAAAAAATATTCCATAGATGGCGCTCAAGAAGTAATTTTTTTTGTGCCACATGTGGCGAACCTGGGCGTGATGGGGTTAAAGGGGTAAAAAAAAATTTGTTTTTTTTTTGGTTGTCACAAAAAATATGAAAAACATATTCCACAGATGGTGGTAAAGGGGTGTTTTTTTTGTAGAATATTTTTTTTCTTTTTTTTTGCTTATCTGAAATAATATGAAAAACATATTCCACAGACGGCATTAAAGGAGTGTTTTTTTTGTAGAATTTTTTTTCTTTTTTTTTGCTTGTTTCAAAAAATATGAAAAAAAAAAATTACATAGATGGCGTTGAAGGGGTAACAAAATTTTGTTTTTGTACGATATTTTTGTTTTCATTTTTTTTTTGCTTGCCGGCGACCTGGGCGTGAAGAGGTTAATACTTTTTTAGTTTTATACACAAAAATTCAGTGAAAATTAAGTTTGACAAAAGGTGTTTTATTCAAAGTTTTAATCACTGCTTCCTCTATTTTAATTAAAGAAATAAAAAATAAATAAGCATTTAGGTTTAATTTAAATTTATTAGAGATATTTTCTTGTATTAAAACTAGTATTGACATTCGACCAGTGACGGTTCGCGGGGTTTTTTCTGGTACGGCCGAGGAACGTAGGTGTGGTCTCTGTAACTGACCTTACCCATCTGTATTACCACCTCTTGTTCCTCGGCCGTACCAGAAAAAACCCCGCGAACCGTCACTGCATTTGACGGCTCGCAGGGTGACTCATGGTACGGCCGAGGTAACAGAGGCGGTAATGCAGATCTGTATTACCACCTTGGCCGTACCACGAGTCACCCTGCTAGCCGTCACCATATTGGAGTTGTGTTTGACGCGATTTGTACTGCGAGACCTCTCCACGACGGCTTGCAAGTTTAAATCTAGACCAGCATTCCAATTACGATGATCGTTAATGCCACCGCAATTATGATCCAGATGTAGAAACACTTCTAAAATTACATTATATAGACACAATTACACGTGAGCATTATTTTTATGAAATTCCCACCTTTCGCGTGCTCTTTTGCAAATCTTCCGCCTGCCCGAGCTGGTCGACCGTGTTGTCCACGTACTCGGCCGCCGTCATCGCGTGATACTCGATTCTGTTTACGCTCTCTTGCTAAAAAACAATAAATCTATACGACAAGAGAACGTGCTGCATAATTTGCACGTCTGAGCTGGACTTGTCGGCAGATGAGTTTCGAAGATAAGATGGTATTAAAATGCATTAAAATGTTTGTGTTTTTTATTACAGCAAGTGTAATAGACACGTATATACTGTGAGATGAAAAAGTTGAAAATAGTTGGGAGCACATTTTCTAAAAATAAGAATAATAATCAGTGACAGTTTGTGTGGTTTTTTTCTGGTACGGCCGAGGAACGAGAGGTGGTAATACAGATAGGTAGGGTCAGTTGCAGAGATCGCACCTATCTGTATTGCCACCTCTTGTTCCTCGGCCGTACCAGAAGAAAACCCGCAAACCGTCACTGATAATAATTCAAGTACAGGCTGATAGATACCTCTGGTCGATGGCCATTGAACAAAAAAAGAAAGTTTATACTGTCTGTTATCCTTTCTATTCACATGTTGTTGTACTTTTTTTTTTATTTCTGTAAATAAAGATGTATATATATATAATTCAAGTAATATCATGTTGGCCGTCTGGAATTCTCCAATTTATTTTGACGTTTTGTGTTTTTTTGAGGTTACTCGTTTTGTGTTTATATCTGCCGATTTTGTCTGTCAGTAACCTCAAAAAACCATAAAATGTCAAAATAAACAGGAGAATTCCAGACAGCCAACATAATATTACTTGAATGTTTATAGGTATTTTCAGAAAATGTGCTGCCAACTATTTTCAACTTTCTGATCACATGGTATATATATATATATATATATATATATATATATATATATAATCTATTTAAATCCCTTTTACCCTTTCAGGTGTTGGGATGTACACACGTATGTTATACAGTAAAACACCTTAAAAATTTTGCGCTGAAAAATCATAAATGTAAAAGACTAGTATATTCTAGTATATTTTTCGGTTGCAAGTATACCAACCTGGCCTACAGAATTGCAGATTTTTTTTAGATACCGATGCTTATTTCATTTGGTATTTGTTATGTAGGAAGTTTCTACTCCGTTATACATGCTTTTCTATGGAATAAAACACTTTTTACTTTGAAACACTTTGATTTATTCGTTTGACAACAAAGTAAAAAGTGTTATATTCGTTATTTCATTTGATTACCTGCTGCTCGATTAGGACGGCCATTTGAACGAACAAGTTCCGAATCTCCAAGAGATGAGACTCGATCGCCAGCAACTCCTTGTGCCTATTTTCCACATCAGTTAACTGCTGCCGCGCCTCTTTTTCTTGCGCCAAATACTGGAAAAAGAAAACGCAAACAAATCAAAACCCCGAAAAGTAATCAATTTTTTTTCGTTACAAATATTCTGCTTCTCGAATGTACTCTGCGAATTAATCTTAGAATTTAGATTTATGTGAATAAATATGAACGTGTGGTATCAATAAAAAAGTAATTATTTAAATTTAATAAATATGAAATACAGTTTGAATATAATTTGTGAATATTCAACCTGTTCGTGATTACAAAATTAATTAAGTCTTACTAATGCCCGGTTGCACCAACAACTCTAGTTAAGTTAGGTAACTCGGATTAATAATATAATCCGGATTAAAATGAGAAGTGTTGCACCGACATATTATAAAGCGAAATTAGCAAACATGAGATTAGACCTAACAACATTGCATATTTTGACATCGACTCTATTCCGATTGGCCCCCGGCCCGCTAGTCCACGTGTTCGATGTCAATACTGCAGTCGCCCACTAATGGGAATACTTGTAAATTATTTGATTAATGTCAATACTGACAATGGAAAGGCGCGAAAGGTCTGGAAATTTTACTCCAGTTGAAAAGCAACTATTGCTTGAAGTTGTGCAGAAATATTTCAAAATTCTGGAGAACAAAAGAACTGATGGAGTTACCGTCAAGAAGAAAGCGGAGGCTTGCGAACATGTGGCATACGATTTCAATGCCTCATCTAACAATGTGGAGAGGATGCCAATGCAGCTGAAACATACCTGTTTCCTATTAATCTTAGTAATAAATGTCTTTAATCATATTTGCTAGTTACCGTACCACGTTTATTCATAAATATCAACTCTCAATATAAACGTCAAATTAAACTTTAACCGCCGAAATATCTGTGGTTAGATAACCCATGTTTACTAACTCGGGTTAGGGGTAAAATTGGTTGGTGAAAAAGCTCTAATTTCGGATTACATAACCCGTCACTAATTCAGGTTGGTGCAACGGGCATAAGACTATAATATTCACATATATTTAGACTATTTTTTGTCTTTATTATGTTTATTTAATGCATCTGCAAGAAGTAAAGTTGTCTCAAATTAATTTAAAGTAATTATTATTGATAAGCGAAGTTCACTTTTATAACAATACGTACATCCTGCGTAAAGATCTGCGTTTCGCTTTGTTCGTTAAATTCGTCGAATTCGCATGGATCCAGAGTCGTGTCGTTTTTGACGATGCTCGCGGATTTTTCCAAGAGATCTTTTCTCGCGTCCCTGTGCCTCTGCACGCACTCCTGGTGCGCCTGCAGTGTGTTCTTGAAGCGCTCGACTAGGCCGGCGTACTGGACCTTTTGCATCCGGCTTTCCGCGCTCGTGGTGCCGCTCTGTTGTTTCTTCAGTTCGATTTTCATCTGCTTCAGCTGCGCGGATATTTTCAGGCTTACCACCTCCGAATTTTTAAAGGTCGACGTCAGCCTGGCCTGTTGTTCTGAAAATAATGATAATTATACTTGAAGTTTGTTGCAGTTTGTTTTTTTAGTCTTTCAAGGATTTGGACATTGATTTAGGTTGTGTTTCATTTGCATTATAGTGAGTTAAGTAAATGTTTATTCACACGAAGAAATTTTAAGTGTATTTTATTATTTAATATTCAATTTAAATGTGAAGCTGCACTGATTATAGATAAATCTCGAAACGCGTCTGCAGATGGCTATTTGCTTAATTTTTACATATTTTAGGGTTCAGTTTTATAGTTTAAAGTTGTCAAATCCAATTTAATTTAATTTTCAAGTTAGTCCCGTGGGTAGAAGAAAACCGATCTTAAACCAACGTTATTTATCTAGTAGTACTAGTAGTAACACGCAAATTTTTATTTGTGTCATTCAATCCGTGCCGAGTGGCACTAGCCAGGGAAGCAGTTGTTTCATAAGTTATTTGTTTATAGTCTTAGTAAGACTTAATTTTGCTTGCAGAGTTACGAACAGGTTGAATATTCATTTATTCAGGTTATATTTCGTTTTATTGAATTTATCGAAGAAATTTGCTTAACTCACACGGTTTATCCAATTTTGACAGAATAATATTAATAAATTGATTATAGTTAATATTTAAATGTTAGCATCGGTCGGTATTCATTGAGTACTTTTGAACGATGTATCACACATTATGTTTTTTGCGACAACGCTTCTTGTGAGAATTAGATTATGTCAAAATCGGATGAAATTTATTTAATGCATCAGCAGCGGGTGACGGTTTCTCAATTTCAAGTTACCTTTGGGTCTCTGCGCCGTCTTTCCCTGCAACAACTCCTCGCATATCCTTGTGTTATCCGCCACATTGCTTATTAGCCTCGATATTAACTCGACTTGCCTGTAAACCTTATCGAGGGGCCTGACCCCCGTGCCCGTATCACTGGCGCTTCCGGTACTTTGAGAGTTGAGCTCCTGAAAGTGCGAAGTTTCAATCAGCGAAGGCAATTTTTTTCAGTTAGTTTTGATCATCATTTGATGAATATTGTTTGGTTTTATTGAATTGAATTGATCATCATTTGATGAATATTGTTGATCAATGTTTGAGTAATGTACACTCGATGAAATCGCTATTAAAAGCAGCAGCTAATAGAGTCATTTGTATACCTTTTCGAGCTCAGGTAGTCTGTCTTTGACGGGCATTGTTATCTACATAAATACCAGCCCGGCGGCCTTGGAATAAATAGCGTACGAGCGTCGTATGCAGTTTACAGGAGGAAACCCTGTCTGTTGGGAAACTAATGTAAATACTGATATCTTATCTAACGCTCGGTGAGGTATGAATGTGTTAATATCTTGTGTGTGGGAAGAATGGTTGATGTGTTGCAATGAAATTGAATCTATGTTGGGTATTATTTTTTCTACTGTATTCGAATGAACTCATAATCTTCTCTGTAATGAGGTTAATTTAAATACAGCTTATTGACCAATAGCAGCACGGATGAGTCGTGGTATGGCCAAGGTAGCAGATAGGTAGGGTCGTTTGCAGAGATCTGTATTACAACCTCTGCTACCTCGGCCGTACCATGAGTCACCATGTGAGCCGTCACAACCAAACTAAATTGAAATATTTGTTATGTTTTAACTTAATCTTTAACTTACATTTGATATTTTCATTTGATGAAATTAGTAATTCATTTGATGTAGTTTTAAAATTAAACAGTCGTTTGGTTTCATAATTTTATTTACCTTATGTGAGTGTTGAATATTTAAACAAACATAAACGTAATACTGTTTTATTTCAATATTTATATACAACATATACACCTATACTGAATAATAAATACACTAGTTAAGGCACGAAACGCAGGAATATGTACAGTTTTGGAAGTAGGTTTCTCGTCCACCAATGTGGCGATATGTTATGGAATAATAATAATAACAACAATCCTATCATCGTCTGTTTTGTAATAGTCATTTATGTACAGGCACCTTTAAAATATATATTGAACGCCAAACATTTTACCTTCTTTTTTTCAATCGATTGCTTACTGTAATTAGTTACAGATTTATTTTATTTATTTTTGTTTTAATAATAATTTGATGGGATTATTATTATTACTGTTATTACGATTCGTGCTTCGCGGTTTTTTTTTTCTTCTTATTTTCGTGTTTCGAGACGGATTCACGGGCCGACGTCGTCGTCGCCGTCGTTGTTGTTATCGGCCAGCGAGATGAAGGAGCCGATTTCCTTCACCCTGTGTCATTTGAGCGCCCTCTTCTTGCACGTCTTGAGGTAGTCGCTGACCACGTTGTGCTTGCTGTTGAACGCCAGATCCGCGGGGGTGTATCCCTCCTGGTTTTTGATCGCCGGATCGGCCCCGGCCGCGATCAACTGTTTGCAGACTGGAAGGCAGCCGACGAGGGCGGCCGCGTGCAGTGCGCTTTCTCCATTCTTCAAATAAAAAAAAAATCCGACTTAATTTTTAACGCTTTTACGGTGTAAAATCTGCACCCGGGCATCACCTCTTTAGAAGCCTATAAAGTACGACTGGAGGGACCCAAAAACCATTCTATAGTGCAGTGACGGTTCGCGGGTTTTTTTCTGGTACGACCGAGGAACAAGAGGTGGTAATACAGATAGGTAGGGTCAGTTGCAGAGACTGACCGCACCTATCTGTATTAACACCTCTTGTTCCTCGGCCGTACCAGAAAAAACCCCGCGAACCGTCACTGCTATAGTGTATTCATTGCACAGATAAAGCTGTGAAAACGCTGTATGTTCTGCGCAAAAGTCTGATTTACACTATGTAAATTTATTACCATTCGCATTTGTACTGTGTGATTTGGACGTGCGGATTTCCCGCAATTTTTCGAATCGTCCAGTGGCCGTTTTTACAACTCTGTAGAATAAATAGACTAGAGTATTTTAACCTTTAACCAAGTGGCTGATGGCCTTGTAGCTGCTGACTGTAGGAGAAAAAAAACCTTAAGTGGTATAACAGAATGGAGAGGATAGTTGCAACTTAAATAACACAGAGTATTCTAGATTAGATTTTCTGGCTGATCCAAACCGTACAGTTTGTTTTATTTAAAATATACGACATAAACAAATTACACCGAAATTGAACAATTCACAATCTAAACTGTTCGGGTTAAAACACCACGTCACAACCATCCTTTTCGTATTTTTTATATTTTGTATAAACTCACAGGTAGAATTCCTAGTGACGGTCTGTATTTCAGTAACTCGTTCACGACGGCCGAATGTCCTTTATGTGATGCTTTGAAGAGCGGAGTTGCTCCGTCCTGAAACATTTTTTTTTTTTACATACTGTACTCTAATCTGCCGATGCACAGTGTGTCGAAACGCGAGATTATGCCCAGAGGTAGAGGGGGTAAGAAAAATAAAAGTGAAAACTAGCGGAAATAAAAATAACTACCACATTCTAAATTTGTCTAAACCTTCACAATTTACCTTATTACACCTTGGGCTATTTTTTGGTGAAGTTCGCTAATTGCTACGTTTTAATATACTTAATTTGGGTCTTGTTAAAGTTAAAAATTAAAATGTAATTTTTTAAAGCGTTCCTAACTTTTTTTCTAATAAGTCTGTTAAAATGAAATCAACACCAAATAAAGCATCAATACAATGTTAATAATGTGTATCAAAATGATAGTACTTGATAAAACGAGAACGAAATAATCCGTTGTTAAGACAATGTACATTTTTCGCGCACCGCTCACAACAAGGAAATGTTCAACTTTAGGAATTAATTGTAGAACGAGGGGTTATTGCAAAAATATGAATAAGGTAAATTGTTAAGGTTTAGACATTTTAGAATGTGGTAGTTATTTTTATTTCCGCTAGATTTCATTTTTATTTTTCTTACCCCCTCTACCTCTGGGCAGAATCTCGCGTTTTGACACACTGTGCGATGGTTGTTTTAAGGAAAATGAGACGTTTGGGGGTCTTTCGTTAACTAACATGTCTGGCAGAATCCACTCTGGCCCCGGCTTTGAGCAGCTGGGCGACGATGTGGTCGTGTCCCATCTGTGCCGCTATCCACAGGGGAGTGGCCCCGTCCGTCCTTCTGGAATCCACGCCGGAACCTTGCGCCAGCAAATATATGAGTATCTTGTAGTGGCCGTTTTGCGCGGCGATGAACAATGGAGTTGCTCTGTCCTAGAATTAAATTTGATGGTGATAAATATTTTTGTCCACGACTATCTTATAATATACTCATTATATTTGTGTTTCTTCATTTATAATTATATACATCATTCACTACTATCGGTGATTAATCATTATTGATTGTTTATTCTCATTTTAAAAATTTTATCCAGTAGTCTGCAGTGTCATTGATAAATAAATTGCAACGTCAAAATTATTTACATTCTAAGAGAGTGGTTTGATATCAAAAATTAGAAATGACACAGCGGATGGAAGTCGTAAGCAGTAGCAGAAGGTTATACAGCTTGTCCAGTTTTATTCTGTGCTATGTGAAAATCGATCGGCAATAGTTTTTGACTTGAAATGAGTAACGCTGTAAATTCCTATCATTCTTATGCCCACTTGCACCACAGCCGATTAAGTTTTTAATCAGTGATTAGTACTTCTTTAAAACACAACAATTTTATTCGCAAATTGTTTACAAAATAACATATTGATCAAGGAGACATATTTGGGATATCTTAAAATGTGTGTATTTGTTACGTATAAGGGTATACGTATAATGATAAACAAATTGAAGATGTGCGAGTAAAGTGTACAGATGTACGTTGAGTTGCCTATAATAGATATACATTTTGTTGCAGCAAAATTGCCTTTTAAATAGGAATGTCCCCAGGATTTTTGGTTTATAAATATGAAACTATAACATTTACAGCAAATTTATATTAATAATAATTGTAGAGAATGCTAAAATGAACAACTTATAAAGAATAAGTTTTTTCCAAATCTCTTTTTTGAGTAAACTGAGTTTTTGAATTTGAAGTATAATTTTTCCATCTTTCATAATTTTGATGTTTTAAACGTCAGTTTCAACCGCTCGATGTACATTTAAAATATGATTTCAATTGAAAATAAACCATGAAATTGTAAATATAAATGGTTATGATACCATCAAGTCGGAGAAAGTAACATGATGGCCACATCACCATTTTTTTTAAGCAGTTCTGCAGTTTTTTTTTTCTCTCTAATATACAGGGTCTTTTTTCTAACTCAGAACATGTCTATGTTCTATGTTATAATAATCACATCAACGCATTGCAATGTATTGACAATGTAGGCAACCAAGTACACAACGGTGACAGTGACACAGAATGCATTACGAATAATGTTAGGTTAATTAAATTAAATACGGTTTCACAGAATTCTGTTCATTTGCCTTTGTCCTCATTTGATAGTTTCTGATGATTTGAAAACTTGTAAGCATTGTATTTAAATTCTTTTAATGTCTTGTAAACGGAAGCTGAACTTATTTGAAACTGTGCTGTGATAGCTCTCAACGATGATATGGGGTTCTGCTCTACGTAACATAAAATGCTGAGTTTCATCTCTTCCGTTAAAATGTGATTTCCTTTAGCCCTTTCCATGTGAAAATTACTCACGCAGCCAGTATTGTCAAAATGATGGACAATATTACAAATTGTTGAGATGGATGGAACTTGTCTGTTCGGATACTCAACCGAAAACAAATTTCTAACACGTCGAATGCTGTTCCCATTCTTGTACCAATTAATTATCTGTATTCTTTCTTCGGTGGTGTAATACATTTTTATTAATAACACAATTTTTGACAATTAAATAAAACTGAGTGTAAGTATGGTTGCCTACATTGTCAATACATTGCAATGCGTTGATGTGATTATTATAACATAGAACATAGACATTATCAATCATACGTTCTGAGTTTAAAAAAAGACCCTGTATAGGCGTTTAAATGTAAACATGGAAATGAACGAAGTTTAACTTTTTGTAGGCGACAGAACAATTATGCGTTTTTTTTTAAGCGAGTAATTCTATTTTAACTCCTCGACGCCACTATTTCTGTATATCCGCGTGTCAACTGAATCAACTCGGCGCATGATTAATTGTCGCTTAAGTCTTGTTTCCAGTGTGGAATAATACCTATTTTCTAGTGAACGAAACTAGTAATTGGCTTTATATTATACTCCTGTATTTTAAAACTGTTTGAAATTGTCAAATACAGTTTAGAATTGCGTTTCTTTCAAAACGTTCTAGAAAAAAAATGTTTTACTATTAAAATGTACGTTCCAGTTTCCACCGTAAATAATGATAAACCCGGCAAAGTAGATTAATTACAGCCCGTTTCTAGAATGAAATATACGAGACACAAAACTAAAATGATACGGCGGCGTACGAAACGTGACGGCACGCGAGTTCGAGATCACTTCCTGGTTACCAATTTGTTTTTTTTTTTGTTTGTTTTGCTTCTTGCTCTTGTTTTCGGTTTTCGCGCGTCATCGCGCGCTCGATCTGCTCTGATATTTTGTGAAAGGCGCGCGCGCGCTAGGTTTCACCCTAGATCGGTTTCACAGTTACGAACTCCTCTCTCGTATGCAAATGCGGAAGGAGTTCGGATTAAGGACGAGAAAGACGGAGACGTGTGTGTACAATTGGCCCACATTACGGCCGAAAAGTCGCGTGTCCAGCTGGCGATGGCTGGCAGTCGGCCAACGGTACATCTCTCTTCATTCCGCGGCCGCGCGCTAATGAAATGTAACTGTAACCTTACAAGAGAGCGATAAGGTCATCCGAATACCTACAGATGTTTATCAAAGATGTTGGTTTAAATAATATTAGGCTTAAAAGAACCGAAACTGGTACACAATATTATGGTATAAAATTTATCAACAAAATACCCAGAAATATTAGAGATCTTGAATATAAAGTTTTTAAAAATAAAATACAAAAATATCTATTAGATAAATGTTCCTACTCATTGGAGGAATTTTTATTGGATGATGTACATATTGAATAATGACCTCTCTAGACATCTTTGATTTCGGCATTTCCTCATTTATATTTTTATTTTTTAAATTGTAAGATTTTAGAGATTTTTTAAATTTTAAGATTTTGGAGATTTTTAAAATTGTTAGATTTTTAAATTGTTAGATTTTTTAAATTGTAAGATTTTAGAGATTTTTAAAATTGTTGGATTTTAGAGATTTTTTAAATTGTTAGATTTTAGAGACTTTATTTGTAAACTTGTATGTGTTTTATGAATATTTGTCTATTTTTATGTTGACTAGTGTACACCATTTTTGGTCACAGCACAATAAATACCTATCTATCTATCTAAAGAAATGTTGTCAATGGATAACTTTTAAAATGTTCTATCACGTAAATAATAATCAAAATTATGTGTACAGTTGCGGCAAAAAAAAATAGGACATGTTTGTAATCCAGTGCGTGTCTCTGACAAAACAAAGTGTCTTTAGGTTTTTGGCTGTAGCGGTAATCATTTTTATCAAGACACGTTTGTGTCGTTAATTCATAACTTTAAATTTTCCATCGCATAAATAATAATCAACATTATGTGTACAGTTGTAGCCAATGTTTGTAATCTTTGACAAAAAAAAAGTGTAGTCTTGTTTTTGGCTGCAATGATACGTACAAAGGCTGATTTGTAGTTTAGATAAATTCTAGATAAAATTTTGATGAAAGTTTAGGTTTTCTCAAACGCAATAACAAAAAACTCTTCGTGACTATAATGGCGTTTATAAAACTTCTTAAGTTTTATGCACGTTTTAAAACTTATAATTGAATACAAACTGGAAAAATTGTATACATAAAACTTGATATACAATTTTTCTAATTTTTATTCAATTATAATCTCATAAAACATGAATTCTTTTTTTAAACGAAAACTATCCCTCTTCCTCGTCATTTAACATTTGTCAAATTTCGCATTACCAAAGATAAAATGAAACCTCATTTCTGTATATGTTTATGTAACCGAACTTCTTACACGTAATTATTGCAGTATTTCTATTGCATCAACGATTACGTGTTTTATGTAATAACAATAAAAAAAAAGTTCACATTCCTACCGTTTGCAATTGCACCCGTGCGCGTTAATTAATCGCAGTTTGTGGTTCTCGTTAACGAAAAGCGAAACCATTGTGTGTTTTCGTTACTTAATTAAAGTATGTCACGAGCGCGTGTGGGTGCGCCGCAATTTAGAAAGCAATTTGCGGTCGGGAAGAGCTTATTCTTAAAAGGCCGAAAATTTGCGATCCGACGTTTTTAATAACTCCGCCCACGACGACGCGAAAGATCCCCGAAATGTCAACGTGAGTTGGTGTTTGTAACGTCTTCTTCGTGCATCCGAAACAAGTAATACCTAACGTGATAATAATAATTCATTTATTATCCAACAGTTTTACAAACTAATTACAGGATAATATTAAAAATGCAAAATTACATTTTTTTCATAGCCGTGTTAGCACTTTTGATTTTCTGGTGTAAACTAAAGATGTCAGAAAGACTAATCTGTGGGTAGATATGGTATATATCTGCAGATTTTGTCTATTTTTAAGAGGAGTAACATAAAAAAATGGTGATGTCGCCATCATGTTACTTTCTCCGACTTGATGACATCATTCATATTTACGCTTTCATGGTTTATTTTCAATTGAAATCATATTTTAAATGTACATCGAGGGGATGACACTGACGTTTAAAACGTCAAAATTATGAAAGATGGAGAAAACTATCTCGCGGTATTCTTAAATAATGAATGTTCGCAAATCTTTTGATCCGTACATTTCCCTGCAGGTCTTATTATTATTTCCACTTACTTTCATGTGCGTATTGACTTGTGCCTTCTTGTTGACCAGTTCTTTGACCACGTCCATGTGTCCGCATTGGCAGGCCACGAACAGCGGGCTTCCGCCGTCCTGCAACGGAAAAAAATAATAAGGTCACTGGTCCAACCGTCCTAACGGCATTTGTTCAGACGGTATAAATATAAATCATTTTCTAAACGGTTAAGATTAAAGTCGGAAACGAAAATTTATAAACTGTAACGCAGAAAAATGGATTCTGCATTCAACATACAGCCATGAAAACTTAATCCCAAACTTAGACCCCCCCCGGGCGATGGTGACTTTTCCGAAAAAAATTTTTTTTGCCATCCGATGCACCGTCGCTGGTCCTATCGATTCGGCAAAAACCGAAAAAACGCCAAAAAGGCAATTTTTTTCGGTGCGCATGCGCCACGAGGACGCCGATACAATTTTCGGATTCTACATAAAATTTAGAACAATCTATGTTTGGCGATTTTTGAAATTCCGCCCCCCTTCCCCCCGCAGAACCAAAAAAGGCATTTCTTTTTTCTTTTGAGGACGTATTTTTTTCTTTTCAAGTCGAAAAACCGAAACTTTCGAGCAAGGCAGAAGGGATGACGGGCTCTCCTGGGGAATTTTTTTCGAAATTTTTGGAACCACTTCTGGGCCCCATTTGCACCCCCCGATTTGGGACCAAAAAAATCGACCGATTCAACTGAAATTTTCAGGGTGTATACTAGACAAAATTACAAGAACAAAGTCGTCGAAAGGTTTTTTTCTTAAAAATACCCTTCACCCCCTTTCGGCCCACCAAAGGTCAAAATCTTTAAATCTTTAAAAATTTCTAAACAAAAAAAACGAAAAATTTCCGGAAAATTTTTGAGGGCAGTAAAGTTGCCTATGCCGAGGAGCGACATTAAGCCGCCCCCCCCCCCCCCTGACCAGTGGCGGAGCACTTTTTTTTTTCTTGTTATATTCAAATCTTACATTCTTGCTCGTAGATTCCCTCTTTGAATAAAACTTTAGCAGATGTTCCTTCATCGCTTATTTTCTAAATTGACGAATTAAAACGAAAATAGATTAATGTACTCACCACGCTGGAGGAATCCACGGGGGCCCTGTTATCCAACAGCAGGCGCACTATCTCCAGGAAACCCCCCTGGGCGGCGAAGAAAAGGGCGGTCGTTCCCGTCTGCAAAAAAAAACGAATTTCCTCATCCAGCGCGCTCTTAAATACAAAATGAGACGATTCCTGCTCGCCTTAAAAACAAATTGGTTACGATTTCAACACGAAAAAATATGTTATTGCGTGCACAAATCGAATATAGGGTTTCCTGCGACCTTCACAAATATCCTCTTCCTGTTGTCTTCCTCTCGAACGCACGAAACTCCAATCGTAATATTTTCGGTAATTTAAGTTTTGAGTGTTGTCAATTTGTTTCCAGCCGTGATGTGTCAATTGTTTTAGCAGTATTTCAAAAACACGTTCATTCTTGATGGATTTTGAAATTTTCAGGCTAATTCCTGCTGAGATTAATTTTTTACAATTTTTCCAATCGCCGAATGTAATTTTATTTTCGGGAATTCGAGTTTCGAGTGCTGTCAATTTGTTTTCAGCTGTGAGATGTCAATTGTTTTAGCGGTATTTTCAAAATACGTTCATTCTGTATGGATTTTGAAATTTTGAAGCCAATTCCTGCGGAGATTAATTTTTTACAATTTTTCCAACCGCCGAATGTAATTTTCTTTTCGGTAATTCGAGTTTCGAGTGCTATCAATTTGTTTCCAGCTGTGAGATGTCAATTGTTTTAGCGGTATTTTCAAAATACGTTCATTCTGTATGGATTTTGAAATTTTGAAGCCAATTCCTGCGGAGATTAATTTTTTACAATTTTTCCAACCGCCGAATGTAATCTGAATTTTTACGGTCGAAATATTTAAACGCCAATCTATTTGCCGTAAGGTATTCTTACAGAAGAACGAGAAAGTCGACTTAGGCTATCAAAAAGATTGTCTTGGGGGTACTTACAACTCTCCTCGCTGCAGGATCCGCTCCCTGGTCCAATAGCTCTTTCACACACTCGTAATTTCCATTCGCTGATGCCAAAATTAGAGGTGTTGTGCCTTCCTAAAAAAAAAGTAATTATGAATATCGCCATAAAATTTGTGGTTGGTCAGTCCAAGTTCACACACATCAAAAAAAAAGTAACTAATATTGGTTCACTAAATAATGTGTTTATTATTTGTAGCCTTCGGAAAACTATTATTTAACACGTTTATCGCCATGAGACACGTATGGCGTGTCTCAGTTTTCCGTGCGTATAGGCCTCAAGACTCTCATCAAGACATCTCATCTTGTGTTGTTGTTTACTTTTGTGATCAATCGTTTTATGATTGTACTTTTCTTATCCAATAATAACTTTGGCGCGTGTTCACGAAACGGCCGAGTGAAAAAAAACGGCAACGAGGCCCTCATTGTGTCCTTTCGTGCGTGAAAATGCAATATTTAAATTTTTAAAGCGAACAATGAGAGTGCAAAGGATTTCGTAATCGTCCGACGCGATTTCGTTTCGAGCGTTAAATGAAAAACAAAACAAAAAAAAAATCATGATAACCGCAACGAATTTTAATTAATGACATTTTAATGAAACGAAACCTTCGATTACTTTTTGCTGTGCGGTAATGTTTATCCTTCAGTGATTAAAACCAAATGTTTTTGATTCTATCAGATGTATCTGTTCACATTTTATTCTCGTCGCAGTAGGCTTTATTAGGGTGACATTTTTGTTGGTAGTAAAAGAGTTACCAACAATTTGGTTATGTCATTGCAATTTTTTGGTTATGTGTAGTGACATTTTTGTTGGTGGTAAAAAAGTTACTAATAATTTGGTTATGTGTAGTGACGTTTTTATTGGTAGTAAAAAAGTTACTAACGTTTTCGTCATGTTTTTGCATTTTTTTGGTTATATGTATTGACATTTTTGTTGGTAGTAAAAAAGTTACTAGTAATTTGGTTATGTATAGTGACGTTTTTATTGGTAGTAAAAAAGTTACTAACGTTTTGGTCATTTTTTTGCATTTTTTTGGTTATATATATTGACATTTTTGTTGGTAGTAAAAAAGTTACTAATAATTTGGTTATGTGTAGTGACGTTTTTATTGGTAGTAAAAAAGTTACTAACGTTTTGGTCATTTTTTTGCATTTTTTTGGTTATATATATTGACATTTTTATTGGTAGTAAAAAAGTTACTAATAATTTGGTTATGTGTAGTGACGTTTTTATTGGTAGTAAAAAAGTTACTAACGTTTTGGTCATTTTTTTGCATTTTTTTGGTTATATATATTGACATTTTTGTTGGTAGTAAAAAAGTTACTAATAATTTGGTTATGTGTAGTGACGTTTTTATTGGTAGTAAAAAAGTTACTAACGTTTTGGTCATTTTTTTGCATTTTTTTGGTTATATATATATTGACATTTTTGTTGGTAGTAAAAAAGTTACTAATAATTTGGTTATGTGTAGTGACGTTTTTATTGGTAGTAAAAAAGTTACTAACGTTTTGGTCATTTTTTTGCATTTTTTTGGTTATATATATTGACATTTTTGTTGGTAGTAAAAAAGTTACTAATAATTTGGTTATGTGTAGTGACGTTTTTATTGGTAGTAAAAAAGTTACTAACGTTTTGGTCATTTTTTTGCATTTTTTTGGTTATATATATTGACATTTTTGTTGGTAGTAAAAAAGTTACTAATAATTTGGTTATGTGTAGTGACGTTTTTATTGGTAGTAAAAAAGTTACTAACGTTTTGGTCATTTTTTTGCATTTTTTTGGTTATATATATTGACATTTTTGTTGGTAGTAAAAAAGTTACTAATAATTTGGTTATGTGTAGTGACGTTTTTATTGGTAGTAAAAAAGTTACTAACGTTTTGGTCATTTTTTTGCATTTTTTTGGTTATATATATTGACATTTTTGTTGGTAGTAAAAAAGTTACTAACAATTTGGTTGTCATTGCATTTTTTTGGTTATGTGTAATACAATGTTGTATTTTATAATAAACCTCATTCACATGTTAACATATTGTTTGACAATTATAGGTTAACAACACACTTCAATCATTACCATCAAAAATACAACATGCCAATATAAGTACAAAAGAAAATCCTAGACTACTTCATGTGCATATTTTCAGTAGTAAGCAACATTTTTGATCTAGAACCCACCTTTACGAACATATTACTCTGGTATATTTTGATTGCTGATACGTTATTCATTGTAAAATCTATTGGTTAATTATTATCGACCCTGTTGGGAAAATCGCCGCAGGAAACGGATGAATGCAGGTGAAATGTTAAACGTTTAGAGACGCCGCGTCGCGTCGAGCGTTTCCTGGCTCAGAAAGAATGTGACATGTATGCCGTGTCTCGTCCGCACGGACGCGGAAGAGCCATCGATTTTGTCCGAATTTATCCACCGTGAAACCGATCACAAAGCCGTGAATGCACGCGGAATTAATTGAACTCGCTGAGCAGTTTAACATTTTCAATTGCCTCCTTTTGTGCGGGAAAGAATGATCGAAAATTCGGATTGAAAAACTTTTTGTGAGTGGTTTTGTTAGTGTGACATAATCCTCCCTGAGTTTTTGTAATTGACGACAAGCCGGCCGTCGCATGGCTCAATCGGTTAGAAAGTCGTACGACGACCGGCGTGTCGTATAACATTACCACACTCTTTTCGGGGGTTATTTTCCTGTTGACATAATTCACCCTGTATCGTCGCTGACAAACAATTCGAAAGTTAATTTAATATCCACAATCAATATATTTTATTGACATTTAACTTGCTCAAACTTCCGATTTCACAGTGCATAAATTGAATTTAATTTTTATATAATTTTTACGACAATCTTACCTTATCTTTGGAATCGATGTGCACCTTTCCGCTATCGATGATTTTCTTCAAAGTATCGACGTCTCCTCGCATCGCCGCCAGATGCAGTTGGACGTCCGATAATGATTCCTTCTGGAAATCAAGTTGAAATTATTTACACTCAAATCGTAACTTCAGGTTTAAGGGGACTTTCTCATCGTCTCAACTTAAAAATAAAAACGAAAAATTTGATGTTTCATTGAAGAAAAACTATAAAATCTATTGATTTGAAACTTTTTTTTATTTGAAAGTACAAACATTTAGCTTTATTTAGATATTTTCATTTTTTTAATTTTAAACCCGCGAACCGTCACCGATTGTCTGTCTGTATTGCTACCTCGGCCGCACTATTAGTCACCACGCGAGCCGTCACTGCTTTAATAAAGCTCGTAAATTATTCATTCATTTATTGCACGTTATCTCCGGCGGCTTTCCCCAATTACGGAAAGAGAGAAAGAAGAAGACGACGAAAAATGGTGCGGAATGCACGTAAAAGTGCACAATAAAAGAAAGTGGCCGGGCCGCCCCCCCCCCCCCATCCGCACAGCAATTACCGGCGATGATGAGTCGGGTTTTACATAATGTAATGTTTAATGCATGCGTGTGACGCAATCCGTTCGCACGCACACTCACACACGCAAACGCCCGCGCCGCGGGAAAAAGGTCAAACATTTTTCCATTCTTTTGAATGCAATCACGATATCGTCGGTAAAAAAGTTGTAATTTATTAATTATCAAAAGCTCCAGAATTTAAAACTGAAAGAATTTTTCAATTATCTCCAACCGTTCGCGAGATATTTACCTATATGCAAAAAAACAATTGAAGAAACAATTTTTTTTATTATCGAATTGGCATCTTGATATATTGTAGAATTTGAATTCGAAAGAAGTTTTCAATTATCTTCAACCGTTCGCGAGATATTTACCTATATGCAAAAAAACAATTGAAGCAACAATTTTTTTATTATCGAATTGGCATCTTGATGTATTGTAGAATTTGAATTTGAAAGAAATTTTCAGTTATCTTCAACCGTTCGCGAGATATTTACCTATATGCAAAAAAACAATTGAAGCTACATTTTTTTTATTATCGAATTAGCTTCTCAATATATTGTAGAATTCGAATTTGAAAGAATTTTTCAATTATCTTCAACCGTTCGCGAGATATTTACCTATATGCACGAAAACAATTGAAGCAACTTTTTTTTTTATTGCTGAATCGGTATCTTGATATTTCGTAGAATTTAAATTTGAAAGAATTTTTCAATTATCTTCAATCGTTTACGAAGCATTTTGCCTATATGCAAAAAACAATTGAAGCAACAATTTTTTTATTATCGAATTGGCATCTTTTAATATTGTAGAATTTGAATTTGAAAGAAATTTTCAATTATCTCCAACCGCTCACAAGATATTTACCTATATGCAAAAAAACAATTGAAGCAACTTTTTTTTTATTGCAGAATCGGCATCTTGATATTTCGTAGAATTTAAATCTGAAAGAATTTTTCAATTATCTTCATACGTTCGCGCGATATTTCCCTATATGCTCGAAAACAACTGAAGCAACATTTTTTTTATTGCCGAATCGGCATCTTGATTATTGGATTGGCATCCTGGTACATTTTAGAATTTGAATTTGAGAGTTTTTCCATTATTTCCAACCCTTCGCGAAATATTTACCTATATGTATGCAAAAAAACAATTGAAGCTACATTTTTTTTATTACTGAATCGGCATCTTGAGATTTCGTAGAATTTGAATTTCAAAGAATTTTTCAATTTTCTCCAACCGTTCGCGTCATATTTACCTATATGCAAAAAAAAACAATTGAAGCAACCTTTTTTTTTTATTCCTGAATCGGTATCTTGAGGTTTCGTAAAATTTTAATCTGAAAGCATTTTCAATTATCTCTAACCGCTCACAAGATATTTACCTATATGCAAAAAACAATTGAAGCAACATTTTTTTTATTACTAAATCGGCATCTTGAGATTTCGTAGAATTTGAATTTGAAAGAATTTTTCAATTATTTTCAACCGTTCGCGTGATATTTACCTATATGCAAAAAAACAATTGAAGCTACATTTTTTTATTGCTGAATCGGCATCTTGAGATTTCGTAGAATTTGAACTTCAAAGAATTTTTCAATTGTCTCCAACCGTTCGCGTGATATTTACCTATATGCAAAAAAAAACAATTGAAGCGACATTTTTTTTATTGCTGAATCGGCATCTTGAGATTTCGTAGAATTAGAATTTCAAAGAATTTTTCAATTATCTCCAACAGTTCGCGTGATATTTACCTATATGCAAAAAAAAACAATTGAAGCAATATTTTTTTTATTGCTGAATCGGCATCTTGAGATTTCGTAGAATTTTAATCTGAAAGCATTTTTCAATTATCTCTAACCGTTCACGGGATATTTACCTATATGCCAAAAAAACAATTGAAGCTACATTTTTTTTTATTGCAGAAGCGGCATCTTGATACTTTGTAGACTTTGAATCTGAAAGAATTTTTCAATTAACTCCAACCGTTCACAAGATATTTACCTATATGCAAAAAACAATTGAAATTTTTGTGCATATACATAAATATCTCGCGAACGGTAGGATATAATTAAATTTTTCTTTCCGATTCAAATTCTACGAAATATCAAGATGCTGATTTCATAATAAAAAAAAAAGTTACTTCAATTGTTTTGAAGCATATAGATAGATATCTCGTGAACGGTTGGGGATAATTTTAAAAAATTTTCAGATTCAAATTCTACAATATATCAAGATGCTGATACGATAATAAAAAAATTGTTGCTTCAATTGTTTTTTTGCATATAAGTAAATATCTCGTGAACGGTTGGAGATAATTGAAAAATTCTTTCCGATTCGAATTCTACGAAATATCAAGATGCTTATTCTGCAATAAAACAATTGTAGCTTCAATTGTTTTTTAGCATATTGGTAAATATCTAGCGAATGGTTGGAGATAATTGACAAATTATTTCCGATTAAAATTCTACGAAATATCGAGATGCTGTTACAATAATAAAAAATAATTGTTGCTTCAATTGTTTTTTTTTTGCGTATAGACAAATATCTCGTGAACGGTTGGAGATAATTTTAAAATTCTTTCAGATTCAAATTCTACGAAATATCAAGTTGCATATGCTTTAATAAAAAAAATGTTGCTTCAATTGTTTTTTTTGCATATAATTAAATATCTCGTGAACGGTTGGAGATCATTTTAAAGTTCTTTCAGATTCAAATTCTGCAATATACCAAGATGCTGATACGATAATAAAAATATAATATAAAAAACATTGTTGTTTCAATTGTTTTTTGCATATAGGTATATATCTCGTAAACGGTTAAAGATAATAAAAAAAACATCTTTCAGGTTCAAATTCTACGAAATATCAAGATGGCGATTCGATAATAAAAAAAATGTTGCTTCAATTGTTTTTGTGCATATAGGTAAATATGTCGTGAACGGCGTAAGATAATTGAAAAAATCTTTCAGATATAAATTCTACAATATCTCAAGACGCTGATACGATATTAAAACAAATATTGCATCAATTGTTTTTTTGCATATAAGTAAATATCTCGTGAACGGTTGGAGCTAATTTTAAAATTTTTCAGTTACAAATTCTACGAAATATCAAGATGCTGATACGATAATAAAAAAATGGCTGCTTCAATTGTTTTTTTGCATATAAGTAAATATCTCGTGAACGGTTGGAGATAATTGAAAAAATATTTTATATTCATATTCTACGAAATATCAAGATGCCGATTCGACAATAAAAAAAATGTTGCTTCAATTGTTGTTGTGCATATAGGCAAATATTTCGCGAACGGTTGGAGATAATTATAAAATTCTTTCAGATTTAAATTCTACGAAGTATCAAGATGCCGATTCTGTAATTTAAAAAAAGTTGCTTCAATTGTTTTGTGCATATAGATAAATATCTCGTGAGCGGTTGGAGATAATTGAAAAATTCTTTCAAATTCGAATTCTGCAATATATTAGGAAGCTGATTCGATAATAAAAAAAAAATGTAGCTTCAATTGTTTTTTTGCATATAGGTAAATCTCTCGTGAACTGTTGGAGGTAATTTTAAAATTCTTTCAGATTCAAATTCTACGAAATATCAAGGTGCCGATTCTACAATAAAAAAATTGCAGTTTCAATTGTTTTTTTGCATATAGGCAAATATCTCGCGAACGGTTGGAGATAATTTTAAATTTCTTTCAGATTCAAATCCTACGAAATATCACGACGTCGATTCTACAATAAAATAAATTTCCTTCAATTGTTTTTTTTTTGCATATTTTTGCGGATAATTAAACATTTATTAATATTAGAAACCGTAACTTAGTTTGAAGAAAAAATATGCGCACTCGCGTTATCCGAATTGTTGGAGTTGTTAACTTGTTACATCAACATATAAGGCATAAATCCAATAAATTATTCCGACGAGAAAATCTAACCGATATGACGCAAACTTTGATTGCGTTCATGTGTAACGAACTCGTGATTAATATCGGGCGAGACAGGTATACAAATGACTACGACAGTTAAAATTCCAAATTTATAGCAAATTTAATCTTCGTACGCAATAGCTTTATATAAACTATTAGGTAATTTTAAAATAACTTTTGAACTTATTGGATGGCGATAATTGAAAAACCGCAATCTTCAAAACAGCGCCAAGACGTCATATTGTGACAAAAATGCCACGTTGCGCCAATATTTTTTTTTTCATCATTTTCCGACAGTTGCAGTCTTTATCGGCGCGTCTTATCAAGTAGAATTTTAGAATGCGCACATTCCGTATTCGCATTTTCAAGTGTGCCGACTTGAAGGTCGCCGACGACGTTTCATTTGTGTTATTTTTCAATTGTTAATGCAAAATAATTCATCTGTCGATACTTCAAGCATCTATCGTAAAAAAAATGTGCAAAGTGTGCGGTTCCAGAGATGTTTCTGGTAAAGTTCGAATGAATTTCTTCAAGCAGTTATTGGAGATTAATCCGTTGATATGTTAAGTTTTCTATTTTCAAAAATGTTCGAAGTCGTTATAGGGAAACTCAAAATTAATATTCTTGTGGAAATTTCTTCTTCTTCTACTGAAGCCTGTGTTTAGTGAGGATGCACAATGTTTATTACCAAATTCTTTTCTATTTCTATGTATTTTGACCTTAAATCCTCTTCTCGAAGTTCCATTTTAATATCAATTAAAAAAATGTGTTCGGTGACTGGCAGTGACAGACAATGACGCATAAAGAACGTTTACACAGCTGAAAATATAATACCGGCTTACGAAAAACCCGGTTTAAATAAATGTAAAAGTCCACCGTAAGAATATTCAGGAAATGCACGAGTTTTGATGACAAAATTTCTTTGTGAGTTCGGATTTTTGAAATCCTGAATTTTGAGCTGGCTTACAACTTGTAGCACTCACTTTCCTTCGATTCAATTAAAAATTTCGGTCGCGCGCGATTTACTTTTCAATTACGTGTCGGTAATCGCACTTTTACAAATTTACACATGCAACTGCTACACCTTTTTTTTTTTTAATGGAATATGGAGAAATTCCAGGCGCAGGAATTCCATTAGAAAACAAACGGAGCGCACGTGACGGTAATTTCCTTTTTCTTGCAGGATTATTCACGTATGACGAATGCGAGAGCGAGAATGTCGTAATTTAATTCTTAAAAGTGAAAAAGTTGAATTGGTAGTGCAACGAAGAATGGATTGGCGCGTGTTGTGCGTTACATTTTTCTTTCTTTCGTACCTCAATCAATCAATCAATCAATTTTTAAATCTTGCTTTGAATTTGAAAACTTTAAACAATAAAACTGAACGCTAAAATATGTAAAAATTAGGTAAATAGTCATCTGCAGTCGCGTTTCGAGAATTATCTCTCATGAGTGCAGCTTCGGCTGTGAATTGAATGTAAAAATATAACCTCAAAAAATGAAATGCATTTACGTGAACGTGAACAACTTAGAAGATTATAGAATGTTTGAACCCGTTTTATACCTGAGGGGTAGGTGATTAGTGAAAGTACAAGTGTGTGGAATTTTTTTTTATCGCTGTCACTAATTTTTCTGATTTATGCGACCGATTTTAATTGATACAGCCTTCTCGTTAAGCCCAATTTTCGCGATTGCGTTCTAACACCATTC
Organism: Ocypus olens; assembly: GCA_910593695.2. NCBI lineage: Eukaryota > Metazoa > Arthropoda > Insecta > Coleoptera > Staphylinidae > Ocypus > Ocypus olens. The sequence goes on along the minus strand of OU343055.1, from coordinate 582,376 downwards.
CCAACACACATTTTGATAAATCCGTGTTAAGGTCAGGCCAAAATCGTGTTTACATTTCGAGATGTTATTTACAAACAAACGGCCTGCGATGATGATGATCACGAGGGGGACGTGGTTATTGACCAGAGTCGGACCGCGCGCAGGGGGTGGATTTATTTTTATTACCTTAGACGACATCCCTGCTTCTGCTCTTCCTGCTCTCGTTCATGCGGCACCGAACGTTTGTTTGGCCACCGGAGCACGTTTCGTTATGTAACACGAGTGCACGGATTTTCGCGAGACGAGAAGAACTGGTGATGCACGTCTCTGCCGCCGACGAACAACGCTTGCCGGTTTCTGCGGGCGCGGACGCTCGCAGCAAGATTTTCTACCGTCCCGTCCTCCTGCCGCAGCGCGCCGTAAATATTATCGAGCCTTTCACGCGCGCGTTTCGCCACAGTGCACACGGCTGCGCGCGCATGCTTACTGCACACCAAACGCGAAAATACCATTTACTTCACTAACTTGTGTACTGAATGTTAAAAACCGAAATTAGTTGTCAGTTATGGGCGCCCGCTAGATTTTGTTTGGTTGAATATGTTTCATGGCGATCAAAAAAATATTTAAAAAAATGCCACAAGGGGCCGCTGTGGTCTAGTGAGTAGAGCTCCTGCTCACGGGCATCGTGGTCGTGGGTTCGAATCCCATCTGGGGGTCACTTTTTTGGAACGAAGAAATGGCCGTACGGGTTCATGGATGTTCAGTGAATGTCCCCCACTCATTATATATAATAAATAATGATTATATATATATATAGATATAAATAAATATGAGAAATCAATACTAAATAGTTAAATGATACCTCTGGCAGAATGGACCAGCTTCCTAAGTAAAAAAAAAAAAAATTACCACAAGCTTGAAATTTTACAAATTCACTCAAAATGGATTCTACTTTATTCTCCCTTAAAAATCCGAAGACACACCATCACTAGATTTCGAATTAATCACACGAGATTGGAACGTATGTCTCGCTAAAGTTGAATATTCTTCAGGGCGATCAAAAAAAATGTAACAATAATTTTTTTTCATCTTGTGAATATATTAGACATTTTGAGCAATTTTTTTTTATTGAAGTATTCGACAAATTAAAACGTTAATTTTCAAAAATTCATAACTCGCGGAAAAATTAACAGATTTTCAAAAACTTTCATTAATATTAAAGGTAGATGTCTTGTGAATGTATTAAACATTTTGAACAATTTTTTTATCCAAGTATTTATTTTTTTTTCGATTTTTTTATCGAAGTGTTCCGCAAATTAAAAACATTAATTTTCAAAAATTCATAACTCGCTGAAAAATTGACGCATTTTCAAAAATTTTAATTAATATTAAAGGTAGATGTCTTGTGAATGTAGTAAACATTTTGAACAATTTTATTATCCAAGTATTTTTTTTTTTTTATCGAAGTGTTTCACAAATTAAAAACATTAATTTTCAAAAATTCATAATTCGTGGAAAAATTGACACATTTTCAAAAATTTTAATTAATTTTAAAGGTAGATGTCTTGTGAATGTATTAAACATTTTGAACAATTTTATTATCCAAGTATTTTTTTTTCGATTTTTTTTTATCGAAATGTTCCACAAATTAAAAACATTAATTTTCAAAAATTCATAACTCGCGAAAAAATTGACACATTTTCAAAAATTTTAATTAATTTTAAAGGTAGATGTCTTGTGAATGTATTAAACATTTTGAACAATTTTATTATCCAAGAATTTTTTTTTTCGATTTTTTTTTATCGAAATGTTCCACAAATTAAAAACATTAATTTTCAAAAATTCATAACTCGCGGAAAAATTGTCACATTTTCAAAAATTTTAATCAACATTAAAGGTAGATATCTTGTGAATGTATTAAACATTTTGAACATTTTTTTTATACAAGTATTTATTTTTTTTTTTTTTTTATTATCGAAGTGTTCCACAAATTAAAAACATTAATTTTCAAAAATTCATAACTCGCGGAAAAATTAACAGATTTTCAAAAACTTTCATTAATATTAAAGGTAGATGTCTTGTGAATGTATTAAACATTTTGAACAATTCTTTTATACAAGTATTTATTTTTTTTTCGATTTTTTTTATCGAAGTGTTCCACAAATTAAAAACATTAATTTTCAAAAATTCATAACTCGCGGAAAAATTAACAGATTTTCAAAAACTTTCATTAATATTAAAGGTAGATGTCTTGTGAATGTATTAAACATTTTGAACAATTCTTTTATACAAGTATTTATTTTTTTTCGATTTTTTTTATCGAAGTGTTCCACAAATTAAAAACATTAATTTTCAAAAATTCATAACTCGCGAAAAAATTGACACATTTTCAAAAATTTTAATTAATATTAAAGGTAGATGTCTTGTGAATATGTTACACATTTTGAATAATTTTTTTATACAAGTATTTATTTTTTTTTCGATTTTTTTTATCGAAGTGTTCCACAAATTAAAAACATTAATTTTCAAAAATTCATAACTCGCGAAAAAATTGACACATTTTCAAAAATTTTAATTAATATTAAAGGTAGATGTCTTGTGAATATGTTACACATTTTGAATAATTTTTTTATACAAGTATTTATTTTTTTTTCGATTTTTTTTATCGAAGTGTTCCACAAATTAAAAACATTAATTTTCAAAAATTCATAACTCGCGGAAAAATTAACAGATTTTCAAAAACTTTCATTAATATTAAAGGTAGATGTCTTGTGAATGTATTAAACATTTTGAACAATTTTTTTATACAAGTATTTATTTTTTTTTCGATTTTTTTTATCGAAGTGTTCCACAAATTAAAAACATTAATTTTCAAAAATTCATAACTCGCGGAAAAATTAACAGATTTTCAAAAACTTTCATTAATATTAAAGGTAGATGTCTTGTGAATGTATTAAACATTTTGAACAATTCTTTTATACAAGTATTTATTTTTTTTTCGATTTTTTTTATCGAAGTGTTCCACAAATTAAAAACATTAATTTTCAAAAATTCATAACTCGCGGAAAAATTAACAGATTTTCAAAAACTTTCATTAATATTAAAGGTAGATGTCTTGTGAATGTATTAAACATTTTGAACAATTCTTTTATACAAGTATTTATTTTTTTTTCGATTTTTTTTATCGAAGTGTTCCACAAATTAAAAACATTAATTTTCAAAAATTCATAACTCGCGAAAAAATTGACACATTTTCAAAAATTTTAATTAATATTAAAGGTAGATGTCTTGTGAATATGTTACACATTTTGAATAATTTTTTTATACAAGTATTTATTTTTTTTTCGATTTTTTTTATCGAAGTGTTCCACAAATTAAAAACATTAATTTTCAAAAATTCATAACTCGCGAAAAAATTGACACATTTTCAAAAATTTTAATTAATATTAAAGGTAGATGTCTTGTGAATATGTTACACATTTTGAATAATTTTTTTATACAAGTATTTATTTTTTTTTCGATTTTTTTTATCGAAGTGTTCCACAAATTAAAAACATTAATTTTCAAAAATTCATAACTCGCGGAAAAATTAACAGATTTTCAAAAACTTTCATTAATATTAAAGGTAGATGTCTTGTGAATGTATTAAACATTTTGAACAATTCTTTTATACAAGTATTTATTTTTTTTCGATTTTTTTTATCGAAGTGTTCCACAAATTAAAAACATTAATTTTCAAAAATTCATAACTCGCGGAAAAATTAACAGATTTTCAAAAACTTTCATTAATATTAAAGGTAGATGTCTTGTGAATGTATTAAACATTTTGAACAATTCTTTTATACAAGTATTTATTTTTTTTTCGATTTTTTTTATCGAAGTGTTCCACAAATTAAAAACATTAATTTTCAAAAATTCATAACTCGCGGAAAAATTAACAGATTTTCAAAAACTTTCATTAATATTAAAGGTAGATGTCTTGTGAATGTATTAAACATTTTGAACAATTCTTTTATACAAGTATTTATTTTTTTTCGATTTTTTTTATCGAAGTGTTCCACAAATTAAAAACATTAATTTTCAAAAATTCATAACTCGCGAAAAAATTGACACATTTTCAAAAATTTTAATTAATATTAAAGGTAGATGTCTTGTGAATATGTTACACATTTTGAATAATTTTTTTATACAAGTATTTATTTTTTTTTCGATTTTTTTTATCGAAGTGTTCCACAAATTAAAAACATTAATTTTCAAAAATTCATAACTCGCGAAAAAATTGACACATTTTCAAAAATTTTAATTAATATTAAAGGTAGATGTCTTGTGAATGTATTAAACATTTTGAACAATTCTTTTATACAAGTATTTATTTTTTTTTCGATTTTTTTTATCGAAGTGTTCCACAAATTAAAAACATTAATTTTCAAAAATTCATAACTCGCGGAAAAATTAACAGATTTTCAAAAACTTTCATTAATATTAAAGGTAGATGTCTTGTGAATGTATTAAACATTTTGAACAATTTTTTTATACAAGTATTTATTTTTTTTTCGATTTTTTTTATCGAAGTGTTCCACAAATTAAAAACATTAATTTTCAAAAATTCATAACTCGCGGAAAAATTAACAGATTTTCAAAAACTTTCATTAATATTAAAGGTAGATGTCTTGTGAATGTATTAAACATTTTGAACAATTCTTTTATACAAGTATTTATTTTTTTTTCGATTTTTTTTATCGAAGTGTTCCACAAATTAAAAACATTAATTTTCAAAAATTCATAACTCGCGAAAAAATTGACACATTTTCAAAAATTTTAATTAATATTAAAGGTAGATGTCTTGTGAATATGTTACACATTTTGAATAATTTTTTTATACAAGTATTTATTTTTTTTTCGATTTTTTTTATCGAAGTGTTCCACAAATTAAAAACATTAATTTTCAAAAATTCATAACTCGCGAAAAAATTAACAGATTTTCAAAAATTTTAATTAATATTAAAGGTAGATGTCTTGTGAATATGTTACACATTTTGAATAATTTTTTTATACAAGTATTTATTTTTTTTTCGATTTTTTTTATCGAAGTGTTCCACAAATTAAAAACATTAATTTTCAAAAATTCATAACTCGCGAAAAAATTGACACATTTTCAAAAATTTTAATTAATATTAAAGGTAGATGTCTTGTGAATATGTTACACATTTTGAATAATTTTTTTATACAAGTATTTATTTTTTTTTCGATTTTTTTTATCGAAGTGTTCCACAAATTAAAAACATTAATTTTCAAAAATTCATAACTCGCGGAAAAATTAACAGATTTTCAAAAACTTTCATTAATATTAAAGGTAGATGTCTTGTGAATGTATTAAACATTTTGAACAATTCTTTTATACAAGTATTTATTTTTTTTTCGATTTTTTTTATCGAAGTGTTCCACAAATTAAAAACATTAATTTTCAAAAATTCATAACTCGCGAAAAAATTGACACATTTTCAAAAATTTTAATTAATATTAAAGGTAGATGTCTTGTGAATATGTTACACATTTTGAATAATTTTTTTATACAAGTATTTATTTTTTTTTCGATTTTTTTTATCGAAGTGTTCCACAAATTAAAAACATTAATTTTCAAAAATTCATAACTCGCGAAAAAATTGACACATTTTCAAAAATTTTAATTAATATTAAAGGTAGATGTCTTGTGAATATGTTACACATTTTGAATAATTTTTTTATACAAGTATTTATTTTTTTTTCGATTTTTTTTATCGAAGTGTTCCACAAATTAAAAACATTAATTTTCAAAAATTCATAACTCGCGAAAAAATTGACACATTTTCAAAAATTTTAATTAATATTAAAGGTAGATGTCTTGTGAATATGTTACACATTTTGAATAATTTTTTTATACAAGTATTTATTTTTTTTTCGATTTTTTTTATCGAAGTGTTCCACAAATTAAAAACATTAATTTTCAAAAATTCATAACTCGCGGAAAAATTAACAGATTTTCAAAAACTTTCATTAATATTAAAGGTAGATGTCTTGTGAATGTATTAAACATTTTGAACAATTCTTTTATACAAGTATTTATTTTTTTTCGATTTTTTTTATCGAAGTGTTCCACAAATTAAAAACATTAATTTTCAAAAATTCATAACTCGCGGAAAAATTAACAGATTTTCAAAAACTTTCATTAATATTAAAGGTAGATGTCTTGTGAATGTATTAAACATTTTGAACAATTCTTTTATACAAGTATTTATTTTTTTTTCGATTTTTTTTATCGAAGTGTTCCACAAATTAAAAACATTAATTTTCAAAAATTCATAACTCGCGGAAAAATTAACAGATTTTCAAAAACTTTCATTAATATTAAAGGTAGATGTCTTGTGAATGTATTAAACATTTTGAACAATTCTTTTATACAAGTATTTATTTTTTTTCGATTTTTTTTATCGAAGTGTTCCACAAATTAAAAACATTAATTTTCAAAAATTCATAACTCGCGAAAAAATTGACACATTTTCAAAAATTTTAATTAATATTAAAGGTAGATGTCTTGTGAATATGTTACACATTTTGAATAATTTTTTTATACAAGTATTTATTTTTTTTTCGATTTTTTTTATCGAAGTGTTCCACAAATTAAAAACATTAATTTTCAAAAATTCATAACTCGCGAAAAAATTGACACATTTTCAAAAATTTTAATTAATATTAAAGGTAGATGTCTTGTGAATGTATTAAACATTTTGAACAATTCTTTTATACAAGTATTTATTTTTTTTTCGATTTTTTTTATCGAAGTGTTCCACAAATTAAAAACATTAATTTTCAAAAATTCATAACTCGCGGAAAAATTAACAGATTTTCAAAAACTTTCATTAATATTAAAGGTAGATGTCTTGTGAATGTATTAAACATTTTGAACAATTTTTTTATACAAGTATTTATTTTTTTTTCGATTTTTTTTATCGAAGTGTTCCACAAATTAAAAACATTAATTTTCAAAAATTCATAACTCGCGGAAAAATTAACAGATTTTCAAAAACTTTCATTAATATTAAAGGTAGATGTCTTGTGAATGTATTAAACATTTTGAACAATTCTTTTATACAAGTATTTATTTTTTTTTCGATTTTTTTTATCGAAGTGTTCCACAAATTAAAAACATTAATTTTCAAAAATTCATAACTCGCGGAAAAATTAACAGATTTTCAAAAACTTTCATTAATATTAAAGGTAGATGTCTTGTGAATGTATTAAACATTTTGAACAATTCTTTTATACAAGTATTTATTTTTTTTCGATTTTTTTTATCGAAGTGTTCCACAAATTAAAAACATTAATTTTCAAAAATTCATAACTCGCGAAAAAATTGACACATTTTCAAAAATTTTAATTAATATTAAAGGTAGATGTCTTGTGAATATGTTACACATTTTGAATAATTTTTTTATACAAGTATTTATTTTTTTTTCGATTTTTTTTATCGAAGTGTTCCACAAATTAAAAACATTAATTTTCAAAAATTCATAACTCGCGAAAAAATTGACACATTTTCAAAAATTTTAATTAATATTAAAGGTAGATGTCTTGTGAATATGTTACACATTTTGAATAATTTTTTTATACAAGTATTTATTTTTTTTTCGATTTTTTTTATCGAAGTGTTCCACAAATTAAAAACATTAATTTTCAAAAATTCATAACTCGCGGAAAAATTAACAGATTTTCAAAAACTTTCATTAATATTAAAGGTAGATGTCTTGTGAATGTATTAAACATTTTGAACAATTTTTTTATACAAGTATTTATTTTTTTTTCGATTTTTTTTATCGAAGTGTTCCACAAATTAAAAACATTAATTTTCAAAAATTCATAACTCGCGGAAAAATTAACAGATTTTCAAAAACTTTCATTAATATTAAAGGTAGATGTCTTGTGAATGTATTAAACATTTTGAACAATTCTTTTATACAAGTATTTATTTTTTTTCGATTTTTTTTATCGAAGTGTTCCACAAATTAAAAACATTAATTTTCAAAAATTCATAACTCGCGAAAAAATTGACACATTTTCAAAAATTTTAATTAATATTAAAGGTAGATGTCTTGTGAATATGTTACACATTTTGAATAATTTTTTTATACAAGTATTTATTTTTTTTTCGATTTTTTTTATCGAAGTGTTCCACAAATTAAAAACATTAATTTTCAAAAATTCATAACTCGCGAAAAAATTGACACATTTTCAAAAATTTTAATTAATATTAAAGGTAGATGTCTTGTGAATATGTTACACATTTTGAATAATTTTTTTATACAAGTATTTATTTTTTTTTCGATTTTTTTTATCGAAGTGTTCCACAAATTAAAAACATTAATTTTCAAAAATTCATAACTCGCGGAAAAATTAACAGATTTTCAAAAACTTTCATTAATATTAAAGGTAGATGTCTTGTGAATGTATTAAACATTTTGAACAATTTTTTTATACAAGTATTTATTTTTTTTTCGATTTTTTTTATCGAAGTGTTCCACAAATTAAAAACATTAATTTTCAAAAATTCATAACTCGCGGAAAAATTAACAGATTTTCAAAAACTTTCATTAATATTAAAGGTAGATGTCTTGTGAATGTATTAAACATTTTGAACAATTTTTTTATACAAGTATTTATTTTTTTTTCGATTTTTTTTATCGAAGTGTTCCACAAATTAAAAACATTAATTTTCAAAAATTCATAACTCGCGAAAAAATTGACACATTTTCAAAAATTTTAATTAATATTAAAGGTAGATGTCTTGTGAATATGTTACACATTTTGAATAATTTTTTTATACAAGTATTTATTTTTTTTTCGATTTTTTTTATCGAAGTGTTCCACAAATTAAAAACATTAATTTTCAAAAATTCATAACTCGCGGAAAAATTAACAGATTTTCAAAAACTTTCATTAATATTAAAGGTAGATGTCTTGTGAATGTATTAAACATTTTGAACAATTTTTTTATACAAGTATTTATTTTTTTTTCGATTTTTTTTATCGAAGTGTTCCACAAATTAAAAACATTAATTTTCAAAAATTCATAACTCGCGGAAAAATTAACAGATTTTCAAAAACTTTCATTAATATTAAAGGTAGATGTCTTGTGAATGTATTAAACATTTTGAACAATTCTTTTATACAAGTATTTATTTTTTTTCGATTTTTTTTATCGAAGTGTTCCACAAATTAAAAACATTAATTTTCAAAAATTCATAACTCGCGGAAAAATTAACAGATTTTCAAAAACTTTCATTAATATTAAAGGTAGATGTCTTGTGAATGTATTAAACATTTTGAACAATTCTTTTATACAAGTATTTATTTTTTTTCGATTTTTTTTATCGAAGTGTTCCACAAATTAAAAACATTAATTTTCAAAAATTCATAACTCGCGAAAAAATTGACACATTTTCAAAAATTTTAATTAATATTAAAGGTAGATGTCTTGTGAATATGTTACACATTTTGAATAATTTTTTTATACAAGTATTTATTTTTTTTTCGATTTTTTTTATCGAAGTGTTCCACAAATTAAAAACATTAATTTTCAAAAATTCATAACTCGCGAAAAAATTGACACATTTTCAAAAATTTTAATTAATATTAAAGGTAGATGTCTTGTGAATATGTTACACATTTTGAATAATTTTTTTATACAAGTATTTATTTTTTTTTCGATTTTTTTTATCGAAGTGTTCCACAAATTAAAAACATTAATTTTCAAAAATTCATAACTCGCGGAAAAATTAACAGATTTTCAAAAACTTTCATTAATATTAAAGGTAGATGTCTTGTGAATGTATTAAACATTTTGAACAATTTTTTTATACAAGTATTTATTTTTTTTTCGATTTTTTTTATCGAAGTGTTCCACAAATTAAAAACATTAATTTTCAAAAATTCATAACTCGCGGAAAAATTAACAGATTTTCAAAAACTTTCATTAATATTAAAGGTAGATGTCTTGTGAATGTATTAAACATTTTGAACAATTCTTTTATACAAGTATTTATTTTTTTTCGATTTTTTTTATCGAAGTGTTCCACAAATTAAAAACATTAATTTTCAAAAATTCATAACTCGCGAAAAAATTGACACATTTTCAAAAATTTTAATTAATATTAAAGGTAGATGTCTTGTGAATATGTTACACATTTTGAATAATTTTTTTATACAAGTATTTATTTTTTTTTCGATTTTTTTTATCGAAGTGTTCCACAAATTAAAAACATTAATTTTCAAAAATTCATAACTCGCGAAAAAATTGACACATTTTCAAAAATTTTAATTAATATTAAAGGTAGATGTCTTGTGAATATGTTACACATTTTGAATAATTTTTTTATACAAGTATTTATTTTTTTTTCGATTTTTTTTATCGAAGTGTTCCACAAATTAAAAACATTAATTTTCAAAAATTCATAACTCGCGGAAAAATTAACAGATTTTCAAAAACTTTCATTAATATTAAAGGTAGATGTCTTGTGAATGTATTAAACATTTTGAACAATTTTTTTATACAAGTATTTATTTTTTTTTCGATTTTTTTTATCGAAGTGTTCCACAAATTAAAAACATTAATTTTCAAAAATTCATAACTCGCGGAAAAATTAACAGATTTTCAAAAACTTTCATTAATATTAAAGGTAGATGTCTTGTGAATGTATTAAACATTTTGAACAATTCTTTTATACAAGTATTTATTTTTTTTTCGATTTTTTTTATCGAAGTGTTCCACAAATTAAAAACATTAATTTTCAAAAATTCATAACTCGCGAAAAAATTGACACATTTTCAAAAATTTTAATTAATATTAAAGGTAGATGTCTTGTGAATATGTTACACATTTTGAATAATTTTTTTATACAAGTATTTATTTTTTTTTCGATTTTTTTTATCGAAGTGTTCCACAAATTAAAAACATTAATTTTCAAAAATTCATAACTCGCGAAAAAATTGACACATTTTCAAAAATTTTAATTAATATTAAAGGTAGATGTCTTGTGAATATGTTACACATTTTGAATAATTTTTTTATACAAGTATTTATTTTTTTTTCGATTTTTTTTATCGAAGTGTTCCACAAATTAAAAACATTAATTTTCAAAAATTCATAACTCGCGGAAAAATTAACAGATTTTCAAAAACTTTCATTAATATTAAAGGTAGATGTCTTGTGAATGTATTAAACATTTTGAACAATTTTTTTATACAAGTATTTATTTTTTTTCTATTTTTTTATCGAAGTGTTCCACAAATTAAAAACATTAATTTTCAAAAATTCATAACTCGCGGAAAAATTGACACATTTTCAAAAATTTTAATTAATATTAAAGGTAGATGTCTTGTGAATATGTTACACATTTTGAACAATTTTTTTATACAAGTATTTATTTTTTTTTCGATTTTTTTTATCGAAGTGTTCCACAAATTAAAAACATTAATTTTCAAAAATTCATAACTCGCGGAAAAATTAACAGATTTTCAAAAACTTTCATTAATATTAAAGGTAGATGTCTTGTGAATGTATTAAACATTTTGAACAATTCTTTTATACAAGTATTTATTTTTTTTTCGATTTTTTTTATCGAAGTGTTCCACAAATTAAAAACATTAATTTTCAAAAATTCATAACTCGCGGAAAAATTAACAGATTTTCAAAAACTTTCATTAATATTAAAGGTAGATGTCTTGTGAATGTATTAAACATTTTGAACAATTCTTTTATACAAGTATTTATTTTTTTTTCGATTTTTTTTATCGAAGTGTTCCACAAATTAAAAACATTAATTTTCAAAAATTCATAACTCGCGAAAAAATTGACACATTTTCAAAAATTTTAATTAATATTAAAGGTAGATGTCTTGTGAATATGTTACACATTTTGAATAATTTTTTTATACAAGTATTTATTTTTTTTTCGATTTTTTTTATCGAAGTGTTCCACAAATTAAAAACATTAATTTTTAAAAATTCATAACTCGCGGAAAAATTAACAGATTTTCAAAAACTTTCATTAATATTAAAGGTAGATGTCTTGTGAATGTATTAAACATTTTGAACAATTTTTTTATACAAGTATTTATTTTTTTTCTATTTTTTTATCGAAGTGTTCCACAAATTAAAAACATTAATTTTCAAAAATTCATAACTCACGGAAAAATTGACACATTTTCAAAAATTTTAATTAATATTAAAGGTAGATGTCTTGTGAATATGTTACACATTTTGAACAATTTTTTTATACAAGTATTTATTTTTTTTTCGATTTTTTTTATCGAAGTGTTCCACAAATTAAAAACATTAATTTTCAAAAATTCATAACTCGCGGAAAAATTAACAGATTTTCAAAAACTTTCATTAATATTAAAGGTAGATGTCTTGTGAATGTATTAAACATTTTGAACAATTCTTTTATACAAGTATTTATTTTTTTTTCGATTTTTTTTATCGAAGTGTTCCACAAATTAAAAACATTAATTTTCAAAAATTCATAACTCGCGGAAAAATTGACACATTTTCAAAAATTTTAATTAATATTAAAGGTAGATGTCTTGTGAATATGTTACACATTTTGAACAATTTTTTTATACAAGTATTTATTTTTTTTTCGATTTTTTTTATCGAAGTGTTCCACAAATTAAAAACATTAATTTTCAAAAATTCACAACTCGCGGAAAAATTGACACATTTTCAAAAATTTTAATTAACTTCAAGGGTTGATATCTTGTGAATACATTAAACATTTTGAGTAATTTTATTGTATTTTTCTTATAAATATAAAATTAGCGTCTCTAATATTTAAACACAGATTTTTACTTACCTTAACTGTGATACAACGAATAATTATTAAAACGGCAACATTAGCCCTCTCTGACGCACAAGCTAGTTGTCATCCCTCGAGTTGCCAATATTGATTTTCAAATGTCTCTCGTCTATCGTCCATTGATTGGAGATAAAGTAGGGCCCACCCACTACACTTTGTTTATCATTAAAAAATCGTAATCAGAAAAAATAAAAAGTGGGATTTCAATTACTCTCGTTTATCATCTGTCGATTGGAGATGAGATAAAGCCCACCCACCGCGTTGGAGATAAGACAGCGCCCACCCACACATTGGAGATAAGTTAGTGCCCACCCAGCACAGTTTGTTTAGCATTTAAAAATCGTCATCGGAAAAAATAAAAAGTGGGATTTCATAAATTCAATAAAACGAAATGTAGCCCGAATATATGAATATTCAACCTGTTCGTAACACTGCAATTTATTTAATGCTTTCTGCAACAAGTAAGGTACAGGCCGGCAAATCTCTCGTGAACTTGAAGGTTGGATGCACGTTAGCAAAGTGGAGATGCACACCTATTATTATTACGTTTTGACGATACAGGCTGTTGTAAAATAAATGGATATCAATTACAAAGACACCCGGCTCTTCATATTAATTATGTCACTGACTGTATTAGACTGTAAACAGTTGTACTTCTCTTTCCCTCGGGAACGTCCCACCGTGCGCGAATCCGCCTTTTTGGGTCACAAGATATTTGTCGGGCTGTAGTAAGGTTGTTTCTAATTTGTTTAGTGGGATTTCAATTTAGAAGAAAAAAAATACCTACTCTAAAATTAATATATTTTCATATACCTACATTTGTATATATATACAAGATATTAAACACGATTATATATAAAGTTATTAAACTTAAGAGTATTACAAAACTCCCGTCCGAATTCTGTCCACGAAAAAAATAAATTAATCTCTCTCACAAGCTTACCGAAACAATACACATTTAACTAACGACGAGCACTCTCGAAGCCCCGCATCAGAGGCCGCTGTAGTGGTTCTCGTTGGACGATCCTCCGCCGCTCCGTCTGGACGCGAAGAGGCCCGGCCTGTCCCTCTTGACCTCCTTCTGATCCCTAGAAGCAAACGGCGTGAGATTTTATTAAAGATGTAAAAATATAATATAATAATAATAATAATAATAAAGTTTATTTACGGTAACCACCTTTGTATACATAAAATACAAAATATATAATAACAAAATAAAGTATGTGAAACATTTCAACTTAATGAGTACATCCATTACAAAGAAACAACATATAAATGGTAGAGATCAAAATTGACATAAAAGTTATATAATGCTTAAGTTATATAATATTAAAATCGTGAAAGTAAAGAATACCAAAAATTAAACATAACCAAGATTGGAAATTTATTGAAGATGTGAAAAAGATTCCTCACTTGAAAAAAGCCAAGTGTTGCTCCAGTAGAAATCTGCTGTTGCACTGAGAGAGCTCGGGCCAGTGCGATATCACCCGCCGCAGGTACATCTGTAATCTCTTCCGTCTGTCCTCCACCAGGCTGGAATCCTGAAATAAATTTATTGCAGACGTGTCGTCTCTGATCATAATGAGTTTGTTTTTTCTATAGAATTCAATTCTTTGAATTATTTAATTACATCTTACAAATCCATTACAAAGGCAGGACTTTATTTATATCATTATTAGTGTACGAAATTTTGATGGAATGCTAGATATAAAATAATAAAATCCAAAATAAGATCAGAAAGTCGAAAATAGCTGGCAGTACATCTTTTAAAAATCCCTATAATCATTCAAGTAACATTATATTGGTTGCCTTGAATTCTCCAGTGCAGTGCATGTGCATTTTGTTTATTTTGACATCTTGTGGTTTTTTGAGGTTACTTGTCTTAAAAATAGACAATAGTGATAATATTTCAAGTAATATTATGTCGGCTGTCTGAAATTCTCCTGTTTATTTTGACATTTAGGCCCCGTGTATTTTGCTTGCATCATACTTTAAGCACAGCTTAAGCAAGACTTTAAATAAGCCGTCGTCATGGACCGCTTAAAATTTAAGTCTGCATACATAACCTTCAATTAGTTCCGTCAGTGGTCTCTTTTGAGACAGATATTTATGCACAATAAATTATTTTCAATAACAAAACTCCTGAAGAATTAAACTTTGGAGTGGACTATATTTTTGAAGACGATTTAGACCACATGGATATTATTAATTCAATTTATCCACTAGTTTGGAAGAGAGCTGATCATTCTCATGATTTGGACGAATTGTCGTGCTTTCGGTGTTTCCGTGTCCGCAATTAAACTTTGTTAAAATTACTTGGCCCGACTCAAAATACTGCCTAATAATGACATAACCTCTCTTTTTTACGCACCGGGAATTCTCTACGCGTGCATTTGCCTTCAGAAATATTTAATTGAGCATTGAATTCTTAACAATTATGGCGAGTTTCACTATTTCCCTGTTCGTACAGCAACGCTGTTCACGTAAAAAGACTCGCACGCACTTTATGTCAAAATCGGCTGAGAAAAGGACACCATGTCGCCAACGTTAAAAAGTGAAAATTGCAAGATTTTACGATGTTGCAACACTTTGAGCTTGCTTACTGAAGCAATTGTATTAATACCAAGGGTGCATGACGCTTCCATTTAAGCATGACTTAAAATATAAGTCCTACTTTACAAAGTTAGAGTTAATGAAAAAATGGTGCAAGTGGGTCTTGGTGTTTTTTTGAGGTTACTTATTTTTAAATTAGACAAAATCAGCAAAAAACACAAAACAAGTAACCTCAAAAAACAAGAAGGTGTCAAAATAAATTGGAGGATTCCAGACAGCCAACATAATATTACTTGAATTATTATCCCTGTTTTCAGAAAATGTGCTGCCAACTATTTTCGACTTTTGATCTCACGGTACTAATTTTGTGTTCCTTATATGGCAAACGGGGTGGTAATGGGTTAAGTACAAACAAATCTATAAATATTTGTTATGTAGGAAGCTTCTACTTCGTTATACATCCTTTTGTATGGAAAAAAACACTTTTTACTTTGTTTGTATAACACTTTGATTTATTCGTTTGACTGCAGTTTCGGCAACTTACAAAAAAATGTAATTTACTTCAGATTAATTAAGTCAGTGGTTGGTACTTCCTTAAGGCTATACGCGCGCCTCGATATATTTGTTTTCAATTTTTAAACCTCATTTTTGAACATGAACTTTTGATTTTCACGTTAAAATTATTAAAAAAACGTTTTCAGATATGTGGTGCAGCTATTTTTTTTCAATAATCAAAAAGGCCTTAAATAAAAGTAACATTTTGAAAAAATAAAAAATTTCGGCGCGTGACACACATATTGCAGTTGTCAACTCCAACAAAAAAATTAGTTTAAAAAAAAATATCAACAAATAAAGTTGATAAACGTGAAAACAAATTCAAATATTGCGAATAATTCCACTGAAATCAATTGTGATATGTGGTACGAATCGTAGAGAAGCTCCGCCCGTCACCAGTGATTCATGTTTGAGACGCGTTCTGTAATTGGCGAGTCCACGTGGACTAGAAAGATGCATGTCGGGATCGTCTAACGCCAATCGGAGACGAGAGAGTGCGATAAATTACAAGTTGAAATATTTCGACGACGATTCGTTCTCTATCCTCTTCCTTTGCACATAAATATATATATCCAGATCATTTCACGTTTGTGTTTTCTTAAATAAGGCAAGAAGTATGTGAACGCCCATTTCAAATCGCACACAAACAAAACCGGGAGTTATAACAAAACACTTTTAACTTTGTTTTGTATAACTTATATATTTATTTTTGTGACTCAAGTTTTGGTAATACAATTACCATTTTCAAACAAGAAGTGAACCAGGAGTATCGCTTTAATAATTTATTTTGTTTAATTTGCAAATTAAATTATCAAGGAAGTACCAACCGTTGACTTAATTAATCTATAACCTTAATACGACACTATACAATAATTTACTTTAATTTTGATGGAAAACGAGTTGCCGAAACTCCAGTAAAATGAATAAATCAAAGTGTTACACAAAGTAAAAAATGTTTTTTAAAAATGTATGATTGATAAATTCCAACCTTATTCCGTAAACTCTTCTTCGGGGGAAAATCAAAGGAGGAAACGGCCGGATCCAGCTTCTTGAGATCCGAATGCAACGCGTGAAACTGCGCGTATCGCCTGTAGATGTTCCACTCGTCGCACCCCGCCCTGAGGTAAATCTGGTACACGTGATGCGCCTCGGAACCGGATCCTTAAAACCAAAACCGATTAAATACTAATAGACAATGTTCAATCCTTGGATTAATCGCGGATTGTAGAATCCCGGATTAGTCGATATTTATAATCGTATCCAATAGTCACGGATTCGGGTAAGATCGGCGAATTCGAGAATGAAACCAGAATTCGGTAATATTTTTAGTGACATTACAATATTACTAAATGTATGTTGGTGCTATATTCATGAGTAGTAACCTAACCTAATAGTTAAAATGGACAGAAATAAACATTGCACGGAGATGGACAAGATTCTCTTAGCAACTCTAGTTATTGGATATTCACCCCGAAATGCGGCTTCATCCATTGTATGTTAGTATCAAACAAATATTATAAAGTTTATAAAATAGATTAATATATTATACCAGCTGTTCTGATGACATGAATAAATTGAGAGATTACAAATAAACTGGGCTTAATCGCGGCTGACGGAAGATTATTTGAAGGATTATTTTCAGATTAATCCAGAATTATATCGACTATTGGATGCGTTCTAACCTAATGCGAGATTTAATCCTCAATCCTGGATCAATCCGCAACTATTAGTGCGGCCGTAATTGGCTGTCTGAAGTTCTCCTGTTTATTTTGACTTTTTGTGTTTTTTCGAGGTTACTTAAAATTAGACAAAATCAGCAACAAATAACCTCAAAAAACAACAAGATGCCAAAATAAACAGGAGATTTCAAGACACCAAAATCGATTAAATACTGCACGCTTGCAATCGCCCAATCAGTGACGAGTCGTTAATTTTTTTTTTTGGTACAGCCGAGGTAACAGATCTGTATTACCATACAGATAGGTAGAGTCGGTTGCACCTATCTGTATTACCGCCTCTGCTACATCGGCCGTATCATGAGTCACTTCTAACAACCTGTAAGAAACGCCGAGGGAATCCATATGTTAACGCAGCAGTAGTTCTCGTCTCTCAGCTCGTCCTCGCTCACCGGGCCCTTGAGCTCCTCCAGCTGGTTCTTCAGCCGCTCCAGCACGACGTCCTTCTGGCAGATCGTCTGCTGGAGGACGACGTTGAAGTCCATCAGTTCCGCGTGCATTTCCGCAACCTGATAAATTAATTCAGCAATAAATAAATTGGGAATAACCTTACTTGTTGCAGAAAGCATTAAATAAATACAATAAAACGAAATGTAGCTTGAATATATGAATGTTCATATATTCAGCCTACATTTCGTTTTATTGTATTTATCAAATTCAGCCAGCAATGTATATAGGGTTCTTGTTTTATGCACTATTGCGCACCTGTACGAGTTTCTGCTCGTAGAGTTTGGCCTCCTTTTTGTAATCCGGAATGTTGCCGTCGGGCCCGTTTACCGTGTCGCCATCGTCGTCGGGCGCGCAATCGTTGCGTTTCAGCATGTGCACCGCCTCCATGTACTTCTTCACCTGGTCCTTGAGATTCTCGTTCTCCTTGGAGAGCAGGCCGATCTTCTCCTGCATTTTGTCCGATTCGACCTTGTTCTTCTCCTCGACGGCGGTCAGAATCGCGCTGACGTCGCTCGGACGTTCCAAAATACCTGAAGCAGACGGTTGGTGTCTTCTAATGTTGTTAAAACAATTGAACGAATGCGTGATAGTTTGGATGGGTGGTAAATTAAGCGCACTAATTTGTTCGGGGGATTTCAGGAAAATTAAGGAAATCGAGTGGAAGTCGTGCTGCACTAGTGATAATTCCAATTCCCCTGATAAATTCCTCGTTTTTCAAGATGGTAAAATTCTTCTTTCCTTCGTTGGCAATGCAAACAAATGTTGACAAAGTATATATTTTTATATTTTATAATTTGAATGTTTTATAATTATAATTTATATGTATATTAACGATTCCTATACTGTACCTTATTAAGTCAAAAAGGATTAAATTAAATAAATGAATAAATAAAAAATTATCAAAATGTTCCAATGTTTTTTAAAGAATTTTGTTTCTTTACCCATCACAATATTCATTGAACAATAACGAATACACATTTTTCTGTTGGGATTTTTATACCTCTTATATTGACGTATTTCTTAATTATATACATGGTGTCGGTGTCTTATTTTGAGTGGCCAAACAAAAATTTTGTAGCATAAACTACTACGTAAATATTCCTGTGAATAAAGATATCGTATATATAAATAAAGATGAGATACCGATAAAACGTCTAGTCAACCAATTATGAATACGTTATGTTTTTATTTTCTTTTTTTCTGATTGAATTATCGTAACTAAGGCAATATCACTCAATATTGTTGAGTGATATTGCCTTAGTTACGATATGTCATAACACACTTATATTTCCCTAGGGAAATATGAAGTGCTCATATTTTATATTTCCCTAGGAAAATATAGACATCAAAAAAAATGTCATTAGGAGCTTCTCGCAAGAATTGTTTTAATTGCTCTCGGGACAACACCCCGGATTTCTTAGGACCGTATCCTTTATGGATTTTACAGCTTTGGATTTTACGGGAACCAAACATTCACGGTCTTTTGCCGCTTGCGTTAACACACAGTTTGACATTTCACCAATTTATGAAACAACGCGAATACCAAAACAAGTCAACCATGATATTTACAAACAAGGCCCTTAGCAACGTTACCAATCCGATAAACTCAAAAATTTGCAATCCAATATTTTCCCATTTACAGAACAATATTCTTCAAACAGAAAAAAACTATTGATTACAACACGGGAAATATGAATACATTTCCCTTGGTTGGTAACTAGCCAACCTCAGGAAATATACTATTAACCCGTAACTGCTGTTCTCCGGTCAATTTGACCGTTGTACTATTTGGAATTTAAATAACGCGGTTAACTTTTTAGTTCCGTATTCATCCACCACTGCATTTTCTGGGGGGGGGGATTTGTTGCAACAAATATTATAAGGGAGTGTCTAATGATGTAATTATTGAAACGTGTCACCCTTTAATGCAAAGATAATATAGATATAGACGATTTAAAGGTGCCGGTCAATTTGACCGGTGAACAGTGTGCGCGGACTTAAAATGGCTTCACATCAGTTACGGGTTAATATTTGCTATTTAATAATAATAATAATTTATTGTCTATGAATGATACATTATGTCAATAACAACATTTTAATTTTAGACTCGTCAAAAAAAATATAGTGTTTGTATGTGATACATAAGTCAACTAATGAATACAATACAATTATGCAAGGAAATCACGTAAATTGTAGTATAATTTTTCTAACAAAAAAATCTTAAGTCTATTCTTAAATAAATGTATATTTGGGGATAGTTTTATATATTTAGGTAATTTATTAAATAGTAAAGGTCCGAGTGTATCGGGTGAGTTCTTACTTACATTAAGACGACAGCATTTTATGTATATGTTATCGTTATTTCTAGTGGCGTGGTGGTGAATGTCGCTTGTAGGTTTGAACATGTAAAGATTTTTGTAAATATACAAGCACAGCTCAAGTATAATCAGGCAAGGTAATGGTAAAATTATTTGTAATAATAGCTATTATATTTACACACATACAAATGAATATAAATAAGTACCTGAAACGTTTCCATCGCCGGATTCCACGGAAACGGGCGTCAGCTCCCCGATGCACGGTTCGAGGGGCGTCAAGGTCCCCTCCAGCTTGCTGAACCGTTCCCTCGATCCGCTATTTTCGATACTTAGTTTTCTGACTGGTGCCGGTCTCGGATTCTCCACCGAGTTAACCCTCTTCACGGGTTCCGAGGGATGGTTCTGGGCGGCGTCCTCGCTGCTGACGCTGCTCTGCGTGTCGCTCGAGTTGATCTCCTCCTCCATCTCTTCCTTGAGCACCACCTCCTCCTCCGCCGGTAAAGGGGGCAGCAGCCCGGACGACGGAGCGCAATTTTCAAGAATCAGGCTGCCCGTGCTCGAGGGCAGGCTGGAGGACAGGACGCTGTCATTGTCGTCCTCGAAGGAAATCAGTTGCTTCGCCACCTTTCTCTTCTTCTTCAATTCCTTGGTGGCCTTGCTCGGTTCTGGAATGAGAGAATTCAAGTGTTAAGTTTCCGTTAGCAAATCGATGAGAATGTGTTTTATCTTGGGTTGTTGATATAGATCTAAAGATTGTTTAAATATCCTTTTATGCTTTGATGCCCGTTTGCACCGCACCCGGTTAACTCTTTAATCATTGATTATAAGTTAATCTCTTTGCACCGCCATTTAATAATTGATTAAAGTCGGGTTAAAGTCCCAATTTTTAACCCGGCCGAGTTTGGGCGGTTAGGAAGCCGGCTAAGGAAATACACGTGCGTTCGTGTTAAAAATAAAGGAACATAAAGGTTTATTACATTAAGGACGACGTTAGGTGATATAAAATCATTACGGAGATCAAATACAATTGATTTTATTTATTCAAGCGCTAGATTTAAATGTCGGTATGTCAATCCAAGGGAATATGCGAATAAAAAAAATTGATTTATTAGATGAAGCGTGTTTTAGGAGAAGGTATGGATTAAGCAAACAATTCACATTAAATTTGTTGCAAGTAATTGAACATTTGAACATAAAATAGATTTTCTAAATAATAGGAAACTGTAAACAGCTGTTCATGGCATCTGAAGCATGCGTCAATTTCAGTGGCACCCACCTCAGAAAATAAAATAACCCCACAAATTGCCAACTGTATTTTTGCTCACAACCATTTAATCATCGGATACTAACCGATGGGCGGTGCAAACGGAGAGGCATGATTAACTTAATCATTGATTTAGTAATCATAGATTTTAACCGAGTGCCGTGCAAATGGGCATGAGAGAATTGGAGGTTGGTAAACGGAAGAACTGAAAAAAATATACATTTTGTCTGGGATTTGTTAATAAATATATAACGGAACAAACGTTCATATGTCCCGTCATGCTCCAAGAGAATGTGTTAGTTAATACTTTGTTACTGCCCCCAAAAAAAATGTTTATGAGTACATTTTGCTCATTATTCCAACACCGCATCTGTGAAAAAGCATTTTTTCACATTTATGCCGGAGATCTTGATTTAAATTTAACAGACGATTGTAAGACCTGCCCTAAGACATCATTCCATTTCAACAAAACAAAATTGCCTGTGAAAGGCTGTGGCGCTGTGTGTTCACAAATCCCATGAAAAAATAATATATTCATTTGATATTTGGTTTTGAGTAACATTCATGTACCTCGTGTAGAATTGGTTCACGTGCACCATAGGGATTTCCATGTTAAATTTTTAATGTTCAAATATTGGCTCCCCAAATTATTTTAGAGAAAAAGTGTAAATATGTTTCTTGTAGACAAAAAAAAAACTCTACACAACCATTTCCTTACTTATATTTTTACTGTCCATACAATGGGGAAATCGAGGAAATTAAAACTGCTATTTTGGCAAAAAAAAATGCTGGAACAATACACCGTTGAATGTTAGCGGTCACGTTAATGTAGTAATCAAAAATTTAGGCATATTTTAAGTAATTCTGAAGTAATATTATGGATTTATTGAACTATTCTGCTAATAGCACATGTGCAGTAAACCACACTACTGTTAACAGAATGGTCCGCAAATTTTGGAACGTTTTTTAATTTCCTCGATTTTCCACTTAAAAGGAAACTAAAAAATAAATAATGATATGGTTGTACACAGTATTTTTTTCGCTACAAGAAATTTATTTACATTTTTTCTTTAAAATAATTTGGAGATCCAATAATTAAACATTGAGAATTTAACATGGGAATCCCTACGGAGCGCGGACCCATTCTACACCCTGTATGTATCTTAAAGCAACTCGTTGCTATGGAGATATTGGCAAACAAACATGATTTCGCTTTCTGAAGGTTATTAAACTTTTTTTTAAATTAAAAAAAATAGAAATAGGATAAAATAAACCATGTTATGACACACGTAATGTTATTTGCTTTTACATTACTCAAGAATTTAAAAGCACTCGCCGCTACGTCATTCGTGCTTTCAAACTTTCCTCTCGTAATGCAAAAGCCTTCATAACGTTACTTGTATCGTAAATTACTATTATTTTATTATCTTCGAATATATACATAATTTTTAGCATGTAAAATCCTATGGCCCACGATAAAAAAATACCCTGTATAAATTTTAATTCAATCGAGCAAAACCTTAAACAATGGATCATAATATACGAAACGCATTAATCCATAAACAACGCAAAATAATGGAAAAAAAACCAGGACTTTACACTCTGATTCACACTTCAAGGCCGAGTTAATAAACGCAATCACCTGATTTGATAGGTTAAAGCGTAGACTTCTTTGTTTTTGAGTGAAGTTTTTATGAAAACTGTAGATTCAACTACAAAACTACCCCTTATCTCATCAAGCGTGAGCACGTGGTATTCTTTAGATAATTAAAAGTATTTACTTACAGTTAATAGGATTTACATTGTAAAGGTTGAATTGAAAAGTCAGAATATAAATAAATACATTGTTTTCCAAAGACCACTCTTTTTTTAATTTGTTAATCAATTTAAACTCGAGATAACCGCGCTTATTGCAGACGCATTAAATTTTACATTCGTTACGAATTCTTCAACGTTTCATCGAACTTACCGATTATGGGAGCCTCGATGATCGGCTCGGGCCTCCGCCTCTCTACCTTACTGTGCGCGGTGCTGTTCAGCTCCGGCTTATCGATACTAACGGCGAACAGGATGGAGGCTAGACCTGCAAAAGGAACACTTTCGCGCGGGTGAAACACTACTTAAACACGTTTGCTGCCGCCGACGGGCCAGTGCGTCCAACTTTATACTTCCCAATTGTAGTGGCGCAGCGAACGTGTTAAAAAATCTTTGGGTTTACCTGCGGCCATGTTAGGCAGAAGGCCGCTCTTTTCATCGTCGCGCAGGAACGACCACTCCTCGTAGTACGTCTTCGCGGCCGCCGGATCCCCCAACAGCACGTGAAAGTACCTCTCCAGGGACCGTTCGTTTAGCGTCGATCGGATCCACGCCCTGCCCTTGCCCGTGTCCGTCCAGATGTGCTTCAGGACGTTGTACCTGTCCTGCTCGTGTTTGGTCAGGTGTCTCTTCACAAACGGCCAGAATGCTAGAGTTATAAAAGACTAATAAGAAACAATTGGGCTTAAAAGGAATTTAATTATAAAATCAATAAATGCTACTGTATTATTAAATTCATGCTTACAAGGATTATCGTTACTCAGGTGTAGACTGTTTGTGACGATGTCGACGATATCGGACACCTGCTTAAGCGCGGAGCCGTGCTCGATCGGCTTGGGGCGCAGGCCGTGCAGGAAGACCGACTCGAGGGTGCCGCAGAGGGAGGACACGCACCTATCGAATTCAGTCGCGAGCTCCGTTTTCCCGCCGAACCGCTTCTGGCACTCCTGCACGCACTCGAGCAACTGACTGAGCAACCTTCAACGTGAAACATGGAAACCACCCCCTGCTACGATTTCTAAATGCTCACCTGTTTGAATCCTCTGGCTGAGATTGGTGCGTTAGGGAAGACATTAGTTTTTAATAAGCGCTAATTAATGCTAAAAAATCGGGCGTACATTGGGGGACGTTAGGGGGGCGATCCGACAACTCACCATCGTGCGATCCGCGCTGCGTTGCGTGTTATGTCACGTCGTCGGGGGGCGCACCGGGTCGTTTGGATTCATTGCGCGGCGATTATCACGGGCGCGCGTCGCCTTATCGGCCGTGCGTGTGTCCCCGCAGGTCCGCTGATTACGGGATTGGAATTCTGCGCGGTTTCGTTGAATTCGATTTATCGCATCACACGACTGGATGGTAAAAATAGCGCAATTGACACATTTGACGTTGCCGCTTTTGCGGATACCTTCACCCCGATTGGGTTTTTCTGTGCCGTTTTTAAAAATCCCGCTCGAATTTGCTTGTATATCCATTAATGTAAGTCTATTATAGTGTGGAGCATAAATGTTAGATGGCGCTGTGTGTTAATAAAAAAAAGTTCATTTATATCTATAGTAAATACCCAAGATTTGTTCCAACCCGCGATTCTCGTATCGGCCCAAAACCGTCGCAGAATTGGAAGAATTTTGCACGGTTATGCAATTATACTTGCAAAATGGTGCATGATGGCAACAGTATTATCTATTAATATACATCTATTATAGGTCAGAGCACAAACATTGGATGGCGCTGTATGTTAACTGTGTTGCCTATAATACACCATGCACGGCTATGCAATTATATTTACCTACGACAATTTGGATAAATGCTCATTACATGCTTGTTATTGATTAGTAGTGCATTGCTCACGCATTTCAGTCTCGCATCGATTATCTGTGCTAGAATATATTCCAACACTGTACTGTCACACGTGAAGCCTAATCTTCAATGTGTCAAAATGCCGGAGTAGATTTAAAGATGTTTGCTTCGGCTCTTCTACATACATGGGGCGTTAGTTGTAGTACCTCGGCAAATCTGTTGTTTTCAATGTTTGTATCCATACCATTTATATATACTTTTAAACACTAAGAATGTATAAACTCGAGAAATGATATGAACCATAAATAATGTTGCGACTGGTGATGGCGGCTTGGTTTTTGACTTTGATTTGTTTCCGCGGTAACGTTAATCAGGTGCCTCTGATAAAAGTTATCGCGTACGAATTCTCCGCTCTCGGTTTTTAATTATCTTAACTATCATAATGAAGCTCAACAAAGTTGTCGTAGGTAAAGCATAGTGTACAACTCGCATGGAATGACTATTTCTCGCTCTTATGAATTGCAGCATTCGCTTTTCGGCTCATGCCGCAAACTTCATACTCGCGAGAAATGTATGTCATTCCCTTTGACTATATACTTTAGTATATGGTCAAAGATCCAGAAGATATGAATATTCAATCTGTTCATGACTTTGCAAAATTAGGTCTTACATAGACTACAAAAAAATGACTTATTGAAACAACTACTTCCCTTGCTAGTGCCACTCGGCACGGATATTGAATGATACAAAAGAAATTTGCATGTTAAGTATAGTAGTCCTAATAAGACTTAATTTTGCAGAGTTGCAAACAGATTGAATATTAATACATATATTCAGGCTACTTTACTTATTTAATACTTCTGTAACAAGTGAGGTCTCAAATTTATTTAAAAATTGAATTAATTAATTAAATTCGAATTTCTGCGCCTTTTCGCCATCTAACGGACGATAGATGAACTGCTAAGTGCGTTTTTACAGCAGCGCCAAAATGCTCGAACTTTATACTTATAATCAAAGTAATAAAATTCAGCAATGCGCCACACATAAAACGATAGACGATTTAATTCTGAATCGAATGATGTATAAAATAGCTGAGGAAATTAAGCGGTTTACCCGTAATTTGCGAATAAAAATTAAGCACGACACACTTACCGACATTTACAGTTCACTGTAACTTAAATACTAAATAAAGAACAATTGGGAATATTCTTTAATCAAATACGGGTCCCTATTCTTATTACTAATTAATTGCTCAACTTTTTATTTTGTTAATGCATTAATATGAGAAATACTAATCTCCATACCGGTGCACCCTCTGTTATCGTGGGGATAAACTACTAAACCATTATTGGATTTAATATTTGGTTTAATAATAAAAGCCTGTTTAAAAACTTAAGAAGAATGTTATCTTAGAATGAATTTACTTGTAAAGAATAAATATTTAAATGATTAAACTGCAGAAACAATAGTTTAAAATAAACGCCTAAAAACAGGCAACCCAATATACAGGTAACTGCAATTAATTTATTAATACTAAAAATTACCAATTTTAAAGGATTAAACTAAACTCAAAAATCAAATCTTAGGTGAGGGAATTATTAATAATTTATTTAACCCAATACTGGCATAATTGACACACCAACATCTATAATTTTTTAATTTCAATGACACCTTCAACTAAATAAATTTAAACTATAATTAAACGTTTTAATGATGATTCAAATCAATAAATCATTTAAAAATGTAAAACATTTATTTAATTCTCGTCATTACTGTGCCATCTGTCGGACAAGGTGTAAACTATTAAGCCAAAAGCCTCGAACTATAGTCAAAATGTAAAAATCCAGCAATGAGCTATACATCAAATAATAAAGCATATCATTCTGAATCGAATTATGTGTAAAATGGCTCAGGAAACTTTGCGGTTTTTTAACGAAAATTTACCCGGTAATTCAGTTCACTGTAAAGCTTCCGCGTATATTGGGTTGCCTGAAATTAGACGTCTATATACCATTGTTTTTTAATTTAAATATTTGAATATTTACAAGTAAACTCATTCTACCATTCTAAGATAAGATTCTTCTTAAGTTTTTGAATTTTCTTAAAACATTAAAACAAATATTAAATCTACAAATGATTCACTATTTCATCCGTTCAATAACAGAGGGCAACCTATATGAAGATTAGGATTTCTCGTGAAGTAAGGCATTAACAAAATCAAAAGTTAAATAATTAATAAGTAATAATTATTGGGACCCGTGTTTGATTGAACAATATTGAAAATTGTTCTTGATTAAATTTTTAAGTTACAGGGAACTGTAATTGTCGGTAAAGGGGTCGTGCTTAATTTTCATTCGCAAATTACAAGAAAACCGGTAAATTTCCTCAGCTATTTTATACATCATTCGATTTAGAATTAAATCGTCTATCCTTTCATGTGTGGCGCATTGCTGAATTTTAACACTTAAATTATAGGTATAAAGTTCGAGCATTTTGGCGCTGACGTAAAAACGCACTTAGGAGTTCATCTATCGTCCGGTAGATGGCGAAAACGCGCAAAAATGCGAATTTAATATGTTTGGCTTTCTAAGCTTTTAGATCGTAATTCTGAGGGACAATTTTGATAATTGGAACGTTAAATTTTGATAATTGGAACGTTAAATCATCACTAAACTTATAATTATTTGATATTTTTAAAAAAACATGCTGTGAAAATCCTGAAATAATAATTACTGCCGTCGCAATTATTTAATGGTTGAATTCACTTTAATGATTCAAACGTTAATTTATGGGGAATTATTCGTTTAATAATAAACAATCAAGTAAGGTTTGTTGATGTTTGAAAATTATTGTTTATTTTTAAATTTCTTGTGGAGATTTTTTTAAACTAAATAACTCCTGAACGTGTTCACCTAAAGGTAATACAATTAGTGCAGAAAGCATTCATATACTTATTTAAGAATTTATTAAGAGTCAATGTAATGCATACGTAATTTTTCACAATTTGTATTAAGAGACTGGGAACGAAAAGAGGTGACTTGTCTTAAAATGTACTTTCTAGGAATTTATTTTTCGGTTCAGAATGTCTATTCAAAATCGATTTTGGGTAGATTTTCTACACAGGAAAATAAATTCATAGAAAGAACATTTCAAGACAAATTATTTCTTTTCGTTCCTAGTCTCCTGATACCTTTGACTATATACTATAGTATATAGTCAAAGGTCATTCCATGCTCGTTATACAATATACTATTGCATAACCGTGTATGGTAGCAGCAGTATTATTTATTAATATATATCGATTATAGTTCAACGCACAAACATTGGATGGCGTTATGTGTTAACTGTGTTGCCTATAATTTTTTTAGCCACCGTGTATGTTATACTATAATACTTGCATAACCGTGCATGGCAGCAAAAAGTATTATGATTTAATTCTTAGGAATTTATAGCGATACTATTTATTATTAATTACAAATTAGAGTTTTCGCAAAATGTCGCGAAGAATATCTTAAATTTCAATCGCCGGAAACTCATAATTAAATAAATTAGAAACAACCTTACTTGTTGCAGGCTACATTTCGTTTTATTGAATTTAACTCATAATTATTCAGTGAACATAATGCAAATGTAGACAGAATCGGTCGTGAAGTTATGATTCATTCATGAATGCCCTAACGCCGAACCTTTGCGTATATTTTGTATTCTTCAGGGTAAAACAAATCAAAACACGTACAAATAAACAATGTATTTGCCATAAAAGTAGAAAAATAGATATACAAAAAAATATATATATTATAATAATTGTAATAAGCATAATTTGTGGATAATATGTGAGATAATTTTTATCAAAACTGACTAGATAAATATTAACCCCTTACGACTAAGCTATACACGATACGACGACCTAAGAAAACATATTTAAAAAAAGTAACTAAGACGATACAATTGAGCTTTTCAAACGGTGTGAATACAAACGACTTAAGTGATTAAGAGATATGTATGTCTTTGCTTAAAATACGTGCGATTATGTTTTTATTAAGTAAATATGAGTAGTTAATTGCGTTACGGTATGGCGAGAGAGGTGTTCATTTACAAAAAAAAAATTATAACATGGCCAACAAGTTACTTTCTCCGATTTGATGGTACCATAGTTATTTATGGTTTATTTTCAATTGAAATCATATTTTAAATGTACATCGAGCGGATGAAACTGACGTTTGAAACGTCAAAATTATGACAAATTCTAATGGTTAGTTTACTCAAAAAAATCACGATAACAATACTTTCTCGTACTTCGTAACGGAGAAAGTAAAAATGTTTATGTGGCGATCATGTTACCTTCTCCGACTTTACAGTATCATTTATATTTACACTTTCGTGGTTTATTTTCAATTTAAATGTACATCGAGTGTTTTGTAGACTCGGATGAAACTGACGTTTAAAACGTCAAAATTATAAAATATGGAAAAATTATACTGCAAATTTAAAAGCTGAGTTTACTCAAAAACCAAAGAGATTTCGGAAAAACTTATTCTTTATAAGTTGTTCATTTTGGCATTCTCTACAATTATTATTCACATAAATTTGCAGTAACTATTATCGTTTAATAATTATAAACCAAAAATTAAAAAAAATAATAATTTTTGTGTGTTTGTCTGTCTGTGCGCGCTGTATCTCAAAAACTAATAGAGCAATTGATATAAAACTTTGAACATCCGTCTTATTTGATAATCCGAAGAACTGAAAAGCTTTTGGTAAAATTTTGTACACCGGAAGTGGGTGTTTACCTTAACTGTTTTTTGTTTTTTGCCAATATTTTCTTAAATATGAAAAATATCACAAAAACATTTAAACAAACTTTGAAGACAACAAAGAAATGAACATCTTTTACTTGAAAACATTTTTCATAAAATCATTTTTAATCGAGAAAAAAATTTATTATTATTTTTTTATTTTTGGTTTATAATTAAAAACGATAATAGTTACAGCAAATGTATATTAATAATAATTGTAGAGATTGTCAAAATGAACAACTTACAAAGAATAAGTTTTTTATGAAATCCCTCTAGTTTTTGAGTAAACCGAGTTTTTTAATTTGAAGCATAATTTTTCCATCTTTCATAATTTTGACGTTTTAAACGTCAGTTTCATCCGAGTTTACACAACGCTCGACGTGCATTTAAAATATGATTTCAATTGAAAATAAACCATGAAAGCGTAAATATAAATGATACCATCAAATCGGAGAAAGTAACATGATGGCCACATCACCATTTTTTTTTATTTACGTGAACGATCATCCTTCAATCAATTTTTTTTTTTGGGGGCGAGTACCAGAGGGACGAGCTTCGCGGACGGCACGTGATCACCTCATTAGCCGCGGTAATGGCGCCACGATTTTCCACTTGTTCCTCACACGCCGGATTAAAAGACTTAAGTACGGACACGACCGCATGAGAAGAGGACGAGAAAAAAAATTGTTTTTTTTCTCCAATAGCTTAAGACTTTATAATCCGACAGGCCGGACTCATCCCCCCAATTAAGACCTGTGAACATTTCGAACATCTTCATGCGTGAAAATGTGTGGGTTACCAAACGCCGGCGCACCATTCAAAAAGAGCGGCAAAGAGAAGTTTCGCCAGAATTGTTTTTTCTACGAAATCGGACATTTTTTTAAAGCAATGCACAATTGTAACATCAACAGCAGTCTGCGTTTGTAAAGCCGGATCAAACTACGCTTATTGGTGTGCAAATATTATAAAGTAAAGTAAGTAAATGAAATAAAACGAAATATAGCCTGAATATATGAATATTCAACCTGTTCGTTAATCTGCAAGCAAAATTAAAGTAAGTGTTCACCAAGTTGCAGTTTGCTTAGTGAAGATTAAGACTAACAAATAAAAGAGACAGTTCGTGAAGTTTAATAGACAAAACTAAGAGAGATCTATCACTTTGTTGCAGATGCATTAAAATTTCGTCTTAATTGAATTTAAAAATTTATTAGATTGAAAATACCAATCATCAGGGTAATTATTATGGTCAGATCCGAAGAAAGAGCTTAGTCTAGGATACAAGACTAATAAAAAATGAAAATCCTCACTTGTTGCAGAAGCTTTAAATACTAAAACTTAATAATAAAACTATAGTTTTTAGTTTTTTACTTTCTCCGTTACGAAATACGAGAAAGTATTGTGATCGTGATTTTTTTTTCAATTTTTTTTTTACGGAAATATCCGTTTTAGGGTCCCTAGATGCCATTTCAACAATTTCTGGAATTTTTTTTTGTGTCTGTGTGTGTGTTTCTGTGACTGTGTCTGTGTGTCTGTCTGTATGCGCTGTATCTCAAAAACTAATAGAGCAATTGGTATGAAACTTTGAACATACGTCTTATTTGATAATCTGAAGAACTGAAAAGCTTTTGGTAAAATTTCGTACACCGGAAGTGGGCGTTTACCTTAACTGTTTTTTGTTTTTTGTCAATATTTTCTTAAATATGAAAAATATCACAAAAACATTTAAACAAACATTGAAGACAACAAAGAAATGAACATCTTTTGCTTGAAAATATTTTTTATAAAATCATTGCTATTCGAGAAAAAAATTTATAATTTTTTTTTAATTTTTGGTTTGTAATTATGAAACGATAATAGTTACAGCAAATTTATGTTAATAATAATTGTAGAGAATGCTAAAATGAACAACTTATAAAGAATAAGTTTTTTTCAAAATCCTTTTAGTTTTTGAGTAAACCGAGTATTTGAATTTGAAGTATAATTTTTCCATCTTTCATGATTTTGACGTTTTAAACGTCAGTTTCATCCGCTCGATGTACATTTAAAATATGATTTAAATTGAAAATAAACCATGAAAGCATAAATATAAATGATAAAATCAAGTCGGAGAAAGTAACATGATGGCCACATCACCATTTTTTAACATATATTATTATTTTATCGAATTATTCTAATGAAATCTACATTATATGACTTGTGTAAACCAATAAATCATTATTATTATGTTATAATTTTTAATCGGTGAGATATGTTTATTTTCTAACTTCAAGATGTTTCGTTCTGTTGGAGCCGCTTTATGGAAACGGGGGCAGGCGAACGATCGGTTCGATTACAGATTTTTCATTAAGGAAAAGGCGCGTCGTGGGCCGTAATCTGATGGCGGCACTATCTAAACTAACTCCCCGTGACATATCCGATCCGACAGGTGCCAACTGTCCCATGATGGATCGATCCGATCGCCCATTAGATCATCCGGCGGCGGCGGCCGCGACCGCTTCGCATTTACACGGCCTTTAAACAAACAAACAAAAAAAAAAGAAAAAAAAGAAAGCGTCGATTTGTAAACAAAGAAAAAAATAAAATAGATACGGCAATCAGGTCGTAATTTTTATCCCCGCAGAGACGAAGTAAACAAAGAAAAAAATCAAATGACCATATTTTTATCCTCGCAGAGACGAAGAATTTCCTAGCAAATACTGGAATTAAGTATTTTGCGCAACTGCACAGAATGTGTTGCAGAAAATAGTTGATGTGAAATGATCCAAATTCTACAGGACGCAAATGGCGCACAGTAGGCGTACGTCAAATCAAATAATTGCGCGGTAAAGAGGGCGCGCGTAAAGGCCGCTACGTCCGGCCGAGAGGAAGTTGCGGTCGGAACGCACGCGCGGAGGAAACACTTTCAAATGAAATAAATAAACCCGAAAACTTTTACATTTTTTGCAATTGAAATATTGCCGTCCTTGCAGTGACGTAACTTCAAATTGTGGGCCCTGAGGCGAACCTATATTTTTGGGCCTCTTTCAGCGGTACAGAATTGGTTAATTGTTAAATTCTTAATGTTTAATTATTGCCTCCCCGAATTATTTTAGAGAAAATTCTTGTGGAGGAAAAAATACTGTACACAACCATATCATTACTTATTTTTTTACTGTCCATACAAAGGGGAAATCGAGGAAATTAAAACTACTATTTTAGCAAAAATAGGGGGTGCCTTGGAATTGTTGAAACAAAAAATCGTTTTTTTAGCGCCAAATTTTCCCGCAAAATTTCTCTTTTCATTTCTGCAATCGCTTTTTTTCCGCCAAATTATTTTTATTTTCGTGTAAAATTTTCCCACCACATTACTTTTTACTTTCTCCATTACGAAGTACGAGAAAGTATTGTGATCGTGATTTTTTTTCAAAATTTTTTTTTTACGGAAATATCCGTTTTGGGGTCTCTAGATGCCATTTCAACAATTTCTGGAAAAAAAAAAAATGTGTGTGTGTGTCGTATCTCAAAAACTAATTGAGCAATTGGTATAAAACTTTGAACATGCGTCTTATTTGATAATCCGAAGAACTGAAAAGCTTTTGGTAAACTTTCGTAAACCGGAAGTGGGCGTTTACCTCAACTGTTTTTTGTTTTTTGCCAATATTTTCTTAAATTTGAAAAATATCACAAAAACATTTAAACAAACATTGAAGACAACAAAAAAATGAACATCTTTTGCTTGAAAATATTTTTCATAAAATCATTTTTATTCGAGAAAAAAATTTATTAATTTTTTTTCATTTTTGGTTTATAATTATGAAACGATAATAGTTACAGCAAATTTATGTGAATAATAATTGTAGAGAATGCCAAAATGAACAACTTCTAAAGAATAAGTTTTTTTCGAAATCTCGTTAGTTTTCGAGTAAACTGAGTTTTTTTAATTTGAAGTGTAATTTTTCCATCTTTCATAATTTTGACGTTTTAAACGTCAGTTTCATCCCCTCGATGTACATTTAAAAAATGATTTGAATTGAAAATAAACCATGAAAGCGAAAATATAAATGATACCATCAAGTCGGAGAAAGTAATATGATGGCTACATCACCATTTTTTCATTTCTGCGATCCTGTTAGTGATGCTCAACATTTTCCTAAATTTGAGATTGAAAAATTCATAAAAAAAAAATAATTTTT
Organism: Ocypus olens; assembly: GCA_910593695.2. NCBI lineage: Eukaryota > Metazoa > Arthropoda > Insecta > Coleoptera > Staphylinidae > Ocypus > Ocypus olens. Next base: position 548,052 of record OU343055.1, on the reverse strand, counting down.
TAAATGAACACCTCACAAATAACACCTCGCATTCCCCCCCCTATTACATTTTCAACAATCTCGTTCATATATATATATATATAGAATAAATACTGAATATATATATAAATAACTATGCAGTGGATTAAATCTTATGTACACTCTTAAACGATTAATTTGTGGACGTTATAATTTACCTCGAGTACGTTCCTGCACACCTAACCTAACCTTACCTAGCGTCGTTCATCTCTCGCTCTCTCTCTCTTTCTCTCAATTTTCCTATTTCTCCAATTCTTATAAATATAACAACAATATATATAACAAAAAAAAAATGTGGCAAGCTCTGGGCTCGATAAGTCACATGTTTATCACCGCGTACTCATTAGGTACTTGTTTGTATTGTTTTGTTCTGGCCGGAGAGAGACTCATTCCGGGGCCCCGTTGCTGTCCTCGGTGTGGTTGCCGCTGGAGTCGTCCTCGGCCGAATCCCCCCCGTTCGCGCCGCCCCTGCAAATCGGGCACAGACCCGGTGCGCCGTTGCAGAGGTACGATTTCCCGCAGCGCGTGCATTCCTCTTGGGGATCACCTAGAAAAAAAATAAAGAAATAGAAGCGTTTAATAAGTAAATTAGAAGCAACCCTACAACAGCAATAATTTAGATCTAAAATTAATTAATCAATACTTCTATTGACCTGGCCCCACTATGAGTCGGACCAACAGCCGCCACTGTGAGTGATCGAGTCACCAGAAAAACTGCACCTATACAATATCTTTATTTACAGAATTTTATACATTATTGTAAGATGTGTAGGCAGATAATTTAAATTTAGCGCCAATAATTTAGGTTGGTAGTGTCGAATAGAATACGCGCACGCGTAGAATTATGTTTGATGAACCGAAGTGAAGTTGTTTACAAGCAGAGTTGTTTATTACGGTTAAGCCTTTGACTACAGTGAGAAAATAGGGATAATAATTCAAATAATATTATGTTAGCTGCTTGGATCTGTTCAGTACATAAGAAACAGCCGTGTGTGAATGAATGGCTCAGCCTAAGTAAAAACAAAAACGAGTAACGTCAAAAATGACAAGACGTCAAAATAAATAAAATGCACTGAAATAATTCAGACAAATTAGAAACAACCTTACTTGTTGCAGAAAGCATGAATACATTTCGTTTTATCGAATTTAGCCAATATTAGATTACCGTATAGTCAAAGGAAGAATTACATTACGAATAAAACCAATCAAATACGATCTGTAAAACCTTTATCGACCTGGTGGTCATTCTTTCCATTGTAAAATATTCACCAAGCTTTAAAAGATCGCTAGCGAATCGTAAGAAAAAAGAAAAGAAAAACAGTGGGAAGGTTGAAGCGCCAATTTCGAAGGGTCTTCGGCGGCGGCTAGACGAGAGTAATCGTCTAGCTCCCACATCGCGCGGGCCCCGGGGCACCGGGGGCCAATTTATATTGCATTAGAGGAGCCAGGGATACCATTTGAAATTATAATCGGAGCGATCCCCCCGAGGGCCCTCCTTTTTCCCACTGTGTGTAAACTCTCGACGAACATTTTCGCCTTATGAATATTTAGATGCGTGCACACGACGCGCCAACGCCCGCGTTTAAAACGTCATTTTCGATGTAATTTATTCAAAAGGAAGAAACGTTCAAATCTTGCCCTAGACTCGTGGAATCTTTTAATCGGCACGTGAAAGAATAAAAATAAGCGTTTGTTCGAGATTTTTCGTGTTTGGTTGAAATGTGCACCACATGATTGAAAAAATTCTAAAAAAATTACCGCCCGCGGAATTTGCCTCAAAATTTCCAAATTTGCTCAGAAATAACATATCTTTAACATACCAAAAGATAATCGACGCACCTTGCTTGTAAACAAAATGGCGGCACCATGAACTCGAATTTGAGTGAGTGAAATGTGCACCTCGTGATTAAAAAAATTTTAAAAAAATTACCGCCCGTGGAATTTGCTTCAAAATTTCCAAATTTACTCAGAAATAACATATCTTTAACATACCAAAAGATAATCGACGCACCTTGCTTGTAAACAAAATGGCGGCACCATGAACTCGAATTTGAGTGAGTGAAATGTGCACCTCGTAATTAAAAAAATTCTAAAAAAATTACCGCCCGCGGAATTTGCCTCAAAATTTCCAAATTTGCTCAGAAATAACATATCTTTAACATACCAAAAGATAATCGACGCACCTTGCTTGTAAACAAAATGGCGGCACCATGAACTCGAATTTGAGTGAGTGAAATGTGCACCTCGTGATTAAAAAAATTTTAAAAAAATTACCGCCCGTGGAATTTGCTTCAAAATTTCCAAATTTACTCAGAAATAACATATCTTTAACATACCAAAAGATAATCGACGCACCTTGTTTGTAAACAAAATGGCGGCACCGTGAACTCGAATTTGAGTGAGTGAAATGTGCACCTCGTGATTAAAAAAATTCTAAAAAAATTACCGCCCGCGGAATTTGCTTCAAAATTTCCAAATTTGCTTAGAAATAACATATCTTTAACATACCGAAAGATAATTGACGCACCTTGTTTGTAAACAAAATGGCGGCACCGTGAACTCGAATTTGAGTGAGTGAAATGTGCACCTCGTGATTAAAAAAATTCTAAAAAAATTACCGCCCGCGGAATTTGCTTCAAAATTTCCAAATTTGCTTAGAAATAACATATCTTTAACAAACCAAAAGATAACTGACGCACCTTGCTTGTAAACAAAATGGCGGCACCATGAACTCGAATTTGAGTGAATGAAAAATGCACCACCTGATTTTTTTTGGTTTTTCATGCCAAAATTCCTATTCTTAGTGACGCCACTGAATTTCTGTTAGTTAGGTTATGTTTTAAGGGCTGCCAACTATTTTCTCAGTTTTTGATCTCACGGTATAACTTTAGTTTACGCTTGAAAAAATATCGTACGCTCGTTTAATAAATCAAGTTTTTCCACACAAAGTCATAAATGGAAAATTCTTGGTGCGATGACTCATATCATAATCGCGAATATAACTTAATTAACGAGAGAGTCGTTAGTAGGCTTTTTCCACATATCGCGGAGGCACGCCTCTCTCGTACGGACGCGGATTATTCAAATGTCCGCGTGCACGTTGCATAAAATTATCACTTAATTGGCTTATTTATTCATTTGAATAGAATGAAAATAATAATTGCTTAAAACATTACACACACACACACACACACCCGGCGACAAGTGTTTATTCATTTCAATAGAATGAAAATAATTGCGACAAGTGTTTGACGCACACGGCGCGTATGTTAATCGCGCGCGCAACAAGCGGTCGTAAAGTGGCCATTTACGGCCGACCCCGTAAATTTCGAATTCAATTGTTTCTTCGCGCGGTAGCGAAAGTTGATTAACGCGCGCGAGCGTTGTTAATTAAATAAATCAACGAGAAATTGCGTTCGTTTCACCTCAAGACAAGATGTCGTTAATTAAAATAACCATCGTTACGTTATCGAATGTGGAATTAATTCGTTGCGGTTTTGTATTATTTTTCATATCTCTACGAATGTATACTTCTTTAAGATTTATATTATAATTTATGCATTAATATTAACACGGCATAAACTGAATCTTTTGTATAATATAATAAAAAAAACACTTTTACTTTGTTGGTACAACACAAATTTGTATTGTTGACTATAGTTTCGGTTATGAATCTTTTGTAATTGCATCCTGAATGATAATACTCACCTTCATGGGTCTTCATGTGTGCCCTTAAGTTGCAAGCCAGGGCGAATTTTTTGTTGCATAGATCACAGGCGTGCGGCTTGTCACCTGAAAAAAACAAAAGAAAACACGTTATTTGTTAATCTGTCAATATTTGATACGTCTGTCGTTATAAATGTGGAATTCCTCAAACAATTTGACGAAAAAAGTTTATTTTTCGCCTTTAAAATTTGCTGCCGAACGTTGCCATTTTTGTTTCTGTGAAATTTGGTTAGATTTTTTTAAACAATTGCAAAAGTACATCATCAAAGGACAATCTGTCAAAATTTGACACTTCTGGTGTAATAATTGTGTAATTCGCAGAGTAATTTCAGGAAAAAGTTCATTTTTCGTCTTCGAAATTTGCTGCCGAGCGTTGCCATTTTTGTTTCTGTGAAGTTTGGTTAGATTTTTTTAAACAATTGCAAAGGTACATTATCAAAGGACAATCTGTCAAAATTTGACACTTCTGGTGTAATAATTGTGGAATTCGCAGAGTAATTTCAGGAAAAAGTTCATTTTTCGTCTTCGAAATTTGCTGCCGAGCGTTGCCATTTTTGTTTCTGTGAAGTTTGGTTAGATTTTTTTAAACAATTGCAAAAGTACATCATCAAAGGACAATCTGTCAAAATTTGACACTTCTGGTGTAATAATTGTGGAATTCGCAGAGTAATTTCAGGAAAAAGTTCATTTTTCGTCTTCGAAATTTGCTGCCGAACGTTGCCATTTTTGTTTCTGTGAAATTTGGTTAGATTTTTTTAAACAATTGCAAAAGTACATCATCAAAGGACAATCTGTCAAAATTTGACACTTCTGGTGTAATAATTGTGGAATTCGCAGAGTAATTTCAGGAAAAAGTTCATTTTTCGTCTTCGAAATTTGCTGCCGAACGTTGCCATTTTTGTTTCTGTGAAATTTGGTTAGATTTTTTTAAACAATTGCAAAAGTACATCATCAAAGGACAATCTGTCAAAATTTGACACTTCTGGTGTAATAATTGTGGAATTCGCAGAGTAATTTCAGGAAAAAGTTCATTTTTCGTCTTCGAAATTTGCTGCCGAACGTTGCCATTTTTGTTTCTGTGAAGTTTGGTTAGATTTTTTTAAACAATTGCAAAAGTACATTATCAAAGGACAATCTGTCAAAATTTGACACTTCTGGTGTAATAATTGTGGAATTCGCAGAGTAATTTCAGGAAAAAGTTCATTTTTCGTCTTCGAAATTTGCTGCCGAACGTTGCCATTTTTGTTTCTGTGAAATTTGGTTAGATTTTTTTAAACAATTGCAAAAGTACATCATCAAAGGACAATCTGTCAAAATTTGACACTTCTGGTGTAATAATTGTGGAATTCGCAGAGTAATTTCAGGAAAAAGTTCATTTTTCGTCTTCGAAATTTGCTGCCGAGCGTTGCCATTTTTGTTTCTATGAAGTTTGGTTAGATTTTTTTAAACAATTGCAAAAGTACATTATCAAAGGACAATCTGTCAAAATTTGACATTTCTGGTGTAATAATTGTGGAATTCGCAGAGTAATTTCAGGAAAAAGTTCATTTTTCGTCTTCGAAATTTGCTGCCCAGCGTTGCCATTTTTGTTTCTGTGAAGTTTGGTTAGATTTTTTTAAACAATTGCAAAGGTACATTATCAAAGGACAATCTGTCAAAATTTGACACTTCTGGTGTAATAATTGTGGAATTCGCAGAGTAATTTCAGGAAAAAGTTCATTTTTCGTCTTCGAAATTTGCTGCCGAGCGTTGCCATTTTTGTTTCTATGAAGTTTGGTTAGATTTTTTTAAACAATTGCAAAAGTACATTATCAAAGGACAATCTGTCAAAATTTGACATTTCTGGTGTAATAATTGTGGAATTCGCAGAGTAATTTCAGGAAAAAGTTCATTTTTCGTCTTCGAAATTTGCTGCCGAGCGTTGCCATTTTTGTTTCTATGAAGTTTGGTTAGATTTTTTTAAACAATTGCAAAAGTACATTATCAAAGGACAATCTGTCAAAATTTGACATTTCTGGTGTAATAATTGTGGAATTCGCAGAGTAATTTCAGGAAAAAGTTCATTTTTCGTCTTCGAAATTTGCTGCCCAGCGTTGCCATTTTTGTTTCTGTGAAGTTTGGTTAGATTTTTTTAAACAATTGCAAAGGTACACTATGAAAGGACAATCTGTCAAAATTTGACACTTCTGCTGTAATAATTGTGGAATTCGCAGAGTAATTTCAGGAAAAAGTTCATTTTTAGTCTTCGAAATTTGCTGCCGAGCGTTGCCATTTTTGTTTCTGTGAAGTTTGGTTAGATTTTTTTAAACAATTGCAAAGGTACATTATCAAAGGACAATCTGTCAAAATTTGACACTTCTGGTGTAATAATTGTGGAATTCGCAGAGTAATTTCAGGAAAAAGTTCATTTTTCGTCTTCGAAATTTGCTGCCCAGCGTTGCCATTTTTGTTTCTGTAAAGTTTGGTTAGATTTTTTTAAACAATTGCAAAGGTACATTATCAAAGGACAATCTGTCAAAATTTGACACTTCTGGTGTAATAATTGTGGAATTCGCAGAGTAATTTCAGGAAAAAGTTCATTTTTCGTCATCGAAATTTGCTGCCCAGCGTTGCCATTTTTGTTTCTGTGAAATTTGGTTAGATTTTTTTAAACAATTGCAAAAGTACATCATCAAAGGACAATCTGTCAAAATTTGACATTTCTGGTGTAATAATTGTGGAATTCGCAGAGTAATTTCAGGAAAAAGTTCATTTTTCGTCTTCGAAATTTGCTGCCGAACGTTGCCATTTTTGTTTCTGTGAAATTTGGTTAGATTTTTTTAAACAATTGCAAAAGTACATCATCAAAGGACAATCTGTCAAAATTTGACACTTCTGGTGTAATAATTGTGGAATTCGCAGAGTAATTTCAGGAAAAAGTTCATTTTTCGTCTTCGAAATTTGCTGCCGAGCGTTGCCATTTTTGTTTCTATGAAGTTTGGTTAGATTTTTTTAAACAATTGCAAAAGTACATTATCAAAGGACAATCTGTCAAAATTTGACATTTCTGGTGTAATAATTGTGGAATTCGCAGAGTAATTTCAGGAAAAAGTTCATTTTTCGTCTTCGAAATTTGCTGCCGAGCGTTGCCATTTTTGTTTCTATGAAGTTTGGTTAGATTTTTTTAAACAATTGCAAAAGTACATTATCAAAGGACAATCTGTCAAAATTTGACATTTCTGGTGTAATAATTGTGGAATTCGCAGAGTAATTTCAGGAAAAAGTTCATTTTTCGTCTTCGAAATTTGCTGCCCAGCGTTGCCATTTTTGTTTCTGTGAAGTTTGGTTAGATTTTTTTAAACAATTGCAAAGGTACACTATGAAAGGACAATCTGTCAAAATTTGACACTTCTGCTGTAATAATTGTGGAATTCGCAGAGTAATTTCAGGAAAAAGTTCATTTTTAGTCTTCGAAATTTGCTGCCGAGCGTTGCCATTTTTGTTTCTGTGAAGTTTGGTTAGATTTTTTTAAACAATTGCAAAGGTACATTATCAAAGGACAATCTGTCAAAATTTGACACTTCTGGTGTAATAATTGTGGAATTCGCAGAGTAATTTCAGGAAAAAGTTCATTTTTCGTCTTCGAAATTTGCTGCCCAGCGTTGCCATTTTTGTTTCTGTAAAGTTTGGTTAGATTTTTTTAAACAATTGCAAAGGTACATTATCAAAGGACAATCTGTCAAAATTTGACACTTCTGGTGTAATAATTGTGGAATTCGCAGAGTAATTTCAGGAAAAAGTTCATTTTTCGTCATCGAAATTTGCTGCCCAGCGTTGCCATTTTTGTTTCTGTAAAGTTTGGTTAGATTTTTTTAAACAATTGCAAAAGTACATTAACAAAGGACAATTTGTCAAAATTTGACACTTCCGCTGTAATAATTGTGGAATTCGCAGAGTAATTTCAGGAAAAAGTTCATTTTTCGTCTTCGAAATTTGCTGCCGAGCGTTGCCATTTTTGTTTCTATGAAGTTTGGTTAGATTTTTTTAAACAATTGCAAAGGTACATTATCAAAGGACAATCTGTCAAAATTTGACACTTCTGGTGTAATAATTGTGGAATTCGCAGAGTAATTTCAGGAAAAAGTTCATTTTTCGTTTTCGAAATTTGCTGCCCAGCGTTGCCATTTTTGATTCTGTAAAGTTTGGTTAGATTTTTTTAAACAATTGCAAAAGTACATTAACAAAGGACAATTTGTCAAAATTTGACACTTCTGCTGTAATAATTGTGGAATTCGCAGAGTAATTTCAGGAAAAAGTTCATTTTTCGTCTTCGAAATTTGCTGCCCAGCGTTGCCATTTTTGTTTCTGTAAAGTTTGGTTAGATTTTTTTAAACAATTGCAAAAGTACATTAACAAAGGACAATTTGTCAAAATTTGACACTTCTGCTGTAATAATTGTGGAATTCGCAGAGTAATTTCAGGAAAAAGTTCATTTTTCGTCTTCGAAATTTGCTGCCGAGCGTTGCCATTTTTGTTTCTGTAAAGTTTGGTTAGATTTTTTTAAACAATTGCAAAAGTACATTAACAAAGGACAATTTGTCAAAATTTGACACTTCCGCTGTAATAATTGTGGAATTCGCAGAGTAATTTCAGGAAAAAGTTCATTTTTCGTCTTCGAAATTTGCTGCCCAGCGTTGCCATTTTTGTTTCTGTAAAGTTTGGTTAGATTTTTTTAAACAATTGCAAAAGTACATTAACAAAGGACAATTTGTCAAAATTTGACACTTCTGCTGTAATAATTGTGGAATTCGCAGAGTAATTTCAGGAAAAAGTTCATTTTTCGTCTTCGAAATTTGCTGCCCAGCGTTGCCATTTTTGTTTCTGTAAAGTTTGGTTAGATTTTTTTAAACAATTGCAAAAGTACATTAACAAAGGACAATTTGTCAAAATTTGACACTTCCGCTGTAATAATTGTGGAATTCGCAGAGTAATTTCAGGAAAAAGTTCATTTTTCGTCTTCGAAATTTGCTGCCGAGCGTTGCCATTTTTGTTTCTATGAAGTTTGGTTAGATTTTTTTAAACAATTGCAAAGGTACATTATCAAAGGACAATCTGTCAAAATTTGACACTTCTGGTGTAATAATTGTGGAATTCGCAGAGTAATTTCAGGAAAAAGTTCATTTTTCGTCTTCGAAATTTGCTGCCCAGCGTTGCCATTTTTGTTTCTGTGAAGTTTGGTTAGATTTTTTTAAACAATTGCAAAGGTACATTATCAAAGGACAATCTGTCAAAATTTGACACTTCTGGTGTAATAATTGTGGAATTCGCAGAGTAATTTCAGGAAAAAGTTCATTTTTCGTCTTCGAAATTTGCTGCCCAGCGTTGCCATTTTTGTTTCTGTAAAGTTTGGTTAGATTTTTTTAAACAATTGCAAAAGTACATTAACAAAGGACAATTTGTCAAAATTTGACACTTCTGCTGTAATAATTGTGGAATTCGCAGAGTAATTTCAGGAAAAAGTTCATTTTTCGTCTTCGAAATTTGCTGCCCAGCGTTGCCATTTTTGTTTCTGTAAAGTTTGGTTAGATTTTTTTAAACAATTGCAAAAGTACATTAACAAAGGACAATTTGTCAAAATTTGACACTTCCGCTGTAATAATTGTGGAATTCGCAGAGTAATTTCAGGAAAAAGTTCATTTTTCGTCTTCGAAATTTGCTGCCGAGCGTTGCCATTTTTGTTTCTATGAAGTTTGGTTAGATTTTTTTAAACAATTGCAAAGGTACATTATCAAAGGACAATCTGTCAAAATTTGACACTTCTGGTGTAATAATTGTGGAATTCGCAGAGTAATTTCAGGAAAAAGTTCATTTTTCGTCTTCGAAATTTGCTGCCCAGCGTTGCCATTTTTGTTTCTGTGAAGTTTGGTTAGATTTTTTTAAACAATTGCAAAGGTACACTATGAAAGGACAATCTGTCAAAATTTGACACTTCTGCTGTAATAATTGTGGAATTCGCAGAGTAATTTCAGGAAAAAGTTCATTTTTAGTCTTCGAAATTTGCTGCCGAGCGTTGCCATTTTTGTTTCTGTGAAGTTTGGTTAGATTTTTTTAAACAATTGCAAAGGTACATTATCAAAGGACAATCTGTCAAAATTTGACACTTCTGGTGTAATAATTGTGGAATTCGCAGAGTAATTTCAGGAAAAAGTTCATTTTTCGTCTTCGAAATTTGCTGCCGAGCGTTGCCATTTTTGTTTCTGTGAAGTTTGGTTAGATTTTTTTAAACAATTGCAAAGGTACATTATCAAAGGACAATCTGTCAAAATTTGACACTTCTGGTGTAATAATTGTGGAATTCGCAGAGTAATTTCAGGAAAAAGTTCATTTTTCGTCTTCGAAATTTGCTGCCGAGCGTTGCCATTTTTGTTTCTATGAAGTTTGGTTAGATTTTTTTAAACAATTGCAAAGGTACATTATCAAAGAACAATCTGTCAAAATTTGACATTTCTGGTGTAATAATTGTGGAATTCGCAGAGTAATTTCAGGAAAAAGTTCATTTTTCGTCTTCGAAATTTGCTGCCGAGCGTTGCCATTTTTGTTTCTATGAAGTTTGGTTAGATTTTTTTAAACAATTGCAAAGGTACATTATCAAAGGACAATCTGTCAAAATTTGACATTTCTGGTGTAATAATTGTGGAATTCGCAGAGTAATTTCAGGAAAAAGTTCATTTTTCGTCTTCGAAATTTGCTGCCGAGCGTTGCCATTTTTGTTTCTATGAAGTTTGGTTAGATTTTTTTAAACAATTGCAAAGGTACATTATCAAAGAACAATCTGTCAAAATTTGACATTTCTGGTGTAATAATTGTGGAATTCGCAGAGTAATTTCAGGAAAAAGTTCATTTTTCGTCTTCGAAATTTGCTGCCCAGCGTTGCCATTTTTGTTTCTGTGAAGTTTGGTTAGATTTTTTTAAACAATTGCAAAGGTACACTATGAAAGGACAATCTGTCAAAATTTGACACTTCTGCTGTAATAATTGTGGAATTCGCAGAGTAATTTCAGGAAAAAGTTCATTTTTAGTCTTCGAAATTTGCTGCCGAGCGTTGCCATTTTTGTTTCTGTGAAGTTTGGTTAGATTTTTTTAAACAATTGCAAAGGTACATTATCAAAGGACAATCTGTCAAAATTTGACACTTCTGGTGTAATAATTGTGGAATTCGCAGAGTAATTTCAGGAAAAAGTTCATTTTTCGTCTTCGAAATTTGCTGCCGAGCGTTGCCATTTTTGTTTCTATGAAGTTTGGTTAGATTTTTTTAAACAATTGCAAAGGTACATTATCAAAGGACAATCTGTCAAAATTTGACATTTCTGGTGTAATAATTGTGGAATTCGCAGAGTAATTTCAGGAAAAAGTTCATTTTTCGTCTTCGAAATTTGCTGCCGAGCGTTGCCATTTTTGTTTCTGTGAAGTTTGGTTAGATTTTTTTAAACAATTGCAAAGGTACATTATCAAAGGACAATCTGTCAAAATTTGACACTTCTGGTGTAATAATTGTGGAATTCGCAGAGTAATTTCAGGAAAAAGTTCATTTTTCGTCTTCGAAATTTGCTGCCGAGCGTTGCCATTTTTGTTTCTATGAAGTTTGGTTAGATTTTTTTAAACAATTGCAAAGGTACATTATCAAAGAACAATCTGTCAAAATTTGACACTTCTGGTGTAATAATTGTGGAATTCGCAGAGTAATTTCAGGAAAAAGTTCATTTTTCGTCTTCGAAATTTGCTGCCGAGCGTTGCCATTTTTGTTTCTATGAAGTTTGGTTAGATTTTTTTAAACAATTGCAAAGGTACATTATCAAAGGACAATCTGTCAAAATTTGACACTTCTGGTGTAATAATTGTGGAATTCGCAGAGTAATTTCAGGAAAAAGTTCATTTTTCGTCTTCGAAATTTGCTGCCGAGCGTTGCCATTTTTGTTTCTATGAAGTTTGGTTAGATTTTTTTAAACAATTGCAAAGGTACATTATCAAAGGACAATCTGTCAAAATTTGACACTTCTGGTGTAATAATTGTGGAATTCGCAGAGTAATTTCAGGAAAAAGTTCATTTTTCGTCTTCGAAATTTGCTGCCGAGCGTTGCCATTTTTGTTTCTATGAAGTTTGGTTAGATTTTTTTAAACAATTGCAAAGGTACATTATCAAAGGACAATCTGTCAAAATTTGACACTTCTGGTGTAATAATTGTGGAATTCGCAGAGTAATTTCAGGAAAAAGTTCATTTTTAGTCTTCGAAATTTGCTGCCGAGCGTTGCCATTTTTGTTTCTGTGAAGTTTGGTTAGATTTTTTTAAACAATTGCAAAGGTACATTATCAAAGGACAATCTGTCAAAATTTGACACTTCTGGTGTAATAATTGTGGAATTCGCAGAGTAATTTCAGGAAAAAGTTCATTTTTCGTCTTCGAAATTTGCTGCCGAGCGTTGCCATTTTTGTTTCTGTGAAGTTTGGTTAGATTTTTTTAAACAATTGCAAAGGTACATTATCAAAGGACAATCTGTCAAAATTTGACACTTCTGGTGTAATAATTGTGGAATTCGCAGAGTAATTTCAGGAAAAAGTTCATTTTTCGTCTTCGAAATTTGCTGCCGAGCGTTGCCATTTTTGTTTCTATGAAGTTTGGTTAGATTTTTTTAAACAATTGCAAAGGTACATTATCAAAGAACAATCTGTCAAAATTTGACATTTCTGGTGTAATAATTGTGGAATTCGCAGAGTAATTTCAGGAAAAAGTTCATTTTTCGTCTTCGAAATTTGCTGCCGAGCGTTGCCATTTTTGTTTCTATGAAGTTTGGTTAGATTTTTTTAAACAATTGCAAAGGTACATTATCAAAGGACAATCTGTCAAAATTTGACATTTCTGGTGTAATAATTGTGGAATTCGCAGAGTAATTTCAGGAAAAAGTTCATTTTTTCGTCTTCGAAATTTGCTGCCGAGCGTTGCCATTTTTGTTTCTATGAAGTTTGGTTAGATTTTTTTAAACAATTGCAAAGGTACATTATCAAAGAACAATCTGTCAAAATTTGACATTTCTGGTGTAATAATTGTGGAATTCGCAGAGTAATTTCAGGAAAAAGTTCATTTTTCGTCTTCGAAATTTGCTGCCGAGCGTTGCCATTTTTGTTTCTATGAAGTTTGGTTAGATTTTTTTAAACAATTGCAAAGGTACATTATCAAAGGACAATCTGTCAAAATTTGACATTTCTGGTGTAATAATTGTGGAATTCGCAGAGTAATTTCAGGAAAAAGTTCATTTTTCGTCTTCGAAATTTGCTGCCGAGCGTTGCCATTTTTGTTTCTATGAAGTTTGGTTAGATTTTTTTAAACAATTGCAAAGGTACATTATCAAAGGACAATCTGTCAAAATTTGACACTTCTGGTGTAATAATTGTGGAATTCGCAGAGTAATTTCAGGAAAAAGTTCATTTTTAGTCTTCGAAATTTGCTGCCGAGCGTTGCCATTTTTGTTTCTGTGAAGTTTGGTTAGATTTTTTTAAACAATTGCAAAGGTACATTATCAAAGGACAATCTGTCAAAATTTGACACTTCTGGTGTAATAATTGTGGAATTCGCAGAGTAATTTCAGGAAAAAGTTCATTTTTCGTCTTCGAAATTTGCTGCCGAGCGTTGCCATTTTTGTTTCTGTGAAGTTTGGTTAGATTTTTTTAAACAATTGCAAAGGTACATTATCAAAGGACAATCTGTCAAAATTTGACATTTCTGGTGTAATAATTGTGGAATTCGCAGAGTAATTTCAGGAAAAAGTTCATTTTTCGTCTTCGAAATTTGCTGCCGAGCGTTGCCATTTTTGTTTCTATGAAGTTTGGTTAGATTTTTTTAAACAATTGCAAAAGTACATTATCAAAGGACAATCTGTCAAAATTTGACATTTCTGGTGTAATAATTGTGGAATTCGCAGAGTAATTTCAGGAAAAAGTTCATTTTTCGTCTTCGAAATTTGCTGCCGAGCGTTGCCATTTTTGTTTCTGTGAAGTTTGGTTAGATTTTTTTAAACAATTGCAAAGGTACATCATCAAAGGACAATCTGTCAAAATTTGACACTTCTGGTGTAATAATTGTGGAATTCGCAGAGTAATTTCAGGAAAAAGTTCATTTTTCGTCTTCGAAATTTGCTGCCGAGCGTTGCCATTTTTGTTTCTGTGAAGTTTGGTTAGATTTTTTTAAACAATTGCAAAGGTACACTATGAAAGGACAATCTGTCAAAATTTGACACTTCTGCTGTAATAATTGTGGAATTCGCAGAGTAATTTCAGGAAAAAGTTCATTTTTCGTCTTCGAAATTTGCTGCCGAGCGTTGCCATTTTTGTTTCTGTGAAGTTTGGTTAGATTTTTTAAACAATTGCAAAGGTACATTATCAAAGGACAATCTGTCAAAATTTGACACTTCTGGTGTAATAATTGTGGAATTCGCAGAGTAATTTCAGGAAAAAGTTCATTTTTCGTCTTCGAAATTTGCTGCCGAGCGTTGCCATTTTTGTTTCTGTGAAGTTTGGTTAGATTTTTTTAAACAATTGCAAAGGTACACTATGAAAGGACAATCTGTCAAAATTTGACACTTCTGCTGTAATAATTGTGGAATTCGCAGAGTAATTTCAGGAAAAAGTTCATTTTTCGTCTTCGAAATTTGCTGCCGAGCGTTGCCATTTTTGTTTCTGTAAAGTTTGGTTAGATTTTTTTAAACAATTGCAAAGGTACATTAACAAAGGACAATCTGTCAAAATTTGACACTTCTGCTGTAATAATTGTGGAATTCGCAGAGTAATTTCAGGAAAAAGTTCATTTTTCGTCTTCGAAATTTGCTGCCGAGCGTTGCCATTTTTGTTTCTGTGAAGTTTGGTTAGATTTTTTTAAACAATTGCAAAGGTACACTATGAAAGGACAATCTGTCAAAATTTGACACTTCTGGTGTAATAATTGTGGAATTCGCAGAGTAATTTCAGGAAAAAGTTCATTTTTCGTCTTCGAAATTTGCTGCCGAGCGTTGCCATTTTTGTTTCTGTGAAGTTTGGTTAGATTTTTTTAAACAATTGCAAAAGTACATTAACAAAGGACAATTTGTCAAAATTTGACACTTCTGCTGTAATAATTGTTGAATTCGCAGAGTAATTTCAGGAAAAAGTTCATTTTTTGTCTTCGAAATTTGCTGCCGAGCGTTGCCATTTTTGTTTCTGTGAAGTTTGGTTAGATTTTTTTAAACAATTGCAAAGGTACACTATGAAAGGACAATCTGTCAAAATTTGACACTTCTGGTGTAATAATTGTGGAATTCGCAGAGTAATTTCAGGAAAAAGTTCATTTTTCGTCTTCGAAATTTGCTGCCGAGCGTTGCCATTTTTGTTTCTATGAAGTTTGGTTAGATTTTTTTGGATTTGAAAACGCAACGGTGCACGGCCGCCTCGACTAAAATCCACAATCCGGTCGGCGCGGTTCGATTGAGAGCGAAAACGAAACAAACAAAAAAATGTGATGGTCCCGCGAAGAGGACGACGACGACGTCGGACGAAGAAGAAGAAGACGATAAGAAGAAGAAACAACAGGTTTTGTCATATAGTACCCGAACCGAACCGAACCGAGCGGGGCATCAATAATGCATGCGCCTTATTAATTATTTATGATGGATCGCGCTCGTTATCCCATTGATTTTATTATTTATAATAACTCGCCGGCCGCGTGATCGATCAGTCGCCGTGCAATAAATAATTGGAAGAGACCGAGAACTAGTTCTGTCCCATTCGGAAAAACGCGCGCGCTTTAATTAGAGGAAGATCGTCTCTCGCAACGAAAAAAAAAATAAACGAACGGAGAGCGCGCGGATAAATAATTAACTGGACGCGGGTTGGCAGCCCTGCGCAAACGTCAAATTAACGTGTAACGCGTGATCGGCGTCCGTAATCGCTATATTTATGCCCGGCGCACGTTAATTACGTTTCCGATCAAGTAATGTATCGTTTAATCACAATGTTTGACTCGTAGTAATGATGATTTCCAAAAATTGCTTTATTCTTAAGAATGAAGTAACGTAAACAATGATTATGTTCCGAATTCAAAATTTAATTGAGAATTTTATATTTATTTGAAATCTGGTTTGTAGTACAGTTTATAAAAAAAAAATATTTAAATCAATCCAATTTTATTTCGACTTGGGCCACCATAATATTACATAATTAATAGATGTTAGTATTTTAAATCTCTACTATATTTATAGAATATTGAATTTTCTGCTTTAGAAACATATTTGGTCGTAGTGTAAATATCCATTTAAAATGTAAAAGATTTATGTTTTCTTCGAGTATTTGGTCCAAAAATAATCCTATTGTGATTTTTAATCCCTTTAGGGGTCGCAGTAGGTTGTGCCCGGGTGTGCACTTAACCTCACGCAGGGTGGATTTTCGTTTTTGGGGCATTAGGAATTGGGGCGTAATTGCGCTCTAGAAATTCGGTAATCTGTAATTTTCTGGAAATTATCATCTGAATTCGGAATGGTCTCCATCTTTTCGTACCTGCAATCACGTAATTATGTCTCCGATCGTCGGGCGGTGGGATTTTGTGGGAATGCTTAGAAATTACGGTTCGTTCGTTGTTTTTTTTTTTTTTCAAATTCATTTCGAGTCGTCGAGGAATGGAAATTATAGGTTGTTCGAATTCAATTAGTTGAAATTGATGAATAAATCAGAAGAATTGTTTATTGAAAGTTTATGATGTCTTTCAGTAATAATCATAAAAAAAAAAATTGTTGATATATTGTTTCAAAGTAATTTTATCGATGCAACAAAAAAAAAAACGCTATCAATTCCAATGATGGACATATTTTATGCAACATTACCGTATTTAATTTTCCAATTACGGCGCCCGTTTATCACTGATGAATTAATTATACCGGCAATAATTGATTCCTAGGGAATCAATGATGATGATGATTTCGTAATTTGCCTGACGCCGGCAACTTATAATTTTACACTTTTGCAAGTTCATCGTCGTTGGTAACCTTATGATATTTTAACAATTAACAGATTCACATCATTTGCATCTCTAAAACAGCCTCCAAAACCGCATCGTTGCAGCTCCTTGATAATTACAATACAAGCGCTGTAATGGTTTTGGTGCAATTTATTTTTTAAAGTTGGTAGTATTAAAAATGTGCCAAACGAACACAAACTATATAAAAATCAGGTTAGATTTTCTTTAATCCATTATTACAGCTATTCGGAAATTTGTAAAACAATACATTTCTATTTTTCCAACGATTGAAAAGTTGTAAAAAATTACTCCGCCAAAAAATTATCTTCAAGCGTCTAAACAAAAATGGCAACTCTTGAAGGCAAATTTCGGAAACGAAAAATGAACTTTTTCCTGAAATTACTCTGCGAATTCCACAATTATTACAGCAGAAGTGTCAAATTTTGACAGATTGTCCTTTGATAATGTACCTTTGCAATTGTTTAAAAAAAATCTAACCAAACTTCACAGAAACAAAAATGGCAACGCTCGGCAGCAAATTTCGAAGATGAAAAATGAACTTTTTCCTGAAATTACTCTGCGAATTCCACAATTATTACAACAGAAGTGTCAAATTTTGACAGCTTGTCCTTTGATAATGTACCTTTGCAATTGTTTATAAAATCTAACCAAACTTCACACAAACAAAAATTCATCTGTCTCTAAAGATAAAAAAAATGTGTTTATCTCAAAAACAAATGTACTTTTTTCCCGACTTGATTTTTCCGTTTGTATAAGTTACTTGCGATTTTTTTTTTGCCCCGAACGTTAGTGATGGTCAATTGTTTTCGGGACGCATAATATAAATATTTGATGGTGTCCGCGCCGAAACGAAGGGTTTTTCGGGGGCCCTGTAATGAGCGGCACCGAAAATCCGGTCGCGTCCGTCGCGCAGACGGAACGCATAAATCGCGAATAAAGCGGGATAAAGGGGGGACGGCCCCCATTGTTTCGACTGTCGTCCGTCTCTGTGATGGGGCACCGTGATGTATGGCCGTCCCGCTTGATGGACTGTTATTGGAATACCCGGGTTTTTGCCTTTCGCCAAAGAAGACCCGAGGACGATATTCCCCGGACCCAAAAAATAACACAATCAAAAACAATTGATCAAATGGGTATTTTTCTTATAATCAAATGTTTTAATGGTGGAAATGTCGAAGCGGGAAATGTTAAAGTAGAAAATGTCAAAGTGGGAAATATCAAAATGGGAAATGTCAAAGTGAAAAATGTCAAAGTAGGAAATGTTAAAGTGGGAAATATCAAAGTAGCGGAATCTATTGCCTTGAAATTGCATTCGGCGCTTGAAAATTTCAAAAACTATTCAAAATTAACCCATTTTTAAAATCCCAGCAAAACAATTGAAATATCACATCCGGTGACAAAATGGCAACGCTCAAAACTCGAATTTAAGAATTGAAAATTGCATTCGGCACTTTGAAAAATTGTAAAAAATTGATCTCTTCTCGAATTGGCATGAAAATTTCAAAAACTATTCAGAATTAACCTGTTTTTAAAATCCTAGCAAAACAATTAAAATATCACATCCGGTGGCAAAATGGCAACACTTAAAACTCGAATTTAAGAATTGAAAATTGCATTCGGCGCTTTGAAAAATTGTAAAAAATTGATCTCTTCTCGAATTTTCTTGAAAATTTCAAAAACTATTCAGAATTAACCTGTTTTTAAAATCCCAGCAAAACAATTAAAATATCACATCCGGTGGCAAAACGGCAACACTCAAAACTCGAATTTAAGAATTGAAAATTGCATTCGGCACTTTGAAAAATTGTAAAAAATTGATCTCTTCTCGAATTGGCATGAAAATTTCAAAAACTATTCAGAATTAACCTGTTTTTAAAATCCTAGCAAAACAATTAAAATATCACATCCGGTGGCAAAATGGCAACACTTAAAACTCGAATTTAAGAATTGAAAATTGCATTCGGCGCTTTGAAAAATTGTAAAAAATTGATCTCTTCTCGAATTTTCTTGAAAATTTCAAAAACTATTCAGAATTAACCTGTTTTTAAAATCCCAGCAAAACAATTGAAATATCACATCCGGTGGCAAAATGGCAACGCTCAAAACTCGAATTTAAGAATTGAAAATTGCATTCGGCACTTTGAAAAATTGTAAAAAATTGATCTCTTCTCGAATTGGCATGAAAATTTCAAAAACTATTCAGAATTAACCTGTTTTTAAAATCCCAGCAAAACAATTAAAATATCACATCCGGTGGCAAAACGGCAACACTCAAAACTCGAATTTAAGAATTGAAAATTGCATTCGGCGCTTTGAAAAATTGTAAAAAATTGATCTCTTCTTGAATTGGCATGAAAATTTCAAAAACTATTCAGAATTAACCTGTTTTTAAAATCCCAGCAAAACAATTGAAATATCACATCCGGTGACAAAATGGCAACACTCAAAACTCGAATTTAAGAATTGAAAATTGAATTCGGCGCTTTGAAAAATTGTAAAAAATTGATCTCTTCTCGAATTGGCATGAAAATTTCAAAAACTATTCAGAATTAACCTGTTTTTAAAATCCCAGCAAAACAATTAAAATATCACATCCGGTGGCAAAATGGCAACACTCAAAACTCGAATTTAAGAATTGAAAATTGAATTCGGCGCTTTGAAAAATTGTAAAAAATTGATCTCTTCTCGAATTGGCATGAAAATTTCAAAAACTATTCAGAATTAACCTGTTTTTAAAATCCCAGCAAAACAATTAAAATATCACATCCGGTGGCAAAACGGCAACACTCAAAACTCGAATTTAAGAATTGAAAATTGAATTCGGCGCTTTGAAAAATTGTAAAAAATTGATCTCTTCTTGAATTGGCATGAAAATTTCAAAAACTATTCAGAATTAACCTGTTTTTAAAATCCCAGCAAAACAATTAAAATATCACATCCGGTGGCAAAACGGCAACACTCAAAACTCGAATTTAAGAATTGAAAATTGCATTCGGCGCTTTGAAAAATTGTAAAAAATTGATCTCTTCTCGAATTCTCTTGAAAATTTCAAAAACTATTCAAAATTAACCTGTTTTTAAAATCCCAGCAAAACAATTGAAATATCACATCCGGTGACAAAATGGCAACGCTCAAAACTCGAATTTAAGAATTGGAAATTGCATTCGGCAAGTTTTAGAATTTTCAAGTATAATTTTTCCATCTTTCATAATTTTCATCCGAGTTTACACAACGCTCGATGTACATTTAAAATATGATTTCAATTGGAAATATAAATGGCTATGATACCATCAAGTCGGAGAAAGTAACATGATGGTCACATCACCATTTTTTATAAGTTATATGACACACTGGGATCTTAGTTTCCGCAGACAATAAAACGGAAAAATTACATTTTGAGAGAAAAAATACATAATTTGCGAAACAGAAGTACCAAAAAAATCCCCAAAAAATTCAAATATAAAATAAGCATCATTCTTTCTTAATCCTTATCCTTTTGTAACAGTTTTGGGTGCTATAATGAATCCAAGGTTAATTAAGAATGTGGGCGATGAAAATTCATTTTTATGTCAGTTTTATTTCTAAAGCGAGTTTTTATTTTTTTTTTGTTGATAATGTTGAAATAAAATATTCTTAAGATATAAAT
This sequence comes from Ocypus olens, assembly GCA_910593695.2. Taxonomy (NCBI): domain Eukaryota; kingdom Metazoa; phylum Arthropoda; class Insecta; order Coleoptera; family Staphylinidae; genus Ocypus; species Ocypus olens. The sequence continues at coordinate 527,628 of OU343055.1, read as the reverse complement.
TTAAAATATTAAATACCTATGGCAAGATAAATGTGCGTACACATGTATTTTAATTGTCTACGAAACGACAGTTTGAGTAATGATACATCGGAAACATTTGGACGGAAACGAATGGAGTGAATGACGCGAATCAATCAATTTCCAGTATAACAAATTAGTGTGAGCCCCGGTAATTGTTGTAATGGTTCAATTAATGCACACAACACCGGTCGTGATCGATTCGACCTTATTCTCGAAAACATTCATCTTACAACACGTTCATTTACACACATTTCTTGCATGCGAAAATGTAACTAAACTTTACTGAAACAATCACAAGTATTATCTTTGGATACAAACAATAAAAAGTTGAAAAATGTTTAATTGTTGTCATTTTATAAAAAAAAATAACTGTTGGCCTTTATTGTAATATAAAATATTTCAACATTGTGTAATTAAGTTTTAAGTTAATTAATTTGTAATTCTTTTTTGTTTTTTTGGCGTAGGCCACTAACGATATTTAAAAGAAAACATTACCATATAGATAGATAGATAGATGTTTATTGGTGTATTACATGTATTACATTAATTACACAAGTCGCCATTCGATATAAATAAATTTGAAATAAAATAATCAATCTTAAAATTAATGCTAAAATTACTGATTGATTAAATTGAAAAATGTTAATTAGGAATAACATAAGCCAATTAGTATAGATAAAAAATAATATACAATTCAACATATAATTATAAAGAATCTAAGTGACCAACTTGTAAATGGAATTAAAATATTCGAGTTAAATATATTAAATAATTATGTACGTGGTAATTATAGCAGTTGAATAATCTAAGCCATTACATATTTCACAAGAAAAATTTTCTGAATAACAATTATCCCTAATTGCAGTTCTCTGTTCGGATTATACAATCCATTATGCGACGTAATCCCTAATCCTCTTACGTTTACCCTGAATTTCTGCAAACTGCATTACCTGTCGATCGGATTAACACTTAAAATTAGTGCACGTGTTTCCAGATTAACGCGATTACAAGAAATTTCCAAAATTTGCCCCATCGCCTGCGAACGGGGCGAAGAGGGGAGAGGGCGATGATTTTCAGTACAAATTCTCGAACTTGCCCAAATTTACTATCAGTTGTACAAACAAGTCCAAACGGCGCGTAATCTGTTGTGCAAATATTTTTCACAATTGCGATCGAAATTGATATACCAGTGTTTTGAGTGATTTAAGTTCCATCAATCTTCGTAATCATGTTTGAGTACCTGAAGGAGCAGAAGGACAATTTTTGGACGTCGTCGTTTAAAAAGGTAAGTTATTAATTTTTAATGTTTGTGGTCAAAAACTATTTGATGTCGTGTTAAATCGTCAGCAATACTCATTTTGTAAATATTGACCGATTCTTGTTTGATTTTAGCTGTTGATGTCAACCGAGGACGACAAAAAGATGCGAGTGGTCAACAAGATTCTGAGGAGGGCACTCGGCGGTTTGCAATCGGAGAAAGTTCAGCATAAACGTTGTGGTAAGTCGAATTTGTTTATATCTCGACGTTAATTGGTAATTTGTGAAATAAATAATTATAGATTGGCATCGACCACAATTACAATCCGATCGTTGACTTTTTGTAATTCAGAAAAATTAATGAAAATAAATTATTTATTTGACAAATTCTCGTATTTCAAAATTTTCCTTCTCGAAAGTCTTAAATATTGGATTGATGAGGCTGTTACTTGGTGAAATTCCATAATACAAAATTTTTAATGTGGAAACACTGCGACATATGTGGCTTTATCCCGTCGCAACTGTCTTTGATCGCACTCTTTTCTTACTAAAACATGTCATTTTACGACAAACTGACCTATAGATTATTTATATTGAAATATAAGAAGTATTCATTCTATTGCTACAGTGAACAGTAGGGATAGACTTAAAATATTTCGAATTTGGTTCTCATTTTATAGGAGGTAATATTCAACAGGGAATATAAAACTTGAATATCGAATTTTTATTTTTTATTTTTTCATCTTTTCCACATCTATTTAAAAAGCATAATACATTTTTTACATTTTTTTTTTATATCTGGTCATTCATTGAAGTAAATAATCGATAAACTATTCAACATCGTTTTTTTTTAATCTTATCTGCATTCATTTAACGGGTAAAAGGCAACGATTGAAGAATTTTCTAAATCCGCTCATCAATTTAAGAGTTATCTTTAAAAATCGAAAAACTATCGAACGTCTTTTTCGTTTTTCATCTTATCTACTTGATAAGTATAATGCATTGCTTGAAAATTTTTTCAAACCCGATTAATCGTTCTAGAGTTATTCTTAAAACATTGATAAACAATTTAACATCAGATTTTTTTCTTTCTATTTAAGGAATAAAATGCATTGCTTGGACTTTTTAAACTCACACATTCAAGAGTTATTAAAAAAAAGATTAATATTTGGGTGTCGCATTTGGTTTCTTCATTTTATTTATATCTATTCAATGCGATTTTGAAAAAGTTTTCAAACCTGGTTATCCATTCAAAAGGGCTATTCGCAAATCTATCTATTTGTTGAGTATTCAAGCATTTTCCAATTTTTTTTTTAATTTTCTAAATCTAGTCGTCCGTTCAAAAGTTCTTAAACAACAAAATGTCGAATTTTGTCAGCAAGAATTTTCCATATCTAGTCGTCCGTTCAAAAATTATTCTTAAACAATAGAATGTAGAATTTTTTATAAAATAAATTCGATAATATAATTCATTCATTCATTCAGCAGTTATCCTTAACAATCAAGAAACAATTGCATGTCGAGTTTTGCTTCTTCATCTTAACTATATTAAAGAATTTTTCAAATCTGAACATCCGTTCAAATGTTATTCTTGTAAAAATTGAAACTACCGAATGTTGAATTTCTGCATTTTCACTCATTCCATGAATCTAATAATGATAATAGACTTTATTGTCCAACGCAATAACCAATTACAAAACAAAACTGAAAATATAATAAATATTATGACGAAAAAAAAAAACGAGAATAAGAGAAAATGAGTAAAGCAAAAAAAAAACACCCGAATTATAATTTTCATATTATTTATTACGAACGTAACATAAAGTCGGAAAATATAATGCATTACTTCAAGAATTTTTCAAATCTGGTCATCTCTTCAATAGTTCAATCCGTCAAAAGTTAAGAAACAATCAAATGTCAAGTTTCGCATTTTCATCTAAACTATATCTATTTAATAATTATAACACGTTGTTTGCAAAATTTTCAAATTCTGAACATTCATTCAATAGACACCCTTAAAAAAAAATTAAGAAACAATTGCATATCGAATTTAATTTTCGAATCTTAATTATATCTTATTAGAATTTTCCAAATCCGAAGATTTGAATTGAATACCGAGATTCGTTTTTTCATCTTACGGGCACCATACGTTGCTTCGCGAATTTTCAAAATCTGAAGGTCAGTTCAAGAGTTATTTTAAAAAATATCAAAAAACAATTGAAGAATGAATTTCTTATCGATTACTTTTCGGTAATTGTCGACGTGTGATGATTTCTTTTTAAATCCCGCCGTCCGTTCAAGAATTGTGTTTAAAAATTGAAGAAGAATGTAATGCAAGTACAGGCAAATGTACGATAAATTGACATGTGAGAGTATTTTCTCTGTCTCTCAAACTTCGTCCGGAATTCATTGGTTCAAGGTTTATCGGTAAACAATAATATTTACATGTGTGTTCGATGCTCATTAGCGCGGCTTATGTTTTAGCTTTGTTTGAGATTATGTCGCAACCGTCTTCGATCTCACTCTTTTATTGCCAGACATGTCATTTTACGATAAACCAACCTATACATTCAACTGCCTTCGATCGCACTCTTTCATTACCAGACATGTCATTTTACGATACTCTAACCTATAGATTTAACTGTTTTCGATTGCACTCTTTTATTACCAGACATGTCATTTTACTATAAACTAACCTATAGATTCGACCATCTTCGATCGCATTCTTTTATTATCAGACATGTCATTTTACTATAACCTAACCTATAAATTCAACATTGTTAATCGCACCCGCAATACCAGACATGTCATTTTACGATAAAGTAACCTATAAATTAACTGTCTTCGATCGCACTGCTTCATTACTAGACATGTCATTTTACTATAAACTAATCTATAGATTCAACTAACTATCTTCGATCGCACTTTTTTATTACCGGACATGTCATTTTACGATAAACCAACCTATAGATTCAACTTTTTTCGATCACACTTCCCCCCGAAGCCAAATTTCTGGGTGCGCGCCTGAATAAATATGTCTTAAAATACAAACCAAAATTTTATGAAAAGTCCATCAAACAACAAACAAGTTATCGAGGCCGCACCACCGACTTCTAAGGACGATTACAATTAAATCAATTACAAATGATTCTCGGATGTCTTTTAAACGGTTTCTTAAAATTTTACAAAAATCCGTCGGAAAACAAGCGAGTTTGCTCGACCGCACAACCGAGTGTAATTTTTATGTGCAAACACAGACAAGATTGTCAGACACCTCTCAAACGGTTTCTTGAAATTTTACGAAAATCCGCCGAAAAACAAGCGAGTTTGCTCGACCGCATAACCGAGTGTATTTTTATGTGCAAACACAAGATTGTCCGATATCTCTCAAACGGGTTCTCGAAATTTTACAAAAATCCGTCGATCAACAAGCGATTTAGCTCGACCGCATAACCGACTACTTTTAGACAATTTTAACAAATAAGTTGCAATTCATTTCAGTAAAATCGCGTTAAAAAATCGGTCATGTGGTCGAGCTAAATCGTTTGTTTTTCGACGAATTTTTGTATAATTTCAAGAAACCATTTGAGAGATATCGGACAATACAATCTTTTGTTTGCGCATAAAAAATACTCGGTTATGCGGTCGAGCAAACTCGCTTGTTTTTCGACGGATTTTCGTAAAATTTCAAGAAACCGTTTCGAGAGGCGTTGGACAATCTTTTGTTTGTGCATAAAAAATATACTCGGTTATGCGGTCGAGCAAACTCACTTGTTTTCCGACGGATTTTTGTAAAATTTTAAGAAACCGTTTCGAGAGGTGTCGGACAATCTTTTGTTTGTACATAAAAAATATACTCGGTTATGCGGTCGAGCTAAATCGCTTGTGTTTCGACGGATTATGGTATAATTTCAAGAAACCATTTGAGAGATATCGGACAATACAATCTTTTGTTTGCGCATAAAAAATACTCGGTTATGCGGTCGAGCAAACTCGCTTGTTTTTCGACGGATTTTCGTAAAATTTCAAGAAACCGTTTCGAGAGGCGTTGGACAATCTTTTGTTTGTGCATAAAAAATATACTCGGTTATGCGGTCGAGCAAACTCACTTGTTTTCCGACGGATTTTTGTAAAATTTTAAGAAACCGTTTCAAGAGGTGTCGGACAATCTTTTGTTTGTACATAAAAAATATACTCGGTTATGCGGTCGAGCTAAATCGCTTGTGTTTCGACGGATTATGGTATAATTTCAAGAAACCATTTGAGAGATATCAGACAATACAATCTTTTGCTTGCGCATAAAAAATACTCGGTTATGCGGTCGAGCAAACTCACTTGTTTTCCGACGGATTTTTGTAAAATTTTAAGAAACCGTTTCGAGAGGTGTCGGACAATCTTTTGTTTGTACATAAAAAATATACTCGGTTATGCGGTCGAGCTAAATCGCTTGTGTTTCGACGGATTATGGTATAATTTCAAGAAACCATTTGAGAGATATCGGACAATACAATCTTTTGTTTGCGCATAAAAAATACTCGGTTATGCGGTCGAGCAAACTCGCTTGTTTTTCGACGGATTTTCGTAAAATTTCAAGAAACCGTTTCGAGAGGCGTTGGACAATCTTTTGTTTGTGCATAAAAAATATACTCGGTTATGCGGTCGAGCAAACTCACTTGTTTTTCGACGGATTTTCGTAAAATTTTAAGAAACCGTTTCGAGAGGTGTCGGACAATCTTTTGTTTGTACATAAAAAATATACTCGGTTATGCGGTCGAGCTAAATCGCTTGTGTTTCGACGGATTATGGTATAATTTCAAGAAACCATTTGAGAGATATCGGACAATACAATCTTTTGTTTGCGCATAAAAAATACTCGGTTATGCGGTCGAGCAAACTCGCTTGTTTTTCGACGGATTTTCGTAAAATTTCAAGAAACCGTTTCGAGAGGCGTTGGACAATCTTTTGTTTGTGCATAAAAAATATACTCGGTTATGCGGTCGAGCAAACTCACTTGTTTTTCGACGGATTTTCGTAAAATTTTAAGAAACCGTTTCGAGAGGTGTCGGACAATCTTTTGTTTGTACATAAAAAATATACTCGGTTATGCGGTCGAGCTAAATCGCTTGTGTTTCGACGGATTATGGTATAATTTCAAGAAACCATTTGAGAGATATCAGACAATACAATATTTTGCTTGCGCATAAAAAATACTCGGTTATGCGGTCGAGCAAACTCGCTTGTTTTTCGACGGATTTTCGTAAAATTACAAGAAACCGTTTGAGAGATATCGGACAATACAATCTTTTGTTTGCGCACAAAAAATACTCGGTTATGTGGTCGAGTAAACTCGCTTGTTTTTCGGCGGAATTTTGTAAAATTTTAGATAAATGTCCGTGTAGGAACCATCAATCGTTTGTACTAGATTTTCTGGTTTTATTTTAGTGGCACGCTTAGTGGATTACTTGTTTTGTGGCACCTCAATGCATTTAAGTAGCCGACCGCTGAACTAACCTATAGATTCAACTGTCTTCGATCTCACTCTTTCATTGCCACACGTGTCATTTTATTATGAACTCACCTATAGATTATTCTCTAAACGGAATTTAGCGAAATTTGTTATATTAAACTAATGGTTTAAATATTTATTTTTATTGCAATTAACAATTGTTTGTATGAATTTACAGAACGTTAAACTGACCTATAGATGAATTATTTTTCACAGTACGAATAGGAAATTTTCTAAATTAAATTAATAATTACATACACATTTGTTTTTATTGTCATTTTGCGATAAACTCACCTATAGAGTTATTTCACAGTTCCCGAAATGGAATTTGACGAAATTTGCTATATTAATCTAACAGTTACATAAACATTTGTTGTTATTCCAACCAACAATTGTTATGCATGGATTTACAGGTTCGTTTCCTGAAGAGAAATTTTTTATTGTCATTTTACTATGAACTCACCTATAGATTGTTTTTATTTCACAGTTCCCGATATGGAATTTGCTATATTTAACAGTTACATAAACATTTGTTTTCATTCCAATCAACAATTGTTATGCATGCATTTACAGATTCGTTTCCTAAAGAGAAATTTTTTATTGTCATTTTACTGTGAATTCGCCTATAGATTGTTGTTACTTCACAGTTCCCGAAATGGAATTTGCTATATTTAACAGTTACATAAACATGTTTTTATTCCAATCAACAATTGTTACGTTTGGATTTACAGATTCGTTTCCCAAGGAGAAATTCCGCAGGAGGAACAACGCGCGCCGTTCGCTAATTCTGAACGACCAGAGCACCCCGAAAAAGACTTTTTTTGTTAGCAACAACAACAACAACAACAGCGAATCCCAGCTCAACAATCAATCAGAGGCCGAGCAGCACATCTACGAAACCATTGGGCCGGAGATGAACAAAAACGAACGCAACAATTTACTGAACTCCATACGCACCAGCGAGGAACTGAAGAACATCACGGTGGCGAACAAGATAGCGCTCTTCGAACAATTGTCGAGGACTTCGTCGCGGAATGTTGCCGACGGTGTTCAACAGTACCGCACGATCGAGTCCCTGCGCGCCGAACTGAACGCGTTCTTCTCTGACGATCTGGGCACGTCACCGAGTCCGATACCGAAGTTCAAAGGTCGCACGGATCTGGAGAAGAAGTTCGTCGTCAATTGTTACGAGAGTCGGGCGGGACGTGGCGGACGCGAGGCGATCGAGCGGAGGATGGGAAGTGGTGATATCGTGTTGATTAGTGATGGTGATGATGATAAGGTGGAGTATGTAAATACTGGTGTTCGCGAGGTGGAGGAGGAGGAAGAGGACGGGAAGAGGACTTTGGATTCGGAGGGTGTCAGCGTTTGTAAGAGGCCGAGAAGAGTGGTGCAACGTTCGGTTTTAGAAGCGATGGAAGAAATTGAGTTGATGAGCGGTATGGATCTGATCACGGAGTTGCACAGGAGGGCCACCGAGTTGGAGAAACAGCAGGAGGACGTGAGTTGTTTTTCTCTACCTTTAAAAACCAGTGACGGTTCGCGGAGTTTTTTCTAGTACGGCCGAGGAACAAGAGTTGGTAATACAGATAGGTTGCAGAGACCGCACCTATCTGTATTACCACCTCTTGTTCCTCTTACAAATTGGGCACAGTAAAAGGGCTTCCTGTGTCTCGTTGGTAACGCAAACTAGGAATACAAACATATAAACGTCAAATTAACCCACCAACTTTTCAATTTATTATCTTGTGTATCAGTGAAATTAATTAAGGTAATTCAAGATTTCGGGTTGCGATACAAAAAGGAATGGTGAAATCGACGATATAATAGCAAGGAAAAAAAACCCCGCGAACCGTCACTGTTTAAAACCATCGTCGATTGCCGGTTGTAAATTGAGGTTACGTTTGTTGTTGATTGTGTTGACTCAATTGTTCGCCGATAAGATAAACAGATGATGGGATGTTTCAAACATCGGGAACAAGTGCTCTTTGCCTTGATAACGATTTTAAAAGATAAAGAACACTTGCTCCTGATGTTTGAAACATCTGATCATCTGTTATGTTACAGGTGAACAATCTAATCATCACATAATCAACAACAAACGTAACCTCAATGTATAATTAACTGTTTGACAATGGTTCTAAAGCAGCGGCGGCTCGTGAATTTCCGTAGAGGAGGCTAAGACAAAGATGTTGCTCGTGTCGCATTACTTACTCTAATCAAGGAAGCAAATATTTCTGCTTTGATCAAATTTTCTTCCGTAGTCTCCTCGCCCAACATCCACGAGCCACCGCTGCTTTAAAACCATTGTCAAACCGTTAATTACAAATTAAGGTTACGTTTGTTGTTGATTATGTGATGATTCGATTGTTCACCAGTAAGATAACAGATGATCAGATGTTTCAAACAGCAGGAGCAAGTGCTCTCCACCTTTAAAACCATTATTAAACAGTCAGTTATAAATCGAGGTTACGTTTGTTGTTGATTGTGTGATGATTCAGTTGTTCACCAATAAAATAAACAGACGAACAGATGTTTCAACAACACAAGATTTTTATGATAAGTTAGTTAGATCGCACTCTGCGGCGGCTCATGGATCTTCGTAGAGGAGGTTAAGACAAAGATGACGTTCGCGCTGCACTGCGTACTCTGCCCCGAACATCCACGAGATGTCGCTGATCGCACCAGTTAATAATAATTTGATGAAATTGGCTGACAATCAGATGCTTCAACAACAAAACATTTTTTGTGATAAGTCACTTGGATCGCACCAATAAAAAATTGTCAATTCACAATTTTGACTTCAATTTAAATTGTTTCAACAAAACATTTTTGTGAAGGCTCACTTAGATCGCACCAATAAAAAAAATGTCAATCAATAATTTTGACTTCAATTTAAATTGATTCAACAACAAAACATTTTTGTGATAGGTCACTTAGATTGCACCAATGAAAAATTGTCAATCAATAATTTTGACTTCAATTTAAATTTTTTTAACAACAAAACATTTTTGTGATAGGTCACTTAGATTGTACCAATAAAAAATTGTCAATCAATAATTTTGACTTCAATTTAAATTGTTTCAACAAAACATTTTTGTGAAAGCTCACTTAGATCGCACCAATAAAAAAATGTCAATCAATAATTTTGACTTCAATTTAAATTGTTTCAACAACAAAACATTTTTGTGATAGGTCACTTAGATCGCACCGATAAAAAATTGTCAATCAATAATTTTGACTTCAATTTAAATTGTTTCAACAAAACATTTTTGTGAAAGCTCACTTAGATCGCACCAATAAAAAAATGTCAATCAATAATTTTGACTCCAATTTAAATTGATTCAACAACAGAACATTTTTGTGAAAGCTCACTTAGATCGCACCAATAAAAAAATGTCAATCAATAATTTTGACTTCAATTTAAATTGTTTCAACAAAACATTTTTGTGAAAGCTCACTTAGATCGCACCGATAAAAAATTGTCAATCAATAATTTTGACTTCAATTTAAATTGTTTCAACAAAACATTTTTGTGAAAGCTCACTTAGATCGCACCAATAAAAAAATGTCAATCAATAATTTTGACTTCAATTTAAATTGTTTCAACAAAACATTTTTGTGAAAGCTCACTTAGATCGCACCAATAAAAAAATGTCAATCAATAATTTTGACTCCAATTTAAATTGATTCAACAACAGAACATTTTTGTGAAAGCTCACTTAGATCGCACCAATAAAAAAATGTCAATCAATAATTTTGACTTCAATTTAAATTGTTTCAACAACAAAACATTTTTGTGATAGGTCACTTAGATCGCACCGATAAAAAATTGTCAATCAATAATTTTGACTTCAATTTAAATTGTTTCAACAAAACATTTTTGTGAAAGCTCACTTAGATCGCACCAATAAAAAAATGTCAATCAATAATTTTGACTTCAATTTAAATTGTTTCAACAACAAAACATTTTTGTGATAGGTCACTTAGATCGCACCGATAAAAAATTGTCAATCAATAATTTTGACTTCAATTTAAATTGTTTCAACAAAACATTTTTGTGAAAGCTCACTTAGATCGCACCAATAAAAAAATGTCAATCAATAATTTTGACTTCAATTTAAATTGTTTCAACAACAAAACATTTTTGTGATAGGTCACTTAGATCGCACCGATAAAAAATTGTCAATCAATAATTTTGACTTCAATTTAAATTGTTTCAACAAAACATTTTTGTGAAAGCTCACTTAGATCGCACCAATAAAAAAATGTCAATCAATAATTTTGACTTCAATTTAAATTGTTTCAACAACAAAACATTTTTGTGATAGGTCACTTAGATCGCACCGATAAAAAATTGTCAATCAATAATTTTGACTTCAATTTAAATTGTTTCAACAAAACATTTTTGTGAAAGCTCACTTAGATCGCACCAATAAAAAAATGTCAATCAATAATTTTGACTTCAATTTAAATTGTTTCAACAACAAAACATTTTTGTGATAGGTCACTTAGATCGCACCGATAAAAAATTGTCAATCAATAATTTTGACTTCAATTTAAATTGTTTCAACAAAACATTTTTGTGAAAGCTCACTTAGATCGCACCAATAAAAAAATGTCAATCAATAATTTTGACTTCAATTTAAATTGTTTCAACAACAAAACATTTTTGTGATAGGTCACTTAGATCGCACCGATAAAAAATTGTCAATCAATAATTTTGACTTCAATTTAAATTGTTTCAACAAAACATTTTTGTGAAAGCTCACTTAGATCGCACCAATAAAAAAATGTCAATCAATAATTTTGACTTCAATTTAAATTGTTTCAACAACAAAACATTTTTGTGATAGGTCACTTAGATCGCACCAATAAAAAAATGTCAATCAATAATTTTGACTTCAATTTAAATTGTTTCAACAAAACATTTTTGTGAAAGCTCACTTAGATCGCACCAATAAAAAAATGTCAATCAATAATTTTGACTCCAATTTAAATTGATTCAACAACAGAACATTTTTGTGAAAGCTCACTTAGATCGCACCAATAAAAAAATGTCAATCAATAATTTTGACTTCAATTTAAATTGTTTCAACAACAAAACATTTTTGTGATAGGTCACTTAGATCGCACCAATAAAAAAATGTCAATCAATAATTTTGACTTCAATTTAAATTGATTCAACAACAAAACATTTTTGTGATAGGTCACTTAGATTGTACCAATAAAAAAATGTCAATCAATAATTTTGACTTCAATTTAAATTTTTTTAACAACAAAACATTTTTGTGATAGGTCACTTAGATTGTACCAATAAAAAATTGTCAATCAATAATTTTGACTTCAATTTAAATTGATTCAACAACAAAACATTTTTGTGAAAGCTCACTTAGATCGCACCAATAAAAAATTGTCAATCAATAATTTTGACTTCAATTTAAATTTTTTCAGCAGCAAAACATTTTTGTCATAAGCTACTTAGTAATTTAATTTGTTGAAATTAATTGTTAACCAAATATTTTGTTTTCAATTTCAGTTATATTGCCACGTTGCCACTTTCAACGAATCCAACGCGGACGAAGAACCCCTGTACGCCACGCCAAACAAGAAGGCGACGCAAAAATCCGGAGACGAAAACACCTACTGCAACGACACCTTCTTCAAACTGAAACGGGAGGCCGACATTCAGTGTAAAGTCATGAAGCAGGCTGCGAAAGCTCTGGAGGTTTACAGGAGTGGACGCTGCGGGGCTTTTGTGGACGCCAGGAGTGAAGTCGAGGCGGAGAAGATTCTTCTAACAGCGAGTAAGTGTTGCATCTTCGAACGTCAAAAATTATAACCTCAAAAAATTGAAAACGTCACACGCATTTCCTGCAAAATTAAATTGTTCGCGTTGAATGCGTTTACACCAGATCCAACGGATGGCGCAAGCGTCGCAAAAAAAAAACAGATCACTGTAATCAAACACCAACATACGCGAACCGGAGTTTATGTATGTTTCTGTAAGTACGGAGAACAGCGAGTAAGTTCCGCCTGCATCTTGAAACACTTTACCAGAAACGTAAAAAATTGTAAACGTCATGCGCACTCCTTACAAATTAAGTTGTTCGCGTTGAACAACGGATGGCGCAAGTATCGCAAAAAAACAGATCACTGTAATCAAACACCGGCACACGCGAAGTGATTTATTCAACCAACATATTGTTGTTTGTAATTTTCAGGTTGTAAATACGAACTTCTGCTGCAAGAAATCAGACACAGTCACTACGAATCGCCGCAGAAGTCGACGGACGTCGGCTCGGTGATCGTTCGCGATTTCATGGTCGAACTGAAGAGGCAACAGCAACAGCAGCAGCAGCAACAACCGCGCAAGGAGGCGCAGTGGTTCGTCTGCATCGTCTCCGACGAGGAGAACGTCGTCTGCAGCAAGGCGGTGGAGGTCGGGCCCGAGTGCGACGTCTTGATCTTCGACGAGGTCTTCAGCTTCGACAACCTCGACGCCGGATTCAAACTCAAGGCGGAGATCTTCTCGTTCAGACAGAATCAGCACCAGAAGCGAAAGTACAACAAATTGAATAAGGTGAGATTTTTTAAAATTATTCTACTGTAGTTGATATCAACTGTTACAATTTAAGCCGGGCCCACACGATGCTACGAACGTTTGCCTCAAATGTTTGCTTCCAAGTGATGAGTCGAACGTTGGACGAACGTCTTGACACATGCGCTCCCACACGATAGACAAACGTTGGATCCAAATGCAGTTGGTTCCAACGTTTGTCTGAAGGAGGTTCACCCCCTTATTAGTTCTCAGAGTCACCGCTAGGGTGACAGTACATACTACCGTGGACAAAAAAAAATGACACCCCTAATTTGTCATGTGTCTATTATTTCTTATTTTTTAGTGTTGTGAATTTGACTTATGTAACCTTAATATTTAACAGTGACAGTTATAACTAGCAATACAGTAAATCTAAAAAGGTATGCTTTGATTTTGTGCCAGAGCTTAGATTGACATTTGCCGGTTTGTCAAATGGAAAGTCATATTTACATTAATAAAATTAGGGGTGTCATTTTTTTTGTCCACGGTAGTATAGTAGAGGTTATTATTCATTTATGTTATGATAGTTACTAAATTGTTTTTACTTTTTTTAATCATTTAATTAAGTATTAAACCCTTAAGTTCAGTTAATTTTATATTTATTTTTTATAATTGTCATGATTTACTAATTAATAAAATATTATTGCCAGTGGCTGAAATATTAAAAAGACCGTTACTTATGATACACGGTTGTCATTCGTACAAATGTTTGTGCATGTCGTGTGGGAATGTATCCAATGCCACCAAGTATGCCAACCAATGACAGAGAAAACCCTTTGAAGCAGACTAAAAGACCGACAGCCGGCCGAACACCTTCCAACACAAAAGTTTGGCCACTCGTAGTTCGTGGATCTCCCACATGATGCGCCCAACCATCCAGCGTCCAACATTGAAAGGTGTTCGTAGCATCGTGTGGGCCCGGCTTTACAATTATGACTTGCGCACGTTTTATTCGACAACTGTCGTATCTTGGCAACCAACAAATCCTTTAAAATCAAATTACGTTCGTATTCATTTGTTTTTTATACTAAACATTTATTGATAATTATTAGGATCGTTATAGTACTATTATTTTATAACGCGTTAGTCGATTTGAACATCTGTAGCCTTAAATTAGAACAAACTCCCGCACGTAAACCCCACGACTCAACCATTCTCTTCCATCTAGCGGGTGAACAAGCTGTCGCGAAAATTGCTCTACAAAGACCTCCAGACCTACTCCCTCGTAGAGAGCAGCATCCCGGACACGTCCTTCGTCCGCGAGGCCCACCTATTCCTCACCGTCTCCGAAATAACCTCGCAAACCAAAGACTGGAAGCTGGAGCTGCGACCCGACTCCCGGCTGACGGGAAAGTGCGACCTAGAGGCGAGCATCGTCGACGTGGAGGTGGACGTGGAGAAACTGGGATTCCTGACCGTCGGCTCCGAGAATTATTTCGGCATCAACTGGAACCGGAGGTGGTGCGCCCTCCGCGGCACCGTCCTCAACTACTGGAACTACCCGAACGAGGACTGCAACCCCCCGCTCGGCTCGATCGATCTGCGCGACTGCAAGCGGGACGTCACCAACGCGAAGAGGAGCTTCTGCGCGAAACCGAAAACGCTGCTGCTGGAGGGTTGCGGGGGCGAGGTGTATTTCTTGAACGCGGACAGCATCTCCGAGATGCACGACTGGAGGAACAAGCTGAACAAGGCGTATTCCGCGCTGAAGGGTTGGAACATGCTCAAGGTTCAGTTGGGCACTGATGTTTAACACCTTCGCGCTTCTGTATATAAAGATTTTGTAATGTATAAAGTTAGGTTAGGTTAGTCCGGTGCATTTAATGTACGTTAATCTGATGGATGGTGTGTAATAAATTTTCTTTTATCTATCAATTCGTATTTCTTTAACTACCTAACCTTAAATATTTCACTCTATTCCATCCATTTTAAAATTTAGGTGGATAATATTGTGAGAATACATACAACTCATGTGTCATCTGGTATTATGTACGCCAATCAACTTAACCTGAGCGGACCAATGGTATCATTATTTCAGTGAAAATACAACGCAAGTCTGATGTGCGCCGATTGACGAACAAACGTCACCTGTCACATAACCTAAACCACTTTGTTTCGGCACGCTGCGTTTTCGTTATATTCTCTTTCTAAATAATGATCAATGACTTCATTACTTCGACGTGGACGTGGCTTAACTTTGGGCGTGGATGTTGCCAAAGACCCACTTTCATTGAATTTGGTCACTAACTTGCGAACTGTCTTCGCTGTAGGCACTTTTTTGCCGCGATGCTTTGCTCGGTACTCAGCGTAACTGAGGAATTATTTTGGAAATAAAATTTCACAATTTCGACTCTTTGTTTTGGTGTGTAATGCTCCATGGTAACAATTGTACTGCTTTGGCGTTTCCAAAATGGTCGACAACTTGTCAATCGCACTTAGGACAAGGAAGTCATTCAATAAAACCATCAGTTGCCACAAGATGGCGCACCCGTTACTTGACAGTTGTGACAGTGACGTGTTGAGCTGTCATTTTTTTGTTTGTTTTCGGTATGAACTCCATTTAACCATTCGTACGAAATTTAATTGAACCTCGTGCAGATTCTTCTTCGAGAGAGACCAGCGCGAGCACGGGGCCCCGGTAAACGCGGTGGGAATCGGCCCGTCGGTCGTCGGCTCTTGAATTATTATCTCAAATCGGATCGGTTGGTAGGGCTGTGCAGCGTCGGTGGCATTCCCCGCGCGCGAGGGGGCGCAAATTGTGCAACGTTTTATTACCGCACAGAAAAATCTACTTCCAACGAATGAATAAATATACCGCCGCGCGTTCCCATGATATCTCTCGCAAACAACGTACACAACATAACCTCTTAAACTGACAGCCACTGCCGCCAACTGGTACCGCTGGTTTGCAAGCTTGTAGTAAATAAACTGCAAACTTCAGTGATCGGTGATCATTACTACGCGGTAAGATGAATCCTAAAAGGCAAGCCTTAAAACTTTTCTACCCAAAATTACTATTTACTGCTATTTTTAAATCACGTTGCTACCTGTGATTGCTACTGTTTAATATCAGTGATTTTAAACTGTGACCATGATCACAAAAACATCGCAGAAAAAAATATAAAAAAAAGCAGGAAAAATTCCATAAAAAATGATCCTCAATGGCCGAAGTATCGCTTATTCAAAATCAATTTGGTTTTTGTAAATTCAATAATTTCCAATAGAGATATGGATTTTTGAAAAATTTTGTTTTAATTTTTTGAGCACCTGAACAAGAACAACGCTGAAAAAAATATAAATGACGCAGGAAAATTTAATTAAAAATCATCCTCAATGGTCGAGGTACCGTTTATTCAAAATCTATTTGGTTTTTGTAAATTCAACGATTTTCAATAGAGATATGGATTTTTGAAGATTTTTGTTTTAATTTTTTGAGGAGCATTTGGAGATTTCCGCAGTTTGGTGAATTGTTTTTATTTTTAATTTTCAGTTAATGAAGTTTGCAATTTAAAAATTGGTTTCATGGAATTATTTCAAAATGTATGTTTAGATATTCGCACTGAATCTTAAACTAAACTGAATTTTGAGTAATTTCAAACTAATTTTGAACATTTCGCTACAATTATTTCTGTGGCTTCTTCGAGTTTGTTTTAACAATTGCCACTAAATGTCAATTTTGAGTTGTTATAGTTACGGATCTTTGGTGTATGCGTGGATGGCGCCGAAAATCTCATAGCACACACGATGAATCCGCGTTATTTCGTAATTACATTTTTTTTTTGTTGCTTTCTTTCTTCCTTTCTTCAAAGCCGAGGCCATTTGTCGTGCTTTATTATTTTCAATAACCGTGTGCGATATCTGCCTCGTCATATTGGGTAATCGAGAGCCCCACTAAAAGCAACCTCATGGCAGCGCAATCAACGGGCGAGGCGGACGACACGCCGCCTCCTCCCCCTTTTTGAAAACTGGCGGGCGCGTTCGCGATCGAAAAACAAATTGCGAACAAATTCAAAACAAACAAAAAACAAATTGTATCGGTAAAAAATAAACTAGTTCACAATAAAGCGAACAGTTCGTGATACTGGCAAAGTGTACACAACATAACCTCTTAAACTGACAGCCACTGCTACCGACTTGTAACGCCGGTCTGCAAGCTAATAATAAATAAATAAACTGCAAACTTAATAACCAGTAAAATAAAACAATTCAACCTTCTTAGTAAAATATATAAACTAATTGCAAGTGACAAATTAATTTTTAATTAGTAATTAATATAAAACAAAACTAAATATTAATTGTAAATTAAAAAAAAAACATCTCAAAATGCACTGGAAAAATTGCGATTATTCGTTGTAATTAAACAAGTTTTAATAGTAGAGCACGACGAAGTTGGCGCTGGAAATCTAAAGTCATCACGTGCGCATGCGTAAAGTACTGGTTGTCATGTTGACATCTCAGATGTTAATAATAACATCAAATTTTAATGTTTGACATGTCACCCTTTCTACACGGTCACACGCGCACGGTGGTTGTCTTGTTGACATATGTCAGATGTTTATAACCTCCAATTATAATATCTGACATGTCACCGTTTCTGTACTAAGGTTGTCATGTTGACATATGTCAGATGTTTATAACCTCTAATTATAATGACTGACATGTCACCCACCATTTCATGCATGTGATCTTAATGCAGTCTTGAGTGGAGATTTCCAACGCCAACTACGTCGTCGATTTTTGTCGTACGCTCGATATTTATTGACGAAGCATACGTCAGAAAGCAAGTGTGCAAAAATCGAGCAAAATATCTAAATCTCTTCATTTCTTCAACATACACCTTATGTAAAAAAGTTTGCGATCCGAAACATCATCGAAATTTCTTCTGAACTTAAATATCACACAAAATTTGAACAATAAAAATTTCCGATCCAAACAACGATTAATTAACTTTTTTTTGCTACGACGTCCGTGCATCTCTAATGATAATTAACTTTGCGGTCTTTGAAGTTGGACGGTAGGCCGGGGTACCAATCCGTTTGAGGACAATGAGAGATAAATACACCGGGGGGATCGTCGCCAAGGAGGAGTGATTTAAAGTAGGCGGCGGCGCGCGGTGGCTTTTGTATTTATGGCAGAAGAATGGGCGCCTCCGCCACTGTCGCCATTCTATTCAAATGACGTCCTCAGGCCGGGACCACCGGGACCATGACGTCACGAATCTATCACGGTCACCCTCCGCTCTGCGGCTGTCAGCCCGCGTCGTCTCCATGGGAACCGCGCGTATGCAAATAGAGCGCAGAAACTAACCCATTCGTCGGACGTGCTTTACTCAGCGGATTCATGTTCGGAATTTAAAGACGTTTAAATACAAGATAAAAACAGTATGATGTTTCAATTGTTTTTTTGCATATAAGTGCATATCTCGTAACTGGTGGGAGGTAATTTCAAAATTCGTTCGGATTCGGATTCGACACTCCATGGACACGTTTATTCCGCAATAAAAACAAAATGTAGTTTCAATTGTTTTTGCATATAGGTGAATATCTCGTGAACGATGGGAAATAAATTAAAAATTCTTTCGGATTCGGATTCCACGCTTTATGTATATGCCTATCCTGCAATAAAAACAAAATGTAGCTTCAATTGTTTTTTGCATATAGGCGAATATCTCGTGAACGGTGGAAAGCATTTGAAAATCTCTTTTGGATTCAGATTCTACGACGCATGGAAATGTTTATTCCGCAATAAAAACAGAATGTAGTTTCAATTGTTTTTGCATATAGGTGAATATCTCGAGAACGGTGGGAAATAATTTAAAAATTCTTTCGGATTCGGATTCCACGTTCGATGTATATGTTTATTCTGCAATAAAAACAAAATGTAACTTCAATTGTTTTTTGCATATAGTTAAATATCTCGTGAACGGTGGGAGATAATTAAAAAAATCGTCGAGATTCAGATTCTACGACGCATGGAAACGCGTATTCCGCAATAAAAACGGAATGTAGCTTCCATTATTTTTGGCATATAGGTGAATATCTCGCGAACGGTGGGAGATAATTAACAAATTCGTTCGGATTCAGATTCTACGCTCCATGGATATGTTTATTCCGCAATAAAAGCAGAAAGCAGCTTCAATTGTTTTTGGCATAGAGGTGCATATCTCGTGAACGGTGGGAGGTAATTAAAAAATTCTTTTGGGTTCAGATTCTACGGTACTTGGATATATGTATTCCGTAATAAAAACATAATGTAGCTTCAATTGTTTTTGGCATATAGGTGCATATCTCGTGAAGGGTTAGAGACAATTAAAAAAATCTTGTGGATTCAGATTCTAAGGCACATGGACATATTTATTCCGTAATAAAAGCAGAATGTAGCTTCAATTATTTTTGGCATATAAGTGAATATCTCGCGAACGATGGGAGATAATTAACAAATTCGTTCGAATTCAGATTCTACGCTCCATGGATATGTTTATTCCGCAATAAAAGCAGAACGTAGCTTCAATTGTTTTTGACATATATGTGCATATCTCGTGAACGGTGGGAGGTAATTAAAAAAATCTTTTGGATTCAGATTCTACGGCATATGAACATATTTATTCCGTAATAAAAACAAAATGTAGCTTCAATTGTTTTTGGCATATAGGTGCATATCTCGTGAAGGGTGGGAAATAATTAACAAATTCGTTCGGATTCAGATTCTACGCTCCATGGATATATTTATTCCGTAATAAAAACAGAATGTAGCTTCAATTGTTTCTGGCATACAGGTGCATATCTCGTGAACGGTGGGAGGTAATTAAAAGATTATGTTGGATTCAGATTCTACGGCACATGGATATATTTATTCCGCAATTAAAACAGAATGTAGTTTCAATTGTTTTTGGCATATAGGTGCATATCTCGTGAAGGGTGGGAGATAATTACAAAATTCTTTCGGATTCAGATTCTACGACGCATGAACTTTCTTGTTCCGCAATAAAAACAAAATGTAGCTTCAATTGTTTTTGGCATATAGGTGCATATCTGGTGAACGGTTGGAGATAATTTAAAAATACTTTCGGATTCAGATTCTACGGCACATGGATATATTTATTCCGTAATAAAAACAGAATGTAGCTTCAATTGTTTTTAGCATATAGGTAAATATCTCGTGAACGGTGGGAGATAATTTAAAAATTCGTTCGGATTCAGATTCTACGGCACATGGATATATTTATTCCGTAATAAAAACAGAATGTAGCTTCAATTGTTTTTAGCATATAGGTGAATATCTCGCGAACGGTGGGAGATAATTACAAAATTCTTTCGGATTCAGATTCTACGACGCATGAACTTGCTTGTTCCGCAATAAAAACAGAATGTTGCTTGCGTATACTTCGTGAACGGTGGGAGATAATAAATAAGATGGTAACTAATTAATAAATTGAATATTAGTATTAGCCGGGAAAGTAGTTATCTTCACAGGAAATTCCTGGCGCCATCTATCACCCTCGCTAATGTGCGAGATATACAAATGAAATTGGATTAAATTGAGGTAGAGGAGACATCCGACCCTATCTACCGAAGATTTAATTGTAAATGAACGGGGGAGACACTCCGGGACTGGTTTATTCGGCTCATTAGGGCCCCCGGTAGCCCCTTAATTAACATCTCTCTCTCCTCTTTCGTTTTTTTTTCTTCACCACACGTCTTATCTCGATCATCCCGGAGGAGAACACAGAGGAATCTATCTCCTGCGAACACGCACACCTCACAACTCACCCACCGATTTTTTTTCTCTTCTTTCGGGTCCGCGGTGATAGTTATTGCCCACGGAATTTTTCACATCTGTCAAGATTTATTTTTATTGAAAAGTGGAAGATTTTTTTTAAATCTCAGCATTACTTTTAGTCATCAAACGTTGCTTTGCAATGAAATTATTTCACTGCACGAGACAAAGTTATTTTTTTCATCTTCTTATTTCAACTTTATTAGTATTTATCGATTCGATTGCGAGTGTGAGTGTGAAAATTATGCGAGTGGTGTGTCAGCAGCTCGTTAGCGGTTATGAGTTAGTGCCGGTCGGAGGGCCGATAAACAACGACTACTTAATTTCGCAGTGACATTATGGCACTGATCCCTTCTGTGGCTTTGCGAACGACAACCAAAAAAAAGAAACGAAACCGAGCGAAACCGCCCCTGGATTTATGGAAAACTGGCACGAACACAGACCGAGACTGGATCGGTGCGGAGGTGGGAGAGAAATTCCTGAACGGTTTCTTGGATCAGAAACAAATGTACCGATAAAAATTGCAATTAACCGGTCATAGTTAAATTTACAAGTGGATAAACCACGACGGGTGATTTAATGAAGGGAGACGATTTATACGGGGAAGAGAATATTGGAAAGAAACTTGGCGTTGTCGAGCGCAATAATTCTATATTGATAGAATTGAGTGATAAACTACGAGGAAAAATTAATAAACTGATTTAACACGTTCGCTGCCACCGCAATTGGGATTGCATTTACGCAAGTAAACTGTAGGTTTGTTGACACGAATAAATGAAATGAAGTATAAAGTTGGACGCACCAGCGCATCGGTGGCAGCGAACGTGTTAATGAAGGGAGAAGATTTACACAGAGGAGAAAACATTGTAAAGAAACTTAGCGTTGTCGAGATGTGCGTATTAATAATATAATTCGATATTGGAGTATCGAATGGCGAAAGACGGGTTCATCTCGATCCTTCGCCGCGCGATGACCACAATCCGAACCCAAACATGATATCGATGCAAAGTGGAGCCTTGTGGGAATGCTGTCGCTTTGCGTAGCGTAAACGAACTCGAATTCAATAATTATTGAAAGGAAATCACCGCGATTTTTTATTCTAATAAATAATGGGGTCAATTGAGCCTGGGATTTTTTAAAGTTTTCGGAAACGTCAGTGATGGCAAAACAAGTTATGCATCCACGAACTTGATTCTAATAAATAGTGCAATCTATTTAAAGTCGGGGAATTTTTATTTTATTGATTTTTTAAATCTGTAGTTTTCTTAAATGAGTGATATTAATGTCAGTGGCGGCTCGTGAAACATGTTGATGGTGGAGAGCCACTTATAGAATATTAACATGTATCTTCGTTAAATGATTAAAGTGTGAGGCTCGATTGTCACGATTCACGTTTCGGGGAAGTACAACCCGTTTTCGCGTTATCCGTTCTCAACGGTTAAAAATTCTTGCTTAGCTTGAAACTACAGGTAGTGCCATGGCTCCTTGGCTCTGTATCACGAGCCGCCCCTGATGAATGTCGATGAGCTTTAATCACAAAATCCCTACTTTGGACGTATACGGATTATAAATGCGCGGACGGGTTAATGTCCGAATTGGATCCTCGAGGGAACCCCGACCGTTCAAATTTTTAATAAGATCGCGATTGTGACGTCACCGTCGTTATCTCGCGGGACAAATTTTTCGCGGTTTAATTGCCGCTGCCGTGGCGTTGTTGCGTCTTTTAAAGATAATTTACGCCCAGAATCCGGAGAGTAATTGCCGTGTTACGCGCGTCCCGAGCTCTCCGGTTTATGGCGGTCGCGGATTGACGCGCGCATTAAAAAGTTAACGACGTCTTCGCGGAGCGAAAGGGTTTCTTCTGCCAGGCAGGCAAGATAAGGCGACTTGTCAGCCCGTTATTGAGAGGACAGATAAAATAAAGATCCGTCATTAATATAATTAACGAGCGGACGGGATTTAATCGAGAGAGCGCGACTTTTAATCGGGCGACGGCACCGAAGTCCTCCTGAGCTTCTATTTGTGCGCTGCAATGGAAGTTGAAGAGTTGTTGAGTTATTGAGTTATTACTCAAAACACAACTCATTTTCATTCATGGAACTTGAATTATTCGGTTTGCATGGTTTTGTTGGATGCTGTGGAAAATTTTGATGGTAGAGCCACTTAGAATACACAATATATCTCACCGCCTCCTTTTTGAGGAAAGAAAAATCGACCATTAAAAACGTTTACTTGTTGCAAAAGCACTAAAAGAATTAAATAAAGACGAAAAATAGCCCGCATTTAATCTGTTCTTCGTCCACGAAAATTAATTAAACGACGAATTGTATTTTGTAACATTACCTCCTTTTTAAATGCCAAACAAGACATTTTCAAGTGCCAAAATTGACAATGACATTTTCCAACTGCCAAAAATTATCATTTTCGAATGCTTCAAAATATTACCATTGTCAACTGCGAAAAACGACAATTTTCAGGTGACAAAAGTGAAAGATTTTAATTGCCAAATTTCGCAATTTTCAACTGTTAAAAAAGTAAATTACCAAAAGTCTAAGATGAACATTTTTAAGTGCTAAAAAAAAACAACTACAAACTCGCCATTTTCAAGTGCCAAAAATGACATTTTCAAGTACCAAAATTGACAATTTTCAAATGCAAAAAATGACATTTTCTAACTGTCAAAAACGATCATTTCAACTGTCAAAAATGACCATTCTCAACTGCCAAAAAAGACAATTTTCAAGTGCCAAAAACGACAATTTTTAAGTGCCAAAAATGACAATTTTTAACTGCCAAAAATGCCCATTTTCAAGTGTCAAAAAAAACAGTTTTTAATTGTCAAAATGACTGTTTTCAACTGTGCAAAATAACCATTTTCATGTGCCAAAAAGTCAAAATTCACAATTTTCAAGCCCCAAAAATGACATCTCTAAGTGTCAAAAACGATAATTGTCAACTGTCAAAAATCCTCATTTTTGAGTGCTATAAATGACAATTTTCAAGGTTAAAAAATGACTATTTTTCAGCTGTTAAAAAAGACAACTTTCAAGTGTCAAAAATGACAATTTTCATCCGTGCAAAGTGCCGAAAAAGACATTTTCAAAAGAACAAACTTGACAATCATTAAGTACCAAAAAAGACATTTTAAAGTGCCAAAATTGACGACATTGACGACCCAAAAATGGCATTTCCAAGTGTCAAAAACGATAGTTGTCAACTGCCAAAAATTATCATTTTCGAATGCCACAAATGGTTCAAATATTACCATTTTCAACTAATAAACACGACAATTTTCAGGTGCCAAAAATGAAAATTTTTAAATACCAAATGTCACAATTTTTAACTGTTAAAAAGGGCAATTACCAACAGTCTAAAATGAACGTTTTTAGGTGTCAAAAGGGCAATTTTTAACTGTACAAACCGGCCATTTTCAAGTGCCAAAAAATACAAAATTGACAATTTTTAAGTGCAAATAATGACATTCTCCAACTGTTAAAAACGATCATTTCAACTTTCAAAAATTATCATTTTTGGGTGCCATAAATTCAAATTTTTAAGTTTCAAAAACGACCATTTTTAATTATGCAAAATAACCATTTTCATGTGCAAAAAAAGTCAAAATTCACAATTTTCAAGGGCCAAAAATTACATTTTCCGAGCGTCAAGAACCATAGTTTTAAACTGTCAAAAATGACCATTTTCAACTGTCAAAAACGACAATTTTCATGTGTCAAAAATGACAATTTTTAACTGCCAAAAATGGCAATTTCCAGCTGCCAACAAATACAATTACTATCTGTCAAAAATAACCATTTTCAACTGTCATAAAAGACAACTTTCAACTGTCAAGAATGACAATTTTCAACTGTACAAAGTGTCAAAAAAGACATTTTCAAGTGCCAAACTTGACAATCATCAAATGCAAAAAATGCATCATTTTCAAATGCCATAAATGGTTAAAAAAATACCATTGTCAACTGCCAAAAACGACAATTTTCAAGTGCCAAAAATGAAAAATTTAATTGCCGAATGTCGCAATTTTCAACTGTTAAAAAAGGCAATTACCGAAAGTGTAAAATGGACATTTTTAAGTGCAATTTTCAATTGTGCAAACTGACCATTTTCAAGTGCCGAAAATATCATTTTCAAGTACCAAAATTGACAA
This sequence comes from Ocypus olens, assembly GCA_910593695.2. NCBI lineage: Eukaryota > Metazoa > Arthropoda > Insecta > Coleoptera > Staphylinidae > Ocypus > Ocypus olens. Next base: position 502,302 of record OU343055.1, on the reverse strand, counting down.
TTTTAAGTGCAAAAAATAACATTTTCCAACTGTCAAAAACTGTCAAAAAATATCATTTTCGAGTGCCATAAATTAAAATTTTCAAGTTTGAAAAATGACTATTCTCAACTGTCAAAAACGACAATTTTCATGTGTCAAAAATGACAATTTTTAACTGCCTAAAAATGGCAATTTCCAGCTGCCAACAAATACAATTACTATCTGTCAAAAATAACCATTTTCAACTGTCATAAAAGGCAACTTTCAAGTGTCAAAAATGACAATTTTCAACTGTCATAAAAGACAACTTTCAAGTGTCAAAAATAACAATTTTCAACTGTCATAAAAGACAACTTTCAAGTGTCAAAAATGACAATTTTAAACTGTCATAAAAAACAACTTTCAAGTGTCAAAAATGACAATTTTCAACTATCATAAAAGACAACTTTCAAGTGTCAAAAATGACAATTTTCAACTGTCATAACAGACAACTTTCAAGTGTCAAAAATAACAATTTTCAACTGTCATAAAAGACAACTTTCAAGTGTCAAAAATGACAATTTTCAACTGTCATAAAAGACAACTTTCAAGTGTCAAAAATAACAATTTTCAACTGTCATAAAAAAACACTTTCAAGTGTCAAAAATAACAATTTTCAACTGTCATAAAAGACAACTTTCAAGTGTCAAAAATGACAATTTTTAACTGTCATAAAAGACAACTTTCAAGTGTCAAAAATAACAATTTTCAACTGTCATAAAAGACAACTTTCAAGTGTCAAAAGTGACAATTTTCAACTGTCATAAAAGACAACTTTCAAGTGTCAAAAATAACAATTTTAAACTGTCATAAAAGACAACTTTCAACCGTCAAAAATGACAATTTTAAACCGTCATAAAAGACAACTTTCAAGTGTCAAAAATGACAATTTTAAACTGTCATAAAGGACAACTTTCAAGTGTCAAAAATGACAATTTTCAACTGTCATAAAAGGCAACTTTCAAGTGTCAAAAATAACAATTTTCAACTGTCATAAAAGACAACTTTCATGTGTCAAAAATGAAAATGTTTACCTGCCAAAAAATGGCAATTTCCAGCTGCCAACAAATACAATTACCATCTGTCAAAAATAACCATTTTCAACTGTCATAAAAGACAACTTTCAAAAGTCAAAAATGACAATTTTCAACTGTCAAAAAAGAAAACTTTCAAGTGTCAAAAATGACAATTTTCAACTGTCATAAAAGACAACTTTCAAGTGTCAAAATGAAAATTTTCAACTGTCATAAAAGACAACTTTCATGTGTTAAAAATGAAAATTTTTAACTGCCAAAAATGGCAATTTCCAGCTGCCAACAAATACAATTACTATCTGTCAAAAATAAACATTTTAAACTGTCATAAAAGACAACTTTCAAGTGTCAAAAATGACAATTTTCAACTGTGCAAAATGCCGAAAAAGACATTTTCAAGTGCTAAAATTGACAATCTTCAAGTGCCCTCTATTCTACATGAGCAAAAAGGCGTATTCGGTAATGAATTAAATTTCATTCATCGTGGATGGCGCGGAAATACGACTGACAAATGCGCGTCGTCGTCGTGCGCATGAGCGGAGCCAGAAATTATTTGGTTCCTAATGCAGTTCCAGAACGGAAAAATTTCTTGCCGACCTCGAAATTAGAGGTAGTGCCATGGCTCCTTGGCTCTACGTAACGAGCCGCCCCTGGCTGTACACATTTTAAGTTTTTCGTAAATCTCGAAGTTTTTCTAGAAGTATAATAACTAGATGGATACCAGAGGTTTACGACCGAGGCAGGATTTTAAGCAATTCGATTATTTAGCGCGTTCCACTCTAGCATTGCGCACGCGCCATTCGTATCATCTGATACACTGGCGCATGCATTTTGCTGCGTGTGATTATCACGAAATCTAGTGAAGGGGTGTTTACAGATTTTTTCGGTAACTGGAAGAGTTATCTATTTTGAGTAAATTAGGAAAGTTTCAGGTTTGTGGCAATTGTTTTTATATTTTTTTCAACCACTTGAGGAAATGTGAACCTCGGAATTGCTATTAGGTTGTTCACTTGTGATTATCACGAAGTCTAGTGAAGGGGTATTTTCAGATTTTTCCGTTTTGCTACGGCGCATGCATTTTACTGCAACACTTAATCGGATACATTCTCTGCTTGGGCACTCAAAAAGATAACAAAGAAAAATAACGCTGGAGTTCAACAGTAGATAAGTAATCGTCGTTCGCTGTCATTTTTGCGTGAAGCCTTGAAACATTTATTGTGTATTTTAAAACTAAACAATTTTTTTTTCACATTGTTGAATTATACAGTTTATTCGGAAAAATTGGAAAAGCGCGCAATTAGACTCGCGGTCCTCCTCCAGATGAAAGAGGAAGCGAGACGGCGAGAGACTCGGCTCACATAAAATCAATTAGCATCTGAATTACCTGAGATAGAGTCATGCGATAATCTCGTGTAATAAACTTGTTAATTGGCGGAGAACCAATCGCGTCCGTGGAACCTTTATTGGTTCTCCGGACCAGTATATAATAAGTCCTCCAGGCGGTGCTCGCGGTCCCCGGGGCCCCCGCACCTGCACCAATCTTCACCTGGTCCGCTGCCCACTAATAAATAGATAAGAATTGTAAAATATAGCCCCGGCCGAGGAGAAGGAGCAAGACGGATGCGCCCGGTCTCTTGTTAAAGTGATCTCCGCAGGAATTTATTGACTACTACCGTTTTTACTGATACATCTCGTGCGTGTATCGGTTTGTTAGAAAGAAAAAAAACAACGTACAATGTGTACACGTAACGAAGGAGCGAGAGAAGGAGAGCCATCATCTCGAACAATATTAATTATCCGGTTCATATACAATAAGCATTCTCGTCCCTCTTATCGCAACGGCCCGACGGCCACGGAGCATATATCATCTCATTATTATTATGCATGGAACTGTACCTCCTTTGTCCGATACCTGCGTGATAACGAGCTACCGGCTATTAATAAGGCACCGGCGGAGAACGGCATTGGGGATTGCCACATCGGACAGTTTGTGTTCTCGGAGAAAGTTAATTAGATATTTGAGTGAATGGGCATAATTTAAAAATCGGTTTGTAACGTTTTCAAAAACATTCGCACATTCATTCGGAGTGTTTTTGTGAAAATAGAACAAACGTGAAGGTCTATTTTGTGTCTTGTATGTTACACCGTTTAAAATTTTCGCGCAGAAAGTCGATTAGCCGGCGCATTCCACTGAAGGATTGCGCACGCACCATGCACATCATCTGATACAGTGGCGCATGCATTTTGCTGCGGCACATTCTCACCGTCGGAGTCGGCACTAATTATGTACTCGGACGACTGCACTCTGATAACGATTTCAAGAGAGGCAGTTTCAGATTAAGACGGAGATGAACAATTTTTGACTTCTGAAGTTAAAAACTAAAACTTTAAATGTGTAGAAACTTTTGTTTGTTTAAGCTCACCCTCGCATATTTTCTCTGCACCAACAATTTTCCCTTATTGACGTTATTGCGGCAACAAATTCTGAAATTACTTGCGCGGAGAATGTTCCCAGAAAACGTGACTTATTATTATTACGCGGCTCTCGCGCTTTTTGTTCGCCTCGATCGACCGTATTCCTTCACGGCGGGAAAAATCGGGAAAGGACAACTTACGCAAGCGTTTGATAATTGTTGGCGCGAACAAGTGCAGCCGCGTTATAAATAGATTGGTTAATTGGAAATAAATCGCGAATCGCGTAACGCGAACGTAAACGCGAATCGGAACGAGAAAGTGCGTTGATAATTAAGTAAATTACGAGTAACGTTACATTTTCATTATGATTTATAACAGCGCGCGCCTTGAATAACGATAAATGCAGAATTTACAAATGTCAAATATTTGTCATCATATTCCTGTCTCCTGGTCTTTCATGATCACCAAGACTTCAAGTTAAAGATAACAAAAAATAAGTTGCCCGCAGCTTCAGATGCGATCTCTTCAATTACAGTTTTATTGATTGAAGTCGATGTAATGGTTAATTTTCATGTGCGTGTATTTATGTATCCTCATTATAATCGAGTCGGAGTGAATGGGAATTAGATATGAATCTGTTGGGTATATGCACAGTGGGCCGGCGCGCACATCTTTTGTTTCTGGTCGTTTTATGAAGCGCACCACCGGTGATCGTGTTTGTTTTGTTCGGCAGCAGCCAGCGAGAGCGCGGGCATTAATTGATGTGGTGTTGTTGAACGGTAGCCGGGGCAGTGGCTGTTTGGCCCGCGGGCCTGCCTTTGATTACGGCCCCAGCCAGCAATATAGCCCGTCGGAGATAATTACACGTTTCGAAACCCTCCTCCTCGTCCCGCGCTTCGACCATCGCGAACGCAATCGCGCTTCCACCGCTCTTCCCTATAATTACGCCGTGTGCACGTAACGTGCGCGTTTTTGTTCTTTTTCGAGCCGTTGCTGCTGCTGCCTCCACCGAAATGATAATTGAGACCTTAAGGCCTTTCGGTCCCGAAAATATGTAAATGCGAATGAAACGCGCGAACCGCGTCGAAACAGTAATGGACATTCTCGGGCGGGAATGCGAGTTGTTCATTAGCTCCGGATTTAATTGCCGGTCGCGGGAGTTTTTTCGGACTTTGATGGAACGCTCTTGTTGCGTACGGAGTCCGGAGTACGGCACGCCGAAGGGCCACACGTGGAATCTTTCGAAATTTTAAAGCTAGAGGATCGTGAATGTTCGTCACATGTAGCGGCTAAAGGAAGAATTCAATTTGAACGCGGATGGCAAATCTGTGTTCCTCGTGTGTCAATTAGTCGGATTTGATTAAAATTGGCGATTTTTTATTTTTGACCAAAACCCGAAATTTTATCCAAGGGTCCCCCCTTCTTACTTTTTAACAAAAATTGCACTAAAAATGATTTCCTGAAGAAACCACTGGTTGGATCCGAGGTTTCTTGACGTCACTCGAAAGATCGCTTCAAGACGCTTCAGAAAATGTACTTTCGCAAGAACAAATGTCAATTTTAAGGCCGTGACGCGTCAGCAAAAAAACTCGAAAATGGAAAAAATCGAAAAAATCAACTTTCTTAAAAATCATCGTAGAGGCTTGTGTTTTACCTTTTTTTTCATCAGAAGAATGAGATAAAACGATTGGCATTAAAAAATTTCATCCAGAGAAAATTGCAAAAAAGTTAGCTAGTCACCGTGAGAAATTTTGAAAAAAGTCGATTTTTTCAAACTTTGAACGGCTGTAGCGTCCGAACGAAGAATCCAATTTGAACGCGGATTGCAAATCTGTGTTCCTCGTGTGTCAATTAGTCGGATTTGATTAACATTGGCGATTTTTTATTTTTGACCAAAACCCGAAATTTTATCCAAGGGTCCCCCCTTCTTACTTTTTAACAAAAATTGCACTAAAAATGATTTCCTGAAGAAACCACTGGTTGGATCCGAGGTTACTTGACGTCACTCGAAAGATCGCTTCAAGACGCTTCAGAAAATGTACTTTCGCAAGAACAAATGTCAATTTTAAGGCCGTGACGCGTCAGCAAAAAAACTCGAAAATGGAAAAAATCGAAAAAATTAACTTTCTTAAAAATCACAGTAGAGGCTTGTGTTTTACCTTTTTTTTCATCAGAAGAATGAGATAAAACGATTGGCGTTAAAAAATTTCATCCAGAGAAAATTGCAAAAAAGTTAGCTAGTCACCGTGAGAAATTTTGAAAAAAGTCGATTTTTTCAAACTTTGAACGGCTGTAGCGTCCGAACGAAGAATCCAATTTGAACGCGGATTGCAAATCTGTGTTCCTCGTGTGTCAATTAGTCGGATTTGATTAAAATAGGCGATTTTTTATTTTTGACCAAAACCCGAAATTTTATCCAAGGGTCCCCCCTTCTTACTTTTTAACAAAAATTGCACTAAAAATGATTTCCTGAAGAAACCACTGGTTGGATCCGAGGTTTCTTGACGTCACTGGAAAGATCGCTTCAAGACGCTTCAGAAAATGTACTTTCGCAAGAACAAATGTCAATTTTAAGGCCGTGACGCGTCAGCAAAAAAACTCGAAAATGGAAAAAATCGAAAAAATCAACTTTCTTCAAAATCATCGTAGAGGCTTGTGTTTTACCTTTTTTTTCATCAGAAGAATGAGATAAAACGATTGCCGTTAAAAAAATTCATCCAGAGAAAATAGCAAAAAAGTTAGCTAGTCACCGTGAGAAATTTTGAAAAAAGTCGATTTTTTCAAACTTTGAACGGCTGTAGCGTCCGAACGAAGAATCCAATTTGAACGCGGATTGCAAATCTGTGTTCCTCGTGTGTCAATTAGTCGGATTTGATTAAAATAGGCGATTTTTTATTTTTGACCAAAACCCGAAATTTTATCCAAGGGTCCCCCCTTCTTACTTTTTAACAAAAATTGCACTAAAAATGATTTCCTGAAGAAACCACTGGTTGGATCCGAGGTTTCTTGACGTCACTGGAAAGATCGCTTCAAGACGCTTCAGAAAATGTACTTTCGCAAGAACAAATGTCAATTTTAAGGCCGTGACGCGTCAGCAAAAAAATTCGAAAATGGAAAAAATCGAAAAAATTAACTTTCTTAAAAATCATAGTAGAGGCTTGTGTTTTACCTTTTTTTTCATCAAAAGAATGAGATAAAACGATTGGCGTTAAAAAATTTCATCCAGAGAAAATAGCAAAAAAGTTAGCTAGTCACCGTGAGAAATTTTGAAAAAAGTCGATTTTTTCAAACTTTGAACGGCTGTAGCGTCCGAACGAAGAATCCAATTTGAACGCGGATTGCAAATCTGTGTTCCTCATGTGTCAATTAGTCGGATTTGATTAAAATTGGCGATTTTTTATTTTTGACCAAAACCCGAAATTTTATCCAAGGGTCCCCCCTTCTTACTTTTTAACAAAAATTGCACTAAAAATGATTTCCTGAAGAAACCACTGGTTGGATCCGAGGTTTCTTGACGTCACTCGAAAGATCGCTTCAAGACGCTTCAGAAAATGTACTTTCGCAAGAACAAATGTAATTTTAAGGCCGTGACGCGTCAGCAAAAAAATTCGAAAATGGAAAAAATCGAAAAAATTAACTTTCTTAAAAATCATAGTAGAGGCTTGTGTTTTACCTTTTTTTTCATCAGAAGAATGAGATAAAACGATTGGCGTTAAAAAATTTCATCCAGAGAAAATTGCAAAAAAGTTAGCTAGTCACCGTGAGAAATTTTGAAAAAAGTCGATTTTTTCAAACTTTGAACGGCTGTAGCGTCCGAACGAAGAATCCAATTTGAACGCGGATTGCAAATCTGTGTTCCTCGTGTGTCAATTAGTCGGATTTGATTAAAATTGGCGATTTTTTATTTTTGACCAAAACCCGAAATTTTATCCAAGGGTCCCCCCTTCTTACTTTTTAACAAAAATTGCACTAAAAATGATTTCCTGAAGAAACCACTGGTTGGATCCGGAGTTTCTTGACGTCACTCGAAAGATCTCTTCAAGACGCTTCAGAAAATGGTTTTTCGCAGGAACAAATGTCAATTTTAAGGCTGTGACGCGTCAGCAAAAAAACTCGAAAATGAAAAAAATCGAAAAAATCAACTTTCTTAATAATCATCGTAGACGGTTGTGTTTTACCTTTTTTTTCATCAGAAGAACGAGATAAAACGATTGCCGTTAAAAAATTTCATCCAGAGAATATTGCAAAAAAGTTAGCCAGTCACCATGAATATTTTTGAAAAAAGTCGATTTTTTCACACTTTGAACGGCTGTAGCGGCCGAACGAAGAATCCAATTTGAACGCGGATTGAAGATCTGTGTTCCTCGTGTGTCAGTTAGTCGGATTTGATTAAAATTGGGGATTTTTAATTTTTGACAAAAACCCGAAATTTTATCCAAGGGTCCCCCCTTCTTACTTTTTAACAAAAATTGCACTAAAAATGATTTCCTGAAGAAACCACTGGTTGGATCCGAGGTTTCTTGACGTCACTCGAAAGATCGCTTCAAGACGCTTCAGAAAATGTACTTTCGCAAGAACAAATGTCAATTTTAAGGCCGTGACGCGTCAGCAAAAAAACTCGAAAATGGAAAAAATCGAAAAAATCAACTTTCTTAAAAATCATCGTAGAGGCTTGTGTTTTACCTTTTTTTTCATCAGAAGAATGAGATAAAACGATTGCCGTTAAAAAATTTCATCCAGAGAAAATTGCAAAAAAGTTAGCTAGTCACCGTGAGAAATTTTGAAAAAAGTCGATTTTTTCAAACTTTGAACGGCTGTAGCGTCCGAACGAAGAATCCAATTTGAACGCGGATTGCAAATCTGTGTTCCTCGTGTGTCAATTAGTCGGATTTGATTAAAATTGGCGATTTTTTATTTTTGACCAAAACCCGAAATTTTATCCAAGGGTCCCCCCTTCTTACTTTTTAACAAAAATTGCACTAAAAATGATTTCCTGAAGAAACCACTGGTTGGATCCGAGGTTTCTTGACGTCACTCGAAAGATCGCTTCAAGACGCTTCAGAAAATGTACTTTCGCAAGAACAAATGTCAATTTTAAGGCCGTGACGCGTCAGCAAAAAAACTCGAAAATGGAAAAAATCGAAAAAATCAACTTTCTTAAAAATCATCGTAGAGGCTTGTGTTTTACCTTTTTTTTCATCAGAAGAATGAGATAAAACGATTGCCGTTAAAAAATTTCATCCAGAGAAAATAGCAAAAAAGTTAGCTAGTCACCGTGAGAAATTTTGAAAAAAGTCGATTTTTTCAAACTTTGAACGGCTGTAGCGTCCGAACGAAGAATCCAATTTGAACGCGGATTGCAAATCTGTGTTCCTCGTGTGTCAATTAGTCGGATTTGATTAAAATTGGCGATTTTTTATTTTTGACCAAAACCCGAAATTTTATCCAAGGGTCCCCCCTTCTTACTTTTTAACAAAAATTGCACTAAAAATGATTTCCTGAAGAAACCACTGGTTGGATCCGAGGTTTCTTGACGTCACTCGAAAGATCGCTTCAAGACGCTTCAGAAAATGTACTTTCGCAAGAACAAATGTCAATTTTAAGGCCGTGACGCGTCAGCAAAAAAACTCGAAAATGGAAAAAATCGAAAAAATCAACTTTCTTAAAAATCATCGTAGAGGCTTGTGTTTTACCTTTTTTTTCATCAGAAGAATGAGATAAAACGATTGGCGTTAAAAAATTTCATCCAGAGAAAATTGCAAAAAAGTTAGCTAGTCACCGTGAGAAATTTTGAAAAAAGTCGATTTTTTCAAACTTTGAACGGCTGTAGCGTCCGAACGAAGAATCCAATTTGAACGCGGATTGCAAATCTGTGTTCCTCGTGTGTCAATTAGTCGGATTTGATTAAAATTGGCGATTTTTTATTTTTGACCAAAACCCGAAATTTTATCCAAGGGTCCCCCCTTCTTACTTTTTAACAAAAATTGCACTAAAAATGATTTCCTGAAGAAACCACTGGTTGGATCCGAGGTTTCTTGACGTGACTCGAAAGATCGCTTCAAGACGCTTCAGAAAATGTACTTTCGCAAGAACAAATGTCAATTTTAAGGCCGTGACGCGTCAGCAAAAAAACTCGAAAATGGAAAAAATCGAAAAAATCAACTTTCTTAAAAATCATCGTAGAGGCTTGTGTTTTACCTTTTTTTTCATCAGAAGAATGAGATAAAACGATTGGCGTTAAAAAATTTCATCCAGAGAAAATTGCAAAAAAGTTAGCTAGTCACCGTGAGAAATTTTGAAAAAAGTCGATTTTTTCAAACTTTGAACGGCTGTAGCGTCCGAACGAAGAATCCAATTTGAACGCGGATTGCAAATCTGTGTTCCTCGTGTGTCAATTAGTCGGATTTGATTAAAATTGGCGATTTTTTATTTTTGACCAAAACCCGAAATTTTATCCAAGGGTCCCCCCTTCTTACTTTTTAACAAAAATTGCACTAAAAATGATTTCCTGAAGAAACCACTGGTTGGATCCGAGGTTTCTTGACGTCACTCGAAAGATCGCTTCAAGACGCTTCAGAAAATGTACTTTCGCAAGAACAAATGTCAATTTTAAGGCCGTGACGCGTCAGCAAAAAAACTCGAAAATGGAAAAAATCGAAAAAATCAACTTTCTTAAAAATCATCGTAGAGGCTTGTGTTTTACCTTTTTTTTCATCAGAAGAATGAGATAAAACGATTGCCGTTAAAAAATTTCATCCAGAGAAAATAGCAAAAAAGTTAGCTAGTCACCGTGAGAAATTTTGAAAAAAGTCGATTTTTTCAAACTTTGAACGGCTGTAGCGTCCGAACGAAGAATCCAATTTGAACGCGGATTGCAAATCTGTGTTCCTCGTGTGTCAATTAGTCGGATTTGATTAAAATTGGCGATTTTTTATTTTTGACCAAAACCCGAAATTTTATCCAAGGGTCCCCCCTTCTTACTTTTTAACAAAAATTGCACTAAAAATGATTTCCTGAAGAAACCACTGGTTGGATCCGAGGTTTCTTGACGTCACTCGAAAGATCGCTTCAAGACGCTTCAGAAAATGTACTTTCGCAAGAACAAATGTCAATTTTAAGGCCGTGACGCGTCAGCAAAAAAACTCGAAAATGGAAAAAATCGAAAAAATCAACTTTCTTAAAAATCATCGTAGAGGCTTGTGTTTTACCTTTTTTTTCATCAGAAGAATGAGATAAAACGATTGCCGTTAAAAAATTTCATCCAGAGAAAATAGCAAAAAAGTTAGCTAGTCACCGTGAGAAATTTTGAAAAAAGTCGATTTTTTCAAACTTTGAACGGCTGTAGCGTCCGAACGAAGAATCCAATTTGAACGCGGATTGCAAATCTGTGTTCCTCGTGTGTCAATTAGTCGGATTTGATTAAAATTGGCAATTTTTTATTTTTGACCAAAACCCGAAATTTTATCCAAGGGTCCCCCCTTCTTACTTTTTAACAAAAATTGCACTAAAAATGATTTCCTGAAGAAACCACTGGTTGGATCCGAGGTTTCTTGACGTCACTCGAAAGATCGCTTCAAGACGCTTCAGAAAATGTACTTTCGCAAGAACAAATGTCAATTTTAAGGCCGTGACGCGTCAGCAAAAAAACTCGAAAATGGAAAAAATCGAAAAAATCAACTTTCTTAAAAATCATCGTAGAGGCTTGTGTTTTACCTTTTTTTTCATCAGAAGAATGAGATAAAACGATTGGCGTTAAAAAATTTCATCCAGAGAAAATTGCAAAAAAGTTAGCTAGTCACCGTGAGAAATTTTGAAAAAAGTCGATTTTTTCAAACTTTGAACGGCTGTAGCGTCCGAACGAAGAATCCAATTTGAACGCGGATTGCAAATCTGTGTTCCTCGTGTGTCAATTAGTCGGATTTGATTAAAATTGGCGATTTTTTATTTTTGACCAAAACCCGAAATTTTATCCAAGGGTCCCCCCTTCTTACTTTTTAACAAAAATTGCACTAAAAATGATTTCCTGAAGAAACCACTGGTTGGATCCGAGGTTTCTTGACGTCACTCGAAAGATCGCTTCAAGACGCTTCAGAAAATGTACTTTCGCAAGAACAAATGTCAATTTTAAGGCCGTGACGCGTCAGCAAAAAAACTCGAAAATGGAAAAAATCGAAAAAATCAACTTTCTTAAAAATCATCGTAGAGGCTTGTGTTTTACCTTTTTTTTCATCAGAAGAATGAGATAAAACGATTGCCGTTAAAAAATTTCATCCAGAGAAAATTGCAAAAAAGTTAGCTAGTCACCGTGAGAAATTTTGAAAAAAGTCGATTTTTTCAAACTTTGAACGGCTGTAGCGTCCGAACGAAGAATCCAATTTGAACGCGGATTGCAAATCTGTGTTCCTCGTGTGTCAATTAGTCGGATTTGATTAAAATTGGCGATTTTTTATTTTTGACCAAAACCCGAAATTTTATCCAAGGGTCCCCCCTTCTTACTTTTTAACAAAAATTGCACTAAAAATGATTTCCTGAAGAAACCACTGGTTGGATCCGAGGTTTCTTGACGTCACTCGAAAGATCGCTTCAAGACGCTTCAGAAAATGTACTTTCGCAAGAACAAATGTCAATTTTAAGGCCGTGACGCGTCAGCAAAAAAACTCGAAAATGGAAAAAATCGAAAAAATCAACTTTCTTAAAAATCATCGTAGAGGCTTGTGTTTTACCTTTTTTTTCATCAGAAGAATGAGATAAAACGATTGCCGTTAAAAAATTTCATCCAGAGAAAATTGCAAAAAAGTTAGCTAGTCACCGTGAGAAATTTTGAAAAAAGTCGATTTTTTCAAACTTTGAACGGCTGTAGCGTCCGAACGAAGAATCCAATTTGAACGCGGATTGCAAATCTGTGTTCCTCGTGTGTCAATTAGTCGGATTTGATTAAAATTGGCGATTTTTTATTTTTGACCAAAACCCGAAATTTTATCCAAGGATCCCCCCTTCTTACTTTTTAACAAAAATTGCACTAAAAATGATTTCCTGAAGAAACCACTGGTTGGATCCGAGGTTTCTTGACGTCACTCGAAAGATCGCTTCAAGACGCTTCAGAAAATGTACTTTCGCAAGAACAAATGTCAATTTTAAGGCCGTGACGCGTCAGCAAAAAAATTCGAAAATGGAAAAAATCGAAAAAATCAACTTTCTTAAAAATCATCGTAGAGGCTTGTGTTTTACCTTTTTTTTCATCAGAAGAATGAGATAAAACGATTGCCGTTAAAAAATTTCATCCAGAGAAAATAGCAAAAAAGTTAGCTAGTCACCGTGAGAAATTTTGAAAAAAGTCGATTTTTTCAAACTTTGAACGGCTGTAGCGTCCGAACGAAGAATCCAATTTGAACGCGGATTGCAAATCTGTGTTCCTCGTGTGTCAATTAGTCGGATTTGATTAAAATTGGCGATTTTTTATTTTTGACCAAAACCCGAAATTTTATCCAAGGGTCCCCCCTTCTTACTTTTTAACAAAAATTGCACTAAAAATGATTTCCTGAAGAAACCACTGGTTGGATCCGAGGTTTCTTGACGTCACTCGAAAGATCGCTTCAAGACGCTTCAGAAAATGTACTTTCGCAAGAACAAATGTCAATTTTAAGGCCGTGACGCGTCAGCAAAAAAACTCGAAAATGGAAAAAATCGAAAAAATCAACTTTCTTAAAAATCATCGTAGAGGCTTGTGTTTTACCTTTTTTTTCATCAGAAGAATGAGATAAAACGATTGCCGTTAAAAAATTTCATCCAGAGAAAATAGCAAAAAAGTTAGCTAGTCACCGTGAGAAATTTTGAAAAAAGTCGATTTTTTCAAACTTCGAACGGCTGTAGCGTCCGAACGAAGAATCCAATTTGAACGCGGATTGCAAATCTGTGTTCCTCGTGTGTCAGTTAGTCGGATTTGATTAAAATTGGCAATTTTTTATTTTTGACCAAAACCCGAAATTTTATCCAAGGGTCCCCCCTTCTTACTTTTTAACAAAAATTGCACTAAAAATGATTTCCTGAAGAAACCACTGGTTGGATCCGAGGTTTCTTGACGTCACTCGAAAGATCGCTTCAAGACGCTTCAGAAAATGTACTTTCGCAAGAACAAATGTCAATTTTAAGGCCGTGACGCGTCAGCAAAAAAACTCGAAAATGGAAAAAATCGAAAAAATCAACTTTCTTAAAAATCATCGTAGAGGCTTGTGTTTTACCTTTTTTTTCATCAGAAGAATGAGATAAAACGATTGCCGTTAAAAAATTTCATCCAGAGAAAATAGCAAAAAAGTTAGCTAGTCACCGTGAGAAATTTTGAAAAAAGTCGATTTTTTCAAACTTTGAACGGCTGTAGCGTCCGAACGAAGAATCCAATTTGAACGCGGATTGCAAATCTGTGTTCCTCGTGTGTCAATTAGTCGGATTTGATTAAAATTGGCAATTTTTTATTTTTGACCAAAACCCGAAATTTTATCCAAGGGTCCCCCCTTCTTACTTTTTAACAAAAATTGCACTAAAAATGATTTCCTGAAGAAACCACTGGTTGGATCCGAGGTTTCTTGACGTCACTCGAAAGATCGCTTCAAGACGCTTCAGAAAATGTACTTTCGCAAGAACAAATGTCAATTTTAAGGCCGTGACGCGTCAGCAAAAAAACTCGAAAATGGAAAAAATCGAAAAAATCAACTTTCTTAAAAATCATCGTAGAGGCTTGTGTTTTACCTTTTTTTTCATCAGAAGAATGAGATAAAACGATTGCCGTTAAAAAATTTCATCCAGAGAAAATTGCAAAAAAGTTAGCTAGTCACCGTGAGAAATTTTGAAAAAAGTCGATTTTTTCAAACTTTGAACGGCTGTAGCGTCCGAACGAAGAATCCAATTTGAACGCGGATTGCAAATCTGTGTTCCTCGTGTGTCAATTAGTCGGATTTGATTAAAATTGGCGATTTTTTATTTTTGACCAAAACCCGAAATTTTATCCAAGGGTCCCCCCTTCTTACTTTTTAACAAAAATTGCACTAAAAATGATTTCCTGAAGAAACCACTGGTTGGATCCGAGGTTTCTTGACGTCACTCGAAAGATCGCTTCAAGACGCTTCAGAAAATGTACTTTCGCAAGAACAAATGTCAATTTTAAGGCCGTGACGCGTCAGCAAAAAAATTCGAAAATGGAAAAAATCGAAAAAATCAACTTTCTTAAAAATCATCGTAGAGGCTTGTGTTTTACCTTTTTTTTCATCAGAAGAATGAGATAAAACGATTGCCGTTAAAAAATTTCATCCAGAGAAAATAGCAAAAAAGTTAGCTAGTCACCGTGAGAAATTTTGAAAAAAGTCGATTTTTTCAAACTTTGAACGGCTGTAGCGTCCGAACGAAGAATCCAATTTGAACGCGGATTGCAAATCTGTGTTCCTCGTGTGTCAATTAGTCGGATTTGATTAAAATTGGCGATTTTTTATTTTTGACCAAAACCCGAAATTTTATCCAAGGGTCCCCCCTTCTTACTTTTTAACAAAAATTGCACTAAAAATGATTTCCTGAAGAAACCACTGGTTGGATCCGAGGTTTCTTGACGTCACTCGAAAGATCGCTTCAAGACGCTTCAGAAAATGTACTTTCGCAAGAACAAATGTCAATTTTAAGGCCGTGACGCGTCAGCAAAAAAACTCGAAAATGGAAAAAATCGAAAAAATCAACTTTCTTAAAAATCATCGTAGAGGCTTGTGTTTTACCTTTTTTTTCATCGGAAGAATGAGATAAAACGATTGGCGTTAAAAAATTTCATCCAGAGAAAATAGCAAAAAAGTTAGCTAGTCACCGTGAGAAATTTTGAAAAAAGTCGATTTTTTCAAACTTTGAACGGCTGTAGCGTCCGAACGAAGAATCCAATTTGAACGCGGATTGCAAATCTGTGTTCCTCGTGTGTCAATTAGTCGGATTTGATTAAAATTGGCGATTTTTTATTTTTGACCAAAACCCGAAATTTTATCCAAGGGTCCCCCCTTCTTACTTTTTAACAAAAATTGCACTAAAAATGATTTCCTGAAGAAACCACTGGTTGGATCCGAGGTTTCTTGACGTCACTCGAAAGATCGCTTCAAGACGCTTCAGAAAATGTACTTTCGCAAGAACAAATGTCAATTTTAAGGCCGTGACGCGTCAGCAAAAAAACTCGAAAATGGAAAAAATCGAAAAAATCAACTTTCTTAAAAATCATCGTAGAGGCTTGTGTTTTACCTTTTTTTTCATCGGAAGAATGAGATAAAACGATTGGCGTTAAAAAATTTCATCCAGAGAAAATTGCAAAAAAGTTAGCTAGTCACCGTGAGAAATTTTGAAAAAAGTCGATTTTTTCAAACTTTGAACGGCTGTAGCGTCCGAACGAAGAATCCAATTTGAACGCGGATTGCAAATCTGTGTTCCTCGTGTGTCAATTAGTCGGATTTGATTAAAATTGGCGATTTTTTATTTTTGACCAAAACCCGAAATTTTATCCAAGGGTCCCCCCTTCTTACTTTTTAACAAAAATTGCACTAAAAATGATTTCCTGAAGAAACCACTGGTTGGATCCGAGGTTTCTTGACGTCACTCGAAAGATCGCTTCAAGACGCTTCAGAAAATGTACTGTCGCAAGAACAAATGTCAATTTTAAGGCCGTGACGCGTCAGCAAAAAAACTCGAAAATGGAAAAAATCGAAAAAATCAACTTTCTTAAAAATCATCGTAGAGGCTTGTGTTTTACCTTTTTTTTCATCAGAAGAATGAGATAAAACGATTGGCGTTAAAAAATTTCATCCAGAGAAAATTGCAAAAAAGTTAGCTAGTCACCGTGAGAAATTTTGAAAAAAGTCGATTTTTTCAAACTTTGAACGGCTGTAGCGTCCGAACGAAGAATCCAATTTGAACGCGGATTGCAAATCTGTGTTCCTCGTGTGTCAATTAGTCGGATTTGATTAAAATTGGCGATTTTTTATTTTTGACCAAAACCCGAAATTTTATCCAAGGGTCCCCCCTTCTTACTTTTTAACAAAAATTGCACTAAAAATGATTTCCTGAAGAAACCACTGGTTGGATCCGAGGTTTCTTGACGTCACTCGAAAGATCGCTTCAAGACGCTTCAGAAAATGTACTTTCGCAAGAACAAATGTCAATTTTAAGGCCGTGACGCGTCAGCAAAAAAACTCGAAAATGGAAAAAATCGAAAAAATTAACTTTCTTAAAAATCATAGTAGAGGCTTGTGTTTTACCTTTTTTTTCATCAGAAGAATGAGATAAAACGATTGGCGTTAAAAAATTTCATCCAGAGAAAATTGCAAAAAAGTTAGCTAGTCACCGTGAGAAATTTTGAAAAAAGTCGATTTTTTCAAACTTTGAACGGCTGTAGCGTCCGAACGAAGAATCCATTTTGAACGCGGATTGCAAATCTGTGTTCCTCGTGTGTCAATTAGTCGGATTTGATTAAAATTGGCGATTTTTTATTTTTGACCAAAACCCGAAATTTTATCCAAGGGTCCCCCCTTCTTACTTTTTAACAAAAATTGCACTAAAAATGATTTCCTGAAGAAACCACTGGTTGGATCCGAGGTTTCTTGACGTCACTCGAAAGATCGCTTCAAGACGCTTCAGAAAATGTACTTTCGCAAGAACAAATGTCAATTTTAAGGCCGTGACGCGTCAGCAAAAAAACTCGAAAATGGAAAAAATCGAAAAAATCAACTTTCTTCAAAATCATCGTAGAGGCTTGTGTTTTACCTTTTTTTTCATCAGAAGAATGAGATAAAACGATTGCCGTTAAAAAATTTCATCCAGAGAAAATAGCAAAAAAGTTAGCTAGTCACCGTGAGAAATTTTGAAAAAAGTCGATTTTTTCAAACTTTGAACGGCTGTAGCGTCCGAACGAAGAATCCAATTTGAACGCGGATTGCAAATCTGTGTTCCTCGTGTGTCAATTAGTCGGATTTGATTAAAATTGGCGATTTTTTATTTTTGACCAAAACCCGAAATTTTATCCAAGGGTCCCCCCTTCTTACTTTTTAACAAAAATTGCACTAAAAATGATTTCCTGAAGAAACCACTGGTTGGATCCGAGGTTTCTTGACGTCACTCGAAAGATCGCTTCAAGACGCTTCAGAAAATGTACTTTCGCAAGAACAAATGTCAATTTTAAGGCCGTGACGCGTCAGCAAAAAAACTCGAAAATGGAAAAAATCGAAAAAATCAACTTTCTTAAAAATCATCGTAGAGGCTTGTGTTTTACCTTTTTTTTCATCAGAAGAATGAGATAAAACGATTGCCGTTAAAAAATTTCATCCAGAGAAAATTGCAAAAAAGTTAGCTAGTCACCGTGAGAAATTTTGAAAAAAGTCGATTTTTTCAAACTTTGAACGGCTGTAGCGTCCGAACGAAGAATCCAATTTGAACGCGGATTGCAAATCTGTGTTCCTCGTGTGTCAATTAGTCGGATTTGATTAAAATTGGCAATTTTTTATTTTTGACCAAAACCCGAAATTTTATCCAAGGGTCCCCCCTTCTTACTTTTTAACAAAAATTGCACTAAAAATGATTTCCTGAAGAAACCACTGGTTGGATCCGAGGTTTCTTGACGTCACTCGAAAGATCGCTTCAAGACGCTTCAGAAAATGTACTTTCGCAAGAACAAATGTCAATTTTAAGGCCGTGACGCGTCAGCAAAAAAACTCGAAAATGGAAAAAATCGAAAAAATCAACTTTCTTAAAAATCATCGTAGAGGCTTGTGTTTTACCTTTTTTTTCATCAGAAGAATGAGATAAAACGATTGCCGTTAAAAAATTTCATCCAGAGAAAATTGCAAAAAAGTTAGCTAGTCACCGTGAGAAATTTTGAAAAAAGTCGATTTTTTCAAACTTTGAACGGCTGTAGCGTCCGAACGAAGAATCCAATTTGAACGCGGATTGCAAATCTGTGTTCCTCGTGTGTCAATTAGTCGGATTTGATTAAAATTGGCGATTTTTTATTTTTGACCAAAACCCGAAATTTTATCCAAGGGTCCCCCCTTCTTACTTTTTAACAAAAATTGCACTAAAAATGATTTCCTGAAGAAACCACTGGTTGGATCCGAGGTTTCTTGACGTCACTCGAAAGATCGCTTCAAGACGCTTCAGAAAATGTACTTTCGCAAGAACAAATGTCAATTTTAAGGCCGTGACGCGTCAGCAAAAAAACTCGAAAATGGAAAAAATCGAAAAAATCAACTTTCTTAAAAATCATCGTAGAGGCTTGTGTTTTACCTTTTTTTTCATCAGAAGAATGAGATAAAACGATTGCCGTTAAAAAATTTCATCCAGAGAAAATTGCAAAAAAGTTAGCTAGTCACCGTGAGAAATTTTGAAAAAAGTCGATTTTTTCAAACTTTGAACGGCTGTAGCGTCCGAACGAAGAATCCAATTTGAACGCGGATTGCAAATCTGTGTTCCTCGTGTGTCAATTAGTCGGATTTGATTAAAATTGGCGATTTTTTATTTTTGACCAAAACCCGAAATTTTATCCAAGGGTCCCCCCTTCTTACTTTTTAACAAAAATTGCACTAAAAATGATTTCCTGAAGAAACCACTGGTTGGATCCGAGGTTTCTTGACGTCACTCGAAAGATCGCTTCAAGACGCTTCAGAAAATGTACTTTCGCAAGAACAAATGTCAATTTTAAGGCCGTGACGCGTCAGCAAAAAAACTCGAAAATGGAAAAAATCGAAAAAATCAACTTTCTTAAAAATCATCGTAGAGGCTTGTGTTTTACCTTTTTTTTCATCAGAAGAATGAGATAAAACGATTGCCGTTAAAAAATTTCATCCAGAGAAAATTGCAAAAAAGTTAGCTAGTCACCGTGAGAAATTTTGAAAAAAGTCGATTTTTTCAAACTTTGAACGGCTGTAGCGTCCGAACGAAGAATCCAATTTGAACGCGGATTGCAAATCTGTGTTCCTCGTGTGTCAATTAGTCGGATTTGATTAAAATTGGCGATTTTTTATTTTTGACCAAAACCCGAAATTTTATCCAAGGGTCCCCCCTTCTTACTTTTTAACAAAAATTGCACTAAAAATGATTTCCTGAAGAAACCACTGGTTGGATCCGAGGTTTCTTGATGTGACTCGAAAGATTGCTTCAAGACGCTTCAGAAAATGTACTTTCGCAAGAACAAATGTCAATTTTAAGGCCGTGACGCGTCAGCAAAAAAACTCGAAAATGGAAAAAATCGAAAAAATCAACTTTCTTAAAAATCATCGTAGAGGCTTGTGTTTTACCTTTTTTTTCATCAGAAGAATGAGATAAAACGATTGGCGTTAAAAAATTTCATCCAGAGAAAATTGCAAAAAAGTTAGCTAGTCACCGTGAGAAATTTTGAAAAAAGTCGATTTTTTCAAACTTTGAACGGCTGTAGCGTCCGAACGAAGAATCCAATTTGAACGCGGATTGCAAATCTGTGTTCCTCGTGTGTCAATTAGTCGGATTTGATTAAAATTGGCGATTTTTTATTTTTGACCAAAACCCGAAATTTTATCCAAGGGTCCCCCCTTCTTACTTTTTAACAAAAATTGCACTAAAAATGATTTCCTGAAGAAACCACTGGTTGGATCCGAGGTTTCTTGACGTCACTCGAAAGATCGCTTCAAGACGCTTCAGAAAATGTACTTTCGCAAGAACAAATGTCAATTTTAAGGCCGTGACGCGTCAGCAAAAAAACTCGAAAATGGAAAAAATCGAAAAAATCAACTTTCTTAAAAATCATCGTAGAGGCTTGTGTTTTACCTTTTTTTTCATCAGAAGAATGAGATAAAACGATTGCCGTTAAAAAATTTCATCCAGAGAAAATAGCAAAAAAGTTAGCTAGTCACCGTGAGAAATTTTGAAAAAAGTCGATTTTTTCAAACTTTGAACGGCTGTAGCGTCCGAACGAAGAATCCAATTTGAACGCGGATTGCAAATCTGTGTTCCTCGTGTGTCAATTAGTCGGATTTGATTAAAATTGGCGATTTTTTATTTTTGACCAAAACCCGAAATTTTATCCAAGGGTCCCCCCTTCTTACTTTTTAACAAAAATTGCACTAAAAATGATTTCCTGAAGAAACCACTGGTTGGATCCGAGGTTTCTTGACGTCACTCGAAAGATCGCTTCAAGACGCTTCAGAAAATGTACTTTCGCAAGAACAAATGTCAATTTTAAGGCCGTGACGCGTCAGCAAAAAAACTCGAAAATGGAAAAAATCGAAAAAATCAACTTTCTTAAAAATCATCGTAGAGGCTTGTGTTTTACCTTTTTTTTCATCAGAAGAATGAGATAAAACGATTGCCGTTAAAAAATTTCATCCAGAGAAAATTGCAAAAAAGTTAGCTAGTCACCGTGAGAAATTTTGAAAAAAGTCGATTTTTTCAAACTTTGAACGGCTGTAGCGTCCGAACGAAGAATCCAATTTGAACGCGGATTGCAAATCTGTGTTCCTCGTGTGTCAATTAGTCGGATTTGATTAAAATTGGCGATTTTTTATTTTTGACCAAAACCCGAAATTTTATCCAAGGGTCCCCCCTTCTTACTTTTTAACAAAAATTGCACTAAAAATGATTTCCTGAAGAAACCACTGGTTGGATCCGAGGTTTCTTGATGTGACTCGAAAGATTGCTTCAAGACGCTTCAGAAAATGTACTTTCGCAAGAACAAATGTCAATTTTAAGGCCGTGACGCGTCAGCAAAAAAACTCGAAAATGGAAAAAATCGAAAAAATCAACTTTCTTAAAAATCATCGTAGAGGCTTGTGTTTTACCTTTTTTTTCATCAGAAGAATGAGATAAAACGATTGCCGTTAAAAAATTTCATCCAGAGAAAATTGCAAAAAAGTTAGCTAGTCACCGTGAGAAATTTTGAAAAAAGTCGATTTTTTCAAACTTTGAACGGCTGTAGCGTCCGAACGAAGAATCCAATTTGAACGCGGATTGCAAATCTGTGTTCCTCGTGTGTCAATTAGTCGGATTTGATTAAAATTGGCGATTTTTTATTTTTGACCAAAACCCGAAATTTTATCCAAGGATCCCCCCTTCTTACTTTTTAACAAAAATTGCACTAAAAATGATTTCCTGAAGAAACCACTGGTTGGATCCGAGGTTTCTTGACGTCACTCGAAAGATCGCTTCAAGACGCTTCAGAAAATGTACTTTCGCAAGAACAAATGTCAATTTTAAGGCCGTGACGCGTCAGCAAAAAAATTCGAAAATGGAAAAAATCGAAAAAATCAACTTTCTTAAAAATCATCGTAGAGGCTTGTGTTTTACCTTTTTTTTCATCAGAAGAATGAGATAAAACGATTGCCGTTAAAAAATTTCATCCAGAGAAAATAGCAAAAAAGTTAGCTAGTCACCGTGAGAAATTTTGAAAAAAGTCGATTTTTTCAAACTTTGAACGGCTGTAGCGTCCGAACGAAGAATCCAATTTGAACGCGGATTGCAAATCTGTGTTCCTCGTGTGTCAATTAGTCGGATTTGATTAAAATTGGCGATTTTTTATTTTTGACCAAAACCCGAAATTTTATCCAAGGGTCCCCCCTTCTTACTTTTTAACAAAAATTGCACTAAAAATGATTTCCTGAAGAAACCACTGGTTGGATCCGAGGTTTCTTGACGTCACTCGAAAGATCGCTTCAAGACGCTTCAGAAAATGTACTTTCGCAAGAACAAATGTCAATTTTAAGGCCGTGACGCGTCAGCAAAAAAACTCGAAAATGGAAAAAATCGAAAAAATCAACTTTCTTAAAAATCATCGTAGAGGCTTGTGTTTTACCTTTTTTTTCATCAGAAGAATGAGATAAAACGATTGCCGTTAAAAAATTTCATCCAGAGAAAATAGCAAAAAAGTTAGCTAGTCACCGTGAGAAATTTTGAAAAAAGTCGATTTTTTCAAACTTCGAACGGCTGTAGCGTCCGAACGAAGAATCCAATTTGAACGCGGATTGCAAATCTGTGTTCCTCGTGTGTCAGTTAGTCGGATTTGATTAAAATTGGCAATTTTTTATTTTTGACCAAAACCCGAAATTTTATCCAAGGGTCCCCCCTTCTTACTTTTTAACAAAAATTGCACTAAAAATGATTTCCTGAAGAAACCACTGGTTGGATCCGAGGTTTCTTGACGTCACTCGAAAGATCGCTTCAAGACGCTTCAGAAAATGTACTTTCGCAAGAACAAATGTCAATTTTAAGGCCGTGACGCGTCAGCAAAAAAACTCGAAAATGGAAAAAATCGAAAAAATCAACTTTCTTAAAAATCATCGTAGAGGCTTGTGTTTTACCTTTTTTTTCATCAGAAGAATGAGATAAAACGATTGCCGTTAAAAAATTTCATCCAGAGAAAATAGCAAAAAAGTTAGCTAGTCACCGTGAGAAATTTTGAAAAAAGTCGATTTTTTCAAACTTTGAACGGCTGTAGCGTCCGAACGAAGAATCCAATTTGAACGCGGATTGCAAATCTGTGTTCCTCGTGTGTCAATTAGTCGGATTTGATTAAAATTGGCAATTTTTTATTTTTGACCAAAACCCGAAATTTTATCCAAGGGTCCCCCCTTCTTACTTTTTAACAAAAATTGCACTAAAAATGATTTCCTGAAGAAACCACTGGTTGGATCCGAGGTTTCTTGACGTCACTCGAAAGATCGCTTCAAGACGCTTCAGAAAATGTACTTTCGCAAGAACAAATGTCAATTTTAAGGCCGTGACGCGTCAGCAAAAAAACTCGAAAATGGAAAAAATCGAAAAAATCAACTTTCTTAAAAATCATCGTAGAGGCTTGTGTTTTACCTTTTTTTTCATCAGAAGAATGAGATAAAACGATTGCCGTTAAAAAATTTCATCCAGAGAAAATTGCAAAAAAGTTAGCTAGTCACCGTGAGAAATTTTGAAAAAAGTCGATTTTTTCAAACTTTGAACGGCTGTAGCGTCCGAACGAAGAATCCAATTTGAACGCGGATTGCAAATCTGTGTTCCTCGTGTGTCAATTAGTCGGATTTGATTAAAATTGGCGATTTTTTATTTTTGACCAAAACCCGAAATTTTATCCAAGGGTCCCCCCTTCTTACTTTTTAACAAAAATTGCACTAAAAATGATTTCCTGAAGAAACCACTGGTTGGATCCGAGGTTTCTTGACGTCACTCGAAAGATCGCTTCAAGACGCTTCAGAAAATGTACTTTCGCAAGAACAAATGTCAATTTTAAGGCCGTGACGCGTCAGCAAAAAAATTCGAAAATGGAAAAAATCGAAAAAATCAACTTTCTTAAAAATCATCGTAGAGGCTTGTGTTTTACCTTTTTTTTCATCAGAAGAATGAGATAAAACGATTGCCGTTAAAAAATTTCATCCAGAGAAAATAGCAAAAAAGTTAGCTAGTCACCGTGAGAAATTTTGAAAAAAGTCGATTTTTTCAAACTTTGAACGGCTGTAGCGTCCGAACGAAGAATCCAATTTGAACGCGGATTGCAAATCTGTGTTCCTCGTGTGTCAATTAGTCGGATTTGATTAAAATTGGCGATTTTTTATTTTTGACCAAAACCCGAAATTTTATCCAAGGGTCCCCCCTTCTTACTTTTTAACAAAAATTGCACTAAAAATGATTTCCTGAAGAAACCACTGGTTGGATCCGAGGTTTCTTGACGTCACTCGAAAGATCGCTTCAAGACGCTTCAGAAAATGTACTTTCGCAAGAACAAATGTCAATTTTAAGGCCGTGACGCGTCAGCAAAAAAACTCGAAAATGGAAAAAATCGAAAAAATCAACTTTCTTAAAAATCATCGTAGAGGCTTGTGTTTTACCTTTTTTTTCATCAGAAGAATGAGATAAAACGATTGCCGTTAAAAAATTTCATCCAGAGAAAATTGCAAAAAAGTTAGCTAGTCACCGTGAGAAATTTTGAAAAAAGTCGATTTTTTCAAACTTTGAACGGCTGTAGCGTCCGAACGAAGAATCCAATTTGAACGCGGATTGCAAATCTGTGTTCCTCGTGTGTCAATTAGTCGGATTTGATTAAAATTGGCGATTTTTTATTTTTGACCAAAACCCGAAATTTTATCCAAGGGTCCCCCCTTCTTACTTTTTAACAAAAATTGCACTAAAAATGATTTCCTGAAGAAACCACTGGTTGGATCCGAGGTTTCTTGACGTCACTCGAAAGATCGCTTCAAGACGCTTCAGAAAATGTACTTTCGCAAGAACAAATGTCAATTTTAAGGCCGTGACGCGTCAGCAAAAAAACTCGAAAATGGAAAAAATCGAAAAAATCAACTTTCTTAAAAATCATCGTAGAGGCTTGTGTTTTACCTTTTTTTTCATCAGAAGAATGAGATAAAACGATTGCCGTTAAAAAATTTCATCCAGAGAAAATTGCAAAAAAGTTAGCTAGTCACCGTGAGAAATTTTGAAAAAAGTCGATTTTTTCAAACTTTGAACGGCTGTAGCGTCCGAACGAAGAATCCAATTTGAACGCGGATTGCAAATCTGTGTTCCTCGTGTGTCAATTAGTCGGATTTGATTAAAATTGGCGATTTTTTATTTTTGACCAAAACCCGAAATTTTATCCAAGGGTCCCCCCTTCTTACTTTTTAACAAAAATTGCACTAAAAATGATTTCCTGAAGAAACCACTGGTTGGATCCGAGGTTTCTTGACGTCACTCGAAAGATCGCTTCAAGACGCTTCAGAAAATGTACTTTCGCAAGAACAAATGTCAATTTTAAGGCCGTGACGCGTCAGCAAAAAAACTCGAAAATGGAAAAAATCGAAAAAATCAACTTTCTTAAAAATCATCGTAGAGGCTTGTGTTTTACCTTTTTTTTCATCAGAAGAATGAGATAAAACGATTGCCGTTAAAAAATTTCATCCAGAGAAAATAGCAAAAAAGTTAGCTAGTCACCGTGAGAAATTTTGAAAAAAGTCGATTTTTTCAAACTTTGAACGGTTGTAGCGTCCGAACGAAGAATCCAATTTGAACGCGGATTGCAAATCTGTGTTCCTCGTGTGTCAATTAGTCGGATTTGATTAAAATTGGCAATTTTTTATTTTTGACCAAAACCCGAAATTTTATCCAAGGGTCCCCCCTTCTTACTTTTTAACAAAAATTGCACTAAAAATGATTTCCTGAAGAAACCACTGGTTGGATCCGAGGTTTCTTGACGTCACTCGAAAGATCGCTTCAAGACGCTTCAGAAAATGTACTTTCGCAAGAACAAATGTCAATTTTAAGGCCGTGACGCGTCAGCAAAAAAACTCGAAAATGGAAAAAATCGAAAAAATCAACTTTCTTAAAAATCATCGTAGAGGCTTGTGTTTTACCTTTTTTTTCATCAGAAGAATGAGATAAAACGATTGCCGTTAAAAAATTTCATCCAGAGAAAATAGCAAAAAAGTTAGCTAGTCACCGTGAGAAATTTTGAAAAAAGTCGATTTTTTCAAACTTTGAACGGTTGTAGCGTCCGAACGAAGAATCCAATTTGAACGCGGATTGCAAATCTGTGTTCCTCGTGTGTCAATTAGTCGGATTTGATTAAAATTGGCAATTTTTTATTTTTGACCAAAACCCGAAATTTTATCCAAGGGTCCCCCCTTCTTACTTTTTAACAAAAATTGCACTAAAAATGATTTCCTGAAGAAACCACTGGTTGGATCCGAGGTTTCTTGACGTGACTCGAAAGATCGCTTCAAGACGCTTCAGAAAATGTACTTTCGCAAGAACAAATGTCAATTTTAAGGCCGTGACGCGTCAGCAAAAAAACTCGAAAATGGAAAAAATCGAAAAAATCAACTTTCTTAAAAATCATCGTAGAGGCTTGTGTTTTACCTTTTTTTTCATCAGAAGAATGAGATAAAACGATTGCCGTTAAAAAATTTCATCCAGAGAAAATAGCAAAAAAGTTAGCTAGTCACCGTGAGAAATTTTGAAAAAAGTCGATTTTTTCAAACTTTGAACGGCTGTAGCGTCCGAACGAAGAATCCAATTTGAACGCGGATTGCAAATCTGTGTTCCTCGTGTGTCAATTAGTCGGATTTGATTAAAATTGGCAATTTTTTATTTTTGACCAAAACCCGAAATTTTATCCAAGGGTCCCCCCTTCTTACTTTTTAACAAAAATTGCACTAAAAATGATTTCCTGAAGAAACCACTGGTTGGATCCGAGGTTTCTTGACGTCACTCGAAAGATCGCTTCAAGACGCTTCAGAAAATGTACTTTCGCAAGAACAAATGTCAATTTTAAGGCCGTGACGCGTCAGCAAAAAAACTCGAAAATGGAAAAAATCGAAAAAATCAACTTTCTTAAAAATCATCGTAGAGGCTTGTGTTTTACCTTTTTTTTCATCAGAAGAATGAGATAAAACGATTGCCGTTAAAAAATTTCATCCAGAGAAAATAGCAAAAAAGTTAGCTAGTCACCGTGAGAAATTTTGAAAAAAGTCGATTTTTTCAAACTTTGAACGGCTGTAGCGTCCGAACGAAGAATCCAATTTGAACGCGGATTGCAAATCTGTGTTCCTCGTGTGTCAATTAGTCGGATTTGATTAAAATTGGCGATTTTTTATTTTTGACCAAAACCCGAAATTTTATCCAAGGGTCCCCCCCTTCTTACTTTTTAACAAAAATTGCACTAAAAATGATTTCCTGAAGAAACCACTGGTTGGATCCGAGGTTTCTTGACGTCACTCGAAAGATCGCTTCAAGACGCTTCAGAAAATGTACTTTCGCAAGAACAAATGTCAATTTTAAGGCCGTGACGCGTCAGCAAAAAAACTCGAAAATGGAAAAAATCGAAAAAATCAACTTTCTTAAAAATCATCGTAGAGGCTTGTGTTTTACCTTTTTTTTCATCAGAAGAATGAGATAAAACGATTGCCGTTAAAAAATTTCATCCAGAGAAAATTGCAAAAAAGTTAGCTAGTCACCGTGAGAAATTTTGAAAAAAGTCGATTTTTTCAAACTTTGAACGGCTGTAGCGTCCGAACGAAGAATCCAATTTGAACGCGGATTGCAAATCTGTGTTCCTCGTGTGTCAATTAGTCGGATTTGATTAAAATTGGCGATTTTTTATTTTTGACCAAAACCCGAAATTTTATCCAAGGGTCCCCCCTTCTTACTTTTTAACAAAAATTGCACTAAAAATGATTTCCTGAAGAAACCACTGGTTGGATCCGAGGTTTCTTGACGTCACTCGAAAGATCGCTTCAAGACGCTTCAGAAAATGTACTTTCGCAAGAACAAATGTCAATTTTAAGGCCGTGACGCGTCAGCAAAAAAATTCGAAAATGGAAAAAATCGAAAAAATCAACTTTCTTAAAAATCATCGTAGAGGCTTGTGTTTTACCTTTTTTTTCATCAGAAGAATGAGATAAAACGATTGCCGTTAAAAAATTTCATCCAGAGAAAATAGCAAAAAAGTTAGCTAGTCACCGTGAGAAATTTTGAAAAAAGTCGATTTTTTCAAACTTTGAACGGCTGTAGCGTCCGAACGAAGAATCCAATTTGAACGCGGATTGCAAATCTGTGTTCCTCGTGTGTCAATTAGTCGGATTTGATTAAAATTGGCGATTTTTTATTTTTGACCAAAACCCGAAATTTTATCCAAGGGTCCCCCCTTCTTACTTTTTAACAAAAATTGCACTAAAAATGATTTCCTGAAGAAACCACTGGTTGGATCCGAGGTTTCTTGACGTCACTCGAAAGATCGCTTCAAGACGCTTCAGAAAATGTACTTTCGCAAGAACAAATGTCAATTTTAAGGCCGTGACGCGTCAGCAAAAAAACTCGAAAATGGAAAAAATCGAAAAAATCAACTTTCTTAAAAATCATAGTAGAGGCTTGTGTTTTACCTTTTTTTTCATCAGAAGAATGAGATAAAACGATTGGCGTTAAAAAATTTCATCCAGAGAAAATTGCAAAAAAGTTAGCTAGTCACCGTGAGAAATTTTGAAAAAAGTCGATTTTTTCAAACTTTGAACGGCTGTAGCGTCCGAACGAAGAATCCAATTTGAACGCGGATTGCAAATCTGTGTTCCTCGTGTGTCAATTAGTCGGATTTGATTAAAATTGGCGATTTTTTATTTTTGACCAAAACCCGAAATTTTATCCAAGGGTCCCCCCTTCTTACTTTTTAACAAAAATTGCACTAAAAATGATTTCCTGAAGAAACCACTGGTTGGATCCGAGGTTTCTTGACGTCACTCGAAAGATCGCTTCAAGACGCTTCAGAAAATGTACTTTCGCAAGAACAAATGTCAATTTTAAGGCCGTGACGCGTCAGCAAAAAAACTCGAAAATGGAAAAAATCGAAAAAATCAACTTTCTTAAAAATCATCGTAGAGGCTTGTGTTTTACCTTTTTTTTCATCAGAAGAATGAGATAAAACGATTGCCGTTAAAAAATTTCATCCAGAGAAAATAGCAAAAAAGTTAGCTAGTCACCGTGAGAAATTTTGAAAAAAGTCGATTTTTTCAAACTTTGAACGGCTGTAGCGTCCGAACGAAGAATCCAATTTGAACGCGGATTGCAAATCTGTGTTCCTCGTGTGTCAATTAGTCGGATTTGATTAAAATTGGCGATTTTTTATTTTTGACCAAAACCCGAAATTTTATCCAAGGGTCCCCCCTTCTTACTTTTTAACAAAAATTGCACTAAAAATGATTTCCTGAAGAAACCACTGGTTGGATCCGAGGTTTCTTGACGTCACTCGAAAGATCGCTTCAAGACGCTTCAGAAAATGTACTTTCGCAAGAACAAATGTCAATTTTAAGGCCGTGACGCGTCAGCAAAAAAACTCGAAAATGGAAAAAATCGAAAAAATCAACTTTCTTAAAAATCATCGTAGAGGCTTGTGTTTTACCTTTTTTTTCATCAGAAGAATGAGATAAAACGATTGCCGTTAAAAAATTTCATCCAGAGAAAATAGCAAAAAAGTTAGCTAGTCACCGTGAGAAATTTTGAAAAAAGTCGATTTTTTCAAACTTTGAACGGCTGTAGCGTCCGAACGAAGAATCCAATTTGAACGCGGATTGCAAATCTGTGTTCCTCGTGTGTCAATTAGTCGGATTTGATTAAAATTGGCGATTTTTTATTTTTGACCAAAACCCGAATTTTTTCAAACTTTGAACGGCTGTAGCGTCCGAACGAAGAATCCAATTTGAACGCGGATTGCAAATCTGTGTTCCTCGTGTGTCAATTAGTCGGATTTGATTAAAATTGGCGATTTTTTATTTTTGACCAAAACCCGAAATTTTATCCAAGGGTCCCCCCTTCTTACTTTTTAACAAAAATTGCACTAAAAATGATTTCCTGAAGAAACCACTGGTTGGATCCGAGGTTTCTTGACGTCACTCGAAAGATCGCTTCAAGACGCTTCAGAAAATGTACTTTCGCAAGAACAAATGTCAATTTTAAGGCCGTGACGCGTCAGCAAAAAAACTCGAAAATGGAAAAAATCGAAAAAATCAACTTTCTTAAAAATCATCGTAGAGGCTTGTGTTTTACCTTTTTTTTCATCAGAAGAATGAGATAAAACGATTGCCGTTAAAAAATTTCATCCAGAGAAAATTGCAAAAAAGTTAGCTAGTCACCGTGAGAAATTTTGAAAAAAGTCGATTTTTTCAAACTTTGAACGGCTGTAGCGTCCGAACGAAGAATCCAATTTGAACGCGGATTGCAAATCTGTGTTCCTCGTGTGTCAATTAGTCGGATTTGATTAAAATTGGCGATTTTTTATTTTTGACCAAAACCCGAAATTTTATCCAAGGGTCCCCCCTTCTTACTTTTTAACAAAAATTGCACTAAAAATGATTTCCTGAAGAAACCACTGGTTGGATCCGAGGTTTCTTGACGTCACTCGAAAGATCGCTTCAAGACGCTTCAGAAAATGTACTTTCGCAAGAACAAATGTCAATTTTAAGGCCGTGACGCGTCAGCAAAAAAACTCGAAAATGGAAAAAATCGAAAAAATCAACTTTCTTAAAAATCATAGTAGAGGCTTGTGTTTTACCTTTTTTTTCATCAGAAGAATGAGATAAAACGATTGGCGTTAAAAAATTTCATCCAGAGAAAATTGCAAAAAAGTTAGCTAGTCACCGTGAGAAATTTTGAAAAAAGTCGATTTTTTCAAACTTTGAACGGCTGTAGCGTCCGAACGAAGAATCCAATTTGAACGCGGATTGCAAATCTGTGTTCCTCGTGTGTCAATTAGTCGGATTTGATTAAAATTGGCGATTTTTTATTTTTGACCAAAACCCGAAATTTTATCCAAGGGTCCCCCCTTCTTACTTTTTAACAAAAATTGCACTAAAAATGATTTCCTGAAGAAACCACTGGTTGGATCCGAGGTTTCTTGACGTCACTCGAAAGATCGCTTCAAGACGCTTCAGAAAATGTACTTTCGCAAGAACAAATGTCAATTTTAAGGCCGTGACGCGTCAGCAAAAAAACTCGAAAATGGAAAAAATCGAAAAAATCAACTTTCTTAAAAATCATCGTAGAGGCTTGTGTTTTACCTTTTTTTTCATCAGAAGAATGAGATAAAACGATTGCCGTTAAAAAATTTCATCCAGAGAAAATAGCAAAAAAGTTAGCTAGTCACCGTGAGAAATTTTGAAAAAAGTCGATTTTTTCAAACTTTGAACGGCTGTAGCGTCCGAACGAAGAATCCAATTTGAACGCGGATTGCAAATCTGTGTTCCTCGTGTGTCAATTAGTCGGATTTGATTAAAATTGGCGATTTTTTATTTTTGACCAAAACCCGAAATTTTATCCAAGGGTCCCCCCTTCTTACTTTTTAACAAAAATTGCACTAAAAATGATTTCCTGAAGAAACCACTGGTTGGATCCGAGGTTTCTTGACGTCACTCGAAAGATCGCTTCAAGACGCTTCAGAAAATGTACTTTCGCAAGAACAAATGTCAATTTTAAGGCCGTGACGCGTCAGCAAAAAAACTCGAAAATGGAAAAAATCGAAAAAATCAACTTTCTTAAAAATCATAGTAGAGGCTTGTGTTTTACCTTTTTTTTCATCAGAAGAATGAGATAAAACGATTGGCGTTAAAAAATTTCATCCAGAGAAAATTGCAAAAAAGTTAGCTAGTCACCGTGAGAAATTTTGAAAAAAGTCGATTTTTTCAAACTTTGAACGGCTGTAGCGTCCGAACGAAGAATCCAATTTGAACGCGGATTGCAAATCTGTGTTCCTCGTGTGTCAATTAGTCGGATTTGATTAAAATTGGCGATTTTTTATTTTTGACCAAAACCCGAAATTTTATCCAAGGGTCCCCCCTTCTTACTTTTTAACAAAAATTGCACTAAAAATGATTTCCTGAAGAAACCACTGGTTGGATCCGAGGTTTCTTGACGTCACTCGAAAGATCGCTTCAAGACGCTTCAGAAAATGTACTTTCGCAAGAACAAATGTCAATTTTAAGGCCGTGACGCGTCAGCAAAAAAACTCGAAAATGGAAAAAATCGAAAAAATCAACTTTCTTAAAAATCATCGTAGAGGCTTGTGTTTTACCTTTTTTTTCATCAGAAGAATGAGATAAAACGATTGCCGTTAAAAAATTTCATCCAGAGAAAATAGCAAAAAAGTTAGCTAGTCACCGTGAGAAATTTTGAAAAAAGTCGATTTTTTCAAACTTTGAACGGCTGTAGCGTCCGAACGAAGAATCCAATTTGAACGCGGATTGCAAATCTGTGTTCCTCGTGTGTCAATTAGTCGGATTTGATTAAAATTGGCGATTTTTTATTTTTGACCAAAACCCGAAATTTTATCCAAGGGTCCCCCCTTCTTACTTTTTAACAAAAATTGCACTAAAAATGATTTCCTGAAGAAACCACTGGTTGGATCCGAGGTTTCTTGACGTCACTCGAAAGATCGCTTCAAGACGCTTCAGAAAATGTACTTTCGCAAGAACAAATGTCAATTTTAAGGCCGTGACGCGTCAGCAAAAAAACTCGAAAATGGAAAAAATCGAAAAAATCAACTTTCTTCAAAATCATCGTAGAGGCTTGTGTTTTACCTTTTTTTTCATCAGAAGAATGAGATAAAACGATTGCCGTTAAAAAATTTCATCCAGAGAAAATAGCAAAAAAGTTAGCTAGTCACCGTGAGAAATTTTGAAAAAAGTCGATTTTTTCAAACTTTGAACGGCTGTAGCGTCCGAACGAAGAATCCAATTTGAACGCGGATTGCAAATCTGTGTTCCTCGTGTGTCAATTAGTCGGATTTGATTAAAATTGGCGATTTTTTATTTTTGACCAAAACCCGAAATTTTATCCAAGGGTCCCCCCTTCTTACTTTTTAACAAAAATTGCACTAAAAATGATTTCCTGAAGAAACCACTGGTTGGATCCGAGGTTTCTTGACGTCACTCGAAAGATCGCTTCAAGACGCTTCAGAAAATGTACTTTCGCAAGAACAAATGTCAATTTTAAGGCCGTGACGCGTCAGCAAAAAAATTCGAAAATGGAAAAAATCGAAAAAATTAACTTTCTTAAAAATCATAGTAGAGGCTTGTGTTTTACCTTTTTTTTCATCAGAAGAATGAGATAAAACGATTGGCGTTAAAAAATTTCATCCAGAGAAAATTGCAAAAAAGTTAGCTAGTCACCGTGAGAAATTTTGAAAAAAGTCGATTTTTTCAAACTTTGAACGGCTGTAGCGTCCGAACGAAGAATCCATTTTGAACGCGGATTGCAAATCTGTGTTCCTCGTGTGTCAATTAGTCGGATTTGATTAAAATTGGCGATTTTTTATTTTTGACCAAAACCCGAAATTTTATCCAAGGGTCCCCCCTTCTTACTTTTTAACAAAAATTGCACTAAAAATGATTTCCTGAAGAAACCACTGGTTGGATCCGAGGTTTCTTGACGTCACTCGAAAGATCGCTTCAAGACGCTTCAGAAAATGTACTTTCGCAAGAACAAATGTCAATTTTAAGGCCGTGACGCGTCAGCAAAAAAACTCGAAAATGGAAAAAATCGAAAAAATCAACTTTCTTCAAAATCATCGTAGAGGCTTGTGTTTTACCTTTTTTTTCATCAGAAGAATGAGATAAAACGATTGCCGTTAAAAAATTTCATCCAGAGAAAATAGCAAAAAAGTTAGCTAGTCACCGTGAGAAATTTTGAAAAAAGTCGATTTTTTCAAACTTTGAACGGCTGTAGCGTCCGAACGAAGAATCCAATTTGAACGCGGATTGCAAATCTGTGTTCCTCGTGTGTCAATTAGTCGGATTTGATTAAAATTGGCGATTTTTTATTTTTGACCAAAACCCGAAATTTTATCCAAGGGTCCCCCCTTCTTACTTTTTAACAAAAATTGCACTAAAAATGATTTCCTGAAGAAACCACTGGTTGGATCCGAGGTTTCTTGACGTCACTCGAAAGATCGCTTCAAGACGCTTCAGAAAATGTACTTTCGCAAGAACAAATGTCAATTTTAAGGCCGTGACGCGTCAGCAAAAAAACTCGAAAATGGAAAAAATCGAAAAAATCAACTTTCTTAAAAATCATCGTAGAGGCTTGTGTTTTACCTTTTTTTTCATCAGAAGAATGAGATAAAACGATTGCCGTTAAAAAATTTCATCCAGAGAAAATAGCAAAAAAGTTAGCTAGTCACCGTGAGAAATTTTGAAAAAAGTCGATTTTTTCAAACTTTGAACGGCTGTAGCGTCCGAACGAAGAATCCAATTTGAACGCGGATTGCAAATCTGTGTTCCTCGTGTGTCAATTAGTCGGATTTGATTAAAATTGGCGATTTTTTATTTTTGACCAAAACCCGAAATTTTATCCAAGGGTCCCCCCTTCTTACTTTTTAACAAAAATTGCACTAAAAATGATTTCCTGAAGAAACCACTGGTTGGATCCGAGGTTTCTTGACGTCACTAGAAAGATCGCTTCAAGACGCTTCAGAAAATGTACTTTCGCAGGAACAAATGTCAATTCGAAGCTCGTGATGCGTCAGCAAAAAAAATTGGAAAATGGAAAAAATTCAAAAAATCAACTTTCTTAATAATCATGCGAATATGATATCTTAGCGAACCACCGAGTATAGCGTTGTACTTAACGGACGACCGAACGCCCGAGGCTTTTTACCCGCAATTTTTTCGGGACGGTGCAATTCGTTCCGGTGACAATGGGGCCCTCGGCATTCCCGGACAACTCAATACCGCCAATTTTTTCACCACCCCTCCCTCCCTCACCGCTCGCTCGCATACCTTTCCGTTCGCGTGACCGACGACCACTCCGGCCCGGCTTTGGCGCCCTGGGTGTCGCCCCGCTCGCCCCAATTAACCGTCGGCGCGGGCATAAATTAGCCCCCCCTCGTTTAAATTATAATTAATTAGCGCGATTTATCGTGCCATTAGTGGGGCCTTAATGTTGCGCGCCGCGAAAGAATATAATTGATCGGAACTCATCACGATAGGCCAGTTTGGAGCTGCGGCGACCGCGACGTCCGTTTATTTGTTAATTTGCATGTCTAAGATCGGGAGCCGCGCGCGCACAACCCCTGCGGGCCCCCGCCAATTACCGATTTGCATACGGGATCGCGAAATCGTCCGGATAATAATCGACGTGGATATGGGCGGCGGCGTCCGGTAGTGCTTTGCGAAACTTACGGAAAACAATAATGCTTTAGCTACGAGGACAAACGGTGGTATTAACATAATAATCGGAATTGAATGATCGTAAGATTGCCAGCCTTCAGAAACGGCGTAATCATTGTAGCAGTGATGGCTCTCGGCGGGGTGACTCATGGTATGGCCGAGGTAGCAGGGGTTGCAATGCAGATCTCTGCAACTGATCCTATCTATCTGTATCGAGGAAGCAGAGGTGGTAATAGAGACACGTGCGGTCTCTGTAACCAACCCTACCTATCTGTATTTGCAGCTCTGCAACGAGTCACCCCGCGGAGAGCCATCACTGATAGGTCGCCATCTTCACAAGTTGGGAAATGCGGTGAAGTGCAAATTTGCAATCGGCTAAAAATGTTGAATCATTGTAGTCCGCAACAATTCGTCATTCCAATAAAACATATGATCACACATTAACACTCCTCCAGAAAGAGTGAATGTATGTGGGTAATATAAATAACAGTCCCTCGTAAATCCCGAAGAATCCGAAGGATAGTTACGATGTTAATCTAGATCGTTTCTGGTCAGTTGGTTCCAGTCTCATTGAACTGTGTCCGATGCATGCATGTGCGCGTGAGCAAGAGATCCTCTACATGCTCTATTAGTGATACCGCGCGGTACTAACGACCTTTCCATTCATATTTTTCCAACTTTTTAGCGACGCTCCCATGTCGGATTACGTATGGACGCCCCCTAATCGCGGAGGGAAAAATCGCGCGCGCCGGGAATGTCGTCCGTCCCGTTCGCCATTTACTTTTGCCAGCGTATTCGCAAAAAGGACTAAATGAGAAAATGATTTACTCGAAACAGGATCGGCTTAATTAAAACGCTACTCGGTCGGTCGGCGACTCGACGGTATAATAACCGCGCGCGGCGCACTCTTTGAGAAACGAGAAAACCAACAAGTTTACTCCGAATCGCAATAATAGTTCTTTTAATTGCTTCATAAGCTCGGCAACAGGTCGAAAGCTTCATGGAGTAACTATACTCTTGGCCGCGCTATGAAGGCGTCCGAGGTGATCATAAGCGCCGCCCTTATCAGAAGTGATTACTTTACTCGCAGATATTTACACTTCACTTGCTAGCTGTTGGGTGCACTATCGGCTTCTATTTATAAATCGGTGGTTCTTGAAAGGTTACCGATAACTTATGCATGTAACAACCCAACATCTCATGTTCCACCCTCCCAACACGCAAGTTAATCACCTCAGATGCCATCATAGCGCGGGCAGACTTTATCAGCGAGGGCTCTCGGCGGGGTGACTCATGGGTACGGCGGAGGTAGCAAAGGTGGCAATACAGATATCTGTAATGCCGACTCGGCTACCTCGGTCGTACAATGAGTCACCCCGCCGAGAGGACAAACATAATTTCAATTGGATAATCGTTAGTTGCGTAGAAATTTTGTGTACGTTTAGGGTGACGGTAAAGTATGCGCGAGTGGTCGCAGATGTCGGCGCAGGGGGGCGCTGTCAGCGCGCACTTCCTTCGCCATAATGATGCGACTGATTGATTGGGGCCGCTACCAAGTACACGCTATTAGCAGTTATCTTCTTGGCATCGGCTCCGCGGTGGTCCCGTCCGATCACTCGCCGCCAACTTCGCCTCGGTCAAGCTCCGATTGCTCGCGCCGCAATCGAGCAGGAAATATAATCGAAAATCGATCTCTCGAAAACGGGGAACGGATATTATTCGAAAATTTCGCCGCTATCGGAAAACTTTTATTCATCAAACGTTGAGAGTTCTTCATCGTTGATGAATTTTTGATACCAATCCGATCTAAAATGACGTCTTGACCTTCATTCAATGTATGATAAATTTGCTGTAACTATTATCGTTTCATAATTATAAACGAAAAATGAAAAAAAAAATAATAACTTTTTTTCTCGAACAACAATAATTTTATGAAAAATATTTTCAAACAAACGGTGTTCATTTTTTTGTCTTCAATATTTGTTTAAATATTTTTGTAATATTTTTCATATTTAAGAAAATATTGGCAAAAAACAAAAAACAGTTAAGGTAAACGCCCACTTCCGGTGTACGAAATTTTACCAAAAGCTATTCAGTTCTTCGGATTATCAAATAAGACGTATGTTCAAAGTTTCATATCAATTGCTCTATTAGTTTTTGAGATAGAGCGCGCACAGACAGACAGACAGACACACAGACAGTCACAGACACAGACACAGACACACTGCACAGACACAGACACACAGTCACAGACACAGACACACAGTCACACAGTCACAGACACACAGACACAGACACACAGCACAGACACAGACACACAAACACACAGTCATAGACACACAGTCACAGACACACAGACACAGACACACAGTCACAGCCACAGACACACAGCCACAGACACACACACACACACACACACACACACACACACAGAGACAGACACAGACACACAGCACAGACACAGACACACAGACACAGACACAGACAGAAAATGTTTTTTTTTTCAGAAATTGTCGAAATGGCTTCTAGCGACCCCAAAACGGATATTTCCGTAAAAAAAAAATTTGAAAAAAAAAATCACGATCACAATACTTTCTCGTAACGGAGAAAGTGAAAAGAAAAGACGCAAAACAACTGAAGGTCAAATTTCAGTTTTACATCTTAACCACACATATTTGATATTGGCCATCGATCGAACTAAGAATTTTCCAAATCCGATCGTGCGTTCAAGAGTTATCCTCAAAAAACTGAAAACAATTGACAATCGAATTTTAATTTCACCCATATTTGATATCGTCTATCAATCAATTGAAGAATTTTCCAAAAATCGTGTCGTCTTTTCGAGAGTTACGCCCAAAAAAATCATCGCGAAACAATTGAAAGCCGAATTTCAGTTTAACACCTTAAACGCTTGATATTGGGAATCGATCAGTAAAGGAATTTTCCAAACCCGGCCATCCGTTCGAGAGTTTTCCTCGGAAAACTGGAAAACGAGTGAAGATCGAATTTTTGTTTTCCGCCTTGTATACATATATTTGATATTAGCAATCGATCGATGAAGAAATTTTCAAAATCCGATCGTCCGTTCAAGAGTTATCCTCAAAAAACTGCGAAACAATTGAAGTTCGAATTTCAATTTCCAACCTTATGCGCACATATGTTTGATACTGGCAATCGATAAATGAAGGAATCTTTTAAAATTCGTCATCGGTTCAAGAGTTATCCTCAAAAAACTGAAAAACAATTGAAGATCAAAGTTCAGTTTTTCACCTTACCTATATATATTCAACATTGGCTATCGATTGATCGAAGAATTTTTCAAATCCAGTCGTTTTTTCAAGAGTTAGGCTCAAAAAAAACCGCGAAACAATTGAAAGCCGAATTTCAGTGTAACACCTTATACGCATTCGTTTGATAATGGCAATCGATCAGTAAAGAAATTTTACAAATCTGACCATCCGTTCAAGAGTTTTCCTCAAAAAACTGGAAAACAAGTAAAGATAGAATTTTTGTTTTCCGCCTTGTATAGATATATTTGATATTAGCAATCGATTGATGAAGAAATTTTCAAAATCCGATCGTCCGTTCAAGAGTTATCCTCAAAAAACTGCAAAACAATTGAAATTTGAATTTCAGTTTCCAACCTTACGCACATATGTTTGATACTGACAATCGATAAATGAAGGAATTTTTCAAAATTCGTCATCGGTTCAAGAGTTATCCTCAAAAAACTGAAAAACAATTGAAGATCAAATTTCAGTTTTCCACCTTATCCACATATATTCGACATTGGCTATCGATTCATCGAAGAATTTTCCAAGTCTGATCATCCGTTCAAGAGTTATGTTCTAAAAACTGCAAAACAATTGAACTTCGAATTTCAGTTTTCCATCGCGTCCGCATATATTCGATATTGGCTACCGATTGATCGAAGTATTTTCCAAATCTGGTCATCAGTTCGAGAGTTATTTTCAAAAAACTGCAAAACAATCGAAGATCAAATTTCAATTTTTCACCTTATCTATATATATTCGACATTGGCTATCGATTGATCAAAGAATTTTTCAAGTCCAGTCGTTTTTTCAAGAGTTACGCTTAAAAAAACTGCGAAACAATTGAAATCCGAATTTCAGTTTCCAAACTTATGCGCATATATTTAATACTGGCAATCGATGAACGAAGGAATTTTTCAAATTTGGTCGTCGGTTCAAGAGTTATCTTCAAAAAACTGCAAAACAATTGAAATTCGAATTTCAGTTTCCAACCTTATGCACACATGTTTGATACTGGCAATCGATAAATGAAGGAATCTTTCAAAATTCGTCATCGGTTCTAGAGTTATCCTCAAAAAACTGAAAAACAATTGAAGATCAAATTTCAGTTTTTCACCTTATCTATATATATTCAACATTGGCTATCGATCGATATAAGAATTTTTCAAATCCGGTCGTTTCTGCATGAGTTACGCTCAAAAAACGCGAAACAATTGAAGGCCGAATTTCCGTTTCCAACCTTATGCTCGTCTATTTGAAACTGGCAATCGATTAATGAAAAAAAAAATTCAAATTTGATCGTCCGTTCAGGAGACACCCTCAAAAAACTGCGAAACAATTGAAAGTCAAATTTCAGTTTTCCAACTTACGCACATGTATTTGATATCTGCAATCGATTGATGAAGGAATTTTACAAATCTGATCGTCCGTTCAAGAGGTATCGCAGAAAACACTGC
Organism: Ocypus olens; assembly: GCA_910593695.2. Classification (NCBI taxonomy): domain Eukaryota; kingdom Metazoa; phylum Arthropoda; class Insecta; order Coleoptera; family Staphylinidae; genus Ocypus; species Ocypus olens. The sequence continues at coordinate 462,454 of OU343055.1, read as the reverse complement.
AAAACAATTGAAATTCGAATTGTAGTTTTCTACATTGTCCACATATATTCGCTACTGGCCATCTTATCCACATATATTTGATATTGGCAATCCGTTGATAAATTAATTCTCCAAATCTAATCATTCGTTCGAGGATAAAAATCAGCGCTGATGATCAAAATTCAGTTTGACAGTTTTTCATGGTTGTCAATTATTTAAAGATGTTCGCACCTCACTCACTGATTAAATAATGGGGGAGTGAGCGCTCTGCACTGCTTGAGCATTTTTAACGCTCCGCGGAGCGCAACCGGTCCGCCAACAGGCCGGAACTAAACGGTGGTAGCGCCTCGGTTGGCACCCCTGCGCCCGCACCCCGTGACTAACCGAGGATCGTGTCACGACACCCCACTCGTTTGTTTTTTTTCCAACCGCTTAACGCCGGTTAATTGTTAACAAGCGCCGGTTCCGATTTGCACGTTGTTTGACAGATTTTCAACGCTGCCAACCTTGAAACAATAATTGCGTTAGATTTTTTATTGTTATAGTCCGAACCGGGATAATGTGGTATGCGAATGAAGTGCCTCTCTCTTTACTCGACTAATAATAATAATAATAATAATAATCTCTATTAATGCAAAAGCTTGAGTACATTTGAAGGGTTTCTAGTCGATGGCAATTGTTTTCTTTTGTTTATTTTTTTGAAGCTGCGCGCCTTTTTTACAACTTGCGGTGAATAATTGGGAAAGATAGCGGTTCCGCAAGGGTCGACGACGTGAATGAATGGCCGACTTAGAGGATTCGACGTTGATACCGAAGCATGTTTTGCATAACGAGACGGTTCTCATCGTCCATCAGCCAGTGGCGTATGCAGATCGATCGTTGCTCTTTTGTTTCAGGCCAACGTTATGCGTATTGTCACCAGGGGCCATGTTTGATGTTCAATTATTCGCCTCCGCTCAAGAGTTAAATTGTGTTTTCCAAAATGTCGCGAGTTTTTCTTCGATGTTTTTTTTTCTTCTGTTAGCCATTGCGATATCTTCCTTTGTTTTCGTTTTTGGCGTATTTACGAGCGTCGTGTGATTCCGTCCATGCGTGGGCAGAGCGGGACGAGAGTTCCTCGGTCCCGTGGTAGCCGGTAGCCGGTCTTTATTGGAGAATAAAAGATATGGTCACGCGAGGTTCAATTAAGACCTTAATGTCCGCGATACGGGCTTGTTATATGTAAATTAGGCCTTGTACGCCACCAGATTTATAAGCGCCGCTGCCAGCCCGAACGGACGCTAACAAATCACGCCACCCTTGCAAACACGAGACGGCCGATTGCCGCGAATATCCAACGGAAAACAATCATGAAATAAGTTCTATTGAGTAATTCGGCCTGGCCAATCGATTGATGAAGGAATTTATCAAATCTGGCAATCCGTTCGTGAGTTATGTTAAAAAAATTGCAAAACAATCGAAGGTTGAATTTCAGTTTTCCATCTCGTCCGCATATATTCGATATTGGCTATCGAATGATCGAAGAATTTTTCGAATCTGATCATCCGTTCAAGAGTTACGCTCAAAAAACTGCGAAATAAGTGAAAGCCGAATTTCAGTTTAACACCCTGTGCAGATATATTTGATGTTGGCTATCGATTGTTGGAAGAATTTTTGAAATCTGGTCGTCCGTTCAGAAGTTATCGTCAAAAAAATGCAAAACAATTGAAGGTCAAGTTTCAGTTTTTCATCGCGTCCGCATATATTCGATATTGGCTATCGATTGATCGAAGAATTTTTCGAATCTGATCATCCGTTCAAGAGTTATGCTCGAAAAACTGCGAAACAAGTGAAAGCCGAATTTCAGTTTAACACCCTGTGCGGATATATTTGATGTTGGCAATCGATTGTTGGAAGAATTTTCGAAATCTGGCAATCCGTTCGTGAGTTATGCTAAAAAAATTGCAAAACAATCGAAGGTCGAATTTTAGTTTTCCATCTCGTCCGCATATATTCGATATTGGCTATCGATTGATCAAAACATTTTTCGAATCTGGTCGCCCGTTCAAGAGTTATGCTCGAATAACTGCGAAATAAGTGAAAGCCGAATTTCAGATTAACACCCTGTGCAGATATATTTGATGTTGGCAATCGATTATTGGAAGAATTTTCGAAATCTGGTCGTCCGTTCGGAAGTTATCCTCAAAAAACTGCAAAACAATTGAAGGTCGAGTTTCAGTTTTTCATCGCGTCCGCATATATTCGATATTGGCTATCGATTGATCGAAGAATTTTTCGAATCTGGTCGCCCGTTCAAGAGTTATGCTCGAAAAACTGCGAAACAAGTGAAAGCCGAATTCCAGCTTAACACCCTGTGCAGATATATTTGATGTTGGCTATCGATTGTTGGAAGAATTTTCGAAATCTGGTCGTCCGTTCAGAAGTTATCCTCCAAAAACTGCAAAACAATTGAAGTTCGAATTTCAGTTTTCCATCTCGTCCGTATATATTCGCTACTGGCTATCGATTGAACGAAGAATTTTTCGAATCTGGTCGTCCGTTCAAGAGTTATGCAACAGTTTTTCGTCTTCATTCATCTACAGATTTCGAATTCATAAGATTTTTTTCTTATTACTGTTTATAAGGAACAAGGTGCATCCCAACTTCTCGAATTTCCTTCTTTTCATTGATTTCAGCAATTTATTCAGTTAACACCGTTCGTCCTGATTATTAGCAGAAAAATGTTTCACCGCGTTGAATAATTAAACGGCTCGGATTTTTTCGGGCCGCGATGACGAAACGCTAGAGCATCGCGTGCCCTCCTCTCTCTTTCCGTCTCGCTCGGCGGAATTCCCGCACGATCTTAATTGCTTAATTGACAGCCGTCGATCCGTTCGTCCGGAATTAACTTTTGGAAATACGAGCGAAAAAAAAATTGCGTGGGCACTAGAGATCCATCTCTCCGGCTGTGCGCCGAGGCCCCACTTCAATATTTATGAGGCCGGTCCACACACACACACACACACACACACACACACACACACACAGTGTTTTTCGTATAATTAATGCGATTAAACCATCGAGTAATCTCGAACGGCCATCAATGAGTTTCTACATCATTTTTTTTTTCAGTTTTTTTTTCGCGTCGTATCGATTGACAGTTAACTAACCTCGAAATTAAAATTTTCGTGATATTAAAGTTCTTAAAGGGCTATAAAACAATTATCATTGCTTTGTTTATCTATTAAGAGATATTATTTTTATTGAGTGGCGCTTTATTGTGTTTATCGCTTTTCTTTTTTTTTTGTAACGTAAGGTGCGCTGATTGGTGCAACAGGTGCAAGCACTGTGGTCTGTTTACATTATCGCACACAGTAGGTACGGTAGTGTGCCGTGACCAATGACGACATGGTCGTAGCTCTATTGTCGTAGTGACAGTGGACCAATGACAATGGACAATCGTTTATTTGCATGACATAACGGACGGGCGAGGAGCGCGCGCGCCAATCGGGTGCTCGTGCTGTGCGCGCACGTGGATAGTACAGACGTATCGAATGTTTTTTTTTTGATGCGTTAATTTAAATACGTGGCGGTAATTGCAATCGTTTGTGCGAGACTTGTTTTAACGTTTGCTGTCCGATTATAATCTTGTTGACGTTTATTTTGCCGTTCGCTGTCAGGTTTTACATCAGTGACGGTTCGCGGGTTTTTTTCTGGTACGGCCGAGGAACAAGAGGTGGTAATACAGATAGGTAGGGTCAGTTGCAGAGACCGCACCTATCTGTATTACCACCTCTTGTTCCTCGGCCGTACCAGAAAAAACCCCGCGAACCGTCACTGTTTTACATTTAGCGACGTTACCAAGCAGCTACATAGTTGTTTAATTTAATGTTTACCGTCAGATTTTAAATTTAGCGGCGTCACTAAGCAACCGCATGGTTTGTTTTAATCAAATTGTCGTGGAAGGCGCGGTAATAGTGCAGAGTATCGTTTATGGAATCGTTGGGGCCAGTCTTATTTTAAAGTTTACTGTCAGATTCTAATCTTGATGACGTTTATTTTTGCATTTGCTGTCAGATTTTGAATTTAGTAATGTTACCGAGCAACCGCAGCGTTTGCTTTAATCAAATTATCGCGAAAGCGAAATTTAAATATTCGTTGGTTTGTTACGTTTCTGGTCTTAACTCGAAACTCTCACACCCCTAATAGCTAACGTTCCAAGAACGCGCGTTCCCAACACCGGACGGGATAGTCGTGGCGTGGCGTTCCAATCGTGTTGAACAAAAGTGGACGCAGTTTTATTAACCGTTCTCCCTCTTCTCCCGTTCTTAGAACGCCACGTTCCATCGCGCGTTCTTGGAACGTTACGTTCCATCTCGCGTTCTTGGAACGCCACGTTCCATCGCGCGTTCTTGGAACGCCACGTTCCATCGCGCGTTCCATACACAGGACGGGATCGTCGTGGCGTGGCGTTCCAATCGTGTTGAGGAAAAGTGGACGATACACTTTTAACAGGACAAAATGAAGCGTGTGAATGCCAAAACGGTGTTGTATCGGTCACGGTTGGACCAGTAGCGCGCTTGGAATATAAAACGGACTGAACATTTTCAAGGCGCTAATCACCGGCGATAAAAACGCGGGGCAAACGAAATGTGCGTTTTTAGACTGTGCGATTCACGCGCACGTTCAAGCGTGCGGGTTTTGGTCCAAAAAAAAAATGTACGTTCACGCGCACGTTCAATCACGCGGGATTGGAACGTGCCGGTCCAGTCCATTATTAAAGTTTGAGTCTGAGTTGCCGAAACTGCAGCCAACGGAATAAATCAAAGTGTTGTATAAACAAAACGTAAAAAGTGTTTTATTCCATAGCTGCCATTTTGTCACATAAAATAATAACAATACTGAAATTTATTTGCAGCTGAAACGGTTTCAATAAATACTAATCGACGTGTTTAGTCGTTGTAACTGTCTCATCGACACGAGCGCACTAGAGTTGTTTACGATTTAAGGCTGATGCAATAATTGCAATTGTTGGGTCATGCGGCGAACGAATACCGGGAATTGATTCGATGATGAGCAGCCACATCAGTTATCGTGATTTATACATCGTCAAATTGGGAATACTAAATACTAACAGTCGTGTATATAAATCTATTTATACGGATTATTTCGTATTAATGAAGACGTTGACATTAAAGTCTCCTGAATTGATTTTTGTTAAAAATCTGCTGACAGTACTAATTATACAAATAATCCACATATAACACTTGTGACATTGACGTTAAAGCTCCTCAATTAATTTTTGTTAAAAATCTGTTAACAATACTGATTTTACAAATAATCCACATACAACACGAAGACTGTTTTGTGTTCTTTTTAACATTAAAAATCGTGTTCAATTCAGATGTATAATAGTGTGTGAATCACAATAATTAATTACGCGGTCGGGATCCGTCACTCTTACAATAAAATCTTATTAATATTTTCATCACCCACACACACACAGAACGCACCCTTCAGATGATTAATGACTATCACGCCGCTAATGATGATATTGATAACAATGAGATCCGATAAATCACCCCGCATCGTCGCCCGTATGGTGCGCCCCCCTTTGTTGGACCGGCGGACCCGAACCGCGGATTTCGGTCGAGCGTGCGAAGAAATCAAAGGGCGGCCGCGCTTCGTTTTCTTTTTATTCGTAAATGCGGTCCGTAATCTACCGTTTAGGCAAATTAAAATCGACGCGGAAATATTCAACTTCGTTTTATACGCTAAATGAATTTAGGTAAACTCTCGACTCATTTCTGGCGTGAACGATCAGAGCTGCGGATGCGTTTGTTAACAGAGACGGCTCCGCGGGGTACGGCGGAGGTAACAGAGGTGGTAATACAGATCTCTGCAACCGACAATATGGCCGAGGTAGCAGAGGTGGTAATACAGATCTCTGCAACCGGCCCTATCCATCTATATTGGCACTTATGGTACGGCTGAGGTAGCAGAGGTGGTAATACAGATAGTACATGTGTTTTGCTACCTCGCGAGCCGTTAACCCAAAATTCATTAATTCTTTCGACATGCGGAAACTTGACACGAAAGCAACAGCGCAATTTTATTCATGGTATTTGGAAAATTACAGTTTCCTTCTCTCTTTAGATCATTTCCGCGTTACAAATTTTCATAACCTTATTTTTATCTGTTAGACGGTAGGATTTACCGCTCCGACTCGAACGACAAATATTTAAATCATTTAACATCAATGATCGTCTCACTGATTCTTGCTATTTGGCTAATGAGTCCACTCTTCATTGCTGCAGTTATTAGGTCCAAATTATGATGATAAAAAAATACATTCATCAATTTAAACTGACAGTTGACGCGGCCCGAGGTCGCGGATGATTACATTCGCCCGACGAGTGACAGTTGTGCGAAAGTCTAACAATCGCCCTCCTTCTCGAATCACCGTATTAGTCCCTCGCGTATTCGTAACGTACTTCAGCAACTGTTGCGCACACGTATATCGGCCCGTAATCAGTGGTTTCGGAGAGGCGACCGGACACCTTCCGTCTGTCCGTCCCGTCCATCTCTCCGACAACCAACGGCCACCATTCAGGTGGAACATGTGCTGCGCCCTACAGGTGCACCAGCCACCTGACCACCTGCCGCTTCCAAGAGGGTTCGATATCCACCTGCGATTCCATAACTAACGGCCGACACACACACACACGTCAATTCCCATCTTCGATCCATTAGCACAGGTAGATTAGATTAGATCGTGGATTCCGGCGGGTTGTAATAAAAATTACAAAACGGCTACACAAAGAGAGGGCGGAAAACAAAGGAAACGATCCGTGCACCAGAGGGTTGTATGTAAATTTCGATCTAATGGATTCTGGAACAGTTGATGGCAACAGACTATTACATTCAACAAATTTATTATCATCGTTGCTGAACTGCCAACAAAATGATTATTCAAAATAACTCAAACGTCACTAATATTCAATGAATGGTAGATTTATTAAATACAGCCATAGGACTACCACTGCAACTTGAGAATAATTCGCGGAGCGTAATTCCACTACAACTGTAATTCTGAGTTGTACTATACTTCACCTATGTACTGTACTTTCCCCGCGACGGATTGTAGATCCAATATTACAATTCAACGAAACGGCGCTCTAAATATACCAACAATTTTTTCAACTGTTACAGAAAGAAATCAAACGATTTGTATTTTTACTTTCTCCGTTACGAAGTACGAGAAAGTATTGTGATCGTGAACAATTTTTTTTTACGGAAATATCCGTTTTGGGGGTCCCTAGATACAATTTCAACAATTTCTAGAAAAAATTTTTTGTGTCTGTATGTGTGTTTGTGTGTGTGTGTCTGCTGTGCGCGTTGTATCTCAAAAACTGATAGAGCAATTGATATGAAACTTTAAACATCCATCTTATTTGATAATCTGAAGAACTGAAAAGCTTTTGGTAAAATTTCGTACACCGGAAGTGGGCGTTTACCTTAACTGTTTTTTTGTTTTTTGCCAATATTTTCTTAAATATGAAAAATATCACAGAAATATTTAAACAAACATTGAAGACAACAAAGAAATGAACATCTTTTGCTTGAAAACATTTTTCATAAAATCATTTTTATTCGAGAAAAAAAAATATTTTTTTTCTTTTTAATTTATAATTATAAAACGATAATAGTTACAGCAAATTTACATCAATAATAATTGCAGAGAATGCCAAAATGAACAACTTGTAAAGAATAAGTTTTTTTCGAAATCCCTTTAGTTTTTGAGTAAACTGAGTTTTTAAATTTGAAGTATAATTTTTCCATCTTTTATAATTTTGACGTTTTAAACGTCAGTTTCATCCACTCGATGTACATTTAAAATACGATTTAAATTGAAAATAAACCATGAAAACGTAAATATAAAGGGCTATGATACCATCAAGTCGGAGAAAGTAACATGATGGCCACATCACCATTTTTTTTTAATTTTCGTTCGACGTAGGAATTCTGAGATGTACTGTACTTTCGCCTATGTACCATACTTTACCCACGGCGGACTGCAGATCCGTAATTACAATTGAACGAAACGGTGGTCCAAATGTACCAACGATTTTTTCAACTGTTACAGAAAGAAAACGAACGAATTGTATTTTTTTTTATTGTTCGTTCGACGCTCACGCGATTCTTTCCTCACGCTCGGACGGGCGGATGAGATCGAACGGTCGCGACACGTATCGGTATCAGCGGTCGCCGCGCCGACGATATGTGAGAATGTCTTTGCGGTGTACCGACCGTGGCATACCCAACTGCCTCCAACAGTGGTACCACCTCCAGTTGACAAAAACGTCTTACGAATAATTAAAACTGTAGTTGGAGATACACAACGTGGGTTTTATAGAAAACAAAAAAAAAAAAACTAGTCGTGACCCAGCGTATTGAAACGTAAATCCCATCAACGAACGCGCTGCACTGATGACGACCAGTAGTCAGAAACCGGTCTACAGTTGTCTTTGATGGGAATCTAACTATTTCGTATTCAAATTCTTTTAGATTCGGAATTAAAATGCCGATTCTGCCGTAAAAACATTTTCTATTGCAATTGTTTTTTTTGATATATAGGTGAATATCTCATGAACGGTTAACGACAATCGAAACATTCTTTCAGATTCGGTTTCAGGAGTTGGCCAAGATGATGATTCAACAATAAAATAATTTATCGTTTCAATTGTTTTCATCTTTCTGAACAAATATCTCACGAACTGTTGAAGATAATCGAAAAATTCTTTCAAATTCTGATTCTACAGCACGAAAGACGCTGATTCTGCTATAAAAAACGTTTTATATTTCAATTGTTTTTTGATATATTGGTGAATACAGCGTGAACGATTGAAGATAATCGAAAAATTCTTTCAAATTCGGTTTTAGAAGTTGGTCAAGTTGATAATTCAACAGCAAAATAATTTATCGTTTCAATTGTTTTTATCTTTCTGGGCAAATATCTCACGAACTGGTGAAGATAATCGAAAAATTCTTTCAAATTCGGTTTCAGGAGTTGGTCAAGATGATGATACAATGATAAAATCATTTATCGTTTCAATTGTTTTCATCTTTCTGAACAAGTATCTCACGAACTGGTGAAGATAATCGGAAAATTCTTTTCTTTCTGATTTTGCAGCACGAAAGACGCTGATTCTGCTATAAAAACAGTTTTATATTTCAATTGTTTTTTGATATATTGGTGAATACAACGTGAACGGTTGAAGATAATCGAAAAATACTTTCAAATTCGGTTTCAGGAGTTGGCCAAGATGCAGATTCAACAATAAAATAATTTACCGTTTCAATTGTTTTCATCTTTCTGAACAAATATCTCACGAACTGGTGAATATAATCGAAATATTCCTTCAAATTCTGATTCTGCAGCACGAAGGACATTGATTCTGCCATAAAAACATTTTCTATTTCAATTGTTTTTTTTATATATAGGTGAATATCTCATGAACGGTTAAAGAAAATCGAAAAATATTTTCAAATTCGGTTTCGGGAGTTGGCCAAGACCATGATTCAACAATAAAATAATTTATAGTTTCAATTGTTTTCATCTTTTTGAGCAAATATCTCACGAACTGGTGAAGATAATCGAAAAATTCGTTCAAATTCTGATTCTGTAGCACGAAGGACACTGATGCTACTATAAAAACTGTTTTCTATTTCAATTGTTTTTTGATATATTGGTGAATACAGCGTGAACGGTTGAAGATAATCGAAAAATTCTTTCAAATTCGGTTTTAGGAGTTGGCCAAGATGATGATTCAACAATAAAATAATTTATCGTTTCAATTGTTTTTCATTTCAATCGTTTTTTTTTTGTAATATTGATAGATGTAGCGAAAACCGTAAAGGTATTCGAATACGCTTTTGATTAGCCACTACTGTTCTTTATTCGCTCGTGTCAATGAAGCATCTGACACACACTGAACATCTACGACATCTTTATTTATTTTGTTATTAAACGGATACTCCTGTATACATAGAATTATATGTAATAAAAAAACAAACTCTACGATTAACTAACTTACGGAAAAGTTTCTTCTATAATAATGAAATTAAAATGGATCTCAGTGAAGAAAATGAGGAATACGTGCGCTTACTTTTTCTCATGTTGGCAGAGGATAATCGGAGCGATACGTCATGGCGTTTTATTAATTGTCGCGATTACGCGCCGGACCGCGCTGAATCCGGTACGAAAATATGTCGCCGTACCGCGGACGAGCCACCATTAATTGTCCCTAATTAATATCGCGGTGTCGGGTTCGGTAAAAAATCGAAGCCATTAAATCACGAGGTTTCCACCATTTGTTTTTGGATACGCGCCATCTATAGGAAATAGGACGACGCGATAAAAATTGTGATGGTTGTTTTTTTAGACAGTAGGTTTTGGAATAAAAATAATCAAAACAAAGATGTTGTCACCATCAACAGTGAATGAAATTCAAACTTCAATTGTTTAGCAGTTTTTTGAGCATAACTCTTGAATGGACGACCGGATTTGGAAAATTCTTTGATCAATCGATAGCCAATGTCGAATACATGTGGACGCGATGAAAAACTGAAATTCGTACTTCAATTGTTTTGCAGTTTTTTGAGCATAACTCTTGAACGGATGATCAGATTTGGAAAATTCTTCGATCAATCGATAGCCAATATCGAATATATGCGGACAAGGTGGAAAACTGAAATTCGAACTTCAATTGTTTTGCAGTTTTTTGAGGATAACTCTCGAACTCATGACCAGATTTGGAAAATTCTTCGATGAATCGATAGCCAATGTCGAATATATGTGGATAAGATGGAAAACCGAAATTCGAAGTTCAATTGTTTTGCAGTTTTTTGAGCATAACTCTTGAACGGATGATCAGATTTGGAAAATTCTTCGATGAATCGATAGCCAACGTCGAATATATGTGGATAAGATGGAAAACTGAAATTCGACCATCAATTGTTTTGCAGTTTTTTGAGCATAACTCTTGAACGGATGATCAAATGTGGAAAATTCTTCGATGAATCGATAGCCAAGGTCGAATATATGTGGATAAGATGGAAAACTGAAAATCGAAGTTCAATTGTTTTGCAGTTTTTTGAGCATAACTCTTGAACGGATGATCAGATTTGGAAAATTCTTCGATGAATCGATGGCCAATGTCGAATATATGTGGATAAGATGGAAAACTGAAATTCGACCTTCAATTGTTTTGCAGTTTTTTGAGCATAACTCTTGAAAGGGTGATCGGATTTGGAAAATTCTTCGATGAATCGATAGCCAATGTCGAATATATGTGGATAAGATGGAAAACTGAAATTCGACCTTCAATTATTTTGCAGTTTTTTGAGCATAACTCTTGAACGGATGATCGGATTTGGAAAATTCTTCGATGAATCGATAGCCAATGTCGAATATATGTGGATAAGATGGTAAACCGAAATTCGACCTTCAATTGTTTTGAGGTTTTTTGAGGATAACTCTTGAACGGACGACCGGATTTGGAAAATTCTTGATTGTCACCGAGTGATCAAAATAACGATTTTCATTTTAAGTAGAAACGGGCGAATGCAAGTAAACCTAATTGCCCGCAAGCATGCGGTCCTAGTGGTAATGGGACATTCCAATAACAGCAACAACGGTAGCGATGTCGGTGATTACGGGCGCGAGAACCGATGATGATGAAATTAAACTATACGCTCCTTATATAAAACGTAGTAATAATAGCGAGTCGAACCTGAGCTAACATTTTAATCTCAAATTGTGCGGTATTAAACCACCTCGTCCAATCTTCCCCCCTTCGCCCTCTTCGCCTCCCGGTATCTGCCTGTTTTTTTTTTCTCGCCGGCTACCGGTAACGATAATGAAAGTGATTCTGTAATAACATACGGGGCCGGGGCTATCTCGGACGCGATCTCTGAAAATACTCGTACCCGACGGACGCAGGAGGTAGATGATGATGAAGAAGAAGAGAGAGGAGCCCCACGTTCGCGTGAGATGATCTCGTCCAGTTCTTCCCGCCGCGCGCGCCCCCTCTCGTTACCGCGGCGGTCAGACGATGACCGCGCCGTTGCTCGAAGGTGGCACGGGGCTCACAGTCTAAGGTCCGGGCGCGGCTACCGAAAGCCCCCGAGGCTGTGTTCTTATAATTAAAACGGGGCTACGCAACGTCCATATATAATAAAACATCGGATGTGAGAGAGACTCGCGCGGTGGATTTAAATTAAATTAATAATAATGCCTCGCGCGGACTGTACCGGTACAGTCCTCTCTCCTCGGTGCCGATGGTATCGAAAAGTAATTATCGCTTGTGTTCGGAAGGTTCGGACGGAGTCTGCGTTTTGGTTGCCATAATTCGTAGTTGGACGTTAGAAAATATTATTGATTGTTGAAGTCAAGGTGAGGTAGCAGAGGTAGCAATACGGATAGGCAGGGTTTGCTACCTCGACTGCACCATGAATGAGGTAGCAGAGGTGGTAATACAGATCGATGCAACCGACCCTACCTATTGGGGTGACTCATGGTACGACTGAGGTAGCAGAGATGGTAATACAGATCTCTGTAACCGATCTGAATTGCCACCTCTGCTACCTCGGCCGTACCATGAATGAGGTAGCAAAGGCGGCAATAAAGATCTGTATTACCACCTCCAACGGTTCGTACTCCAGTAATCAAATAAAATCGACGACCGGAAATCGCGTTAATGAAGAATGAGCGTTGATCAATCAAGGAGTTTACAGTGTACGATGGGAGAGCACTTATAATAACATTTAATGTGGGCATTAGCGATATATCATTGAGTGCCCCCGGGGCGTGCCGTTCCGTTCCGATCCGGCCCGTCATTATTATTATTAGTGTTATTATTATTACGAGGAGCGAGCGCGCACCTCGGAGATGCTGGAGAAGAGGAAGAAGAGATGTGCGCGTGTTCGCGGTAATTACGGACTACTGTTGCGCGTACACGCTGAGCAATTAGAGCGAAATTCCACGGGACGCACGTTCCGCCACTTAACGAAAATAATAAGTCGGACTCTCTGCTTGCTCTTCATTTTAAATTGGCGCGGCAGTAAAAACGCAGAGTTATTATGAATGAACTGTACGGAGGTACCGAAGATCTAACCTAGCGTCCGGCAACCCAAATGCTTATGAATGAACTGTACGGAGGTGTTGAAGAATTGGCGCAATCAGCATCCGGCAACCCAAATGCATTAGCGTGACACAAAACAGGCAATCCACTAAGCGTGCCAGTAAAATAAAACCAGAAAATCTAGTACAAACGATTGATGGTTCCTACATGGACATTTATCTAAAATTTTACAAAAATCCATCGAAAAACAAGCGAGTTATCTCGACCGCATAACCGATTTTAATGATTTAAAGTGTAAATAGTTCGCGTTTACACAAGAATTATAGCGTATTATCGCGATCGCATGACCGTTTTTTTAAATGCGATTTTATTGTAAAGAATTGCAGCTTATTCGTTACAATTGCCTAAAAGTAGTCGGTTATGCGGTCGAGCTAACGCGTTTGTTTATCGACTGATTTTTGTATAACTGCAAGGAACTGTTTGAGAGATATCCGTCAATCTTTTGCTTGCATAAAAAATACACTCGGTTATGCGGTCGAGCAAACTCGCTTGCTTTTCGACGGATTTTTGGAAAATTTTTGGAGATATCGGAGAAGCAATTGATTTAATTCAAATCGTCTTAAAAAATCAGCCGTGCGGTCTCGATAACTTGCTTGCTGTTTGATGGACTTTTATAAAATTTTATTTAATTAACCAAAGTCAACCCTTCTCGTGTTGAAGTCGAATCACTGAATGTTACTAAAGTAAAATATTCTAACGTTAATTCGTTAACGAGGTGCTTATTATTTTTTGGAGCAAATAAACCGTCCGTAGAAGGCATGCGGTGCGTAATTGCAGTGGCGTCCGGTTGCGAAACGGGCCGACCCGGTACGAGCGGGTATGGGAATCATCGGAGGCGATCTCTCCGGACGCGTAATGATATATTAATAGCCAAGAGAGCTACTAGTATGTAAAATAGCCTTATAATCTATATGGAGCGGAGGATATTATTCAGCCCCCGGCGTTGACCACAATTCACACCGAGCGGCCCACAGCCACCACAATCCGCACCGAGCGGTACCGCTCTTCTTCTTCTTCTTCGTGCGAGCCTACGCTGCTGCTGCTGCCGCTTGCGTCTTCGAACCTCTCTCATGTCTATAATGATGTATGCGGGAATGCGCAGAGGCGGTGGCAGGCAAGATGGCGGCCGAGGGCCCGCGGCAACACGCTCTATATCATGTTCTTGGCTCTCCGCCGCTATTAATAGGGATGGCCCGGGGCGGCGCAACTACCGTTTCGTTCATTCCGACAAATCTAATTAGCGCCGCGCACCCCCCGGCTTCGAACCACGGACGGTTTCCGAGAAGAACGCGAAGAGATCGACGCGAAAAATCATTTCCTAGAATCCGGCAGCACCGACGGCGGTCGTGCCGTATGCCATTAGAATCGATATACATAACCTCGAAAACTTGACGTGCCATAAGCCATTAGAATCATCGACGAAGGATACCGCGCGCATAACCTCAAAATCCTTGACGTTTCAATGAAGAAAAACTCGACGTGCCGTATGCTAGGGATATATTCGGTGTACGTAACCTCGGAACCTTGACGTTTCAATCCCGGACGAGCGGGGGGTTGAAGAAAAACTCGCGCTGGATGCCCGGCCGAGGTTTTTCCGCTCTTAATTAAGAACGGCAGAGGACGGAAACGGCTGATTTACGGCACGACAATACGTGATTCCGTGGTTTAATTGCCGTTCGCCAATATAATTACCAGAGACGGCTCTTATTAAGCCATAAAATGCGTTCCGGGCATAGCTTGGGCCTTATAGGGCCCATCCACTTTAATCGGTTTATATTATCAATTTTCTTCGCGTTGAAATTTCGCTATGAATTTGACATTTTCTTCGCGAGATGTTTGAAATTTTGACATATAAGTCTTGAATAATGCAGTTATCATATTGCCTAAAGAAAACCACTCGAACTTTCCCGTAACAAAAATGGCTGCGTTCGGCGGGAAATTTGACTGACGAATAATTTTCTTCTCATTGAAATTTCGCTGAGAATTCTACATTTTCTTCGCGAGATGTTTGAAATTTTGACAGATAAGTCTTGAATAATGCAGTTTTCAAATTATCTAAAGAAAACCACTCGAACTTTCCCGTAACAAAAATTGCTGCGTTCGGCAAGACGAATAATTTTCTTCTCATTGAAATTTCTCTTAGAATTCTACATTTTCTTCGCGCGATATTTGAAATTTTGACAGATAAGTCTTGAATAATGCAGTTTTCATATTGCCTAAAGAAAATCACTCAAACTTTCCCGTAACAAAAATGGCTGCGTTCGGCGGGAAATTTGACTGACGAATAATTTTCTTCTCATTGAAATTTCGCTGAGAATTCTACATTTTCTTCGCGAGATGTTTGAAATTTTGACAGATAAGTCTTGAATAATGCAGTTTTCAAATTATCTAAAGAAAACCACTCGAACTTTCCCGTAACAAAAATTGCTGCGTTCGGCAAGACGAATAATTTTCTTCTCATTGAAATTTCTCTTAGAATTCTACATTTTCTTCGCGCGATATTTGAAATTTTGACAGATAAGTCTTGAATAATGCAGTTTTCATATTGCCTAAAGAAAATCACTCAAACTTTCCCGTAACAAAAATGGCCGCGTTCGGCGGGAAATTTGATTGACGAATAATTTTCTTCTCATTGAAATTTCTCTTAGAATTCTACATTTTCTTCGCGAGATGTTTGAAATTTTGACAGATAAGTCTTGAATAATGCAGTTTTCAAATTATCTAAAGAAAACCACTCGAACTTTCCCGTAACAAAAATTGCTGCGTTCGGCGGGAAATTTGACTGACGAATAATTTTCTTCTCATTGAAATTTCGCTGAGAATTCTACATTTTCTTCGCGAGATGTTTGAAATTTTGACAGATAAGTCTTGAATAATGCAGTTTTCAAATTATCTAAAGAAAACCACTCGAACTTTCCCGTAACAAAAATTGCTGCGTTCGGCAAGACGAATAATTTTCTTCTCATTGAAATTTCTCTTAGAATTCTACATTTTCTTCGCGCGATATTTGAAATTTTGACAGATAAGTCTTGAATAATGCAGTTATCATATTGCCTAAAGAAAACCACTCGAACTTTCCCGTAACAAAAATGGCTGCGTTCGGCGGGAAATTTGACTGACGAATAATTTTCTTCTCATTGAAATTTCGCTGAGAATTCTACATTTTCTTCGCGAGATGTTTGAAATTTTGACAGATAAGTCTTGAATAATGCAGTTTTCAAATTATCTAAAGAAAACCACTCGAACTTTCCCGTAACAAAAATTGCTGCGTTCGGCAAGACGAATAATTTTCTTCTCATTGAAATTTCTCTTAGAATTCTACATTTTCTTCGCGCGATATTTGAAATTTTGACAGATAAGTCTTGAATAATGCAGTTTTCATATTGCCTAAAGAAAATCACTCAAACTTTCCCGTAACAAAAATGGCCGCGTTCGGCGGGAAATTTGATTGACGAATAATTTTCTTCTCATTGAAATTTCTCTTAGAATTCTACATTTTCTTCGCGCGATATTTGAAATTTTGACAGATAAGTCTTGAATAATGTAGTTTTCAGATTGCCTAAAGAAAATCACTCGAACTTTCCCGTAACAAAAATGGCCGCGTTCGGCGGGAAATTTGACTGACGAATAATTTTCTTCTCATTGAAATTTCGCTGAGAATTCTACATTTTCTTCGCGAGATGTTTGAAATTTTGACAGATAAGTCTTGAATAATGCAGTTTTCAAATTATCTAAAGAAAATCACTAGAACTTTCCCGTAACAAAAAAGGTTACGTTCGGCAGAAAATTTCTCTGGGAATTGTAAATTTTTTGCGCGAGATTCAAATTTACCGCCATCGCAGACGGTCACTACTCGCTGCAATCATTCTGGGTCGGCCGGAGCCGCGCGAGAAAACGCCGACGACGTCACCGTTTACGTTTCACGGCGGCGTTGTCGCTTCCTGCCCGTTTCAAAACTGGTGTACGGAATTTTGCTCCGATATGAATTATGTGGTGGTCCGTTACCTCTCGGAAAATTCCCGGAGTGCCTTTTCCCCATCACATACACACACACATACGCGGAGATAGGCGGCATTCCTCGCGGACTACATTCCGTCATATATACAAATAAATGCGAGTAAACGCTCGTGCATGCATCATCCGTCATTATCATATACACATTTTATCATTATCCCTCTAATGCGACGACAATAAAACCGCGCGCGTTCTCCTTTCTACTTCTTCTTCTCTCCTTCCTGGACTTTGAAAATGATGATTTATCGCCAGGCCGAGGGCACGCAAATACACATACCCGAGCTGCAATCTCTATTTCCTTAGAATGTCAACTCGGTGATAAGTCAGACACGTGTGCACGCTTCGCGCATTTATTAGAGCGATCGTTATCTGAAATTGCCCAAAGCGGAAACGGATTTATTGTAACATTTCATACAAACGACGACTTGCCTCCGGTTACAAATTGCCACGCGGCAGTGGGACAACTATTAAAACACAATGAGCTTGTAAATATTCTTAGTACACTAGTTAAGACTACCTTACCTGATCTGCCTTAACCAATTAAGGGGTTAGGCCACTGTAGAGGCTTAAAAAAATCGATTTTTTTTGTTTGGTCTTAAATGGTAGTTTAGAGTCTAAAGAATACGGGACAATAAGTTTTATACCCGGGAACACTTTCTTTCGTATTATTTTGCGGCGGAGACTAGGTGGCTACCTGCGCGCTCCAGGGTTCGGCGTTCGGCTGGAGCTGGAGCGTGCTTGTATTGTCGATTTCTGCAGTCCTTATCGATCGAGTCTCATAAAATATATTTTTGATGGTTCCTACTTTATATTTCAACCGCTAGAGTGCTGTAGTACGCATTGTACACACAAGAGGCCAACGTGTTTGAATTCGGCAGTTACCGCTTCAACGCCATAATATTGACGCCGCATGTGTTGAATGAAACAGCAGTAATCATGGAGGATAAGAAAGTTTACTCAGGGAGGAAAAGTGTAAGAGGCTCCTATTCAGCGGACAAGAGGCCGAACATTCGAAATCGACGGCCGCCAAACCCTGTTTCGTTGGAGCAGCCGGATCCTGAGTTTGTTACTTCGTCCGCCAAGAAGCTGAAATTGTCGAAAGTTGATCCAACCACGGGGTATTGCATTCTCGCCTTTATCTCAGTCTTCACAGTAATAGCCGATTCAGTGGTTTGCAAGATTTGTAAGTAAAGTTTACCCAATCCAGCCAGCGTGGTTTGGGTTTCAAGATCGTGGTGACGTGCGACAATTGTTGTACAAAAACAATTCCGAGCTGCCCATATATTGGCCACGCATACGAAATCAATCGTCGAATCATCTTCGCTATGCGGTTACTGGGAGTCGGACTTCACGGAATCACAAAGTTTTGTGCATTTATGGACATTTTTCATTCTTTTTACGACACATTATTTGTCACCTTTCATAAAGCAAGTGAATCTGTTTGTAAAATTAGTATGAAAAATGCAGCTAATGAGGAGAAAACTGAGTGTTCTCGATTGAAGACAGAAGGTTTGGCAGTCTCCGGCGATGGATCGTAGCGTAAACGTGGCTTCTCCTCATTGTTTGGGATAGTTTCGCTGATCGGTTGGGCTACTGGAAAGGTTGTCGATGTATCTATCAAATCAAAGTATTGCAAGTCATGCGAGTCGTCGGAAACTAAAAAAGAGACAGCAGAGTACAAGGAATGGGCAGAAACCCACGCCGATGTTTGTCAGAATAATCATGAAGGTTCCTCAGGCAAAATGGAATGCGATGCAATCGTCGAAATGTTCCAGCGATCGGAAGAGTTACATGGGGTGAAATACAGCAACTACATCGGAGACGGAGATTCGAAGACATTCAAGCACATTTTGGATGCTGAGCCATATCAAGATCTGAAGGTTTCCAAGAAGGAGTGCATCGATCATGTGCAGAAGCGAATGGGGACACGTCTTCGGAAGTTGAAGCAGAACACGAAAGGACTCGGGGAAAAAGGTAAACTGACCGCGAAACTTATCGACGAGCAGTCAATATTCTATGGATTAGCTATTCGCCGCAACCACGACTCAATCGAGAAAATGAAGACTGAGATTTGGGCTACTTTGTATCATAAAATTTCGACCGATCAGTACCCGCAACATGACAGATGTCCGCCAGGAGAGGCTTCGTGGCGTTCGTGGCAAAAAGCAAAGGCCGCTGGTACATTGTCCGAACATGTTCATACGAAGATTTAAGCAGAGATGATCTACTTACGCGCTGTTTGGGCGGATTCACGCAGAACAGAAATTAGAGTTTCAATTCTGTGATCTGGACCATGGCACCGAAATGTATATCAAGTGGAAAACGCGTTTTGGATCTGGCCACCAATCTTGCTGTCTGCAATTTCAACGACGGTTTAACCAACATTATGAAAATTATGGAAGTTTTGGGCGTAAGAATAGGCCCGAAATGCCAAGATTTTTGCACGGCGGCAAATGAGAAACGTATCCAAATGGCTGAGCGACAGCTGACTCCCGCCACGAAATTGGCCAGGACCAGCCTCAAAGAAGCGAAAAAGATTGCGGAAGAAGAAGATGTTAATTTAGAAGGCCAGTTCTACGGTGCTGGCATCGCTGACTAAAGGTATTTGCATAAATTCTATTCAAAAACATTACATTTATCTTTAATCGAGTTTTTCTCGAAACCATGTTTTCAAAGTCGGGCGGACTCGAAAGTCATATTTCTAATTGATCAACCGACTGGATCTTTTTGCAATTTAATCTACATACTTTTGTCTAGTGAAGTACCTGAGCTTTTATTTTTATCGTTAAAAGTTTTTTTTGTTATTAACGATTATATGTCACTTTTTTGCCTGAAAATTCGATCACTTTTTCAAACGCGCGCCATTTTGACAAAAATAAATATTTTTTGAATCGGCCAGGTACTTCACTAGTTTTAACATCCTACTTCATTTTGTACTACGCAATCTCAGGCTCCACATCGCGTCCGCCCGCAAACCGCTTCGCGTCGGAGACGTTTTACATGGATGACTGCAGCGCCATCTAGGTGCATGTTACAACGACAAAAATGGGGGGAATTAATGTTCAACATATAATGAATAAAATGCTGAAAACCGCTTGCGACTACCGTGTTTGTGTTCGCCAAAAAAAAAATCGCAAAAATGACCCATTTTTTCGGCCTCTATAGTGGCCTAACCCCTTAAACAATTACGTCAAAGATGTTTAGTGGCGAATCATTGTCTCGCATGTTTCACTCGCTCTCGGCCCCCGATTCTCCCCCGTAACTTTCCAACCAATAAACGCGAGTCGGTGAAACTTCACGCCGGCAGAATTAGATGTTGGCAAAGCGTAGAAAATATAACCAGTCCAAAATTAATACTTCGCCTTGTATACCAGGCATCTTCTTTCAATCCACATAAAATTCCCGCGCAGATGGCCGCGCCGGCCCTCGCGTCCCCATCGTCGCCTTTGATTGCTTCATCAAGAGCGACTTTATTATATTTGAATGCGTTTTTATTTTTTCCTTTTATTAGTGTCTCGTCGGGTCGTTAAAGCGTGTACATAAAATCCGTGGACAGGATGCGGCGCGCGGACTGCTCTTTTTCTCGGAGAGCGCGCGATGCTCTCCGCGGAGGAATAACTTAATCCGCGCTCGTCGTCTCCGCCGGAGCAGGAGGGCATTTGCATGATACGCCAGTAAAGTTTGAGGTAATGATGTGCCCCTCGCCGTTTTATGGTTTCATCTAAATATGTCGCCCCGGCGATGTCGATGCCGATGATACGTCCCCTCTTCGCCCTGACGAGTAATAACGCGCGAACACGCCATAGCCGCGTCGTTTTATCGAGATCTTCGCGAGAGACAAAAGAATGCCGAAACTCTGGGCGAATCGACCGAGAATATACCATTTGAGAGGAGATGTTTGATCTGATTTATGCTGGGTGTGCCGGCGTGACACCAAATCAAAATGTGAAAAGTTCTTTATTTGACTACACCTATCTATATTACCACCTCTGCTACTTCGGCCGTACCATGAGTCACCCCGCCGAGAGCCGTCACTGGTAACAATTTGCAGCCATGCATACCTGGAATATTAGACTGTTTAACGAAATCGCTCGATTCCTAAACTGTTGATGGTTACTTGCAATTTCGGTTCGTGAATTATCGTAGAGGAAGCCAAGACAGGGAGGGAAAGAGATAGAGAGATGTTAGCAGCTTGGAAATTTGTTGACTTAGAAGTCAAAACCTTGGTCTTGCTCTCTCTATTTACCAAAGGTCATTCATCGTAGGCAAGAATAGAATTCGCGGTTGAATTTAAATTTAGGGTTTAGCGCGCATCCACAGCTCAAATCATAAGCGCGCCAATTCGTAACGCTTCAAGAACGAAAGGAAAACCGGAAATATTTCTTCGCGAGATTTCGAGATGACAAATCTTGGGGACAGGAAAATTGTCATAAACTTGAAATTTGCAAAATTTACATCAATTTCATTGTACTTCAAAAATCCATTAACCCCTTCACGCCCAGGTTGCCACATCTGGCGACAAAAAAAAAATGAAAACAGAATAATTTTACAAAAAAAAAATTACATCTTTAGCGCCATCCATGGAATATTTTTTCACATTTCTTTGCATAAATGAGTAAATTTGTGGCAGTGGAATAATATGTCATAGAAAAAGGTAACAACAAGAAAAAACTTATTTTTCAGGATTATCCTATAGCCCAATCAAAGCTACATGGGCGCGAAGTGGTTAAAAAAATCTCATAATATTAACTTGAAATTTTCCAAATTTACATAAATCTGATTATACTTCAAGAATTCATAAGAAAAATAACTTAAATATATCTGATTGCATTTCTAGAATCCACAAAAAACTGATAAAATACTAACACAAATTTACACAATTAATAATATTAAACAAACTTACCTTTTTCTCCATTTATCAGCGACAATTAAACCGTTTAATACGTAATTATAATTCATCCGCTAATTAGGAAGTAAAATAACATGTGAATACGCACCTTGATTGGTTAGGAATTGCGGTAAATAAAACGAGGCTTTTTCAGTTGTTATTTTTTTTTGCCAATTTATTTTTTTTTTATACACAAAAATATATAGATTCAGATATAATTTATAGCTATGTACACTTTCTAATATAAATATTTATATAAATAGCCGATCGATTCACCATCATCATCCTAACGGTTTTACACAATCGAATTTTCCGACCGAAATTTACTCAAACGTGCGCGCGGTTCGCGGTCGAAAAAATTTCATACAAAAAAAAAAAAAAGGAAACCGCGCGCAGATTTAAGCGAACAAAAAAAAAACAAGGACGAAATCACAGAAATTACATAAACCAACCAATCAAGCCTATATTTACATATTATTTTACGTAATTAGCTTAATTTATTGAAATGTATGCCAATTAGAGACGGATAATTGCGGCTCGGTCGCTTGAGCATGCGCGCGCCTCCTCCGCCTTCAACTGTTTTTTTTTATTGTTATCGTTGTTGTTGTTATTGTTATTAATCAAGTCTACGGGAATGGCGCGCGCTGGCTCGGAACGAGATTTATCCGAGAAATCGTTGATATCATCGATAATTGTCGAGATTTATAAAAAAAAAAATAGTTGATATCATCGATTGGACAAGCTCCAATAAATTGCTAATAAGTAATAACACATGGCGCATCACAAAAATGGACGAGAGGGCAGTGACGGCTCGCAGGTTGACCGAGGTAGCAGATAGGTTGCAGAGATCTGTATTACCACCACTGCTACCTCACTCATGGTATGGCCGAGGTAGCAGAAATGGTAATACAGATCTCTGTAACCAACCCTACCTATCGGGGTGACTCATGGTACGGTCGAGATAGCAGAGGTGGTAATACAGATCTCTGCAATCTGTATTACCACCTCTACTACCTCGGCCATACCATGAGTGAGGTAGCAGAGGTGGTTATACAGATCTCTGCAACCGACCCTACCTATCTGAGGTGGCAGTGGTGACAATACATACAGGAAGGTGATAAGTAAAACACGTGTGTTGAGAATTTTCACAAATTTTTAATGTCGAACACTGCGACATATGTTTCGCCATTAAAAATTTGTGAAAATTCTCAACACACGTGTTTTACTTACCACATATATTATGGAATTTCACCAAGTAACAGCCTCATCAATCCAATACATATAGGTAGGGTAGGTTGCGGAGACACCTCTGCTACCTCAGCCGTACCGTGAACAACATCGCGAGCCGTCACCGATTTTAAAGCAATCTAAAATAACTTTTGCTCATCAACTCTTTAACATCAAACGAATTAAACGATCCCGGCTCGTAAAAAAACAATAAATAATCTGAGAGACGAAATCGTTTAGTGGGTTTTTGCCGTTGTTCATTTAAAAAAAGTGCGGCGAATGTGTTTCGTGTAGGGCGCGCGCGCGCGTTCATGTATATGTACAATACTACGTGTGTCGAGCGTGTTCCCGGCCCATCATCATCATCATCCCTGCTTCCTTTTCGTTTTGGGCTTACCTGTGTGCAGGAAGAGGTGGTTCTTGAGGTTGGTGTGCTTCGAGAAGCCTCTGGAGCAGATGTGGCACTTGAAGGGCCACGAGCCGGAGTGGACGTACATGTGGGAGCGCAGGTCGCCCGGAGTGGGGAACGACTTGCTGCACAGATTGCACTTGTGCGGTTTATCCTGAAACAAATAAAAAAATTCGCAACTGAAACAATTAAACTTGCAAAAACAAAATAAGGGCGAAATGTGTGTGTGGTTTGTCCTGAAACAACAAAATCGATAAATTTCAACTCGTGTTGCGGATGCATTCGAAAAAAATTATAAAATTGACTGAGCTTTAAAAAATAAAATAGTAAATCATCCCAACACTGGCAATTTCCAGAGCTGAAATGGGGCGAAACCTTCAAAATTGTTATCCTCCGGAACTGGAATATATTACCACTTTGAAACAGAAGATTGGGTTAGAGCGAAACATTATTTCAAATGGTTTCAAGTAGGCTTGCGTATTAAATTTAGTTCTCTAACATGATTACGTTGTCTTATTACAAATAATGTTTACTTTATATGCACCTTAATAGGTCCTAAAAGAATTTTTCAATTATCTCCAACCGTTCGCGAGTTATTTACCTATATGCAATAAAACAATTGAAGCGACATTTTTTTCATTACAGAATCAGCATCTTGAAATTTCGTAGAATTTCATTCCGAAAGAATTTTTCAATTATCTCCAACCGTTCGCGAGATATTTACCTATATCCTAAAAAACAATTGAAGCGACAATTTTTTTATTGCGGAATCAGCATCTTCATTGTCCGTAGAATTTAAATCTGAAATAAATTTTCAATTATCTCCAACCGTTTACGAGATATTTACCTATATGCAAAAAAAAACAATTGAAGCGAGATTTGTTTTATTATAGATTCAGCATCTTGATACTTCGTAGAATTTAAATTCGAAAGAATTTTTCAATTATCTCCAACCGTTTGCGAGATATTTACCTATATGCATAAAAACAATTGAAGCGACAATGGTTTTTATTGCAGATACAGCATCTTGATATTTCGTAGAATTCGAATCTGAAAGAATTTTTCAATCATCTGCAACCGTTCACGAGATATTTACTTATGTGCAAATTATGTGCAAAAAAAAACAATTGAAGCTATATTTTTGTATTGCAGAATCTACATATTGATACCTCGTAGAAATTGAATTTGAAGGAATTTTTCAATTATCTCCAACCGTTCACGAGTTTACTATATGCTAAAAACAATTGAAGCGACATTTTTTTATTACAGAATCAGCATCTTGGTATTTCGTAGAATTTCAATCCGAAAGAATTTTTCAACCATCGCTCACCGTTCGCGAGATATTTGCCTATATGCAAAAAAACAATTAAAGCGACAATTTTTTTATTGCGGAATCAGCATCTTCATTTTTCGTAGAATTTAAATCTGAAATAATTTTTCAATTATCTTCAACCGTTTGCGAGATATTTACCTATATGCAAAAAAACAATTGAAGCTATATTTTTTTTATTGCAGAATCAACATCTTGGTATTTCGTAGAATTTCAATCCGAAAGAATTTTTCAGCTATTGTCCACCGTTCGTGAGATATTTACCTATATGCTAAAAAAACAATTGAAGCGACAATTTTTTGATTGCGGAATCAGCATCTCGATATTTAGTAGAATTTGAATCTGAAAGAATTTTTCAGTTATCTCCAACCGTTCACGAGTTTACCTATATGCTTAAAACAATTGAAGCGACATTTTTTTATTACAGAATCAGCATCTTGAAATTTCATAGAATTTCAATCCGAAAGAATTTTTCAACCATCGCCCACCCTTCGCGAGATATTTACCTATATGCTAAAAAAACAATTGAAGCGACAATTTTTTTATTGCGGAATCAGCATCTTCATTTTTAGTAGAATTTTAATCTGAAATAATTTTTCAATTATCTACAACAGTTTGCGAGATATTTACCTATATGCTAAAAACAATTGAAGCGACATTTTTTTTATTACAGAATCAGCATCTTGAAATTTCGTAGAATGTCAATCCGAAAGAATTTTTCAACCATCGCCCACCCTTCGCGAGATATTTACCTATATGCTAAAAAACAATTGAAGCGATAATTTGTTTATTGCGGAATAAGCATCTTGATATTTCGTAGAATTCGAATTTGACAGAATTTTTCAATTATCTCCAACCATTCTATAGATATTTACCAATATGCTAAAAAAACAATTGAAGCGACAATTTTTTTATTGCGGAATCAACATCTTCATTTTTCGTAGAATTTTAATCTGAAATAATTTTTCAATTATCTCCAACCGTTTGCGAGATATTTATCTATATGCTAAAAAAACAAATGAAGCGACAATTTTTTTATTGCGGAATCAACATCTTCATTTTTCGTAGAATTTAAATCTGAAGTAATTTTTCAATTATCTTCAACCGTTCAAGAAATATTTACCTATATGCAAAAAAACAATTGAAGCGACATTTGTTTTATTATAGATTCAGCATCTTGATACTTCGTAGAATTTAAATCGGAAAGAATTTTTCAATTATCTCCAACCGTTCACGAGATATTTACCTATATGCAAAAAAACAATTGAAGCGACAATGGTTTTTATTGCAGATTCAGCATCTCGATATTTCGTAGAATTTGAATCTGAAAGAATTTTTCAATTATCTCCAATCATTCTATAGATATTTACCAATATGCTAAAAAACAATTGAAGCTACAATTTTTTTATTGCGGAATCAGCATCTTCATTTTTCGTAGAATTTAAATCTGAAGTAATTTTTCAATTATCTCTAACCGTTCAAGAGATATTTACCTATATGCAAAAAAACAATTGAAGCAGATTTTTTTTTATTGCAGAATCAGCATATTGATACCTCGTAGAAATTGAATTTGAAGGAATTTTTCGATTATCTCCAACCGTTTACGAGATATTGACCTATATGCAAAAAAAACAAGTGACGCACTCAATTATTTTATTGTAAATTATTTTATTGTAGAATCGACAACGAAACACTTTCTCATATTTTGTATGGAAAATGTAAAAAAATACAGCGACGGTTTGTGGATCTTCGCAGAAGGATCTAATAGTAAGCCAGAGATACAGCTCTTGCTGCACCCATAACTTACTCTTACTCTGCTGTTTTTGGTCAAATTTTCACCGAACGTTCACGAGTCGGCGCTGCAAAGCAAGAGACCAATTGGCCATCCGAGTTATGTAAATATTATTTACGTGTGCAACACGACTAATTAGAATAAGACATAAAATTACAATTATGGCCTTTTTAATTCATCTAGAGATCAGTCAAGGATTCGAGGGGCGGAAACGATCCGTCTAATTTATGCGTGGGAGACTCACGCATCCGTAAACAACCACACACACACACAAACACACACCACGCAATTTATTATCAACACATAAAAAGAGACACACAATCCTCAAACAAAAATCAAAATCAAGTTTTCTATAAGTTATTGTTGCCAAAACCTTCCATTGAGATGGACAAACCTGAATGATTTGTGGTCGGAAAGGTTTTCATTAAGACAAAACTTTGCTACCGCAGCGGAAATTGATTAAGACGAAGGAATAATGGTCGAGGGCTACCGTTTCGAACCCTCGGACGACGACGGTGCAAAAGAAAAAAAAACGCGAAACAAACATCGGAATGAGGCTGGAAAAGGCAAAAGGCAAAAGGTACGACCGCCATAAATCATAGAAGGCCGTGTTTTACGGGCAGGTGATTAGTCACAGCGCGTTTATAAGGTGTGCATTTCACCGGAGTTGAAGCGTTAATTAAAGTCGGGCGCAGGTGCCGCGGACTGGGACGAATTTCCACGGTTCTCTCGCTCATAGATGAAATAAAAATAAGTAAACTCGTTAAGAGAAATTTGAAGAAACGACTCAATTATTGGACGATATTTTACGACAGTCTACTTTCAGTATTCAGTATGTACTGTGTACACACGTACACTCTTTCGCGCGTTCTTGGAACGCGCGTTCCTAACACGGTTCTTGCATTCACACGCACACTCCGTCGCGCCAGATTGGAACGGGCCAATCCAAGCGTGCGGGATTGCGCGTACGTGTGAACGCCGCTAATAGAAATGAGTAGAAGAGAGTTGAAAATAATCTAAAGCACTTTAAACTTTGTTGTACCATTATGTCTTTAGTTTTGACTATTCGCTAGTCATTTTAAAATTACAATAATTTAAACCTTCCACATTGATAAATTTAAACTTTGACGTTTCTACCTTTAACGGTGTTTGGAATACTTATATTCCAATAGTAATCTCCGTTTCCCCATCAACAACTAACCGCACTGATGAGACCTGAAAAGTCGAAACCGGTCTGTAGGTATTCTAATGAGGAAACATATTTCAACAACTAACTGCACTGATGAGACCTGAAAGGTCGAAACCGGTCTGTAGTTGTTCTGATGGGGAAACAATATTTAATGTTAAAAATTGATCTTTCACTAATATAGCGCAACACGCGAAACCTGTTCGATTGAAAAAAATGAAATCGCAATAAAACTGCGAAATATAATCGTACAATTCGGTATCCTGTCACACCCTGCGCAACATTTATTAGCCGTCAGGGATTACATTTTACATCTGGTATCCCACAAGTTTCCTACATCGGTAATTAGGTCCGATCGTGCACAACACGGTGCGCCAAACACGGAACGGGAGACACGTGTGCGCTCTGGATAAGCTTGTAGCCTCCGCCGTTGGATTGTCGGTACACACCGCGGGTAGGTATCTCGATCATCAATCGGTCTTGTAGCTTGTCCATCACTTGTCACTCGTGACGCCACGACAAATGTTCCACCGGCAATCTCTCCCGCTCCCGTGATTACCGGCCATTCAAATAAATTGCTCTCAGCCGCGCGCACGGAAATATGACAACGTTGTAACTGTTACTACAATCATGCCTTACTGGATGTGCAATGCGAGCACAGAATATGTCATGTAATTAAAGATGGATTAGCGAGTTAAACCATTGACAACAGTAACGTTCTGCAAATACAAATTGATTGTAAAGAAATAATACAGGTGATCTAGTAATCTAGAAAAATGTGTAAGATTCAAATTCTACCGATTCCGATATAAAAACAGTTTGATGCTTCAATTGTTTTTTGCATATAGGTCAATATCTCGTGAACGGTGGAAGATAATTGAAAAACTCTTTTAAATTCAGATTCTGCGATCCGCCGAGATTCCGATTCCGCAATAAAAACAGTATCGTGCTTCAATTGTTTTTAGCATGTAGGTGAATATCTCCTAAACATTTAGAGATATTTGAGAGATTCTTTCAAATTCGGATTCTGCGATCTGGCAAGATTCCGATTCCGCAATAAAAACAGTATCGTGCTTCAATTGTTTTTAGCATATAGGTGAATATCTCTGAAACAGTTAGAGGTATTTAAAAAATTCTTTCAAATTTAGATTCTGCGATCTGCCAAGATTCAGATTCCGCAATAAAAACAGTATCGTGCTTCAATTGTTTTTAGCATATAAGTGAATATCTTCGAAACAGTTAGAGATATTTGAAAAATTCTTTCAAATTCGGATTCTGCGATGTGTCAAGATTCCGATTTCGCAATAAAAACCGTATCGTGCTTCAATTGTTTTTAGCATATAAGTGAATATCTTCGAAACAGTTAGATAAATTTGAAAACTTCTTTCAAATTTAGATTCTGCGATCTGTCAAGATTCCGATTCCGCGATAAAAACAGTATCGTGCTTCAATTGTTTTTAGCATATAGGTGAATATCTCTGAAACAGTTAGAGATATTTGAAAAATTCTTTCAAATTTAGATTCTGCGATCTGTCAAGATTCCGATTCCGCAATAAACACAGTATCGCGCTTCAATTGTTTTTAGCACATAAGTGAATATCTTCGAAACAGTTAGATATATTTGAGAAATTCTTTCAAATTTAGATTCTGCGATCTGCCAAGATTCCGATTTCGCAATAAAAACAGTATCATGCTTCAATTGTTTTTAGCATATAGGTGAATATCTCTGAAACGGTTGGAGATATTTGAAAAATACTTTCAAATTTAGATTTTGAGATCTGTCAAGATTCCGATTCTGCAATAAAAACAGTATCGTGCTTCAATTGTTTTTAGCATATAGGTGAATATCTCTGAAACAGTTAGAGATATTTGAAAAATTCTTTCAAATTTAGATTCTGCGATCTGTCAAGATTCCGATTCCGCAATAAAAACAATATCGTGCTTCAATTGTTTTTAGCATATAGGTGCATATCTCTGAAACGGTTAGAGATATTTGAAAAATTCTTTCAAATTTAGATTCTGCGATCCGCCAAGATTCCGATTCCGCAATAAAAACAGTATCGTGCTTCAATTGTTTTCAGCATATAGGTGAATATCTCCTGAAATATTGGAGATAATTGAAAAATTCTTTTAGATTCAGATTCTACAGTCATTTGAAATGCTGACTGTATAATAAAAATAGTTTGTCGCTTCTGAGTGAATTTAAAGGTACCAAAATAGGTGTTACCAACGTTACGGCAGCGTTGCCGGCTCCGATCGGTAATTTATTAACTCGGAGCATGTTCCGTCAGGTAGCCGGGGCACAGTTACAAATGACGGACAAGTATCTAACTATTATCAGATGATTTAAATATGTGCATGCATACGTTTCGTTCCTTATCCGCTCCGCGCCAAACATAAATCGATCCGGACGACCGTGATTGATGGACGTGACGGTATCGGCGCTCCACTTCGTGACCTCCAAGAGGGATTACCATCCTTGCGTTCGGTTATAAATAAAACGGTCTACAAAATTCTCTACTTTGCAAACCATTTTTCTTTTACCTTACGGTGCCTTACGGTGATATGTTGGTTTTAATTGGTAATTTGTAAAAACGCATTTATTGGGATTGACCTGTCACGGTTTCATCCAATTGTTTAATTGCTGACGAGATCTGCAATCATGTTTTTTTAGAAAAAGTCAGTCTGTAATCGTGAAATTTCAGCTTCAAACTTCTCAAATCCATCCAGAAATATTGTATTTTTAACACACTGGAAAATTATCGACATGGTGCTACTGGAAACAAAATGCCAGCACTTGAAACTTGATTTTTAGAAAAAACGGAATTTGCATCTTGTGATTTAAAAAATTCAAAAAAAATAGTGATTGCCAGAATTAGCTTCAAACTTCTCAAATCCATCTAGAAATATTGTATTTTTGATATACTAGAAAATGATCGAGATACCCCCGCTGGAAACAAAATGCCAGCACTTGAAACTTGATTTTTAGAAAAAACAGAATTTGCATCTTGTGATTTAAAAAATTCTAAAAAAATAGTGAATGCCAGAATTTGCTTCAAACTTCTAAAATCCATCCAGAAATATTGTATTTTTGATATACTGGAAAATTATCGACATACCCCCGCTGGAAACAAAATGTCAGCACTTGAAACTTGATTTTAAGAAAAAACAGAATTTGCATCTTGTGATTTAAAAAATTCGAAAAAAATAGTGACTGTCAGAATTTGCTTCAAACTTCTAAAATACATCCAGAAATATTGTATTTTTAACAAACTCTAAAAATGACCGAGATACCCCCGCTGGAAACAAAATGTCAGCACTTGAAACTTGATTTTTAGAAAAAACAGAATTTGCATCTTGTGATTTAAAAAATTCTAAAAAAATAGTGACTATCAGAATTTGCTTCAAACTTCTAAAATCCATCCAGAAATATTGTATTTTTAACATACTAGAAAATGATTGACGTACCCCCACTGGAAACAAAATGTCAGCACTCGAAACTGGATTTTTAGAAAAAGTCAATTGTGAAATTTCAGTTTGGACCGATGCCATTTTTCTTTCGGTGAAGTTGTAAAAGTTTCAATTGGGAATTTGTAAAGACGCATTGTTTGGGAGCAACATGTCACAGTTTCATTCAATTGTTTTGTTAGATGCGGAGTCTACGATCGTATTTCTGTGGAAAGTCAATATTTCATTTTCACGAGAGAAAGAGTTTGTGTGTGTGTGTTGAGTTTATCTTTGCCGTTAATTATTGTTAAAACATTGAGCAATTGTCCGGTTACGGTCGAGCGACTATCCTTTCACACACACACCATCATTATTGGCCTTTATTCCATTATGTCGGGGCCCTTCCCTTCATTCTTTTCCCTTCCTCAGCCGGGCGAAGGTTATTGCGGCGTCTTCGCCGTCTTCGCCGGAGCGTGACTCGTCGAAAAGTGGTTCCCACGACGGAGGAGCCGGACCGTTTCTGCCCACTGCCCTACATAATCAAGATAGTCCCTGATCGGATTGAATAATTAACACACTCATACTGTTGCACGCGGACACACGAGAGGAATTTATGAAATCCCGGCACGGCGAGACTAATTACAACATTTTATTGCCGCGCCGAGAACGTCGGGAGGACCGCGAAAATTCGCCGCGCTATACAGGTGCATAGTCTGCGCCGAGAGCGTCGGGAGGTCGGCATGTGCGTCTTGAGCGAGTTTTAATTGGGCGGCGGGGGTTGAACGCGCACCGCAAATGACAACCCGTGACGGTAATGATGAGGATGAGGATGAGGATGAGGACGAGGGTTGCAACGAATTATAAAACAATCAAAACAAAATGATTGATGGCGGTGACGTTTGGTTCGGTCCGCAACTGTCCGGGATATTTATTTTTTCTGTTTGTTATTGATTTCTGATTTATGCGCAATTGCCTTTCACTCTTAAGAGAAATTCATTAATTCGTGTTGAGGGGTTTTTGGCTTGCGTAAAAAAAAAAAACGTTAGGATGCGGCCCGTTATCGCGCGATCGGTATCGAACTGGGAACGTCTTAGAGGGCCGGAAGTGAGGGCACCTGTTGCAGACAGGGAGACCCGACCCGCCGTCTTTCCCACACTTTACCATCCTTTCACCTCCTCGTCTACCTTCGCGGCCCTTAACTTTAACGGTCAAGACGCGCCGGTCGAGTGTGACCAGTTGATGACTTTTGTTGCCCCGAAGGAGTTACGAACAACAATGGAAAGTAAAGGATGTGTAAATAAACTTTAAAGATCGAGAAAAATATATTTCAGTTTAATTATAAAAATGAAAGTCGTCAATAAATAATTAACTAATTAACGTCCTTTAAAAATATAAGTTATGATCCAAATTTTTTGAATAAAACTTATATTATTATTATTATTTTGATTGATGTAAAAATTCACGTTTAAAAACTTTGTGTGTAACTCTGATTGTACCCGGATGGTAAATGGTAACGATCACACTATCATCCAATTATTGTTATTATTACGTTTTAGTTTTAATCACGCAATCAATATATTGACAAACAGATGTTACACGAATCACAAAGTTGAACCCTTAACGATTTTATCCTCCATCCGTTCCTTGTTATTAAATAGAAAACATAATGCACCTTCTGCTTCGCCTTATTAGTCAACAGCAGGTGCCCAACACAACAACCCTTACCATGTGTTATATCATAATCACGATTATTATCGTTTGCTTTCTTTGGATTCCTCCGGTTCTGAATGAACGCACACACACACACACACCGAGTCAGTTGTGCGAGGGTTGAGGTGGAAGAGATTTACGAGTGACGGGATTACACATTAAAAAAAAATGGTGATGTTGCGATCATGTTACCTTCTCCGACTTGATGGTATCATTTATATTTACGTTTTCATGATTTATTTTCAATTGAAATCATAATTTAAATGTACATCGAGTGGATGACACTGACGTTTAAAACGTCAAAATTATGAAAGACGGAAAAATTACACTTCAAATTTAAAAACTCGGTTTACTCAAAAACTAAAGTGATTTCGAAAAAAGTTTATTCTTTGTAAGTTGTTCATTTTAGCATTCTCTACAATTATTATTAACATAAATTTGCTGTAACTATTATCGTTTTATAATTATAAACCAAAAATAAAAAAAAAAAATTAGAATATATTTTTTTCTCAAATAAAAATGATTTTATGAAAAATGTTTCTAAGCAAATGATGTTCATTTCTTTATTGTCTTCAAAGTTTGTTTAAATGTTTTTGTGATATTTTTCATATTTAAGAAAATATTGACAAAAAACAAAAAACAGTTGAGGTAAACGCCCACTTCCGGTGTATGAAATTTTACCAAAAGCTTTTCAGTTCTTCGGATTATCAAATAAGACGGATGTTCAAAGTTTTATGTTAATTGTTGTATCACAGACACACACAGACATCAAATTTAGTTGAAACATCAGTGTGACGTTTATAATTTTCTCTCCGATACATATCAAAAATTTAATAACGAGAATTTGTTTATCAAAATGATGGAGAGAGGCTACGGACGATGAAGTACGAGAATTAATTGAGGGCGGAGTACTCATACATTTGATCAAAATCGTTATTTTAATGTTGTGAAAATTATAAACGTCACAGCTGACATTTATGATCTTTAAACCGAGAGCGAGGCATTTATTTATAGGTAATAGCTAGCTTGTTGTATTCTCTCCCCGAATATAACTCATGCTATGATCAATCCTCGATGATACCACTCGTTAAAGCCATCGGAAAATTGTTCTCGTTCAATTTTCATCAGCTGTTATCACCGATGTTAATCGTAGCACTTGTTATATTGCCTCCGAAAACTGTCCAGAAGGTGATGGGTGACATTCAATAAAATAAAAACACCCTGAATTCTTGTAGATAAATACAATCAAATGAGAAATACTTTTCCTCTTCTTTAGTTTAAGAGTTAAGAGATTACAATTAACAAATCATCTACCGAAACAACACACGTTCGAATTTAATACAATGCACCGAGGTAAAAATAGCACTCTCTCTCCCATTTTTTTCACAAACGGGATGTTTTATTGAGAGTGAAACGTTCCTTTCTAAAAACCTAACCTAGAAACGAAAGCCGTCAGCCACGACAGTCAAAACGAATAATGGAACCTCTTGGGGAAAGAAATGATTACTTCTCATCGTAGGGATAGAAATTATTACCCATTTTTTTCACAAACGGGATGTTTTATTGAGAGTGAAACGTTCTTTTCTAAAAACGTAACCTAGAAACGAAAGCCATCAGCCACGACAGTCAAAACAAATAATGGAACATCGAAGGGAAAGAAATGATTACTTCTCATCGTAGGGAAAGAAATGATTACCCATTTTTTTCACAAACAGGATGTTTTAAGAGTGAAACGTTCTTTTCTAAAAATCTAACCGAGAAACGAAAGCCATCAGCCACAACAGTTAAAACAAATAATGGGACCTCGTAGGCAAAGAAATGATTACTTCCCATCGTAGGGAAAGAAATGAATATTTCTCATCGTAGGGAGAGACGTAATCATTTCCCTCCCGTGGGCGAGAAATGTGTTATTTTTCACACAATTTCGATAACTGAGAAATTGATTCTCTCCCGTTGATATTTCTCTCATGATATCGACTTTCTCTAACATTTGTGAAAAAATCTACGGCATTGTAATGTACATTTTGGAGATAAAGGCCCGTAAGTTCACTTACCTTTAACTACGGACGGTTCGAGTTTTCACTATGGTAGAGGATTGATTTTAAAGAACACCGATTTACATCATTTCCAACGGCGGTCTCGTCCAACCGCAACTTCAAGCTACGGCTAAAGTTGTAGCAGTATTCTTTGGCACGGTACACTCGTTCAAGTGCAACTGGTAAAGTTGCTGGCGTGTTAGCACATTCTTTCACTTTAAACAGTCCAATAGCACCATAGCACGTTGAACACTAATGGGAATAATCCCTGCGGTTACCATAAAGGTTTCAAACACACCGGCAAAGTTATTGTGATTAAATACACGATAATTTAAACAGTTTAAACGTTTCATGGAAACAGAAACTTTTAACACGAAACTTCAAAAGAATGAGGTTATGCGTTATCCACCGGCGGACTCGGGAAGTAATTTTTGGGGGGGGCGGTTCGTGTTTATAAAAAAATCAATATAAAGTGGATTACATATTGAAATGGAATATTCACGATTCGAACTGGTTACGCTGGCAATAATTAACGCCGGTAAATTTCGATTCGGATGGGAAATAAGGAAACGTGCAGATGAACGCGCGACCCGACGCCGCTGGCCCGATGCCTGCAAGGTTGGTAAGATTGGTTGAGAGCTAGCGGATATATTTATAAAAAAATCAATATAAACACACATTTAAAGCGGATTACATATTGAAATGGAATACTCACGATTTGAACTGGTTATGCCGGCGATAATTAACGCCGGTAAATTTCGATTCGGATGGGAAATAAACAAACGTGCGAATGAAAGCGCAACCCGGCGCCGCTGGCCCGATGCCTGCAAGGTTGGTAAGATTGGTTGAGAGCTAGCGAATATATTTGGTTAGAGTGGTTGGGAGTGAGAGAGACGGCGAATGTATTTGATGGTACAGTCGAGAGAGAGACGGGATGAATAATTGTGTTCGCGCGTGGGACGGTACACCAGCGACGGCGTTCCCTCCGTCCTTGTTTCACTCCGCGACACCCCGCGCGCTCCATTTCACTCGGTAATAATCGCAACACCGCTTCGACGGCGTCACCTCCGTGTTGCTCTGAAACGTGCCCGCTATTTTCAATTAATTTCGAGTATTTTTGAATACAATCGGTGAGTGCATTAGCTAAACATGTAGTGTAAATACGGGCGCATAATACTAGATGAAAATTGCAAGTGTTGGTGCATTGGGAAATGAAGAAATTTCGGCGATGAATTTGCACCAGTCCCCGAGCAAGCGAAAATGGGCAAATGGAGGATGGTAAGTACACAACGTTAACTACATTTAAAACACGCGACTAGTAACGTGCAGTTTTGAATGTTGCAAGAATAGTAAAGTTTTATAATTGGAAAAATGCGTGAGTTTGGTGATTCAACATATGAATGTGACTTTTTTTCAAAAAGTAATGCCGAGAATCACAGTCTCGCCGACACTTGATTGTTTTTTCATTGGGAAATGAAAAAAATTCGCCAAGCAAGCGAAAACGGGCAAATGTGTGGATGGTACGTTAAGTAAATTTAATACACGTAACTAGTAATGTGAAATTTTGAAAGTTGCAAGAATCGTAAAGTTTTAAAACTGGAAAATGCGTGAGCTTCGTGATTCGACATATGAATGTAACTCTTTTTTCAACAGGTAATGCCGGAGGATCACAGTCTCGCCGACGCTTGATTGTTTGTTCGAGAAACATTTCGGCGGCGGAAAAACCCGAAGATTTTCCTCGCGGATTCTCGTGGAGTTTGTGCAAGATCATCAATGGCGGTTAATGGTTAAATTCTGGAAACTTCCTCGGCGTGCAGTGCTGGTGTTGGTGTATTTTGCATCCATCCCGAAGAGCGAACGGCGATGAATGATCATCACTCGAGCTTCAGATCGCATCTATCAAATTGTAAGAAAAGGTAAAATTCCGGCTGAACTGCGCACTAAATAATTTGCTTATAATTCCAGGAAATTGATCGATCAATCGCAGAGTTTTGGAACTGGAAAGTGCGTCCGCTTCTCGATTGCACATCTGAAGGTAATTTTTTTTGTCCAACTCGAATTCTTATCGAATTTAACTCTGGAAACTTTGTCTGTATGCAGTGCTGGTGTGAAGGACTGAAGAGGAAGGAACGAGTCTTCATGAGATCTTCAGATCGCATCTTTAGCAAGTCGTAAGAAGAGGAAGGAACGAGTCTTCACATCGCATCTTCAGCAAGTTGTAAGAAGAGGTAAAGGAAGCTCCGAGAGTATGCAGTGGACGCCGTGACGCTTCGGTGAGTGACTTTTTTTTAAATAAAAATAATGATGTGTGTGCGTCCACTTGTCATATCCTCGGATTTATTTAACACGGCTGTCGTTCAATCGGGTGCACTGCGTCAATTATGTTTTGCATATCTCGTGAACGCTAGGAGATAATCGAAAAATTCTTTCAAATTCGGATTCTACGATCCATCGAGGTACTGATTCCGCAATAAAAACAGTATCGTGCTTCAATTGTTTTTTGTATATAGGTGCGTATGTCGTGAATGATTGGAGATAATCGAAGAATTCTTTAAAATTCGGATTCTACGATCTGTCGTGATGCCGATTCCGCAATAAAAACAATATGATGCGTCAATTGTTTTTTTAGATATAGGTCAATATCTCGCGAACGGTGGGAAATAATTAAAAAAATCTTATAAATTCGGATTCTACGATCTATCAAGGTGCCGATTCTGCAATAAAAACAGTATGGTAGTTCAATTGTTTTTTGCATATAGGTGAATATCTCGTGAACGGTGGGAGATAATTGAAAAATTCTTAGAGATTCAGTTTCTACGACGCATGATAATGTTTGTTCCGTAATAAAAACAGAATGTAGCTTTAATTGTTTTTGCATATAAGTGCATATCTCGTGAACGCTGGGAGATAATTGCAAAATTCTTTTAAATTCGAATTCTACGATCTATCAAGATGCCGATTCCGCAATAAAAACAGTATAATGCTTCAATTGTTTTTTAGATATAGGTCAATATCTCGCGAATGGTGGGAAATAATTTAAAAATTCTTGTAAGTTCGGATTCTACGATCTATCAAGATGCCGATTCTGCAATAAAAACATTATGGTACTTCAATTGTTTTTTGCATATAGGTGAATATTTCTTGAACGGTGAAAGACAATTAAAAAAATCTCATCAATTCGGATTCTACGATCTATCGTGATGCCGCTTCCACAATAAAAAAAATATGATGCTTCAATTGTTTTTCGCAATAGGTAAATATCTCGTGAACGGTGGGAGATAATTCAAAAATTCTTTGGGATTCAGTTTCTACTACGCATGGACATGTTTGTTCCGCAATAAAAACAGAATGTAGCTTCAATTGTTTTTGCATATAGGTGCACATCTCGTGAACGGTGGGAGATTATTGCAAAATTATTTCAAATTCGAATTCTACGATCTATCAAGATACGGAATCCGCAATAAAAACAATATCATGCTTACATTTTTTTTAGATATAGGTCAATATCTCGCGAACGGTGGGTAAAAATTAAAAAAAATCTTGTAAATTCGGATTCTACGATCTATCAAGATGCCGATTCTGCAATAAAAACAGTTTGGTACTTCAATTGTTTTTTGCATATAGGTAAATATCTCGTGAACGATGGGAGATGATTGCAAAATTCTTTGAAACTCGAATTCTACGATGTATCAAGATGGTGATTGCGCAATAAAATTAATATCAAGCTTCAATTGTTTTTTGCATATAGGTGCATATCTCGTGAACGCTAGGAGATAATTGAAAAATGCTTTCAAATTCGGATTCTACGATCCATCGAGGTACTGATTCCGCAATAAAAACAGTATCACGCTTCAATTGTTTTTTGCATATAGGTGAATATCTCGTGAACGATGAGAGATAATTGAAAAATTCTTTCAAATTCGGATTCTACGATCCACCGAGGTACTGATTCCGCAATAAAAACAGTATCGTGCTTCAATTGTTTTTTGCATATAGGTGAATATCTCGTGAACGGTGGGAAATAATTGAAAAATTCTTGTAAATTCGGATTCTACGAACCATTGAAATACTGATTCCGCAATAAAAACAGTATCGTGCTTCAATTGTTTTTTGCATATGGGTGAATATCTCGTGAACGATGGGAGATAATTGAAAAATTCTTTGAAACTCGAATTCTACGATATATCGAGATGCTGATTGCGCAATAAAATGAATATCAGGCTTCAATTGTTTTTTGCATATAGGTGCATATCTCGTGAACGCTAAGAGATAATTGAAAAATTCTTTCAAATTCGGATTCTACGATCCATCGAGATGCGGATTCCGCAATAAAAACTGTAGCGTGCATCAATTATTTTTTGCATATAGGTGAATATCTCGTGAACGATGGGAGATAATTGAAAAATTCTTTGAAACTCGAATTCTAAGATATGTCAAGATTTTGATTGCGCAATAAAGCTTCAATTGTTTTTTGCATATAGGTGCATATCTCGCGAACGCTAGGAGATAATTGAAAAATTCTTTCAAATTCGGATTCTGCGATCCACCGAGGTACTGATTCCGCAATAAAAACAGTAGCGTGCTTCAATTGTTTTTTGTATATAGGTGCATATGTCGTGAATAATTGGAGATAATTGAAGAATTCTTTAAAATTCGGATTCTACGATCTATCGTGATGCCGATTTCGCAATAATAACAATATCATGCTTCAATTATTTTTAGCATATAGGTGAATATCTCGTGAACGGTGGGAGATAATTTAAAAATTATTTTATATTCGGATTCAACGTTCTACCGAAACGCTGATTTTTCGCAATAAAAATTGTTTGATGCTTAACTCTTTTTGCATATAGATGAATATCTTGTCGTACTTGTACTGGTAATGGATGTTTTCCGTAAACAGTGTAGGTTGCAGTCGTTTTACGTGAATAAATAAAAAAAATCTTACCTTGATGTGAGTCATTCGATGGTAGTAGAGGTTCGATGATGCCGTGAACCTCTTCAGGCAAACCGGACACTGGTGCGGCTTCTCGCCGCTGTGGATGCGCCGGTGCGTGTTCAGCGACGAAGACGTGCTGAAGCCCTTCCCGCAAACCATGCACACGTGCGGCTTTTCACCTTTAAAAACAAAAATAATCGCAAAACAACAAAAACGTCCTCTCCTCTAATTTTTTTTGTTGTTGTTAACTTTTCAATAGAGATCAATAATTGGGTACATGCATTGTTGACTATCGTCAGATAAAAATTTGAAAATGCCATTTAACAAGTGATTTTTAGGTATAAAATACGCTTAATCGAGTAAACTGCTGCTTACTTAGTTGAGGTATAGGTTGAATTATAGTCGGGCCGCTGAGAGTTGCCTGTGACGCTTAAAATCGTATGAATCAAGATTTAAGTAAATGTATGTCCGTAAGAAAATTTGGTGCCGTGCTGATTTTCATTGGCGGGATATTTCAAAATTCTCGCGCAAACTTTTTACGGTTATGTTATTTGACGTAGCGCTCGCGTGTTTTGTGTGTTTATATGAAGCGTGCCAACGCGATGGAAGAGTCATGCGTGAGCTTAGACCTACGTTTACGCTGCCCTATTCTTTAACACGCAGACACACGTTTCGTCTTTTATTTCATACTGTTTCGTACATGATAGAAAAAGAGAGATATAAAATGCAAAACAATTCTTAGTACGATAATGCTTGAGTCACCGTCAGCTCTCAACGGATGAACTATACGCAATTTCATTTAGACAAAATGTATTTCCTATAAGACGTCAGTTTTGACAGATGTAAAATCTGAGGCAAATGATCCGAAGGTATCTTGTTTTCGTAAAAAAATATTTCAATCTATAAATTACGACAAATAATGTCGTTTTGTAAAGTACATATTTCTGTGGTGAATTATTAATTGTAATATTTTTTTACAAAAACAGCGTACCTTCGGATTTTTTGTTGGCTAACCTCAAATTTTAGATCTGTCAAAACTGACGTTTGGTAGTGAACTTTGATTTCCTCAAAATACCAAAATTGAAATCTCCCTTTATGCCGTGACGGTTTGTGAAAGATCAACAGAGAAGATTATGAAAGAAAACAGTGGGTTAATGGAACAGCGTGAACAATTTTTAACTTCTCTCTCTACAAAAATTCAGAAAATTCAGCTCTGCTTTATACTAAAGACAATTGTTAACATCTCTCTTTCTCTTTCTACAAAAGTTCGCCACTGTTTTGTACCAAGACATAATGGTCTTACCCGTGTGTGTCCTCATGTGTCTCTTGAGGAGCGACGGCCTGTCGAAGGCTTTACTGCAAACGGAACACGGCAGCAGCGTCCGTTCCCTGGGCCTCGCCCTGGGTGTGGGCGCGGGGGTGTGATGGTCGGGAAGGTCGCCCTGCGAACTCGCCGCCGAACTGTCCCCCGACACTGACTTGCCCTCGTCCTCGGCGCTCGGGGGAGATCCCGACAAAGCCCGCGACAACAGCGACATCGATAAATCCAACGGAGAGTCTGAAACGAAAAATTTCGCATAACCTAAAAATTTGACATTTAATTTTCCAGTCTGTTTTCCAAAATTTGGCGTAACCTAAAAATTTGACAAATAGCATCTTCCTTGGCAGCGGAATTGTGACGGTCTGTTTTTCAAAATTTGATATAACCAAAAAATTTGACAAACGGCACCTTCCATAAATGTCAGCGGAATTGTGACTGACTGTTTTGCCTAAAACTAAATTCAAAGGTGCACGATATGTCATGTGCCCTGTGACATGAGGGTGGGGGGTTAAAATTTAACGAAAAACCTGTGGCATCATTAACTCCTTTGGTGTATCCTAAAAATTTGACATATAGCCCCTTCTAAAAATTGTGACAGTTTGTTATCCTAAAACTGAATTCAAAGTCGCATGATGGTGACAACTAACGAAAAACCTGTGACATCATTAACCTAAAATTTGTGTGAAATAAATATACCAAGGCCATTAGCAACACGAAAGAATTTGGTAAAATCTTAACAGACGGTTTTGTCTAGGGAAATGTTTGACAGTAGAAAGAAGTATTTCTAAGTGAAATATGAAGGCGCTAAGTTTTACCTTCTAAAATGGAATCCATGGTCTGTCTGTACAAGGAAGCCCGCATCCTCACGAAGAACAGCTCCTCGGGCCTCTCGGGCAGATAGTAGACCAGCAGCTCGGTGTCGGGAGGGATCGGCTTGACGGCCTCGTAGACGGGCTCGCCGCGCACCTTGGTCGCGACCAGGTTGACGGCGGGACTGAAGGTGGACGTGACGCGGACGAAACGGACCCAGTTGCAGTGGCGCACCTTCCTGTTCCCGCTCGTCGAGATCTCATCGTAACATCCGAACCTGTGCCTGATCTATAACAAAAAAAAAACTATGAATTACGGTGCGTTCAATCAAAATCTTCTTAGTGCACATAAATAACCTAACCTTCAAAATATCATTCGACTTAAATTGACAAACTTGATCTATTATACGGATGTTCAGCAGTTTTTTGAAACTGTAGATTCGATTTAAAATTGACCAACTTGATTTATATAGTGACAGTGACAGTGACAGTGACAGTGACAGTGACAGTGACAGTGACAGTGACAGTGACAGTGACAGTGACAGTGACAGTGACAGTGACAGTGACAGTGACAGTGACAGTGACAGTGACAGTGACAGTGACAGTGACAGTGACAGTGACAGTGACAGTGACAGTGACAGTGACAGTGACAGTGACAGTGACAGTGACAGTGACAGTGACAGTGACAGTGACAGTGACAGTGACAGTGACAGTGACAGTGACAGTGACAGTGACAGTGACAGTGACAGTGACAGTGACAGTGACAGTGACAGTGACAGTGACAGTGACAGTGACAGTGACAGTGACAGTGACAGTGACAGTGACAGTGACAGTGACAGTGACAGTGACAGTGACAGTGACAGTGACAGTGACAGTGACAGTGACAGTGACAGTTGACAGTTGACAGTTGACAGTTGACAGTTGACAGTTGACAGTTGACAGTTGACAGTTGACAGTTGACAGTGACAGTGACAGTGACAGTGACAGTGACAGTGACAGTTGACAGTTGACAGTGATTGGCTTAACCTTCAAAACATCATTTGACTAACTTGATTTATACCCTTGTTTTGCAGTTTTTTTAAGTATAGAAATGGATAAATATTTGCGCGAAAGTCCGGCAAGTAAAGAAAAAATGTTGTCGGCGAGGTGTGGAAGTGAAGAGCGAGGGAGCAGGTATTGAATAAAAAAATGTAGTATTAGAAGTTATTATGTACAGGGATTTAATTAATTCAATCCTTTTTTATATTTCTTGAATTTGGTTTTCTCATTTAACACGTGGCGTAACGTGTTTTGTAATGGATATATATATTTTTTTTTGACGAGCCGTCACTGGAAACCAAAACTTGGCAAAGAAGTTTCTTTAAGCAAATTGTGTTTTCTTAGGTTAAGTTCCAGTGAGACCAATCCCATAATTCAATGATTTGTACGTGGATGGTGAAACTAAAAAAAAAACGCTATTTGAATAAAGTCAGTCATTCCCTTGTCAAATTTTTGGAGACGATGCAGTTTTTTAAAACCAGCAAGACAAAGACAGATTCGCGGGTGAAACAAACGGTGAAGGGTGATAGGTAGGCCTTATTCCACCCTGCAAACAGTAGAAAATCGACGAGGATTAATTCCACTTTAATTATCTTACAGTTTTCAAATACTTTTATATCATTTATCTTGATACCGAGCGCTATGTTGTAGAGATTGGTAACTTATGAGAGAGTCAATTCAAAGAGTCGACTCATGTCATCAAAACCTTCAGATTTAGAGTCAGTTGATTTTTTTGCGTCGCCAACTTTCAGCGTTACCTTAACTCATATGTTTGTGGTTCTAAACCTAAGTTGAAACCGCAGTGATATTCCTGGTACAAAATCGTTACGTCTTAAAGAATTCTCCATCGAAAGCACTTATTAGAGTTGTACCAAGCACTCGAGGCGTGTTGCGCAGTGTCCATCTTAGATTCAATTGTCTTCGGAGATTTGTTGTCGCGTTCTATCACGTCCTCTTACGTTCTTTCGTGCTTTCTTGTGTTCTCTCGTGTTTTTTGTGTTCTCTCGCGTTGTCTCGTTCTTTTGTGTTTTTTGTGTTCTCTCGTGTTTTTTGTGTTCTCTCGGGTTGACTCGTTCTCTTGTGTTTTATCGTGTTCTTTTGAGTTCTCTCGCGTTATCTTGTGTTCACTCTCATTCTCTTGTGTTCTCTCGTTCTCTTGCGTTTTCTCGTGTTTTTGTGTTCTCTTGGGTTGTCTCGTTCTCTTGTGTTCTCTCGTTCTCTTGTGTTTTCTCGTGTTCTTTTGAGTTCTTTCGCGTTCTCTCGCGTTATCTTGTGTTCACTCTGGTTCTCTTGTGTTATCTCGTTCTCTTGTGTTCTCTCGTGTTTTTGTGTTTTCTCGGGTTGTCTCGTTCTCTCGCGTTGTCTCGTTCTCTTGTGTTTTCTCGTGTTCTCTAGTGTTCTCCAAATACTTTTCCACTCTGCGCAAACTTTATCACATACAACTCGAGTGCTCGGTAATACTGTACGC
Organism: Ocypus olens; assembly: GCA_910593695.2. Lineage (NCBI taxonomy): Eukaryota > Metazoa > Arthropoda > Insecta > Coleoptera > Staphylinidae > Ocypus > Ocypus olens. The sequence continues at coordinate 417,677 of OU343055.1, read as the reverse complement.
CTAGAAAACTTGTATCTATTGTAATGCATGCATAAAATTTGTATTTGCATGATTGAATATCCAAACTTTTCTTTTTAAACCAACCAAACGTTTCGAATTTCTTGCGCCGCAAGAACACTGTTACCGTTCCAGGCATCCGAGAACAGGTGTCGTTCTAACGATCAGTTTACGAACCGTCGAATTCGAAGGAGTGAAGAAACGATTGCGGGATCGATTTCTTCTTCTTCTTCTTATAACCTCTTGTTTTTTTTTACCTTTTCTCCCATTAGAATATCGATTTCAAATGCGGCCGACGTCGACGTCGATTATTAATGATGCGCGTGTATCTGGATCGATTTTCCGCTAAATCGAGCGCGATCCTCTCTCCTCCGTACGTATGCGCATTTTTTAATGGTTCCTCCGCCTATATAAGGTCGGTTGGCATAACCGTAAATTAGAGCGCGCACACACGTGGCGCCCTCTCGGTACGGCCGTCATTATCGGTTCGGTTTGGTGAAGCCATTAAAACCCGCTTCCTTATACGACCGACGCAAATCGTCTTAATAAACCGAACGCGATATTATTCAACTGTTAACCGAGAGATGAGATGGATTTTCTTCAGTGTTATAACCCGAGGACGATTGTAAATAAACGGTGGTGCGCGCATACGCAAGGACGATGACCTTGCTCCATTTACCACCGGCTTACCAGAAATGTCAATAGATTTAAAAAATGGTGATGTGGCCATCATGTTACTTTCTCCCACTTGATGGTATCATAGCCATATATATTTACGCTTTCATGGTTTATTTTCTCGGCCTCCACTACGAAGATCCACGAGCCGCCGCTGGAATATATTAACCCCTAACGAGCTACTTAAGTGATTACCGGATTAGGGATTAAGAAAAAAAAGTCTCTCGATCCACGATCAGATTCGGAAATAATTGAGAGCGCCCGTCAAAATCGCGTCATTAGGCTCCGCCCACCGTGCGGTTTGACGGATGTCGCGCATCGACGGGCCACTTACGCAATGATTAATACGATGCACCTCGTTGCGCCGTAATTGACGTATTTATTACCGCCCACATGTCGACTTATTAATGGGCGAGCATCAAACATTTTTCTCCGCTTTTTCCGTTTCAAATTGAGACTTCACTCGCTCGTATACGATGAGAAAACCGGACACTAACATATGTACGTGTGGCAACACTGATTCACGCTAATCGACAAAATGCGTTAAGTGATTACACGATCCGACAGTACGTTTAGAACAATTTTTTAAATTATTTATAGTGTGTTTATGGAAGTGACGGCTCGTGAAGTGACTCATGGTGCGGCCGAGGTGGTAATACAGATCAGTATTACCACCTCTGCTACCTCGGTTAATCACCCTGCGAGCCGTCACTGCTATAAATGCACTATAAATAATTTTCAAAATTGTTTGAAACATACTGTCGAATTGTAAGGCGTGAGCCACAGAATTGTGTTGCTGAGTTGGCCATGCCTGAGAGAGAGAAACATAGCAGTCATGTCTGAGAGAGAGAGAAACATAGCAGTCATGTCTGAGAGAGAGAGAAACATAGCAGTCATGTCCGAGATTCATGTTTTTTTTTTTAATCTAATTCAATAGTCTCATGACGTAATAATATGCGACATACCTCATTTATCTCACAGCCAACTCTGAAACAAAATTTTGTGGCTCACACGATATAATCACCGTCTCTGCAACCGACCCTACCTCTGCTACCACGGCCGTACCATGAGTCACTCTTCGAGCCGTCACTAGTGTACAGTTTAATAATTTTGTTTTGCTGAAGTACAAAACAACAAACGTTTTTTTTGTTTACACACAAATGTACACACCTCTCTCCTCATAAAACGATTATCTCATAAAATATTTAGTCGCGCCTTGATCAAAACAATTTCTAAACTCTCATTGGCCGCCATCGCCCGAAATACCCGCGCCGCAAATAACAAACGAACGATTCGAACTCTTTATGTCCGGCGGCGGATGCCACAAAAAAAGCAAATACGGCTTGTTTGAGGCAAAGAAGAAGGAAAAAAAAACGAAATTTATACACCGCGAAAGTGTACTAGGCAAAAAAACACCATTTTAATTGCTCCGTTAATTAAGGCGCGACCAATATTTGTCCCGAAAAAAAAACACTAACGGCACTAACCGTTATTAAACAGTGGGCGTGTTTATTGCTTGTTCGACATAAATTAACGTGCCGAAAAAAAAGAAACAACAAATATAGAAGTGGCTACTGAAAAATTAAAACCGTTCATTATGTCCGTAAACATTAATGGCCTAATAAATAAATTAAAATTTATTGGGGTGGTTCCGGTGCTTTTTTCGTGCGGAATAATAATCGTATTTTATTTAAAATAAAACGTTTACCGTTAGAATTATTGAAAAAAAAACACAATTTTGATTTGAAAATGTTATCAAAAGTGACGGTGACGTATAAAAGAATGTAAAAACAATTGCCACAAACTGGAAAATTTCCAGAAATACTTACAACTAAATCTAGGCTATGTTTCTGAAGAAATTTAAGTACATTTATCTTTTTAAAAAATATAAAAATAATTGACACAAACTGGAAAAATTCGATTTATACAGTTGATGGTTGACAGTTGACGGTGACAGTTGACGGTGACAGTGACAGTGACAGTGACAGTGACAGTGACAGTGACAGTGACAGTGACAGTGACAGTGACAGTGACAGTGACAGTGACAGTGACGGTGACAGTTGACGGTGACAGTGACAGTGACAGTGACAGTGACAGTGACAGTGACAGTGACAGTGACAGTGACAGTGACAGTGACAGTGACAGTGACAGTGACAGTGACAGTGACAGTGACAGTGACAGTGACAGTGACAGTGACAGTGACAGTGACAGTTAACATTGACAGTTGACAGTTGACAGTTACAGTGACAGTGACAGTGACAGTGACAGTGACAGTGACAGTGACAGGGACAGTGACAGTTGACAGTTGACACTGACAGTGACAGTGACAGTGATAGTTACAGTTACAGTTACAGTTGACATTGACAGTGGACAGTGACAGTGACAGTTACAGTGGCAGTTACAGTTGACATTGACAGTGGACAGTTGACAGTTGACAGTTGACAGTTGACAGTGACAGTTGACAGTGACAGTGACAGTTACAGTTACAGTTGACATTGACAGTTGACAATGAAAGTGGACAGTTACAGTTGACATTGACAGTAGACAGTTACAGTGACAGTTGACATTAACAGTTGACATTGACAGTGGACAGTGACAGTTACAGTGGCAGTTACAGTTGACATTGTCAGTTGACAGTTGACAGTGACAGTGACAGTTGACAGTGACAGTGACAGTTACAGTTACAGTTGACATTGACAGTTGACAATGAAAGTGGACAGTTACAGTTGACATTGACAGTTGACATTGACAGTTGACATTGACAGTTGACATTGACAGTAGACAGTTGACATTAACAGTTGACATTGACAGTGGACAGTGACAGTTACAATGGCAGTTACAGTTGACATTGACAGTGGACAGTTGACAGTTGACAGTGACAGTTGACAGTGACAGTGACAGTTACAGTTACAGTTGACTTTGACAGTTGACAATGAAAGTGGACAGTTACAGTTGACAGTGACAGTTGACATTAACAGTTGACACTGACAGTAGACAGTTACAGTGACAGTTGACATTAACAGTTGACATTGACAGTGGACAGTTGACAGTGACAGTTACAGTGGCAGTTACAGTTGACATTGACAGTGGACAGTTACAGTTGACATTGACAGTGACAGTTGACAGTTACAGTTGACATTGACAGTTGACATTGACAGTGGACAGTAGACAGTTGGCAGTTGACAGTTGACATTTGACAGTGACAGTTGACAGTGACAGTTACAGTTACAGTTGACATTGACAGTTGACATTGACAGTTGACATTGACAGTGGACAGTTGACAGTTGACAGTGACAGTGACAGTGACAGTGACAGTGACAGTGACAGTGACAGTGACAGTGACAGTGACAGTGACAGTGACAGTGACAGTGACAGTGACAGTGGCAGTGGCAGTGGCAGTAGCAGTGGCAGTTACAGTTACAGTTACAGTTGACAGTTACAGTTACAGTTACAGTTGACATTGACAGTTGACAGTGACAGTGACAGTGACAGTGACAGTGACAGTGACAGTGACAGTGACAGTGACAGTGACAGTGACAGTGACAGTGACAGTGACAGTGACAGTGACAGTGACAGTGACAGTGACAGTGACAGTGACAGTGACAGTGACAGTGACAGTGACAGTGACAGTGACAGTGACAGTGACAGTGACAGTGACAGTGACAGTGACATTGACAGTGACAGTGACAGTGGACAGTTGACAGTGACAGTGACAGTTGACAGTTGACAGTGATAGTGACAGTGACAGTTACAGTTACAGTTACATCGACAGTGACAGTGACAGTGACAGTGACAGTGACAGTGACAGTGACAGTGACAGTGACAGTGACAGTGACAGTGACAGTGACAGTGACAGTGACAGTTACAGTTGACAGTTGACAGTTGACAGTTGACAGTGACAGTGACAGTGACAGTGACAGTGACAGTGACAGTGACAGTTGACAGTGACATTGACAGTGACAGTTGACAGTTGACAGTTGACAGTGACAGTTGACAGTTGACATTCAAAAACCATCAAATCGGAAAGAAGACAACGATAACCACCTCAGTAAAAGTTATTAAACGATAGTGCGCTCGTTAACTGACAAGACGAATTTTGTCCGTCAAACGAACTTATGTAAATGCGTCTTTGGCCGTCGTTATTGGTTAATTAATAAAGATGAGCCAATTAAGCCGATCACGAAATTCGTCGCCTAATTGGGAGTCCGCGGCAAACGCGACCGATTAATTCGTCGCGCCAATTAATTTGGTTGCGTGGAGGCACGCCGCGCGCGTGAGGTCGCGGGTTCAAGTCTAGCGCGTGCTCACAAAATTATAGTCATTTGTTACGAGGTAAACGCATTCGCGCTTTGATCGATGATCGAATAAAAACGGGCGATAACAAAATTTAATTTGTTTTGTACACCTGTAGACATTCATAAATATTACTATTATTATTATGAAGCAGTGACGGCTCTCGGTGGGGTGACTCACGGTACGGCCGAGGTAGCAAAGGTGGCAATACCAGCGGCGGCTCGTGGATGTTCGGCGAGGAGGTTGCGGATGAAAATTTAACCTAAACAGCAGCGAAATATTTGCTTCCTCCATTAGTGCAGCACGAGTGGCATCTCTGTCTTACCCTCCTTTACGGAAATCCACGAGCCGCCGCTAGGCAATACAGATTGGTAAGATCGGTTGCAGAGATCTGTATTACCACCTTTACTAAATCGGCCGTACCATGAGTTAATACAAATAGTTATGGTTGTAGAGACTGTATTTCCGTCTCTGCTACCTCGGCCGTACCATGAGTCACCTCACGAGCCGTCATTGTTACGAACTGTCAAAATTTGAAATATCATTCAATGGCCCCCGTTTAGTATTATCGACGTTTCTCCCCCGAGCGCAAAACAAAGGAATAATTTAGATTAATGGCGTATCCTATGGTAATTTATACCGTTGTCAATTTAAAGAAAACAAATAAGGAGCACCAGAGAGAACGGGGCCTCCCGTTTCGTTTACCTACCGAGGAATGCGTGCGCGGTAGAACAAACAGAAATCTCGGACCGTTACCGAGCGTGAAATACGCGATCTAATGATAGATGACGGCACATCTATTCGCCGGCGTGTTCCTTTTCTTGCTCTTGTTATTTTTTTTTCGTGTCTCTCTATTTGTTCCTTACTTCTTTCTTTCAAAGTGGGAGAGGACAGCAGTATGTGGAGCACGAGTGGTCAGGTGCGCGCGTTCCCCCATTACCGCCGAGGATCCGCGACCTTTGAGGAGCGGCCTTCCGCCTCTTTCACTTTGCGCGCCGGCACTAGTCACGATCGAATACTGTTTATGTATAATAAACTAAAAACAAACCGAAAAAAAAAATTATATCGACGTTTATTAATCGATTGCAGACATGTATTCGTGACCGAAAAAAAAAAAACATTGCATGTGTACCGGGTTGTGGGTAACCAGGAAAATGAAGGGAAGCTGGTGTATTCAACCATTCATAATTTGTAATGATCTTTAATGGACTAATTTCTGAGTTGTAATATTACCTCCGCAATAAATTTGGTTTACCGGAAACGGCTATGCGTAACGTGAAGAAGCAGTATAGTATAGCGTTTACGGTTTTTTTAGGTGTGAATTTCACCTTTCAGCAAGATGGAGCATTCTGCCTGTCTCACTGCCAAACGCACAAAGAAATATCTGGAGACTGACTCTGGGCCTTCAAACGTCTCAACAAGTGCTCTTGGAATGTCGTATTATCCATTGGGCAGTAGCACTTCTAGGATCGAGTGCGAACAAGATGACGACTCTTTTGGGGACTTGAACTAACCGCGCGCGAATGACCCAATCCAAATTTCATCTATCAACATGGAACAATCAGTTCTTTTAGGGATTCGAACTAACCCCGTATGAATGACCCAACGCAAATATCATCTTTCAGCAAGATGGAGCAATCTGTTCTTTTGTGAACTCGAACTAACCGCACACGAATGACCCAATCCAATTTCATCTATCAAGATCGAATAATCAGTTCTTTTAGGGACTCGAACTAACTCCGCATGAATGACCCAACGCAAATTTTTCATCTTCCAGCAAGATGGAGCAATCAGTCTCGTCTTGGATGCAATCGAAATACCCCGGCGCGATACGGAAAAGCCGTTGCAATGAACGATATCGGATTTCAAGGTCAACGTATTACAGATTTCGCACAAGCGGATTTACGAGTGATATCTGCCACGCCAACGAATAAGTCAGGAATCTCGGACAGCGTTAATCGCAATTGTGTCGTTTCGTTTCGACCAAAACAAAAGAGCGCTGAATCTAGATAGCTCCGTTCTTAACGTTCGCGATTAATAACAACGTCGTCCCCCGTTTTGGTGCGGCGCTAGATAATTACTCTCACGTCCAGCGAAACAACGGACAATTACCGAGACCCAGAACGGTGAGCGGCGGCCGTTCATCAGGACCGACGGGGATCAGAAGGAGGAGAGGAACGAGAGAAGAAGGGACGTCACGCCGAGCCTCCGCGCGATTACCCGTAAAGATAGTAATTTTAATAATACCTTCCTGGTAGTCGGTTCGCAGCACGGTAGTGCCGTGATTTACCGACGCCGGGGCCCCCGCGATCCGCAAATCGAGCAAAACGAAACGCGGCGGCCGGGCCACGCACAAGCACAACACACCGGCAATTACTCCGGACACGATCTCTCCTCCGCGAATCGCGTTACCTAACTCCCGGCGTGCCGCGACAGTTGACTGACGGCTGTCGGAAACGCAACCTTGGATTATTATTGCGCTGAAGGAAAAATTTCCCTACTTGGGTGTTTTGTTTTATGATCGATAAGAAAAGATGCGTATCGCGATGATTTGGCGTGAAATTTCTCGAGGAACCAACGTCATCGTATTTACGTTACGTTACTATAAGCAACGGGCGATAATGTATTTTTCCGTTGCTCGCTGGTTAACGGCTAACTTTAATGTACCCAAATGTATCAAAAATCGTTCATTAATGAGCCCTATTAATGAACGATTTTTCATTAATAAACGATTTCTAGGGCAGCGGTGGTCTAGTAGTTAGAGGTCCGGCCTCTGGACCCCGCTGGTGCGGGTTCGAGTCCCGTCCGGACGATCACTTTTTTTTACTTTTTTAACACAGTCCTTGGATATATTTAGTATTGGTCCTCATTTCACTTAAATAAATTATTAAATACTATACATCGGTTGTGGCTGATTGCCCTAGTTGGCTAAGCCAATTCCCTATCATCCTCGATTCCCTAACTCGAATTCCTATCAATCATATCTCCTAAAAAAAAAGAACGATTTCTAGTTAAGCATTAAATAGCTAATTACTCTAATTACTGGAAATGTAACTGATAATATCGAACAAACGATCTATAATTTGTTTCACATGTAAATGCAAAAGTATATCAATTCTCTGCGCTAGAAATAAATAAGCGGCGAACCGCCTTCGATTTTGTTATACAATAATGTCAAAGTGTGAAACGTCAAATTTATAAAACGCGTGTATCGAGTGAATGTCTGCTACTATGGATAGTGTCGAGTTTAAATGAACACCGCCAAAAGTACTAGCCATTGCAAATAATGGAACATTCAATTTGCTTCCGGAATTTTTACGAAAAAACTTACGTAGAATTTATTTCCTGGTGCGAGAAGTAACAGGTAAGACGTCACACGGAATCTGCGCTATTCGCATGTTTTGCCGATATTGCTGCAAAGGGCATAATAGCAAGTTTATTTGTTTGTTTTGTTTGGATTTTCTCTAATCTAATTTCTAATTTTGATCTAAGTTACGATCAACGAAAACCAATTCGTATGTTAATTGGCGATTAATGATTGAGACATTTTCACGCACGAGCGCTTGCGCGAGTGCGTTAATTGTTGAAATCCATCATTAACACACTTGTTGGTTAAATAACTATCGCGCGTTACCTAAAGCAATGGGCGACAAAGTACTTTACTATACTTTACTTAATCTAACTGGCGATGAAGTTGCCACACGCTGGAGTTGAATGTATTTTTAGTTTATTTCGAAAGAAATCGTAATTGTGTGTGTTATTGCCGATTATGATCAGTGGCGGCTCGTGGAACATGTTGATGGTATACAATACAATATACTCCCCTTCCCCCCTCCTTCTTTGAAGAAACAAAGAACCATTTATCTTCCTAGACCAATCGAATATTTTGGCCAAAAAATCAAAAATTTGGAACAAAACAGCCGAAGATCTAAAATATCGGCCAAAACATCAAAAATCCTGATTTAAAAATCAAAATGCAAACCAAAAAAACGGAAAATACAAGCAAAAGAAAAATAAATTGCCATTTCCAGCCCCAGAAATTACTCTTTTTAGCTTAAAATAAGTTACGAGAAATTCGAAAAAAAATTCCCACAATAAAATCAATAATTCAAGTTAAGAAAATCTAAAATATGGAACAAAAATAAAAAATTAAAACCAAAAATCTAAAATTCGTACCCAAAAATCAAAGTGGTAGACCAAAAAATCAAAATTTTGAAAGTCGAAACAAAGAAAATTTCGGCCAAAAGACCAAAAATAAAGGCAAAAAAAGTAAGAATCTACAATAGGGCCTAAAAAGGTGAAAATTTAGACAAAACATCGAAAGCTCAGGCACCAAGATAAAAATGCAAAAAATCCAAAATTTCTACAAACCAATCGAATGTTTTCGTCAAAATAAATCTAAAATATGGGCCAAAGAATCAAGAATATTTAGACCAAAAAATTAAAAATCTACAATATAGCCTAAAACGGTGAAAATTTAGACAAAACATCGAAAACGAGTGTAAAGGTAAAATTGAAGAAGAAAAAATCGAAAATTTCTACAAACCAATCAAATATTTTGGTCAAAATAAAGAAGAAAAAAATCGAAAATACAGAATTCTAAAATATGGGCCAAAGAATCAAGAATCCTGATCTAAATATAAAAACGCAGACAAAAAATCAAAAACTTAGAAGCAAAATAATTTGCCAAAAATAAGTTACTGATCAGAAATTCGAAAATAATAGTGAAAAATAAAAAACTCAACGAAATAAAATCAATAATCCAAGTTAAAAAATCTAAAATATAGGATAAGAAAATTGAGACCAAAAATCTAAAATTCTGGCCTAAAAATAAAAATGGTGGACCAAGGGAAGAAAAATTTTAACAAACAAATAAAAAAATAAATAAAAATTCAGGGCAAAAGATTTAAAAAAAATCCACAATGTTGGTCAGAGTCGAAAATTTTGACAAAACTCGTGCCTAAAGATAATAAATACAGACTTAACGAAAAATCGAAAATTTTAACAATAAAATCGAGAAGTTAGGCCAATATAAAGAAAAATTTAGGTGAAAAGATTTAAAAAAATTATAAAAATCAGTAATGTCGGCCAGAAAGTCAAAAATTTAGACAATACATCGAAAATTCGGGCCTAAAGATAATAAATGCAGACTAAAAATTTGAAAATTTCAAAAAGTTAAAATAAAGTATATTTAGAGCAAAAGATCAAAAATTTAGACAGGTCAAAAATCTTCAAATCGAAAAATCAAAACTAAAATTTTTTTAACAATTAAATCAAAAATATATGTTAAAATAAAGAATATTTAGGTCAACAGATCAAAAATTTAGGCCCAAAAGAATCGAAAATACAGGTCAAAAATGCAAAAACTAAAAATTCGGCGGGAAAATAAAAATGCGGGCCAAAAAGTCGAAAATTTAAACGATTAAGTGCCAAATTTAGGTCAAAATAAATGATATTTAGGCCCAAGGTTAAAATATTTTGAGCAAAAATATCGAAAATACAGGTCAAAAATTTAAAAATTGAAAATTCGTCGGGAAAAATAAAATAGTCGAAAATTTTAAGAATGAAATCGAAAATTTAGGTCAAAATAAAGAATATTTAGGCCAAATGATCAAAAATTAAGACAAAAAAAATCGAAAATACAGTTATAAAAAACGCAGAATATTCTAAGAAAATGGTTTAAATTAGTCTCAAAAATCCCTCTATTGTTCAAAATAATTTTTAAATTTTTTTTTAATAGCAAATTGTCCAAAAAATTGAAACTAATTTTAAAAAGAAATTAAATTGTGCCGGAAGTTTCGACAACTTTAGATTTAGTAGATACATTTTGAATAATTCAAATAAAACAATTCACTTGGTCAGCATGACTGTCAGTAGCGGCTCGTGGACTATGTTGGTGGTACTTTTACAATATGGGGAGGCCCTTTTTTGAAGAAAGAAAGAACGATTCATCTTCATAGTCCAAGATTATTTTGAGTTGTAAATTAAAGGTTCATAATTTCAAACAGCCGAAAATATGATTTGTGCGTGCGTTTACATTTTATCCAAGACATGCACTAAATCTTCGACTACGTAACCTCAGCATCAAACAATACACACGGAAAACAAAAAGAATTTTAAGAATTATTTAAAAATTCTTGCTGAGCTTGTAATTACAGGTAGTGCTATGGCTCATTGGCTCTATATAACGAGCCGCCCCTGATTATGATGGTTCCTCACTCAATCAGCGATGAAATATTTTAACGCACCAACACCCGGATGATTTAAATGTCACAATTGTCGGACGGTTTTTTTTTTCGGATCCGCAATTAATTTCGACTCTGTTGCCCGCTCCGAGAACGCGCTCGCATCGCCGGAATACCGTTCGACGACTTCTCGTGGTCCATTCGCTGCCCGCATTGTTGGGGCTTCTATTGTTTCCTCGCCACCTCACGCGAAAGAAAAGAATGGAACCAGGGGCGCCCCGGGGGCAATTAGATCGGATTCCTCGCGTGAAGACCTAATACGGTCTCCTCGGGTGTATACCTGTACGTGTGTGTGTGTGTGTGTGTGCCGGTGCTGCGGCCTCACATAATAATCCGTACAGGTGCCCCCGAATACGACCCAAACAACAAAAAATTTTGACGGTCGTAAAATCGAACGGATATTGTCTGCGCCGTGATGATCTGATAAATTAGGACTAATTCTATTCTTGTTCTTCGTGAATACACTAACTAAGTTATAGCAAAATATTCGTTCTGATTCGCGCATACTCTTCATTACCTGTGAGAGTGCACGAGATGAGACGATCGTTAAAAAAAACCGTCTGGTATCAGTCTCCGTCCTTTTCCCGCGCGAGGACATCCGAACCTCTCCTTCTTCAAGAAGGAGCACCTGTTGGCGCCCGTCGTTTTATCATCCCCGGCATTAATTGACCGTCATCCTCATTCCGATTCGGTAAGGTGCACTAACCCTCCCCATGGCGCACCGCTTCTCTTCCTCTTCACCTGCTCCTTTTTTGGTACGGTAGAAACAAAAAAAAAACACGAACCTCTTCATCGACGCACAAATCCGCGGTGGGATGGGTCGGAAGTCGTAGATCACTTTAGTTTTGGGCTGGTTTTATTCTAGATTATCATTATCCTCGGATGATTTAATTAAGAACTGATGAAAATGACGAATGCGTAACATCTGTCTTGCGGTTATGACAAAGTTTTGAACGCTTTATTAGTAAAGATTATATTAACTTATGTATATGACATCTGTTGCGGCTATGATAAATAGCAAGCGAAAAAAAAATTAAAGAAAAATGGATGCAGGCAATTTCCTCAAACTTGGGTAAAAACGGTCATGATCTCACCTCATTGGCAGATGACCTCGCAGTCGATGCCAAAAACAACAACAAAAAAAAATCTCACCTTATCACAAACCTCGACCTAATGAAGAATCGCGACTCCGTTTCCATCAAATCTTTTTCTTTTCTCGAGCTTGTAATAGAAAAAAACGCGTTCCAATAACGAGATGTCATTTAATTTCTACCAATTTAGTTGGCCTTAAACTTATTTCTAACTGCGAGAAATTAATATCATATTTTGGCGCCCAACGTAGGGACCTAACTCTTAATTTCTACCAATTTGGTTAGTCTTAAATTTATTTCTGACTGCGATTAAGTAGACATATGGCAACAAGAATGATTTGTGTAAAAAAAAAAAACATGAAACTACTATTTCTAATATTTCCACAAACGCCATGACGTTAGACTTGGATAAGTCTCTTCAAGCACATAATACGTACTTTTACACTAGCAAAACATTGACGACACCCGTTTCCCACTCAAATTAACAATGAGTCGACGCTTGTTTGTTTCGTGCCGGCAGAATTGACAGTGTGTCGACAAAAAAAACTGTCACATCGTTCCAATTATCCGCACGACGCGGTCCCTTGCACCGGACCGTAATTGCCCTCTAATTAAAACTATACAGGCATTACCTCGTCCATCCCTTCTTATCGCGGTAATAATTGCCGGTGGGAAATAGCCACGGGGGTACTTTTGGAACGGCGCAGAGTTAAAGAGATGAACGAGCGTTTCCCGGATGCTGCCGCCGCCATCGCGATTAGTAAATTGGTGAATAGCAAACTGCTGCCACACACACACACACGACATTTTGCATTAATTGCGGCCGCACGGCGCGGCGCGGCACGCACCTTTTTCCCATCGCTTTGTTTGCAAATTAAAACGACGTTTTCAAAGTAATTAGAAAAGATTATCGTGCTAATAAAGACACAAATGTAAAAAATTGAGGCTTATCTCTAAATACTGGGTTGGTTACAAGGTTTACGCGACATTCCGCAGTCCAGTCGGCTCAGCAGATGTTGGCTATCATTATTTGGCAAACTGCCTCTTTGAAAACAACGATTTTACAACTAGAAATGATTAAATCACGATAATAGGTAAATAAATGTGGTATTAATTTTAGCGTTCAACGCAAGCAGACATTAATATCATACTTTGGCGCCCAACGTGGGAACGTAGCCCATTAATTAATCTTTGTAACATCCACCCACGACGCTCACAGCCACTAGCAACCATCTTTGTCGCACAGGCACTCTCACACTCTACCACCACCCTTGCGCGCACCAATGAACCCGATCATTCCTACCGTGGCTACTAGAGATGGGCAAAACTGCTACTTTTGAATCACGTTGCTACCTGTGATTGCTACTTTTTAATATCAGTGATTTACCACAAAAACATCGCAGAAAACAATATATAAAAAACGCAAAAAAAATCCATAAAATATCATCCTCAATGGCTTATTCAAAATCAATTTGGTTTTTGTAAATCCAATAATTTTCAATAGAGATGTGGATTTTTGAAAATTTTTATTCTAATTTTTTGAGCACCTGAACAAAAACATCTCTGAAAATAATATAAAAATCGCAGGAAAAATTCCATAAAAAATCATTCTCAATGGACGAAGTATCGCTTATTCAGAATCATTTTGGTTTTTGTAAATTCAATAATTTTCAATAGAGATATGGATTTTAAAAAAATTTTGTTTTCATTTTTTGAGCACCTGAACAAAAACAAACGCAGAAAAAAATATAAAAAACGCAGGAAAAATTCCATAAAAAATCATCCTCAATGGACGAAGTATCGCTTATTCGAAATCAATTTGGTTTTTGTAAATTCAATAATTTTCAATAGAGATATGGATTTTTGAAAATTTTTGTTCTAATTTTTTGAGCACCTTAACAAAAACATCACTGAAACAAATATAAAAAAAGCAGGAAAAATTCCATAAAAAATCATCCTCAATGGCCGAAGTATCGCTTATTCAAAATCAATTTGGTTTTTGTAAATTCAATAAAATTTCAATAGAGATATGGATTTTTGAAAATTTTTGTTCTAATTTTTTGAGCACCTGAACAAAAACATCTCTGAAAAAAATATAAAAAACGCAGGAAAAATTCCATAAAAAATCATTCTTAATGGACGAAGTATCGCTTATTCAAAATCAATTTGGTTTTTGTAAATTCAATACAATTTCAATAGAGATATGGATTTTTGAAAAATTTTGTTTTAATTTTTTGAGCACCTGAACAAAAACATCACTGAAAAGAATATAAAAAACGCAGGAAAAATTCCATAAAAAATCATCCTCAATGGACGAAGTATCGCTTATTCAAAATCAATTTGGTTTTTGTAAATTGAATAATTTTCAATAGAGATATGGATTTTTGAAAATTTTTGTTCTAATTTTTTGAGCACCTGAACAAAAACATCACTGAAAAAAATATAAAAAACGCAGGAAAAATTCCATAAAAATTATCCTCAATGGCCGAAGTATCGCTTATTCAAAATCAATTTGGTTTTTGTAAATCCAATAATTTTCAATAGAGATGTGGATTTTTGAAAATTTTTATTCTAATTTTTTGAGCACCTGAACAAAAACATCTCTGAAAATAATATAAAAATCGCAGGAAAAATTCCATAAAAAATCATTCTCAATGGACGAAGTATCGCTTATTCAGAATCATTTTGGTTTTTGTAAATTCAATAATTTTCAATAGAGATATGGATTTAAAAAAAAAATTGTTTTCATTTTTTGAGCACCTGAACAAAAACAAACGCAGAAAAAAATATAAAAAACGCAGGAAAAATTCCATAAAAAATCATCCTCAATGGACGAAGTATCGCTTATTCGAAATCAATTTGGTTTTTGTAAATTCAATAATTTTCAATAGAGATATGGATTTTTGAAAATTTTTGTTCTAATTTTTTGAGCACCTGAACAAAAACATCACTGAAACAAATATAAAAAAAGCAGGAAAAATTCCATAAAAAATCATTCTCAATGGCCGAAGTATCGCTTATTCAAAATCAATTTGGTTTTTGTAAATTCAATAAAATTTCAATAGAGATATGGATTTTTGAAAATTTTTGTTCTAATTTTTTGAGCACCTGAACAAAAACATCTCTGAAAATAATATAAAAAACGCAGGAAAAATTCCATAAAAAATCATTCTTAATGGACGAAGTATCGCTTATTCAAAATCAATTTGGTTTTTGTAAATTCAATAATTTTCAATAGAGATATGGATTTTTGAAAAATTTTGTTTTAATTTTTTGAGCACCTGAACAAAAACATCACTGAAAAGAATATAAAAAACGCAGGAAAAATTCCATAAAAAATCATCCTCAATGGACGAAGTATCGCTTATTCAAAATCAATTTGGTTTTTGTAAATTCAATAATTTTCAATAGAGATATGGATTTTTGAAAAATTTTGTTCTAATTTTTTGAGCACCTGAACAAAAACATCACTGAAAAGAATATAAAAAACGCAGGAAAAATTCCATAAAAAATCATCCTCAATGGACGAAGTATCGCTTATTCAAAATCAATTTGGTTTTTGTAAATTCAATAATTTTCAATAGAGATATGGATTTTTGAAAAATTTTGTTCTAATTTTTTGAGCACCTGAACAAAAACATCTCTGAAAATAATATAAAAAACGCAGGAAAAATTCCATAAAAAATCATTCTTAATGGACGAAGTATCGCTTATTCAAAATCAATTTGGTTTTTGTAAATTCAATAATTTTCAATAGAGATATGGATTTTTGAAAAATTTTGTTTTAATTTTTTGAGCACCTGAACAAAAACATCACTGAAAAGAATATAAAAAACGCAGGAAAAATTCCATAAAAAATCATCCTCAATGGACGAAGTATCGCTTATTCAAAATCAATTTGGTTTTTGTAAATTCAATAATTTTCAATAGAGATATGGATTTTAAAAAAATGTTGTTTTCATTTTTTGAGCACCTGAACAAAAACAAACGCAGAAAAAAATATAAAAAACGCAGGAAAAATTCCATAAAAAATCATCCTCAATGGACGAAGTATCGCTTATTCGAAATCAATTTGGTTTTTGTAAATTCAATAATTTTCAATAGAGATATGGATTTTTGAAAATTTTTGTTCTAATTTTTTGAGCACCTAAACAAAAACATCACTGAAACAAATATAAAAAAAGGAAGAAAAATTCCATAAAAAATCATCCTCAATGGCCGAAGTATCGCTTATTCAAAATCAATTTGGTTTTTGTAAATTCAATAAAATTTCAATAGAGATATGGATTTTTGAAAATTTTTGTTCTAATTTTTTGAGCACCTGAACAAAAACATCTCTGAAAATAATATAAAAAACGCAGGAAAAATTCCATAAAAAATCATTCTTAATGGACGAAGTATCGCTTATTCAAAATCAATTTGGTTTTTGTAAATTCAATAATTTTCAATAGAGATATGGATTTCTGAAAAATTTTGTTTTAATTTTTTGAGCACCTGAACAAAAACATCACTGAAAAGAATATAAAAAACGCAGGAAAAATTCCATAAAAAATCATCCTCAATGGACGAAGTATCGCTTATTCAGAATCATTTTGGTTTTTGTAAATTCAATAATTTTCAACAGAGATATGAATTTTTAAAAATTGTTATTTAAATTTTTTTATTTTTTCACTGTCACTGTCAACTGTCAACTGTCACTGTCACTGTCACTGTCACTGTCACTGTCACTGTCACTGTCACTGTCACTGTCACTGTCACTGTCACTGTCACTGTCACTGTCACTGTCACTGTCACTGTCACTGTCACTGTCACTGTCACTGTCACTGTCACTGTCACTGTCACTGTCACTGTCACTGTCACTGTCACTGTCACTGTCACTGTCACTGTCACTGTCACTGTCACTGTCACTGTCACTGTCACTGTCACTGTCACTGTCACTGTCACTGTAACAATATACGTTTAAATCTCCATTACAACCGAACCCCCTACATCTTTGATTTATTTTCTCGATGATCTCGAAGTAACTTCCAATTCCAAAGCCATCAGCAAATTATCTTGTATTTCAAATGAATATTCATGCGTTTCTGGCGCCCAACATGGGGACTTAATTCCATTAAAGCATCCCTTCGCATTCATTTATAGATTTTCTAGAAAATTCCGTTGTAATTTCAGATTCCAAAACCATCCGCTCTTTCATTTCACATTCAATCCAAGTTTCGCGTCTACATGGGGATAAAATCCGGATCCCCGGCTGTACCGGTACCGCGTGCGCGTTTACCATTCGGGGACGTATCCGCTTATATGGCGGAACGGTCCGGTCCGGTGATGGATAACTAAATACCGCGCACCGCGATCATAGAGTTATGCATCTCTTTTCTTGCGGCCTTGAAAAAGCGTTTATACGTCGCGCAATTAAAACTGCACCAGCGCGCCGGTATTTGTTTCGATGCGGGGGACCAATTAATTAAACGCGGTCCCTCTGCTTGTGCTCAATTAGCGACCCGCTCGGGTGCTTATCGGTTTAATTGCGTCGAGTGCGATTTATTCAAGTTTAATTGGCACACGAGAAGAAGCCATTTAAATCGATGCGGACGGGAGTAAGAAGGAAAAAAAAACAACAACAACGACGACGCGGTTAATTGTTTTGTTAATCTCGAGGTAATACGTAATTCTTTCATCATAGGAATTTAAATATATCTAAATGCAGACTTTGTTGTAGTACGAAATAAATTATTCGATTTGATTTTAAATAAAATGTATTACCATGTAATTAAATTAGTTCAACGCAAACAAAAACTAATATCACATTTTGGCGCCCAACGTGGGAACCTAACCCCATTTTTTTCATGATGAGAACAAATACAGGGTGTATTTGAAATAACGAACAGGCTCGTAACCACAAAGAGATTATATTATTTTTAAACAATATTCGCAATTATTTTGTTTATAACTGTAACAACAAGCCCGCAATTAATTATTAAAATTAATGAGTGAAAATACGCAACATGTTTGGGGGCAGTGGTAATGTGACCTAATTTTTAAACGGCATCGGCTTTAGATATCGAATTACAACAAGCGCGTAGGAAATATCTGAGTTCGGCTCTTTAAGCGCCAATGAACTTGAGGACTGTTTATCTTTTACAAAAAAAAAACGTTGCGATAACACTTCAAATTTCGGAGGCAAGAAATCGTATCTCGCGTTTTAAATAAACAAACTCACATTCCATGCAGACCTAATTAAATGAGAAAAGCATCGGTTCTCAAAATGTTTAAAAAACCTCGAAAAATTAGGAAAATTAAAAAAAAAAATTTTAATAAATTTTGACGGAAATGGGTTCACAAATATTTTAAATGCCTGTTCGTTATTTCAAATACACCCTGTATATATACAACTTTGTTGTAGATTTTAAATAAAATTTAACACCATTGATTATAACGTCTCTCGATTTGAATTTACGATAAACAAGTGAACGTCCCGTCCGAAAAATTCTTTCTCCGCTCCCATTTCGATCGTGTTTGAATGTTGTTTCTTTTTTTTTCGCCGGTGCGGTCGTAATGCGTACACTCCCAAAAGACGCGGAAATTTACGGAATTCGACTGATTAATTCGACACGAGAAACCTATTAGACGAGAGCGGCGCGTGAATTTTTAATAAGCGGAAGAGAAAAAAAAAAGACGGCCGAATAAATAAGGTCCATCGGAGCGCGGTAAGTAATCGAATATCATTGGGAATCCAATACGGCGATCGATCAACCAAAAAATTGAAGAACGAAAAAAAAAAAAAACTAATTGGTGCCATAACGAAATATTACGATTGTGTAACGATAACGGAAGAGCACGGGACGGTACGCGCGGTATTTTTTTTTTCATTGACAACTGTTTTTAGTTCGATTTTTAAAATAAATCATTTGTAAATGATTTTCTAAAAGTTTCATCCGGAGGAAAAAGTTTTCCAACGTTAAGAGCTGTGCTGATGGAAAGCTACATTTTATTCTTTAAAATTAATTAACCCATAACGATGTTCAAGTGTTTGGGGTGAAATTTTCTAAATATGAACCTTGTGGAATCCCATGTCCATGTTTCTTTATTGTTAAACATTTAATATTGAAATTTTACTGATGTAAATCTATATTTTATACTTAAATGTGAATTAATCCATAACGATGTTCAACTGTTTGAGGTGACATTTTCTAAATATGAAACTTGTGGAACCCCATGTCCATGTTTTTACTTTCTCCGTTACGAAGTACTTCGATTATTAATTTTTTACAAATTTTCAAATCGTTGAATGCATTTTTCATTTCCACACTTCAAGTTAGGATTGTTGCCACTCTGTTTCCACCTATGTTATTGCAATTGTTTTAACAGGATATCACCAACGCATTGTTGATTTACGCATTTTGAGCTTTCGAAGCAAATTTCTTCGATTATTAATTTTTTACAAATTTTCAAATCGTTGAACGCATTTTTCGTTTCCACACTTCAAGTTAAGATTGTTGCCACTCTGTTTACACCTATGTTATTGCAATTGTTTTAATAGGATATCACCAACGCATTGTTGATTTACGCATTTTGAGCTTTCGAAGCAAATTTCTTCGATTATTAATTTTTTACAAATTTTCAAATCGTTGAACGCATTTTTCGTTTCCACACTTCAAGTTAAGATTGTTGCCACTCTGTTTACACCTATGTTATTGCAATTGTTTTAATAGGATATCACAAACGCATTGTTGATTTACGCATTTTGAGCTTTCGAAGCAAATTTCTTCGATTATTAATTTTTTACAAATTTTCAAATCGTTGAACGCATTTTTCGTTTCCACACTTCAAGTTAAGATTGTTGCCACTCTGTTTACACCTATGTTATTGCAATTGTTTTAATAGGATATCACCAACGCATTGTTGATTTACGCATTTTGAGCTTTCGAAGCGAATTTCTTCGATTATTAATTTTTTACAAATTTTCAAATCGTTGAACGCATTTTTCGTTTCCACACTTCAAGTTAGGATTGTTGCCACTCTGTTTTCACCTATGTTATTGCAATTGTTTTTACAGGATATCACCAACGCATTGTTGATTTACGCATTTTGAGCTTTCGAAGCGAATTTCTTCGATTATTAATTTTTTACAAATTTTCAAATCGTTGAACGCATTTTTCGTTTCCACACTTCAAGTTAGGATTGTTGCCATTCTGTTTACACCTATGTTATTGCAATTGTTTTTACAGGATATCACCAACGCATTGTTGATTTACGGATTTTGAGCTTTTGAAGCGAATTTCTTCGATTATTAATTTTTTACAAATTTTCAAATCGTTGAACGCATTTTTCGTTTCCACACTTCAAGTTAGGATTGTTGCCACTCTGTTTACACCTATGTTATTGCAATTGTTTTTACAGGATATCACCAACGCATTGTTGGTTTACGGATTTTGAGCTTTCGAAGCGAATTTCTTCGATTATTAATTTTTTACAAATTTTCAAATCGTTGAACGCATTTTTCGTTTCCACACTTCAAGTTAGGATTGTTGCTATTCTGTTTACACCTATGTTATTGCAATTGTTTTAACAGGATATCACCAACGCATTGTTGATTTACGCATTTTGAGCTTTTGAAGCAAATTTCTTCAATTATTAATTTTTTACAAATTTTCAAATCGTTGAATGCATTTTTCATTTCTACACTTCAAGTTAGGATTGTTGCCACTCTGTTTACACCTATGTTATTGCAATTGTTTTAATAGGATATCACCAACGCATTGTTGATTTACGCATTTTGAGCTTTTGAAGCAAATTTCTTCAATTATTAATTTTTTACAAATTTTCAAATCGTTGAATGCATTTTTCATTTCTACACTTCAAGTTAGGATTGTTGCCACTCTGTTTACACCTATGTTATTGCAATTGTTTTTACAGGATATCACCAACGCATTGTTGATTTACGCATTTTGAGCTTTTGAAGCAAATTTCTTCAATTATTAATTTTTTACAAATTTTCAAATCGTTGAACGCATTTTTCATTTCCACACTTCAAGTTAGGATTGTTGCTATTCTGTTTACACCTATGTTATTGCAATTGTTTTAACAGGATATCACCAACGCATTGTTGATTTACGCATTTTGAGCTTTTGAAGCAAATTTCTTCAATTATTAATTTTTTACAAATTTTCAAATCGTTGAACGCATTTTTCGTTTCCACACTTCAAGTTAGGCTTGTTGCCACTCTGTTTACACCTATGTTATTGCAATTGTTTTAACAGGATATCACCAACGCATTGTTGATTTACGCATTTTGAGCTTTTGAAGCAAATTTCTTTAATTATTAATTTTTTACAAATTTTCAAATCGTTGAACGCATTTTTCGTTTCCACACTTCAAGTTAGGCTTGTTGCCACTCTGTTTACACCTATGTTATTGCAATTGTTTTAACAGGATATCACCAACGCATTGTTGATTTACGCATTTTGAGCTTTTGAAGCAAATTTCTTCAATTATTAATTTTTTACAAATTTTCAAATCGTTGAATGCATTTTTCATTTCTACACTTCAAGTTAGGATTGTTGCCACTCTGTTTACACCTATGTTATTGCAATTGTTTTTACAGGATATCACCAACGCATTGTTGATTTACGCATTTTGAGCTTTCGAAGCAAATTTCTTCGATTATTAATTTTTTACAAATTTTCAAATCGTTGAACGCATTTTTCGTTTCCACACTTCAAGTTAGGATTGTTGCTATTCTGTTTACACCTATGTTATTGCAATTGTTTTAACAGGATATCACCAACGCATTGTTGATTTACGGATTTTGAGCTTTCGAAGCGAATTTCTTCGATTATTAATTTTTTACAAATTTTCAAATCGTTGAACGCATTTTTCGTTTCCACACTTCAAGTTAGGATTGTTGCCATTCTGTTTACACCTATGTTATTGCAATTGTTTTTACAGGATATCACCAACGCATTGTTGATTTACGCATTTTGAGCTTTCGAAGCGAATTTCTTCGATTATTAATTTTTTACAAATTTTCAAATCGTTGAACGCATTTTTCATTTCCACACTTCAAGTTAGGATTGTTGCCACTCTGTTTACACCTATGTTATTGCAATTGTTTTTACAGGATATCACCAACGCATTGTTGATTTACGCATTTTGAGCTTTCGAAGCCAATTTCTTCGATTATTAATTTTTTACAAATTTTCAAATCGTTGAACGCATTTTTCATTTCCACACTTCAAGTTAGGATTGTTGCCACTCTGTTTACACCTATGTTATTGCAATTGTTTTTACAGGATATCACCAACGCATTGTTGATTTACGCATTTTGAGCTTTCGAAGCAAATTTCTTCGATTATTAATTTTTTACAAATTTTCAAATCGTTGAACGCATTTTTCGTTTCCACACTTCAAGTTAAGATTGTTGCCACTCTGTTTACACCTATGTTATTGCAATTGTTTTAATAGGATATCACCAACGCATTGTTGATTTACGCATTTTGAGCTTTCGAAGCAAATTTCTTCGATTATTAATTTTTTACAAATTTTCAAATCGTTGAACGCATTTTTCGTTTCCACACTTCAAGTTAAGATTGTTGCCACTCTGTTTACACCTATGTTATTGCAATTGTTTTAATAGGATATCACAAACGCATTGTTGATTTACGCATTTTGAGCTTTCGAAGCAAATTTCTTCGATTATTAATTTTTTACAAATTTTCAAATCGTTGAACGCATTTTTCGTTTCCACACTTCAAGTTAAGATTGTTGCCACTCTGTTTACACCTATGTTATTGCAATTGTTTTAATAGGATATCACCAACGCATTGTTGATTTACGCATTTTGAGCTTTCGAAGCAAATTTCTTCGATTATTAATTTTTTACAAATTTTCAAATCGTTGAACGCATTTTTCGTTTCCACACTTCAAGTTAAGATTGTTGCCACTCTGTTTACACCTATGTTATTGCAATTGTTTTAATAGGATATCACCAACGCATTGTTGATTTACGCATTTTGAGCTTTCGAAGCAAATTTCTTCGATTATTAATTTTTTACAAATTTTCAAATCGTTGAACGCATTTTTCGTTTCCACACTTCAAGTTAAGATTGTTGCCACTCTGTTTACACCTATGTTATTGCAATTGTTTTAATAGGATATCACCAACGCATTGTTGATTTACGCATTTTGAGCTTTCGAAGCAAATTTCTTCGATTATTAATTTTTTACAAATTTTCAAATCGTTGAACGCATTTTTCGTTTCCACACTTCAAGTTAGGATTGTTGCCACTCTGTTTACACCTATGTTATTGCAATTGTTTTAATAGGATATCACCAACGCATTGTTGATTTACGCATTTTGAGCTTTCGAAGCAAATTTCTTCGATTATTAATTTTTTACAAATTTTCAAATCGTTGAACGCATTTTTCGTTTCCACACTTCAAGTTAAGATTGTTGCCACTCTGTTTACACCTATGTTATTGCAATTGTTTTAATAGGATATCACCAACGCATTGTTGATTTACGCATTTTGAGCTTTCGAAGCGAATTTCTTCGATTATTAATTTTTTACAAATTTTCAAATCGTTGAACGCATTTTTCGTTTCCACACTTCAAGTTAGGATTGTTGCCATTCTGTTTACACCTATGTTATTGCAATTGTTTTTACAGGATATCACCAACGCATTGTTGATTTACGCATTTTGAGCTTTCGAAGCGAATTTCTTCGATTATTAATTTTTTACAAATTTTCAAATCGTTGAACGCATTTTTCGTTTCCACACTTCAAGTTAGGATTGTTGCCATTCTGTTTACACCTATGTTATTGCAATTGTTTTTACAGGATATCACCAACGCATTGTTGATTTACGGATTTTGAGCTTTTGAAGCGAATTTCTTCGATTATTAATTTTTTACAAATTTTCAAATCGTTGAACGCATTTTTCGTTTCCACACTTCAAGTTAGGATTGTTGCCACTCTGTTTACACCTATGTTATTGCAATTGTTTTTACAGGATATCACCAACGCATTGTTGGTTTACGGATTTTGAGCTTTCGAAGCGAATTTCTTCGATTATTAATTTTTTACAAATTTTCAAATCGTTGAACGCATTTTTCGTTTCCACACTTCAAGTTAGGATTGTTGCTATTCTGTTTACACCTATGTTATTGCAATTGTTTTAACAGGATATCACCAACGCATTGTTGATTTACGCATTTTGAGCTTTTGAAGCAAATTTCTTCAATTATTAATTTTTTACAAATTTTCAAATCGTTGAATGCATTTTTCATTTCTACACTTCAAGTTAGGATTGTTGCCACTCTGTTTACACCTATGTTATTGCAATTGTTTTAATAGGATATCACCAACGCATTGTTGATTTACGCATTTTGAGCTTTTGAAGCAAATTTCTTCAATTATTAATTTTTTACAAATTTTCAAATCGTTGAATGCATTTTTCATTTCTACACTTCAAGTTAGGATTGTTGCCACTCTGTTTACACCTATGTTATTGCAATTGTTTTTACAGGATATCACCAACGCATTGTTGATTTACGCATTTTGAGCTTTTGAAGCAAATTTCTTCAATTATTAATTTTTTACAAATTTTCAAATCGTTGAACGCATTTTTCATTTCCACACTTCAAGTTAGGATTGTTGCTATTCTGTTTACACCTATGTTATTGCAATTGTTTTAACAGGATATCACCAACGCATTGTTGATTTACGCATTTTGAGCTTTTGAAGCAAATTTCTTCAATTATTAATTTTTTACAAATTTTCAAATCGTTGAACGCATTTTTCGTTTCCACACTTCAAGTTAGGCTTGTTGCCACTCTGTTTACACCTATGTTATTGCAATTGTTTTAACAGGATATCACCAACGCATTGTTGATTTACGCATTTTGAGCTTTTGAAGCAAATTTCTTTAATTATTAATTTTTTACAAATTTTCAAATCGTTGAACGCATTTTTCGTTTCCACACTTCAAGTTAGGCTTGTTGCCACTCTGTTTACACCTATGTTATTGCAATTGTTTTAACAGGATATCACCAACGCATTGTTGATTTACGCATTTTGAGCTTTTGAAGCAAATTTCTTCAATTATTAATTTTTTACAAATTTTCAAATCGTTGAATGCATTTTTCATTTCTACACTTCAAGTTAGGATTGTTGCCACTCTGTTTACACCTATGTTATTGCAATTGTTTTTACAGGATATCACCAACGCATTGTTGATTTACGCATTTTGAGCTTTCGAAGCAAATTTCTTCGATTATTAATTTTTTACAAATTTTCAAATCGTTGAACGCATTTTTCGTTTCCACACTTCAAGTTAGGATTGTTGCTATTCTGTTTACACCTATGTTATTGCAATTGTTTTAACAGGATATCACCAACGCATTGTTGATTTACGGATTTTGAGCTTTCGAAGCGAATTTCTTCGATTATTAATTTTTTACAAATTTTCAAATCGTTGAACGCATTTTTCGTTTCCACACTTCAAGTTAGGATTGTTGCCATTCTGTTTACACCTATGTTATTGCAATTGTTTTTACAGGATATCACCAACGCATTGTTGATTTACGCATTTTGAGCTTTCGAAGCGAATTTCTTCGATTATTAATTTTTTACAAATTTTCAAATCGTTGAACGCATTTTTCATTTCCACACTTCAAGTTAGGATTGTTGCCACTCTGTTTACACCTATGTTATTGCAATTGTTTTTACAGGATATCACCAACGCATTGTTGATTTACGCATTTTGAGCTTTCGAAGCCAATTTCTTCGATTATTAATTTTTTACAAATTTTCAAATCGTTGAACGCATTTTTCATTTCCACACTTCAAGTTAGGATTGTTGCCACTCTGTTTACACCTATGTTATTGCAATTGTTTTTTTCAGGATATCACCAACGCATTGTTGATTTACGCATTTTGAGCTTTCGAAGCAAATTTCTTCGATTATTAATTTTTTACAAATTTTCAAATCGTTGAACGCATTTTTCGTTTCCACACTTCAAGTTAAGATTGTTGCCACTCTGTTTACCCTATGTTATTGCAATTGTTTTAATAGGATATCACCAACGCATTGTTGATTTACGCATTTTGAGCTTTCGAAGCAAATTTCTTCGATTATTAATTTTTTACAAATTTTCAAATCGTTGAACGCATTTTTCGTTTCCACACTTCAAGTTAAGATTGTTGCCACTCTGTTTACACCTATGTTATTGCAATTGTTTTAATAGGATATCACAAACGCATTGTTGATTTACGCATTTTGAGCTTTCGAAGCAAATTTCTTCGATTATTAATTTTTTACAAATTTTCAAATCGTTGAACGCATTTTTCGTTTCCACACTTCAAGTTAAGATTGTTGCCACTCTGTTTACACCTATGTTATTGCAATTGTTTTAATAGGATATCACCAACGCATTGTTGATTTACGCATTTTGAGCTTTCGAAGCAAATTTCTTCGATTATTAATTTTTTACAAATTTTCAAATCGTTGAACGCATTTTTCGTTTCCACACTTCAAGTTAAGATTGTTGCCACTCTGTTTACACCTATGTTATTGCAATTGTTTTAATAGGATATCACCAACGCATTGTTGATTTACGCATTTTGAGCTTTCGAAGCAAATTTCTTCGATTATTAATTTTTTACAAATTTTCAAATCGTTGAACGCATTTTTCGTTTCCACACTTCAAGTTAAGATTGTTGCCACTCTGTTTACACCTATGTTATTGCAATTGTTTTAATAGGATATCACCAACGCATTGTTGATTTACGCATTTTGAGCTTTCGAAGCAAATTTCTTCGATTATTAATTTTTTACAAATTTTCAAATCGTTGAACGCATTTTTCGTTTCCACACTTCAAGTTAGGATTGTTGCCACTCTGTTTACACCTATGTTATTGCAATTGTTTTAATAGGATATCACCAACGCATTGTTGATTTACGCATTTTGAGCTTTCGAAGCAAATTTCTTCGATTATTAATTTTTTACAAATTTTCAAATCGTTGAACGCATTTTTCGTTTCCACACTTCAAGTTAAGATTGTTGCCACTCTGTTTACACCTATGTTATTGCAATTGTTTTAATAGGA
Source organism: Ocypus olens (assembly GCA_910593695.2). Lineage (NCBI taxonomy): Eukaryota > Metazoa > Arthropoda > Insecta > Coleoptera > Staphylinidae > Ocypus > Ocypus olens. Next base: position 390,266 of record OU343055.1, on the reverse strand, counting down.
TATCACCAACGCATTGTTGATTTACGCATTTTGAGCTTTCGAAGCGAATTTCTTCGATTATTAATTTTTTACAAATTTTCAAATCGTTGAACGCATTTTTCGTTTCCACACTTCAAGTTAGGATTGTTGCCACTCTGTTTTCACCTATGTTATTGCAATTGTTTTTACAGGATATCACCAACGCATTGTTGATTTACGCATTTTGAGCTTTCGAAGCGAATTTCTTCGATTATTAATTTTTTACAAATTTTCAAATCGTTGAACGCATTTTTCGTTTCCACACTTCAAGTTAGGATTGTTGCCATTCTGTTTACACCTATGTTATTGCAATTGTTTTTACAGGATATCACCAACGCATTGTTGATTTACGGATTTTGAGCTTTTGAAGCGAATTTCTTCGATTATTAATTTTTTACAAATTTTCAAATCGTTGAACGCATTTTTCGTTTCCACACTTCAAGTTAGGATTGTTGCCACTCTGTTTACACCTATGTTATTGCAATTGTTTTTACAGGATATCACCAACGCATTGTTGATTTACGCATTTTGAGCTTTTGAAGCAAATTTCTTCAATTATTAATTTTTTACAAATTTTCAAATCGTTGAACGCATTTTTCGTTTCCACACTTCAAGTTAGGATTGTTGCCATTCTGTTTACACCTATGTTATTGCAATTGTTTTTACAGGATATCACCAACGCATTGTTGATTTACGCATTTTGAGCTTTTGAAGCAAATTTCTTCAATTATTAATTTTTTACAAATTTTCAAATCGTTGAACGCATTTTTCGTTTCCACACTTCAAGTTAGGATTGTTGCCATTCTGTTTACACCTATGTTATTGCAATTGTTTTTACAGGATATCACCAACGCATTGTTGGTTTACGGATTTTGAGCTTTTGAAGCGAATTTCTTCGATTATTAATTTTTTACAAATTTTCAAATCGTTGAACGCATTTTTCGTTTCCACACTTCAAGTTAGGCTTGTTGCCACTCTGTTTACACCTATGTTATTGCAATTGTTTTTACAGGATATCACCAACGCATTGTTGGTTTACGGATTTTGAGCTTTCGAAGCGAATTTCTTCGATTATTAATTTTTTACAAATTTTCAAATCGTTGAACGCATTTTTCGTTTCCACACTTCAAGTTAGGATTGTTGCCATTCTGTTTACACCTATGTTATTGCAATTGTTTTTACAGGATATCACCAACGCATTGTTGATTTACGCATTTTGAGCTTTTGAAGCAAATTTCTTCGATTATTAATTTTTTACAAATTTTCAAATCGTTGAACGCATTTTTCGTTTCCACACTTCAAGTTAGGCTTGTTGCCATTCTGTTTACACCTATGTTATTGCAATTGTTTTTACAGGATATCACCAACGCATTGTTGATTTACGCATTTTGAGCTTTTGAAGCGAATTTCTTCGATTATTAATTTTTTACAAATTTTCAAATCGTTGAACGCATTTTTCGTTTCCACACTTCAAGTTAGGATTGTTGCCACTCTGTTTACACCTATGTTATTGCAATTGTTTTTACAGGATATCACCAACGCATTGTTGATTTACGCATTTTGAGCTTTTGAAGCAAATTTCTTCAATTATTAATTTTTTACAAATTTTCAAATCGTTGAACGCATTTTTCGTTTCCACACTTCAAGTTAGGATTGTTGCCATTCTGTTTACACCTATGTTATTGCAATTGTTTTTACAGGATATCACCAACGCATTGTTGATTTACGCATTTTGAGCTTTTGAAGCAAATTTCTTCAATTATTAATTTTTTACAAATTTTCAAATCGTTGAACGCATTTTTCGTTTCCACACTTCAAGTTAGGATTGTTGCCATTCTGTTTACACCTATGTTATTGCAATTGTTTTTACAGGATATCACCAACGCATTGTTGGTTTACGGATTTTGAGCTTTTGAAGCGAATTTCTTTAATTATTAATTTTTTACAAATTTTCAAATCGTTGAACGCATTTTTCGTTTCCACACTTCAAGTTAGGCTTGTTGCCACTCTGTTTACACCTATGTTATTGCAATTGTTTTAACAGGATATCACCAACGCATTGTTGATTTACGCATTTTGAGCTTTTGAAGCAAATTTCTTCAATTATTAATTTTTTACAAATTTTCAAATCGTTGAACGCATTTTTCGTTTCCACACTTCAAGTTAGGATTGTTGCCATTCTGTTTACACCTATGTTATTGCAATTGTTTTTACAGGATATCACCAACGCATTGTTGATTTACGCATTTTGAGCTTTCGAAGCGAATTTCTTCGATTATTAATTTTTTACAAATTTTCAAATCGTTGAACGCATTTTTCATTTCCACACTTCAAGTTAGGATTGTTGCCACTCTGTTTACACCTATGTTATTGCAATTGTTTTTACAGGATATCACCAACGCATTGTTGATTTACGCATTTTGAGCTTTTGAAGCAAATTTCTTCAATTATTAATTTTTTACAAATTTTCAAATCGTTGAACGCATTTTTCGTTTCCACACTTCAAGTTAGGATTGTTGCCATTCTGTTTACACCTATGTTATTGCAATTGTTTTAACAGGATATCACCAACGCATTGTTGATTTACGCATTTTGAGCTTTCGAAGCGAATTTCTTCGATTATTAATTTTTTACAAATTTTCAAATCGTTGAACGCATTTTTCGTTTCCACACTTCAAGTTAAGATTGTTGCCACTCTGTTTACACCTATGTTATTGCAATTGTTTTTACAGAATATCACCAACGCATTGTTGATTTACGCATTTTGAGCTTTCGAAGCAAATTTCTTCGATTATTAATTTTTTACAAATTTTCAAATCGTTGAACGCATTTTTCATTTCTACACTTCAAGTTAGGATTGTTGCCACTCTGTTTACACCTATGTTATTGCAATTGTTTTAACAGGATATCACCAACGCATTGTTGATTTACGCATTTTGAGCTTTTGAAGGAAATATCTTCAATTAATAATTTTTTACAAATTTTCAAATCGTTGAATGCATTTTTCATTTCCACACTTCAAGTTAGGATTGTTGCCATTCTGTTTACACCTATGTTATTGCAATTGTTTTAACAGGATATCACCAACGCATTGTTGATTTACGGATTTTGAGCTTTTGAAGCAAATTTCTTCGATTATTAATTTTTTACAAATTTTCAAATCGTTGAACGCATTTTTCATTTCCACACTTCAAGTTAGGATTGTTGCCATTCTGTTTACACCTATGTTATTGCAATTGTTTTAACAGGATATCATCAACGCATTGTTGATTTACGGATTTTGAGCTTTTGAAGCAAATTTCTTCGATTATTAATTTTTTACAAATTTTGAAATCGTTGAACGCATTTTTCGTTTCCACACTTCAAGTTAGGATTGTTGCCACTCTGTTTACACCTATGTTATTGCAATTGTTTTTACAGGATATCACCAACGCATTGTTGATTTACGCATTTTGAGCTTTTAAAGCGAATTTCTTCGATTATAGAAAAGCGACGAAGAAATGCAGACATAAATACGGGCTTTAAACTTATAAATGGTTTAGTAAACTCTCCATATTTACTAAGTTTACTTTGTATTCATGTGCCCAGTAGAGAGTTGCGTTCTTTTCGCTTTTTTGAAGAGAAATGTTTTAGAACTGATTATGCTGGGCACTTTGGCATTGCAAGAATTGCTCGTAATTGCAATCGATTTAATGCTGACTTTTGCAATTTAAGCATTAATAAACTACGCTTACTACTGCGCAATTACGAGTAATCTGTTCATTTTGATACTTATATCTGTGATTTTTAGTTTTAATTAGTGATAGGTTTAGTTGTACACGTGCTTTTAAAATGTTTTAAATTTTTTTATTTCATTTTTATCATTTTAACTATATATATATTTTTGTATTTTAATTTGTAATGGCCTTCCGTAAATAAGTAAATAAATAAATAAATAAATAAATAAATTATTAATTTTTTACAAATTTTGAAATCGTTGAACGCATTTTTCATTTCTACACTTTAAGTTAGGATTGTTGCCATTCTGTTTTCACCTATGTTATTGCAATTGTTTTTACAGGATATCACCAACGCATTGTTGATTTACGGATTTTGAGCTTTTGAAGCGAATTTCTTCAATTATTAATTTTTTACAAATTTTCAAATCGTTGAACGCATTTTTCATTTCTACACTTCAAGTTAGGATTGTTGCCACTCTGTTTACACCTATGTTATTGCAATTGTTTTTACAGGATATCACCAACGCATTGTTGATTTACGGATTTTGAGCTTTTGAAGCGAATTTCTTCAATTATTAATTTTTTACAAATTTTCAAATCGTTGAACGCATTTTTCATTTCTACACTTCAAGTTAGGATTGTTGCCACTCTGTTTACACCTATGTTATTGCAATTGTTTTTACAGGATATCACCAACGCATTGTTGATTTACGGATTTTTAGCTTTCGAAGCAAATTTCTTCGATTATTAATTTTTTACATATTTTCAAATCGTTGAATATTTCAAGTGCAGGAAATGGAAATGGAAATAACAAATATCCCATGATTACGATTAATATCAATATTTACCGTTTGTGTTTTTTTTTCTAATTTCAAGTGAAGGGAACTTATTAGTAACGATATTTTATGGCAATAGCCGTCGGTAATGGTTTCCTTTATGCGTGATCCTGGAATGGATTCGCTCTTAGAGCGACCGGCAGGAAGGAGATTAATTGCGCCGAAACCGGTCGCGTCCCGTATTTTATTGTCAATCGTTAAGTCGATGCTTTCATTTGATTGCGCGATTATTCGACGTAACTATTGTCGCAGTCGCACGGGTTGTATAATAATCGTTATAAGGGTAAGTTAAAACGTTAACTTATTGAGCAAAAAACTTCGTACTTTCTCTCCATGTCGTTGTTGTAACGATTAAACTTGAAATATTTAGTGCTGTGACATTAAATTAGTGCCAGAACGTATCGCATCACAACACAAAATTGTTGCCAGAAGACTAAAAACCATAACAATAATATATTCAACAATTCATTCGGGTCCAAAGACGTAACCCGTGGAACACCAAACCAAATTTGATGCTAAAAGACTTGCTATACTTTTGCTATAGAATTTGATATACTTTTTTGTAATGCAACATTCAAATAAATTTGCCAGAAGACGAGAAATCATATCAATACCAGTTAATTCCGGCCCAAAGACGCAACTCGTGGGACACCAGGTTCGAGTTCGTAAACTACAGAAATGTTATCATTAAATTAGCACCAGGCGCGTATCGCTTGACGCCAGAAGACGAAAAACCATAACACAATTAATTCCGGGCCCGAAGACGCAACTCGTGGGACACCAGATTCGAAATTTTGTCCGCCGCTCGATCAATCCGGGTGAGAAATTGAAAATGATTCCGTGCCCCGACTCATCCGGCATTTTTCACACGGCGCGCCATATTAATGGCCCTCGGTACTAAAACACAGAACCCCGTGGCGCTGCTGTTTCATCAATGTCGGGGACGTGACCGCGCTCAACAAAACCGTCGCACAAACGATTTTTCCACGCGCCTTTCGTAACGCTCTCGAGCACGGGTTTCAATTAACCCCGCGCGTCATGGGGAGGACGCGGCGCACGTACACCTCCGATCGCTCAAAACCGTATAATGGTCGGTCATATTGGCACGTAGTTTGGCCATCTATCAAAACGTATTTAGTAACTCTGGCCGAAAGAAAGAAAAAAAAAATTATAAATGCTCGAGTACGGACGTACACCTGTGTGTGAGGTAGAAAGTTATGCGTTGAAGTCCGTTACACTTTTTTTTACACCGCCAATCGATACGACGATTAGGCCGATTGATAATGGCTGGTAATTACATAGTCGAATTTAATCTAATCGATAATTGCTTTTCACGTTCGGATTTTAAATCTAGTAATCAGCATTGAATTAGAAAATGGTACGTCTTTTGCATCATAAACTAATAGTTTTCGGTTTTCTTCTTCTCAACACGTTCACTGCTGGTGTCAGATAAATTGATTGCCAGTCAAGCCGATGGCGCTCGCCTGTATTAATGTCAAAGAACGTAACGCGCACCTGTTGCGTGGTCGGCCCCGCGTTAAAACCACTAAAACGCAAATGGTGCGTGAATGTGTTAGTCTGCTTATTCAATTCTGAATAATCATGTTTGAAATAATACTTTTAATAATGTTATTATATTCTTCTCGACCTTCACAAGATGCATCAAATCTCTAATTGTTCTCAAACTCATCCAATACAGGCACTAGACTGGCTCGTTACAATCTGGCGCGATTGAAACGTGCGCATGAGCGCAAGAACATCGCGACGCTCTTAGCGCGCGGAATTAGTTCCAGCGTCAATCGATTCTTCGCAAGATGCATCAAGTCTCTAATTGTTCTCAAACCCATACAATAGAGCGGCGTTCGGCGTATGCACACTCGTTAAAATCCGGCACGATTGAATGTGCGTGTGAACGCAAGAACATCGCGACGCTCTCCGCGCGGAATTAGTTCCAGCGTTAAGTTCTTATCGCGTGCTTGGAGCGAGAACGGCGGATAAAATTGTGTCCACTTGTGCTCAACACGTTTGGAACGCTACGTTCCAATATTTGCGCGATGGAACGCGACGTTCCAGAAACACGCGATGGAACGCGACGTTCCAAAAACGCGCGAGAGTCTACGTGTGAACGCCGTTAATGTTTCCTTCCGATTTTTTCAATGGTTTTGATCCAAAATATTATCCGCATGATCATTGCTTGTTAAAAAAAATAGGAATCAATACTCAAGTTAGATGTTTGTAACTCAACAAATAGACAGTAAACCAGTAGAAAACGGCATTTATCTCAATACCACGACTGCAAGCCCAGAGACAGAACTGCTACCCATCAAACCCAACTTGAATGTTTATTATAACTCAACGAATAAACTGTAAACGAGTAGAAAACAGCATTTAGCTTTACTTAAACCGTGCATTTTGTTTTTTTTCTTTCTTTCTATAAGCTAATCATTACCAAACCAAACGGTTCTCTTGTATTTTAATGTAATCATTACGTCGATGATGGTGGGCGTGTTATTGATGGGTCGTCAATAGGGCCTTAACAGTAATTAGATACAGTTAGGTCCGGTACGCGCCGGAGAATTAATTGCCCGCAGATAAAATCATAATCAATATAAATCGAGGCACTTTCACGATGTCAATAAATAGATCGAGGATCCGAGATTGGGCCCCCGTCCGTTCGTTCGTTCGCTCCCAGTTGTGCAACGATCGCGCGCGCTCGGAGGAGCCAGTGCCGTCCGTAATGGGAATCTGTCGGCCGGCGTTAATGAATTTCGAGCGATGAACCCCCCTGAACCCGGTTTACTCTCCGGCCAGATGAAAACGAAAGTTAAACAACCGCGCGCGTATCGCCGATCATCATCATCATCGTCGTCCTCTTCGTCGAGGCATTTAATCACTTGTGTCAATAACGACGACATTTTATCGTTTTGATCGTTTATTTTATAAGCGACGATCGACCGAAAAAAAAAGGTGAAGAATTCATGCTTTTAGCATACGCTACCCGGTGCTGCGGTTGGATGATTACAAAAGGTCTTCAGATGAAACACGTAGACCCTTCCCAAAATCTGGTGTCACATTGCGCAGTGAAACAGAACTATACAGCTAGAACCATCACAAAATATGGTGTCACATTACGCATAGCAGTAGAATTATACAGCTTAAACTATACTAAAATCTGGTGTTACATTGCGCAGTGAAGCAGAACTGTACAGCACAACTATACAGTTTTTAGGCGTTGTTGGAGAAACAAAAAAATCAAAAATAGTGTTTGTTCGCAGAGATAAAATTCTAATAATCTTGGAAAATAAGAAGAAATTCTCCTCTTTCTAGTTTAGTACAGTTTTTTTTTTAAATTCGCCAATATTAAGTAAGGTATGAATTTTTGAAAATTTTAGTGACAACCTAATAAAGTTTTTGAGCAATGTTAAAGTTATTAAAAAAATCATGGCAATTGATGAATACAACTATTTTGTAATCAGTGCGGTTTTAAGAAAGAAAAATCAAAAAAAAAGTTTTTGCGGAGTTTAAGTTACTTAAAAAAAATCATGACAATTGAAAAATACAACTATTTTGTAATCAGTGCGGTTTTTTTTAATACGCGAAATATTAAGCAACGTGTGAATTTTTGAAAATTTTATATTTTTGAGAAAGAAAAATCAAAAAAAAGTTTTTGCAGTTTAAGTTATTTAAAAAAATTCATGTCAATTGAAAAATGCAACTATTTTGTAATCAGTATGGTTTTTTTTAAATACGCGAAATATCAAGCAACGTATGAAATTTTGAAAATGTTATGTATGAGTTTTTGAAAAAGAAAAATAAAAAAAAAAGTTTCTGCAGAGTTTAAGTTATTTAAAAAAATTCATGACAATTGAAAAATACAACTATTTTGTAATCAGTACGGTTTTTTTTTAAATACGCGAAATATTAAGCAACGTATGAATTTTTGAAAATTTATTGTATTAGTGTTTGAGAAAGAAAAATCCAAAAAATAGTTTTTGCAGAGTTTAAGTTATTTAAAAAAATTCATGACAATTGAAAAATACAACTATTTTGTAATCAGTACGGTTTTTTTTTTTAATACGCGAAATATTAAGCAACGTATGAATTTTTGAAAATTTTATATTTTTGAGAAAGAAAAATCAAAAAAAAGTTTTTGCAGAGTTTAAATTATTTTAAAAAAATTCACAATTGAAGAAAATAACTATTTTACAATTTGGACGTTTTTTTCTGAAAATTCATCAAATATCAAACAACTTTTTTGAAAATTTTGACTTTTTGGAGAAGAAAAACACAAAAACATTTTTTACGAAGTTGCAGGTTTAAAAAAAAAAACTTGACAATTAAAGAAACCACTATTTTGTAATCAATACGGTTTTTTGAAAATACTTCAAATATCAAGTAACGTATGAATTTTTGAAAATTTTATATTTCAGTTGTTGGAGAAGGAAAATGTAAAGAAAAAGTTTTGGAGAGTTAAGGTTATTTATCATTACAATTACAGAAAAACTACTATTTCGAAATCAGTCCGGTTTTTTTTTTAAATCAAGCAAGGAATGAATTTTAAATAAGAATTTTTGGAGAAGAATAATCTAAACAAAATCCGTTATTAAAAAAATCATGTCAATTGAAAAACCTACTATTACAAAATCGGTACGGTTTATTTGAAAATATACCAAATAACAAGCAACCTATGAATTTTCAAAAATTTTACATTTTAATTTTCGGAGAAGAAAAATCTAAAAAAAATATTCCTGCAGTGTTATAATTATTATAAAAATCATGACAATTGAAAAAAAACTACTATTTCGAGGATGGTACAGTTTTTTTTTTTTGAAAATGCACAAAAAATCAAGCAAAGTATGGAAATTTTTGGAAATTTTATATTTGAGTTTTTCGAGAACAAAAATTTAAAAAAATCCAACAGTGTTTTGATTATTAAAAAGAATCAATATTGAAAGAAACTACTATTTCGAAATCAGTACGTTTTATTTGAAAATATACCAAATAACAAGCAACCTATGCATTTTTAAAAATTTTACATTTTAATTTTCAGAGAAGAAATATCTGAAAAAAAATGTTCCTGCAGTGTTATAATTATTATAAAAATCATGACAATTGAAAGAAACTACTATTTCGAGGTTAGTACAGTTTTTTTGAAAATGCACCAAAAATCAAGCAAGGTGTGAATTTTTTAAAATTTTATATTTGAGTTTCTCGAGAATAAAAATAAAAAAAATCCAGTAGTGTTTTAATTATTAAAAAAAAATGACTAATATTGAAAAAAACTACTATTTCGAAATCAGTACGTTTTTTTTTTTAATATACCAAATATCAAAAAACGTACGAATTTTTGAAAATTTTATATTTGAGATTTGAAAAATTAAAAAAAAGTTTTTCCGGAGTTAATTGTTTTAAGAAAAAAAAACATCTCAAAATCTAGTGTCACATTGCACAGTGAAGAAGAGCCATACAGCTAGAAGCATCCTAAAATCTGGTGTCACATTGCGCAGAGTGAACATCTTAAATTTCAAGACGCCGGAAACTCATAATTATTCAGTGAACATAATGTAAATATCAGAGTGGCGGCTCGAGGAACATATTGATGGTAGAGCCACTTATACAATATACCCCCTCCCCTTCTTTTTTGAAGAAAGAAAGAACGATTTATCTTCCTAGATCAAAGTAACTGGCAAAAAATTGTTAAAAATTAATTTAAAATTCTTGCTGATCTTGAAACTACAGGTATGACTCCTTGGCTTTATATAACGAGCCGCCCCTCTCACTCTGCGCAAACTTTACCCCCCGAGAGTCACGACATTTTGGATGGCTCTACTCTACCTGGAAAGGTCTCACGGCATTTCGGGATGGCTCTATTTTATGCCCGGGTGTCACGGCATTTTGGGATGGCTCTACTTTACCTAGGGGAGGTGTCATGTCATTTTGGGATGACTATACTTTGCCCCCAGGTGTCACGATATTTTAGGATGGCTCTACTTTACCTGGGGAGATATCACGGCATTTTGCGCGATTTGAATTATGACGAGAGTTTATTATCAAAAGTAGCGACGGTATTCGTTAAGGCGGCTTCAAAAAATGTTGCCACTGGTTTAGGGGAAGGCACGGTATTGCGGCAGGGGAAGGGGATCTACAAAAAAATATACAGTGTATTTTATCAAGAAAGTACCAACTTTTACTCACACAAATAAAATAAACCTTAATACGACACCAGACTCTACATATGAATCTATTAGATTACTTAAAGCTAAATAATTGCAGACTACTTTAATGAGCAAACAATACTTTTATGTCATTATTTTATAAATGTGTTTACAAGATTGCAGAGTAATTTAATGAGTAAATACTCTTATGGATGTATTTGCAATAAAAAATATTAAATTAAACGAAGCGAGCACAACGCCCATCGGTATAATTATTCCATCTCGCACTTGAATTTCTAATCGTCGACGTGAAAGTCTCGGGGAATTAATAATTTCACTCGATGCTAGTTGTAATAAATATATTACTACGCTTCGGTTGCGGCTCACTCTCACGGTCGGATGTCACCGGAGTGAAATGTGGGTGCACCGCGAGGATTCCTCGTAACGTAACGCGATACGGACACCCCGTAAAAACTGGTATCCCACGGGTACCGAAGATTGCGCCGGTACGCTCGACCACTCTTTTAAAAACAATGTTAAACTTGAGTCTAGCGTAAATACATGATAAAACTTACATATATTGTAAAACATTTATTTTTCGTAAAAACTGGTATCCCACTGGTACCGAAAATTGTGCCGGTACGTTCGACCGCTCTTTTAGAAACAATGTTAAACTTGAGTCTAACATAAATACATGATAAAACTTAGATATATTGTAAAACATCTATTTTGCGTAAAAACTGGTATCCCACGGGTACCGAACATTGTGCCGGTACGTTCGACCACTCTTTTAGAAACAATCTTAAACTTCAGTCTAGCGTAATACATGATAAAATGCGCACATGCGTATATTATAAAAAAAAAATCAATTTTGCGGACAACAATTCCCATCGAAGTTTACAAATTAAAAGGTCACTTTATAAATTTCTTTGCAGTAAAAAAAACATGTTTTAGATAAATTGAAAGAATTAAAGACGCATGTCAATCGTACCTTTCTAGGTATTCCACAAGGTTCTAAATTGATTCAATATTTATGAACATAAATATTTCTACCTTTCAACATTTTCTTTCTTCTTCAATTAGCAAGATTTATCATACCTTGCTTGGTATTCCAAATTGGTTCAATATTTATGAACGTAAATATTTCACACTGTTTGGAGAAACTCTACCCTAAATTTAAAGAAACTGATTTATAATCGCGACCAACACGTTACAATTTGTATACTACAAGGTTCCAAATTGGTTCGGTGTTTTATCCATTTAAATATTCCAAAACTTTGTGTAACGGTACCCAATTTGAAATCGTAATGATTTAATTGGACAAATTTCTGGTCCATCAATAACGGCGGAACGCAGGTGGAATTTTAATAAATCGCGCCACGAAAAACTAAAGTGAACGCGCCGACGACGATGTCGCGTCCATTCATATTCTCGAAACGCATGAATAATACATGCGAACATTAAGTGCGTGCATTCGGCCCACGTTCGCCCATTTCCACTCAATTATACCATTAGTTGCGTTAATGCCGGCGCGATAAAGATAATTTGTTGCTTTCGAGTGGACGGATTAAAGAAAGAAGAAAAAAAAAACGCCAATTTGAATCAAAAAAATGTCAAAACATTGACAGCGAAAATCTGGAAATGAGATGAAATGTTTAAATCACCTTCACGGGTTAAATATATGATAATCCGAAGCAGGGACGGCTTGCGGAATGACTCATGGTACGGCCGAGGTAGCAGAGGTGGTAATACAGATACTTGTGGTCACCCTATCTATCTGCTGCTTCAACCGTACCATCTCGCGAGCCGTCACTGATCCAAAGGGTAGATTTTACCTTTGAAGGATTACCAAGTTTGTAAACATCAACAGACTACTACGATTAGAAGGTAATTAACTAAATAAACTCTTGCTTGTTTTTAAATTTCTGTTTTCGTTTTAATCATATCTCCAAGAAACTGTCACACGTGTCACGAGTACACGCTTTTAATCGCGCGTCCATTTCCTGACATTTTTATTTTATAATACGGTCCTCTCACCTCGCGAGTAATTAACGACGTCCATTAAGTTATCCGCGCGAAATAAATCCGACTCCGATTCCCTTTCTAACGCGGTTTTCTAAATTTTTTTTGGAAAGTCCGACGAATACCAGACCAAGTCCAGTCCCCTCGGAAGAGAGCGCGCGACATCGATCAGCGGCGCGCCGATTATCATAATTAATTCCGACCGATTGATCATCGCGCGTTTTGTCTCCATCTTTTAATGGTCGATGATGATGGATCTCGGATATTTTAATGGCGCTCCACGCGAGCAAGCCACCAAATGAATCAATTATCCCCGGTTAAAAATATTAGATGCGGAATCCCGATAGGCGAGGGCTACTAGATTGGAACCGGCGCGCGGGCTTATCTCTCTGACGGGGACAAATGTCGCTCGTTTGTGCCGTTAAAGTAATTAAGTCCGATTATGGTTAATCCGATTTGGTGCGCTCGGATTTATTAATGTGCGTGCCGTCCAGAAGGATTTGATAAGGAATTGCTGTGCGGTTATAATCCGGTTCGAAGGACCATCATTTTTCGAAACAGTGATTACCGATATTTTGATAGTCGTGGTTCAAAAAAGATCGACGAGAAAAATTTGATAAGGAATCAAGGTTATAATCCGGTTCGAAGGACCGTCAGTTTTATTGGTCCTTCAAACCTGTGATTATGGATATTTTGATAGTCGTAGATTTGTCTATTTCAATAAACATTATCGAGAAGGATTTTATAAGGAATTGTCAGGTGGTTATAATCCGGTTCGAAGGACCATCATTTTTATTGGTCTTTCGAACTTGTGATTATGGATATTTTGATGGTCGTAGATTTGTCTAGTTCAATAAAAATTGTCGAGAAGGATTTGATAAGGAATTGCCAGGTGGTTATAATCCGGTTCGAAGGACCATCATTTTTATTGGTCCTTCGAACCGGATATTTTGGTCAATAAAGATTGTCGTTCAAGTGTTATATTGTGTGTAATGCAAACATTTTCATTATTATTCATTCTCTAATTACCTTCTAATGTCTTTAGTAATTAACACGTACCTAGTTCAGTACAGACGAGTCACAGTTGGTCGCGATTCCGTTTACACGGGTGCTTTACCGTCCATCGAAGTGTGCCCGTGCCCAACAGGCCGCGAATGTCCGAGGGTGCGTTTACACGCAAACTTGTAATTACGGAAATTACATCTAAATCCTTCAATTAAACGAATTAACTTGATGCTCGCGTTCGGCAGAAAGAAGAAAACCGTAGTCCAACACTTGCTTCTTTCGTAAGTGTGAGTGGTGCATTCAAAGCTGCAGCCAAAGAGACGCGTTAACATCTCTCGTTACCGGGGTGACTCATGATACGGCCAAGGTAGCAAAGGTGGAAATGCAGATAAGTAGGGTGACCGCAAGTCAGTGTTGCCAGGAGTAATTTTTAATTTTCCCCCAATATTTCATAAAAAAACCCAGAATACCCACCCCAAAAAATACCCCATCGATTGAAGTTCTCCAAGATACACACCAAAACCTTAATTTGCCCTCATTTTGGAGAAACCCCCCCAATCTGACAACACTGGGATTAGAGAAGGCGCGCTGATAAGATTTCGGAATTTGCACAAAGAAAAGTTTTTCCGAAAATATGTAGGTAGTACAAAAAGGCCATTTAAAAAATTAGAAAAATATTTAATCGTGCCGTGGTATCCTCCAAATAATTAAAATAATTCTTTAATTTTTCGGAAATCATCGCTAATTAACATTTTTTTTTCATAATTTCCAAACAGTTCCAGTTATACCGTGTGATCAGTTTCATTCCGGGCCAAAGTAGTATATTTAACAATTACTAAAAAAAAAAACTGAATTGACTGCAAAAAAATTTTTTTTCATTTATAAATTTTCGAAAAAAATATTTGAATCGAAATATTTGAAAATTAAGTAATTCCTTAAACACAAATCGCGCAGTCTGTATTTTCTATCTAAATATCACAGTACATTGGTTTTATCTTAAAACAACCACTAAAACAAAAAAAATCAAATTAAATAAATAACCTAAAATTATCACAAAAATATCAAAAATTCAGTCTGCAAAATTTAAATTAAAAAAAATCGAAAAGATCGAAAAGATCGACCAAAAAAATTTGCTCATTAAAATCAACAATTAAACAACATTAAAATTAATAATTAGGGTACAGGCAAACACTTGTGTCGGTTGCACCGCGTGCCGTGTGGGTTCGAATCCCAGCCCGGCCGAAAGATTTTTCGGGGATCGAGAAGTATTCGCTCGGATCCATGGTTGTTGTGTATACATCTGACATTATTCATTTATTCATTTGTTCATTTATTCACCCAAAATTTGTATATATAAATAGTAGCCGCCTTAAGCTGGCCATAAGGACTACGTTTCCGAGGCCAAAAAAATAATAATAATTTAGGTAACATTGGTAAAAAATTGAAAACTCTTGGGAAAAATAAAAATGCAGTCAAAAAAACAGAACATTTCAACTAAATCGAAAAGTTTGGTCTAAACAATAGGCCAAAAAAATCAAAAACCCTGGTCTAAAAAATAAAAATGCAGACTAAAAATTGAAAAGTCAAGCAAAAGGTAAATAATTTGCCATTTTCAGCTCCAAAAATAAATCTTTACCTCAAAGTAAATTGACGAAACTTTAAACTCAAAAATAATTTACAAATGTCGCCCATAAAAACAATAATTCAGGTTAATACGTCTAAAAAATTTTGATTTATTTTTTAGTTTTTATTATTATATTTTACAATTTCAACATAATATATTCGAGTTTATTTATTTTCATGTCTTCGAATTAATATAATTTTAATATGTCATTATACTATAGTATTAATTAAGTATTAATTAATAAGTCAAAAAAAGGACTAAAAATTAAAAATTTTGTCAAAAAAAACTCGAAAATACCAGCCAAAAGTTAAGACACAAAAATCAACTATTCAGGTTAAAAATCTAAATTCTAGACCAATTAAAAATTCGCTCGTTGAAATTTATAATCAAGGTAAAAAAAACTAAGAATATAGGCAAAAAATTTAGATCAAAAATCGTAAACTCTCGGCAAAATAAAAAATACAGACCAGAAAAAAAAAAAAAATTTTAACGAAATATTCTAAAATTTTGGTTTATGGGCCAAAGGAACAAAGAAATGAAAAACATCTAAAATACAGGCAAACAATCAAATATTCTGATGTAAAAAATTAAAAATGCAGACTAAAAAATTTAAACTTTATCCCAAAATGAATTGCCGAAACCCTAAACTCGAAAGTAATTAAAAAAACAATAACTCGGGTTGAAAAAATTTAAAATGAAGGGCAAAACTTGAAAATACCCTGAAAACAAAATAAAATCGCCCATAAAAATCAACAAGAGTGTAGACCAATGAAAAATTCGCTCGTTAAAATTTATAATCAAGATAAAAAAAAAAACTAAAAAAATCGAAAAATTACAAGTGTAGAAAATTTTTTGACCAAAATCAAAAACTCTATAAATTCGTTAGAGCAAACAAAGAAATCAAAAATGCAGACCAAACATCTAAAATATAAGCAAAAAATAAAAACAAAATTCCTGGTCTAAAAGATAAAAATACGCAGACCAAAAAATTGAAAAATCAAGCAAAAGAAAAATCATTTGCCAAAAATAACTCCAGCTCAAAATAACTTGCCAACGAAAAATCCAAAGCTCGAAAATACTGGCAAAAAATCGTGCATAAAAATGAATAATTGAGGGCCTAAAAATAAACAAATGCCAATTTTAACAAACAAATCCAAATTTAATCCAAAATGAAGAAAAATTTTTGAACTGCAGGTCAAAAATCTAAAATATAGGTCAAAAAATCAAAATCCAGGCCTAACGATACAAAATGCAAACAAAAAGATTGAATATTTAATATAATAATAATAATAATTTATTTACGGGCAACGAGTGTTGCCAGTAGCAATTTTTAATTTCCCAAATATTTAATAAAACTCCCCCAAAATTACGCCACTGTCCCTCTCCAAAATAATAAATTTTGAAAATAAAACGTAAATACAGTGGAAAATATACAAAATTAAAGCATTATAATTATAAAATTTATTAAAATATATTATTCATCTTCATTCTCAATATTTTCATCTTTTTTTCGGCACACATACATATTTTTACTTTCTCTGTTACGAAGTACGAGAAAGTATTGTGATCGTGATTTTTTTTTCAAAAATTTTTTTTACGGAAATATCCGTTTTGGGGTCCCTAGATGCCATTTCAACAATTTCTGGAAAAAAAAAATGTGTGTCTGTCTGTGTGCGCTGTATCTCAAAAACTAATAGAGCAATTAATATGAAACTTTGAACATACGTCTTATTTGATAATCTGAAGAACTGAAAAGCTTTTGGTAAAATTTCGTACACCGGAAGTGGGCGTTTACCTTAACTGTTTTTTGTTTTTTGCCAATATTTTCTTAAATATGAAAAATATCACAAAAACATTTAAACAAACATCGAAGACAACAAAGGAATGAACATCTTTTGCTTGAAAATATTTTTCATAAAATCATTGCTATTCGAGAAAAAAAATTATTATTTTTTTTTAATTTTTGGTTTATAATTATGAAACGATAATAGTTACAGCAAATTTATGTGAATAATAATTGTAGAGAATACCAAAATGAACAACTTCTAAAGAATAAGTTTTTTTCGAAATCTCGTTAGTTTTTGAGTAAACCAAATTTTTGAATTTGAAGTATAATTTTTCCATCTTTCATGATTTTGACGTTTTAAACGTCAGTTTCATCCGCTCGATGTACATTTAAAATATGATTTCAATTGAAAATAAGCCCATGAAAACGTAAATATAAATTCGGAGAAAGTAACATGATGGCCACATCACCATTTTTTAAATGAAAGTGCAGCATCTCATTGGGGGTAACAAAATTACGAAAACGGCAGTAATAGAATCCCTAGGATAACTTCCATAAATAATATCACAGGTTTTTCCTCGTCGCTGAGGAAAATTACCGACTTCTTTATGGTAATGATGATTTCTAGCAAATGTAATAACATGTTCATTAATTTCCTCAAAAATACCCCTCGTATAAAATACCCACCCCAAAAAATACTCCATTGATTGAAGTTCCCCAAAATACACCCCAAGACAATAATTTACCCCCATTTTGGAGAAAGAAAACCCCAATCTGGCGCAAGTATCTGCCGCAAGTATCTTTACCTCTGCTATCTCAAGTAGTTATCGAAACTGACACAGTTCACAGACGTTTAATCAAGCAGGCACCCCATGAATGCGTTCAGTTGTTCAGCTGCTGCACCAACAAATTGCCAACGGATCATAACGTGCCGTTTTTACCGGTCAATTCCAGGGTTCGGAATCCCCGCACAATTTCACTAATTGGAAGAGACGCGCGTGTTATAGCATTTCCGACGATTAGCGCGCCTTTCCGTCATTACCAGAAGCATCCGAGGTAATTGCACACACACGCATCGAGAGAACTCACTTTCAATTAAGCGCATATTTTTGCGCGAAATATCACAAATATCGGATGTGGGGTTGAGATTCAGACGTCAGACTTGGATCAAGAGTTACACAGATCGGTGACAGCTCGATGTGATAGAGGAGGTCGCTGCAACCGACCCTACCTCTAGTACATACCTCGCCGTACAATAAAGCTACGCGCACACTTGTCGGAAGCGGACGGACGGCACGCATCGGATAAAATTGCTTAACATAGTTGTAAACGAGTCAACGCACATTTATCGGATAAATGTGCGTTGACTCGTTTACAACTGTGTTAAGCAATTTTATCCGATGCGTGCCGTCCGTCCGCTTCCGACAAGTGTGCGCGTAGCTTAACTCACCCTGGGAGCGATCCTCGGCTCAGATAATTGAGGCTCACTTTCTTGAAATTTGGAAACTCGAGTCAACTCTTGACGCTTTCGCGGCTAGGGCGGTTCTTGTTAGGCTGCAACGGGCATCTGCATCCGCTATAGATTGACGAACAGGTCGAAGACTTATATATTCAGGTTATTTCGTTTCTATGAAATTAGTCCACGTTTATGCTCCTCTGGTTACTTCTGCTCGTTCCAGATCGGTTTGCCGGCATACCAATTGGAAATCTGCAGACAATGCAGATCCAGTCCTGCTGGAATAAATCAGGGCGCGCTCACTCTTAACAGGACGCGCTTGATGCCTCCTCGCTGACAGCATAATGCCGACCTGAATAATGTTCAAAGCCGACGACGACTTAAATTGTGTCGGCGGCTCAACACACACACAAACAATCGAAAGCTACTCGTTAATGGCGGCTTTTACGTTATCAGATCCGCAAACAGGGTAGCCACCACCGGAACTGGAGTTGAATACTACTAGAATCTGAATGGGATCCAATCACCAATGTGCTTTACTGGCGATTTAATTTAAATGAAACATCTCTAAAGAGAGAGAGAGAGGGGGAGAGAGTTCGATGCGCAAATTACCACCCCGTTTGATCGATCATGTCCGCGCGATAAATCGATCCGCCGTGGCACGCTAATAACATCCAACGCGGGGGGAATTACCCGCTTAAGTATAGCCCCGGCGCTGACGTTTAATCAGGGCCGGTAAGGCAGGTAGCCGGTCGGTACGTGACTCGACTACTTACTCCTCTCGTCCAGATTAAATAATCGGCTTTGTAATTTTCAATCGACCAGAAACCCCACATTACCTGGTAGCAGAATAATCACGTTTTTATTACTAAAAGTAATGCGTTACTCTCATATTATTAAACCGGACGTTGAAAATTTCGAATATTCGACCGGTAAACTGTCGTAGAGGTGGAAATTAATATGTAAAGACAAATGACGTGGGCAGCGGAAGAGATAGGTAACGCGTACGCGTGTATAATTAGGCGACCATTATGCAGGATATTGTAGAATTTACGGCCGTTCGCCGTCCGTCCATCCGTTTATTGGTTCGATTCAATCCGAGAGCGGATGCCTCGCAAAGTTTCGTAACGAAGGCGCGTGCGTCGCGCCGGAATCCCAGATGATCTCCGGCGGGTTCCGCAGGAAGTCGTTCGCGGCCCGCAGGAAACGCTCGCGTGCCGATACAATTAATTCGGTACCTGACTTAAAAGATCGACAGCAGAATAAAGCATGATCAATAACTAATATTCAATAATATCGAGCGTACAACAAAAATCGACGACGAAGTCATGCATTTAGATCACACACGTGAAATGTCAGATATTATAATTAAGAGGTTATTAACATCTGACATGCGTCAACATGACAACCAGCGTGCGCGTGCAGCAGTGACGATTCGCGGGTTTTTTTCTGGTACGGCCGAGGAATACAGATAGGTGTGGTCACGCAGCCAGCCGTCTCTGCAACTCACCCTACCTATCTGTATTACCACCTCTTGTTCCTCGGCCGTACCAGAAAAAACCCAGCGAACCGTCACTGCTGAGCACCCCTAACACCTACGCTTGGCCCTGGGCCTGGTTCGCAGGGTTTTTTCTCTGGTACGGCCGAGGAACAAGAGATGGTAATGCAGATAGGTAGGGTCAGTTGCAGAGACCACACCTATCTGTATTACCATCTCTTGTTCCTCGGCCGTACCAGAAAAAACCTCGCGAACCGTCACTTGCGTGCAGAAACAGTAACATGTCAAATATTATAATTAGAGGTTATTATTAACATCTGACATGTCAACATGACAACCAGCAATTTACGCATGCGCGTGTGATGACTTAAGATGTCCAGCGCCAACTTCCACCAACGCGTGAAATGCTGGTTGCGGTTAGACGGTGACATATCAGATATTATTTTTAAAGATTACATCTGACATTTCAACATGACAACGAACGGGCGCATGTGATCTTACTCCAGAAACGGTGACATGTCAGATATTATAATAGCAGGTTATTATTAACACGTTCGCTGCCACCGACGCGCTAGTGCGTCCGATTTTATACTTGCGTAAATGCAATCCCAATTGCGGTGGCAGCGAACGTGTTAACATCTGAGATGTCAACATGACAACCACCGTGTGCGTGCGATCTTAGTGCAGAAAGGGTGCCATGTCGGATATTATAATTGGAGGTTATTATTAACATCGGAGATGTCAACATGACAACCAGTACTTTACGCATGCGCATGTGATGACTTTAGATTCCCAGCGCCAACTTCGTCGTACATTTTTGTTATAATTACAAACACGCGGTAGTGGCAGATGACCAAGCAGTCAATCAACGTCAACAGTCACAATTTATAAATTGTGAACAAAAGATGCTCTCTTTTGACAACTGCGATAAATAAAATTCGCAACGATCGCATTTGTTTTCCCATTTGCACCGCGCAAAAGAAAATACTTAACAACTATTAAACATCCGTGTAGAGCGACCGTGTGGAGTTAGTCGTGCGGAAGCCTTTCGCGGACGATTTTCTTTTGTTTATCGTTGTTGTTTTTTTTTTTTTTCGCCGTTCTTTGGCATCTGGACGAGGAAGCGTGCGCCGATGCTGCGACGGGAAAAATGCGTGCCAAGTAAAGCATAACAGGGCATTGGAGTGATTCGGTATCACGTAATCGTGGTTCGCGTGCTCCCGGCTTCGCTCCCTCGTCCGCGGTCGCGGGAAAAGGACGGATGGAGAGATGGACGCTCGGGCACGTGCAATCCCATCGCTTTACTGTTATACTGTGTACACAAACACACACATACACACACAACGAAAACACGATTATCTCTTTTGAATGGTGTAATTTGTGATTGTTAAGAGGTCGTATACGATTAATTTTGACGAAAACTGTCAATTATACAGTTTTTTGACATATAGGTGAATATCTCGTGAACAGTTGAAGATAATCAAAAAATTATTACAAATTCTTAATCTTTGGCTTGTCGAGATGCTAAATCGACAAGAAAACAGTATTTGGTTTCATTTGTTTTTTGACATATAGGTGAATATCTCGTGAACGGCTGAAGATAATCAAAAAGTAATTGCAAATTCTTAATCTTTGGCTTTTTGAGATGCCAAATTGACAAGAAAACGGTATTTGGTTTCATTTGTTTTTTGACATATAGGTGAATATCTCGCGAACGGTTGAAGATAATCAAAAAATAATTGCAAATTCTTAATCTTCGGCTTTTTGACATGCTAAATCGACAAGAAAACGGTATTTGGTTTCATTTGTTTTTTGACATTTAGGTGAATATCTCGCGAACAGTTGAAGATAATTAAAAAATAATTGCAAATTCTGTATTTTCGGCTTTTTGAGATGCCAAATCGACAAGAAAACGTTATTTGGTTTCATTTGTTTTTTGACATATACATGAATATCTCGCGAACGGTTGAAGATTATCAAAAAATTATTGCAAATTCTTAATCTCCTGCTTTTTGAGATGCCTAATCGATAAGAAAACAGTATTTGGTTTCATTTGTTTCTTGACATATATGTAAATATCTCGCGAACGGTTGAAGATTATCAAAAAATAATTGCAAATTCTTAATCTTCGGCTTGTCGAGATGCTAAATCGACAAGAAAACCGTATTTGGTTTCATTTGTTTTTTGACGTATAGGTGAATATCTTGTGAACGGTTGAAGTTAATTAAAAAATAATTGCAAATTCTTAATCTTCGGTTTTTTGAGATGCTAAATCGACAAGAAAACAGTATTTGGTTTCATTTGTTTTTTGACATATAGGTGAATATCTCGCGAACAGTTGAAGATAATAAAAAAATAATTGCAAATTCTTAATCTTCGGTTTTTTGAGATGCTAAATCGACAAGAAAACAGTATTTGGTTTCATTTGTTTTTTGACATATATGTGAATACCTCGTTAACGGTTGAAGATAATTAAAAAATAATTGCAAATTCTTAATCTTCGGCTTTTTGAGTTGCCAAATCGACAAGAAAACGGTATTTGGTTTCATTTGTTTTTTGACATATATGTGAATATCTTGTGAACGGTTGAAGATAATCAAAAAATAATTGCAAATTCTTAATCTTCGGCTTTTTGAGATGCCAATTTGATAAGAAAACGGTATTTGGTTTCGTTTGTTTTTTGACATATAGGTGAATATCTCGTGAACGGTTGAAGATTACTAAAAAATAACTGCAAATTCTTAATTTTCGGCTTTTTGAGATGGCAAATCCACAAGAAAACGGTATTTGGTTTCATTTGTTTTTTGACATATAGGTGAATATCTCGTGAAGGGTTGAAAATAACCAAAAAACGATTACACATTCTTATTCTCCAGCATATCAAGATGCGAATTCAGCAAAAAAACATTATTTGGTTTCAATTGTTTTTTGACATATAGGTGAATATTTCGCGAACGGTTGATGATTATCAAAAAATAATTGCAAATTCTTTATCTTCGGCTTTTTGAGATGCCAAATCGACAAGAAAACGGTATTTGGTTTCATTTGTTTTTTGACATATAGGTGAATATCTCGCGAACAGTTGAAGATAATAAAAAAATGATTACAAATTTCTAATCTCCGGCTTGTTGAGATAATAAATCGATAAGAAAACAGTATTTGGTTTAATTTGTTTTTTGACATATAGGTGAATATCTCGTGAACGGTTGAAGATAATCAAAAAATAATTGCAAATTCCTAATCTTCGGCTTTTTGAGATGCCAATTCGATAAGAAAGCAGTATTTGGTTTCATTTGTTTTTTGACATATAGGTGAATATCTCGTGAACGGTTGAAGATAATCAAAAAATAATTGCAAATTCTTAATCTTCGGCTTTTTGAGATGCCAATTCGATAAGAAAACGGTATTTGGTTTCGTTTGTTTTTTGACATATAGGTGAATATCTCGCGAACAGTTGAAGATAATTAAAAAATAATTGCAAATTCTTAATCTTCGGCTTTTTGAGCTGCCAAATCGACAAGAAAACGATATTTGGTTTCATTTGTTTTTTGACATATAGGTGAATATCTCGCGAACGGTTGAAGATAATCAAAAAATAATTGCAAATTCCTAATCTTCGGCTTTTTGAGATGCCAAATCGACAAGAAAACAGTATTTGGTTTCATTTGTTTTTTGACATATATGTGAATACCTCGTTAACGGTTGAAGATAATTAAAAAATAATTGCAAATTCTTAATCTTCGGCTTTTTGAGTTGCCAAATCGACAAGAAAACGGTATTTGGTTTCATTTGTTTTTTGACATATAGGTGAATATCTCGCGAACGGTTGAAGATAATCAAAAAATAATTGCAAATTCCTAATCTTCGGCTTTTTGAGATGCCAATTTGATAAGAAAACGGTATTTGGTTTCGTTTGTTTTTTGACATATAGGTGAATATCTCGTGAACGGTTGAAGATTACTAAAAAATAACTGCAAATTCTTAATTTTCGGCTTTTTGAGATGGCAAATCGACAAGAAAACGGTATTTGGTTTCATTTGTTTTTTGACATATAGGTGAATATCTCGTGAACGGTTGAAAATAACCAAAAAACGATTACACATTCTTATTCTCCAGCATATCAAGATGCGAATTCAGCAAAAAAACATTATTTGGTTTCAATTGTTTTTTGACATATAGGTGAATATTTCGCGAACGGTTGACGATTATCAAAAAATAATTGCAAATTCTTTATCTTCGGCTTTTTGAGATGCCAAATCGACAAGAAAACGGTATTTGGTTTCATTTGTTTTTTGACATATAGGTGAATATCTCGCGAACAGTTGAAGATAATAAAAAAATGATTACAAATTTCTAATCTCCGGCTTGTTGAGATAATAAATCGATAAGAAAACAGTATTTGGTTTAATTTGTTTTTTGACATATAGGTGAATATCTCGTGAACGGTTGAAGATAATCAAAAAATAATTGCAAATTCCTAATCTTCGGCTTGTTGAGATAATAAATCGATAAGAAAACAGTATTTGGTTTAATTTGTTTTTTGGCATATAGGTGAATATCTCGTGAACGGTTGAAGATAATAAAAAAATAATTGCAAATTCCTAATCTTCGGCTTGTTGAGATGCCAAATCAACAAGAAAACGGTATTTGGTTTCATTTGTTTTTTGACATATAGGTGAATATCTCGTGAACGGTTGAGGATAATAAAAAAATAATTGCAAATTCTTAATCTTCGGCTTATTGAGATGCGAAATCGACAAGAAAACAATATTTGGTTTCGTTTGTTTTTTGACATATAGATGAATATCTCGCGAATGGTTGAAGATAAACAAAAAATGATTTGTTTTCTGCAAAAAATTAAATCCTAGCCATCGGCCGGCATAAAACCGACCATTTTATTTCGTCCCAATATCTCGCGTCTTCTTCATTTTTTTTTTCCTCTCGATCGGCAATTAAGCGTTTTACGAGCACGCGGTCCTCCGAAACCGGCACAATTACAACCGTAAAACCCGTACTTTATCGGCGGCCAAATTAAGTCGGCATAAGAAAAAATCCGCTCGCGATAAGGGTCCGCATCTGCGGAATTCGCATTTCGACATCTCCATCCAGTTATACCGATTGTTTTAATGACAACAAATGGCGTGTAAGGAAGTTAGTGTAAATACTATTACTTATCACTAGTTTCTTCAACGACCAAGCAAATATTTCGTTGCCGTTTCGGTCAAATTTTCTTCTCTTTCCTCGCGGGCTTTAGTTTGAATCAACGCGCGCAATGAGATGGCATGATAATGATGTAGCAGGTGGTATCATTTCTACCATTGGAGCAAACACACTGCGGCGCGCGCCTTGTGCTAAAGTGATAGTTTTCAGTTCGCAGGCCGTAGGAATGAGCTACACGGAGTGGATGTGGCCCGCGGGCTTTGGTTTGACCGTTTCTGCTCGAGGGCAACGCGCACAATGAAGTGGGGTGATAATGACGTAGCGGGTGGACTTATGTCTATCATTGAAGCGAACACTACGGCGCGCGCCTTTTCCTAAAGTGATAGATTTCATTTATTTAACTTGTATTGATCGCGAAGATTAAATTCTTTGCAATATTTTACGCCGGTCATTAAAATATATGAAAGAGCAACGAGCCATCGATAAACACGAGTTGATTAAGAGATGCCGTCCGGTCGTCAGGTCGGTCGGGCATATCCAGAGATGCCGCCGAGTTTTCGAAATTGTCGCGCGTAATTAGCATAACTGTTTGAAATTCGCGATATTAAAGGTGAGCGGAATTTCCTGGTGTCGTCGCGGTTTTATTGCGTTACGAACGAGAGCCGGAGAATGCGGGTAATGCGGTGGTAGTTAGTAAACGTTTTGTTAAAAGTAAAGGTTTCGTGCCGACGACGAAACGCGAAACGGTAGCAGCCGCTCGGTCGGTCGGCACAGGAGACGCGGATAAAGGGCCCCGGCGTACGTAATGCATGCAAGTATGTAAGGCAGACAATGCACAAAGCGGCGCCGACAAGCGGGGCCCCCGTAATGGTCCCCGTGTAGCGCGCTACTGTCGCCATAACCGAACACCCCAACCGGGGCCCTCTGATCTCGCCGGCGTGCCCATAAATCCGCGCGAACTTAATTGCCCCCCTCTTTCCTTACCGTTCCCACAATAAAACAATCAATTCTTATCCGAATCTTTCGCGAAATGTTAAGGGTACCTACATGCACCGCGGCAGTCGGCGGCCACACCCAGGCACCGCGATTATGAGCGCTGTTACAGATCCATCGCGCTGGCATGCGGCGGAGGGGACGGACGGGGGGAGACGACGACGGTGCGGCCGGTAGCCCCGGGGCCCCATCTTCTCCTCTTATATGCATGCTACCGATACCCGTAACGACCGCGCGCCTATATAATCACATTTCGCTCCATCCGTGGCCTGTGGGCCCCCGGGGCCCAAATTGCCGTGCCGCGCTCCAGCGGTAGCGTCGATAATCAACGTCCGACGATGCGAACACGAATAGAGAACATCGAGGACGGGTGCTTAACACAAATTACACTTAATTGAAAATTGCGCTTGGGAGACGTCGAACGTTCATTGTCAAACGTTGCAAGATTGTGCGGTAGCACATCCTGTCCAACACTGGTAATTTAGTGCCAACTAATTAGTGGCCAATAATCTTAGGAAAATAGTTACATTTGTCTCTCACTGTATATTTTAACACGTCCACTGCCTTACGGGGTATATGTGTCCCGCCGCGGACTCCCATATTTGGCGGAATTGGAGGTTATAACTATAACGACATAGCAAAGTTTTTTGGTACCGATTACAGTTTTATATTAATCTGTGGTACCGATCAACTCCATTCGGTTTGAAGTAACACAATTTTCAAAAGAAGCTGTACTGCGTGTTAAGTCTACATTATTTTAAGTTATAGATGTCATTTTTGTTGAGTTATAATTCGAAATACTTGCAATTCACCCGAGTGGCAATGGCCAACTTGTTCACGAGTTTAATACTATACTTTTTCGCATCATATTAAATAATTACCTAAAGATTTTTCTGTTCATATTAAATTTTAACGAATATTTTTTCTATTTGGAAATTGCGGCAGTTCGCTGACAAAAAACGAATCGTAACCATAATTACAACTAAATTGTTGGGCAATGAAAACGCTATCATTTGATTGGACGTCACCTGTTGGGTAATGAAATTGCTATGATTTGATTGGACGTCACCTGTGGAGAAAATGATTCGGCCGAATAATGGACAACTTTCTCAATCCAAAACGACTTAACAACGTTTATATTATTTAATAAGATGCGAAAAACGTCTTTTCTTAAATTAAACATCAGTTACAGATTAATCTAATAACAACAACAATAACCATTTATTAATTTAATAAATTCCCGACAACAGCTTCATCCCGTCTTAATTGGCTTTCGGTTTCTCCTCTCTTCATTGTTTGCTTGTGCATTAAACTGTCGTTTCACACTGCGGCCGCGATAATAATCGAATTATCCGTCGACGGCCTTTCGTTTCGCTTTTTTTTTTCTCTACATTATTATCGCCGTTATTATTGTTATTTAATGAAACACAATTAATCCGTTTTCACGCATAATGGCTCGTCATAATACGCGTGGGACGTGTCTTCGCCGCGGCTCGCGCACGTTTTGTTGCCGTTGTTGTCGTTGTTGTGAAATGGAACGTATGGGAAAGCAATCATCCAGCAAAAGTGAGCGAAGACAATGAAAGTCAGATGTTATTGTTACGTGATGGATGTTATGAGCCGCAGAGTGAAAACTGCTCGTTATTTATAATAATCAGTTCATTACGGACAGGTGTAATCATGCGTTGAATGAAGATTTTTAGCATTTACAAGGATTTTATCGTGCAATAATAATATTTAAATTTCTTCTTGTGAATCAGTGCCGGCTGGTGGGGTACGGTCAAGGTAGCAGAGGTCGTAATACAGATACTTGCGGTAATCTGCTACATCCAGGGGTGTGGAGTCGGAGTCGGAGTCGGAGTCGGGAGAGGTGGAGTCGGTGAATATTTGGGGTCGGAGTCGGAGCCAGAATCTGGAGGCTGCAAATTTGAGGGGTCGGAGTCGGAACAAAAAAATTCAGGAATCGGAGCCGATATGGGAGTCGCTACATTTTTGTCACGACTCCACACCCCTGGCTACATCGGCCGTACCATGAGTCACCCCGCGAGCCATCGCTGATGTGGATATTTTGGATCCATCAATCGCAATTCAGCTGCAAGCGTTTAACCTCGATCGATCCGAACACGTGTGTGTGTGTATTCCAGTCCGTTCGTCATTACATTTAGTTTAGACCGATTACGATTACAGTTTCGATTTGAATGGGCCCCCACTGGAAAAAAAAAGGAGGCGTAATGAGAAACCGATTCCGTGGAACAATTCGGGTGTCCCCCAGGGCACGTTCACATGCCACCGATGGAGAAACGAGCGGAGCGCGCGCGGGGCCCCCAGAAAACTAATCATACTCTTGCGCTAGTGCGGCCAACGTGATAAATGGAACGGGTCCTTCCGATAAGGATCTCTTATTTACGCCAAATTATGATAAAATGGTAATGAGCGCTCGGCCGTTATTAATTTTCTCAAAGAATGAGAGAGAGAACTACATGTTCGTTCTCGAATTTCCTCAAAGAATGAGAGAGAGAGAGAGAGAAACGGACGAGACTCGTTCATTCTGGATCCGATGGGATGGGACCGAAATGCTATTTTATGTCTTTTATTCAAAACGATTTATTTCTATTTTTAGTGATTCGCATTAGCTTGATTTAAATGGTACCGGCCCCAATATCGATCCTTGCGGCACCTCACGTGTATTGGCGCGAATGATCTTACTTATCGATGCGCCTTAAACCCAAAATGCATTCATTCAATGAGTAAAACCGTGCCGAAATTTATATTTTATTGACGTTCACATCAGTGACGGTTCGCGGGATTTTTTCTGGTACGGCCGAGGAACAAGAGGTGGTAATACAGATAGGTGCGGTCACGCAGCCAGCCTAACCCTACCTATCTGTATTACCACCTTTTGTTCCTCGGCCGTACCAGAAAAAACCCCGCGAACCGTCACTGGTTCACATCCACTACGAATGTATTTTTTGTGTGTCGTGGTTTCCGTCGAAATATAGAATTAAATTGATCCGAATCCGATTGCCAGTGATGTCTGATCGATCGAAAATATCAAAGTGAACGTTTCCGTTAAACTTGAAAACTATGCATACCCAAACTTCATAAGGAGAAAGTAAAAATCTCGCCATGCTTTGAAATATTCGCACTTTAATTTTGTACAGTATCTAAATCCATTCGATGGCAGTAATCGATCGGTTCAAGAATTTTTATAATCCGCACGTTAGTTCAAGAGTTATCGTTAGAAAACCGTAAAACAATCGAACATCGAATCTTAATTTTTACGCCATCCTCACCAATTCGGCGATTGCAATCGATTGGTGAAAGAATTTTTATAATCCGCACGTTAGTTCAAGAGTTGTCATTAGAAAACCGTAAAACAATCGAACATCGAATCTTAATTTTTACGCCATCTTCAACAATTCGGCGATTTCAGTCGATTGGTTCAAGAATTTTTATAATCCGCACGTTAGTTCAAGAGTTATCGTTAGAAAACCGTAAAATAATCGAACATCGAATCTTAATTTTTACGCCATCCTCACCAATTCGGCGATTGCAATCGATTGGTGAAAGAATTTTTATAATCCGCACGTTAGTTCAAGAGTTGTCATTAGAAAACCGTAAAACAATCGAACATCGAATCTTAATTTTTACGCCATCTTCAACAATTCGGCGATTTCAGTCGATTGGTTCAAGAATTTTTATAATCCGCACGTTAGTTCAAGAGTTATCGTTAGAAAACCGTAAAATAATCGAACATCGAATCTTAATTTTTACGCCATCCTCACCAATTCGGCGATTGCAAGCGATCGGTGAAAGAATTTTTAAAATCCGGGCATCCGTTCAAGAGTTATCGTCAGAAACCCGTAAAACAATCGAACATCGAATTTAATTTTTTCGCGCTATCTTCACAACTTCGATGATGGCAATCCAACAGTGGAAGAATTTTTTAAATCCGGGCGTCCGTTCAAGCGTTATCGTTAGAAACCCGTAAAACAATCGAACATCGAATTTAATTTTTTCGCGCTATCTTCACAACTTCGATGATGGCAATCCAACGGTGGAATTTTTTTTTTAATCCGGGCATCCGTTTAAGCGTTATCGTTAGAAAACCGTTAAACAATCGAAAATCGAATCTTAATTTTTACGCCATCTTCACCAATTCGGCGATTGCAATCGATCGGTGAAAGAATTTTTTTAATCCGGGCATCCGATCAAGAGTTATCGTTAGAAACCCGTAAAACAATCAAACATCAAATTTAATTTTTTCGCGCTATCTTCACAACTTCGATGATGGCAATCCAATTGTGAAGGAATTTTTTAAATCCTGGCATCCGTTTAAGAGTTATTGCCGAAAACCCGTAAAACAATCGAACATCGAATTTCCGTTTTAGACATTATCTGCATCAATTTGATAACGGTAATCGATGCGCGAAAGAAATTTCAAAATCTTAGCATGCGTTCAAGATTTATCGCTGCAAAACCGTAAAAGAAGCGAACATCGATTTTTAGTATAGGCCAAATTTTCACATCAATGTGTCAATTGCGCTGTGGAATTGACAAATGTCAAGTTTTACTGAAATCGGATCATAAATAACCGAGTCAGAACGACCGCATAGCCCAAATTTAAAATTCCTATTAAAATAAATGCAAGTCAATTAGCAGAAAACACATTTTTAGTTTAATCACGGAAAACAATTTCGAGAAGATTACCCGGTGGTCCGCACCGTAATTGCACTAAACACTTCGGCTATGCGGTCGCGATAACTCGGTTATTTTTGGACGTACTTTTCCGAAATTTTGTTTACACGTTTAGTTAAGATCTGCGGATCGTTTAGTATGGGTTTCGTTTAAACGCACTTTAACCCTTTGCACTCACATGCACATTTATTAGTGATAACACGTATTGTATCGACAATAAGTCGACATACGAGTGCAAAGGGTTAATAAAGGTTAAGCGGTCGCTCAATGTACCCTTCACAAAATTACATTTTAATGCAGCTTGTTTTTTTAATGGTTTTTTGCGATGTTTTCATTCCTTACAATCTAAAAATCGTCTTCGGTGTGGCTATGCGGTCACGATAACTCCGTCGTTTTTGTTCGTATTTGAACGAAATTTCGGATAAATGTTTATTAAATTTACACGGATCGTTTACAACTTGTTTGATTTAAAAATATAAAAAACGGTTGAAATTATCGTTAGAAAACCGTGAAACAGTCGAACATCGAATTTAATTTTTTCGCGCTATCTTCACAACTTCGATGATTGCAATCCAAGGGTGGAAGAATTTTTTTAATCCGGGCATCCGTTCAAGCGTTATTGTTAAGATCCCGTAAAACAATCGAACGTCGAATTTCCGTTTTAGACATAATCTACATCAATTTGATAACAGTAATCGATTGGCGAAAGAAATTTCAAAATCTTAGCATCTGTTTAAGAGTTATCGCTGCAAAACCGTAAAACAAGCGAACATCGATTTTTAGTATAGGCCAAATTTTCATATCAACGCACTGTGGAATTGACTAATGTCAAGTTTTACTGAAATCGGATCATAAATAACCGAGTTACAACGACCGCATAGCCCAAATTTAAAATACCAATAAAAATAAATGCAAGTCTATTAGAAAAAAGCACATAGTTTTAGTTTAATCGCGAAAAACAATTTCGAGAAGATTACCCGGTGGTCCGCACCGTAATTGCACTAAACACTTCAGTTATGCGGTCGCGATAACTCGGTTATTTGTGGACGAACTTTTCCGAAATTTTGTATACATGTTTAGTTAAGATCAGCGGATCCTGTAGTGTGGGTTTCATTTAAACGCACTTCAAAAAAAGGTTAAACGGTCGCTTGTTTTTCAATGTACCCTTTACAAAATTACATTTTAATGCTGCTTATTTTTTTAACACGTTGACCGCTTTGTCAGTCACCGGTGACTGACAGTGAGTACATACTTTAAACTTACTATTTAGCGCTGTCAGTCACGAAAATAAATGAAATAAGCATGTTCTTACTCATTTTATAAAATAAAACTTAAAAACAAAGAAAACTTTTTTGACATTTTACAAAAAAACATGTTGGCAGCCAATGTGTTAATATTTTTTTGCGATGTTTTCAATGCTTAAGCGGCCCTTACACGTTCATTAATACTGACATTACTTTATCATAATGACATTAATAATGATCGTGTAACGTCGACAAAGTTGGAATGATGCGAATCCGGATTTTCTGATCTCGGCACATCATTTACTGTCATTATTGGTAATGTCATTATTAATGACCATGTAAGGGCTGCATTACAATTTAAAAATCGTCTTCGGTGTGGCTATGCGGTCGCGATAACTCCGTTGTTTTTGTTCGTATTTGAACGAAATTTCGGATGAATGTTTATTAAATTTACACGGATCGTTTACAACTTGTTTGATTTAAAAATATAAAAAACGGTTGAAATTATCGTTGGAAAACCGTAAAACAGTCGAACATCGAGTTTGATTTTTTTCACGTGATCTTCACAGATTCGACGATAGCCATCCAACGGTGGAAGAATTTTTAAAATCTGGGCATCCGTTCGCTGCAAAACTGTAAAACAATTGCTGATTTGAGTGGAAATGTAGCGTAATTTCCAGTGTCGATCATTAATTCAATTCGGTTCGCGTGTTTGTGTGCATGCGCTCGGGCCCGGGGGTACGAATAGCTCATCTCGTCCGGTAAAAACCTCCAATCTATAAGTCAACGGCCACTGCTCCAGATTCGTGCGCGCCGCGCGACCGACCGGTCCGAAAAAAATGCGAAAACCGCCCCGAGGGACGCGGCGCGCTCGTCATATTATTTCAGAACTCGGCAGCCATAGAGAACACTGTTAGATCCCGGTGGACCGCGAAGCGGTCGGCAAAAAAGCGCGCGATAGAATGCTGTACGCACAACAACATTGATGAAATTATAAAAAGAAACGATCGCGGGACGACGGGAGAGGAAAAAAAAAACAGGCAATCGACATTGCTGCGTTCGCCGCAAGAGATCGTGCGGACATCGGGCGTCCGGACAAAAACGTGTCGGCAGTAATTTTTCCGGAGATCACGTACCAAAACCATTAGACAAGTCGAGGCAATTAAGAGGCGAGAGGCGCGTGCCGCATTAAACCGCCGCGAATGTTCTCGTCGTTATGGTAACTCTTTTCCTAATAACCGTCGACCGAATGTTTGGAACGTAAATCGCGCGAATGTTGGAATTTCGTTTAATTTGCGGATACTGTACTATAGGCATACGTGACTTAAGGTGGCATATTTGGTAAGGCTACTATAAGCAAAAGTCGCTTAAAGTGGCATATTTGGTAACTACTATAGGCAAAAGTGACTTAAAGTGGCATATTTGGTAACCTTACTATAGGCAAAAGTGTGTTAAAGTGGTATATTTGGTAACTCCACTATAAGCAAAATTCACTTAAAGTGGCATTGTGGAACCAATGAATTCTAGGCGATTAAGGGGAGAGAGAGAGAGAGAGAATTCTCTCACATGTCATTTTATCCCGGTTTGGACCATACAGTTGAATTTTTCTCTTTTGAACCAGCGGCAGTCGGCCAAAAATTTTCTTATGAGGACGTGAACGATTTTTTTTAAAATGACTTGTAACATTTTCTGATGCGTGAGTAGTGACGGCTCGCGAGGTGACTCTGGTACGGCCGCGTTAACAGATAGGTAGGGTCGGTTGCGGAGACGGCGTGACAACCACTTGTCTCATCTATACTTGAATAGCGCCCTCTGCGGATGGAGGGGGATAGAATACACCCGCTGCTCACTCAGCAGGTCGTTAGAGGCGACCAATGAGTAACGGCCTTTGTGTCAACGTAATGGCCACAAGTGTTCTTTCCAGTGACGGCTCTCGGCGGTGTGACTCATGGTACGGCTGAGATAGCAGAGATATGTATTACCACCTCTGCTACCTCAGTCGTACCATGAGTCACTCCAATAGGTAGTGTTAGTTGCAGAGATCTGTATTACCACCTCTGCTACCTCGGCCGCATCATGGGGCACCCCGCGAGCCGCCACAGTGCGTGAGACCGTTGGCGTGTAGATTTTAAACCAGGTCTGGTCCAGAAAGGCTTGTATGGAATATTTAGTCCGATATTGTTTTGTCTGAATGAAAAAAAAAATTGGAAACACTCTTCATTAAAGCAAACGTAGTTATTATTATTAGCAATGACAGTGACATACATTGTAAATGGGTTTCACGGTATCGAGCAATTTTCTTATTCCTCGAAGACATTACCGGTACGATTAACCTTTTTTTTTCGAGCGGAAATGCTGTTATCACGGTAATAATTGTTGATAATACGACGTGGTTTCGTGACGCGATGTCAGATATTTGTGCAGTACCCGTTATATTTGTGATAATCGTGGAACCCAATAATTCCATACAAGTGTTTTTGTATGAGTCGTTAATCCCTCTTGCCACGAAACAGGTATATGTTTAGTAACACCACTGTGTAATTTAGATAACGCGGCTAAAGTTACATCGAGAACCCGCCTTTCATATGCACAGCCCGCTAAACAAGAACGCCGCAGAGGGCGCACCACGACAGAGTATTAAAATGAATAACTTATTATTCAAATTTCGGATACAGTTTCGAAAATATGAAAAAATATTATTTCAATAATACCTTTTTGAATAAATTACCCCAGAGTACGACGGATTTTTTTTTTCTAAATTACAGAAATATTAGTATTAAAATTGTTTATAAACATTATTATTAAAAAAATAAATCCGTGCTACACTTTAAAATATATTTACAGAGGTGAATTCAAAATTTCACTTTTAAGTCTTTATCCGTTTGTGAATAATGTTTTAAATGAACATCATCATCTGACCGAGAATCTCGTTAGCACTTTATCTACAGTTTTAAATGAATTTAGAGGTACGCTCCAGGAGCCTTAACTGAAAATAATTAAAACGCGTCTCTAACTTACTCGCGATATCATAATTTAAAAATGTGAAAACTTCTAAATTACATCGCGATTAGAATTCGGCGGTGGTGTGCCGGTCGAATTGGTAAGTGGCGTACGTACCTCTTCGCCGCCGTGGGGCGTTCGGACGGAGGACGCAGTACCGCCTGCACCTCTTGTGGTAACCTACAAAGCGTTCGCCTCGTCGCCGGTGCGCGTTCCGCATTGCTCGCAATTTACACGTGTCTCTCGGCGGAAATCGCGGCTCCACCGAAGGCATCCGCTAACGAAGAGAGCATGCAGATAAAGGCGAAGCGCGGAGGCGCGCTACTGGAACGGTAAACGCGAAAAAATCGACGGAAATGGCATCGATTATCACAATGCGATCCGTTTTAATCTCTCCGGCCACGAGCGAGAACATCTAACTGTACAAGCGAAAATGCGATTATCAGCGAAGATGGCGTGGTGTTCAACAATAGAAGTCACCAACTGGTCGCGATCGGAAAATTGCATGTTTAGGTTACATCGCGCGCCAGATTTGAATTCCGCATGATTCAATTGCATTCTTAACTAAACGTAATTTAGTGTTGCTCTGTAACTAATCATTCGACTCATAGACTACGGCAGCGCTGTCCAACTGGCGGCCCGCGAGTTTTTTTACGGCCCGCGAGTTATAGTAAACTGTACATCAAATTTTGACTGACCCATTCATTGCATCTAGTGGAGCAACTGGAATACAAGTGTTCAAACATTTGGATATAGAAAAATATCCAAAAATGAGAGATTTTGGACTTCAAATCATTTCTATGTTCGGAAGTACATATATCTGCGAGCGTGCATTCTCTGACATGAAATATATAAAATCAAAATTTAGAAACAGCTTGAAAGACTCCACTCTTGAAAATATAATTAGAGTTGCCACAACAAATATTTATATGGACATTAATTACCTATCCTTTTCGGCCCGCGAAATATTTCCTAAAGAAAAAATGGCCCGCTGGCTAAGAGAAGTTGGACAGCGCTGGACTACGGAATTAAAATCAAGTATATTTTTAAATGTTCTTGAATTATTTTGAACAAATTAGCTTAACTTAAGAGATAATGAAAATATAGAAAAGTGCTAAAAATGAGCGTTTGCACTTCAGGCGGATGGTAAAAGTGAGCTCTCCGTAATTGCCTTTACAAAACTGTCAGTCGGTAGTCTATTAGGCGAATGTTTAGTTATCTAGGGTTAAAGCGCGCCAAATTTGAATTCCGCTCAATCAATTTCCTCAAAAATTGTGAGAATTTTTCTTATAGTTTCCAAATTGTATTCTGATATAGCCATTAAAGGGTCCCCCGGTTAAGATAAGCGAAATGCCCCCAGATTCGGAATTCCTGTTTAACCAAATAACGTTGTATCTTGAGGTAAGAATTATCCGCGGACATGGTTTATAAGGTCCCCACCCCTCCCCTCACCCCACTTGGGGTCAAAAAGGGTTATTTTTTGTTTTAATTTTTTATCTGACGATGTGTTTAATGCAAAATTCTGAAAAAATCATCAAGAGGTCTATCAATAGAATTTTTTTCAAGGTCATCCAAGGTCATTTGGTGTCTCAAAAAAATTAAAAAAACAATTTTTTTATTCTTGAGGAAGAAAGCATTGAGGTGCACGCCGTTTTTTTTTCACTATTTTATAAGAGGCGAATAATTTTACTGCTAGCGGGAACTTTTAACTCATTTCGAGTGGTGCGTCATCCCTAAAAATTTTCCGCAATTTTTTCGATTTTTTCAATTTTACATGTGAGGGTTGAGGTTTAGACAAAAAAACAATTAAAACTGTTTTGTAGCATTTGGAAAGACAAAAATTTTGTTTTTTTTATTTTTTTCTATCTTTAATAGTAAAAAAGTTATAACCAATTTAAATTTTTTTCCTACTTGTTTTCCAATTTTTGTCAATATTTACCAATTATAAGGGCACAGGTGGATATTTAGCAGAAAAACTCGTAAGCGATGTTTTGTAGAATTTTTCAAGACGAAAACTTTACTTTTATTTTTATTATTTTCTCCGTTACGAAGTACGAGAAAGTATTGTGATCGTGATTTTTTTTTTCAAAAATTAAATTTAGGAAAATATCCGTTTAGGGGTCCCTAGATACCATTTCAACAATTTCTGGAAAAAAAAAATTGTGTCTTTGTGTGTGAGTGTCTGTCTGTGCGCGCTGTATCTCAAAAATTAATAGAGAAATTGATATGAAACTTTGAACACACGTCTTATTTGATAATCTGAAGAACTGAAAAGCTTTTGGTAAAATTTCGTACACCGGAAGTGGGTGTTTACTTTAACTGTTTTTTGTTTTTTCCCAAAGGCTCAAATCTTAGAAAGCGTATTAAATAACCCAAATGGTATTAGCAAAATTCTTAAACCTGGAGATATTTTTATCTTGGATAGAGGTTTTCGAAATGTTGTGGATCACTTGAAAAATAATGGTCATGGTCCCTCTGCCAGTTCTTAAAGGTAATAGAAATCAACTAACTGCTGAAGAGTCGAACTTTTCGAGACTTGTCACTAATCTTCTTTGGATAATTGAAGCGATTTACCGTAAATCGCTTCTTGTGCCAAAAATACCGATTATTGCACAACCAATTTCGAAACAGCATGTTGCCGGTTGTTGGATTGTGATGTAGAATTGCTTGTTTTCTACAAAATCAATTAGGAAAACGACTTAACCTTATGGATGATAAGACAAATATTATAGTCAATAGAATGAAATCGACATTCCTGGAGGTCAACGCTTTAGCTGAAAAGATTGCTGCAGAAAACTTGAATAAAAAATCAGTCCCCTTCCAAAGTACAACTTCAGAAGAACTTATGGATTTTCCTGAATTGACTTTGGAAGATCTTGAAGTCTTATTTACTGGTTCATACCAACTCGCTCAAGCGATTTCTTACTTGGGAGAAATGATTACAGAGGATGGAATACTGATATTAAAATTCGTTAAAGAGGAACCAGGCATTGTGGGGCTTGACGTAAGATCACGCCATATAAGATCGAAAGAATACAAATGCTACGTGAAATACAATAAAGAAGACGCAGCCATCGATGCGATACAACAATATTGTTGTACTTAAGCTAATGGACTACGCACTGTTGGATGTTGTTCTCATGTGGCTAGTTTAATATACCATCTTTCTTACGGCCGATGGTTATCAAAAATAGTACGTCCCGCTGAAATGTTGGCCAATATTTTCGATAAAGATAACTTTGTACCAGTGATTAATGAAGACAGTGATGAAGATTAAAAATGTAATTTACATATATATTGTATATTATTATAATTCACTTTAATATAATCACAAATGAAGAAAAACATTTTTTTACATTAGTGACTATGTATTTTTTAGAAACTTATAAATTGATTTACACATCATTTTTTTGTATTAAGGCTAAAAATATAAAAATAAAACTAAAATTTTCATCTTGAAAAATGCTACAAAACATGTCTTTTCTCGAGCGCTATCTCCGCCGACGAGAATCTCGTATCTCGCCTCTTACCAATTGTGTGCGGAATAAGTGCACGACACGACGTATTCTAGGATGCGGACGTGTGAGGAAGTAGTGCACGGTTAACGGACGGCCGCGAGGCGAGCCACTCCCGCCTCGGAATCTTTCGCTCTTTCATACCTCTGTGTGTAATCGCAATAATAACTCCCCGTGAATATGCGCGAATGATTTACCGGCGCAGGATTTTTAAAAGGCGCTAATTGTTCGCGCGATAACTCACCGTGGGGGACCGGCGCGCGATTCCGACAAAAAAAAAATCGAATCGAATGGACTGTTGTAAACAAAGACACCGGGAGCCGCCGCGGTCGTCGATCACAATCGGTGCCCCCGGGCTCGCTACCGTATCGGAATCGGGTTCGGATCGGCGCGCGGTTTTATTCAATGTACAATGTGGTGCCGCAAGGATCGATGTTAGGGCCGGTACCATTTAAATCGAGCTAATGCAAATCAATAAAAATTTAAATTAATTGTAAATACAATAAAACGAAATGTAACCTGAATATATGAATATTCAACCTGTTTGTTAATCCGCAAGCAATCGCAATTTGTAAATTAATTGTTTTAACTAAAAGGATACCGGACGTTCCCCATCCACGCAACATTACATTTTCCACTCCCTGGTTACGCCGTCGGTAGTTATGCGGTCTTCTTCTTAAATCCATATGATCTAAGGCGAAGCTCAGCAGAGCCGTCGATCGTCATCACTTACCAGCAGTGGCGGATTATCGCGCAGGCGCACGAAGCGTGCAATCGCACCTGCCTCAATCGAACCCCTTTAAAGCAACTTTGCCAAAACATGCTGGTTATCTACCATGAAGGACTGAAGAGGAGCACTGACGTGGTGGAGGTATGATTTTCGTAATCGCATCGAAAGTGCATTATTGGCAACTGCGAGTACTTTTGCCACAGTTAAACAAAATCAGGTTGCGCCTTAGGTCTCCAGGGTGCATAATCCGCCACCGCTTGCCAGGCATTAAAATCCTCAGATTGATCTTCTTTGAAATTGCGGATGTTGCAGTTGAAAAATTGATTTATCCTTTAAACGTTTCCCTCGTGATTGATTATCCCGGTACGGATTATTTGCACCTCTGCCATCATCTCATCCGTTAGCTCCGGGCGCCCGCTGGATACCGATAAACCCCGAGGTTAATTGCCCCTTTTCAATTATTCTCCGATCGCGCCAGAAGTACCAGATGGCGCCAGCCGTTTGTTTTGCCGGGTTTTACTGCCGATATTTTAGTGTTCTTTGCTCTCTCGGAACGGCCTCCGCGTTTCTAATTATCCGTAATGGTCGTCATTTTTTTGCGACGGTACAGTAATGAAACGCAGTTAACCCGCAAAGAAGCGAAATTCCGCGCGGAAAAAATCCAAATTCAAATTGAAACTGCCGCCGGTGGTCCATAAAACGTTCGAATGGTTTTACTGTGGAATAATTGCTGAGAGGTTTTTCTTTTCGTTATTTGCTCTGTTTCTTATTGGATTAAAACTAATATTGGTATTGATGGATACACATTATTATTGTTGTAATTATCGTTTCTTGACTATTTCCTTCAATTGTTTGATGGAGCACTCCGTTCAATTAAGAAAATTTGACAATTCTTAAGACAACAGATCAGTGATGGTTCGCGGATTTTTTTTTGGTAGGGCTGAGGTAGCAGAGGTGGTAATACAGATCTCTGCAACCAACCCTACTTATCTGTATTGCTACCTCGGCCGTGGGGTAGGATTGGTAGGGTTGATTGCAGAGATCTGTATTACCACCTCTGCTACCTCGGCCATATTGTCGGTTACAGATATCTGTATTACCACCTCTGCTACCTCAGCCGTATTGTCGATTGCAGAGATCTGTATTACCACCTCTGCTACCTCGGCTGTATAGTCAGTTGCAGAGATCTGTATTACCACCTCTGTTACCTCAGCCCTACCAAAAAAAAACCGTGAGCCGTCAATGCAATAGATGTCTTAAGCGTTGGTAAGTTTTCCTAATCAACTTACAATTAAAGAGAATGGTCAAGAAGTGACAATTATAAATGTATGTGCAGTATTACCGAGCACTCGAAACGTGTGTGCAGAGCGAGAAAACAATTGAATTTAAGATGGCACATGCCTCGAGTGCTTGGTACAACTCTAACTATGTCATCGCGCGTTCGCACAAAACCGAAAAACCTGAAATATCATTTTAGCACAAGGCCAAAACCAATGCGTGTAATTTGAGTCGGCCGGAGATGCCCGATCTTGTTGAAACGAGATGATATCGGTGCTGGTATTGCCAATTAAATTTTTAGATGATCACTGCGCAACACGTCTCGAGTGCTCCGTACAATTCCACGTTTTCTTCACATATAATTTCTTCATCCCTTCGTCATTCGAACAGATGTTGGTAAACCGCGGACTGCTTTGTTTCATTCGTCGGAATTTATTGGAGTTAATGCAGATGAGGAAATTGCACGCGTGCGAGGAAAAATCGAGCGGAAGTCCTGATTG
Source organism: Ocypus olens (assembly GCA_910593695.2). Lineage (NCBI taxonomy): Eukaryota > Metazoa > Arthropoda > Insecta > Coleoptera > Staphylinidae > Ocypus > Ocypus olens. Next base: position 349,029 of record OU343055.1, on the reverse strand, counting down.
GCGCGCGCACGTGCCGGCCACTTCGCCGTCGATTTGTTTCTAACTGTTCATCGGTCGTCGTAAATTATTTAACAGCCGAACGGATTGTGTAATAATCTCAAATCGAAAAATCCCACATCCTGCCCGCTCGCTCGCTGAATTAGTCCAGTTATCCGAGCGACAATTATGCAGATAAACATGCAGATAGGCGTAACATATCTCCAGAAGCAATATTTTGTTGTAATCACTTTTTGCCGTACGGCTTATATTATTATAAGTTTGAGTGTGTAGAAATTATTTCTATTTCGAAAAATATCAGTTCTCCACCATTACATCAATTCCATAACGGTAATCGGTCAGAAAAAAGAAATTTCAAAATTTGAACACCCGTCCAAGAGTTATCGCTGTGAAACCGTAAAACAATCGAACATCGAATTTTATTTTTTTACGGTATCCGCATCCATTCGATGACAGCAATCGATTGGTGCAAGAATTTTTCTAATCTGAAAGTTAGTTCAAGAGTTATCGTTAGAAAACCGTAAAACAATCGAACTTCGAATTTTAATTTTTGACAGTATCTGCATCCATTCGATGACAGCAATCGATTGGTGCAAGAATTTTTCTAATCTGGAAGTTAGTTCAAGAGTTATCGTTAAAAAACCGTAAAACAATCGAACATCGAATTTTATTTTTTTACGGTATCTGCATCCATTCGATGACAGCAATCGATTGGTGCAAAAAAATTTCTAACCTGGAAGTTAGTTCAAGAGTTATTGCTACAAAACCGTAAAACAATCGAACATCGAATTTTAATTTTTACGGTATCTGCATCCATTCGATGACAGCAATCGATTGGTGCAAGAATTTTTCTAACCTGGAAGTTAATTCAAAAGTTATCGTTAGAAAACCGTAAAACAATCGAACATCGAATTTTATTTTTTTACGGTATCTGCATCCATTCGATGACAGCAATCGATTGGTGCAAAAAAATTTCTAACCTGGAAGTTAGTTCAAGAGTTATTGCTACAAAACCGTAAAACAATCGAACATCGAATTTTAATTTTTACGGTATCTGCATCCATTCGATGACAGCAATCGATTGGTGCAAGAATTTTTCTAACCTGGAAGTTAATTCAAAAGTTATCGTTAGAAAACCGTAAAACAATCGAACATCGAATTTTATTTTTTTACGGTATCTGCATCCATTCGATGACAGCAATCGATTGGTGCAAAAAAATTTCTAACCTGGAAGTTAGTTCAAGAGTTATCGTTAGAAAACCGTAAAACAATCGAACTTCGAATTTTAATTTTTGACAGTATCTGCATCCATTCGATGACAGCAATCGATTGGTGCAAGAATTTTTCTAACCTGGAAGTTAATTCAAAAGTTATCGTTAAAAAACCGTAAAACAATCGAACATCGAATTTTATTTTTTTACGGTATCTGCATCCATTCGATGACAGCAATCGATTGGTGCAAGAATTTTTCTAACCTGGAAGTTAGTTCAAAAGTTATCGTTAGAAAACCGTATAACAATCGAACATCGAATTTTATTTTTTTACGGTATCTGCATCCATTCGATGACAGCAATCGATTGGTGCAAGAATTTTTCTAACCTGAAAGTTAGTTCAAGAGTTATCGTTAAAAAACCGTAAAACAATCGAACATCGAATTTTATATTTTTTTACGGTATCTGCATCCATTCGATGACAGCAATCGATTGGTGCAAGAATTTTTCTAACCTGAAAGTTAGTTCAAGAGTTATCGTTAGAAAACCGTAAAACAATCGTACATCGAATTAAGTAGAGAGAGTTAACCGGTACGGGTTCAGGAAGTGCTCCCAGAAATTGCGGTTTCCGGTTGCGGACAGCTACCTGTCTCTAAGAAACAGCTACCTGTCTTCAAATAACAGCAACCTGTTGTTTTAGTAACAGCTACCTGATTTGGAATAACCGCAAAATCGCAACCGGAAACCGCAACTTCCGGGAGCACCTCCTGACCCCGCAACTCTCTCTCTACTGAATTACAGTTTTACACATTACCCACATCAGTTTCATAGCAGTAATCGATTGGTAAAAGAAATTTCAAAATCTGAGCATCCTTTCAAGAGTTGTGTTCTAAAAACTGCAAAACAATTGAACTTCGATTTTCAGTTTTCCACCGTGTCCGCATATATTCGATATTGGCCATCGATTGATCGAAATATTTTTCAAATCTGGTCATCAGTTCGAGAGTTATTTTCAAAAAACTGCAAAACAATTGAAGGTCGAATTTTAGTTTTTCATCGCGTCCACATATATTCGACATTGGCTATCGATTCATCGAAGAATTTTCCAAATCTGATTATCCGTTGAAGAGTTATGCTTAAAAAACTGCTAAACAAAACCGTAAAACAAACGAACATCAAATTTCAGTTCTTTTTTTTTACATTATCTGCATCTATTCGATAACAGTAATGGATTGGTGCAAGTTTTTTTTACAGTTTATAAGAGTTATCGTTAGAAACCCGTAAAGCAATTTCAATAAAATATTCGTGGTGAAAAAAGTTTTCTCTTAATCCGAAATACCTTAAATACAATATGCTAGCAAGTCAAATTTTCACGTCAATATGTAAATTGCACTGTGGATTTGACAAATGTCAAGTTTTACCGACACTGGACCCTAAATAACGGAGTTGCAATGACCTCATAGCTCAAAACGGAAATCGATTAGAGAAAAAAATTTCAAAATCTGAGCATCCGTTCAAGATATATCGCCGCAAAACCGTAAAACAGTCGAACTTCGAATTTTAATTTTTGACAGTATCTGCATCCATTCGATAACGGCAATCGATTGGTGCGAGAATTTTTATAATCCGGACGCCAGTTCAAGAGTTACCGTTAGAAACCCGTAAAACAAACGAATATCAAATTTGATATTTTCGCGCTACCTTCACAAATTCGATGATGGCAATCCAATGGTGAAGGAATTTTTTAAATCCTGGCATTCGTTTAAGAGTTATTGTCGAAAACCCGTAAAACAATCGAACGTCGAATTTAAGTTTTTCACATTATCTACATCAATTTGTTAACAGTAATCGATTGGAGCAAGAAATTTCAAAATCTGAGCATCCGTTCAAGAGATATCGCTGCAAAACCCTAAAACAGTCGAACTTCGAATTTTAATTTTTCACATTATCTACATCAATTTGATAACAGTAATCGATTAGAAAGAGAAAGTTTAAAATCTGTGCATAAATAAACAAGTAATTTCAACCGTTTTTTTTTAATCAAACAAGTTGTAAACGATTCGTGTAAATTAGATAGACATTTATTCGAAATTTCGTTCAAATACGATAAAAAACAACGGAGTTATCGCGACCGCATAGCCACATCGAAAACGATTCGTGGATCCTAAGCATTGAAAACATCGCAAAAAAACATGTAATTTTGCAATGGGACATTGAAAAACAAACGACCGCATAACCTTTTTTTTTTAAGTGCCCTGAAATGAAATCCACACTACACGATCCGCTTAACTAAACATGTATACAAAATTTCGGAAAAGTTCGTCCAAAAATAACCGAGTTATCGCGACCGCATAGCTGAATTGTTTAGTACAATTATGTTGCAGACTACCGGCATGAATCTTCTCGAAATTGTTTTCCACGATTAAACTAAAAATGTGTTTTCTGCTAATTGACTTGCATTTATTTTAATAGGAATTTTAAATGTGGGCTATGCGGTCGTTGTAACTCGGTTATTTATGATCCGATTTCAATCAAACTTGACATTTATCAATTTCACAATGCAATTTACATATTGATGATCGTGTGATCCAAACTTATTATGGGATTTGTGTAAACGTGTTGGCAAGTAAGTGATTTTAATTACTAATTATCAATCAATCATATTACACGTGCAGTTTTTATCAAACAAACGCATCTTTTGAGGTTATGCGTGAGCTCAGAGCTGCCAACCCAAATTACGCCGCGCGTCGTCGCCTCGGGACCGTCGAAAGAAGAGCGCCAGATTCATTAGTGGCTCTTTTTGTCTCTCGGTGCCTTCTTCCAGCTGATGATAAAATAATAACCTATCATCGCGTCGGAAAAAGTTCCAGGTAATGAAATCGTCGCAGAGGTAGGTAGGTAGGTAGGTAGGTGGTGATTTTCCGAGCCGCGGTGTGCGCGCTTTCAAATGTTCCGAGTGGCGTCATTAATGCCCGGATTATAGGATATAAGAGCGCAATTAGTCGGGGGCATCGGAATTGGAGTACTTTCTCCTCTCTTTTGCTCTCGCTCGCCCGATACATGCCTAGAGAGCAATTGTTTCGCGATTTCTATGACGCTAATTGGATTAATTGTCTCCGCGATGATCGAAACTCGAATTTCCACTGTCATATTTCATCGAATTACAAAATGTTTGCGAGTTGAAATAATGAATGACGAAAGACCAACAAAATTAACTTCCTGCGATTTTTTTTACTTTCTCCGTTACGAAGTACGAGAAAGTATTGTGATCGTGATTTTGTTTTCAAAATTTTTTTTTACGGAAATATCCATTTTGGGATCCCTAGATGCCATTTCAACAATTTCTGGAAAAAAAAATTGTGTCTGTATGTGTATCTGTTTGTGCGCGCTGTATCTCAAAAACTAATTGAGCAATTGATATGAAACTTTGAACATCCGTCTTATTTGATAATCTGAAGAACTGAAAAGCTTTTGGGAAAATTTCGTACACCGGAAGTGGGCGTTTACCTTAACTGTTTTTTGTTTTTCGCCAATATTTTCTTAAATATGAAAAATATCACAAAAACATTTAAACAAACTTTGAAGACAACAAAGAGATGAACATCTTTTGCTTGAAAACATTTTTCATAAAATCATTTTTATACGAGAAATTTTTTTTTTATTTTTATTTTAATTTTTGGTTTATAAAACGATAATAGTTACAGCAAATTTATGTTAATAATAATTGCGGAGAATACTAAAATGAACAACTTATAAAGAATAAGTTTTTTCCGAAATCCCTTTAGTTTTTGAGTAAAATGAGTTTTAGAATTTGAAGTATAATTTTTCCATCTTTCATATTTTTTTTTTAAACGTCAGTTTCATCCTCTCGATGTACATTTAAAATATGATTTCAATTGGAAATATAAATGACTACGATACCATCACGTCGGAGAAAGTAACATGATGGCCACATCACCATTTTTTTAATTTTTCATGAGTTGTATTAAAGAATGATGAAAGACTAAGTCAAACAAAGAGACAATGTTAATGTGGTCATCATGTAAGTTTCTCAGATTTTTCTGATTTTTTGCATAACTATCGAGTTGCAGAGTAACATTTTGAATTCGTCCTTATTTGCGTACAAGCAACATCAGGGTTTTAATGTTGCTTGTTCTTGAATTTGTAAATTTTGTTGATATAGGCAAACGTGACTTAAAGTGGCATATCTGGTAATTATAAAGGGAGATCGAAGACTGGAGCGGTGGCGGAGCATTAGTAACAAGAGAAGCAACGAGGACCGTTAAAATATTAGCCACTTCAATGTGAATATTATTGTTAGTCCATAAACCTCGCGCCAATAATTTCTAGACTACCAATGAGAAAGACACTTCGCTCACATACCATGTTATCCCGGTTCGGACTGTACCTAAATTATTGACCCCAAGGCAAATTGCAATTCCATCAGATAATCTAGATTGCCGGTTACGAAATTAATAAGAACGTCATCTAAAAAAAATGGTGATGTGGCCATCATGTTACTTTCTCCGACTTGATGGTATCATTTATATTTACGCTTTCATGGTTTATTTTCAATTGAAATCATATTTTAAATGTACATTAAACATTTTAAACTGACGTTTAAAACGTCAAAATTATGAATGATGGAAAATTATTCTTCAAATTCAAAAACTACAGTTATTTCGAAAAAAATTTATTCTTTATAAATTGTTCATTTTAGCATTCTCTACAATTATTATTAACATAAATTACCTGTAACTATTATCGTTTTATAAATATAAACCAAAAATTAAAAAAAGAAAAAAAAAATTTTCTCGAATAAAAATGATTTTATGAAAAATGTTTTCAAGCAAAAGATGTTCATTTCTTTGTTGTCTTTAAAGTTTGTTTAAATGTTTTTGTGATATTTTTCATATTTAAGAAAATATTGGCAAAAAACAAAAAACAGTTAAGGTAAACGCCCACTTCCGGTGTACGAAATTTTACCAAAAGCTTTTCAGTTCTTCAGATTATCAAAAAAGACAGATGTTCAAAGTTTTATATCAATTTCTCTATTAGTTTTTGAGATACAGCGCGCACAGACAAACAGATAGAGTAACGGAGAAAGTAAAAATCTGAAGATTGATAATTTGAGCGGATTTTCGTTTCGATGATTGAATTACAAGGAATGAATGGAAAGTGTCCGGTGCGGTTATTATCAGCTGGAGGAATCCAGAACCAGCTCGCATGAAAGCGACACATTGGGCGAAAAATGCCCGCGGGAATTTTTCGCGCTCGTCGCCACAAACGCAGGAAAGTAGAAACGCTCGAAAGGCGCATTTTTCACGGCTATCTAGATTACATCCACACACACACACACACATTCTATCGCGGGCATTCCTCATTTAGATTGCCTAGATTGCCGCCTTTTTTCCCGTCCATTTCTGCACACTCGCGCTCGCATTTAATTAGTGCCCGGCCGGTATTTTTTGCACAATCATCCAACGGATTAATGTACTTTCATTGATTTATTACGAAAAGAATGTTTCTCTATTAACGCGATCGAAAAAATCTAAAATTTTTGAAAGTCTGACAGTTTTTAGCTTGAAATTGCTAATTGCACTTTCTCGGATTTTTCAATAACGCCCTCACCGTGTGGATTTCGTAATCTCAAAGTCGTCCAAATTACATCGAATGTAGAAAACATAATGTTGTACAATTGGCGCCCGACGTGGGGCTCGAATCAACAATTCGGAACGTAAACTATCCTGGTGGACATATTTATTGTAGAGAGATTGCATTTGTGCATCAAGGGGTGGGGATACCACAACCAGAAACTAGAAACTGTTGTCGACCAAGAGAAAAGTAATACGCTTTACTACTGGGTTAATTTTTCTTCGGCAAGAAAGATTACTCGAAATGCATTTTACAAAAATGGTTTTAGAAACAATCGCACTTTAATTTCGTCATAATTGGCGCCCAACGTGGGACCTGAATCAACATTTCGGAACGTAAACTATCGCATTTATTGCATACCTGAGGTACAATTTTGTACGAACTGTACGAACGTACCTTTCAAATCAAAACTATTCTCGTTTCTCATTTCCTCAATCGTGTGATATATTACTGTTAACAATATGGGAAAATTGTAATTACGATTTTTTTCCGGTACTCCCTCGCTCCGGTCACACTCGGCCGGCTCGGCGATTGCCAGGTGGTGTTCGGCATTGACATTAAGTGTCGCCGAAGAGATTTATGGAAATCCAGGGCGGCAATTACCATTTATATGATGGAAAACGGGCGGCGCGCACATTTCTAATTAAACCTTTCATTTGCGGAACATAAACAATGGGGAAGCACTTGTCGCGCGCGCGCGACCTTCGGATTGTTGCGGTGAAAGTGAAAAACGATTTTTCATCGATAATTACCATCGAGTCCGAAAGCCAACTATCTAGTTATCGTGTAATGAAGGTAATCGGTGAATAATTACGGGATATTGCGGGATTGTTTCCACCAAACGCTGAGATGCACAACGTCTGCCTCTAAAGGGTAATCCAAATTGAACTTTTTTAATATACATTTTTTTTATATACCGGGTGTGGCACTTAAGACGCCTCGGACCATAGCTCTTTTACGATAAAAGCTATCGAAAAAAATCTAAGAACAAAGTGGTGCATAGTTACCGTCGCTATATTTTAAAAATATTTCTAATCATCAGTGGCGTGCCGTACTCCAGTGGCGTACCAAACTTATGTTTTTTTAAATGGAATGCCCTATTTTTTATTGCAGATTTGGAAAGTGCTCGACGAGTACTTATTTTTTTATCTAACATGTTATACCCTTCACTTTAGCGGTTTCGTTGTTATAACCCCTTCTTTCAAAATTGCGCCAGATTTTTGAGATTTTTTTGTAGAGAAACTAATTGACGCCGGCGCCTAAATTTTGAATTGAGGTACAGGTTAAGACCTCGTATACCTTCACATAATTTTTTTTCGGGTAATTTATGGAAAAAAAATAATTTTTGATTGATCTTCGTATGTTGTCATTTTTTCCGAAAATTTCAAATGGCACCCCCCTAAAAAAATTACGGCGTTGTACAGCCAAAACTCTAAATTTTTCATTGGTGTAAAAAAAATTACACATTGCATAACAAAATTTCGGAGAAAAAAGGAATTTCATCGCAAATGTCGGGAAACGTTTTCCGTTCCCAAGTGTGCCATGAGAAAACAAAAGATTGGTAATTGTCAAAGTACCAAAACAAAAACACAAATACGGTCAACATAATAGTATGTACCTATTTATTCAACATGATATGAAAAATGCAGATAAAGAAAATTTAACAACTTAAACTAAATGTTCGAAATGACGACCTTCCTGCTGGAGGCATAACCGCAACTTCTGGTGATATACCGCAGTTCATTATTTTCGGTAATAACTGCCTTCTTTCTAACTCTCCTTGGCCGTTTCACACTTCCCGTAGTAGTAAATCTCTCCAACACTTTTTGAAACGCACGTTCATTTGGATGTGCCCTGTGCGGATATCTCGCAGCGTACACTCGTGATGCCAAGAAACAATTCTTGTTACATTCTCCAAGAATAAATATCATGTCAACCATTTCCTCTTGAGTTCGGAACATTTTTAGAACGTTTATCAAAAATGACTTATGGCTGCTACTGACGTCTAATAATTTACTTTGACAATTACCAATCTTTTGTTTTCTCATGGCACACTTGGGAACGGAAAACGTTTCCCGACATTTGCGATGAAATTCCTTTTTTCTCCGAAATTGTGTTATGCAATGTGTAATTTTTTTTACACCAATGAAAAATTTAGAGTTTTGGCTGTACAACGCCGTAATTTTTTTAGGGGGGTGCCATTTGAAATTTTCGGAAAAAATGACAATATGCGAAGATCAATCAAAAATTATTTTTTTGCCATAAATTACCCGAAAAAAAATTATGTGAAGGTATACGAGGTCTTAACCTGTACCTCAATTCAAAATTTAGGCGCCGGCGTCAATTAGTTTCTCTACAAAAAAATCTCAAAAATGGGGCGCAATTTTGAAAGAAGGGGTTATAACAACGAAACCGCTAAAGTGAAGGGTATAACATGTTAGATAAAAAAATAAGTACTCGTCGAGCACTTTCCAAATCTGCAATAAAAAATAGGGCATTCCATTTAAAAAAACATAAGTTTGGTACGCCACTGGAGTACGGCACGCCACTGATGATTAGAAATATTTTTAAAACATAGCGACGGTAACTATGCACCACTTTGTTCTTAGATTTTTTTCGATAGCTTTTATCATAAAGGAGCTATGGTCCGAGGCGTCTTAAGTGCCACACCCGGTATATACAACATCTTTATTTACAGAAATAAAAAGTACAATACAGTATGTGAGTAAAAGAATGATAGACAGTATAACAATTTTTCTGTTCATTGGCTATCGACCCGCGGTCTTTCAGCGTGGAAGTTTTTTTTTTTTTTAATATCAGATTTAACAATTTGTTGTAAAACCTGTATTAATTCGTGTGTGACATATGGCGTTAATTTACACGATGTTATCATTAGGGATTAATAGAACGCTAATGCGATGGAAAGTCAAAATATTTGATGGTTCATTCATGCGAGCAACGGGACACGCGGGATTATTAATGTCCACTTAAATTTTCGGTGGTGACTCGAGGATCCAATTTGGGCCCGACGACGACGACGTTCTCACGCCGCGCGCCGCCGGGACGATTGGCCAATCTTCGGGTTCGACGCACCAATATAATCGAATCGATCGGAATGTTCGAGCACCCGAAATAATTATCACGAGGAGATAATTATTTAAACAATTATTTCTCCGTATTAATAAGTCTTGAGCAGTTGTTGAAAGCAGCTTAAGTCTTGACTTATCTGCTCAAACGCCAAAGAAAAAAGTTTTCAACTTTTTTATTTTCATAGCTAGCTGAAATTTGGTGACTCCAATCGATTTGTCTCGTTCTTCTGATGAAGAAAAAGTGCTCTTTGATGATCAGGGATAGTTATTAAAAAAGTTCAATCGGTTTTTTCTATTTTAAAATTTTCTTTGCGAGCGCCTCACGCGGTTGATATTGACATTTGTCCTTTTGCGAGTACTTTTTCTGAAGCGTCTTAATGAGATCTTTCGAATGACGTATAGAAATCCCGAATCGGACCGGTGGTTTTTTCAATAAATCATTTTGAATGCACTGTTTTAGCAAAAGAGAGAAGGGTCCCCCCTTTGATAGTTTTTCAAATTTTCAACTTTTTTATTTTAATAGCTAACTCAAATTTAATTACACCAATCGATTTGTCTCGTTCGACTAAACAACCCTAGTTGGTGAAAACCACTGGACCAGGAGATCAGACTTATGATATAAATTGGTGACCATGGAAACTAAATAGAAACAGTGGACTTTAGTGACGGTTCGCGGTTTTTTATTATGGTACGGCTGAGGTAGCAGCGGTGGTAATACAGATCTCTGCAACTGACCCTACCTATCTGTATCACCACCTCTTGTTACCTCGGCCGTACCAGAAAAAAACCCGCGAACCGTCACTGCTGGACTTTCTCTATTAAGATGATGGTATCAAAAAAAAATCGATTGATGATTGTGATATATAAATAATTTAATTTTGACTAACTTCTCAATTAATGCTGTCATAATTTACAAAAAAAAAAACATCTCGGCAATAAATGCCATCATCAATTTATTTTTCCATCCGCCTCCTGCGGCTCTGGTGATATTAATTTTTTGATTAATTCAAATGTATTTATTAGTGCACCGTTTTATTTATTGGCGGAATAAATGTTTACGGGCGCGCATTCAATTAAATTTCCAAATTGGATATTTTCGTGCGGACGTAATTTATGCGGGACGAAGGAAGAAGAAAGTCCTGCCACGACGCAATTATTAATTCGTTCGCGGTATGTGAATTAATTGCGTTTTGTCACAAACGACTTGTTTACATTCAATGGATGTGTGTGTGTGTGTCGCAATTTAATCGTTCGCTTTTTTTCCCGCTTGTAATTAATCATTTTTAACCTTAAAGGAAAAAAAACACTGCTAGTATTCACACCTGCGGTCATTCCTTTTTATGAGATTGTTAAGTTTCGATCAATGCTGTTTTTAAAATTCGTACCAAATACGAGCGAAATTATTCTTTTTTGTGGGACGACTCATGAGTTGACTCTTTGAATCGACTCACCCATGAGTTACCCATGCGCGATAACATTTGCATGAGTTCAGAGCTGCCAACTCAAATTACATTACAAACAGATCATAGTTTTTGATTGTGCGCAAATTCACTCTACAAAAAATGGTGATGTGGCGGCCACCATGTTACTTTCTCCGACTTGATGGTATCATAGCCATTTATATTAACGTTGTCAAGGTTTATTTTCAATTGAAATCATATTTTAAATGTACATCGAGAGGATGACACTGACGTTTAAAACGTCAAAATTATGAAAGATGGAAAAATTATACTTCAAATTCAAAAACTCAGTTTACTCAAAAACTAAAGCGATTTCGAAAAAAACTTATTCTTTATAAGTTGTTCATTTTGGCATTCTCTACAATTATTATTCACATAAATTTGCTGTAACTATTATCGTTTGATAATTATAAACCAAAAATTTAAAAAAATAAATACATTTTTTTTCTCGAACAGCAATGATTTTATGAAAAGTGTTTTCAAACAAAATAATCGCATTTCTTTATTTTCTTCAATATTTGTTTAAATGTTTTTGTGATATTTTTCATATTTAAGAAAATATTGGCAAAAAACAAAAAACAGTTAAGGTAAACAACCACTTCCGGTGTACGAAATTTTACCAAAAGCTTTTCAGTTCTTCAGATAATCAGATAATCAAATAAGACGTATGTTCAAAGTTTCATATCAATTGCTTATTAGCATAAATTCGACTGAAGTTTACTGCACATTCAAAAACCAAAATTATTTTGGAAGATTGACGTCTTGTGAAGCAAACAATTTTTTTTGGGGAGGGGGATTTGATCCCTTTGTTTCATATTAATTTTAATTTTTTTGCGTTCGAGTGTGCGTCATTGAACGACATTTTCAAAAATTTATAACTCAACTGAAAATTGCTGCACATTCAAAAACCAAAAAATCAAAATTATTTTAAAAGATCGACGTCTTGTGAAGTGAACAGAATTTTTGTAGGATTTCATCCCTGCGTTTCATATTAATTTTTAATTTTTTTCACTCGAGTGAAATACATTTTCAAAAATTTGTAACTCGACTGAAAATTGCTGCAGATTCAAGAACCAAAATTAATTTGAAAAACCGACGTCTTGTGAAGTAAACTGAATTTTTGTAGGATTTTGTCAGTGCGGTTCATATTAATTTTTAATTTTTTGCGCTCTAGAGTTCGACATTGAAGAAAATACATTTTCAAAAATTCATAACTCAATTAAAAATTGCTGCACATTCAAAAACCCAAAATTATTTTGGAAGATCAACGTCTTTTGAAGTGAACTGATTTTTTCTAAGATTTTATCGCTGCGTTTCATATTCATTTTATTTTTTTTGCTTTCGAGAGTGCGTCATTAAAAAAAATACATTTTCAAAAATTCATAACTTGACTGAAAATTGCAGCATATTCAAACACCACAATAATTTTGAAAGATCGAAGTCTTGTGAAATGATTTGAATTTTTGTAGAACTCTTTTCCCGCGTTTCATATTATTTTTAAATTTTTTGCTCCCGAGAGTTCGACTTTGAATTAAAAAAAAATTCAAAAATTCATAACTAGACTGAAAATTGCAGCACATTCAAAAACCACAATGATTTTAAAAGATAGACGTCTTGAAGTGATTTGAATTTTTGTAGAACTTTGTTGACGCGTTTTATATTATTTTTGAATTTTTTGCTCCCGAGAGTTCGATATTTAAAAAAAAATTTTTTTTTAAATTTCGTAACTCGACTCAAAATTGTTACATATTCAAAAATCGAAATGATTTTGAGAAATCGACGTCTTGTAAAGTGAACTGAATTTTTGTAGAGTTTTATCCCTGCGTATCATATTCATTTTTAATGTATTGCTCTCAAGTGTGCGTCATTGAAAAAAATCATTTTCAAAAATTCATCGACTGAAAAGTGCTGCACATTCAAAAACCCAAATGATTTCAAAAGATCGACGTCTTGTGAAGGGATTTGAATTTTTGTAGAATTGTTTTCCCGCGTTTCATATTGATTTTTATTTTTTTGCGCTAGAGAATTCGTCATTAAATAAAATACATTTTCAAAAATTTGTAACTCGACTGATAAATGCTGCTCATTCAAAAGCCAAAATGATTTTGAATGATTGACGTCTTTTGAAGTGTTTTTAATTTTTTCAATTTTTTTCCCGCGTTTTATATTATTTTTTATTTTTTTTGCGCTAGAGAATTCGTCATTGAGAAAAATACATTTTCGAAAATTGTTAATTCGACTGAAAATTGCTGCATATTCAAAAACCAAAATTATTTTGAAAGATCGACGTCTTGTGAAGTAAACTGAACTTTTGTGCGATGTTATCCCTGCATTTCATATAAATTTTAATTTTTTTGCACGAGAGTGTAGTCGGGAAAAAATCGGTAGAATTATTCAAAATTAATATTTCAGTTTAAAATTGTGGCATCGTGTGTAAGTTGCCACATTTTGAGAATTTGCCACAGTTCAGGCTGATTCACACACAAGTCGCCACAAATATACGGAAACCTACACAGACACAAATTTTTTTTTCTTCAGAAATTGTTGAAATGGCATCTAGGGACCCCAAAACGGATATTTCCGTAAAAATAATTTTTGAAAAAAAAATCACGATCACAATACTTTCTCGTACTTCGTAACGGAGAAAGTAATAATACGTCCATCAGGATAGTTTACGTTCGTAATTTGTTAATTCGGGTCCCACGTTGGGCGCCAATTATTTCTAAATCTAGTGATGAAGTGATTTTGTATTTTGTTGTTGAATTATGAAGTGGAATGAGTAATCTTTTTTTGCCTGAGAAAAATAAACCCGGTAAAGCGTACCACTTTTCTCTCGGTCGAGAAAAAAAAACAATTCCACTCGTGCACACACACGTGCGCGATGTCAGATACTTTCTAGCCTTCCGGATGACGCGAAATCGAAAGGTGATCGATCGACGGCGAAAAGTTGCGGAAAATCGACGAAAAAAAGAACACGGTCCCGTTCGAGAAACGTCGCGTTCGGAAAATCGACGCTAACGAGGTTCGTAATTTACGTAAGTCTTCAATCATCCAGAAATTGACAAGGCATTTGTTATAAATTGGAAAGTGAACGGGATTCATTTGTTTATCGGCGAAGCGCGCTCGATTTGTTTTCATTTATGTCCATTACGTTCTAATGATGAAAATATGGGGAACGGTGCGAGGCGACATTTATAATAATCGTTGAATGGTGGAATCAATGCAGGAAATGAGACAAAATTCATTATTCGAATAGAGCTGTCAATTTTCTTTTAACCCGATCGCGCTATTGAGATTTTTTGTCCTCGGGCCTCTTCGCAATCGATAAATAGAAGCAGCGCTTTTTGGCGTTTTTCGACGGTCCCTAACCCCCGGGACTCAGAACTAGGGGAAGGATGAGTTTCCCCATCTTGCTGAAACCAAATTCACCCGCGAGGTTTGCGGCGGCGAAGTAACTCTAGGATGAGGAATTCACGGATCCCAAAACATAACGTGCAGCATTCATTGCCACTGTGTGATTTTTCCCGATAAAAACGGGATGTAGCGTAAAGTGTAAACCTTTGACAGTAAAGAGGGAGTTTCGCGAGTTCTATTGTAAAACATTGGGCTCAGTTACGTACATTTGTAATGATGTCTATCACTTAAATTGTAGTAATGTGTCGTACGATGATATGTGCCAAACGTTATGTATGGATACTTTAAAAATTCGGAGAGTCAAAAATGACCTCATTTTGTTACACAAAATTATTTCAGGACGTATATGCAGTAATTAGTTCTCTAATTTTTTATGTCAATCGTGCTACTGTCACCACTAGAAGTAAATTTTTATTTCGATTACCGTGCGCTAGGACAAATTACAGCGTTAATAGTCCATTGTATAGATGTATGGAATTTGTTAACTGTTTGAATCATCTTCCTAATTTCAATATTATTGGTAGTACCTTACTTAACTTCAAACAACAATTAAATTCTATACAACTATATCGATATTTTTAAGGCATTACGTGTATCAATGTAAGTTCTAAAACTGTAAGTTACCTTGTAGATTCATTGTTTTTTTTCATAATTTCGTCTTCTTCACTTGAATGAAGTATATATATATTTTTTTTGTATTTATATGTAAAATGGTGAATCCGTTAATAAATAACTAAACTAAACTAAACTAAACTTCAGCAAATCCCTTCCAAATATACTTATTTTGATTGACAAATAAATAATTAAAGTGAAGTTTTGAAAGTTGTTTACGTTACAAGATAAAATCCAAGTTTATGGATAATGTTTAAAACCGAAATAAATCATTTTGATGATTTTTAGAATCCGTGTTCTGAAAAATATCCGAACGACATAAATCAGTGGTAGATCTTTAAGATTCGGCCTTTTAGAACGAAAGCGGGCCCGTCGTTAATTAACGGTAACCGTTTTTGATAATCAATCTGGGCCTCTGGTGCCCACACCAAAGAGGTATATAAGTGTCATTAACGAGCGGCCCAATTAATCAACAGGTGTGGAAATATGCGATTCCACGGACGCGAGGCCTTCCTCTTCGGACACCTGTGCATGTTTAGTATTTGATAATTTATTATCGACAAATTTCACTTTCCCGAACTACATTTTTTTGCTCGATTTATAATTTCCGCAAATTTGGAGCAATAAGATACGAATAAATTCCAATTTCTAAATATCTTAATGTTTTCTACTTCAACGCAGAATCTGCGTGAGTAGGAAGAAGATGTGGGTTATATCGTTAGCGGAAAGGCGAAATCGTTTTTTAAGATCACCATGTGTTTGTCTGAGTGATTAGTTGCGTTCTCACGTGTACTCTTTTGCGCGTTCTTGGAACGCCACGTTCCATCGCGCGTTCTTTTAACGTTACATTCCATTGCGCGTTCTTGGAACGTTGCGTTCCATCGCGCATTCTTGGAACGTTACGTTCCATCGCGTATTCTTGGAACGTTACGTTCCATCGCGCATTCTTGGAACGTTACGTTCCATCGCGTATTCTTGGAACGCCACGTTCCATCGCGCGTTCTTGGAATGTTACGTTCCATCGCCCGTTCTTTTAACGTTACATTCCATTGCGCGTTCTTGGAACGTTACGTTCCATCGCGCGTTCCATACACAGGACGGGATCATCGTGGCGTTCCAATCGTGTTGAGCAATAGTAGACGCAGTTTTATTAACCGTTCTCCCTCTAAGGGCGTGGTAAGAAGTTGTAGGTTAAGTGGAAGAGCAGTAAGAGGTTACTACCTCACTGAACTTCGCCTACTCTGCCATGATATTTCTTGTACTTATATATATTTTTTTTTTCGCAATAAAGACAAATTATTATTATTATAAGTTAACGCCGAAATTGTGCGTTTTTAGAATTTGCGATGTTTTTGCATTCACACGCACACGGATTCCAACGGGCCATTCCAAGAGTGCGGGATTGCGCGTACGTGTGAACGCCGCTGTTAAGTAGTAATGTGAAATTAAATAAACATTAAAACAATTAACTAAAAGATATTTATACCTGCTCATGATAAGTTTTAACAAGACCAAGATTTCGTCTCCATTATTTTCATCATTTTATGGTGAAACGTGAAAAAGTTCAATAGAATTTTTCAATTCTTAGCGGTGGTGGCAGAACAACAAACATAATTATTAATTGAATCGATTTATAAATCGATCAATTCTAATTACCGTGCATGCAAAACAGCAAATTGCGGACCTTGAGAGATCGCTTGAAAATGTCCGCCGCGACGATAGAACTCCGCGCGTATGCGTGACCATTTTAATGGCGAAAATAACTAAATAAACGCGCTCGCGCGTACACCTTTTAATTGCTTATTAAAATATTCGAATCCTTGAAATTATTGAAAAATTATTTCCCAACGACAAGGAACGCGAATCGTGGATTTAACAAAGCCTTCTTGCGTGCGCAACGAAAATCTTTTATATAGTCCAGCCTGGAGATAATTATGAAGTGTGATATCGAAGACCGAAGATGGCGAAGCATAGTTCCAAACGAAGCAACGAGAACCGCTGAAATATTAGCCTCGCATCTCATGAGGTCGACCACACACGTAAATATTATTGTTTGTACCAGTGACAGCTCGTGGGGTGACTTAAGCTACGCGCACACTTGTCGGAATCGGACGGACGGCACGCATCGGATAAAATTGCTTAACACAGTTGTAAACGAGTCAACGCACATTTATCGGTACGACACGGAACGGAAAATTTCTTGCTGAGCTTCAAACTACAGGTAGTGCCATGGCTCCTTGGCTCTATATAACGAGCCGCCCCTGGGAGCAGTGACATATTTAAATTTTCCAATGTTTACACAATAAATAATACATTTTCGACGCGATGATAAATCTTGCGTCGCGACGGGAGCTCCCGTTGCGTAAGCAATTCCCACGAGAGTTGGAAACTGAAAAATTTGCCGGTCCGCCGACCGTGACCGGACCGAGACTCCGATTACTTCACTCCACAAAACACGTCGACCACACATTTTTCCGCCCATCAGCATCGAATCCATTAATCACATTTGCATATGTGCAAGAAGAACTGAAATTTATTGCAATTGCGCACCCATTCTTTCTCTCGCTACATATTTCTGCCCCTGTGGAAGATTGTATCAGTGACGGCTCGCGGGGTGACTCGTGGTACGGCCGAGGTAACAGAGGTGATAATAAAATCTGGCCGCGCGTGATTAACTTGCGAGTCGGGCGGGTGCTCTATGCGTCTTGAATGCTTGAGGTTATCAATAAGCGAACATGAGATGTTGGGTTGTCGCATGCGTAAGTTATCCGTAACCTTTCAAGAACCACCGATTTATAAATAGAAGTCGATAGTGCACCAATAGCAACTAAAGTGTAAAGTAACAAAATATCCAATCACTTCTGACCCTTCGTTAATCACCTCGGACACCTTCATAGCGCGGCCAGAGTATACCTATCTGTATTACCACCAGTGGCGGCTCGTGGAACATGTTGATGGTGGAGCCACTTATACAATATCCCCCCCCCCTCTCCTTTTTTGAAGAAACAACGATTTATCTTCCTAGGCGAAAAAATGTTTTAGAAACTAATTAAAAATTATTGCTGAGCTTCAAACTACAGGTAGTGGCTCCTTGGCTCTATATAACGAGTCGCCCCTGGCAAAAAAAATATTGGAATTGAAGAAGTTGTAAAATATACTAATTAAGGAGTTGTATAGAATTATTTCAGAATTTTTAAACAATTTTTAATATTTTTTATTTATTTTAGAAAATGCTCAATTTTGAACGCAATTTAAAAATGCAAGTTTAACAAGAAACAGTTATAACACATTAAAAAATTGTTTGCATTTAAGAAGTTGATTATATTCTTAAAATATCATAATATGGGAGTTGCGTAGAATTATTTCAGAGTTTTTAAACAATTTTTAATATTTTTTATTTATTTTAGAAAATGATCAATTTTGAACGCAATTAAAAAATACATGTTTAACAAGAAACAGTTTAACCCATTAAAAAATTGTTGGAATTTAAGAAGTTGATTATATTCTTAAAATATTATAATGTGGGAGTTGCGTAGAATTATTTCAGAATTTTTAAACAATTTTTAATATTTTTTATTTATTTTAGAAAATGATCAATTTTGAACGCAATTAAAAAATACATGTTTAACAAGAAACAGTTTAACCCATTAAAAAATTGTTGGAATTTAAGAAGTTGATTATATTCTTAAAATATCATAATGTGGGAGTTGCGTAGAATTATTTCAGAGTTTTTAAACAATTTTTAATATTTTTTATTTATTTTAGAAAATGATCAATTTTGAACGCAATTAAAAAATACATGTTTAACAAGAAACAGTTTAACCCATTAAAAAATTGTTGGAATTTAAGAAGTTGATTATATTCTTAAAATATCATAATGTGGGAGTTGCGTAGAATTATTTCAGAATCTTTAAACAATTTTTAATATTTTTTATTTATTTTAGAAAATGATCAATTTTGAACGCAATTAAAAAATACATGTTTAACAAGAAACAGTTTAACCCATTAAAAAATTGTTGGAATTTAAGAAGTTGATTATATTCTTAAAATATTATAATGTGGGAGTTGCGTAGAATTATTTCAGAGTTTTTAAACAATTTTTAATATTTTTTATTTATTTTAGAAAATGATCAATTTTGAACGCAATTAAAAAATACATGTTTAACAAGAAACAGTTTAACCCATTAAAAAATTGTTGGAATTTAAGAAGTTGATTATATTCTTAAAATATTATAATATGGGAGTTGCGTAGAATTATTTCAGAGTTTTTAAACAATTTTTAATATTTTTTATTTATTTTAGAAAATGATCAATTTTGAACGCAATTAAAAAATACATGTTTAACAAGAAACAGTTTAACCCATTAAAAAATTGTTGGAATTTAAGAAGTTGATTATATTCTTAAAATATTATAATGTGGGAGTTGCGTAGAATTATTTCAGAGTTTTTAAACAATTTTTAATATTTTTTATTTATTTTAGAAAATGATCAATTTTGAACGCAATTAAAAAATACATGTTTAACAAGAAACAGTTTAACCCATTAAAAAATTGTTGGAATTTAAGAAGTTGATTATATTCTTAAAATATTATAATGTGGGAGTTGCGTAGAATTATTTCAGAATTTTTAAACAATTTTTAATATTTTTTATTTATTTTAGAAAATGATCAATTTTGAACGCAATTAAAAAATACATGTTTAACAAGAAACAGTTTAACCCATTAAAAAATTGTTGGAATTTAAGAAGTTGATTATATTCTTAAAATATTATAATGTGGGAGTTGCGTAGAATTATTTCAGAGTTTTTAAACAATTTTTAATATTTTTTATTTATTTTAGAAAATGATCAATTTTGAACGCAATTAAAAAATACATGTTTAACAAGAAACAGTTTAACCCATTAAAAAATTGTTGGAATTTAAGAAGTTGATTATATTCTTAAAATATTATAATATGGGAGTTGCGTAGAATTATTTCAGAGTTTTTAAACAATTTTTAATATTTTTTATTTATTTTAGAAAATGATCAATTTTGAACGCAATTAAAAAATACATGTTTAACAAGAAACAGTTTAACCCATTAAAAAATTGTTGGAATTTAAGAAGTTGATTATATTCTTAAAATATTATAATATGGGAGTTGCGTAGAATTATTTCAGAGTTTTTAAACAATTTTTAATATTTTTTATTTATTTTAGAAAATGATCAATTTTGAACGCAATTAAAAAATGCACGTTTAACAAGGAACAGTTATAACACATTAAAAAATTGTTTGAATTTAAGAAGTTGATTATATTCTTAAAATATTATAATATGGGAGTTGCGTAGAATTATTTCAGAGTTTTTAAACAATTTCTAATATTTTTTAATTATTTTTGAAAATGATCAATTTTGAACGCAATTAAAAAATACATGTTTAACAAGAAACAGTTTAACCCATTAAAAAATTGTTGGAATTTAAGAAGTTGATTATATTCTTAAAATATTATAATGTGGGAGTTGCGTAGAATTATTTCAGAGTTTTTAAACAATTTTTAATATTTTTTATTTATTTTAGAAAATGATCAATTTTGAACGCAATTAAAAAATACATGTTTAACAAGAAACAGTTTAACCCATTAAAAAATTGTTGGAATTTAAGAAGTTGATTATATTCTTAAAATATTATAATATGGGAGTTGCGTAGAATTATTTCAGAGTTTTTAAACAATTTTTAATATTTTTTATTTATTTTAGAAAATGATCAATTTTGAACGCAATTAAAAAATGCACGTTTAACAAGGAACAGTTATAACACATTAAAAAATTGTTTGAATTTAAGAAGTTGATTATATTCTTAAAATATTATAATATGGGAGTTGCGTAGAATTATTTCAGAGTTTTTAAACAATTTCTAATATTTTTTAATTATTTTTGAAAATGATCAATTTTGAACGCAATTAAAAAATACATGTTTAACAAGAAACAGTTTAACCCATTAAAAAATTGTTGGAATTTAAGAAGTTGATTATATTCTTAAAATATCATAATGTGGGAGTTGCGTAGAATTATTTCAGAATCTTTAAACAATTTTTAATATTTTTTATTTATTTTAGAAAATGATCAATTTTGAACGCAATTAAAAAATACATGTTTAACAAGAAACAGTTTAACCCATTAAAAAATTGTTGGAATTTAAGAAGTTGATTATATTCTTAAAATATCATAATATGGGAGTTGCGTAGAATTATTTCAGAGTTTTTAAACAATTTTTAATATTTTTTATTTATTTTAGAAAATGATCAATTTTGAACGCAATTAAAAAATACATGTTTAACAAGAAACAGTTATAACCCATTAAAAAATTGTTGGAATTTAAGAAGTTGATTATATTCTTAAAATATTATAATGTGGGAGTTGCCTAGAATTATTTCAGAATTTTTAGACAATTTTTAATATTTTTTATTTATTTTAGAAAATGATCAATTTTGAACGCAATTAAAAAATACATGTTTAACAAGAAACAGTTTAACCCATTAAAAAATTGTTGGAATTTAAGAAGTTGATTATATTCTTAAAATATCATAATATGGGAGTTGCGTAGAATTATTTCAGAGTTTTTAAACAATTTTTAATATTTTTTATTTATTTTAGAAAATGATCAATTTTGAACGCAATTAAAAAATACATGTTTAACAAGAAACAGTTTAACCCATTAAAAAATTGTTGGAATTTAAGAAGTTGATTATATTCTTAAAATATTATAATATGGGAGTTGCGTAGAATTATTTCAGAGTTTTTAAACAATTTTTAATATTTTTTATTTATTTTAGAAAATGATCAATTTTGAACGCAATTAAAAAATACATGTTTAACAAGAAACAGTTTAACCCATTAAAAAATTGTTGGAATTTAAGAAGTTGATTATATTCTTAAAATATTATAATGTGGGAGTTGCGTAGAATTATTTCAGAGTTTTTAAACAATTTTTAATATTTTTTATTTATTTTAGAAAATGATCAATTTTGAACGCAATTAAAAAATACATGTTTAACAAGAAACAGTTTAACCCATTAAAAAATTGTTGGAATTTAAGAAGTTGATTATATTCTTAAAATATTATAATGTGGGAGTTGCGTAGAATTATTTCAGAATTTTTAAACAATTTTTAATATTTTTTATTTATTTTAGAAAATGATCAATTTTGAACGCAATTAAAAAATACATGTTTAACAAGAAACAGTTTAACCCATTAAAAAATTGTTGGAATTTAAGAAGTTAATTATATTCTTAAAATATTATAATGTGGGAGTTGCGTAGAATTATTTCAGAGTTTTTAAACAATTTTTAATATTTTTTATTTATTTTAGAAAATGATCAATTTTGAACGCAATTAAAAAATGCACGTTTAACAAGGAACAGTTATAACACATTAAAAAATTGTTTGAATTTAAGAAGTTGACTATATTGTTAAAATATTATAATGTGGGAGTTGTGTAGAATTATTTCAGAATTTGTAAACAATTTCTACTATTTTTAATTTATTTTAGAAAATGATCAATTTTTAACTCAATTTAAAAATGCATGTTTAACTACAGTTATAACCAGTGATGGCTCGTGGAGCATGTTGATAACCACTTACACAATATACCCTACCCTCTCCTTTTCTTTAAAGAAAGAACGATATATCTTCCTAGACCTAAGTAACTTGCGAAAAGTGTTGTAAGAATTAATTAAAAATTTTGGAAGCTTGAAACTACAGGTAGTGGCATGGCTCCTTGGCTCTATATAACGAGCCGCCCCTGATTACCACCACTGCTACCTCGACCGTACCATGAGTCAAACCACGAGCCGTCACTGGACTGTATGTTGCTTTTAAAGTGAATCATGTGTCAGCTAAGAGGTTAAAAGCATTGAATTTGATTTTTTCAAGTTTTCGGTAATTTCTTTTCTCGAAAAAGCCATCTGCAATCGGGAATAACAAGAATTTTTATGTTCATGAACCTTGCAACGAACAACAGGAGAGTAGTTCAGTGGCGCAAAATTTCTCACAGACTGAAATATTATATTTGAGAGGACCGAAGATAAAAATTGCGAGAGATCAAAATTCGAGAACATGCCACTGTGGCCAGTGGCGGCTCGTGGAACATGTTGATGGTGGAGCCACTTATACAATACACCCCTTCCCCCTTTTCGAAGAAAGAAAGAACGATTCCTCTTCCTAGGCCAAAGCAACTGGCGAAAAAGTGTTTTCAAAAATGAATTCGAAATTTGAAACTATAGGTAGTTTCCTGACTGTGGCATCTAAAAATAATTCTCAACATTTACCGAAGACGAGGAAAAAGAATCACTAAATACTGCGATTTTTGCATATATAACGTTTCTGTTAATAAAAAAAAAACAGGTTTCCGTGTATCGTTTTTTTTTTTTTATTGGACGCAAGGAATTGCCAGAATTCCGATCCAGTTCCCGTGAGTTATTCGAGTAATTCCGAAGATTCCCGTTTAATCTGGAACTTTCGAAAGAGTGATCGATCGACGCGCCGCCGCGCCGCGCTATCGCCAAAAATTTGCCGCCGTTAGCTTTTATCCGGTCGTAAAGCCACCGAGAAATTGATGGATCGCCCATTAGCGTTTATCTAAAGAACACAAATAGTCCCATTAAAACGCGCATCGCACGAATTAATAGTTTCGAATTATTTAATTTGAAACATTTAATAAAATGGAGAATTTACGATCTTGAGGCCGATGTCGTCCGGTATTTTAATGAGTCAATAGGGGCGTTCACGCGTACGCGCAGTCTGGACCGGCACGTTCCAATCCAGCGCGATGGAACGTGCGTGTGAATGCACATCCTAAAAACGCACACTTTTCGTCCCGCTCTTGACGCACAGGATGTGTAGTCTACTTTACATTACATGCGCTGAAAATAACACAGTTTTGGCATTCACAACCACTGACAGTTCGCAGGGTTTTTTCTGGTACGGCCGAGGTAACAAGAGGTGGTAATACAGATAGGTAGGGTCACGCAGCCAGGTCTCTGCAACTGACCCTACCCAGTGGCGGTTTCAAAGGGGGGGTAATCGGGTTATTGCCCCCCCTAAGCATTTTTCGTTTATACATTTTCATTGTTAAAAATTACCGATATTCCATATTCCAAACAAATAATATAATCGGTAAATTTTTCCAACGCTTTAACGTTGGAAAAGGATAGATTCTATCTCCTGCACTGGAGACGGGAGTGTCGTAGTAGTAGTGTTGCTAGGAGTAATTTTTAATTTTCCTCAAATATTTCATAAAAAAAATATATATTTCTTTTTTTTAATTACCCCCCCTAGACTAGTTGGCAGGAAACGCCCTTGACCCTACCAATCTGTATTACCACCTCTTGTTCCTCGCCCGTACCAGACAAAAACCCGCGAACCGTCACTGATTCACACGCTCGAATTTGTCCTGTTAAAATTGCGTCGTCAACTTTTCCTGAACGCGATTGGAACGCCACGTTCCAGTCCTTGCGCGATGGAAAAACGCGCGAAGAGTGTACGCGTGAACGCCGCTATTATTTTAATATTTCTCGGAGATTGTAAGCCGCCAACGTCGTCGCCTCGAAAATTTATTACCATTACGGTATAAATTCCGCTACAATTTTTTTTTCTTCTTTCTTTCCGTTTGGTCACTTTAAGTTTTATTATTATTCCAAAGTGTACCGCGTGTGTGCGCAATTAAGCAATTAAATCCGGCGGAGAGCGTGCCCTGTCCGGTCCACATTTCTACGCCGCGATCAATCATCATCGTCCGAGAACTCTCTTTCAGTTTTATATACGGACGACACAAAAAATTGCTCTTTGGTAAAGTTAATGGCATCGTAAAAAAGTTGAAAAAAAAAATCGGGGAGATCGCGCGCGCGCGCTCGCCTCAATGGAATCGTACCGCCTGACAGGTGTAATTTTTCCGCTCAGAATTTATGAATAGGCCATTTAATTATCCGTCGGTTATCTACGGATCGATCGGATGGATCTCTATCTCGGCCGCATTCACGCAGCGACATCTACAAACGGCCGCCGGCTTATCGGACTTTTCAAATTCCGATCGAATCCGTCAATTTCGATAAATTCGATCGTACATTTTTTTTTAGGTTAATTTCGTCATTTCTGCAGACAATTAGCTTAACATGAATTTGAGGAAATTTACAGCTTCTGATCTAAAAACCTGTTCTCCATTGCATGCAACTTTTTTTTTTCTTCAAGATATGTTCGGCTCCATTCTTCATAACTTTTTTGTAACATTTATTTGTTGAATGTTGCTTTACGGACATTTTTTATTTTGTAAACAATCTCATAACGGCTGCAGTCCGAATTGTGCAACACTCGAGCAAAAAAATTAAAAAAAATATAAAACGGGCCAACTAAATTCTACAAAAATTAAATTGGATTTGCAAATCATCGTTTTATCAAACTAAATAGAGTTTTTGAAAATCCGCCAATTATTTCGCGAGTTGTGAATTTTTGAAAATTTTAGTTTTCGAATTGTGTAATCCTCGAACAAAAAATTTAAAAAAAATATAAAACGTGTCGACTAAATTCTACAAAAATTAAATTGGATTTGCAAATCATCGTTTTATCAAACTAAATAGAGTTTTTGAAAATCCGCCAATTATTTCCCGAATTGTGAATTTTTGAAAATTTTAGTTTTCGAATTGAGTAATACACGAGCAAAAAATTAAAAAAATATATAAAAAGTGTCAACTAAATTCTACAAAAATTAAATTGGATTTGCAAATCATCGTTTTATCAAACTAAATAGAGTTTTTGAAAATCCGCCAATTATTTCGCGAGTTGTGAATTTTTGAAAATTTTAGTTTTCGAATTGAGTAATACTCGAGCAAAAAAAAAAAAATAGAAAACGTGTCAACTAAAATCTACAAAAATTAAATTGGATCTGCAAATCATCGTTTTATCAAACTAAATAGAGTTTTTGAAAATCCGCCAATTATTTCGCGAGTTGTGAATTTTTGAAAATTTAAGTTTTCGAATTGAGTAATACTCGAGCAAAAAATAAAAAAAGATAGAAAACGTGTCAACTAAATTCTACAAAAATTAAATTGGATCTGCAAAACATCGTTTTATCAAACTAAATAGAGTTTTTGAATATCCGCCAATTATTTCGCGAGTTGTGAATTTTTGAAAATTTTAGTTTTCAAATTGAGTAATACTCGAGCAAAAGATAAAAAAAAGATAGAAAACGTGTCAACTAAATTCTACAAAAATTAAATTGGATTTGCAAATCATCGTTTTATCAAACTAAATAGAGTTTTTGAATGTCCGCCAATTATTTCGCGAGTTGTGAATTTTTGAAAATTTAAGTTTTCGAATTGAGTAATACTCGAGCAAAAAATAAAAAAAGATAGAAAACGTGTCAACTAAATTCTACAAAAATTAAATTGGATCTGCAAAACATCGTTTTATCAAACTAAATAGAGTTTTTGAATATCCGCCAATTATTTCGCGAGTTGTGAATTTTTGAAAATTTTAGTTTTCAAATTGAGTAATACTCGAGCAAAAGATAAAAAAAAGATAGAAAACGTGTCAACTAAAAGCTACAAAAATTAAATTGGATCTGCAAAACATCGTTTTATCAAACTAAATAGAGTTTTTGAAAATCCGCTAATTATTTTAAGAGTAGTGAATTTTTAAAAATTTTAGTTTTCGAATTGTGTAATACTCGAGCAAAAAATTTAAAAAAAATATGAAACGTGTCCACTAAATTCTACAAAAATTAAATTTGATTTGCAAATCATCGTTTTATCAAACTAAATAGAGTTTTTGGAAATACTTTCGATTTAATAAATCATAATGTACAGGCTGCAGGATAATACTATTTCATGCCGGCGTAAAATATTGCTAAAATTGTTACACGACCATCCCTTGATGGGACAGGACGTGGATGTTCGCGGCAAATCAGCAACTGATTCCGTTTGGAATGCGAGTCACCTTAAATTCTGCTTTACCTGAAACGCAGTTGGTATTACGAAATTGTATGTTATTGTCATTTATACATTTAGCGATTTAAAAGTTCGTGAATCCGTCTTCGCCAATTTCCTTGATCGCAACCGTTGGCTAGCATTCGGTAATCATTCGGTCACTTTCTTAGTCCATCTATTGACAAACGTTACCTCTGAACATCTTCTCTGATTGGTTCAATTTTCCGTCTTAACCTACTTATCATTTGTCAGACGCCATGACACCATACATCTTTAACCCATTTTTGCCCACTGTTCCATTAGTGGAACATCTATATTTTCGAAGAATTGCACGTGCACCAGCGTTCTGCGTCGTTTGTTTATGATGAATTTATGATTGGTAAGACCACTGTGCACTAAAGGAAAACGCACGATTGCCGTTTGAATCTTTTGTGTTAAGAAACTGCACAGAAAATTTGAAAAAAAAAATCGTTGAGCAAAAACGGGTTAATAATTCGATACATTGTTTATGGAGTTATACGTCTAAACATAAAATAAAAATTCCCTGTACTTCTTGTAGATAAATACAATAAAATGAAAAATACGATACTTTTCCTCTTCTACAGTTTAAGAGTCTCTAAGAGATTACATCTACCGAAACAACTATTTTCCTGGCTAGTACCATTTGTTAACTGCAGTCTCTTAGAGACTTTAAAATTGTAGAAGACGAAAAGTATAGTATTTCTCATTTTAACGTCTAAACATCTTTTCTCTGATTGATTCAATTTCCCGTCATAACCTCCTTATTATTTGTCAGACGCCACGATGCCATACATCTTTGATAATGCCAAACATGATTGTTTATGGCCATGTTAGGGCTCTATCACACCAGGCCACCATGGTGGCGGCACCAGTGGCGTCACCAGTCAAATGTATTAAGTATTAAGGAACATAACACATCTGGTATCGGACTGGTGGCGCCACCACTTTGGTTGCGCCACCAGTTGAATACGGTCGGCCAGACCTTACCGGTGAAACAACCAGGATGCCGACTGCCTGGTTTCTCGGCTGGTTGCTTTACTTGGTGGCTGGATCCACCGTGGTGTGATAGAGCCCGTATAGTCCATCTTTTGCCAAACGTTATATCTAAGCATCTTTTCTGATTGGCTCGCTCTTCTAGTTCTAACCTCCTTATTATCTGTCAGACGCCACGACGCCATACATCTTTGATCATGTGATACAATTGTTTATGGATCAATTGTGCAGACGGTGGAACATCTCTCACAGAAGCGATATAATTCTCGCATGATTTACGCTCGCGGGTTTTACGAGGTGAGCAGCAGCACCGCCGACAGCCCCGTGAAATACGAGCGGACGCGAGCGTGGGCCCCCATAGATGCCCTATTTACGACCGCGGGGCCCGTAATTTGAATGTATGCGCGTCATATTTTCAGTCGGCCCGGCGATTTATCGGACACCTCGTTGCGTGCACGCAAACCGACAAGACGCGACGAGAAATCGAACAAACAAAACTCGCGAGAGATAGAGAGAGAGAGAGTAACGAGCGGATTCCAATTGTAGAAACAATGGACGATCGGTGGTAACGAGGCGACCGGACTCTCCAAATATGCCAGAATTATGATTTAACCCGCGAAACAGACATTAACCCTTTGAGATTTTTTGTCGCTAAAGACGAACACTATTGCGTTTTTCGATCTTGCGTTCGATCAGCGATCCCTGAGATCCAAAGGGTTAAATTTAAATGTTGGCAGCCGTGTTCTACGCATTTCGGACGAAATGTTAAAACCCGGATAGTACCCGGCTTGTGTTTTAAATTAGGAAAGGTTACATTTCAGTTGATCATTGCAGTGACGGCTCTCGGCGGGGTGACTCATGGTGCGGTCGAGGTAGCAGAGGTGGTAATACAGATACTTGCGGTCGCCCTATCTATCTGCTGCCTCAGCCGTACCATAAAGCTACGCGCACACTTATCATAATCGGACGGACGGCACGCATCGGCAAAAATTGCTTAACACAGTTGTAAACGAGTGAACGGATAAATGTGCGTTGACTCGTTTACAGCTGTGTTAAGCAATTTTTGCCGATGCGTGCCGTCCGTCCGATTACGATAAGTGTGCGCGTAGCTTAAGGAGACACTTCGCTCGCATGCCACATTATCCCGGTTCGGACTGTACAATATTCTGCTTAACTTAACATCGAATGCAAGATTGAAGAGAGAAGATTTCTCGGAGATATTGGACGAAACTAAAAAAAAAAGATTGGAAGATACAAGCATTAATCAATAGATAAATACATAAAAATTATTATTTGTGTTTTATGGGGAATTTTTCGAAAAAAATTTAGTTACTCTTTATCTGTGGCAGTTTAGATGAATAAGTCTTTTGGAAAAAAAAAATCGAAATTTCGGACGGGCAAGAGAGAGAGAAAGGACGGCCCCGCATTAATTAGGGTCCGGATTCCAGAAATAGCGCGTCCGTTTGATAAAGCGTAAACAATTTTATTCCTCGTAAAATTTCGGTCCGTAATTTATGGGCGCAGTATAATTTTTATGCGTGTCCCCGCCGAACACGCGCGTCCGTTAATTAGAAACGGGAACAATCCGAACGTGACCTCTGCCCCCCGCCGCACCGCACCCATTAATCTCTTCCGAAATCTTCTCCACATTCGCGACCAATATTCATTCCGACTTATTAATGACTTATTCTAAACAAAAAAAAATGGTGATGGGGCGACTTTCTCCGACTTTATATTTACGTTTTCATGGGTTTATTTTCAATTCAAATCATATTTTAAATGTACATCGAGTTGGATGAAACTGACGTTTAAAACGTCAAAATTATGAAAGATGGAAAAATTATACTTACTCAGTTTATTCAAAAACTAAAGGGATATAGAAAAAAACTTATTCTTTATAAATTGTTTATTTTGGCATTCTCTACAATTATTATTCACATAAATTTGCTGTAACTATTATCGTTTCATAATTATAAACCAATAATTAAAAAAAAATAATAAATTTTTTTCTCGATTGACAATGAATTTATGAAAAATATTTTCAAACAAAAGATGTTTATTTCTTAGTTGTCTTCAATGTTTGTTTAAATGTTTTTGTGATATTTTTCATATTTAAGAAAATATTGGCAAAAAACAAAAAACAGTTAAGGTAAACACCCACTTCCGGTGTATGAAATTTTACCAAAAGCTTTTCAGTTCTTCGGATTATCAAACAAGGCGTATGCTCAAAGTTTCATATCAATTGCTCTATTAGTTATCAATTTTTACTTTCTCCGTTACGAAGTACGAGAAAGTATTGTGATCGTGATTTTTTTTTCAAAAATTTTTTTTACGGAAATATCCGTTTTGGGGTCCCTTAATGCCATTTCAATAATTTCTGGAAAAAAATGTTTTGCTTATGTGAGTGTGTCTGTGTATGTGTGTGTATGCCTGGCTGTGTGCGCGTTGTATCTCAAAAACTAATGAAGCAATTGATATGAAACTTTCAACATACGTCTTATTTGATAATCCGAAAAACTGAAAAGCTTTTGGTAAAATTTCGTACACCGGAAGTGGGCGTTTACCTTAACTGTTTTTCGTTTTTTGCCAATATTTTATTAAATATGAAAAATATCATAAAAAAATTTAAACAAACTTTGAAGACAACAAAGAAATGAAAATCTTTTGCTTGAAAATATTTTTCATAAAATCATTGCTATTCGAGAAAAAAATTTATTATAATTTTTTAATTTTTAGTTTATAATTATGAAACGATAATAGTTACAGCAAATTTATGTGAATAATAATTGTAGAGAATGCCAAAATTAACGACTTATAAAGAATAAGTTTTTTTCGAAATCTAGCTAGTTTTTGAGTAAACCGAGTTTTTGAATTTGAAGTATAATTTTTCCATCTTTCATAATTTTGACGTTTTAAACGTCAGTTTCATCCGATTCTACAAACCGCTCGATGTACATTTAAAGTATGATTTCAATTGAAAATAAACCCATGAAAACGTAAATATAAAGTCGGAGAAAGTAACATGATGGCCACATCACCATTTTTTCAACATGTATCAGATAATTAGATAATAGACATGCGTTGATGAAAACATTTTGAAAATCTGGTCCTTCGTTTAACACGTTCACTGCGGCTGCAATTTTTGTGTACAGTTTTATTTTTTTAATTGTGTTACTGCAAACCGAACTACAAATTAATATTAATCTGTAATCGGTGCCAAAAAAACTTTAAAAGGTAGAAACGCCAAAGTGGCGGAATCTATCGCCTGAATGTTGTACTGAAGAAACTTTTAATTCCGTCAAAGTACGACGAAATTACAACCTTTGCCCGTAGGGAAGTTCGATGGAATTCTATTCCGCCAAATACGGGACGCATATGCCCCGTAACTCAGTAAACGTGGTAAAAGTTACCTTCAAAAAAAACGTCGATATGTTTCGATCGTAAAGATTTCTACAATCTTGTTATTGCTTAAAAAGTCATCGGGAAAATACTGTAAGACAGTTGAAGGGCAAATTTTCAATCCCATAATTACATCCATCAAAAGTGTCTGAATATTGGGATAGGGGCCACCCACTACCTTTTATTCCTACGTTTACTTAACCGACTATTCTTGTTTAAAGTTTTCTATTTATACAATTGAAACAAGAATTATACAAATTTTTTTATGCTTTTGTTTTTTAAATGTTTTTGTAAAAAGGATATTATCCGTAAATAAAGTTATTATTATTATTATTAAATCAACAACGAATACATAAACAGTGTGTGTGTGGGGTGGTGGGTGGTCCCTATCTTACAATCCAACCAGAAAAACATAAAACAATATTTACTCAAGTAAGCCAATTTACAAAAAAGAAAAACATAGAAAAACAATATTCAAATATTGTTGAATTACGAAGTTATACCGTGTGTTCGATAAAAACGCCCAACGCCATAACTCTGTTATTTATTGACCGATTTGAATGAACTAAAAAAAAAAATCAATGGTAGTTTAAATACTAACAAATGACATCAATATTGATTTTTTTCAATAATAACTTCATTGTCAAATGATGGCCAACTTAAAATTTTTAAATAGCAGTATATAATGTATTAATTTTTTTATATTCGACATTATTTTTCTGAATCCTATAATGCCCAATATGTTGTTTTTCGTTCAATATTTTGGCCGAAAAAAATTAAAATAAACCTTCCATTTAAAATGATATTTTTCAAAAATTATAATTAGCGTGCCTTGGAAAAAAGTGACAAATGTCATTTGTTGTAAGGTTATGTCAAATATTAATAATAAGGACCCAATAAATAAGTACTCTATGTAGAATAGAATAAATAAGCAGTGCAAGTATTAATTCACTTGCGATTTAGATGTTCTGTGATTATTGTAGAACGTCTAACTCTGCGAGTCCACGAAATTGTCGATCCACTCTCTTCGACTTTTTAAAGGCTCCAAATTTCCTTCTAACCTTCTAAGGTATTCGCCGCTCTGGAAACCGTAGATGATAAATCCGTGCCGCAGCTCTTAGATTTCTATTACATAGAAAATAAATTTGTAACATGTCTGTTAATTCGTTATTGTTCATGATTATGTCTGAAACACACTCTAATAACAAATGGTTGACATTACCTATACAATAAATGACATTTGTCGATTCGAATTTTTTTCAAGGCACACTACATTTATTGCCGAAAAAATCATGTGAACAAGATTTATTATTACCTTTTTCTGACATACATATTAACTTAAAACCAACATAACGGGCGTAAATGGATTCAGAAAAATAATGTCTAAAATTATAAAATTAGAAAAGTATATGCAGACATTTAAAAATTTCAAGATGACTATCATTTAGCAATAAAGTTGATTTTGAAAAAATATATAATTACCGTCATTTTATAGTATTTAAACAGCCATTGGCTTTATTTTTTAGTTCATTCAAATCGGTCAATAAATAACAGAGTTATGGCGTGGGGCGTTTTTTATCGAACACACGGTATAATAATTAAATTAATAATAATAATAATAATAATAACAATTTATTTCTCATCCGGGACGAACCCAAATACAGATAAAAATACAACAGAGTAAGATATTTGTTACAAGTGCAAGAATACAAAAAACAAAGGCTTACATACAATGTGCCACATTGAATACAACTAACAAAAATTACAATAAACACGATTTTAAACATTTCAAAAACTCAGTTTTATCTAAACAAAAAATGTCTAGAGCATATCTCATGATATTTCCTTAACATAGATGACAATGGAGAAAAAGAATGATGCGAAATGGAAGAAGATTTATTGTCGCAAGTGTTTAATTTCTTTCACTCTTTACGTTAACACATTGAAACGTAATTGGGATCTAAAAGACGATATTGTGCGAAAATAAGACAACTTTGTTTTTGTCATTATTATTTTCATGTGAATTTTGTTATCGATAACCAGGGTTACAACAAACAAACAACTGAAGATGTACAGACTAAATCCGTATCATGATTTTCATGATTCGTATGAAAATATGGGAAGCAATTATGCTTCATCCAAGAACCCAAATAACCAAGTGTTTTAATTATAAAACATTTGGTTGTTTCGCAGATAATGATCTGTGAAACGAGCAAGTGTTAAGTGTGTAATATTGCTAATATTGCAAACTAGTAGTAATTTTCGTGATTATATTTGTCTTTGTAGCTTGTCATAATCGTGCGTTGAATTTTGATCTCGTGAAACATTTTTAATATGTAAAAATGAGGCACTTGTTGGTTTCAAAATTTTTTATATTTTTTTTCTTAGTTCGACTAGTTTCGATTTTTACGTCATTATATAGCGAGTTCAATTGTTTTTAAACATCTCTAGTCTTTCAAATAAAATTTTGAATGAAAATGATTAAGAGTGTAGTAGTTAATACTACAAAATTAAAAAAAAAAACAGTTTAGAGTCTAAATTTGAGACAACCTCACTTGTTGCAGATAAATTTAACATTTATTTTAGAGTCTGTACGTTTCAAATTTCACCATAATAAGACGAAATCAAACATTCCGGCTCTAAACTGTGTTTTGATGTATTTCTTATTAACAATGCAAATATTTTCGACCACATTTAATCATCCGATAAAAATGTTGCACTTACATCATCCTCGTCGAGTTGCCCGTAGACCTCGAGCTTATCTAATCTGATGGTACCCTGGAACGGGTAGCAGAGCGCCCCCTGGGCGATGGTGCTGTTGGACCAGACCGAAACCTCCGGCTCCCTTCGGCCGCCCACTGCCGCCGGACTTCTGATGCAGAGGCTGAACTCTTGCGGGATCAAAACGCACGTCTCCATGGTGTCGTCGTCGTACGTCGTACCTCAAGGTCGGTGGTACGCACCCCCCATGCACTCTCTGTCTTAACAAACCACAACACTGAATATACAAAAACTGCTCTCCCTCTCTATTTCTTGGCGCGCGGAAGTTACAATTAGTGCGAATCACTAATTATTATTATTTGGTGCACTACCCGGTACGCGACGCGAAAAAAGAAAAAAACGAAACGGAGGGACGAGTTGTGTGGTGTGATCGTGATCTAGTGACCGCAGCCTTGCTGGAGTGGCAGTGAACTAGCATTGACCCTCAGAGAGTTACCTGGTAAGCGCGGTAAGTGCGTGTCTTCGCATCCCCCCACCTTCTCGAGCACGTGGTGCTCCATCTCGCTCGCGCGGACAGGTGTCTACGCCCATACCTGCTGCTTCGGCTCTCGGGTACCGGCGCGCAAGGTGTGTAACAGAAGAACAGAGACGACCGAGGGTGGTATGTCGCGGTCGCCGGACCACCGTCCAATTGGGTTATAGAAATTTGCGACTATTCAAAGTATCAGATCATGGTATGCACTTTTTTTTTATTGACCAACCAGATCTGGTGATTTTTTTTTTATAACGTTGGATACTCTGGTTGTAATTCTGACGTTTGTCTTCAAAATAAATTTGAGGTTATGTTTTTCGCATGGTTGCCATGTACTTAATTACCCTACCCAACACCAAAAGATGGCGCGCGGGCCCTATCCTACAATCCAACCCTTTGACTAAATACTTTTGGACTGCTAGCGCCACTTCATGTGTATCTTCAAACAACGGTGGCGCGGCGGGACCCTAAATGGTTGCGGTATGTTACTAAATTGGTAGATATTTTGTGTCTATGAGCTCGCATTGCAAATTGTGATACCCTGCAATTTATTCACACCTTTAAATATATAAACATTTATATTGTCAAATATTCACACTATGTCAAAATATTGCTGCAATACGTCCACGTATATATGCCAACGCGGTTATAATACTCGTCAGCTGATGTACACGTCAGTTGACTTTTGACTTATAACCTAAAATTCTGAATTAGATTTCCATCAAATCCGAAACTTCGCAAAGGATGGGTTGATGCTTTGCTTGTAAATAAAAGGCAGGAAAGTGGACCCGAGTTGCCGAAATATGCCCGCATTTGCATTCTCCACGTTGCTGATGAATACATCGAGAAATATTTTTTTTGTTTTCCGGTTTTTAAATTACGCTCCATTTTCGGCTCCGGGGCGGGACTTATATCGGGCTCCAGCTCGTGGACAACTTTTGGAGCAGTGATCATGTGGGAAATGGAGGGGGAATAGCAGTCCATTAGTATATAGTCAAAGATCCAAACAGTAAAACATAACCCAGAGTTTCTACAAATTAATGAATTAATGAATGAATAAAAAAAAAATAGTGATGTGGCCATCATGTTACTTTCTCCGACTTTATATTTACGTTTCCATGGTTTGTTTTGAATTTAAATCATATTTTAAATGTACATCGAGCGTTTTGTAGACTCGCATGAAACTGACGTTTAAAACGTCAAAATTGTGAAAGATGGAAACATTATACTTCAAATTAAAAAACTCAGTTTACTCAAAAACTAAAGATATTTCGAAAAAAACTTATTCTTTATAAGTTGTTCATTTTGGCATTCTCTACAATTTTTATTCACATAAATTTGCTGTAACTATTATCGTTTTATGATTATAAACCAAAAATTAAAGAAACATTAATAATTTTTTTTCTCGAATAGCAATGATTTTATGAAAAATATTTTCAAGGAAAAGATGTGCATTTCTTTGTTGTCTTCAAAGTTTGTTTAAATGTTTTTGTGATATTCTTCATATTTAAGAAAATATTGACAAAAAACAAAAAACAGTTAAGGTAAATACCCACTTCCGGTGTACGAAATTTTACCAAAAGCTTTTCAGTTCTTCAGATTATCAAATAAGACGTATGTTTAAAGTTTCATATCAATTGATCTATTGGTTTTTGAGATACAGCGCGCACAGACACACACAGACAATTTTTTTTTTTCCAGAAATTGTTGAAATGGCATCTAGGGACCCCAAAACGGATATTTCCGTAAAAAATTTTTTTTTTTTTAATCACGATCACAATACTTTCTCGTACTTCGTAACGGCGAAAGTAAAAAAATAACAGAAAATCAGCATTTGAATGATAATTCATGATTTTTCACTCGTGAAACCCTCGCGTATGTTCAATTGTTTGGAGGGTGGAATAGGGACCACCCACCACCCTTCGTATTCTCGCAAACTTAACCTTCAACTCCTTTTTATTGACAGTTGTTAAATTTCCAACACCAGTGAAAAAGTGACAGAAATTACAGTAAATAAAATACAAGTTTGTGGGTTTAGTTTAATCGGATACTAAGGATGGTGGGTGGGTCCTATCCTACAATCCAACGAGTAAAACACGTATCAGGGTTTCTGCAAAAGAATTAATAATTAAAGTCAACATTTCGATAATTATTTCATGGTTCTCTACTTGTGAAATTGTCCTGTGGGTTCTGCTATTTGGAAGGTAGGATAAGTCCCACCCACCGCCCTTAGTCCTTCCTTAAACAAAACCTACAAACCCCTGTCTCGGACAATTATTAAAATTTTAATTTCACTGATGAAGTGACGTAGAAATTTTATCAAATGAATATTAAATGTGTTTAAATGGATATTAAGGTTGGTGGGTGGGCCCTATCCTACAATCCAAGGGTGGTGGGTGGTCCCCATCCTACAATCCAAGGGTGGTGAGTGGGCCCTATCGTACAATCCAACGAGTAAAACACAAACCAGAATTAATTTATGAAGGAAAAAGAAAACTGTAAGTCAACATTCCGATAATTCATTCATTGTTCTCCACCTGTAAAATTCTCGTGTGGATTCTGCTATTTGTAGGGTGGGATAGGCACCACCCACCCCACCCTTAGGCTTCCCTTAAACCATAACCCGTAAACCGTTGTTTTAGAAATTATTAAAATTTCACTTTGACTGATGAAGTGACGTAAAAATTACACCAAATTAAACATAGGTTTGTAGGTTATGTTCAGAGTGGTGGGTGGGCCATATCTTACAATACAACCGGTAAAACACAAACCAAGGTTTCTATAAAATAATTAATTTATTAATGAAAAACAAAACTGCAAGTCAACATTTCGATAATTAAATCATTGTTTTCCACCTGTGAAAATGTCGTGTGGGTTCTGCTATTTGAAGGGTCGGATAGGGACCACCTACCACCCTTAGGCTTCCCTTAAATCATAAACCATTAAACGTTGTTTTAAAAATTATTAAAATTTTAATTTGACTGATGAAGTGACGTGAAAATTGCACCAAATTAAACATAGGTTTTTAGGTTATGTTCCAATGGTTATCAAGGGTGGTGGGTGGTCCCTATCTTACAATACAACCAGTAAAACACAAACCAAGGTTTCTTCAAAATAATTTATTTATGAATGAAAAACAAAACTGCAAGTTGACATTTCGATAATTCATTTATTGTTCTCCACCTGCAAAATTCACGTGTGGGTTCTGCTATTTGGAGGGTGGGATAGGGACCACCCACCACCCTTAGGCTTCCCTTAAATCATAAACCATTAAACGTTGTTTTAGAAATTATTAAAATTTTAATTTGACTGATGAAGTGACGTGAAAATTACGCCAAATTAAACATAGGTTTGTAGGTTATGTTCAAATGGATACCAAGGGTGGTGGATGGGCCCTATCTTACAATACAACCGGTAAAACACAAACCAGGGTTTCTACAAAATAATTAATTTATGAATGAAAAACAAAACTGCAAATCAATATGTCATAATTAAATCATTGTTTTCCACCTGTAAAAATGTCATGTGGGTTCTGCTATTTGGAGGGTGGAACAGGGCCCACCCACGACCCCCAGTCTTCCCCTTAAACATAACCCACAAACCCTTGTTTTGGATAATCATTACATTTTTAATTTCACTGATGACGTGACGTAAAAATTATACCCTGCTTTCAACATTGTTATAATAATTATTCCTGATATGGCAATCGCCGAATACAAGAAAACTATTGAGATTAGGAACAGGGAACCCTTACAGAATCTGAAAGATAATTGGATTCTACTTGAGAATACGTTACTAAATACAGGGTGTGCCATTTGAAAAAATTTATAAGTTAGGTTTTTCTACCGCATTTTTTTATCACCCCGTATAATTTTTTGTATGAAATCATGGTTGGCTCTATAGTTCGAACCTTCAAGCAAATAATTGAAATGATTTTAATCGTTCAACGTCAATCACTGGGGCAGAAATAAAATTTCACCCAGACCTTGCATTTCAACAAATCTTCAAATATTTCGAAAACGGCAAACAATAGGTATAGGGAGTATTGAACTAACTCACATTTATTTGCTCCATATAATTCGAAAATGACAAAAAATACAGGGTGTTCTATTTAAAA
Source organism: Ocypus olens (assembly GCA_910593695.2). Taxonomy (NCBI): domain Eukaryota; kingdom Metazoa; phylum Arthropoda; class Insecta; order Coleoptera; family Staphylinidae; genus Ocypus; species Ocypus olens. Next base: position 309,851 of record OU343055.1, on the reverse strand, counting down.
AAAAACATAAGTTTGGTCTGTAACTTTGTTATGAGACATCCTGTATAAATTTAAATATGTTTAGGGCGTGCAGCTCACTATTATACACAACTTTTGTATAAAACATTTTTCGATATTTTGAAAAATAAGCACGCGATTGACCGCTCCCAGAGCTCTGAAACACCCTGTATATACATAGTATCATGTGAGCCACTAAATTTTGTTTCAGAGTTGGCTGTGAGATAAATGAGGTATAATATTACATCATGAGACTAGATTAGTTCAATTGAATTGAATTTTAAAAAATGAATTAATCTCAGACATCAGTGCTATATTTCTCTCTCTCTCTCAGACATGACTGCTATGTTTCTCTCTCTCTCTCTCTCTCAGACATGACTGCTATGTTTCTCTCTCTCTCAGACATGACTGCTATGTTTCTCTCTCTCTCTCTCTCAGACATGACTGCTATGTTTCTCTCTCTCTCTCAGACATGACTGCTATGTTTCTCTCTCTCTCTCTCTCTCTCTCTCTCTCTCAGACATGACTGCTATGTTTCTCTCTCTCTCTCTCTCTCTCTCTCTCTCTCAGACATGACTGCTATGTTTCTCTCTCTCTCTCTCTCTCTCTCTCTCTCTCTCTCTCTCTCTCTCTCTCAGACATGACTGCTATGTTTCTCTCTCTCTCTCTCTCTCAGGCATGGCCAACCCAGAAACAAAATTCTGTGGCTCACACCGTATATTAATTATACATCGTTTATCAATCACCTTTCCAAAAATCCATGGTGTCCCATTTGAAATTCTGAAGCTGATTTTTCCGGAAATAGAGAACCGGAAATGAAATCTACATATTTAGAAAGAGGCATCTATTCAAACCATTTAAATCCACCAAATTTCATTTTCGCACTACTAACCGTTTTCGAAATATCGGCCGTCTACTACCTCGTGGGACACCCTGTATATATACTATTTATTTCACAAACGGGATATTTTAAAGAGTAAAACATTCGTTCCTAGACGCTGTCAGCCATGACAGTTAAAATAAATAATTTAACCTCACTGGGAGAGAAATGATTACTTCTCTCCCCAGAGAGAGAGAGAAATGTTGTTTCTCTCGCGATTTCGAGGGCTGAGAAATCGACTTTCTCTCCCGTTTGTGAAAAAATATTATTACTATTACATTGTGTTTTAAAATTCAACAAACACACGTGCGTTTTTAAAATTATACACCGTTGAAACATTAATTGCAATGATATTTGACAGGTGGCAATTATCAGGTGTCGGTTGTTAACAACAACAACACCGTCCATTTCTTTGTCGCCGAACATATTGAATTATGTATCTCGTTGACATTTGTCGCGGTTTTCCTTTGGGGGAACAGACATACCTGCATAAATCATCTCGCAAGGATAACGCGAGCGCGAGTTTTACGTAAGTTCAGGGAAATGTGCGCTTTTCCGCGTGGGCGGTCGATGCTCGACGAAAGTGCGGCCGGTATTTCAGATACCTCTACCGTCTCGCTCTCGCGGATAGCACAGTGGGCGGAGTCCGGGTGTGCACCTGCGTCCAATGGGAGAACGGAGCGCGGCCAATCACGGCCGGACGACTTGATAAAGAAGGTGCGTGCGCGTCGGCCGACAATTGGCCCGACTCTCGCACACTCGCAAATTATTTCAAATGGAGCGACCGAAAAAACAAAACAAAAAAAACAATAGAACCGTAACGTTTTTCTTCCTTAAAACCGAATGTTTTCGCACGCGATTCGAACGTTGGCGTCGTTTTTCTTATTAAACCGAATTACTCGCGCGGCAGATGAAAAATTACAACCTTGTAAAGCGATAGTGACGCTAACTGGTGTCACCTGTACATCTCGGAGTCTATAAATACGGCGCAGCAATTTATTTACTGAGTCTCTGAGTCACACTTGAATTGCAACGGCTGCATTTGAATTTTGCATAATATTGGTATCAACTGCTAGCATTAAAATAGATGAAAAGCCGGACAAATATGAAATTTTGAACACTTAAAAATAGTGGTAAAAAAACGTCGAAAGTTGTTTAATTGAAAGTTACCTGACAATAGTAACGGTCGCAACCATCATCTTCATTACATATTTTAGCCACATTTAAAATCAATCAAATTGCTTTCAGACCACCAAGAAAACTTTTAAATATATTATTTAACGCTGAAGATTAAAATAATCGCCAGTATACCAAATATATTCCGAACAGTTGCGCAATTAAATAATTTTAATGTTCCATTCCCCAAAAGGTTGCCGATGTTGTATTTCATTATGAAAATTGGTACAGAAATTATTAGGTTTCAATAGTAAATAAAACACTGTTGCTTTGTTTGTATAGCTTTTGAAAATATATTATTTCCGTGCAACAGTGTTTTATTTATTATATAAAACGTATAACCTGCGTTCAACATTGTTTGATGGGCATTTGAATTTGGCGCGTTGTTTTTCATATTGCAATGTTGGTACCTTGCGTGCGAGAGTGTCAAATCGGTCATTAACTGTCAGTGCGATCGTGTGTGCGTGTGCTTTATAGATATTTAGTTTTACATTTACGTTTAATTTTGACAAATAAGCACGTGATTGACCGTTCCCAGAGCTCTGAAAAACCCTGTATATAAAATGTAATATAAATAAAAAATGATGATGTGGCCATCATGTTACTTTCTCCGACTTTATATTTACGTTTTCATGGTTTATTTTCAATTTAAATCAAATTTTAAGTGTGCATCGAGCGGATGACACTGACGTTTAAAACGTCAAAATTATGAAAGATGGAAAATTATACTTCAAATTAAAAAACTCGGTTTACTCAAAAACTAACGAGATTTCGAAAAAAACTTATTCTTTAGAAGTTGTTCATTTTGGCATTCTCTACAATTATTATTCACATAAATTTACTGTAACTTTTATCGTTTCATAATTATAAACCAAAAATTCAAAAAAATTAATAATTGTTTTTCTCGAATAGCAATGATTTTACGAAAAATATTTTCAAGCAAAAGATGTTCATTTCTTTGTTGTCTTCGATGTTTGTTTAAATGTTTTTGTGATATTTTTCATATTAAGGAAAATATTGTCAAAAAACAAAAAACAGTTAAGGTAAACGCCCACTTCCGATGTACGAAATTTTACCAAAAGCTTTTCAGTTATTCGGATTATCAAATAAGACATATGTTCAAAGTTTCATATTAATTGCTCTATTAGTTTTTGAGATACCGCGCACACAGGCACACACACAGCACACACTCACACACAGCACAAAAAAAAATTCCAGAAATTATTGAAATGACATCTAGGGACCCCAAAACTGATATTTCCGTTAAAAAAATTTTTGAAAAAAAAATCACAATCACAATACTTTCTCGTACTTCATAACGGAGAAAGTAAAAATTTGTGTCTGTGTGCGCTGTATCTCAAAAACTAATAAAGCAATTTATATGAAACTTTCAACATACGTCTTATTTGGTAATCTGAAGAACTGAAAAGCTTTTGGTAAAATTTCGTACACCGGAAGTGGGTGTTTACCTCAACTGTTTTTTTGTTTTTTGCCAATATTTTCTTAAATATGAAAAATATCACAAAAACATTTAAACAAACATTGAAGACAACAAAGAAATGAACATCTTTTGCTTGAAAATATTTTTCATAAAATCATTGCTATTCGAGAAAAAAAATTATTACTTTTTTTTTTTCAATCTTTGGTTTATAATTATGAAACGATAATAGTTACAGCAAATTTGTGCGAATAATAACTGTAGATAATACCAAAATGAACAACTTATAAAGAATAAGTTTTTTTCGAAATCTCGTTAGTTTTTGAGTAAACCGAGTTTTCGAATTTGAAGTGTAATTTTTCCGTCTTTCATAATTTTGACGTTTTAAACGTCAGTTTCATCCGCTCGATGTACATTTAAAATACGATTTCAATAAACCAAGAAAACGTAAATACAACTGGCTATGATACCATCAAGTCGGAGAAAGTAACATGATGGCCACATCACCATTTTTTGTTTTGTTAAAGTATTCAACAACTTAAAACATCGTAACTCACGGAGAAATTGGCAGATTATCAAAAATTAAAGTTGGTTTTAAAGGCAGATTTTTAATTTAAAAAAAAAAACAAATAATAGATAAACAACCTTTAAAGTTAATTAATACAATAATTATATATTCCAATCAATTATCAACCACGCGGTCCGTCAACATCGTGAAACATAAAATTAGCAATGTTTCTAACTTTCTACATCTTATCTCGGACTCCCGTGTTAAAATTCGACCAGTATAATATAATCAAAATATTCTTTTTTTTCTCTCGCTCGGAACGAGATTAAATTCTTATCACTAGACCACGGCGCATGACGCACCTGTTGATATCAATTCAGTCTGAGGTCGCCGGTCGCGAAAGAACGTGTCTTTGCCGGTTCGGAATATTTATTTTTCGAAAGTTTTAGTGCCCGCTGTGTTCGGGGATGCATCTTCAGGATTTGTGTGTGTTGGTGTTTGTATTTTTTCGCTCTATTCCGCCCCAACAATCCGAAGCAAGCAAAGATTGCATCTTAACCGCTAAGACGCCTTTTCTGTAAGTTTGAATTTTCTTGCATAATGTTTTTCTCGCCGAAAATGAAGTAAAGTATTGCTCCAGAAAATTTCAAGTGTCTGGGAATTGTTTTTATATTTTATTTATCACTCGTGAAAATGCAAAATTTCAAAATGACCACGAGTTCGGTTCTCTTGCGATTATCTCGAAATCTAGGAATGGAATGTTTTGAGATTTTCATTAAATCATGAAGTATCATTAATTTTGAGTAATTGCGGAAAGTTTCAAGTTTGTTGCAATTGTTTTTATATTTTTTAAGCGCTCGAGAAAAAGTCCAACTTTAGATAATTATAAGGTAAAAGGCGATAAAATGAAGAACTTGGAAATAATATTTCTTGCGGTGACCAACTTCACGGGAACGCTTTTTCGTATTTTATTATTAATACTAAAAAAAAAAAATTAGGGGACACCCGGGTTTGAACCGGGGACCTCTCGATCTGCAGTCGTTTGCTCTACCACTGAGCTATATCCCCAGTTGAGAATCGAAATTAAGTTACTTGACATAAGCAGTGGCGGTTTTAAAGGGGGGTAATCGGGTAATTACCCCCCTAAGAATTTTTCGCTTATCAATTTTAATTGTTAAAAATTAACGGTATTTAATATTCCAAACAAATAATATAACCGGTAAATTTTTCCAACGCTTTAAAACGATGGAAAAGGATAAGGAGATTTCACGGAACAGGTGTATGAGAGTGGAAGCACCAGTTTTATTTATCTTTTTTTTAATTACCCCCCTAGGCTGGAAACGCCCTTGGACATAAGCCGAATAAAATTACATATTTATTTACCATACTGTAAGTTAGGCAACTTATTGTCCACACATTATTTGGTTTACCATACTTTGTGTTAGGCAACTTATTCTCCACACTTATTTGGTTTATTTAGGCAACGTACTGTTCACACACATCCACTTGGACGCTACTGTCGATTGAGCGGCACATTCTTATAAGTATGAAGCGGCACTCGGTCATCTAAGCGCCCCGTACTTTTTTTTAGAACTGATATTTACGCGAAAGAACGATCGATGCTAGGCAACCCTATACACAGTACACCTCCACAAGTGTCAAGTCTAATCAGGTGACTGTCAGTGGGCGCACAAAAAATTAACCGAGTGCCCGTTCCCTCGCCCCCTCAGTATTTATTATGCTCAAAGTGTAAACACACGACCAACAAGATGATGGAATACGCGCTGGAAGAGGACATCCCCGACGAGTTCAAGGGTGGCACCCTGGAGATCAACTTGGACGATGGCAAGTCGAACAAGGAGATCGGAGAAGTGGACAACGGCAACAACAACGAGAAAAACTGCGAAATCACGGACAACAAGAAGGTCGTCGGCTTCATCTTTCCGTTCACACAGAAAAGTAAGGGATTTAAAAACCGTGCCTTTGTTTTCGTAAATTTATATCGCTTAATTAGATTATGTTATTATGCTGAAATCCGATTCATATATCTATACTCGTTTTCTTTTATCGGCCAACCCTATCTGGTGATTTTTTTTATAATGTTGGATGCTCTGGTTGTAATTCTGACGTTTGAGGTTATATAAATTCAAAAAAACGAAATATAGCCTGAATAAATGAATATTCAACCTGTTCGTTAATCTGCAAGCAAAATTAAGTCTTACTAAGACTATAAACAAGTAACTTATTGAAATAACTACTTCCCTGGCTAGTGCCACTCGGCTCGGATATTGAATGATACAAAAGAAATTTGCGTTATTACTAGTACTATGTACTTAGTGATTGAGGTTATGTTTGCCAGGTGCTTAACACGTTGACTGCCACGACCTTGTGAACTGCATTAAACTACTACGAGGATTCTCGTAGTTGGCAGTCAACGTGTTAATTACCCTATCATAAAGATTAATTTAGTATTGGATATTACTTTCAATCAAATAATTAATCAATTGCAACATCAATGTCATACCAGTAGGGACACCTGAAAGAACCTAAGAAAAATAATGTTTTCTGGGTTTTTAGTGTTTTGAAATTTTACAGTAACACTCGATTCCAAGAACAGTTTGCTTTTTAAAAGCAGTCCAATGCTAATTTTACGTGCCGCACAATCAGACTGATAACCGTGTTATCAGTTGTAATGTTGAAACAAAAGTGTATTGGTTCGGCTTGCAATCCTCCAAATACTTTTCGGACGAAAAATATCCGTTTGATATAATAATAATAATAATAATAACGTGGAGGCATCTGGCGGAGGAGTGTGAGGGAGTGAATGAAGGATGGATGGGGGGGAAAAGGAACAAGGGTGTAGCGGAATGGATGAGAGAGGATGGTGCCGGGGTAAAGATATTGCAGAAAATGGTGAGGGAGAAGGAATGTAGGAGAGAGTTAAATTTATGATTTAGTTGTTGGGGAATGTAGAATAGTTATTTTGTTTTTGTAATAGGTTAATATGCCAATAAAGGTCTTTTTTTTTTTTTTTTTTTTAATAATAATAATCATTTATTTACGGATAGAACCAATATATAAATTAACAAAAGAAAATTATTAAAATAGATAGTTCAAGTTGATAAAATAATTTATGTATCTGGAAAGTTATTCATAAAATATTGTTTAGAGAGGTCAGCAAAAACAACCTATATATATGTGGAAATAATCAGCGACAATTATGAAATGCGACAAATTTATGCACGGTCTGTGATTATGAGTGACTCATATCTTATCACAAACAATATTGAAGGCCGCGAGTGTTATGATTTAAAAATATCTGAATATATTTATTGCATTTCCTATCATTTTTTTTTTAAACCACAGCCATTTTTCGTACAGTAAAGTTTGGATAATTTTCCTTGGATAATTGTGAAGACACGTTCTTCCAGTTTGTTCTGTCAAAATTTCAAGCATCTGTCGAATTAAATGTGGAATTTACAAAGCAATTTCTGGAAACCGCCATTTTTCGTACAGTAAAGTTTGGATAATTTTCTTTGAATAATTGTGAAGACTATTTCTTCAAGTTTGTTGCGTGTAAGAAACATGAAGAGATCATTCAGTTTGTTTATTAATTTTTTTGTACAATTAAAGGATGACCGAAAAGGAATACATATATCAAAACGTTACGGAATAAAAGGAATTAATTACATAATCGGTGAACGTTATTTTTAAATACCCGTAATGTTCAACACCTGCTTGACGCTCCTTAATCAAAAATAGTTGGCAGCCGTAGTAAATAATCAACTGTTTTATGTATAAATAATGTAAACACCTACAAAACAATACGACTTGTTGCCGGTTTGAGGAATAATAAATAGGAAGTGGTCTGTCTGTTATTGTGGATGATATGTGTTGTTTAACCCACGTTTGCCGGAGACTTGAATTAAAGGAAAGTAAATGATACGTTTCTCTGAATCAAGTAATTAAGATTTAGGTTATTTTTCGCTTTCTGTCAAATGTCGATGAATATTTTCTGAATATATTTATTAGAATAAAAAAATTATAGATAGCGCTGATGATGATATAATTTGAAGGTTATTTTTCGCTTCCGGTCAAATGTCAATGAATAATTACTTAAATACGATGTTCTAGATATATAAATACAAGAAAACGAAATGTAGCCTGAATATATGATTATTCAACCTGTTCGTTAATCTGCAAGTAATTTATCTAATGCTTTCTGCAACAAGTAAAGTTGTTTCTAATTTGTTCTAGATATAATTTTAAGAGGAACTTTAAAATAGTCATCCTACATATAGAACTGTAGGCATATCTGGGTTAATAGAAATATAAAGATGATGGTTGCTACCGTTACTGTAATATAATAGTCCATTTTCGGGTAATTTGAAATGAAACAACTTTCGACTTTTTAGACCACGTACATAATAAATTGTCTTTAATACAAAAATATGTTAAACAACAAAATGACATTTTTTTAAGAGTTCAGTTTGTATAATAAAATTTTTTTAATTTTTTTATTTTAAATTGGATATCGGCCATATTGCAACAACAACCTTTGTTAGCATAAGAATAACAGGAGCTTACAGGGTTACTCGTTTCACATCAAAGGAACCCATCATGACGATGACTTCACTTTGCATACACAGACCCGGCCATTACATAAAAAAAATATTTGTTTTGTTTTCCAGTAACCGAAACGTTAAGGCCCAAAAGGACGGACAGCTCGCAGACCTCCGTGCAGCAGCAAATATCGACGATTAACGCCGCCGACACGGCAGCGAGTTTTTTCACATTCCGCTCCGGCATAGTGGACAGCGCCGTCGACGATTGCGTGAGCGAGGTCCTCCAGGAGGACACCGATGGTCAATTGGTGAATAAATATTTATTAACGGAGTATGTATAAATTCTAATTACGACGAATTATCCCCGATAACAATCTGAGAAGTTGAAAATTCATTTTTATACAAGAGTTTAGTGCTGCGAGTAAATAACGCATAATTGATTTATAAAAAATGGTGATGTGGCCATCATGTTACTTTCTCCGACTTTATATTTACGTTTTCATGGGTTTATTTTCAATTGAAATCATATTTTAAATGTACATCGAGCGGATGAAACTGACGTTTAAAACGTCAAAATCATGAAACATGGAAAAATTACACTTCAAATTCAAAAACTCGGTTTACTCAAAAACTAATGAGATTCCGAAAAAAACTTATTCTTTATAAGTTGTTCATTTTGGCATACTCTACAATTATTATTCACATAAATTTGCTGCAACTGTTATCGTTTCATAATTATAAACCAAAAATTGAAAAAATAATAATACATTTTTTTTCTCGAATAGCAATGATTTTATGAAAAATATTTTCAAGCAAAAGATGTTCGTTTCTTTGTTGTCTTCGATGTTTGTTTAAATGTTTTCGTGATATTTTTCATATTTAAGAAAATATTGACAAAAAACAAAAAACAGTTAAGGTAAACACCCACTTCCGGTTTACGAAATTTTACCAAAAGTTTTTCAGTTCTTCAGATTATCAAATAAGACTTATGTTCAAAGTTTTATATCAATTGGTCTATTAGTTATCCATTTTTACTTTCTCCGTTACGAAGTACGAGAAAGTATTGTGATCGTGATTCTTTTTCAAAATATTTTTTTACGGAAATATCCGTTTTGGGGTCCCTAGATGCCATTTCAAAAATTTCTGGAATTTTTTTTTGTGTCTGCTTGTGTGTGAGTGTCTGTGCGCGCTGTATCAGAAGACAAATTTTGAAACCGAAAATGCAATTTTTCCAGAAATCGTCCTGTAAATTCCAGATTTTTGTTGACAGATCTTTCAAATTTTGACAAATACATCCTAAATAACATATGTTTAAAAATGTTCAAGGAAAATTATCCGAATTTTGCTCTAACAAATCTGGAAGACAAAACTTGCACTTTTTCCAGAAATGGCCCTTTAAGTTCCACAATTTTGTCGACAGATGCTTGAAATTTTGACAGATACATCCTAAATAACGTACCTTTAGATCTGCTTAAAAAATTTATCCGAACTTTGCTCTAACAAAACTGGAAGACTAATTTCGAATACAATAATTGCACTTTTTCCAGAAATCGCCCTGTAAATTCCACAATTTTGTAGACAGATGCTTGAAATTTTGACAAATACATTTCAAATAAAACATCTTTAGAATTATCGAAATAAAATTATCCAAAGTTTGCGATGAGAAAAATGGCAGCGCTTGAAGACAAATTTTGAAGAGCGAAAATGCACTTTTTCCAGAAATCGTCCTGTAAATTCCAGACTTTTGTTGACAGACGCTTGAAATTGTGACAGATACATCTTAAATAATATATCTTTAGATATGTTTTAAAAAAATCATCCAAACTTTCTTCTGACAAAAATTGCAGCACTAGAAGACAAATTTTGAAGAGCGAAAATGCACTTTTTCCAGAAATCGTCCTGTAAATTCCAGACTTTTGTTGACAGACGCTTGAAATTGTGACAGATACATCTTAAATAATATATCTTTAGATATGTTTTAAAAAAATCATCCAAACTTTCTTCTGACAAAAATGGCAGCACTAGAAGACAAATTTTGAAGACAGAAAATGCATTTTTTCCAGGAATCGTTTTGTTGACAAATGTTTGAAATTTTGACAGATACATCCTAAATAACATGTGTTTAAAACTCTTCAAAGAAAATGATTCGAATTTTGCTCTAACAAATCTGGAAGACAAATTTTGAAGACAAAATTTGCACTTTTTCCAGAAATCGCCCTATAAATTCCACAATTTTGTCGGCAAATGCTTGAAATTTTAATACATACATCCTAAATAATATATCTTTAGAATCGTCTAAAGAAAATTATCCGAACTTTTCTCTGACAAAAGTGGCAGAGCTTAAAGACAAATTTTTAAGACTGAAAATGCACTTTTTCCAGAAAACGTCCTGTAAGTTCCACAAACAGATGCTTAAAATTTTGACGGATACATCCTAAATAAAATATCTTTAGGATCGTCGAAAAAAAAATTATCCAAATTTTGCGGTGACAAAATAGGCAGCGTTTAAGGACAAATTTCGAAAACCGAAAATGCACTTTTTCCAGAAATATGATTTAAATTGAAAATAAACCATGATAGCGTAAATACAAATATTACTATCAAGTCGGAGAAAGTAACATGATGGCCACATCATAATTTTTTTTTTATTTTTAAAATAAGTAACCTCAAAAAACCACAAGATGTCGGAATAAATTGGAGAATTCCAGGCAGCCGACATAATCTTACTTGAATTATTATCCCCATTTTCGGAAAATGTGCTGCCGACTATTTTCGTCCTTTTTGATCTCGTGGTATACGATGTGAATGATTATTTTCAGAATAAATCTCTGGGATTCGGATAAGGAACGTTTAATCCTGCTGACCGAGAAAACCGTCATCTCCATTAAGTATGATTTCATTGCGTTAAAACAGCTGGAGTACCGGCGGATAAACTTGGAGGAGCTGGACTGCGTGGTCATCGGCGATCTCGTTTATCCCAGCGGCTCTCTAGTGCCGTGAGTTGCCTTTTCATTTTGTTATTATTATGTGTTACGATGCGTATTGTTTTTTCTCTGCTATTTATCAGCATTCCGCTGACTGAAAGATAAAGAACGCAAAAAAATTTCAGGTATTAAAAAGCGCCGGAATCTATTGCCGAAATATTGTACTAAACCCAATAGATTATAAAATAGAAATTACTGATAAAGTACAATCTTGGAATATAAATATTCGAAACACCGTTAAAGTTAGAAATGACAGAGTGGCGCAATCTATTGCCTGTTGTACTAAACCTAATCTGAGTGGAATAACCACCGACAGACATAGGAAGATGCCAACGGCGGCAAATATAACAATAATAATGTAGACATTAAATATTTTATAGACACCACTATAGTGGGTTAGTGTTGGATTCCTCTCCCTAAAGGACGTAGAGTATACCAACTAAAACCTCTCCTCTTTTTAAAACGTAGAGAAATGTTTCCTACAATAACGTAGTGAATTATAATTGACGTGTTTGTAACGTTACTAATTGCAATAAATCGTTAATTTAAAATTAAAGTTTAAAGAGGGAAATGGAAGCAACAATTGGAATATGAATATATTCCATCTATTGCCTAAATTTTGTACTGAAGTTTAGTACAAATTTATTTAGTAGATGTCGCCACTTTATTGTTTGTACCTTTAACGGTGTTTGGAATATTTATATTCCAATAGTAATTTCCGTTTCCCCATCAGCAACTACGGTTGAAATCGGTCTGTGGGTGATCAGATGAGGAAACAATATTTAATGTTTAAACTTATTGTTATTATTAAACGATATTGAACGGTGTAATAACACACGGTTAAACGAATGATATACTTCTACAGATCTATATTTTTATCTTCAATAATGTTATTGATTTAGGCGCTTAAACGGCATCGCGGATGGCTTCACCAGCATTCTGCAGACATGCCTCTTTCAAGGATGGTCTCGAACCGAAGACAAAGTGTTCGATTCGTTCCACCCAAGGTAGATTCAAGTAGAAAGAACGTAGTTTTTTTACGAACCCTATTTTATATTTTTTATATTTCCGCTTGTTTGCTCTCTTAACCCGTTTTGTCTCCCGGTGTACTCATTTGAGTACGTAGCGGAAAATACTGTCCACGTTATTCTTCGATGAAAATTTAACCCGGTTGTTGTATTCATATGAGTACGAACATTGATTTTAAATTATAGATAATTATTTCAGTACAAAAATTGTCTGTAAATTTTCTAAATAATTAACAACTATTTTCCAAAGAATGAATGTGGGAACAAATGGGTTAATAATAATCATTTATAAATTAGATTAATAATTATTATGAGAAAAAATACTCAATTCCAAAACGGATAAAACAAAAAAATTTATCAGTTTTAACGCAATGATAATTAATTGATACCTACTCGTATGAAATGCAATGATAAAACCAAATTGTTGGTAACTTTTTTACTACCAACAAAAATGTCACCCTAACAAAGCCTGCGGCAAGAATAAAATTTGTATAGTTTATAAATATAAACTCTGTTCCATTTTTATTTTTAACTAAGTTGGCACTGTTAAAGTAACAGTTTTGTTGGCCAATGTAAAAAGTCACTAGGGATTACATTTAAAAAAATGGTGATGTGGCCATCATGTTACTTTCTCCGACTTTATATTTACGTTTTCATGGGTTTATTTTCAATTGAAATCATATTTTAAATGTACATCGAGCGTTGCGTAAACTCGGATGAAACTGACGTTTAAAACGTCAAAATCATGAAAGATGGAAAAATTATACTTCAAATTCAAAAACTCGGTTTACTCAAAAACTAACGAGATTTTGAAAAAAACTTATTCTTTAGAAGTTGTTCATTTTGGCATTCTCTACAATTATTATTTACATAAATTTGCTGTAACTATTATCGTTTCATAATTATAAACCAAAAATTTAAAAAAAATAATACATTTTTTTCTCGAATAGAAATGATTTTATTAAAAATATTTTCAAGCAAAAGATGTTCATTTCTTTGTTGTCTTCGATGTTTGTTTAAATGTTTTTGTGATATTTTTCATATTTTAGAAAATATTGGCAAGAAACAAAAAACAGTTAAGGTAAACGCCCACTTCCGGTGTACGAAATTTTACCAAAAGCTTTTCAGTTCTTCGGATTATCAATTAAGACGTATGCTCAAAGTTTCATATCAATTGCTCTATTAGTTTTTGAGATACAACGCGCACAGACAGACACACACACGTAACTTCGAAACGGAGAAAGTAAAAAAGTGAGGTTATATTTTACGACAGTGGGCAATGTTGCCATCAAATGAATGAATAATTGAAGCAATGGTTTAATTAATTTTATATATGAATTGGGCAACGTTGTTGAAAATCTAACATTTAATAATTTTTCCACTGTTGGTGTTCATGTATAAAAAAAAAACTTTATAAAATTAAACCACAGCCTTCTTAGTTTAAAATAGAAACGGAACAGAGAATACAAAGAATTTTAATAGCTGTGAAAACGGATATTTTAAAATTATGATTCGTAATTAAACATAAATTCAATTTTAATAACTATTTTCTCATGTTTGAAAATGGTAATCATACTTACCGAAACTTAAGTCACAAAAATGAATATCCAAAGTGTTTTATTATAGTAACTATTTTTTCATTGCATCCAATTGTAAGCATGTTTTTTTTTTCTTATAATTTAGATAGTATTTTATTGTGCATTCCCTTCCTGAGTAGACAGCGATGGCTTGCTTCGGTAATTCAGTCCCGACTGAACGGATAAATTTGCTTTGAATTTACAGGGAGAGGAACACCAGGGGAGTGCGGTTGATGTGGAACAAGGGGAAACCGTTGGCGTTCTCGGATAAATGGAATCCTTTTAATAACAACGTGCCTATCTGCACGCTGACGGCGCATCCGTTATATCACAGCGATGGTTAGTTACATTTTCTTTACCGTTTACTCTAAACCGGGGTAGTTAACCGACCCTTCTACTTATAGAAATTTAACCCGCACTTGCCCGAGATTTAAATTAAAGGACAGCAAATGATACGTTTCTCTACAGTTTGTTTATTCTACAGATAGAGTTGTAAAAAACGCCCTATGTTCTGCGCAAAAGTCTGATTTACACTATGTAAATTTATTATTATTTTCCTGACACAATTGATTCCATGGCGGCATCTAAGAATGCCTTGCACAGCGTCGTTTTGGTGGAGATTTTTGCATCGTTGAAAAAAATACATTTTCAAAAATTTATAACTCAATTGAAAATTGCTCCACATTCAAAAACCAAAATTATTCTGAAAGATCGATGTCTTGTGAAGTGATTTGATTTTTTGTAGAAATTTTTGCCCGCGTTTCATATTGGTTTTTAATTTTTTGCGCTCGAGTGTTAAAAATATATTTTCAAAAATTCATGATTTGTGCTGCGGATTTCCAGCAATTTTTCGATTCGGCCATCGATTGTGGGCGTTATTAAAACTCTATTTGTAGAATGAACAGACTATAAATCAGGTAATTAAGATATAGGTTATTTTTCGCTGTCAAATGTCAATGAATAATCACCGAACGTACTTATTGGAATAAAGAAATGATAGATGGCGCTGACGATGTTCTAGATATAATTTTAAAATAGTCATCCTACATATAGAACTTTAGGCAAATCTGGGTTAAATCGGTTCACTATATCTTGTAAAAGATTATTCATATATAAAGCAATACGGCAGCAATGAAAAATGGTAGATTTTTTACTTTTGTAAACAAACTAAAAGAGTCACTCGATTAGTTAAATAGATGAATGTATTTGGAATAGTTTTTCTCTTGTATACCTGCTAACTGAGTGATGGAGCGTACTGAAATCAATTTAATAAAGACGTCTTTATTAAATTTATTCAATACATTTGCAACAAGTGAATTGTTTCTAATTATGATATTTATATATTCGTATATTATTTTTAGGTTTAATTTTAATTTACTTTCTACTATAGTCTTAATTTTAGTTTTAATTTTCCTTTTTCGTTTATCATGTTTTTAATGTTTGCAAAAGGTGTAACCGTAAACAAATAAATAAATATACTGGGATGGTTAATTACAGGATTGCACTTAATAAATACACACGAGGCCTAAATTATACTTTAATAATAAACACATTTACAAAATAAAACTATATCGAAATGAATTCCTGCAGATTAAACAATTTCGTTTTTAGAGTGTAATAACAAACAAAAACTATAATGAAATGATTATTAATTATTAAACAGTCTTGTTCTTAGAATGTAATAAAAAACTATAAAAACTATGTCACAAAATGATTAATTATTAAACATTTCAAAAAACTATATAACAAAATTATTAATTATTAAACTTTTTTTTTTCTTAGAATGTAACGGCGACCAAAAGTACCTGTACGACATGGATCACTTTGCGGAGCAGCTAAAAATGGCGATCACGAAACTTGCCAGATCCGGAGTGAGCTGCTGCGCCGTGCAGCACAACAACATCGTGCTCCAGAATTACGTCGGCCTGGGTTCGCTCATACACAACCGCAACGCCCTGGGCTACTTCAAAGTGAGGGGTCGCTTCAGCTTCTGAAATTCGTGGGGGGGGGGCAGGATCTAATAATTCTGTATGTGATTTTTAAATTATAAGGTCTAGTCAAGTAGAGCGCCAACCGTTTTTCTCTCTCTCCCCATCCGTGGAAACGTGTTATTTTTGGGATACTTAATTATTGATTAATAAATTGTTTTCATTATTATTATTACACGAATGCCTTTTTTTTATTATTCCTTTACAATATCGGCATCTTTATTGCGGAGACTTTAACGATATGAAAGAAAATTATAATAAAACACTTTTATAACTTAGAAATATATAAGTTATACAAAACAAAGTTAAAAGTGTTTTATTATAATATTTAAAATGTATAACGAAGTAAAAGCCTCCAGCATAAATAATATTATATCTGAAAGAAAATAATTGCAATTTGTAAAATGAAAAAAACTATATTCATTTTCATTTTCTACAATTTAAATTGTAGAAGATGAAATGTATAGTATTTCTTATTGTATTGTATTTGTCTGCAAGAAGTCAGGGAATTTTTATTTTATTGAAATTACAATTTGTGTTTTGAACAATTATGTTGGTACGTTGTCTGTCTGGACTATCGACCATAGATCTTTCTGCCCTTCCTTTACAATTGTATTTATTTATTTATTATTAACATATGGTAACAGCATTTTTACAAACAATGGACGTAGATTCATGCAAGAATAACATAGAGAGAAAAAATATAAATGAATCTAATAAACTAAATTACAATAACAATTTGTATGGTTTGAATGGAATAAACAGGGAGCGAGAGAATGTTGCTTGTACGTGAGAAAATATAAATGTTGGTGGAAAGATCCTCACTTAAGGATGTTTTGCATTCTTGGAATATTTTATTACGTATTAATATATAAGAAACATAATGACATAACCAAATTGTTGGTGACTTTTTTACTAAAAACCAAAACGTCATCCTAACAAAGCCTACTACGGCGAGAATGAAATGTTAACGGAACATACCTATTTATTCTGGAACAATTTCCTCCAATCGGGAACCTCATCATCATCATCATCGTCCGTGTCCTCCTCGATCACTATCCTGCTCAGGGATTCCCGATGCTGCAGTACGCTGTAACCGATCTGCCGCATCTCTTCCTCGTACTCCGCGTCCGAAATCACCGCCCGCTGTTCCGCTTTATTTTCGGGCAAGGGCGTGACGCTCGCGTCGAAAAAGAACGGATTTATCGGTTCCTCGGGTTTCGCCGCGACCTCCACCCGCGTCTCGCTGTCGAAGTTCTCCAAAGCGTTCAGCATTCTACCGCCGGCGTCCTTCACCAATTTGTAAATGTCGCCCACGACGTCGGCGAAGGCTTCGTCCAGGACGTTCCTCTCCTCAATTTTCAACAAATTTTCGTTGATTTTCTTCACCAATTCCGATCTTTCATCGTCGGTGATGAATTGGTGGATGGGTGGTGTGTTTTTACGTTCTGGTAAAAAGTCATAACTCGCTTCGCTCGTCGCCGAATCGTTATTATCGGATTTGATTGAATTATCGTCGACGCAAGTTTCTGGAATTACCGAAACGGCGTCTAACGTTGTGTCTTCCTCGGAGTCCATAGTTTGCGGGATTTCCTTCTTAAAATCTCCAACATTATCCACCATCTGCATTCGTGCGTAAATGTAGTTATTAACAAATTCTTTACCCGTTTGCAAACAGATCTGTTTCTTATCCTGTTCAAAATTGTCACGCCAACAACTCATCGGTATTTCACGTGAATAACTGTGTTTAATTTCATTCCCATTGTTATTATTAATAGATTCTTCAATCTGTTTTTCTGTGACTACATTGAATCCCGAATAACCGTGTTCAATTACAATCTGATTGTTATTATTATTATTATAAGATTCTTCAATCTCTTGTTCTGTGTCTAAATCGAATCTCGAATAACTGTGTTCAATTACAATCCTATTCTTATTACTATTAGATTCTATAATCTGTTCTGTGTCTGAATCGAATTCTCTTACAACAAATTCAGGATTGGTATCGGCAAGCGAACAGATCTCTAAGGCGTCACCGCTTGAAAGCGTTGAGGGCACAGCAAGTAGCATTTCCTCACTTCCTGCAGTTGACGTCTTGCAAACATCCGCGACTTCTATTTTCGAATCTAAAGTAACGAAATTTCGGTTCGTCAACAAACCAACGTCGAATTGAGAAACGTCGTTTAAAGGAGAGGCGTTTAACAATCCTTCACCGGGCGTTTTGTTAAGATTTTTAAACATCTTGATGTCGCCGCTGACGTCTAAATGGTGGCACACGTTCTCGGTGGCGTCATTCGATTTATCGAAGTTTTTGAACGGTCGCATATCCTCGTTAATGTTTAATCGGTGAAAATCAATTTCAGAAAATAAGTCCGCACTGTAAGTTTCCAGATTACGATTCGAACGTTTCGCGTGTAATTCTGGGCGATGTTCGTTTTGTAATAAACTTCGGGAAACGTTGTCTTTAGATAAATTCTGTTCTTGTAGAGGCGAAGATTTTTGCAGCGTTTTCAGATTTCTGTTGATGGAAAATAATTTAAAACTGATACCTACTTTATCCGCCGGGAAATGCGGCTAAAGGCCGCTTTTACAATAGTCTGTTAAATTAAGGTTAACACTATCTCCGGATTAAATGCGAAAATACGATTTTACAATACCTAGTTAAAGCAGGGTTAGGGTTAAGAAGCAGATAACTCGCAGTTATCTTATCCGGTGCTTGGAGCAACAGATAAATCTCGGGCAATGCGCACAGCAACCACACGCACCATACCGGCACTACAGCGATCTGCAATCGGTATTACATACAGGGGCCGTTAGAGGGCGACAAACTAGTTTCTAAAAAAACATGCATTCTGTCATATTTCTAGGTGGAATATTGAAAAGAAGCTCGAGGGGGTCAATGATCGCATCAATGATTACAAACACAACTTTCCAAACTTTCCGCAAGCAAACCGAAAAATGCCAATTCTATAAACTACGCAACCGCATGTATCCGCAATGCTGCCAACGTTGGCGTTTCTGGAGAAAATCTATCTAAGCGTTTGTAAAAGGCAGCGTGCGTTAACTGAAAGATAAACGATGGGATTAGTTAAAGAAGGTATAAGTTAACCATCATTTATCCGACGATTGTAAAAGCGGCCCTAAATCGAAAGTAAAGAAATGCATCTTCTTTATATACTGACAGCGATATGTCACTTCGTTTTCTTGTATTTATCTAATGCTTTCTGCAACAAGTAAAGTTGTTTCTAATTTGTTTACTTAGAAAAATCACATACCCGTCGACATCTAAACCTGCAATGTTCTGGCGGAGCGTCGACACCTCGGTGTTGGCGTTCAGAATGGGGAAGAGGTTCTCCAATTCCTCCAGCAAGTAACGCTTTTCCTTGTTGGTCAGCAACAGTATACCGAACTTGTGCATCTCGAACCTGCGATTTATCCACTTGAAGTACGATCTCTGCTTGCCGATCACCAATCTGGGAGATTGGCGTGTCTCCAGGCGGCCGATGGATGCACGCCGCGGACTCCAGTCCTCATCGAAATCAACTTTGTAGTTCTGGGATCGTCTTCTCGGCCGCAACTTGTTTCCGAATTTATTCTTAGAGTCCATTGTTTTCTGCAAAACTCGAATGTATCAATTACACTTTGGCGCGATTTGGTTTAATGCCCACAACCGAAATCTGGTGTATGTGGTATAATTTTAGCCACCAAATAATCACAAAAAAATATTCGGGATAAAATCACCAGTAAATTTAATAAAAAGCCTACAAATATTAATTGGCTAATATCCATGTCAAATATTAGTGCCCGATTAACTTTAATCAGAAGTTAGTACCAATTATTACTTTTTTAAAACACAAACATTTCATTCGCAAATTGTTAACACAATAACATATTGATCAATGAGACATATTTACGATATCTTACAAGTTTATATTGCCCCAAGCGAAAATGTTGAATAATTTTGTTTGTGTGACGTCACGTACACGATTTGGCATCTCGTGATCATTGCATTTCAAAAATCACAAAAACACACCGACTTAATGCGTAAATAACAAAACATATACATGCATCACGGTGTCGAGAAGTCTTGAAATTATAAACCGAATTTATGGTTGAAATCTGTGAGCAATTCGTATTCATCAATCGACAAAAATAAAAAGTTGGCGGCGTTCACCACAACTTCCATAAATTACAAGAATTAAACCATTAATCGTGTTAATCGTACAAATGTAAACTCATCACAGTATTCCCTAAAGTCTTTAGTGAAAAACCCGAATTTGTCGTTGATGTTTGCACTAAAATTAAAAGCGTTTAGAGTGAAAACTTAAAGAAACTCACCGAGAGCGTCGTTCGAAGGTAATGGCGATGACACTGCTGCCAACATTCTAGTACTAGTGGGAAACCCTCTGGGTTTCATTGGCGCCAACGTTAAGCACATATCACGAAAATAATGTATTACAGTAACGCCACCTACGTTTTATCAGTGGTAACTAAAATAAATCAGCGATAATACATTTCAAATAACTAAAAAATAAATCTGCGATAATGCATTTATTACACAAAAATTTAAATTTGATTGTGGACTTACGATTTAATTAAAAACGAAAATAACTCAAGTTGATAACTACTTAGTTCTGAAAGGAACCGATTTCTATTAATACAGAGAAAATTGCAAAAAAGTTAGCAAGTCACCATGAAAAAAGATTTTCAACTTTTTTATTTTAATAGTTAGCTGAAATTGGATGACTCATATCGATTTATCTCGTTCTTCTGATGAATAAAAAGTGATTTTTGATGATCAGGGATGGTTATTAAAAAAATTCATTCGATTTTTGCCATTTTAAAATTTTCTTTGCGAGCGCCTCACGCGGTTGATTTTGACATTTGTTCTTTCGCGAGTACTTTTTCTGAAGCGTCTTAACGAGATCTTTCGAATGACGTATAGAAATCGCGAATCGGACCGGTGGTTTTCTCAATAAATCATTTTGAATGCAATTTTTTAGCAAAAGAGAGAAGGGTCCCCCCTTTGATAGTTTTTCAAATTTTCAACTTTTTTATTTTAATAGCTAGCTCAAATTTGATGACTCCAATCGATTTGTCTCGTTCTTCTGATGAAGAAAAAGTGCTTTTTGATGATCAGGGATGGTTATTAAAAAAGTTCAATTAGTTTTTCAAATTTTCAACTTTTTTATTTTAATAGCTAGCTCAAATTTGATGACTCCAATCGATTTTTCTCGTTCTTCTGATGAAGAAAAAGTGCTCTTTGTTGATCAGGGATGGTTATTAAAAAAGTTTATTCGATTTTTGCCATTTTTAAATTTTCTTTGCGAGCGCCTCACGCGGTTGATTTTGACATTTGTTCTTTCGCGAGTACTTTTTCTGAAGCGTCTTAACGAGATCTTTCGAATGACGTATAGAAATCCCGAATCGGACCGGTGGTTTTCTCAATAAATCATTTTGAATGCAATTTTTTAGCAAAAGAGAGAAGGGTCCCCCCTTTGGTAGTTTTTCAAATTTTCAACTTTTTTATTTTAATAGCTGGCTCAAATTTGATGACTCCAATCGATTTGTCTCGTTCTTCTGATGAAGAAAAAGTGCTCTTTGTTGATCAGGGATGGTTATTAAAAAAGTTCATTCGATTTTTGCCATTTTAAAATTTTCTTTGCGAGCGCCTCAAGCGGTTGATTTTGACATTTGTTCTTTCGCGAGTACTTTTTCTGAAGCGTCTTAACGAGATCTTTCGAATGACGTATAGAAATCCCGAATCGGACCGGTGGTTTTCTCAATAAATCATTTTGAATTCAATTTTTTAGCAAAAGAGAGAAGGGTCCCCCCTTTGATAGTTTTTCAAATTTTCAACTTTTTTATTTTAATAGCTAGCTCAAATTTGATGACTCCAATCGATTTGTCTCGTTCTTCTGATGAAGAAAAAGTGCTTTTTGATGATCAGGGATGGTTATTAAAAAAGTTCAATTAGTTTTTCAAATTTTCAACTTTTTTATTTTAATAGCTAGCTCAAATTTGATGACTCCAATCGATTTGTCTCGTTCTTCTGATGAAGAAAAAGTGCTTTTTGATGATCAGGGATGGTTATTAAAAAAGTTCAATTAGTTTTTCAAATTTTCAACTTTTTTATTTTAATAGCTAGCTCAAATTTGATGACTCCAATCGATTTTTCTCGTTCTTCTGATGAAGAAAAAGTGCTCTTTGTTGATCAGGGATGGTTATTAAAAAAGTTCATTCGATTTTTGCCATTTTAAAATTTTCTTTGCGAGCGCCTCACGCGGTTGATTTTGACATTTGTTCTTTCGCGAGTACTTTTTCTGAAGCGTCTTAACGAGATCTTTCGAATGACGTATAGAAATCCCGAATCGGACCGGTGGTTTTCTCAATAAATCATTTTGAATGCAATTTTTTAGCAAAAGAGAGAAGGGTCCCCCCTTTGGTAGTTTTTCAAATTTTCAACTTTTTTATTTTAATAGCTAGCTCAAATTTGATGACTCCAATCGATTTGTCTCGTTCTTCTGATGAAGAAAAAGTGCTCTTTGTTGATCAGGGATGGTTATTAAAAAAGTTCATTCGATTTTTGTCATTTTAAAATTTTCTTTGCGAGCGCCTCACGCGGTTGATTTTGACATTTGTTCTTTCGCGAGTACTTTTTCTGAAGCGTCTTAACGAGATCTTTCGAATGACGTATAGAAATCCCGAATCGGACCGGTGGTTTTCTCAATAAATCATTTTGAATTCAATTTTTTAGCAAAAGAGAGAAGGGTCCCCCCTTTGGTAGTTTTTCAAATTTTCAACTTTTTTATTTTAATAGCTAGCTCAAATTTGATGACTCCAATCGATTTGTCTCGTTCTTCTGATGAAGAAAAAGTGCTTTTTGATGATCAGGGATGGTTATTAAAAAAGTTCATTCGATTTTTGCCATTTTAAAATTTTCTTTGCGAGCGCCTCACGCGGTTGATTTTGACATTTGTTCTTTCACGAGTACTTTTTCTGAAGCGTCTTAACGAGATCTTTCGAATGACGTATAGAAATGCCGAATCAAACCGGTGGTTTTCTCAATAAATCATTTTGAATGCAATTTTTTAGCAAAAGAGAGAAGGGTCCCCCCTTTGGTAGTTTTTCAAATTTTCAACTTTTTTATTTTAATAGCTAGCTCAAATTTGATGACTCCAATCGATTTGTCTCGTTCTTCTGATGAAGAAAAAGTGCTTTTTGGTGATCAGGGATGGTTATTAAAAAAGTTCAATTAGTTTTTCAAATTTTCAACTTTTTTATTTTAATAGCTAGCTCAAATTTGATGACTCCAATCGATTTGTCTCGTTCTTCTGATGAAGAAAAAGTGCTTTTTGGTGATCAGGGATGGTTATTAAAAAAGTTCAATTAGTTTTTCAAATTTTCAACTTTTTTATTTTAATAGCTAGCTCAAATTTGATGACTCCAATCGATTTGTCTCGTTCTTCTGATGAAGAAAAAGTGCTTTTTGGTGATCAGGGATGGTTATTAAAAAAGTTCAATTAGTTTTTCAAATTTTCAACTTTTTTATTTTAATAGCTAGCTCAAATTTGATGACTCCAATCGATTTGTCTCGTTCTTCTGATGAAGAAAAAGTGCTTTTTGGTGATCAGGGATGGTTATTAAAAAAGTTCAATTAGTTTTTCAAATTTTCAACTTTTTTATTTTAATAGCTAGCTCAAATTTGATGACTCCAATCGATTTGTCTCGTTCTTCTGATGAAGAAAAAGTGCTTTTTGGTGATCAGGGATGGTTATTAAAAAAGTTCAATTAGTTTTTCAAATTTTCAACTTTTTTATTTTAATAGCTAGCTCAAATTTGATGACTCCAATCGATTTGTCTCGTTCTTCTGATGAAGAAAAAGTGCTTTTTGGTGATCAGGGATGGTTATTAAAAAAGTTCAATTAGTTTTTCAAATTTTCAACTTTTTTATTTTAATAGCTAGCTCAAATTTGATGACTCCAATCGATTTGTCTCGTTCTTCTGATGAAGAAAAAGTGCTTTTTGGTGATCAGGGATGGTTATTAAAAAAGTTCAATTAGTTTTTCAAATTTTCAACTTTTTTATTTTAATAGCTAGCTCAAATTTGATGACTCCAATCGATTTGTCTCGTTCTTCTGATGAAGAAAAAGTGCTCTTTGTTGATCAGGGATGGTTATTAAAAAAGTTCATTCGATTTTTGCCATTTTAAAATTTTCTTTGCGAGCGCCTCACGCGGTTGATTTTGACATTTGTTCTTTCGCGAGTACTTTTTCTGAAGCGTCTTAACGAGATCTTTCGAATGACGTATAGAAATCCCGAATCGGACCGGTGGTTTTCTCAATAAATCATTTTGAATGCAATTTTTTAGCAAAAGAGAGAAGGGTCCCCCCTTTGGTAGTTTTTCAAATTTTCAACTTTTTTATTTTAATAGCTAGCTCAAATTTGATGACTCCAATCGATTTGTCTCGTTCTTCTGATGAAGAAAAAGTGCTTTTTGGTGATCAGGGATGGTTATTAAAAAAGTTCAATTAGTTTTTCAAATTTTCAACTTTTTTATTTTAATAGCTAGCTCAAATTTGATGACTCCAATCGATTTGTCTCGTTCTTCTGATGAAGAAAAAGTGCTCTTTGTTGATCAGGGATGGTTATTAAAAAAGTTCATTCGATTTTTGCCATTTTAAAATTTTCTTTGCGAGCGCCTCACGCGGTTGATTTTGACATTTGTTCTTTCGCGAGTACTTTTTCTGAAGCGTCTTAACGAGATCTTTCGAATGACGTATAGAAATCCCGAATCGGACCGGTGGTTTTCTCAATAAATCATTTTGAATGCAATTTTTTAGCAAAAGAGAGAAGGGTCCCCCCTTTGGTAGTTTTTCAAATTTTCAACTTTTTTATTTTAATAGCTAGCTCAAATTTGATGACTCCAATCGATTTGTCTCGTTCTTCTGATGAAGAAAAAGTGCTTTTTGGTGATCAGGGATGGTTATTAAAAAAGTTCAATTAGTTTTTCAAATTTTCAACTTTTTTATTTTAATAGCTAGCTCAAATTTGATGACTCCAATCGATTTGTCTCGTTCTTCTGATGAAGAAAAAGTGCTCTTTGTTGATCAGGGATGGTTATTAAAAAAGTTCATTCGATTTTTGTCATTTTTAAATTTTCTTTGCGAGCGCCTCACGCGGTTGATTTTGACATTTGTTCTTTCGCGAGTACTTTTTCTGAAGCGTCTTAACGAGATCTTTCGAATGACGTATAGAAATCCCGAATCGGACCGGTGGTTTTCTCAATAAATCATTTTGAATGCAATTTTTTAGCAAAAGAGAGAAGGGTCCCCCCTTTGGTAGTTTTTCAAATTTTCAACTTTTTTATTTTAATAGCTAGCTCAAATTTGATGACTCCAATCGATTTGTCTCGTTCTTCTGATGAAGAAAAAGTGCTTTTTGGTGATCAGGGATGGTTATTAAAAAAGTTCAATTAGTTTTTCAAATTTTCAACTTTTTTATTTTAATAGCTAGCTCAAATTTGATGACTCCAATCGATTTGTCTCGTTCTTCTGATGAAGAAAAAGTGCTTTTTGGTGATCAGGGATGGTTATTAAAAAAGTTCAATTAGTTTTTCAAATTTTCAACTTTTTTATTTTAATAGCTAGCTCAAATTTGATGACTCCAATCGATTTGTCTCGTTCTTCTGATGAAGAAAAAGTGCTTTTTGATGATCAGGGATGGTTATTAAAAAAGTTCAATTAGTTTTTCAAATTTTCAACTTTTTTTATTTTAATAGCTAGCTCAAATTTGATGACTCCAATCGATTTGTCTCGTTCTGCTGATGAAGAAAAAGTGCTTTTTGATGATCAGGGATGGTTATTAAAAAAGTTCAATTAGTTTTTCAAATTTTTAACTTTTTTATTTTAATAGCTAGCTCAAATTTGATGACTCCAATCGATTTGTCTCGTTCTTCTGATGAAGAAAAAGTGCTTTTTGATGATCAGGGATGGTTATTAAAAAAGTTCATTCGATTTTTGCCATTTTAAAATTTTCTTTGCGAGCGCCTCACGAGGTTGATTTTGACATTTGTTCTTTCGCGAGTACTTTTTCTGAAGCGTCTTAACGAGATCTTTCGAATGACGTATAGAAATCCCGAATCGGACCGGTGGTTTTCTCAATAAATCATTTTGAATGCAATTTTTTAGCAAAAGAGAGAAGGGTCCCCCCTTTGGTAGTTTTTCAAATTTTCAACTTTTTTATTTTAATAGCTAGCTCAAATTTGATGACTCCAATCGATTTGTCTCGTTCTGCTGATGAAGAAAAAGTGCTTTTTGATGATCAGGGATGGTTATTAAAAAAGTTCAATTAGTTTTTCAAATTTTTAACTTTTTTATTTTAATAGCTAGCTCAAATTTGATGACTCCAATCGATTTGTCTCGTTCTTCTGATGAAGAAAAAGTGCTTTTTGGTGATCAGGGATGGTTATTAAAAAAGTTCAATTAGTTTTTCAAATTTTCAACTTTTTTATTTTAATAGCTAGCTCAAATTTGATGACTCCAATCGATTTGTCTCGTTCTTCTGATGAAGAAAAAGTGCTCTTTGTTGATCAGGGATGGTTATTAAAAAAGTTCATTCGATTTTTGCCATTTTAAAATTTTCTTTGCGAGCGCCTCACGCGGTTGATTTTGACATTTGTTCTTTCGCGAGTACTTTTTCTGAAGCGTCTTAACGAGATCTTTCGAATGACGTATAGAAATCCCGAATCGGACCGGTGGTTTTCTCAATAAATCAAAAGAGAGAAGGGTCCCCCCTTTGGTAGTTTTTCAAATTTTAAACTTTTTTATTTTAATAGTTAGCTGAAATTTGATGACTCCAATCGATTTGTCTCGTTCTTCTGATGAAGAAAAAGAGCTTTTTGATGATCAGGGATGGTCATTAAAAAAGTTCAATTAGTTTTTCAAATTTTCAGCTTTTTTATTTTAATAGCTAGCTCAAATTTGATGACTCCAATCGATTTGTCTCGTTCTTCTGATGAAGAAAAAGTGCTTTTTGGTGATCAGGGATGGTTATTAAAAAAGTTCAATTAGTTTTTCAAATTTTCAACTTTTTTATTTTAATAGCTAGCTCAAATTTGATGACTCCAATCGATTTGTCTCGTTCTTCTGATGAAGAAAAAGTGCTTTTTGATGATCAGGGATGGTCATTAAAAAAGTTCAATTAGTTTTTCAAATTTTCAACTTTTTTATTTTAATAGCTAGCTCAAATTTGATGACTCCAATCGATTTGTCTCGTTCTTCTGATGAAGAAAAAGTGCTTTTTGGTGATCAGGGATGGTTATTAAAAAAGTTCATTCGATTTTTGCCATTTTAAAATTTTCTTTGCGAGCGCCTCACGCGGGTGATTTTGACATTTGTTCTTTCGCGAGTACTTTTTCTGAAGCGTCTTAACGAGATCTTTCGAATGACGTATAGAAATCCCGAATCGGACCGGTGGTTTTCTCAATAAATCATTTTGAATGCAATTTTTTAGCAAAAGAGAGAAGGGTCCCCCCTTTGGTAGTTTTTCAAATTTTCAACTTTTTTATTTTAATAGCTAGCTCAAATTTGATGACTCCAATCGATTTGTCTCGTTCTTCTGATGAAGAAAAAGTGCTTTTTGATGATCAGGGATGGTTATTAAAAAAGTTCAATTAGTTTTTCAAATTTTCAACTTTTTTATTTTAATAGCTAGCTCAAATTTGATGACTCCAATCGATTTGTCTCGTTCTTCTGATGAAGAAAAAGTGCTTTTTGGTGATCAGGGATGGTTATTAAAAAAGTTCAATTAGTTTTTCAAATTTTCAACTTTTTTATTTTAATAGCTAGCTCAAATTTGATGACTCCAATCGATTTGTCTCGTTCTTCTGATGAAGAAAAAGTGCTTTTTGGTGATCAGGGATGGTTATTAAAAAAGTTCAATTAGTTTTTCAAATTTTCAACTTTTTTATTTTAATAGCTAGCTCAAATTTGATGACTCCAATCGATTTGTCTCGTTCTTCTGATGAAGAAAAAGTGCTCTTTGTTGATCAGGGATGGTTATTAAAAAAGTTCATTCGATTTTTGTCATTTTTAAATTTTCTTTGCGAGCGCCTCACGCGGTTGATTTTGACATTTGTTCTTTCGCGAGTACTTTTTCTGAAGCGTCTTAACGAGATCTTTCGAATGACGTATAGAAATCCCGAATCGGACCGGTGGTTTTCTCAATAAATCATTTTGAATGCAATTTTTTAGCAAAAGAGAGAAGGGTCCCCCCTTTGGTAGTTTTTCAAATTTTCAACTTTTTTATTTTAATAGCTAGCTCAAATTTGATGACTCCAATCGATTTGTCTCGTTCTTCTGATGAAGAAAAAGTGCTCTTTGTTGATCAGGGATGGTTATTAAAAAAGTTCATTCGATTTTTGCCATTTTAAAATTTTCTTTGCGAGCGCCTCACGCGGTTGATTTTGACATTTGTTCTTTCGCGAGTACTTTTTCTGAAGCGTCTTAACGAGATCTTTCGAATGACGTATAGGAATCCCGAATCGGACCGGTGGTTTTCTCAATAAATCATTTTGAATGCAATTTTTTAGCAAAAGAGAGAAGGGTCCCCCCTTTGGTAGTTTTTCAAATTTTCAACTTTTTTATTTTAATAGCTAGCTCAAATTTGATGACTCCAATCGATTTGTCTCGTTCTTCTGATGAAGAAAAAGTGCTTTTTGATGATCAGGGATGGTTATTAAAAAAGTTCAATTAGTTTTTCAAATTTTCAACTTTTTTATTTTAATAGCTAGCTCAAATTTGATGACTCCAATCGATTTGTCTCGTTCTGCTGATGAAGAAAAAGTGCTTTTTGATGATCAGGGATGGTTATTAAAAAAGTTCAATTAGTTTTTCAAATTTTTAACTTTTTTATTTTAATAGCTAGCTCAAATTTGATGACTCCAATCGATTTGTCTCGTTCTTCTGATGAAGAAAAAGTGCTCTTTGTTGATCAGGGATGGTTATTAAAAAAGTTCATTCGATTTTTGCCATTTTAAAATTTTCTTTGCGAGCGCCTCACGCGGTTGATTTTGACATTTGTTCTTTCGCGAGTACTTTTTCTGAAGCGTCTTAACGAGATCTTTCGAATGACGTATAGAAATCCCGAATCGGACCGGTGGTTTTCTCAATAAATCATTTTGAATGCAATTTTTTAGCAAAAGAGAGAAGGGTCCCCCCTTTGGTAGTTTTTCAAATTTTCAACTTTTTTATTTTAATAGCTGGCTCAAATTTGATGACTCCAATCGATTTGTCTCGTTCTTCTGATGAAGAAAAAGTGCTTTTTGGTGATCAGGGATGGTTATTAAAAAAGTTCAATTAGTTTTTCAAATTTTCAACTTTTTTATTTTAATAGCTAGCTCAAATTTGATGACTCCAATCGATTTGTCTCGTTCTTCTGATGAAGAAAAAGTGCTTTTTGATGATCAGGGATGGTTATTAAAAAAGTTCAATTAGTTTTTCAAATTTTCAACTTTTTTATTTTAATAGCTAGCTCAAATTTGATGACTCCAATCGATTTGTCTCGTTCTTCTGATGAAGAAAAAGTGCTCTTTGTTGATCAGGGATGGTTATTAAAAAAGTTCATTCGATTTTTGCCATTTTAAAATTTTCTTTGCGAGCGCCTCACGCGGTTGATTTTGACATTTGTTCTTTCGCGAGTACTTTTTCTGAAGCGTCTTAACGAGATCTTTCGAATGACGTATAGAAATCCCGAATCGGACCGGTGGTTTTCTCAATAAATCATTTTGAATGCAATTTTTTAGCAAAAGAGAGAAGGGTCCCCCCTTTGGTAGTTTTTCAAATTTTCAACTTTTTTATTTTAATAGCTAGCTCAAATTTGATGACTCCAATCGATTTGTCTCGTTCTTCTGATGAAGAAAAAGTGCTCTTTGTTGATCAGGGATGGTTATTAAAAAAGTTCATTCGATTTTTGCCATTTTAAAATTTTCTTTGCGAGCGCCTCACGCGGCTGATTTTGACATTTGTTCTTTCGCGAGTACTTTTTCTGAAGCGTCTTAACGAGATCTTTCGAATGACGTATAGAAATCCCGAATCGGACCGGTGGTTTTCTCAATAAATCATTTTGAATGCAATTTTTTAGCAAAAGAGAGAAGGGTCCCCCCTTTGGTAGTTTTTCAAATTTTAAACTTTTTTATTTTAATAGTTAGCTGAAATTTGATGACTCCAATCGATTTGTCTCGTTCTTCTGATGAAGAAAAAGAGCTTTTTGATGATCAGGGATGGTCATTAAAAAAGTTCAATTAGTTTTTCAAATTTTCAGCTTTTTTATTTTAATAGCTAGCTCAAATTTGATGACTCCAATCGATTTTTCTCGTTCTTCTGATGAAGAAAAAGTGCTCTTTGTTGATCAGGGATGGTTATTAAAAAAGTTCATTCGATTTTTGCCATTTTAAAATTTTCTTTGCGAGCGCCTCACGCGGTTGATTTTGACATTTGTTCTTTCGCGAGTACTTTTTCTGAAGCGTCTTAACGAGATCTTTCGAATGACGTATAGAAATCCCGAATCGGACCGGTGGTTTTCTCAATAAATCATTTTGAATGCAATTTTTTAGCAAAAGAGAGAAGGGTCCCCCCTTTGGTAGTTTTTCAAATTTTCAACTTTTTTATTTTAATAGCTAGCTCAAATTTGATGACTCCAATCGATTTGTCTCGTTCTTCTGATGAAGAAAAAGTGCTTTTTGATGATCAGGGATGGTTATTAAAAAAGTTCAATTAGTTTTTCAAATTTTCAACTTTTTTATTTTAATAGCTAGCTCAAATTTGATGACTCCAATCGATTTGTCTCGTTCTTCTGATGAAGAAAAAGTGCTTTTTGATGATCAGGGATGGTTATTAAAAAAGTTCAATTAGTTTTTCAAATTTTCAACTTTTTTATTTTAATAGCTAGCTCAAATTTGATGACTCCAATCGATTTGTCTCGTTCTTCTGATGAAGAAAAAGTGCTCTTTGTTGATCAGGGATGGTTATTAAAAAAGTTCATTCGATTTTTGCCATTTTAAAATTTTCTTTGCGAGCGCCTCACGCGGCTGATTTTGACATTTGTTCTTTCGCGAGTACTTTTTCTGAAGCGTCTTAACGAGATCTTTCGAATGACGTATAGAAATCCCGAATCGGACCGGTGGTTTTCTCAATAAATCATTTTGAATGCAATTTTTTAGCAAAAGAGAGAAGGGTCCCCCCTTTGGTAGTTTTTCAAATTTTCAACTTTTTTATTTTAATAGCTGGCTCAAATTTGATGACTCCAATCGATTTGTCTCGTTCTTCTGATGAAGAAAAAGTGCTCTTTGTTGATCAGGGATGGTTATTAAAAAAGTTCATTCGATTTTTGCCATTTTAAAATTTTCTTTGCGAGCGCCTCACGCGGTTGATTTTGACATTTGTTCTTTCGCGAGTACTTTTTCTGAAGCGTCTTAACGAGATCTTTCGAATGACGTATAGAAATCCCGAATCGGACCGGTGGTTTTCTCAATAAATCATTTTGAATGCAATTTTTTAGCAAAAGAGAGAAGGGTCCCCCCTTTGGTAGTTTTTCAAATTTTAAACATTTTTATTTTAATAGTTAGCTGAAATTTGATGACTCCAATCGATTTGTCTCGTTCTTCTGATGAAGAAAAAGTGCTTTTTGATGATCAGGGATGGTTATTAAAAAAGTTCAATTAGTTTTTCAAATTTTCAACTTTTTTATTTTAATAGCTGGCTCAAATTTGATGACTCCAATCGATTTGTCTCGTTCTTCTGATGAAGAAAAAGTGCTCTTTGTTGATCAGGGATGGTTATTAAAAAAGTTCATTCGATTTTTGCCATTTTAAAATTTTCTTTGCGAGCGCCTCACGCGGTTGATTTTGACATTTGTTCTTTCGCGAGTACTTTTTCTGAAGCGTCTTAACGAGATCTTTCGAATGACGTATAGAAATCCCGAATCGGACCGGTGGTTTTCTCAATAAATCATTTTGAATGCAATTTTTTAGCAAAAGAGAGAAGGGTCCCCCCTTTGGTAGTTTTTCAAATTTTCAACTTTTTTATTTTAATAGCTGGCTCAAATTTGATGACTCCAATCGATTTGTCTCGTTCTTCTGATGAAGAAAAAGTGCTCTTTGGTGATCAGGGATGGTTATTAAAAAAGTTCAATTAGTTTTTCAAATTTTCAACTTTTTTATTTTAATAGCTAGCTCAAATTTGATGACTCCAATCGATTTGTCTCGTTCTTCTGATGAAGAAAAAGTGCTTTTTGATGATCAGGGATGGTTATTAAAAAAGTTCAATTAGTTTTTCAAATTTTCAACTTTTTTATTTTAATAGCTAGCTCAAATTTGATGACTCCAATCGATTTGTCTCGTTCTTCTGATGAAGAAAAAGTGCTCTTTGTTGATCAGGGATGGTTATTAAAAAAGTTCATTCGATTTTTGCCATTTTAAAATTTTCTTTGCGAGCGCCTCACGCGGTTGATTTTGACATTTGTTCTTTCGCGAGTACTTTTTCTGAAGCGTCTTAACGAGATCTTTCGAATGACGTATAGAAATCCCGAATCGGACCGGTGGTTTTCTCAATAAATCATTTTGAATGCAATTTTTTAGCAAAAGAGAGAAGGGTCCCCCCTTTGGTAGTTTTTCAAATTTTCAACTTTTTTATTTTAATAGCTAGCTCAAATTTGATGACTCCAATCGATTTGTCTCGTTCTTCTGATGAAGAAAAAGTGCTCTTTGTTGATCAGGGATGGTTATTAAAAAAGTTCATTCGATTTTTGCCATTTTAAAATTTTCTTTGCGAGCGCCTCACGCGGCTGATTTTGACATTTGTTCTTTCGCGAGTACTTTTTCTGAAGCGTCTTAACGAGATCTTTCGAATGACGTATAGAAATCCCGAATCGGACCGGTGGTTTTCTCAATAAATCATTTTGAATGCAATTTTTTAGCAAAAGAGAGAAGGGTCCCCCCTTTGGTAGTTTTTCAAATTTTAAACTTTTTTATTTTAATAGTTAGCTGAAATTTGATGACTCCAATCGATTTGTCTCGTTCTTCTGATGAAGAAAAAGAGCTTTTTGATGATCAGGGATGGTCATTAAAAAAGTTCAATTAGTTTTTCAAATTTTCAGCTTTTTTATTTTAATAGCTAGCTCAAATTTGATGACTCCAATCGATTTTTCTCGTTCTTCTGATGAAGAAAAAGTGCTCTTTGTTGATCAGGGATGGTTATTAAAAAAGTTCATTCGATTTTTGCCATTTTAAAATTTTCTTTGCGAGCGCCTCACGCGGTTGATTTTGACATTTGTTCTTTCGCGAGTACTTTTTCTGAAGCGTCTTAACGAGATCTTTCGAATGACGTATAGAAATCCCGAATCGGACCGGTGGTTTTCTCAATAAATCATTTTGAATGCAATTTTTTAGCAAAAGAGAGAAGGGTCCCCCCTTTGGTAGTTTTTCAAATTTTCAACTTTTTTATTTTAATAGCTAGCTCAAATTTGATGACTCCAATCGATTTGTCTCGTTCTTCTGATGAAGAAAAAGTGCTTTTTGATGATCAGGGATGGTCATTAAAAAAGTTCAATTAGTTTTTCAAATTTTCAACTTTTTTATTTTAATAGCTAGCTCAAATTTGATGACTCCAATCGATTTGTCTCGTTCTTCTGATGAAGAAAAAGTGCTTTTTGATGATCAGGGATGGTTATTAAAAAAGTTCAATTAGTTTTTCAAATTTTCAACTTTTTTATTTTAATAGCTAGCTCAAATTTGATGACTCCAATCGATTTGTCTCGTTCTTCTGATGAAGAAAAAGTGCTCTTTGTTGATCAGGGATGGTTATTAAAAAAGTTCATTCGATTTTTGCCATTTTAAAATTTTCTTTGCGAGCGCCTCACGCGGCTGATTTTGACATTTGTTCTTTCGCGAGTACTTTTTCTGAAGCGTCTTAACGAGATCTTTCGAATGACGTATAGAAATCCCGAATCGGACCGGTGGTTTTCTCAATAAATCATTTTGAATGCAATTTTTTAGCAAAAGAGAGAAGGGTCCCCCCTTTGGTAGTTTTTCAAATTTTCAACTTTTTTATTTTAATAGCTGGCTCAAATTTGATGACTCCAATCGATTTGTCTCGTTCTTCTGATGAAGAAAAAGTGCTCTTTGTTGATCAGGGATGGTTATTAAAAAAGTTCATTCGATTTTTGCCATTTTAAAATTTTCTTTGCGAGCGCCTCACGCGGTTGATTTTGACATTTGTTCTTTCGCGAGTACTTTTTCTGAAGCGTCTTAACGAGATCTTTCGAATGACGTATAGAAATCCCGAATCGGACCGGTGGTTTTCTCAATAAATCATTTTGAATGCAATTTTTTAGCAAAAGAGAGAAGGGTCCCCCCTTTGGTAGTTTTTCAAATTTTAAACATTTTTATTTTAATAGTTAGCTGAAATTTGATGACTCCAATCGATTTGTCTCGTTCTTCTGATGAAGAAAAAGTGCTTTTTGATGATCAGGGATGGTTATTAAAAAAGTTCAATTAGTTTTTCAAATTTTCAACTTTTTTATTTTAATAGCTGGCTCAAATTTGATGACTCCAATCGATTTGTCTCGTTCTTCTGATGAAGAAAAAGTGCTCTTTGTTGATCAGGGATGGTTATTAAAAAAGTTCATTCGATTTTTGCCATTTTAAAATTTTCTTTGCGAGCGCCTCACGCGGTTGATTTTGACATTTGTTCTTTCGCGAGTACTTTTTCTGAAGCGTCTTAACGAGATCTTTCGAATGACGTATAGAAATCCCGAATCGGACCGGTGGTTTTCTCAATAAATCATTTTGAATGCAATTTTTTAGCAAAAGAGAGAAGGGTCCCCCCTTTGGTAGTTTTTCAAATTTTCAACTTTTTTATTTTAATAGCTAGCTCAAATTTGATGACTCCAATCGATTTGTCTCGTTCTTCTGATGAAGAAAAAGTGCTCTTTGTTGATCAGGGATGGTTATTAAAAAAGTTCATTCGATTTTTGTCATTTTAAAATTTTCTTTGCGAGCGCCTCACGCGGTTGATTTTGACATTTGTTCTTTCGCGAGTACTTTTTCTGAAGCGTCTTAACGAGATCTTTCGAATGACGTATAGAAATCCCGAATCGGACCGGTGGTTTTCTCAATAAATCATTTTGAATGCAATTTTTTAGCAAAAGAGAGAAGGGTCCCCCCTTTGGTAGTTTTTCAAATTTTCAACTTTTTTATTTTAATAGCTAGCTCAAATTTGATGACTCCAATCGATTTGTCTCGTTCTTCTGATGAAGAAAAAGTGCTTTTTGATGATCAGGGATGGTTATTAAAAAAGTTCAATTAGTTTTTCAAATTTTCAACTTTTTTATTTTAATAGCTAGCTCAAATTTGATGACTCCAATCGATTTGTCTCGTTCTTCTGATGAAGAAAAAGTGCTTTTTGATGATCAGGGATGGTTATTAAAAAAGTTCAATTAGTTTTTCAAATTTTCAACTTTTTTATTTTAATAGCTAGCTCAAATTTGATGACTCCAATCGATTTGTCTCGTTCTTCTGATGAAGAAAAAGTGCTTTTTGATGATCAGGGATGGTTATTAAAAAAGTTCAATTAGTTTTTCAAATTTTCAACTTTTTTATTTTAATAGCTAGCTCAAATTTGATGACTCCAATCGATTTGTCTCGTTCTTCTGATGAAGAAAAAGTGCTCTTTGTTGATCAGGGATGGTTATTAAAAAAGTTCATTCGATTTTTGCCATTTTAAAATTTTCTTTGCGAGCGCCTCACGCGGCTGATTTTGACATTTGTTCTTTCGCGAGTACTTTTTCTGAAGCGTCTTAACGAGATCTTTCGAATGACGTATAGAAATCCCGAATCGGACCGGTGGTTTTCTCAATAAATCATTTTGAATGCAATTTTTTAGCAAAAGAGAGAAGGGTCCCCCCTTTGGTAGTTTTTCAAATTTTCAACTTTTTTATTTTAATAGCTGGCTCAAATTTGATGACTCCAATCGATTTGTCTCGTTCTTCTGATGAAGAAAAAGTGCTCTTTGTTGATCAGGGATGGTTATTAAAAAAGTTCATTCGATTTTTGCCATTTTAAAATTTTCTTTGCGAGCGCCTCACGCGGTTGATTTTGACATTTGTTCTTTCGCGAGTACTTTTTCTGAAGCGTCTTAACGAGATCTTTCGAATGACGTATAGAAATCCCGAATCGGACCGGTGGTTTTCTCAATAAATCATTTTGAATGCAATTTTTTAGCAAAAGAGAGAAGGGTCCCCCCTTTGGTAGTTTTTCAAATTTTAAACATTTTTATTTTAATAGTTAGCTGAAATTTGATGACTCCAATCGATTTGTCTCGTTCTTCTGATGAAGAAAAAGAGCTTTTTGATGATCAGGGATGGTCATTAAAAAAGTTCAATTAGTTTTTCAAATTTTCAGCTTTTTTATTTTAATAGTTAGCTGAAATTTGATGACTCCAATCGATTTGTCTCGTTCTTCTGATGAAGAAAAAGTGCTCTTTGTTGATCAGGGATGGTTATTAAAAAAGTTCATTCGATTTTTGCCATTTTAAAATTTTCTTTGCGAGCGCCTCACGCGGTTGATTTTGACATTTGTTCTTTCGCGAGTACTTTTTCTGAAGCGTCTTAACGAGATCTTTCGAATGACGTATAGAAATCCCGAATCGGACCGGTGGTTTTCTCAATAAATCATTTTGAATGCAATTTTTTAGCAAAAGAGAGAAGGGTCCCCCCTTTGGTAGTTTTTCAAATTTTCAACTTTTTTATTTTAATAGCTAGCTCAAATTTGATGACTCCAATCGATTTGTCTCGTTCTTCTGATGAAGAAAAAGTGTTCTTTGTTGATCAGGGATGGTTATTAAAAAAGTTCATTCGATTTTTGCCATTTTAAAATTTTCTTTGCGAGCGCCTCACGCGGTTGATTTTGACATTTGTTCTTTCGCGAGTACTTTTTCTGAAGCGTCTTAACGAGATCTTTCGAATGACGTATAGAAATCCCGAATCGGACCGGTGGTTTTCTCAATAAATCATTTTGAATGCAATTTTTTAGCAAAAGAGAGAAGGGTCCCCCCTTTGGTAGTTTTTCAAATTTTCAACTTTTTTATTTTAATAGCTAGCTCAAATTTGATGACTCCAATCGATTTGTCTCGTTCTTCTGATGAAGAAAAAGTGCTCTTTGTTGATCAGGGATGGTTATTAAAAAAGTTCATTCGATTTTTGTCATTTTAAAATTTTCTTTGCGAGCGCCTCACGCGGTTGATTTTGACATTTGTTCTTTCGCGAGTACTTTTTCTGAAGCGTCTTAACGAGATCTTTCGAATGACGTATAGAAATCCCGAATCGGACCGGTGGTTTTCTCAATAAATCATTTTGAATGCAATTTTTTGGCAAAAGAGAGAAGGGTCCCCCCTTTGGTAGTTTTTCAAATTTTCAACTTTTTTATTTTAATAGCTAGCTCAAATTTGATGACTCCAATCGATTTGTCTCGTTCTTCTGATGAAGAAAAAGTGCTCTTTGTTGATCAGGGATGGTTATTAAAAAAGTTCATTCGATTTTTGCCATTTTAAAATTTTCTTTGCGAGCGCCTCACGCGGTTGATTTTGACATTTGTTCTTTCGCGAGTACTTTTTCTGAAGCGTCTTAACGAGATCTTTCGAATGACGTATAGAAATCCCGAATCGGACCGGTGGTTTTCTCAATAAATCATTTTGAATGCAATTTTTTAGCAAAAGAGAGAAGGGTCCCCCCTTTGGTAGTTTTTCAAATTTTCAACTTTTTTATTTTAATAGCTGGCTCAAATTTGATGACTCCAATCGATTTGTCTCGTTCTTCTGATGAAGAAAAAGTGCTCTTTGTTGATCAGGGATGGTTATTAAAAAAGTTCATTCGATTTTTGCCATTTTAAAATTTTCTTTGCGAGCGCCTCACGCGGTTGATTTTGACATTTGTTCTTTCGCGAGTACTTTTTCTGAAGCATCTTAACGAGATCTTTCGAATGACGTATAGAAATCCCGAATCGGACCCGTGGTTTTCTCAATAAATCATTTTGAATGCAATTTTTTAGCAAAAGAGAGAAGGGTCCCCCCTTTGGTAGTTTTTCAAATTTTCAACTTTTTTATTTTAATAGCTAGCTCAAATTTGATGACTCCAATCGATTTGTCTCGTTCTTCTGATGAAGAAAAAGTGCTTTTTGATGATCAGGGATGGTTATTAAAAAAGTTCAATTAGTTTTTCAAATTTTCAACTTTTTTATTTTAATAGCTAGCTCAAATTTGATGACTCCAATCGATTTGTCTCGTTCTTCTGATGAAGAAAAAGTGCTTTTTGATGATCAGGGATGGTTATTAAAAAAGTTCAATTAGTTTTTCAAATTTTCAACTTTTTTATTTTAATAGCAAGCTCAAATTTGATGACTCCAATCGATTTGTCTCGTTCTTCTGATGAAGAAAAAGTGCTCTTTGTTGATCAGGGATGGTTATTAAAAAAGTTCATTCGATTTTTGCCATTTTAAAATTTTCTTTGCGAGCGCCTCACGCGGTTGATTTTGACATTTGTTCTTTCGCGAGTACTTTTTCTGAAGCGTCTTAACGAGATCTTTCGAATGACGTATAGAAATCCCGAATCGGACCGGTGGTTTTCTCAATAAATCATTTTGAATGCAATTTTTTAGCAAAAGAGAGAAGGGTCCCCCCTTTGGTAGTTTTTCAAATTTTAAACTTTTTTATTTTAATAGTTAGCTGAAATTTGATGACTCCAATCGATTTGTCTCGTTCTTCTGATGAAGAAAAAGAGCTTTTTGATGATCAGGGATGGTCATTAAAAAAGTTCAATTAGTTTTTCAAATTTTCAGCTTTTTTATTTTAATAGTTAGCTGAAATTTGATGACTCCAATCGATTTGTCTCGTTCTTCTGATGAAGAAAAAGTGCTCTTTGTTGATCAGGGATGGTTATTAAAAAAGTTCATTCGATTTTTGCCATTTTAAAATTTTCTTTGCGAGCGCCTCACGCGGCTGATTTTGACATTTGTTCTTTCGCGAGTACTTTTTCTGAAGCGTCTTAACGAGATCTTTCGAATGACGTATAGAAATCCCGAATCGGACCGGTGGTTTTCTCAATAAATCATTTTGAATGCAATTTTTTAGCAAAAGAGAGAAGGGTCCCCCCTTTGGTAGTTTTTCAAATTTTCAACTTTTTTATTTTAATAGCTAGCTCAAATTTGATGACTCCAATCGATTTGTCTCGTTCTTCTGATGAAGAAAAAGTGTTCTTTGTTGATCAGGGATGGTTATTAAAAAAGTTCATTCGATTTTTGCCATTTTAAAATTTTCTTTGCGAGCGCCTCACGCGGTTGATTTTGACATTTGTTCTTTCGCGAGTACTTTTTCTGAAGCGTCTTAACGAGATCTTTCGAATGACGTATAGAAATCCCGAATCGGACCGGTGGTTTTCTCAATAAATCATTTTGAATGCAATTTTTTAGCAAAAGAGA
The DNA here is from genome assembly GCA_910593695.2 of Ocypus olens. Taxonomy (NCBI): domain Eukaryota; kingdom Metazoa; phylum Arthropoda; class Insecta; order Coleoptera; family Staphylinidae; genus Ocypus; species Ocypus olens. Next base: position 270,183 of record OU343055.1, on the reverse strand, counting down.
GAAGGGTCCCCCCTTTGGTAGTTTTTCAAATTTTCAACTTTTTTATTTTAATAGCTAGCTCAAATTTGATGACTCCAATCGATTTGTCTCGTTCTTCTGATGAAGAAAAAGTGCTCTTTGTTGATCAGGGATGGTTATTAAAAAAGTTCATTCGATTTTTGTCATTTTAAAATTTTCTTTGCGAGCGCCTCACGCGGTTGATTTTGACATTTGTTCTTTCGCGAGTACTTTTTCTGAAGCGTCTTAACGAGATCTTTCGAATGACGTATAGAAATCCCGAATCGGACCGGTGGTTTTCTCAATAAATCATTTTGAATGCAATTTTTTGGCAAAAGAGAGAAGGGTCCCCCCTTTGGTAGTTTTTCAAATTTTCAACTTTTTTATTTTAATAGCTAGCTCAAATTTGATGACTCCAATCGATTTGTCTCGTTCTTCTGATGAAGAAAAAGTGCTCTTTGTTGATCAGGGATGGTTATTAAAAAAGTTCATTCGATTTTTGTCATTTTAAAATTTTCTTTGCGAGCGCCTCACGCGGTTGATTTTGACATTTGTTCTTTCGCGAGTACTTTTTCTGAAGCGTCTTAACGAGATCTTTCGAATGACGTATAGAAATCCCGAATCGGACCGGTGGTTTTCTCAATAAATCATTTTGAATGCAATTTTTTGGCAAAAGAGAGAAGGGTCCCCCCTTTGGTAGTTTTTCAAATTTTCAACTTTTTTATTTTAATAGCTAGCTCAAATTTGATGACTCCAATCGATTTGTCTCGTTCTTCTGATGAAGAAAAAGTGCTCTTTGTTGATCAGGGATGGTTATTAAAAAAGTTCATTCGATTTTTGTCATTTTAAAATTTTCTTTGCGAGCGCCTCACGCGGTTGATTTTGACATTTGTTCTTTCGCGAGTACTTTTTCTGAAGCGTCTTAACGAGATCTTTCGAATGACGTATAGAAATCCCGAATCGGACCGGTGGTTTTCTCAATAAATCATTTTGAATGCAATTTTTTAGCAAAAGAGAGAAGGGTCCCCCCTTTGGTAGTTTTTCAAATTTTCAACTTTTTTATTTTAATAGCTAGCTCAAATTTGATGACTCCAATCGATTTGTCTCGTTCTTCTGATGAAGAAAAAGTGCTCTTTGTTGATCAGGGATGGTTATTAAAAAAGTTCATTCGATTTTTGCCATTTTAAAATTTTCTTTGCGAGCGCCTCACGCGGCTGATTTTGACATTTGTTCTTTCGCGAGTACTTTTTCTGAAGCGTCTTAACGAGATCTTTCGAATGACGTATAGAAATCCCGAATCGGACCGGTGGTTTTCTCAATAAATCATTTTGAATGCAATTTTTTAGCAAAAGAGAGAAGGGTCCCCCCTTTGGTAGTTTTTCAAATTTTCAACTTTTTTATTTTAATAGCTGGCTCAAATTTGATGACTCCAATCGATTTGTCTCGTTCTTCTGATGAAGAAAAAGTGCTCTTTGTTGATCAGGGATGGTTATTAAAAAAGTTCATTCGATTTTTGCCATTTTAAAATTTTCTTTGCGAGCGCCTCACGCGGTTGATTTTGACATTTGTTCTTTCGCGAGTACTTTTTCTGAAGCGTCTTAACGAGATCTTTCGAATGACGTATAGAAATCCCGAATCGGACCGGTGGTTTTCTCAATAAATCATTTTGAATGCAATTTTTTAGCAAAAGAGAGAAGGGTCCCCCCTTTGGTAGTTTTTCAAATTTTAAACATTTTTATTTTAATAGTTAGCTGAAATTTGATGACTCCAATCGATTTGTCTCGTTCTTCTGATGAAGAAAAAGTGCTTTTTGATGATCAGGGATGGTTATTAAAAAAGTTCAATTAGTTTTTCAAATTTTCAACTTTTTTATTTTAATAGCTGGCTCAAATTTGATGACTCCAATCGATTTGTCTCGTTCTTCTGATGAAGAAAAAGTGCTCTTTGTTGATCAGGGATGGTTATTAAAAAAGTTCATTCGATTTTTGCCATTTTAAAATTTTCTTTGCGAGCGCCTCACGCGGTTGATTTTGACATTTGTTCTTTCGCGAGTACTTTTTCTGAAGCGTCTTAACGAGATCTTTCGAATGACGTATAGAAATCCCGAATCGGACCGGTGGTTTTCTCAATAAATCATTTTGAATGCAATTTTTTAGCAAAAGAGAGAAGGGTCCCCCCTTTGGTAGTTTTTCAAATTTTCAACTTTTTTATTTTAATAGCTAGCTCAAATTTGATGACTCCAATCGATTTGTCTCGTTCTTCTGATGAAGAAAAAGTGCTTTTTGATGATCAGGGATGGTTATTAAAAAAGTTCAATTAGTTTTTCAAATTTTCAACTTTTTTATTTTAATAGCTAGCTCAAATTTGATGACTCCAATCGATTTGTCTCGTTCTTCTGATGAAGAAAAAGTGCTTTTTGATGATCAGGGATGGTTATTAAAAAAGTTCAATTAGTTTTTCAAATTTTCAACTTTTTTATTTTAATAGCTAGCTCAAATTTGATGACTCCAATCGATTTGTCTCGTTCTTCTGATGAAGAAAAAGTGCTTTTTGATGATCAGGGATGGTTATTAAAAAAGTTCAATTAGTTTTTCAAATTTTCAACTTTTTTATTTTAATAGCTAGCTCAAATTTGATGACTCCAATCGATTTGTCTCGTTCTTCTGATGAAGAAAAAGTGCTTTTTGATGATCAGGGATGGTTATTAAAAAAGTTCAATTAGTTTTTCAAATTTTCAACTTTTTTATTTTAATAGCTAGCTCAAATTTGATGACTCCAATCGATTTGTCTCGTTCTTCTGATGAAGAAAAAGTGCTCTTTGTTGATCAGGGATGGTTATTAAAAAAGTTCATTCGATTTTTGCCATTTTAAAATTTTCTTTGCGAGCGCCTCACGCGGTTGATTTTGACATTTGTTCTTTCGCGAGTACTTTTTCTGAAGCGTCTTAACGAGATCTTTCGAATGACGTATAGAAATCCCGAATCGGACCGGTGGTTTTCTCAATAAATCATTTTGAATGCAATTTTTTAGCAAAAGAGAGAAGGGTCCCCCCTTTGGTAGTTTTTCAAATTTTCAACTTTTTTATTTTAATAGCTAGCTCAAATTTGATGACTCCAATCGATTTGTCTCGTTCTTCTGATGAAGAAAAAGTGCTCTTTGTTGATCAGGGATGGTTATTAAAAAAGTTCATTCGATTTTTGTCATTTTAAAATTTTCTTTGCGAGCGCCTCACGCGGTTGATTTTGACATTTGTTCTTTCGCGAGTACTTTTTCTGAAGCGTCTTAACGAGATCTTTCGAATGACGTATAGAAATCCCGAATCGGACCGGTGGTTTTCTCAATAAATCATTTTGAATGCAATTTTTTAGCAAAAGAGAGAAGGGTCCCCCCTTTGGTAGTTTTTCAAATTTTCAACTTTTTTATTTTAATAGCTAGCTCAAATTTGATGACTCCAATCGATTTGTCTCGTTCTTCTGATGAAGAAAAAGTGCTTTTTGATGATCAGGGATGGTTATTAAAAAAGTTCAATTAGTTTTTCAAATTTTCAACTTTTTTATTTTAATAGCTAGCTCAAATTTGATGACTCCAATCGATTTGTCTCGTTCTTCTGATGAAGAAAAAGTGCTTTTTGATGATCAGGGATGGTTATTAAAAAAGTTCAATTAGTTTTTCAAATTTTCAACTTTTTTATTTTAATAGCTAGCTCAAATTTGATGACTCCAATCGATTTGTCTCGTTCTTCTGATGAAGAAAAAGTGCTTTTTGATGATCAGGGATGGTTATTAAAAAAGTTCAATTAGTTTTTCAAATTTTCAACTTTTTTATTTTAATAGCTAGCTCAAATTTGATGACTCCAATCGATTTGTCTCGTTCTTCTGATGAAGAAAAAGTGCTTTTTGATGATCAGGGATGGTTATTAAAAAAGTTCAATTAGTTTTTCAAATTTTCAACTTTTTTATTTTAATAGCTAGCTCAAATTTGATGACTCCAATCGATTTGTCTCGTTCTTCTGATGAAGAAAAAGTGCTCTTTGTTGATCAGGGATGGTTATTAAAAAAGTTCATTCGATTTTTGCCATTTTAAAATTTTCTTTGCGAGCGCCTCACGCGGCTGATTTTGACATTTGTTCTTTCGCGAGTACTTTTTCTGAAGCGTCTTAACGAGATCTTTCGAATGACGTATAGAAATCCCGAATCGGACCGGTGGTTTTCTCAATAAATCATTTTGAATGCAATTTTTTAGCAAAAGAGAGAAGGGTCCCCCCTTTGGTAGTTTTTCAAATTTTCAACTTTTTTATTTTAATAGCTGGCTCAAATTTGATGACTCCAATCGATTTGTCTCGTTCTTCTGATGAAGAAAAAGTGCTCTTTGTTGATCAGGGATGGTTATTAAAAAAGTTCATTCGATTTTTGCCATTTTAAAATTTTCTTTGCGAGCGCCTCACGCGGTTGATTTTGACATTTGTTCTTTCGCGAGTACTTTTTCTGAAGCGTCTTAACGAGATCTTTCGAATGACGTATAGAAATCCCGAATCGGACCGGTGGTTTTCTCAATAAATCATTTTGAATGCAATTTTTTAGCAAAAGAGAGAAGGGTCCCCCCTTTGGTAGTTTTTCAAATTTTAAACATTTTTATTTTAATAGTTAGCTGAAATTTGATGACTCCAATCGATTTGTCTCGTTCTTCTGATGAAGAAAAAGAGCTTTTTGATGATCAGGGATGGTCATTAAAAAAGTTCAATTAGTTTTTCAAATTTTCAGCTTTTTTATTTTAATAGTTAGCTGAAATTTGATGACTCCAATCGATTTGTCTCGTTCTTCTGATGAAGAAAAAGTGCTCTTTGTTGATCAGGGATGGTTATTAAAAAAGTTCATTCGATTTTTGCCATTTTAAAATTTTCTTTGCGAGCGCCTCACGCGGCTGATTTTGACATTTGTTCTTTCGCGAGTACTTTTTCTGAAGCGTCTTAACGAGATCTTTCGAATGACGTATAGAAATCCCGAATCGGACCGGTGGTTTTCTCAATAAATCATTTTGAATGCAATTTTTTAGCAAAAGAGAGAAGGGTCCCCCCTTTGGTAGTTTTTCAAATTTTCAACTTTTTTATTTTAATAGCTAGCTCAAATTTGATGACTCCAATCGATTTGTCTCGTTCTTCTGATGAAGAAAAAGTGTTCTTTGTTGATCAGGGATGGTTATTAAAAAAGTTCATTCGATTTTTGCCATTTTAAAATTTTCTTTGCGAGCGCCTCACGCGGTTGATTTTGACATTTGTTCTTTCGCGAGTACTTTTTCTGAAGCGTCTTAACGAGATCTTTCGAATGACGTATAGAAATCCCGAATCGGACCGGTGGTTTTCTCAATAAATCATTTTGAATGCAATTTTTTAGCAAAAGAGAGAAGGGTCCCCCCTTTGGTAGTTTTTCAAATTTTCAACTTTTTTATTTTAATAGCTAGCTCAAATTTGATGACTCCAATCGATTTGTCTTGTTCTTCTGATGAAGAAAAAGTGCTCTTTGTTGATCAGGGATGGTTATTAAAAAAGTTCATTCGATTTTTGTCATTTTAAAATTTTCTTTGCGAGCGCCTCACGCGGTTGATTTTGACATTTGTTCTTTCGCGAGTACTTTTTCTGAAGCGTCTTAACGAGATCTTTCGAATGACGTATAGAAATCCCGAATCGGACCGGTGGTTTTCTCAATAAATCATTTTGAATGCAATTTTTTGGCAAAAGAGAGAAGGGTCCCCCCTTTGGTAGTTTTTCAAATTTTCAACTTTTTTATTTTAATAGCTAGCTCAAATTTGATGACTCCAATCGATTTGTCTCGTTCTTCTGATGAAGAAAAAGTGCTCTTTGTTGATCAGGGATGGTTATTAAAAAAGTTCATTCGATTTTTGCCATTTTAAAATTTTCTTTGCGAGCGCCTCACGCGGTTGATTTTGACATTTGTTCTTTCGCGAGTACTTTTTCTGAAGCGTCTTAACGAGATCTTTCGAATGACGTATAGAAATCCCGAATCGGACCGGTGGTTTTCTCAATAAATCATTTTGAATGCAATTTTTTAGCAAAAGAGAGAAGGGTCCCCCCTTTGGTAGTTTTTCAAATTTTCAACTTTTTTATTTTAATAGCTGGCTCAAATTTGATGACTCCAATCGATTTGTCTCGTTCTTCTGATGAAGAAAAAGTGCTCTTTGTTGATCAGGGATGGTTATTAAAAAAGTTCATTCGATTTTTGCCATTTTAAAATTTTCTTTGCGAGCGCCTCACGCGGTTGATTTTGACATTTGTTCTTTCGCGAGTACTTTTTCTGAAGCGTCTTAACGAGATCTTTCGAATGACGTATAGAAATCCCGAATCGGACCGGTGGTTTTCTCAATAAATCATTTTGAATGCAATTTTTTAGCAAAAGAGAGAAGGGTCCCCCCTTTGGTAGTTTTTCAAATTTTAAACTTTTTTATTTTAATAGTTAGCTGAAATTTGATGACTCCAATCGATTTGTCTCGTTCTTCTGATGAAGAAAAAGAGCTTTTTGATGATCAGGGATGGTCATTAAAAAAGTTCAATTAGTTTTTCAAATTTTCAGCTTTTTTATTTTAATAGTTAGCTGAAATTTGATGACTCCAATCGATTTGTCTCGTTCTTCTGATGAAGAAAAAGTGCTCTTTGTTGATCAGGGATGGTTATTAAAAAAGTTCATTCGATTTTTGTCATTTTAAAATTTTCTTTGCGAGCGCCTCACGCGGTTGATTTTGACATTTGTTCTTTCGCGAGTACTTTTTCTGAAGCGTCTTAACGAGATCTTTCGAATGACGTATAGAAATCCCGAATCGGACCGGTGGTTTTCTCAATAAATCATTTTGAATGCAATTTTTTGGCAAAAGAGAGAAGGGTCCCCCCTTTGGTAGTTTTTCAAATTTTCAACTTTTTTATTTTAATAGCTAGCTCAAATTTGATGACTCCAATCGATTTGTCTCGTTCTTCTGATGAAGAAAAAGTGCTCTTTGTTGATCAGGGATGGTTATTAAAAAAGTTCATTCGATTTTTGTCATTTTAAAATTTTCTTTGCGAGCGCCTCACGCGGTTGATTTTGACATTTGTTCTTTCGCGAGTACTTTTTCTGAAGCGTCTTAACGAGATCTTTCGAATGACGTATAGAAATCCCGAATCGGACCGGTGGTTTTCTCAATAAATCATTTTGAATGCAATTTTTTAGCAAAAGAGAGAAGGGTCCCCCCTTTGGTAGTTTTTCAAATTTTCAACTTTTTTATTTTAATAGCTAGCTCAAATTTGATGACTCCAATCGATTTGTCTCGTTCTTCTGATGAAGAAAAAGTGCTTTTTGATGATCAGGGATGGTTATTAAAAAAGTTCAATTAGTTTTTCAAATTTTCAACTTTTTTATTTTAATAGCTAGCTCAAATTTGATGACTCCAATCGATTTGTCTCGTTCTTCTGATGAAGAAAAAGAGCTTTTTGATGATCAGGGATGGTCATTAAAAAAGTTCAATTAGTTTTTCAAATTTTCAGCTTTTTTATTTTAATAGTTAGCTGAAATTTGATGACTCCAATCGATTTGTCTCGTTCTTCTGATGAAGAAAAAGTGCTCTTTGTTGATCAGGGATGGTTATTAAAAAAGTTCATTCGATTTTTGCCATTTTAAAATTTTCTTTGCGAGCGCCTCACGCGGCTGATTTTGACATTTGTTCTTTCGCGAGTACTTTTTCTGAAGCGTCTTAACGAGATCTTTCGAATGACGTATAGAAATCCCGAATCGGACCGGTGGTTTTCTCAATAAATCATTTTGAATGCAATTTTTTAGCAAAAGAGAGAAGGGTCCCCCCTTTGGTAGTTTTTCAAATTTTCAACTTTTTTATTTTAATAGCTAGCTCAAATTTGATGACTCCAATCGATTTGTCTCGTTCTTCTGATGAAGAAAAAGTGTTCTTTGTTGATCAGGGATGGTTATTAAAAAAGTTCATTCGATTTTTGCCATTTTAAAATTTTCTTTGCGAGCGCCTCACGCGGTTGATTTTGACATTTGTTCTTTCGCGAGTACTTTTTCTGAAGCGTCTTAACGAGATCTTTCGAATGACGTATAGAAATCCCGAATCGGACCGGTGGTTTTCTCAATAAATCATTTTGAATGCAATTTTTTAGCAAAAGAGAGAAGGGTCCCCCCTTTGGTAGTTTTTCAAATTTTCAACTTTTTTATTTTAATAGCTAGCTCAAATTTGATGACTCCAATCGATTTGTCTCGTTCTTCTGATGAAGAAAAAGTGCTCTTTGTTGATCAGGGATGGTTATTAAAAAAGTTCATTCGATTTTTGTCATTTTAAAATTTTCTTTGCGAGCGCCTCACGCGGTTGATTTTGACATTTGTTCTTTCGCGAGTACTTTTTCTGAAGCGTCTTAACGAGATCTTTCGAATGACGTATAGAAATCCCGAATCGGACCGGTGGTTTTCTCAATAAATCATTTTGAATGCAATTTTTTGGCAAAAGAGAGAAGGGTCCCCCCTTTGGTAGTTTTTCAAATTTTCAACTTTTTTATTTTAATAGCTAGCTCAAATTTGATGACTCCAATCGATTTGTCTCGTTCTTCTGATGAAGAAAAAGTGCTCTTTGTTGATCAGGGATGGTTATTAAAAAAGTTCATTCGATTTTTGTCATTTTAAAATTTTCTTTGCGAGCGCCTCACGCGGTTGATTTTGACATTTGTTCTTTCGCGAGTACTTTTTCTGAAGCGTCTTAACGAGATCTTTCGAATGACGTATAGAAATCCCGAATCGGACCGGTGGTTTTCTCAATAAATCATTTTGAATGCAATTTTTTAGCAAAAGAGAGAAGGGTCCCCCCTTTGGTAGTTTTTCAAATTTTCAACTTTTTTATTTTAATAGCTAGCTCAAATTTGATGACTCCAATCGATTTGTCTCGTTCTTCTGATGAAGAAAAAGTGCTTTTTGATGATCAGGGATGGTTATTAAAAAAGTTCAATTAGTTTTTCAAATTTTCAACTTTTTTATTTTAATAGCTAGCTCAAATTTGATGACTCCAATCGATTTGTCTCGTTCTTCTGATGAAGAAAAAGTGCTTTTTGATGATCAGGGATGGTTATTAAAAAAGTTCAATTAGTTTTTCAAATTTTCAACTTTTTTATTTTAATAGCTAGCTCAAATTTGATGACTCCAATCGATTTGTCTCGTTCTTCTGATGAAGAAAAAGTGCTCTTTGTTGATCAGGGATGGTTATTAAAAAAGTTCATTCGATTTTTGCCATTTTAAAATTTTCTTTGCGAGCGCCTCACGCGGTTGATTTTGACATTTGTTCTTTCGCGAGTACTTTTTCTGAAGCGTCTTAACGAGATCTTTCGAATGACGTATAGAAATCCCGAATCGGACCGGTGGTTTTCTCAATAAATCATTTTGAATGCAATTTTTTAGCAAAAGAGAGAAGGGTCCCCCCTTTGGTAGTTTTTCAAATTTTCAACTTTTTTATTTTAATAGCTAGCTCAAATTTGATGAGCGCCTCACGCGGTTGATTTTGACATTTGTTCTTTCGCGAGTACTTTTTCTGAAGCGTCTTAACGAGATCTTTCCCCCTTTGGTAGTTTTTCAAATTTTCAACTTTTTTATTTTAATAGCTAGCTCAAATTTGATGACTCCAATCGATTTGTCTCGTTCTTCTGATGAAGAAAAAGTGCTTTTTGATGATCAGGGATGGTTATTAAAAAAGTTCAATTAGTTTTTCAAATTTTCAACTTTTTTATTTTAATGGCTAGCTCAAATTTGATGATTTCAATCGATTTGTCTCGTTCTTCTGATGAAGAAAAAGTGCTCTTTGTTGATCAGGGATGGTTATTAAGAAAGTTCATTCGATTTTTGCCATTTTAAAATTTTCTTTGCGAGCGCCTCACGCGGTTGATTTTGACATTTGTTCTTTCGCGAGTACTTTTTCTGAAGCGTCTTAACGAGATCTTTCGAATGACGTATAGAAATCCCGAATCGGACCGGTGGTTTTCTCAATAAATCATTTTGAATGCAATTTTTTAGCAAAAGAGAGAAGGGTCCCCCCTTTGGTAGTTGTTCAAATTTTCAACTTTTTTATTTTAATGGCTAGCTCAAATTTGATGACTCCAATCGATTTGTCTCGTTCTTCTGATGAAGAAAAAGTGCTTTTTGATGATCAGGGATGGTTATTAAAAAAGTTCAATTAGTTTTTCAAATTTTCAACTTTTTTATTTTAATAGCAAGCTCAAATTTGATGACTCCAATCGATTTGTCTCGTTCTTCTGATAAAGAAAAAGTGCTCTTTGTTGATCAGGGATGGTTATTAAGAAAGTTCATTCGATTTTTGCCATTTTAAAATTTTCTTTGCGAGCGCCTCACGCGGTTGATTTTGACATTTGTTCTTTCGCGAGTACTTTTTCTGAAGCGTCTTAACGAGATCTTTCGAATGACGTATAGAAATCCCGAATCGGACCCGTGGTTTTCTCAATAAATCATTTTGAATGCAATTTTTTAGCAAAAGAGAGAAGGGTCCCTCCCCCCTTTGGTAGTTTTTCAAATTTTCAACTTTCTTATTTTAATAGTTAGCTGAAATTTGATGACTCCAATCGATTTGTCTCGTTCTTCTGATGAAGAAAAAGTGCTCTTTGTTGATCAGGGATGGTTATTAAGAAAGTTCATTCGATTTTTGCCATTTTAAAATTTTCTTTGCGAGCGCCTCACGCGGTTGATTTTGACATTTGTTCTTTCGCGAGTACTTTTTCTGAAGCGTCTTAACGAGATCTTTCGAATGACGTATAGAAATCCCGAATCGGACCCGTGGTTTTCTCAATAAATCATTTTGAATGCAATTTTTTAGCAAAAGAGAGAAGGGTCCCCCCTTTGGTAGTTTTTCAAATTTTCAACTTTTTTATTTTAATAGCAAGCTCAAATTTGATGACTCCAATCGATTTGTCTCGTTCTTCTGATGAAGAAAAAGTGCTCTTTGTTGATCAGGGATGGTTATTAAGAAAGTTCATTCGATTTTTGCCATTTTAAAATTTTCTTTGCGAGCGCCTCACGCGGTTGATTTTGACATTTGTTCTTTCGCGAGTACTTTTTCTGAAGCATCTTAACGAGATCTTTCGAATGACGTATAGAAATCCCGAATCGGACCCGTGGTTTTCTCAATAAATCATTTTGAATGCAATTTTTTAGCAAAAGAGAGAAGGGTCCCCCCTTTGGTAGTTTTTCAAATTTTCAACTTTTTTATTTTAATAGCTAGCTCAAATTTGATGACTCCAATCGATTTGTCTCGTTCTTCTGATGAAGAAAAAGTGCTTTTTGATGATCAGGGATGGTTATTAAAAAAGTTCAATTAGTTTTTCAAATTTTCAACTTTTTTATTTTAATAGCTAGCTCAAATTTGATGACTCCAATCGATTTGTCTCGTTCTTCTGATGAAGAAAAAGTGCTTTTTGATGATCAGGGATGGTTATTAAAAAAGTTCAATTAGTTTTTCAAATTTTCAACTTTTTTATTTTAATAGCAAGCTCAAATTTGATGACTCCAATCGATTTGTCTCGTTCTTCTGATGAAGAAAAAGTGCTCTTTGTTGATCAGGGATGGTTATTAAGAAAGTTCATTCGATTTTTGCCATTTTAAAATTTTCTTTGCGAGCGCCTCACGCGGTTGATTTTGACATTTGTTCTTTCGCGAGTACTTTTTCTGAAGCGTCTTAACGAGATCTTTCGAATGACGTATAGAAATCCCGAATCGGACCCGTGGTTTTCTCAATAAATCATTTTGAATGCAATTTTTTAGCAAAAGAGAGAAGGGTCCCCCCTTTGGTAGTTTTTCAAATTTTCAACTTTTTTATTTTAATAGTTAGCTGAAATTTGATGACTCCAATCGATTTGTCTCGTTCTTCTGATGAAGAAAAAGTGCTTTTTGATGATCAGGGATGGTTATTAAAAAAGTTCAATTAGTTTTTCAAATTTTCAACTTTTTTATTTTAATAGCTAGCTCAAATTTGATGACTCCAATCGATTTGTCTCGTTCTTCTGATGAAGAAAAAGTGCTTTTTGATGATCAGGGATGGTTATTAAAAAAGTTCATTCGATTTTTGCCATTTTAAAATTTTCTTTGCGAGCGCCTCACGCGGTTGATTTTGACGTTTGTTCTTTCGCGAGTACTTTTTCTGAAGCGTCTTAACGAGATCTTTCGAATGACGTATAGAAATCCCGAATCGGACCGGTGGTTTTCTCAATAAATCATTTTGAATGCAATTTTTTAGCAAAAGAGAGAAGGGTCCCCCCTTTGGTAGTTTTTCAAATTTTCAACTTTTTTATTTTAATAGTTAGCTGAAATTTGATGACTCCAATCGATTTGTCTCGTTCTTCTGATGAAGAAAAAGTGCTCTTTGTTGATCAGGGATGGTTATTAAGAAAGTTCATTCGATTTTTGCCATTTTAAAATTTTCTTTGCGAGCGCCTCACGCGGTTGATTTTGACATTTGTTCTTTCGCGAGTACTTTTTCTGAAGCGTCTTAACGAGATCTTTCGAATGACGTATAGAAATCCCGAATCGGACCCGTGGTTTTCTCAATAAATCATTTTGAATGCAATTTTTTAGCAAAAGAGAGAAGGGTCCCCCCTTTGGTAGTTTTTCAAATTTTCAACTTTCTTATTTTAATAGCTAGCTCAAATTTGATGACTCCAATCGATTTGTCTCGTTCTTCTGATGAAGAAAAAGTGCTTTTTGATGATCAGGGATGGTTATTAAAAAAGTTCAATTAGTTTTTCAAATTTTCAACTTTTTTATTTTAATAGCAAGCTCAAATTTGATGACTCCAATCGATTTGTCTCGTTCTTCTGATGAAGAAAAAGTGCTCTTTGTTGATCAGGGATGGTTATTAAGAAAGTTGATTCGATTTTTGCCATTTTAAAATTTTCTTTGCGAGCGCCTCACGCGGTTAATTTTGACATTTGTTCTTTCGCGAGTACTTTTTCTGAAGCGTCTTAACGAGATCTTTCGAATGACGTATAGAAATCCCGAATCGGACCGGTGGTTTTCTCAATAAATCATTTTGAATGCAATTTTTTAGCAAAAGAGAGAAGGGTCCCCCCTTTGGTAGTTTTTCAAATTTTCAACTTTTTTATTTTAATAGCTAGCTCAAATTTGATGACTCCAATCGATTTGTCTCGTTCTTCTGATGAAGAAAAAGTGCTCTTTGTTGATCAGGGATGGTTATTAAAAAAGTTGATTAGATTTTTGCCATTTTAAAATTTTCTTTGCGAGCGCCTCACGCGGTTAATTTTGACATTTGTTCTTTCGCGAGTACTTTTTCTGAAGCGTCTTAACGAGATCTTTCGAATGACGTATAGAAATCCCGAATCGGACCCGTGGTTTTCTCAATAAATCATTTTGAATGCAATTTTTTAGCAAAAGAGAGAAGGGTCCCCCCTTTGGTAGTTTTTCAAATTTTCAACTTTTTTATTTTAATAGCTAGCTCAAATTTGATGACTCCAATCGATTTGTCTCGTTCTTCTGATGAAGAAAAAGTGCTTTTTGATGATCAGGGATGGTTATTAAAAAAGTTCAATTAGTTTTTCAAATTTTCAACTTTTTTATTTTAATAGCTAGCTCAAATTTGATGACTCCAATCGATTTGTCTCGTTCTTCTGATGAAGAAAAAGTGCTCTTTGTTGATCAGGGATGGTTATTAAAAAAGTTCATTCGATTTTTGCCATTTTAAAATTTTCTTTGCGAGCGCCTCACGCGGTTGATTTTGACATTTGTTCTTTCGCGAGTACTTTTTCTGAAGCGTCTTAACGAGGTCTTTCGAATGACGTATAGAAATCCCGAATCGGACCGGTGGTTTTCCCAATAAATCATTTTGAATGCAATTTTTTAGCAAAAGAGAGAAGGGTCCCCCCTTTGGTAGTTTTTCAAATTTTAAACTTTTTTATTTTAATAGTTAGCTGAAATTTGATGACTCCAACCGATTTGTCTCGTTCTTCTGATGAAGAAAAAGAGCTTTTTGATGATCAGGGATGGTCATTAAAAAAGTTCAATTAGTTTTTCAAATTTTAAACTTTTTTATTTTAATAGTTAGCTGAAATTTGATGACTCCAATCGATTTGTCTCGTTCTTCTGATGAAGAAAAAGTGCTTTTTGATGATCAGGGATGGTTATTAAAAAAGTTCAATTAGTTTTTCAAATTTTCAACTTTTTTATTTTAATAGCTAGCTCAAATTTGATGACTCCAATCGATTTGTCTCGTTCTTCTGATGAAGAAAAAGTGCTTTTTGATGATCAGGGATGGTTATTAAAAAAGTTCAATTAGTTTTTCAAATTTTCAACTTTTTTATTTTAATAGCCAGCTCATTTTTTCAAACTTTGAACGGCTGTAGCGTCCGAACGAAGAATCCAATTTGAACGCGGATTGCAAATCTGTGTTCCTCATGTGTCAATTAGTCGGATCTGATTAAAATTGGGGATTTTTTATTTTTGACCAAAACCCGAAATTCTATCCAAGGGTCCCCCCTTCTTACTTTTTAACAAAAATTGCATTAAAAATGATTTCCTGAAGAAACCACTGGTTGGATCCGGGGTTTCTTGACGTCACTCGAAAGATCGCTTCAAGACGCTTCAGAAAATGTACTTTCGCAGGAACAAATGTCAATTTTAAGGCCGTGACGCGTCAGCAAAAAAACACGAAAATGGAAAAAATCGAAAAAATCAACTTTCTTAAAAATCATCGTAGAGGCTTGTGTTTTACCTTTTTTTTCATCAGAAGAACGAGATAAAACGATTGCCGTTAAAAAATTTCATCCAGAGAAAATTGCAAAAAAGTTAGCCAGTCACCATGAGATTTTTTGAAAAAAGTCGATTTTTTCAAACTTTGAACGGCTGTAGCGTCCGAACGAAGAATCCAATTTGAACGCGGATTGCAAATCTGTGTTCCTCATGTGTCAATTAGTCGGATCTGATTAAAATTGGGGATTTTTTATTTTTGACCAAAACCCGAAATTCTATCCAAGGGTCCCCCCTTCTTACTTTTTAACAAAAATTGCATTAAAAATGATTTCCTGAAGAAACCACTGGTTGGATCCGGGGTTTCTTGACGTCACTCGAAAGATCGCTTCAAGACGCTTCAGAAAATGTACTTTCGCAGGAACAAATGTCAATTTTAAGGCCGTGACGCGTCAGCAAAAAAACTCGAAAATGGAAAAAATCGTAAAAATCAACTTTCTTAAAAATCATCGTAGAGGCTTGTGTTTTACCTTTTTTTTCATCAGAAGAACGAGATAAAACGATTGCCGTTAAAAAATTTCATCCAGAGAAAATTGCAAAAAAGTTAGCCAGTCACCATGAGATTTTTTGAAAAAAGTCGATTTTTTCAAACTTTGAACGGCTGTAGCGTCCGAACGAAGAATCCAATTTGAACGCGGATTGCAAATCTGTGTTCCTCGTGTGTCAATTAGTCGGATCTGATTAAAATTGGGGATTTTTTATTTTTGACCAAAACCCGAAATTCTATCCAAGGGTCCCCCCTTCTTACTTTTTAACAAAAATTGCATTAAAAATGATTTCCTGAAGAAACCACTGGTTGGATCCGGGGTTTCTTGACGTCACTCGAAAGATCGCTTCAAGACGCTTCAGAAAATGTACTTTCGCAGGAACAAATGTCAATTTTAAGGCCGTGACGCGTCAGCAAAAAAACACGAAAATGGAAAAAATCGAAAAAATCAACTTTCTTAAAAATCATCGTAGAGGCTTGTGTTTTACCTTTTTTTTCATCAGAAGAACGAGATAAAACGATTGCCGTTAAAAAATTTCATCCAGAGAAAATTGCAAAAAAGTTAGCCAGTCACCGTGAGATTTTTTGAAAAAAGTCGATTTTTTCAAACTTTGAACGGCTGTAGCGTCCGAACGAAGAATCCAATTTGAACGCGGATTGCAAATCTGTGTTCCTCGTGTGTCAATTAGTCGGATCTGATTAAAATTGGGGATTTTTTATTTTTGACCAAAACCCGAAATTCTATCCAAGGGTCCCCCCTTCTTACTTTTTAACAAAAATTGCATTAAAAATGATTTCCTGAAGAAACCACTGGTTGGATCCGGGGTTTCTTGACGTCACTCGAAAGATCGCTTCAAGACGCTTCAGAAAATGTACTTTCGCAGGAACAAATGTCAATTTTAAGGCCGTGACGCGTCAGCAAAAAAACACGAAAATGGAAAAAATCGAAAAAATCAACTTTCTTAAAAATCATCGTAGAGGCTTGTGTTTTACCTTTTTTTTCATCAGAAGAACGAGATAAAACGATTGCCGTTAAAAAATTTCATCCAGAGAAAATTGCAAAAAAGTTAGCCAGTCACCGTGAGATTTTTTGAAAAAAGTCGATTTTTTCAAACTTTGAACGGCTGTAGCGTCCGAACGAAGAATCCAATTTGAACGCGGATTGCAAATCTGTGTTCCTCGTGTGTCAATTAGTCGGATCTGATTAAAATTGGGGATTTTTTATTTTTGACCAAAACCCGAAATTCTATCCAAGGGTCCCCCCTTCTTACTTTTTAACAAAAATTGCATTAAAAATGATTTCCTGAAGAAACCACTGGTTGGATCCGGGGTTTCTTGACGTCACTCGAAAGATCGCTTCAAGACGCTTCAGAAAATGTTTTTTCGCAGCAACAAATGTCAATTTTAAGGCCGTGACGCGTCAGCAAAAAAACTCGAAAATGGAAAAAATCGAAAAAATCAACTTTCTTAATAATCATCGTAGACCATTGAAGTATACCTTTTTTTTCATCAGAAGAACGAGATAAAACGATTGCCGTTAAAAAATTTCATCCAGAGAAAATTGCAAAAAAGTTAGCCAGTCACCATGAAATTTTTTGAAAAAAGTCGATTTTTTCACACTTTGAACGGCTGTAGCGGCCGAACGAAGAATCCAAGTTGAACGCGGATTAAAGATCTGTGTTTCTCGTGTGTCAGTTAGTCGGATTTGATTAAAATTGGGGATTTTTAATTTTTGACAAAAACCCGAAATTTTATCCAAGGGTCCCCCCTTCTTACTTTTTAACAAAAATTGCACTAAAAATGATTTCCTGAAGAAACCACTGGTTGGATCCGGAGTTTCTTGACGTCACTCGAAAGATCGCTTCAAGACGCTTCAGAAAATGTTTTTTCGCAGGAACAAATGTCAATTTTAAGGCCGTGACGCGTCAGCAAAAAAACTCGAAAATGGAAAAAATCGAAAAAATCAACTTTCTGAAAAATCATCGTAGAGACTTGTGTTTTACCTTTTTTTTCATCAGAAGAACGAGATAAAACGATTGCCGTTAAAAAATTTCATCCAGAGAAAATTGCAAAAAAGTTAGCCAGTCACCGTGAGATTTTTTGAAAAAAGTCGATTTTTTCAAACTTTGAACGGCTGTAGCGTCCGAACGAAGAATCCAATTTGAACGCGGATTGCAAATCTGTGTTCCTCGTGTGTCAATTAGTCGGATCTGATTAAAATTGGGGATTTTTTATTTTTGACCAAAACCCGAAATTTTATCCAAGGGTCCCCCCTTCTTACTTTTTAACAAAAATTGCACTAAAAATGATTTCCTGAAGAAACCACTGGTTGGATCCGGAGTTTCTTGACGTCACTCGAAAGATCGCTTCAAGACGCTTCAGAAAATGTTTTTTCGCAGCAACAAATGTCAATTTTAAGGCCGTGACGCGTCAGCAAAAAACTCGAAAATGGAAAAAATCGAAAAAATCAACTTTCTTAATAATCATCGTAGACCATTGAAGTATACCTTTTTTTTCATCAGAAGAACGAGATAAAACGATTGCCGTTAAAAAATTTCATCCAGAGAAAATTGCAAAAAAGTTATCCAGTCACCATGAAATTTTTTGAAAAAAGTCGATTTTTTCACACTTTGAACGGCTGTAGCGGCCGAACGAAGAATTCAATTTGAACGCGGATTGAAGATCTGTGTTTCTCGTGTGTCAGTTAGTCGGATTTGATTAAAATTGGGGATTTTTAATTTTTGACAAAAACCCGAAATTTTATCCAAGGGTCCCCCCTTCTTACTTTTTAACAAAAATTGCACTAAAAATGATTTCCTGAAGAAACCACTGGTTGGATCCGGAGTTTCTTGACGTCACTCGAAAGATCGCTTCAAGACGCTTCAGAAAATGTTTTTTCGCAGGAACAAATGTCAATTTTAAGGCCGTGACGCGTCAGCAAAAAAACTCGAAAATGGAAAAAATCGAAAAAATCAACTTTCTTAATAATCATCGTAGACGCTTGTGTTTTACCTTTTTTTTCATCAGAAGAACGAGATAAAACGATTGCCGTTAAAAAATTTCATCCAGAGAAAATTGCAAAAAAGTTAGCCAGTCACCATGAAATTTTTTGAAAAAACTCGATTTTTTCACACTTTGAACGGCTGTAGCGGCCGAACGAAGAATCCAAGTTGAACGCGGATTGAAGATCTGTGTTTCTCGTGTGTCAGTTAGTCGGATTTGATTAAAATTGGGGATTTTTAATTTTTGACAAAAACCCGAAATTTTATCCAAGGGTCCCCCCTTCTTACTTTTTAACAAAAATTGCACTAAAAATGATTTCCTGAAGAAACCACTGGTTGGATCCGGAGTTTCTTGACGTCACTCGAAAGATCGCTTCAAGACGCTTCAGAAAATGTTTTTTCGCAGGAACAAATGTCAATTTTAAGGCCGTGACGCGTCAGCAAAAAAACTCGAAAATGGAAAAAATCGAAAAAATCAACTTTCTGAAAAATCATCGTAGAGACTTGTGTTTTACCTTTTTTTTCATCAGAAGAACGAGATAAAACGATTGCCGTTAAAAAATTTCATCCAGAGAAAATTGCAAAAAAGTTAGCCAGTCACCGTGAGATTTTTTGAAAAAAGTCGATTTTTTCAAACTTTGAACGGCTGTAGCGTCCGAACGAAGAATCCAATTTGAACGCGGATTGCAAATCTGTGTTCCTCGTGTGTCAATTAGTCGGATCTGATTAAAATTGGGGATTTTTTATTTTTGACCAAAACCCGAAATTTTATCCAAGGGTCCCCCCTTCTTACTTTTTAACAAAAATTGCACTAAAAATGATTTCCTGAAGAAACCACTGGTTGGATCCGGAGTTTCTTGACGTCACTCGAAAGATCGCTTCAAGACGCTTCAGAAAATGTTTTTTCGCAGCAACAAATGTCAATTTTAAGGCCGTGACGCGTCAGCAAAAAACTCGAAAATGGAAAAAATCGAAAAAATCAACTTTCTTAATAATCATCGTAGACCATTGAAGTATACCTTTTTTTTCATCAGAAGAACGAGATAAAACGATTGCCGTTAAAAAATTTCATCCAGAGAAAATTGCAAAAAAGTTATCCAGTCACCATGAAATTTTTTGAAAAAAGTCGATTTTTTCACACTTTGAACGGCTGTAGCGGCCGAACGAAGAATTCAATTTGAACGCGGATTGAAGATCTGTGTTTCTCGTGTGTCAGTTAGTCGGATTTGATTAAAATTGGGGATTTTTAATTTTTGACAAAAACCCGAAATTTTATCCAAGGGTCCCCCCTTCTTACTTTTTAACAAAAATTGCACTAAAAATGATTTCCTGAAGAAACCACTGGTTGGATCCGGAGTTTCTTGACGTCACTCGAAAGATCGCTTCAAGACGCTTCAGAAAATGTTTTTTCGCAGGAACAAATGTCAATTTTAAGGCCGTGACGCGTCAGCAAAAAAACTCGAAAATGGAAAAAATCGAAAAAATCAACTTTCTGAAAAATCATCGTAGAGACTTGAGTTTTACCTTTTTTTTTATCAGAAGAACGAGATAAAACGATTGCCGTTAAAAAATTTCATCCAGAGAAAATTGCAAAAAAGTTAGCCAGTCACCGTGAGATTTTTTGAAAAAAGTCGATTTTTTCAAACTTTGAACGGCTGTAGCGTCCGAACGAAGAATCCAATTTGAACGCGGATTGCAAATCTGTGTTCCTCGTGTGTCAATTAGTCGGATCTGATTAAAATTGGGGATTTTTTATTTTTGACCAAAACCCGAAATTCTATCCAAGGGTCCCCCCTTCTTACTTTTTAACAAAAATTGCACTAAAAATGATTTCCTAAAGAAACCACTGGTTGGATCCGGGGTTTCTTGACGTCACTCGAAAGATCGCTTCAAGACGCTTCAGAAAATGTTTTTTCGCAGAAACAAATGTCAATTTTAAGGCCGTGACGCGTCAGCAAAAAAACTCGAAAATGGAAAAAATCGAAAAAATCAACTTTCTTAATAATCATCGTAGACCGTTGAAGTATACCTTTTTTTTCATCAGAAGAACGAGATAAAACGATTGCCGTTAAAAAATTTCATCCAGAGAAAATTGCAAAAAAGTTAGCCAGTCACCATGAAATTTTTTGAAAAAAGTCGATTTTTTCACACTTTGAACGGCTGTAGCGGCCGAACGAAGAATCCAATTTGAACGCGGATTGAAGATCTGTGTTTCTCGTGTGTCAGTTAGTCGGATTTGATTAAAATTGGGGATTTTTAATTTTTGACAAAAACCCGAAATTTTATCCAAGGGTCCCCCCTTCTTACTTTTTAACAAAAATTGCACTAAAAATGATTTCCTGAAGAAACCACTGGTTGGATCCGGAGTTTCTTGACGTCACTCGAAAGATCGCTTCAAGACGCTTCAGAAAATGTTTTTTCGCAGCAACAAATGTCAATTTTAAGGCCGTGACGCGTCAGCAAAAAAACTCGAAAATGGAAAAAATCGAAAAAATCAACTTTCTTAATAATCATCGTAGACCGTTGAAGTATACCTTTTTTTTCATCAGAAGAACGAGATAAAACGATTGCCGTTAAAAAATTTCATCCAGAGAAAATTGCAAAAAAGTTAGCCAGTCACCATGAAATTTTTTGAAAAAAGTCGATTTTTTCACACTTTGAACGGCTGTAGCGGCCGAACGAAGAATCCAATTTGAACGCGGATTGAAGATCTGTGTTTCTCGTGTGTCAGTTAGTCGGATTTGATTAAAATTGGGGATTTTTAATTTTTGACAAAAACCCGAAATTTTATCCAAGGGTCCCCCCTTCTTACTTTTTAACAAAAATTGCACTAAAAATGATTTCCTGAAGAAACCACTGGTTGGATCCGGAGTTTCTTGACGTCACTCGAAAGATCGCTTCAAGACGCTTCAGAAAATGTTTTTTCGCAGAAACAAATGTCAATTTTAAGGCCGTGACGCGTCAGCAAAAAAACTCGAAAATGGAAAAAATCGAAAAAATCAACTTTCTTAATAATCATCGTAGACGCTTGTGTTTTACCTTTTTTTCATCAGAAGAACGAGATAAAACGATTGCCGTTAAAAAATTTCATCCAGAGAAAATTGCAAAAAAGTTAGCCAGTCACCATGAAATTTTTTGAAAAAAGTCGATTTTTTCACACTTTGAACGGCTGTAGCGGCCGAACGAAGAATCCAATTTGAACGCGGATTGCAAATCTGTGTTCCTCGTGTGTCAATTAGTCGGATCTGATTAAAATTGGGGATTTTTTATTTTTGACCAAAACCCGAAATTCTATCCAAGGGTCCCCCCTTCTTACTTTTTAACAAAAATTGCATTAAAAATGATTTCCTGAAGAAACCACTGGTTGGATCCGGGGTTTCTTGACGTCACTCGAAAGATCGCTTCAAGACGCTTCAGAAAATGTACTTTCGCAGGAACAAATGTCAATTTTAAGGCCGTGACGCGTCAGCAAAAAAACTCGAAAATGGAAAAAATCGAAAAAATCAACTTTCTGAAAAATCATCGTAGAGACTTGTGTTTTACCTTTTTTTTCATCAGAAGAACGAGATAAAACGATTGCCGTTAAAAAATTTCATCCAGAGAAAATTGCAAAAAAGTTAGCCAGTCACCGTGAGATTTTTTGAAAAAAGTCGATTTTTTCAAACTTTGAACGGCTGTAGCGTCCGAACGAAGAATCCAATTTGAACGCGGGTTGCAAATCTGTGTTCCTCGTGTGTCAATTAGTCGGATCTGATTAAAATTGGGGATTTTTTATTTTTGACCAAAACCCGAAATTCTATCCAAGGGTCCCCCCTTCTTACTTTTTAACAAAAATTGCATTAAAAATGATTTCCTGAAGAAACCACTGGTTGGATCCGGGGTTTCTTGACGTCACTCGAAAGATCGCTTCAAGACGCTTCAGAAAATGTACTTTCGCAGGAACAAATGTCAATTTTAAGGCCGTGACGCGTCAGCAAAAAAACTCGAAAATGGAAAAAATCGAAAAAATCAACTTTCTTAAAAATCATCGTAGAGGCTTGTGTTTTACCTTTTTTTCATCAGAAGAACGAGATAAAACGATTGCCGTTAAAAAATTTCATGCTGAGAAAATTGCAAAAAATTTAGCCAGTCACCATGAGATTTTTTGAAAAAAGTCGATTTTTTCAAACTTTGAACGGCTGTAGCGTTCGAACGAAGAATCCAATTTGAACGCGGATTGCAAATCTGTGTTCCTCGTGTGTCAATTAGTCGGATCTGATTAAAATTGGGGATTTTTTATTTTTGACCAAAACCCGAAATTCTATCCAAGGGTCCCCCCTTCTTACTTTTTAACAAAAATTGCATTAAAAATGATTTCCTGAAGAAACCACTGGTTGGATCCGGGGTTTCTTGACGTCACTCGAAAGATCGCTTCAAGACGCTTCAGAAAATGTACTTTCGCAGGAACAAATGTCAATTTTAAGGCCGTGACGCGTCAGCAAAAAAACTCGAAAATGGAAAAAATCGAAAAAATCAACTTTCTGAAAAATCATCGTAGAGACTTGTGTTTTACCTTTTTTTTCATCAGAAGAACGAGATAAAACGATTGCCGTTAAAAAATTTCATCCAGAGAAAATTGCAAAAAAGTTAGCCAGTCACCGTGAGATTTTTTGAAAAAAGTCGATTTTTTCAAACTTTGAACGGCTGTAGCGTCCGAACGAAGAATCCAATTTGAACGCGGATTGCAAATCTGTGTTCCTCGTGTGTCAATTAGTCGGATCTGATTAAAATTGGGGATTTTTTATTTTTGACCAAAACCCGAAATTCTATCCAAGGGTCCCCCCTTCTTACTTTTTAACAAAAATTGCATTAAAAATGATTTCCTGAAGAAACCACTGGTTGGATCCGGGGTTTCTTGACGTCACTCGAAAGATCGCTTCAAGACGCTTCAGAAAATGTACTTTCGCAGGAACAAATGTCAATTTTAAGGCCGTGACGCGTCAGAAAAAAAACTCGAAAATGGAAAAAATCGAAAAAATCAACTTTCTGAAAAATCATCGTAGAGACTTGTAGAGATTTTTTGAAAAAAGTCGATTTTTTCAAACTTTGAACGGCTGTAGCGTCCGAACGAAGAATCCAATTTGAACGCGGATTGCAAATCTGTGTTCCTCGTGTGTCAATTAGTCGGATCTGATTAAAATTGGGGATTTTTTATTTTTGACCAAAACCCGAAATTCTATCCAAGGGTCCCCCCTTCTTACTTTTTAACAAAAATTGCATTAAAAATGATTTCCTGAAGAAACCACTGGTTGGATCCGGGGTTTCTTGACGTCACTCGAAAGATCGCTTCAAGACGCTTCAGAAAATGTACTTTCGCAGGAACAAATGTCAATTTTAAGGCCGTGACGCGTCAGCAAAAAAACTCGAAAATGGAAAAAATCGAAAAAATCAACTTTCTTAAAGATCATCGTAGAGGCTTGTGTTTTACCTTTTTTTTCATCAGAAGAACGAGATAAAACGATTGCCGTTAAAAAATTTCATCCAGAGAAAATTGCAAAAAAGTTAGCCAGTCACCGTGAGATTTTTTGAAAAAAGTCGATTTTTTCAAACTTTGAACGGCTGTAGCGTCCGAACGAAGAATCCAATTTGAACGCGGATTGCAAATCTGTGTTCCTCGTGTGTCAATTAGTCGGATTTGAAACCACTGGTTGGATTCTGGGTTTCTTAACGTCACACGTCACAAGTATATTTCTTTATAGTCTATATGAAATTTTGAATGTCAAATTGTTATTTTTTGGGACAAAATATTGTTATCGTTTATTTCTCACAGAAATAATTCCATCGTTTGATTCTCCTAATTTTATTTCTCCTACATTTGATTTTAATAAAGGACCTGTGAAATTTGAAAACCCACTAACTCTGCAACCCGTTCTACCCGCACCCGCTTCTGCTACGCCAGCGCCATCCCATGACTACAGTGACGAATATAAAATGCGGTAAATATTTTATACAGAGAGTCGCCGATCTATTTTACTTTATCTTTGGCTCGCAATATGCAACCTAACATGCTTGTGAATTCTTACTTACTGGCCAAATAATTAATGTTTATTTTCTCTAGATTAGTAGCTAATTAGTCGACACTTGATAAAAAGAATGGAGATTAATTATGTAAAAAAATATAACGGGCAATTTTTGTTAATTTTATTCATGTTACTTAAATAATCTGATGCAACGCAGTGACCTAACCTTAAACTGCTGTCATCGACGTGACCATTATTTCCCCAGGCGAAGTTTTCACGTTTACTCTTTTCAGGACTGAATGAACTGAGCATGGGGGAGAAAACGAGAGTACAGGAGATCCCTCGGGTGCCCGAAACCATCGACTTTCCACAGGAAGAGGAAAAGGTTCTAACCATATGGAAAGAGTTGGACGTCTTCCACACCTGCCTCAAACAGTCCAAGGGAAAACCTAGGTATTTATAAATGCTTTTGATCTTTAATCCATTAAGGTAGATGTTTCGGCACATGAAAAAATGAATCGTAAATTCAAAATGTGCTGCGAGTCAGTTCATGCTGCTATTAGCGCTTATTAAAGTTTAGCTGTTGCTCGACATCAAGCAGTCGTTAATTCAATTAAACACAGGACTTGAGAGCAATACTAAAGCTTAATTACCAATCAAATCAATTAATTACGCAAATAAAAAAATCGTTTTTAGGTAACATAAGTATTTTATATAACCAAATTTTTGAACAATATTTAACAGATATTCATTTTACGATGGGCCACCTTTCGCGACCGGTCTACCGCATTATGGGCACATTCTCGCTGGCACCATCAAGGATGTAGTGACTCGGTACGCCCACCAGCAGGGTTTCCATGTGGAGAGGCGTTTCGGGTGGGATTGCCACGGTCTCCCCGTCGAATTTGAGATCGACAAAGCACTCGGGATCAAGGGTCCCGAGGATGTCATGAAGATGGGCATCGACAAGTACAACGGCGAGTGCAGGAAGATAGTCACGCGATACGTCAAGGAGTGGGAGGTCATAATGAGCAGACTCGGACGCTGGATCGGTGAGTGGTTAACGAAAAATAACCTGAATATATGAATATTCAGGCTATTTCTCGTTTTTATTACACAGTTTCTAAATGTTTAAAGTAGTCGACTTGTTTCACCGTTCGAAGGGTTTTTATTAAAATGAAATTTCAATTCTGACTTGAGTAAACTTTCCCAGATTTCAAAAATGATTACAAAACCCTGTATCCGTGGTTCATGGAGACAATCTGGTGGATCTTCAGCCAGCTGTACAACAAGGGCCTCGTTTACCAGGGCAACAAAGTGATGCCGTACTCGACGGCCTGCAACACGCCGCTTTCGAATTTTGAATCCGGGCAGAATTACAAGGACGTGGTGGATCCCGCGGTTACCGTGAAGCTGCCCATTATTGGGGATAAGGATGAGGCATCCCTGCTCGTCTGGACGACGACACCCTGGACCCTGCCCAGCAACTTGGCCGCCTGCGTCAATCCCGGCTTCAAATACGTCCGAGCGAAGCAGAAGACGACCGGCGATGTTTACGTCTTGATGGAGGCCAGACTGGAGGCCGTCTTTCAGGAAGATTACGAGATCCTATCCACCTTCCCGGGTGCGGAATTAAAGGACCTGAGGTACGAGCCCATATTCCCGTATTTTAAGTACATGGAAAGGCAGGGTGCGTTCAGGGTGTTGGTGGACGATTACGTGACGCAGGATTCCGGTACCGGCGTCGTGCACCAGGCGGCCTATTTTGGAGAGGACGATTTCCGCGTGTGCGTGGCCAACGGTGTTATCACCAAGGAACAGGATCCGATTTGTCCCATCGATCCGAGCGGGAGGTTCACCGAAGAGGTAACGGATTTCGCCGGGCAGTACATTAAAGATGCCGATAAGAGTATTATCACGGCGCTTAAGCTGAATAACCGATTGTTCCATCATGGGCAAGTAAGTGCGATTTGTATTTATAATCATGAAATTTTTACAGCAGTTATATAATCCATTCACGATCAACTTTTAGTAAGGTAGGCCATGTGCAAGTGACATTATTGTCAGGATTTAGTTCGGCATCACGTTATATTTTATGAAGGTCAGTCGTGGACTGTTGTCAGCCATATTTTCAGATATAATTGTTAATTAACAATTTGATGTTTACCAAAATTTCCTCTTCAAATATCATGACTCACTGTACCGTTCTAAAAGTTGATCCTGAAATTTGTTATAGTAATGTTTATCGATTAAATAAGATGGTTAAGGTTTTGTCGACTATACCATCTAATACAGATATTTTATAAAATCCAAGGTCAAGCACAGTTACCCTTTCTGCTGGCGTTCGGACACGCCCCTCATTTACCGGGCGGTTCCCTCATGGTTCATTCGCGTGGAGCACATGACCGATCAGCTGCAGAAGGCCAGCGCCGCCACCTACTGGGTGCCGGATTTCGTCAAAGACAAGCGCTTCGGCAACTGGCTGAAGGACGCCAGGGACTGGGCGGTCAGCAGGAACAGATACTGGGGCACGCCGATTCCGATCTGGATGTCACCCAAGGGGGACGAGCTCCGCTGCATCGGCAGCATCGCCGAACTGGAGGAGCTGACAGGGCAGAGTATCACCGACTTGCATCGGGAGAGCATCGATCATCTGGAGATTCCTTCGAAAATTCCGGGTACAAAAAAATCATAAACGGATCGATTCACATCTCAGAATCCTCAAATTTACGGGAATTTACATGCCGAAGTTAATTAATAACACAAGAATGAGAAAGACTTGTTTTTGTGATTCACTTTTTTATTGGTGGAAATATTGGCGCCTGGGCAACAGGTTGGGTTGTAGGATAGGGCCCATCCACCACTCGTCGCATCAGCATTATTTTAAGCAACAAATCCTGTTGGATTAAAGGAATAATTTTTTTAGGTAACCCCCCGTTGAGACGCGTTCCCGAAGTCTTCGACTGCTGGTTCGAGTCGGGCTCTATGCCGTACGCCCAGATGCACTATCCCTTCGAGAACTCGAAAGAGTTCGAAGAGGCCTTTCCCGCGGACTTCATCGCGGAAGGCATCGACCAGACCAGGGGCTGGTTTTACACCCTGCTAGTCGTCTCCACGTGCCTGTTCGGCAAGGCCCCGTTCAAGAATTTGATCGCCAACGGCCTCGTCTTGGCCGGCGACGGCCAAAAGATGTCCAAGCGGAAGAAGAACTATCCCGATCCGCTGGAAGTCGTCCACAAGTACGGCGCTGACGCGCTGCGCTTGTACCTCATCAACTCGCCGGTCGTCAGGGCGGAAAATTTGAGATTTAAGGAAGAAGGTATGAACCGTTGTCGTTTAAATTAATGATTTACCAAAGGTGTTTGTTTATTTCAAAGGTGTTCGTGACATAATCAAAGACGTATTCCTCCCGTGGTTCAACGCCTTCAGGTTCCTCATGCAGAATGTCGAGAGTTACGTGCAGGACAACGAAATCGCGTTCCGGTACACCGAGGAGCAAATGCGAAGCGCGAACATAATGGACAAATGGATACTCTCCTTTACGCAATCCCTGCTGGACTACGTCCGCAAGGAGATGGGCCTCTACCATCTGTACAACGTCGTCCCGCGACTGACCAAGTACATCGACTACCTCACCAACTGGTACGTGAGGATGAACCGTAAGCGGCTGAAGGGCGAGGGCGGGAACGAGGACTGCAAGCAGGCACTCTTGACCCTGTTCAACGTCCTATTAAACACCGTCAAGATGATGGCACCGTTCGCTCCGTTCCTGGCCGAAAACATGTACCAGCATCTCAAGAAACTCACGAAAGACGAGTTGGACAGCGTCCACTACTCAATGCTTCCGCAGCCGGATAATAATCTAATCAATTTGGATATCGAAAGAGCCGTCTCGCACATGCAAAGCGTGATCGAATTAGGGCGAATCATTCGCGATCGTAAAACCATCCCCATCAAATACCCACTTCCGGAAGTCGTGGTCATCCACCAGGACACCAACTATATCAACGACGTCGTTTCTCTGGAGCAATACATCCTTTCCGAATTAAACGTGAGGAAATTAACGACGACCATCGATAAGAGTAAATACGGCGTTACGTTGCGAGCCGAGCCCGACCACAAAACGCTGGGATTGCGTTTAAAAAATGATTTCAAAAAAGTAACCCTGGCCATTAAAGCGTTGAACGATTCGGAAATAAACGAAATGTGCAAGAGAGGCTTCCGTGTGATCGAAAACCACCGGATCGAAATAGACGAGGTCAGGTTGATCTTCAAATCGGACGAAGTCGCCTCGACGAAATTCGAAGTGCACAGCGACAACGACGTACTCGTCCTGCTCGACGTGAGCCCCGACGAATCCATGCAGGACGAAGGCACCGCCAGGGAGATAATCAACAGGATTCAAAAACTGCGCAAAAAAGCGCATCTGGTACCGACGGATGAAATCACCGTGTACTACAAAACCGAGAAGGAATTATCACGAGTCGCTGATTCGTACAACGGATTCATAGCGGAGACCATAAAGGCATCGTTCAAATCCCTGGAGCAGAAACGGGCCGAGGATTCCGTGATTATGGAGGAGACGCTGAAATTAAAAGACTGCACTCTGCGGATAATGCTAACGCGAATTTCCAATGTAGCGCAGCCGAGCGTCAAGTGGGCGAATATTGAATTAATAGGAATCGAGCCTAGGTTCGGGATCGTGTCCAAAAAAGGGTTGGTTTTGTTGGTGGGGAAAGGTGGGAATATCACGGTCGAGCGATTAAAGCAAGAAATTTGTTGTTTGTTTGGCGTGCCGAATAATTTCAGGTTGTACGGGAAAGGCGCCGAGATTACGCAGAGCAATTTGTTGACGTGTGCCGGTGAAACTATTTTTGTAACACCGGGGGCGTTGCCCGGGGATGTTTCCAGTTGCAAGGAGCCGTTTTGTAAGGTTAGGAATGTATCGGGTGGCACTGTCATCCTGGAAAATCCTGTGGGTGTGCCGACTGGCGTGTAATTGTTTAAAATAAATTTGATAAAAACCGAAATACGCTGTAATTATTGCACATCCTTGTGAAATCAGTTCAAGTTATTTTGTACAAAGAAAAGAGTATAAATAATTAGTTGTAAAACCAATACGAATGGGCGAAGAATGTTATTTCTGTCACAATTTCGACAGCTGCTCGTGAAAAAATATTTATTTGTTTAACAAGGCAATCAAGTGGCAGATTTACCGACGCGAGCTTGATACCCAACATTCTGACCTTTTTGACACGAGAAATTCAAAGGCAACTCTTAATGAAACGAAAATACATTGTAACGTCAAATAAACATCCAGGCGGCTTCTCATAACATTACGTAGGCCGTAAAGTCTCATCTGATTGGCTCATTACTTTTACAGCCTAGGTTTTAATAAGCATTTTTAAAGCCTAAATTAAATGAATGATCCATTACAATTTTTAATTCTCTAAAAAATATTCCTTTACGATTTTTCTCTAAAATGAATGGGGGAGCTAATAATTACACATATTTAATTTTACATGTTAAATCCCTATGTTCGCCCCTTATCTTAGACACTCGGTATAGTCAAAGGTGTAGAACGATTCAAAAATATCACCCCCGTATTTATTTCCACTGTCATGGCTGACTTTTCTAAATTACTATTATATAATAACTTTTGTACATGATACATCGTGTTTTAAAACTACAGTATAAATTCCGTAACTAAAACATATTATATAATTGTTGTTTTCAGTAATTCTTGTATAATTAATTCATCGTGTTTTAAAACTACCGTTACGGTTATGAAATGTATGAACTGTCACGGTTTTAAAGATTAATGTTTACGTCCGCACATAACCTGACAGATTTTCATTTTTGCGTTGGACGTAAATCAATCTTCTGCAAGTTATGAGTTCTACGAGCGATAGCAGTTGCCTGCTGAAAATTTCAAACTCCGAGTATTTAGTTAAGGTAGGTCATTGTGTGTGTGTGTGAGTTCTTGTATTAAATTGTTGCTCTCGTCCATAGAATAGATATATCTCGTTTATAACCTAAATCCGACAAAGCGCAGTATAGATGCCCACCTCGACCGCGCAGGCGCGTAATTTAAAACAAATTGAATACACAATTTAAAATCTAATTCATAGAAATTGTCCTCATAATGGAACAATTTTGGTTACATATGGAATATCAGTTAAGAATAGCAACATTTATTCAACTTTTTGATCTCACTTGCTTCATATTAAAACCAAAACCTTTTTTTTTGGCAATACACGTGAAAATATCACTTTATTATGGTTTCTGGTAGGAATAACGTTTACCACGCCATCAAGCCCCACCCAATTTTTGCAGTTTCTCAATGACTGCGTCGACGACTGGATTGGTCGAAAGCACGCAGATTTGGATACGTACAGCAGCGACGTCGAGTGGACCAAGGCCGAAATGCAGAGGGCGCGCGGTTTCGTGCGGGGCGTGTATAAACGCGCCATATTTGAAGATAATTTCGAGCCTCAAATTCCTGAATTGAGCGCGAGGGATGTGTACGAGATCAAGGATTGTTTGACGATAAGGAAGGACGAGATTTATCAGGTTAGTTAAGTTAATCCCTCGATTTCTTTGAGTCCTGCATAGGGAATTGATCAAATTTCAATGTCTTTATGATGGATGGAGTCGACAAATGTTTTCCAACTCCGTAGACATCGTCAAAGTTGGACAAGGTTTCCTGAAAAAAACATGTTTTTTTCATAGGGGTGCTGAGGGGAGCGGAAGGGGTTAATCTCAAGTTTGCATGCGACTTTAAAGAAGGCATTTCAAAGTTTTTCGCTCTCAAAGATTCATCAAAATCGATTGAAAATACGCATGTTATGGTGGTTCGAAAATGGTCGAAATTTCACGAATTTCAAGTGATTCATTTTTTTCCATCAGTGTAGTTGGCAGTACATTTTCTGAAAATCCCCATAATCATTCAGGTAATATTATGGTGGCTGTCTGGAATGTCAGTAACATATCCGAGCAAGCTCAAACTGAGAACAAGCACTTGTTAACTGGGCATTTTGTGATTTTTGAGGTTACTTATCTTAAAAATAGACAAAATCGGCAGATATAAATAATAAATAACCTCAAAAATTCGACAGCTAACATAATATTACTTGAATTATTATAGGGATTTTCAGAAAATGTGCTGCCAACTATTTTTGACTTTTTGATCTCACTGTATACCTAAACAAATATTAATGTTCGATAAGGCCGTCGTCAAAGAAAAACTGCTGCAGAGCGGCCAACCGCTGGTGGAAAACTTCGACTGGAAGCTGAAATGGATCATGGGCAGTTCGACCCTGGCCTCCGTGAGCACGCCGCTGCTCCAGCTCGATCTCCACTGCTACGAAAACACGGCGGGAAAAAGCACGACCAACTTTGAGATGGGTTTGCAACAGTTGGATAAATTAATACAAGAACTGGAGAACGCAAAAAGCAATTTACAATAAAGTGGTCGTTATTTTCATTAGTAAAGCTTTATTCAAAGACCTTTCTCGATATGACGGTATGAATGCGTGAGGTGATTGTTACCAATTAGAAAAGTTATCACAATCAGATCTCTTTTTTATCAATTTATGAGCGAGCATGAGGGATGATAGTGAGAGAGCAAATGATATTACATTTGTTTATATGTTAATCAGTCTCGTTTTATCGATTCATAAGCGAGCGAGGGTGAAGAGGCGCATGCAGTGACTTAATGTAGGGAAGTGAAACGTTTTTTTTTTTTTTTAATTGGATTATTAAACAGAAAGTGAAATATTTTGTAATATAGAAATAACGCAAAATTGCAATGAGTTTGTATCCTACAATTTGAGTCAAATAATTGTAAACTAGTCTCCAATTAATTAAGTCAATGGTTGGTACTTCCTTAATAATTTATTTTGTTTGATTTGCAACCGGTTTCGGCTTTAAGCGGTCTTCAGGCAAAAAAATATGTATATGTGGGTGTTGTGCAATTTGTTATCCATTTTGTGTTTAGTGTTCTATGTGTGCGTTTTTTGATAAGTTCTAAATTTAGATACATCTATTTAGAACTTAATGAAAAAAAAAACATACATAGAGTACCAAACACAAAATAGATAACAAATTGCGCAACACCCGCATATAGCCACTCTACCGGACAATTTTGCCTGAAGATAGCTTAAATCTGAAACCAATTGCAAATTAAACAAAATAAATTATTAAGGAAGTACCAACTATTAACTTCCTTAATACGACACTACACAATAAAGTCTCGCAACATTAATTAAAAATATACTTTTCATCTTCTACAATTTGAGTCTAATAAGACTCAAATTTTTAATTAACTCTTGAATCTTGCAGGCATTCAATTTGTGGTACATTTTCAATTTCGATATAAAGAAAACACCTAAATTTTTTAAACCGCTTTTATTTAACTTTTCGTGACTAGTTTTAATTGCACGGAAATCGTTCTGTTAGTTTGAGAATGATTACCATGCAATTAAAAGTTAAATAAAGAGTTAAATGTTTTCTTTATATCACAATTTTAATTAATTGTTTAATGTTGGGAGGCATTTACTTCATGCACATCTTCATTGCAGCTTTGCTATACCACAACATCGTAATATAGCGGTATAACAAATTGAAATCATTAAACGTTTAATTTCCCCCGGTGTAGTTAATTAACCGCACACGCCCGAGGATGATTTTTTTCATAGCAAATGAAATTACATATTTTTTTATGTTTATAGGAAACACCCTAAGTATATAATTATATATTTATAAACACATTCACACATACACGTATTTACCTATACACAGCCGTTTTTTTGATAAGTCGACGTTGTGAGGGGTGTGTGAAATATCAAAATTGAGCTGTGCAGAATCCAAAAACTGGAATACTAGACTAATGGCACATTTCGAAAATTATATCTCCTCACCGTTCCAATGTCCGTTTACACTTTTAATGGGGAATTACAGGTCAATTTTAAAATTATTACAACCGTCATGATGATGGTTGCGACTGTTACTACGTGGTAATTCATTAACCTGCTCAAATATATTTGTTTAAATTCATGGCAATCTAATAAATTTATAAGATTTAACGAAAAATCTTCAAGATTAATTATCTCGATAACAGTAAAAAATCGGACATTTGTTTATTTGAATTTTTTCGTTCAGAATAACATTATCCACTTCCGGTTTTCGTTTGGCACACTCGAAACGAGACACCCTATATGAAGTGTGAATTCGTAAATGAAAATAAAATACATATTTTAAACACAGAATAAAACACTAATGTTTAAATATAGATTAACACCTAGTAACGGTTGCAACCATTGTAATGAATGAATAAATACATATTTTATGTGCTCTATGCGATGACAATCATAACAATTGATATGTGGAAAACACTACAAAAGACAATTTAGAAGTTTCATTGATTACGACATATTTATCAACAAATTGTTACAAATTTGCAAAATAAACGATTTCCACATTAAAAGTGTAAACAACGAATGCAATAACCATTTTCGTTGTGAGTAAACTGTTTGGTGAAGGGCCAGCCTTAGACTTCAATTTGTTCCCCGCCTCGGGGAGCGCTCAGAACACAAAAAAGCACAACGTATACTATTCATTTATTGATAAAAAATCAGGGGACGGCTGACCGGAATACCTCTAGCTAACGCATACATAACTTACTAAGACGACAAAGGGGAGGGAAATCAATAACCGCGTGTGTGTGAGAGTGAGTGAGCGTGTTCCATCTATACAGACCGTCAGTCGCCCGATAAAATACAGAAAATAATAAACAAAATAAAAAGGGCGCACAAACTTGCGCCAAACTACAGATATGTAAAAACTAACCCTAAAAAAGCGAAACTCTAAAATATATATATATACTCCATTTGATTCTTAATTACAAAAAAGCAGTACAAAAAAGACATTTATGAAAATATCGTCGTCGTTTCCATACAACATGTGATTATTATTATTACAAAAAAACCCTTTAGAAAAACAAGTATGTTGCGGTAGTAGCCCTAAACACTAACACTAAATTCATTATTTTACAAGTTGTATATGCTTATTAAAAGGTCGAATCAACGACATATATATAAAAAAACCATCGTCCGATATATAATTTTTTTCCTTTTCACTAAGACGACATTATAAAATATTACTTTTTAAATATATACGAGTATTAAACTTTCAACTATTTAATTTTCCTGCGGGCGGCCGGCTCCTGGACCGCGCGCCCGTGCTGTGTATGGGGTAGTCTAATTAATTGGCAGTAGGTCGTGTTTTTGTTTTGCTTTTGCTTTTTGGTCGAACAGCGGTGGTGGTGGTGGTATTTTTCGGTCCTTAGTAGTCACTGCCGGGAATGATCCGTTTTATTTTTGCCGCTTAACTTTATCCAGGTTTTTTTTTGGTTTCCAACACAATGATAAAAAAATGTTCGCTTGTTAATATGTATATATATAAACAATCGCTCTGCTGCCGCAGCTCCTGCGGCCGCCGCACCGTCCGGGTTATTATTCTTCGACCGTTGCTGGAACCGGTGCTTCCTGAAATATTTAAAACATGCAGCAAATGTCGGTGAAAATAAAATTAACATCTGTTTATAGTCAATAATCAACTTTGTGAGTTTCAGAGTAACATCGATAGCCAGTTTTATATTTTACTATACGGGGTGAGTTTTTTTTTCGATGATCTCTGTGGGGATCTCGGAAACTATGAGAGATAGAGAAACGGTTAAACGGGCAAAGAAGTACAGTTTTGCGAGCCCAATAAAATAACACTTTCAAAGGGTAACTAGATTAAAAAAATGTAGTGTCAATTTTTCCAAATAAATATATCTCGGTTATTATGACAGAAAAAAACTGTAAAAGACATAGTTGTAAATAATTTTACGCAGCTTAATAAAATAAATTCAGAAAATTTTTAACGCCATTATTTTCCGAGTTGACGCAGACTTAATTTTTTTAAATTGGAAACCATAGTTAGCCATGGCCTCATTCGAAAAACAATTTTTTTCTCTTTAATCCGATATCACATATGACATGGTAATTTTTAAAAATTACAGTTTTAAGTTTTATTTAAAATCAAAAATAATTGGCTATGAAAAAGATGAAAATAAAACAATGCGTTTCTCACTGAAGACATTAAAAAAAGTCCAATCTATAGATGGCGTGGCGTATACCCCTATACCCTAGTCTAGTGATAATTAATGCTTTCATTAATACACTATGAATAGTCTTGAATGCAATTTTTCTTTTAGATGATAAATTGTGTGGTTTGTTACTGCGGCATTATTCGTAAGCAAGAAAACAAACAAGTACTTACGACGACTTCTGCGGCGGCAGTCTTTTCGACAGGTTTTTCGGCCTCATCTGTCCTGTCGTCGGCAGCGGTGCCGTTTTCCGTGATGATTTCGGCCGCTTGCGGCGGCGCCTGCAAACCAAATTTAGCTTTACTTACGTCTCGTCCCCGGGGCGTCCTCCATCAGTGCGCGCGAGACTGTACACACGACAGCACGCACCGACCACCAAACACCCAGAGTGTGGTCCGTGTGCCCGTATAGTTTTGCGAAGGCCACTCGCACAAGCTTATCACTCCGCTAATCGGCCACAAAATGCCATTCAAGCGCAAGAGCAACGATGCAAGAAAAATGTTAAGCTCCCGGGCGCGTACAGATACGATTAGTACATTTTTCAAATAAGATTGCATCGGTGGCAGATTTTTTAATATACATGGGATGTTTAAAAAAATTCAATAAAATCGTTTTATATACAACGATTGGCCAGGTTTGAAACTTGAAAAATGTGCAAACTGAAAATGTGATTATTTCAAAATATCGAGGAGGGATTAATAAAAATTTGTATAGCATTATAAAGTAGAATCAACTATAAGTAAATTTTTAAGTTTGAAGTTTGTGGCAGTTGTTTATAATTATATTTTTTAATT
The DNA here is from genome assembly GCA_910593695.2 of Ocypus olens. Classification (NCBI taxonomy): domain Eukaryota; kingdom Metazoa; phylum Arthropoda; class Insecta; order Coleoptera; family Staphylinidae; genus Ocypus; species Ocypus olens. Next base: position 233,951 of record OU343055.1, on the reverse strand, counting down.
AACTTGAAAATTGTGCAACCTCTAATTAAGACAAGGTCTGTTGAAATACAATTATTTTTAAATCTTTTGTATGGAATCATTTTCAAACAACAATTCTTCCCATTTTTTGAAGGAATCGCTTGAGAATTGTGCTTATGTTATCTGAAAGAACAAAATTCGCCGAGCATTAAAAAAAAATGTAAAAACCATTATTACAATCTGGAAAATTTTCAAATTCACTAGATAGTATTTTAGATCTCTAGAACATGGCCATTCAATATTATTCCGTTAAATTGAACGTGTGCTAATAAAACCAGCAAGATTTTTTTTTAAACACCCTGTATATTCAAAAATCCAAATAGGGTTTTAGTTTACCATCACTTTTGAAATCCGTGTACTATTCCTTTCTGTACACTTAAATATTGCGGGGTGTTTCTTTTTTCTTTTTAGTCAGCGTTAGTCAAGAACATAAGTTAGTGAGGTGTAAAAACATGTTAGAGTAAGACTTCTGAAACACAGACAGTTTGAGTAAGTATTGAGAGTTTTTGATTTGGTGGAGGTTTGTTGTTTTAAACAAGAGACGAAAACACCAGTTGATGATATGCACTGGCGCATCCATCAGCTGGCGTCTTTTCATAGAGAAATAAACAATAAAAACAAAGGAATGTTAATGCATAATCTCCTTTACGTTTGCACTATTCACCTGTTTCAGGGGTCCATCAACGGACGGGGGCTTGTCACCAGTTTCGACGGGCGAATTCGGTCCATTTGCGTTCCCATTGGTGAGAACAACGGCTTCGCCGGGGACAACAGGGATATCTGTAACGTTTTTCGAGGGGGATTCCGGGAGGGGGGATTCGGCGGCTATGGGGGCGGGGGCGGCCTCCACTGGTGGCAGGGACATTGGCTCGGGCAGGCTGTCGGAGGAGACGGGCTCGGGGAGGGAGGGCAGGGACTCGGTGGAGATGTCGGGAAGGGAGTCCGCGTTCGCTACCGGTTCGGGGGTCGTCGACGACTGGACGGGTTCGGACGCCGCGGGCTGTTCGGCCGCTTTCTCGGGCTCCGGAAGGACTTCTTTCGCGGGTTCCGGGATTATTTCTTTTACGGTTTCGGCCGCCTTTTCCGGCGTCGGTGGCTGTTGCGCGGAAGCGGCGGGTGCTTGTACGGGGGTTATCGCGGGCTCCGGAACGATTTCTGGTTGTGCTGCGGGTTCGGGTTCCTTGATGGGCTGTTCCGTTGCTTTAGCAGGCTCGGGTTCGGCTATTTTTTCAGGTTCGGGAATAGCGGCAGTCTCGGGTTCAGGAACTACATCCGGCTGTGGTTTTTGCTCTTTCGCGAGCTCCGGTACAATTTCTTTGGCGGCCTCTGAAGGAGCGTCTTTCGCGGGCTCTACGGGAGCAGCTTCTGTGGAAACGTCTTTCGCGGGTTCTGAAGGAATTTCTTTCGCGGGTTCAGAGGGAATATCTGTCGCGGAAGGAACTGGAGTTTCTTTCGCGGGTTCGGGAGTTGTAGTTTTTGTCGCGGGCGAAGCGGCGGTTTCCGGTACCGTCTTGGGCTCGGGAACGGGTTCTGCGGGTTTGGGTGTTTCTGCTTCGGGTTCTTTAGCGGGAGAAGCGAGTGGAAGCTGATCAGCGGGCACTGCGTCCGCTTTGGTAGACTCGGCAAATACCGTCACCGGGGATGGGGGGTTAGAGGATGGCAAAGGAGGAGGAACTTCCTCGGTACGCACCTCTTTGGTCGTCTCCTCGACCACAGGTTCTACGGGTTTAAGGTCCTCGGTGGTGGTGGTGGTGGTGGGAGCTTTGGGTTCTTCAGCTATTTTGGGTTCCTCTACGGGGAGTTTGGGTTCGTCTTTTTCGACCGGAGTAGCCTCCTTGGGCTGCTCCACCGCCGCGGGCTGCTCCGCCGCCGCGGGCTTCTCCGCCGCATCACCATTAGTCACCGCCGCTGCCGGCTTTTCCTCGACCACCGGAGTTTTGTCACCTTCAGTCTTTGGGCTTTCTACGGTAGGAGAGGTGGCGTCTGCTGTCTGCTGTAACGGGAAACAAAGGCCTTGAAATGCATTCTCATACATACACACACACGTACGCGCACGCACGCATCTCATTAATTACAATTAAAGTCGCTGTTGGAGGTCAGCTAAACAGACAGGACAGATGGCCGTAAATAAATGCATTCAAATGAAATGAATTGAATTGGTCGACGTCGGACAGGAAGCGATCAAGTGGAGAGCAGTTTCACGCCCGCGAGATAAGTTGACCTGTGCTGGTATGCGAATGTGCGCACAAACGGTGCTATTCATGACCGCAATGGCATCCGCAATGAAAACATTATGTCTATGACTGACTGGGGAGGAGGAGAGTAGAGTGCATTGCCACCGCGGTAAATAACGCGCCGCGCAATCAAATAAATCTACCGAGAGAACGAAAAGAAAAAGATCTACAGACGTGATATTTCCGGCGGGAACGAATCCAAACATTCCAATCGAATTCTTCAGACTATAAATACAGACTGGATTTATACGGATTAAACTCTGCTTGTTGCAACCAAGAGCAGTGTTGGTCATTTTTCTCGTTGGTGCGAGATAATCAAAACACAATAAATGTGACAGCAGCCAACAAATCAACAGCGGCACCATTTTTGTTTAATTTCATGGCAACCATTACTTTCGTGAAAATGATAATTTTTATTTTATAATTTTTTAGGGTTTTTATTAATGCAAAAAATAAATAATAGCATGACTGCATGCAGAAATTTATTTACATGTTTCCTCTAAAATGATATTCCAATATAAAGAAATTAGCATTGAAAATCCAATACTCCGTTTTGCTTATTCGTTTTTATTTGAATTATTCAAAATGTATCAAAAAATTAAAGCCTCCACAATTACATATGTAATGAAAATAAATTTTAATTAAAAAAAACCACTTTTTAAAATCTTAATTTGGTCTCTTACCGCCTAATTTTAATTTTTAATTCACTGTCAATCGTAAAAATATAAAAAAGTGTGTGATATCAACAAAGTGCATTTTATTGAGAAGTTCCTGAATCAAAATGTATCACAAAGTAATGGCGCTTTCGCCATCAACCAAAGACAATTCGTATACTCAATATAAAAATATATGATAATAATTGTAACCTTAATCATGGCAAAACTTCAAAGTGACGTTCTTTTCAGTTGAAAATTTTGGCACAAACAGATTGTACGTTTAGTAAACGCACGATACGCAAGAGTTCTGTTTTATGGTAGTTAAAGAACAATAAACGCGAAACAGACTATTCGCCGTTTGAATGATTAGCATCTAGTGCGCCGTGGAAGGTAGTGAACTGTTAAATTAGATTACACCAGAAGGGTTTCTGTAACAACCCACAAATGCAAAACATTATTCCGGCAATACCAGAAAAAAAAACAAAAATACGTAAGAAGTTTATAAACTGCCCGTTTTTTTTTTTAAATATATTGTTGCAATCAATCCAAATCAAATCAACCAATTTAATTTGAATGATTTGCTGACAAAATGAATTATTTTTTTTTACCGGTTTGTACTATATTCAGAGAATTGAAAACAGGTACTAATTAATTTTTTAGATGTTCAGTTTTTTGTTTATGCTGAGGCTTCTACTTCGTTATACATTTTAAATATTATAATAAAACACTTTTAACTTTGTTTTGTATAAATGATATTTATTAACTGTTTTTATCAACTGGCAACTTTATTAACTGCCAAAAATGACATTTATCAACTGTCAAATGCGCAAACCTCTGCAAAATGCAAGATAGGCTGACCCACTAAAACAAAATGGCCGCTCACAAAAAATCTGAATATCTGAAAAATTATTGAATGCCAGTTTTCAACTCTGAATATACAAACATAAGTAAAATAATAAAAAAATATCATATTATTAAACGAGTGAGAAAGTTGGCCATTGCCACGAGGGTGAAGTTTGCAATTCTCCCGATCCTTCGCGTCATATTAGATATTTACCTTGGCATCGTTTTTATTTCGTTAAATTGCGGCATTCTGCCGGAGAAATTATGACTTTTATGAATACGTGTTGACACAAACCAATGGTGGTAACCATGGTAACAACTAAACTGTCGATAAAGTAAAATCGTCGTAATTTCATTGGCTGAAATCTGTTGGATATTGAAACCGCCATCATTTTAGTGTAGAAAATAGAGTAATGGACAGCTTTCTCAATCAAAAACGATTCAACAACGTTTATATTATTTAATAGGATGCGAAAAACGTTCTTTGTAGAACAATTGGTGTCTCGCCAGTTGTACTAGACAGCGGATAACAAAATGCACACAACTGCGGCAGTTTTCGATGCCTGAGACGAGATGGCGGCAAAACGTTTAATCGAGAAATCTTTCATTAAACCTAATCAATAATTAAAATAAATTGCAAATTAAAGATAAATTCAATAAAGACGAAAGTAACCTAAATAATATATGAATATTCAATCTGTTCGTGGCTCAAAATTAAGTCTTATTAGGAATATAAGATATATTTAAATATCGACTTAAGAGTTGGAAGCTATTAATAACGTAATTAAGTATATTTACTTGTGGCCGTAGCTGCGATCGCGCACTCAAGTTCACGACGCTATTTTAAGACACCAAAAAGAAGCGAGCACGAGAGAGAAGAGTAAAAGAGAAATACATATATAAACTTCTATTTTCTGCCCCGCGTTAAAATAGATTCACAGACCTCTCCGAATGTTTTTCGAGTTACGCCGCGCTTCAAACTTTTATTTTTATATATTTGTTAGATCAAGCTGTATGCAAGTTAAGTGCAAGATTAAAAACATAATAAATAGGTATAAAAATAAAAACATTTTCGATTGCAGCATGTTAAAGCTAGCGGAAAAAATAATTAGAAAATTTGTACAATATCATATATATTTTATGAATTTAAAATTGATAAATAACGAGAATTAAGTTAAAATAATGTAAAAAAAAATAAACATTTATTGAATTGATTGGTGGTTGAGGCGTTAACTTCGTAATACATTTTGGAATTTTAACTTTAAATAAAAGTTTCTTTGTTAATATCACACTTTTTTTTTTTAGTGTCTCGAGTTTTAATTATTAGCTGATGATTTTCAAACTCCAAGTTTGAAAATGATCAGCTAATGATCGAAACTCGGAGTCACTAAAAAGTGATATTAACAAAGATTTGTATTTAAAAAAATTATATTTATTTGTCTCGAATAAATAGTTTTTACGTTTAGCAATTGGGAATGCTTGAGCAATTTTTTGCTATTTCGAGCATCGGTGTTGAATGAATTTTGAGTTTAAGGCACGCCAACAGTCAAGGTCATTCGCGGTATCGGTTTTACCACTTTTTTGCTAGGGTAAAAATTTTGGGAGACCACAAAAATCATTAAAACTGCGCGAACAAAATTCCAATATTCTTGTTTCGACTGAATAATTTACGTGAATGTATATAAAAGAAAAAAAAACTGGCACCGGTGAAAAAGAAAGTTAAAAAAAATAGAGTTAGTAGTGAAAATCATTGACATCGACGGATTGATATTAAATAAAAAAAAGAATAAATTTAAAAGAAATAAAAGAAAAAAAAAACACTGATATAAACTGAAATTAAGTACCCTCTCGGACGCCATATTTCCCTTCTTCGCGAACAAGTAACTCACTAAAAATTTGACTCCGGCCGCGGCCAACACAGAAAAACACATAAAAATGATGATGGATGAAGTGACACCGAGCCATTCGGTAGTTACCTGGCTGTCCATCTCTCTCTCTATCTCTTCGTTCGGTTTATAGTGAGATACAAAAAAAAATATCGCTCTCTCGAAGCACACACGAGACTGAGACTTGAACAACTCAAAATGCCTCAAGACACTGGGAACAGTCCACGGTCCCGCCGGTATTTATAGCCACTTCTTGGGCTTGACTGCATGCATGCAAGATGTTTACACCCTACGTACATACACATACACACATAAATGAATCGGAGAGAGACGGACGGGAGAGGGGGAGAGGAAAATTCTCCGCAAGCGAGTCGAGTCGAGAGAGCCGAGAGAGCAGTTTTATTATAGGGTCGCCAATTAAAAAAAAAACTCTTCTCCGAGGTGCACAGTTTGCAGGATATGCATACTACGTACACGTCGCAGAATGGTCGGTTAACCAAAATTAATAAACCCACTAATTGATCATCGGCTTCGCCAATTTGCATGTGCCCTGATTTTAGACACCATAATTAACAGGAATATTTTAATTAGTCCCAACGAACACACCTCCTTGCTAATTATTGCCGGTTATTCACTTCATAGTTCTGGTAAATATACCCCAAGATTGCTAAAAGAGAATTTAGTTATTTTGGTAAATTATTCACATACAACTTTCAATAAAATAACAACAGTTGAAGTACAGTTACGTGTAAGTTTGTCTATTCTTTGCTAATGTTCTCTTAAAATCATTTCAAAGGCAAGCTATACTGATGAAAGGTAAACCTCGAAACGCTTTTATAGATGGCCAACATTAACAACTCAATTCTGTCATACTCATAATTAATTCTGTTTATTTAGTGTTTTTCTGTAGTGATAATAATAAATACATTCAACCAGGTGTTAATTTGATATGTTTGATATTTTTAACCCACAAATTATCTACTGTATCATTCAATATTCTTCGTGGTACTAGCCAGGAAAGTAGTTGTTTCGGAAGATGATTTGTTGATTGTAGTCTTTTAGAGACTCTTAAACTGAAGAAGAGGAAAATTATAGTATTTCTCATTTAACATACTTTATTTACTTATTGAAAAAATGATTCAAAGATTCTGTGAAGAATCGTTTTTGCATATATGTGAACAGTTGAACATAATTGAATAATTTCTTCATAATCTTAGAAAAATTTTGTTCTGGATTTATTAACGTGCAATTAATTGAGCACGCCTGCGATTTTATAAATAAATCCGTTTATACCAGAAATTCAAGTGTGTTTTATTTTCAATTTGGCATATGATTTAGCCAGAAATAAAAAGCCGGAGGCGTAGGTAGATAAAATGTGTGTATCCGCGAAATATTCTGCGTTACACGGAAACATGGCAGAAAAAAAAAATTATTCTTGGTAATAACGAGTCGCCTTGAGTTAGCTCCTGCAGGAGAAACATGTGTTAGCTGGTGTACAAATATGGAAATCAGATACTGAGTAGTACAGATTGTTTTATTGATAGCATCTATTACATCAAATTGAGTTTCTAAAATGAGTGGTGGTTCGTGCACTTTTCTGCATTAAACATCGTTGCAAAAATAATGTTGTAGTTTCATACGCAAAATGATCGATACTGACGTTTCACCTTAATATATTATCGGCAACAGTACTGTTTTTTTATTTTTTTTTACAAATGTCAAGTTTCTACACTGAGTCGTAAGTTTTTGTTACCTCCAATGGTTATTGTAGCAAATTCAACCAAACGGGAATAATCGTAATTGAAACGTAACAATTTAATGGAAGCAAAATTGATTATTTTGATCTTCTATTTATATTGCATTGGCGTCGCGACGCTAAATAATGTTGGAAGGTCGCCAGATTTCCAGGCGCCTAACACCACAAGAAGTTTTTAATATAAAATCCACGCATTATCACAAGAACATAAGCACAAAAGAATTTAATTTTTTTGCCAAAAAGTCTCTAGTTCAAATAATCACAAATTATAAATATAGCGGTACAAGAAAGTTAAAGTATTTGCCAAAATACCATGTAAACGACACTCCGACGTAAAAAATATTAAATAATTTTATCAATTACGTTTCACAAAAATTAAAACAACTTTGCGTGAATGAGCGCAATCATACAATAACTATTATTTACCCGATGAATTGTCGAAACACGTGTCGGGAAACTTAAAATGCTATAATGGAATAGAACGTGTCTCATTTCAAATCCAATCGTTAATTATCGAAGAAATGGTAAAAAGTGCTTTATTCTAATCATCAAGACAAGTTGTACCACTAAGTATTAAACAACCAACTAAATCATTATTATTATTATTATTATTATTAAAATAGGATACTACAAGGTTGTCATAAAGGGATTATATTTCAACTTATTATATATTTTTTAACAAATTAAGCAAATGATAAAACGTAAACGAAATTTAATTGCTTAAATAATGGGATTTCTTATGTCCACCACTGGTTACCGGAAATGTTCGATATGACCACCAATTTCAAGTAATATTACTAAAGTTCCTCCAACGTTCTAGTATAGAGCAGTATTCAATATTTCTGGTTGAATTATCGGCCGTGTGGGTTTAATTCCCAGCCCGGGCGAAAGATTTTTCGGTTTAGAAAAGTATTCGTTCGGGTCCATGGTTGTTGTATACATCTTTCATTATTCATTTAATTTATAACTTATACATATATCTATAACATTGATGATGGCTAATGGTCATAGAACCAAGGCCAGGCGTAACGCCGAATAAAAAAAAAAACCAAAACATTCGACTAGTTTAAACTCTTAAAAAAGTCATGGTATATTAAACATACAAAATTGTGCTTCGCATTCCCTTTTGTAATGTTTATAAAGTATTATTATTCTTGCGAATATATCTTTTTTTTAAATTAGAATTCTAGTGTTGAAAGACGCTAGCGATTTGTTATATTCCACGTCTCTGGCATGCGATCCAAGAGACCACCAATTTTCGGTTTATATTTATCACATACACACACACACACACCAAACTATAATTGAATTCGAAAAATTCCCGCGATGGCAAATTTTCAAAAACAAAATTCCCCACTCCGCGTCGCAGAGGTTTCCAACTGCGAAAATGCAGAAAACATGCGTCATATAGCTCACCCACACACACACACAATGGCCACTGTTTACTAATACCGTTATAAATTTAAACATTTGAAAACAAAAGTGCGCACTCACGAGTTGATCTGTAATTATTAGAACTAAAAATATCTTCGGAACTCGTGTCTTGTCGAAAACTTCATATTCTCAATTCAGAAATAAGTTCTTTAGTAAATAAATGCTTGTGCTTACTAGGGGTGTTCAATTATGGAAATGAATAATCGATTATTGATTATATTTAATAATCGATTATTTCGATAATCAAAATAATCGATTCATCAAATTATCGGTTAATTGATTATTTTTTTTTAGTAATAATCTAACAACCGATTAATCGATTATTTTGCACAACCCTACTCTAGTTCTTACCAGTGACGGTTCGCGGGGTTTCTTCTGGTACAGCCGAGGAACAAGAGGTGGTAATACAGATAGGTAGGATCAGTTGCAGAGACGGCTGTCTGCGTGACCCCACCTACCTGTAGTACCACCAATGCTACCTCGGCCATATCAGAAAAAAACCCGCGAACCGTCACTGGTGCTTACTATGATTCTAAAGTAAGTTCAAAAAGCGATCGCTGACGAAAAATATAGTCAACGAAACAATCAGATGTTTGAAATTCATTTGCCCCCTTATCAACAAATAATAAAAAACACGAACGTTAGAGTTCCGCATTTATTTATAGATACTGTTACAACCTGTATATTAAAAAGTAAGAAAGTTACGAAAGACTTTGTGTTGTATTGAAAAACTATTTTATTCGTAAAAACCCTGAAGTGTTCGCCTGGTTAGATTGGATGAAAGGGAAAATGTCCCCGGGGCCGATTTACGTTCGTAAAATTGGCGAGTGTCAATAATAAGAATAGAATTCGAGTGCCATTTTCTATTCGGCGGTTTCGGCGATCGGTTTTTTGAACCACGGGTACGGCACGACAACAAAACAAAGCGTGCGTTTGGAATTTTATGCAGTCGTAAACCACACGTTCCAAGGAATCAAAATAGCACCGAACTTTTCGCCAAAATGATCGGAATCTACGGACCATTGAATGCACACTTCATTAACAGTTTGACAATATTTAATCTTTAAATTAAAAAGAAAAAAGTTGGCTCAACGTCGCATCTGCGATACAAGATGAAAATATTGCCATACAAGACTGGAGATGCAATGTTATTTTTTATGCAACTGGTTTTAAACAAATTTGTTGCTACGACGACCAAAAGGCGAAAATAAAAAAAAATCGCTGCCTTCAATAATTGCCATTGAGAGAAATCTATCAAATTATCTTCTAATTTATCGAACCCTCGAGTTGTATTTAATTTGATCATTTACCAATTTCTACGATAGAAATCGTACCGAATGTATGTATTTCACCTGTGTTGTTTGTGTAATCTACAAACGTCAAAATGGAACTAAACGCGAAGCGAAAAAAGTACTTAGCTCTTAAATTGTCCTTGAAGCACTGGGGGCGACGTCAACGTCTAGGATCTTGAATTCACTGGTGGCGGCTTACTTAGTATCGCTTAGTGGAGAATTTCTGGAGCCAACGGGCGAATAGAATCTTTTTTGCGGGCGCACACACGTCGAGAGAATATGGCGGAGTCGTGAAAACGGGGTTGTTTACTTTTCTCGTTACTCCGCGCGTTCGTTGTTTTTTTTTCATGGCGTCTCGATTTTCCGAATTGCAATAGACCACGCGAACGGCTGAATAATAGTCAATCAATTATCAAACATTTTTACACGAGATTTTTTCCGGAAACAATTCTCGGTGGAATAATGCTGTAATTGGCTGAAACGCTCACGCATGACCGAAATTGAGATTTTCTATTGGTTTTTAGAATCGTCAAAAAATAATCCATGATAAATATTGTTTGTAACACCATAAACAACGTAATCTACCACCAGTGGGTACCATACTTTGAGAACCTCTGGTATAAAGCTGCAATAAGAATTGCCAACAGCACTAAAAGATTCGTGCCAGTTTGGTGTTCCAGTTACAGTACCATGTTATAATAAAATTCCGTACATTACAGTCCTGTAATAAAGACATTTAGGCAAGTACAATTCGTTTAACACTTTTCAAGTGTTCGTTTGTTGTTTACATGTTTCTGGGCGTATTTTTGGGTGTTTCGGTGTGCAGTGCGGAGCGTACGCGTAAAGCTTTTGGCAGCGCGACCTGTTTTCGCTGTAAAATTTGGACGGTTTTTCCGGAAGCCGAAAATTTTTGCCAGCTGATTCGCGCCTTTTAATAATTTACGAACGCACACAAAGAAACGGGAATCATCGCGCGCGCGCAACTCGAGAAATAATTGAAATTGTGCGAATCTCCGCCGGTCTGTCGCTATTTATAAAACACGCCGCCGCAACAGAAGGAATGTTACGTCAAAGATGTGACTATAATCGCCCGGGCATAAATAGAATGCGATTAAAAAAAAAACTGCAGATGTATAATAAACGTGTAGATTCATTGTTTGTTTAGATCCTTTCGAGATGATACGGGGCCTTTACAAAATATACGCAAATTCATATCTAATTTAAATAAAGAGTGGTCTCTGGAAAACCATATGTTATTATGCACTCTAAATTAATTCGAGATTATAATATTGGACCAATGTCGAATGTCACATTGATTTTCATCTGGTTGAAATTATTGGTTTAAATTTTAATCCCGTAATGTTGCCAAACGCGAATATTTAATAATTATTTATAAAAATGTTATTTTACTGTATAAAACACTTTGTATTAGAATTTCATATTTCTTTTTTCAGTTTCATAAAATTCCTCATTAGTAGATATATAGTTTGATGAATGGATCTTTGTGTGTACATCTTTACCGAAAACGGAGTGTTCTCACTTTGGACGACATTATTGCGCCTCATTTAACTTATAGTAGAAGGAGTAAACGCATGAAAATATTGTCTATGACGTACACGCAAATATCTATTGATCACTCTTCACATATGAAATCAGTACATGTTCACAATGTCCTGGCGAAGATGATATTCTTCAAAAAATATGCGTAATTTGACTGTACGTAAAATTGAAACATACACGTCAGTCAATGTGCAATCGCGCAAGATGCACAACATTCCCCGCGTCGCCCCCGCACACGCATTTCCCGACCGTCTTTTTTTTCTTCTCTTTTGCCTTCTCCGAGACCTCTCCTCATTTTGCTCGAACCTGTTTTGCTCTCGCCCATCCTCTCTTTCTCTCTCGATCTCTTTCCCACCCATCGACATTCTATGCACACCGTGTGCATTTTTTCGCGCGCAAACGTTCTCGATTGAGTTTATTAGTTTTGCTCATTTTTGTGCAGCGGGAAGGATGGAGGCCCGTTCCTCCGGGTGGTGGTGGTGGTGTCTGCGTCTCGCCTTCCTTTTGCATGTATATCGATTGCAACAACGCGTAACCGATCTCCTATCCAAGGGCACACCGCAAACACCACATGGCATCGTTCTCGTTCGATTTCCGCCTATTCGCCAGGAGTTGATACGAACGGATGCCGCATTGACTTCAAGAGGCTGATAATGAAGTAAATTAAATGAAGACAAAATTTAACCCAAGTATATATATCGAGTGTCTAAGGGGCGAACATAGGAATTCACCATGTAAAATAAATGTGTGTGATTATTAGCTCCCCTATTCATTTTGGAGAAAAATCGGAATATTTTTTAGAGAATTAAAAATTGTGAATGAATCATCCATTCAATTTACGTTTGTACCAGAATAAACGTCAGAAATAATAAAAATAAGTTGAACAATTTAATAAAAACTCTTGCCATGAGTTTGACAGATGTCATGTCATAGTGAAAGATATCAATTCACGCATTGTAATTACTATGAAAAATAACGTTGGGCTTGTTAAGTGTGAACTAGCATTCATCTGCAACTTAAGCCGTTGGTAAAGGGTAAAATGACTAGAGAACGAATAATTGATCCTTTAAAATATCATCACAATCGATTCTGAACTTATTGTGAGGCCTGTCACCATAATTGAAAATTTAAGATAAAAACTGCCACTTTATCAATAGAATTTTATTTTGTGAACCGTTATTTGGTTAAAGTTTTCGCATAAAACAGTTTATTGGATCTTGTCGATTCTTCAATTCCCCCATCGAAACTGATTAAAATCCCTGCCAGAGATGTACGTATCGCTTTGTCACTATGCACTTGCTAATTTTTTCAATTCCTCTGCTTTTACTATTGATTGAAAGGCAATTAAACTCGATTGCAGAATGTCTCAATGCGGAACGTATTATCTGGATCGAGCCGCGTCTTCCGCGTTGGCGCTGTTGTTGGCGCAAACCGCGCCCTCGGGCCCCGCCATCCCACGGGAGGCCAAGGGTATGCCTATGCCTCTCCACGTCCACGTCTCGGTGATTCACGACCGACTTTTATAATCCTCGATTTACTATAACTACTTATTGCTATTTATAGGTTCAGCGGGTTCAATGCACACTTGCAAGTTACCGAGCATGCATGCATATGTGTTATTGCTGAATGTCTGCCCACGAGAAGACCCAAAGGCGAGGCTTTTTGCGTTCGCAGGAACACTTCCTGGTTTTCGCCTCACCACGTGCGCCGTATCGAATGGTCATTGAATGGGAGAATTGTGGATTGAAAATATCGCATGCACTTTGAGGTGTCGTATGTCTCTCGGGAGTTCTGTGAGAATTCCGCTACGAAACACGCAATTGGTGTGTGGTGTGTGTGACTGTGTATGCCCTCGAAGCGCGTTCTTTTCGCCATCAAGGTCTCGAGCTATTTATAAAGAAGGCAGACGCGTGATATAATTCACTTTGGGGAATAGTTTTACGCTACTTGCATTGAAATCGCTTCGTTTGCTTTCTCCCAAAGATGTGCATTAAAATTTGAGAAAACTTAGTGTGGACATTTTAGAAATGCAAAAAATTTATTTTGACGACCATCTTAAAATAGTTTGGTCAATTATATGAATTAGATTCCGTCCCAAAAAGTTTCCAAACATTATTGACAGAGTTCGGAAAGAAAATATAAAAAAGATTTTTTTATGATCGAACAATTTTAAGATCATTTATCTCGATAACGTTTATTTGAACTTTTCAGATCAGAATAACATTATCCACTTCTTGCTTTCGCTTGGCACACTCGAAACGGACACCCTGTATTATGATTATATTACGTAAACCATTAGGTGATAGCATCAATAAAGATTACTATTAGCTCATAATATGGTATCGTGATTCCATCTCCTCCAACTTATTGCATTCTTCTTTAGATTACCAGCAAAGGTGGTGTGTTACCTGTGTAAAATCTAATGGAAACGAATGTACGAACTAGTCGACATTTTCAATGTGAATTGTTTTTTTGGACACTTGCCCGCTATTATCCGTTCGTCTGTCTCATTATGTGATTTTGTAATCGAGCAGAGATTATTTTTGAGCGAATCCACGCAAAATAAACAAGATCCGTCGTCGTCGTTGTTGACTAACAGGTGGCGGAAAGGAAAATGCGTCATTGAGTGTGCATGTGTGAGTATGTATGGGGAGAGAGGGCAAGGACGAAAATTTAAAATTTTGCCAAAAAGTGCGTCGGAAAAGATGAAAATAAACCGCAACTAATGACATTCGCACACATCATCCGAATATAAGTGTTATTATGACCAATTTATCACGAATCGGAGCCAGATGGTTTGGGTGTCATTTTCAAAATATAATAATTTACATAATCGATTGTTGCAATTTTTGATTATTCAATTCCATTGATTACAAAATTATTCACATATTTGATTTGACGAAATCTCCAAAATTCCACCTTTCGTGTCTCAAAATTTATCGCTCAAGAAGTTGTGTGTGTACAAGAATTGCTGAATGACCTTCGCCCTGGGGTGGCGTACAAGAAATGTTCCCTCAATATGCTCGCTTGTTGACAGAGGCGACTAAAGAACCTTCTGAGTTATGGAAGAGGTTTTAGTCGTTCCTTTAGGACGTGATTCCAACATCAACATCATGGTTTAGTTAGTTGTTTTAGTTATCTTTTAGATGAATTTTAACTATTTATGTTATACTTTAGCTTTAATTTTGTATGTTCCCTGTAACTGGGTTTGATTTGTTGGGAAATAAATTATTATTATTATCACCCCTTCAGGCATGAAGAAGAATCTTTTGTAGATGTGTTCCTAAAAAAAAAAAACAATGCCCTCCTCAACAGAAGAATCTTTTGTAGATGTGTTCCTCCAAAAAAAGAAGAATCTTTTGTAGATGTTCCTCAAAAAAAAAAAAAACAGAATGCCCTCCTCAGCAAACGGGTACGAGGAACGCGGAAAGCCATTTATTTTTTAACAAACCACCAATTATAATAATTCTGCAACATTTCTAATTTAAAGCAATATAAATAACTTTCGAAGTTTCTTCTTCTATTGTCCATCATTTTATGCCCGAAAATAAAATACAACATAGCAACGACAGTCGCTATACTTATATTAAACAATTTGCGACCCTTGATGAAAATTTCTTTTTTTTTTTTTTGAAAGAATTCATTAAAACACGTTGAAGGAGGATACCATTTAATATTTTCTTGCAAATTTTTCATTTAGCATACCAGTTTCTCGTTGGCCATCTCCTGTGCGAGTGTATGTTAATGTTCGGAATGGCGAGATGGCGATATTTCCTGCAAGCCACCCAAGCCACCGCGACTTCTTGTAACTAAGCTGGCCAGTTTTTTTTTTTTGTACGGAGTGTACTCGCCGGCATTCCAGATAAACACGGCCCAGTACAGGCAAGCAAGAACGGCACCAGCCGAGAGAACGGACGCATACATTTCAAACGAGACGAGCACGAATCCGAAATCGCAGTTGAAACTGTGCACACGTTCATTCTTCCATCAGGCATTTAAAATCTGCACGCACGCACAAAATTTAAAATTCATCCATTAGTTATGATTTTATTTGAGCTCTGCAACTTCTTTAGAGTTTAAAACTGATTTCCCAACATCATTCATTCCATTAGTTATGGTTTTATTTGAGCTCTGCGGCTTCTTTGGAGAAAGCGTTCGTAATCCGATTCTTTCTTTTTTAAAAGGTTGTTTGAAGTAATGGCAGGTCAAGGCAAGACATGCATTTACCGCGACCGATTTAAATTTTAAATAACTACTAAATAAATTCAAAAAAACGAAATATAGCCTGAATATATTTCGTTTTTTTGAATTTATTTAATACTCTCTGCAATAAGTAAGGTTGTTTGTATTTTATTTAAATAACTACTCTATGAAATAGTAATTGAAAATTTAATACTTAACAATAAAAAAAAAACATGCCAAGAACCAGACGAAGAACAATAGAACCCTCAATACATTCAACAGGGTGTTGAATTGCGAAGCGGGCCACAGGGATTTACATGTAAAATTTGAAATGTATTAATATGTTAATATTGGCTCCCCTAATTATTTGAGAGCATCGGTCTTCTTACATTATTTTTAAAGCTTTTTAAGTTGAATGATTTGGTACCTTAGTCAATGGTTTCTGCAAGGTATTTATGAAGATATTTGTAAAAAACTTTGCTATTATTTTGAATTAAAAACAAAGGTTTGCCATGGAATCATAATGGCCGATATTTCATTTTGTTCTAAAAAGTGACGGTAGATGTCACATTACGATTTATAATCGGCCGTGTATTCTACATAAGAAAAAGTATTTATTATTAAAACGTTTTACTCCGGTACTATAGACCTATTCATGAGTAAGGGCGGTTTACGAACCAAGTTCGGAACATTTAAATAATATTGGTATCCTTTTCTACTACCTGATAACCGAGCGGATATTCCCAAGACGTACGATTTCGTCGTCGGCCGTATCTAGAAAACATACACGCGGCCTGCGTAGCTCGGCAGAAGGAGAAAGAAATAGTTTACGGCGTCTCTTACTTACCGGTTATTTCATAGGCGCGCGCGATTTAGCCTATGGTGGAAAATTGCAACGGGCACTACTTGATTCAGACGGACAAGACACCCCGACCGCCATCTCTGCTGAATAGCTCTATATTAAAGAACTATACGTGAATTTTCGGAGAAGGCAATATCCAGCAAATATACAATTTAATGAATAATTACTACTTTACTTTCTCAATTTAAAATGTGTTACTATTGGCTCCCTTAATTATTTTATAATATCGGTATACTTGCATTATTTTTAATACTCATTGAATAGAACTTTTGCTGGGTATTGCCTTCTTCGTAAATTCAACACTAAACAAATCAGAGGACTACATTGTGCGAGGCACAATTTTCAAAGTTCTGAGAAATATGCAATAAAGAAATATCTCGCAATCTTGTCCGAAAGACGTTGTATATGCAATCAACTTTATTAAAGAATATAAAACATATCACATATTTGATTATAATAATTAAATGCGTCTTCAAATCTCCCAATCTTTCAACTCTTTTATGCGTAAATGTTTATTATTGATAAAAATATTTCAAATAGTTTTGGCGCCAACCCGTGGCAGTATTTTAACTCGAGCACGCCACAACGTCCGTCTCCCGACCCACAGATGGCGCGGTAATTTTCAGTCGCCCACGCACGCGGTTTTTACATTACCGGCTCGACGGGAGAAGAATTTAAACAGACAAACCGAAAGAAACGCAAGATGGAAAATATGCACGAGTGCATTGTATCGCCGTACGCGAGCAGACGAACGCGCCCACGTCGGTTTTAATTAGAATAGAAAACCCGTTGTCGTCCTACTAGTCCGGTTTTACAATGCGCGCGCGAAAAAAAAAAAACAAATGACGCCGAAGAAAGTCGTGGGACTCCGTCAGGCGATTGTCGGTTGGGACAGGTCAAGATGTACGCCCACCATAACAAAATAAACGAGCGACGTGGAAATAAAAATGCGAGCGAAAGTAGGAGGTAGGGTGGGAGGAAATCGGTATTTATAGCACCGCTGTCGCCACCTATCGGTTTCATGCCGCGTCATCAAGCGGAGCTCTCTGTAATGCCGGCGCGTGCGGTGGCGCTGTAGTCAGCACGCGCGCGGAATATCCGCCATTATGATTTCATGGCAAACCTGCGTTTTTAATTCAAAATGATTGTAAAGTTTTTTGCAAATATCTCGGTAAATACACTGCAGAAACCTTGAGTAAGGTACCAAATCATTCAGCTTCTTAAAAAGCCTTAAAAATAATGCACAAAGACCGATACTGTCAAATAATTAGGGGAGCCAATATTAACACATTTCAAATTTTACATGTAAATCCCTTTGCCCGCTTTGCAATTCAACACCCTGTCCCTGTATACACTAAAATCTCATTGAAATGAAACAAAGAAAGCAAAAAATTATCCGGTTGACGTTTTAATTGAAATGATTATCGGTTATCAAATAACTATGCGTACTTATTATTATTCTGCACGATAGCGGAAAGTTGCATTGCGCATTCATTATTCCTGGGTGCAATTTGTGCGGTATCGGTGCTTTCACCCTTTTTTGCGTGCGAGAGAAGGGTCTCGGTGCGCACGCGATGGCGCTCGATATAAATGCTAGTTTTTCGTTCACGCGGACCCATAAATATCCCCCATGTGTAAAGGGGCTTTATAATATCTGGCCTTCGACCCCTAAATGCATCCTCGAAGAAAAAAAAAACGAAGGATTCAGAAAAATAACACAAAACATAAATTTTTGCCCTTTTTTATGTATTTGCATATTAGCTCGTTGTTTTCATCTGTGCCAGCCGTGTTTTAGTTCAAATTTAAAAAAAAAAACGTATAAGTAATAATTCAGAGTCTGAATGTTTAAAATTCCAGATTAGTTTCGCTTTATCGTGATTTTTCAAGAGATGGAATAAAACACTTTTTACTTTGTTTGTATAACACTGATTTATTCGTTTGACTACAGTTTCGTCAACTCAGCTTAACATTATCAAAACCAAAGTGACTTCAGTTTTGATAATGTCAAGCTGAATTGACGAAACTGCAGTCAAACGAATAAATCAAAGTGTTTATTCCATATAAAGCATGTATAACGAAGTAGAAGCTACCTACATAACAACTATTTTTCAAGAGAATTAAAAAAATTCAGACTACAAACTTGCTATTTATCTTTTTATTTGATAGTGTTAATATCTGTTTTATATTATTATTCTTAATATTATGAACAATCAAAACGTGGATATTAAAACGGTTAATTAGTTTTATTTACAAATAAAAATCTTAATGGGTTTTTATCGAACAATATAACTTAAATACACACGTACACCCCCAGAGCTCGGCAATAGGGGAACACAATGGGGTCGTTAATTTCGATCGAAACGAACGAGTGTCTTCGATGACATTGTCTGCAATGTGTCTTAATTAAACGGTGCAGTGGCGGCGAAGCGTTGTTTTCTCAGGGCAATTGTCGTCGGAACAAACACCGCGCCGCGTCGCCTTTTGTGCAACAATAAAAACCGACGGGAAGTGACTTCATAGGGGCCACAAACGCCCATTCACCACTCAATACTGTTTTTATTATTATTCATTTTCACAATTACCAATAAAAAACTATTAAATTATATTTGCTCGTCAGCTTCTCGAAGTTTTGTTCCCAAGTCCTACTGTCCACGAAAAACTGGAGATAACGTCTTTTTTTATTTTTCCTTTATTTTATAGCTACATATGTCTGAAAACTTGATTAAAATTCATCAAGGGATTTTTGAGAAAATTAAGAAAATCTAGCTGTATGTTCGCACTTTTCAGTACAGCAATTTTGATAAAAATTCTAAAAAAAAACAAATGTTTCTATTTTCTCTTTAATTTTATAGTTACATCTTGTTCTAAAAAAAATTATTAAAATTCGTTACGGGGTTTTTGAGAAAATTAGGAAAATCTAGTTTACATTTCCAAAACAGAGATTTTGTTGAAAAATTCCGAAATAACTAGTGACAACGTCTTTTTGAGTTTTTCTTTTTTTATAACTGCATATGTCTGGAATATTTCCCGATAGATTTATTAAAATTCATTAAGCGATTTTTGATCTTTAATTTATAAAACAGTACAGTAAAATTCATACAAGGAAGCGATAACTATTCACATATACGAAGTATTCGCTTATACGAATAATTTTCGTTCCCGCTCGTCTTAATACAAGTAAGGTTCCACTGTATATCATATCTTTATTAACAGTTTAATTTTTGTAATAGTGTATATTTAATTTTATTCTATTGTTAGCCTGTTAAATGGTTTTCTGTCTAGATCTATCCGTTTTATCGCGTTAGTCAGTCTGTGGTTGAGTAATGATATGATATCGAATGTTGTGAATGGTGGTTAAATATTTAATTTGAAATTTGATTTTTGTATGTACGGTATGTATATAATTTCCATTCGTTTGGGTCATTGTTTTTAGAATGACCAACTCATCATTTGGAATCTTCGTAGGTATATGTGTGTATGTAGTGAGGATTATAGGTAAACTAGCAACAGCAGCAGCAGCATGTGCACACCCGTTATGAGTCACCCGGTGCAGTGTGCGGTGCAGCAGGAAATGCAAGTCGCGGCGCGATCCTTTGTTCGAGATAGTGGCGGGCGATGCGTCATGCCGGCCATTTCAAAAATTGCGAAAATAAACGGGGAAAATGCACTCCGCACAACACGGCTTCCATCCGACCGTGAAGAACCCGACGACCATCTGCCCGTCCTTTCGGTCGTCGGCGTTCCTATCTTGCAGATGCAGCAACCGAAATGGAATGATTTTATTTTCTAAGAGAGTTGGTCGGTGGCAAAAGGATGAGGGGAGAGCACCTGGAACACCGGTAGACAAGGTGCGGTCGCCCTTATCGCCGCCGGCAGGTGTTCATAGATTATTCTTTCCATAGAGTAGAAATTGAATTTATTTTGATTGGAGAAAAAAAAAATGGGTGTTTGATGTCCACGTTTAAATATCGTGCAGATGGTTGAATTAAAAGTGGAAATATCTAAATCGAGTCACTGGCCATCCGTAGACCGTCTGACTTGAGACTCTACAGGGTGTTTGAATTGCAAAGCGGACCATAGGGTAATGTGTAAATATTGGCTCCCCTAATTATTTGACAGTATCGATCTTTGTGCATTATTTTTAAAGCTTTTTAAGCTGAATGATTTGGAACCTATTATTTTGAATTAAAAGCAAAGGTTTGCCGTGATAACATAATGGCGGATATTTCATTTTGTTCTAAAAACTGACAGTTAATGTCACATTACGACTTATAACCGGTCGTACTACTATTAAAGGAGTGTAAGTGGTTTGTTTAGTTATTATTATTGCAAATAAATACTTTTGAAACTTTAATAATTTTAAGCAATTATCAAAATTAATACCTACATAACCGTAATAAGAATAATCAAGTGTACATTTACGACTCTAATTTGTAATGGTTAAATGAACAGAGAAGCACCGAACAGCGTACTCGACTTAATTCCCATTTGCCAGTGAGTAAATTTCAAAGAAAACCTAATAAACTCTCTCTTTATTATTAATACGAGCCGAGGAGGAGTGAGTGTGTGGCGCTGGCGTGGCAATTAGCGTCGAGGGGGCGCGTGCCGTGCCCACTTCGTCCCGGGGGCCACCGGGATGCCGTCCGTTGCCACGGCGACCGACGCTGCTTGCGCGCTTCCCCTATCGATTCGACGGACGAAACGCCGCGCGCCGGTTGAATATCAAGACCCAGAAATTTCGATCCGCGCGCTCGGAGGAAAAAGAAACGAAATATTTAAATTTGTTAATGCGCTGATTTAATATATTCATGCCTAGGCGATCACTCCCGCGGATTGACGGAGAAACGGGCGCGACGAATCAAATGCTGAATTCGAACCGGTTTGTGTTGGTACCATTGACACTTGCACCGTTGGTCATTGCGTTCACAAACATTCTGTTATGCCACCATCCTGCATATTGTCATCGACACAATAAAACATTGTGGTACATTTTCCCAAATTCGAAAAAAGTTTTTCGGTTTTGTATATCAAAGAAAGAAATTTAAAATTCACTAAACTATTTCCTTAGCAAAATCTTGGCTTTGCTTCAACTGTCTGGTTTGATAGACAAAAATCTACTTTACTTTAACCCTTTCTTTCCCAGTGATGACATATTTATGTGATACTTTTACGTTCTATTTGCGCGAACATTTCATCTATTATCATCTATTGTATGTATCTAGATGGCACTAGTAGTTTTATATTATGCATTTGTCTTTGGGTGGCTGTGTTATTGAAATTCAAGAGATTCGACGGACAGGTGCACATGTCCAGGTGAACTAATTCGGGAGAGAAATGGTTAACAATGATAAGCTTAAGAATTTCTGTATGCGAAGAGTGGTGCGAAGAACAGGTGCGCCGCCACACTTACCAAAGTTTTTTGCAATCTACGTCTGTCTCAAAAAAAGTAAAAAAATAGATAAAGAATCTAGATATATGTCTATCAACAGAAAAAGTAAAAAAATGTGCCGGGGCCTGTGTGCGCCGTCACAAGTTTTTTTTAAGGTTCGGTGTGACCGCCATAAAAAAAAGTTAAAAGGATATAAAAAAATCTAGATATACAGGCCTAAAAATACGAGAAATAAAAAACCTAGCCGGGCCCTGGATTAGTTTGAAAAAAAAAAAAAATGTCCGAAAACGTCGAATTAACTGATTTTTTTTACGTAATAATCTTAAATGTTTCACAGCAAATATTACGAATGTTAGAATTTCAAATATCTTAAAAGTCTAAACATTATTTAAATTATTTCACCACACAGTGCATGTACGCTTTATACCACCCACAATTGTGCTGGTACGTGAGAAACAAGGAAAAACTGGAAAACAGTTTAAAAATTGAAAATTCATGTAATGATGTAATTTGGTTTCATCAAACGAACGAAAGCGGGCGCAAAATTTAGAAAAAGTCAAACGGCACGATACAGGAAATTGCATTTGGATCACGTCCCGGCACCGGAAGTGCGGCCATATTGGAACATCACGGCGGCGGATCGGTTAGTGCCCCCTCTTCGATATTTCCCATCCTTCTCCAATTATTCAACTCCAATAATTTTTATTATTTTCAAATTCACTCGGACTTATTTTTTGGGGGATTTTTTTTGTGCGCGATTTTTTTGTTTGGTAAAAGGGTGCGCGTTATTCACGGACAAATATATTATGTACAAACACTTTAAATAAATAAATTGATATGACTTACCTCTTCCTCCTCTTTGACGTCGCCGTTCTTTTCGGCGTCCTTGCTCGGCTTCGACTTGTCTTTTTTGGAGAAGGATATACTCCTGAAGGACCACTTCTTCTTTTTCTCCTTCTTCTTCTTTTCCTTCTCGGCGGAGTCCTCGGTCTTTTCGTCGCAGCTCTTGCTCTCGTCGCCGCTCTTCTCCGTGCTCTGTTCCGTCGTGGCGGTGTCGTTCAGCTGGTCGCCGTTCTCCGTGTCCGGAGTCTTAGGTTCCGAAGGAGTCGACGGCTCCGGCACGCCGTTCACCTTTATCACATCCTCGCCCTCCTTCTCCTCTTTATCACCATCTTCTTTGTCCTGAAACACGAGAATAACAATCGTTGTCATTGATGTCGATTTGAAAATTTAAACAAATTAGAGAGAAGTGGCAACATCGCATCACTCCAATATCGGGTTCTCACTTTTAAGTGGCATTTACTAGAAAAATTTCTTATGTAAGATGGCAACATTTTTATACTGCCAGTTTGACAATGAAAAGATCTCTCAAAATCAAAAACAAAAATAGGGGGTTGCCATATAAAAACAAAATGGATGACGTCATTACTCAAAAATGATGACTGACTGTGTGATATTCTCATAATTTGTCGATTTATGTACTTTTATTTAAATTTAAGTTTTTATTGTAGTTTTTATGGTATTTATTTCACAAATTTTATATTTTAACTTCTTTTAATATGTATACTTGTTTTTAATATGTAAATTTGAAGCCCACATCCACCGCAATATTATATTTGTATACAATATTTTGTTGTAATATAGTGGCTGAAGTGAAAATGAATAAATAAATAAAATAATTAAATTTTAAAAATCGACCATTTTTTCCAAAAATATTTTATTTCAGTTTTACTGTATTTCTCATATTTGACTTGGATTTAAACTCATTGTTCAATAATCACGCGATCTTTTATTCCACGACTAACTCTGAATTAATAATAATAATAATAATAAATCCACTAAATCAAAATTGAAAAACCATCCAATTATCAATTCGATATCTGGTGCGTCTTCCGCTTCTCATTCGGCAGCAAAAAAAAATTCGAACGTGCTTCTTATCCTTAATTGGACGTCGGTCGCGCCGCGCCGGACATCCTTTCAATCTTTATTTTTAATTGTGCCGCACCACGTTTTCTCTTTCTTTCTTTCTAGCGTCATTTTCTTTGCCTACTACCAGAGGCGAAATTTGTATTGCCCGCCACAAATTCTGGGTCAGAAAACGGGCGATAAGAAAAGGAGTCCGCCTTTGGAATTTTATCGCGCCCTTATCACATTCCGCCGTGTGTGTCCAGGCCCAACAATACACTTGTTGACGACACATACAGAAAAAGAGAACGAATTTACACATACAAAAGAATAGAGCGAGAGAGATATGTTTGCATGCGCGAGAGGCCAATATTTGGACTCGATTACTAATCGCGTGAAATTGAAGTTTTTATCATTTGTGTGTTTGTTTGTAAGCCATCATTTCCTCGAAAAGTACATTATGAATCAAGTAATGTGTTTGCTTAAGTTATAGATTATTCATGGGAAAAGTCGTCCATTGATAAAAGAAATATTGGCATTTTTTAAGCGTTTTCTTTATAGTACATACATGTACAGTCCACCAAAGTCAAATTGGCGGTTTGTGGAGGCAACAAGTACAATCGGAGAGAAAAATCGGGTGGTTTATTATCAGTGTAGAGAAAGTCGACATTGCCTCCCGCAGAGAACACACAGCAAATGAAAATAAACATGTTTACAATTCAAAATTCTGACGAATGTCCCAAACGAACGCACTCCGATGGCCTTCGCCCCTCCTACGCCCTCTCATTTGCCACGGCGCAACTGGCCAATTTGAGATTGAACCATTATACAATATAATGTACTAGTTCCAAGCATACATTGCCTTCTGGAAACTAAACAAGTTGAAAATAATCAAATTATCACAGGCAACTTACTTTAATCTGCTCGGCAGAAAAACTATTTTTAAATATATTTTCACACAGGTCATATTTATATTTCAACTACACTAGTGGTAATAATAATTCAGCCAAGAATGAGAATTAAATACAACAGTTCAATCCATCCAATTTTTATTTCGAACCGAATTAGTAATTGTTTGCACGTACAAACAATACAGTCATTGTGTTGTATTTGATTTTTTTTTCAAGGAATTCCCATTAGTAATGTGAAACGATAATATAAAACGCTGTGCTGTTTAATTTTTTTCATATCGTGTATTTAAGATAAGGAGGAATCGAATCGAACCGAATCGTAATGAGAGAAGTTTTGCTCGAGCATGAATAACAAACATATCAAAACGTATTGTTCCGGTGACTAATTAATGGACGTGTTTGTTTGCCGTTCCGAGTTATTTTTAATTTTATGAACGCGCGCGCCACGTAACCGAATCCGCAATAAATCAATTTCACACTTCATAAAAACGAATTGCTGTTTCCAACTTATATAAGCATAATTCATTGAAATGATTGCGATCGCAATGAAATTTATTATTAATAAATAAAGTTTGGTGTGTCACAATAATTATCATAATGGGAATAACAATAATAGTTTTAATTGTCAATTTGGCTGTTGACAGTCTAAAATGACTTGAAAAACATGGTAATAATCAACCGGTACCCTTCATCATTATGATTCCATCAGCTAAACACACAATAGTTAACTAAAGTCAAATTTTAAGTATGCTTTAAAGGTAATGCAAAGAAGAGTAAGTTTTTATTTTTGTAAAAATTCAAATTTAAAATCTTCACGGGTGAAAGGGAAAACATTTAAATTGAATGGACAATCCTGCATTCCTCTCTTGTGCAAATACGTGCAGTTTGTTTGTATCACTCCCCCCCTTCTCTTCTCCGTGGGCAATTAAAAACGAGCAAAAGGATAGTCGCTTCTCGCATCGGCCAAGCCGGAGGAATCCTGTTTCTACATAAACGAAACAAATAATCAACTATCTGTTCACACACACACATGCTCAAACAGCTGTCCCTTCTTCTCCTCTTCGCGTCCCCTTTCGGCCTTCAGCACGAGGATAGATCAAGGTCGGTTTCGTACCCTCGGCAACACACACAACACACAGAGCGCGCGAACGCACGCAAATATTGACATTCATTTAATTATTGTATAAAGATTGATAACGCACCCTCTCTTGTATATTTAGACAATGGGTATACAGTAAAGCAGGATCGCGTGAATATGGGAGAATGTGTTTTAACCTAATTAAGTGAACGCGCGCCCAGTTGGTGGTAATTAACGGTAATATAGGGCCGGTGTTGTCGAAAGAATGAATTGTATTTTTAAGTGAATAAATTGCACTGTAATAATAATTAGCCAAATATTTGTATTGCGCTAGAAATAGTGTTGTCAATATTTCCGTTTCAAAATGTGGCGACTGTTCGTAAAAATCACTCATCTTTAAACAGATTTGAAAACAAACAGTTTGCGTTTAATCACCGACATAAACCAGAAAAAGTGGGAAAAGTTGGAAGCTAATGGGTGATTAATGCTCCAAGTACTTGTGCCGTATGCGCGCGTGTGTGTGTGTGCGCTTCAGTTACCGAAACGATCGCATTGCATGATTAACATGATCCAATCCTTAATTTTATAAATTTAAAACGAGCATAATTGGAATATTTGTAATAATAAACATTCAACTTTTATGGATATAGCGTATGCACTTCATGATAAATGTTTTACAGCGATTTACAAACCCATTCAAAGAAAAACAAACATTAAAAAGATAATTAGACGCTTAGATGTTTCCACGTGTACATGATTTTCAGCAAGAGACAAACGTCAAAATTTACATGTTAAAACAAATTATACGATATAAAGTTATCTATTTTTAAAATCCTACAAACACTGTGGAAAATACGAGAAAATCAGAAAACTGCGATGAAAGACACATTAAATACGCGTTGGCCATGAAAACCATGATGGACTGTAGATGTGTTGATCCAAGATATAAAATTGGAGACACTTTTTCAACTTTTGGTTCGATAAATTCCAAAAAGTTAATTCTTATCGATTTCACGGTTGCAATTCAAAAATATGATTCCGAAAATAAAGAATAAACAAAATGCATCTCTACAAGTTTTTGGTAATCACAAAGTTAAAGCTGAGCATAATTGATCAATAATAAGCATTAAATATAAGTATCTGAAGCTGAGAAGGGTAATGGGTCAAGTGTAAAAGATCACCGCAAGAGGGAACCATCACAAGTCAGCTTGTGATGTAAATTTTAAGTAAATCTTGCAAATGTTATATAATGTGGATATTTTATATAGGAAGTCTCTCTACGAACAGGATGGTTGCTACGCGGTAATCCTCAATGAAACCGAATTTAAAAAATTCAATTGTAAAATAAATATTTATAAATGGTTTACACGTTTAGTATGCATTGTAATTATATCACAAAAAAAAAGATTATTTACGTAGAGTTGTTTATCAATGTACCACATAAATATTTCCGAGTCGTGCACAAAACCACTTTATATATGATTTGCTAGAAAGCGTTGCCGTGTGCTTACAGTCGCGGCGAGCAATTGTATACACTTTTTTTTTATTGGCCAACCAGATTTGGGATTTTTTTCTTACATTGACATTGATGTATGAATGTTGCAATTGATTAATTATTTAACAGACAAGTGTTAATAAAATGACGACAATAATATCCAATACCCAATTAATATTTATAATAGGGCAGTTAAGCACATGACAATCGTGTGGAAAACATAACCTTAAATTTATTTTGAAGGCAACGTCAGAATTACAACCAGAGTATCCAACATTATAAAAAAATCACCAGATCAGGTCGGTCAATAAAAAAAAAAAACTTAGTATAGTAATAGTATTGGCCCACTATGTATATAATTAGTAGAATATGATGATTGTGAAAACTTACTGCAAATTCGATTTCGGTGTGCGGAGCCGTTCCGTTGCTGGTGATTTTCTCGTCGGGATCCGCGATCTTTTCCACCTTTCCCTCGCCGTCCATGGGACTGTCGCCCTCGCCCTTCTTCGGCGTCGTCGTTATGTCCACCGACTTCTTTGACTGTTTCGCTCCCATGTTTCCTCAGGAGAATCTCTGCCTCTCTCTCTCACACACACACTATCGCACTACAAACTAGTGTGTCACCTGGAACAAAGAAAAATATATTCGTTTAAAAAAAATTTCATCATCTTAAACCTATAATTATTAATTGTCAAGCAAATAGTGGTGGTGGGTGGGCCCTAACCTACAATTCAAACAATAAAACACAAATGAAGGGTTCGCAGATATAAAAAAAGCATGGATGTATCGACTTTGTTTTATTTTATTTTTTTGGTAAATTAGTTCATTTCTATACATTGATCAGTGGATCTTTGCGTGCACGTCATAAACATCTGAACCTATCTCGGACAACATTTTCATACGTTTATTTTCCCTACGGTAAGTTAAATTAGAGGCAATCATGTGTGTACGTATGTTGTCGTCCAAGGCGAGAAAACTAAGTCTTCGGTAATGACGCACACGCAAAGATACCTTGATCAAACTATAGAAACTCTGGTTCATCAACTGGACAGTATTATGTTCAATTGGGAAGTATTAAAACAATTTTAATTTTAATATTTTAATCATAAATTGGTTTATTTTATTACCGGGGAAATTATTTTGGATTTGATTTGACTCTCGCTAGCTAATAATTGTCTTACATTTTAAACATTATCATTATATTGGTGGAGAGGATGTTTACTACGTGGTAAATTACAATTAACCTGAATTGAAAAATTCTGCGTTCTTCAATGCTGAACATTTTTAAAAATCCCACATCTCAAAATGTTTCAATTTTTCCACACGGGTAACAATACTTAAAATACGTAAACGTTTAATCACGAAATCTTTAAAATACGATTGTTTACAAATGAAAAACGTAAACACCAAGTCATAAAAAGTGGATGGATATTTCAGACGCACGCACACGCCACCGCATGGCCTTGAGTGAGAGTCGACAATGAAACCGAAACATGAATGGACCACAAAGAAACGAACAAAATTCCTATAAACAAAGAAGAGGTTTTACCTGGAAGACACGACGATGGCAGCACCAGATATTTGAGTATCCTTCACTTAAACCACGAAATAATCCTAGCACCGGGTATAATAAATAAATATCACAGCATTTGTTAAAAATAATAAATAGGGAAAACTCAACAAGCAACAATAAACAAAAAAGAAACACGAGGTAAGAAGTCGGCGTGTATAACGAGTAACCGCGCACCACCGTCTGTTGTCGTCCTCCGGTCCGTCAGTCGCGCTCGCGTTCTTTCCTTTGGCTTCGGCACTTCGGTTCGGCGAGGACCGAAACACGAACTTTGGGGCCGCCGTTCGTCGAAATTGCGATGCAAGGTCGTTCGCGGTGACAAGAGGAAGAGAAAAAGGAAACGGGCGCCGGCGATAAAAATGTGAATCCAGAGTTGGAGGGATGGAGAGGAGAAAGAGGGGAGAGAAAGGGAATGTGTGTCACCCGGACGGAACGTATCCCACGCACTAACGGGGGATAAAGCCTCGAGTAACCGTACAACCGCCTGAATGCGTAAAGGGATGTATAAACGGCGGCAGACGGCGCGACTAGAAATCCCTTGGAGTTTCTGCTGCTGCATGGCAACATCGCGCAGGGTCAGTTCCGGGAGGGAGGGAGGTTTGTAGGTAGGTAGCGCGCGACTGCGATTGATCCGTGACACATGAAAAAATGTTTTTTTTTCTACTTTAGTTTAATAATATCAAAAGCAGTTAAACAATGAGTACAGTTTTTGCTCGTTATGAAATTTTAGTTGTCGCGATTGGCAGTACTTAAACGTGACAGGTGTCGACGTCAAAATGTAAGAATTGCCGCCAACGGTGATAATTCATGGGATAATTGGAACCTTCCGATGCGTTACATACTGAAAATGTTCGATAATGCGTATTGGGGAGTTCGCCACCAGTACCACTAAGGTTAAAGAAACGAAGGCGTAATATTGTTCACTTTTTACCGGCGTGACAATCGAACGGGCGGACGCATGAATTAATCCATCGCTCGGCGACGACGACATTTTAGGCAACACAACTTACACAGAGCAAAGGTTGTAATTAATCATATTATTAATTTGTTTGTAAAACGAATAGCACGGAAGAAACAGCGAGGGTGCAATGTATGTTTTATTTGCGGCGAAAAGAGTCGTTGTTTTCGGCGTGGAGTTTTAATTAACGTCGATCGATGCCTTACACGATTTACACTATTTTATGATTAAACTAACCAACATAGTTGTGTGTGTGCGAGCGTACACCCAAAGGACTCAATGAGGAAACCTGCTATTCAGTTATATACTGCGTGCAGAATAACCTTGATCACTTGTTTTTCGCCGGCTTAATGTGGACCACCCTATATAATGTTAATGATTTTCTTAGCACTCACCAGACAAGCCAATTCCGCGATTAGCCATAGAAACATCAACTTTTCTCTCGCCATCTATTTGAACATTCAAGTCAAAATTTAGTTTCCTCGAATGAGGTTTACTATCAAACGTCAAAATCGAATTGACACTGATAAGTTTCCGATGGATCCCCCCTTCTGCCAATACAACTGCACCGACGGCTTCGGCTGCTACAACCTGGACCAGATCTGCGACCGCACCGCCAACTGCAGAGACTCCTCCGATGAGAACCTCTGCGGACGCAGACTGTGCAAGAACAATTTCAACCACGAACCGTACTTCCGATGCAAAAGCGGCAACTGCATCCACTCCCACCTCGTCAACAACGGAATTCGCGACTGCGACGACGGCAGCGACGAGACCTACAACATGGCCTACTTCACCTTCATGCTGATCGTTTCCTCCTTCATCTTCCTGATGCTGATCTTCAGGTGGATGCTGACGCGACGAAACACGCGCGCAGTCCTCGCGAACCTGCCCGAGTTTCCGCTGCCTCCGTTCCGGGCGCCCGGAGAGAACTCTGACTGCGAGATCACCGACGCCGAACTGCAGAACGGCGGCGAGGTTTACGAGTCCTTCGCGCAAAACAGGAAACTGATCGAAAAACAGCAAAAGACGACGCGGAAGGTGTACAGGATGGAACAGAAATCGACCATTGATCCTAAAGAAGCGGACGATGGTCTCGTGGCTCTGGCCAGTCTTAGCGTGGACATTCACAGCTGTATAGGTTTGGATAGAGATGTACTACCGTGCTATAGCGGTGGTGATAAATATGACAAACAAGACGCTTCGAGAGACTCGACTACTTGCATGAAATCACTATCGGATGAAATTAATGTTAGACGGAATTCCTCAGAAGATTCGGATGTTTACGTGAAATCGGAGGATATTAAAATTGAACATCGTTCCTCGGGTGATAAAAGGATCCCGACGCTGGATCGTTGGGAGGTCATCATGAAAAACGATTGTAACTTCAGCAAAGATTCCGATGCGGACATGTCTTACCCGCAGATGACGCCGATGTACAGCTTCAGGGAGTCTTTTAAGCGGCACAATTTCGATTACGAAATTCAATTGAAGAAGCGCGAGAAGTGCAAAAGCGCACCCACTTTCAAACCGGACGATAACGTGCCGGGAAACTCGGGAGGGAGGAGTGCGCACGCCGTGATGCAACATCAATGGGATAACTTGGTGATGGTAAAAGAGACCGTGGTCAGGGTTCAACCGACGGAATCGTTGAAGGAGGTTTATAGGCAAGGGATGCCGAATCCGACGAGGATCAAGTCTGAAGAAATCGCCGCCGATTTGAGGAGTATAAACAGAAGGACGAAATCAAGTGTGTTGGCTTGTTTCGGAAGGAATAATAAAGTTGCTAGTGATGAAGATAATTTAAGTTAATAAATATTGTAATTATGTATTTTCTTATTATGATAACCTGTTGAGGAAAGCCGAATTTTCCGGCAATCAACCGCAAAGAGGTTCGCGTTCGTTTCTCCAGCAACCGCGCCCAAGTTCAAACATAATTGGAATTCTTGTTGTCGGTGAGACTTTATTAATATATTTATTACATCCCGGTACCGTAATCGGACCGAGTTCGCAACGTTTGCTTGCTCATTTTGCAATTCCGCATAAACGACGACGCGATAAGCCCATAATGTGTAATCGTTCCGCGGTTGTTTGCTTTCCTCGGAACCACGGATTCATCATCATCATTGCTTCGCATCAAATGTTATTATTGAAGTGCGATGGTGATTCACGCGTGGGTTCCTATTTCGAACAAATGTTATGATTCGCTAAATAAATAAGAGCGGTGAATACGTACACACCAACACCAAACTTTTAAAGTTTGGTACTACAGAGTTCAGAATCGACCACCAGAAACGATGTATAATAATCCATCAGAGTGGAGTTGTTACACTTATGCCCATATTCATCAACGTTCGAACATTTATAGAACCCATAAGTTTATTTGGTATCCGCCAACGCAAATGCACTAATAAATATTGATAATGCTATGGTTCGGTTTAGTAAATTTTAAGTTATAGAATTGGCTGCCTTGTGTAGAATTTTGACGGTGAAAGTTTTAATTTGATAACAGGGAAACTATAGTTTGAAACAATTTGTAACTGTATTGATAAAAGAAGAAAATCAATTTTACAATAATTACCTTTTATCGAAAACGATCTAAAAACTACACCGAAGAAGATATGTTGTGCCATTTTGATATACGCAATTGTTGTTTCAATTCCATGGCATGTCATTATTTTTTATAAAATTACATTAAGTTTTCTTAATTATTTCAACTTAGAGAAACGTAAAGTGTGAACATTAATGAAATCCGTCTACAAAAAAGTTAAATACATTTTGTCTCTAAAATAAATAGGGGAGCCAATATTTGAACACTTCAAAATTAACATGCGATTTCCTATGTTGCGTGCTCCAAGTCAACACCCGGTATAAACCGACTTATTTTTCTAAATCTTAGGTATATTTCGTATTTCTTCACATTTGAACTCTTGTGTTTCGACAACAATCTCTCACGGGCATAATTGTTGATCCATATCCGCACCACCCATACGCACGTGTACAACATCGGACTTGGAATTAGAAAGTTTATTGTTCGCGAATTGAAGATAATGCGCGCCGCCGCGCGCGCTGACCTCTCTAAAAATACACCCGACAATCGCAACTTCTCATTTGGTTCGATTTGGTGGCGGCGGCGGTGGTGGTGGTGAATGTCGATGATGATTGCGTCTTTTAAATGTCAACGATCCTGCGCCATTATCTAGGATGTTATTGTTGTCGTCCGCGCGTTCAACCGACACGAACCCGCGTTATTTATATCGTGGCATCGCACGTATATTGAAAGAGGACGATAGTTAATGTTCCTTTATTGTTATGTTTTCTTTAAAGCGGAGTCTAGATGTTAATCACAGTTTTGCATGCGTTTTACGATGAAGAAAGCACCGAAGTTACAAGCGCTATCGCGCAAAATATGATAGGACGGGCGCTATCGCGCCGCTCAGGCTTCTTCGCGGTTTTTCAACGAATGTACTTTCAACGGCCCCAAAGGGTTAATAATTGACGATGGTGAAAATTTTAAACTTTTAAAAAGAAAGATGGTTGATCGGGGTTTTGAATTCGTATTATTTTTAATAAAGAAAAATCGCAAATGTTTATAACTCTGTTCAACTTTATAAAATGAAACCACAGCCTTCTTAGTTAAAAATAAAAATGGAACAGAGTATACTTGATTTTTGTTTTGCCAAGATGAATGGTGGTGGGTCATTAAAAAAACTCCGACGGCAATCATTTTGCTATCGCAAACGATTATATTTCCAGCACGAATCCAACTAAATGGTAAACAATAAACAAAGCGTCCGGTTTCGGGTGATTGGACTCGCGCGATTGGATTTCACGTGATTCATTCGAAAGTCGAACGGCACACGGCCGAAATGAGGCGTAATTGCCAACAATTAAAATCATTTCCATGCTCGAACAACAAACGTAACAAACCATTCCGCAATTGCAGCGATTAAAATTAAACACCGATGATTATTCGTTTCATTTTCTTACCGAATGATATTATGTGTTAATAGCAATGATTTGTTAACGGTAAATAGTTATTTCATTTTGCGTATTCAATAAAATTATTAAAATTTGCATTTACAGATTTTTTTTCTTTGTAACTTAGTTTTTTATTTGGGCAAAATTAGAACCAATTGTTGTATCGAAAATCGCTGTCATGTTCAAACGCCCGCCATTTTGTTAAAAAGCTATATTTTCAAAATCAGCTACGACAAAATCCACATAACAGGATCTAGTTTAATTATCTTTTTAGTTTTTTTGTTTCAAACGCCGTTGGGTACCGTTTCTATGGTACAATTTGGGATTCATTTTAATTAAAAAAAATTGAAAGTATTCCTAAATGTGTATACTTTTAGATAAAAAAACTCCAGATCCGATATTTCAAATGGTTTCCCATAAAAAAAAATTACAAAAATAATCTTTTTTCCCGGCTCCTGGATGTATATCTCCCTTAATAGCCTAAGGTATCAAATGAAATAATTTTATATATTAAAATATATTTAAACTTTTCAAATTTATTCATTACATCCATATTGCATCTTCAGATTTATCAAATTATAAGAGATAATTCTTTGTGTACTTGGTTGCATACAATTTCAATTAAATGCCATGCGTTCATGTGATTATTTTACGTTTATAATGGCATGTTCAATGTTAAAATTAAAGCATCACACATTTTATTTTTGTTGCATACATGTGAAAACGCAATCACATGTCGAATTTGAACGGTTTATGGTCGTTGAACGGAACATAAAAGCAACGAGCAAACAAATCGGATACCGTAAAAAGCGGAAGTACACCTCCTATCGCTTCCTCTTCATATGTTTTGTCATTTCCATATTCCAGTTTTCACATAAAAGTTTTCAATTACACAAAAAGGCGGAATGCGTTCTCGAGGAGGAGCATTTCTCGCTAATCGCCGGCGTTTACCATAAATTTCAAGGCTTGTTCACACTCCGAAAGAAGCAATTAACCACTTAACATAATCGTTAATATATTATTCATAAGAATGTTTATTTATTACACATACTTTAAAGACTTATCCACACGCAAAAAAAAATGTTCAGTTTGATGGTAATAAAAGTAAATTCGTTCCAAAAGTGATTTCGCAGGAAACTTCCTACTCATCCCGTAAAATATCACTTTCGGAACTTGATTTACGTAACAAGTTCAGTAAGTAAAAAGTAAGTAAGTGAAAAATCGGAGTTTTAGATATATGCATGGTGTCCAGGACTCTTAATTTTTGTTGAAAAATCACACTTTAAAATCTTTCACATCAATATGGAAACGCCCGGTATATTATTTTCATTATATGCAGTTCATGACCACAAAACTTATCATTTTAATTACACAAACCCCACCATTTTTATGTCCATTTTTGGTGGAAATTAGACGGATTGAAAATAATTAGAATCGATAAAGTTTCCAAATGGAAAAAATGTTGCGTTCCATCGCCATTTGAAGATTATTCGTAATCAGCACTTCCTCTTTCATTATCTGTCCCGGGATTTTTTAATTTACATCGGAGTACGCGCTTATAAATAAGTCTATGTGCTTGTGTGTATGTGTCATTGGGTTGAGAGATACAACACACACACACAAACATTTTGTGAATATTAATTTATTCCCCAGTATTTCCTGTCCGGCGGTGACTAGCGCGCGTTTTTACATTTACAAGACGACAATCACTTGACGGGTTGCACAAGCGTTCCCTCAAAAAGTAAAATGAGAAACCGTTCGTATGTAATTAAGATGAAATAAATGCAAATTTCAGATATCGAATTGAATTAATAATGGTAATATGAAATAATATCGACTTGAATTAATAATGGTAATATGAAATACACACCAAATGTAGTAAATTCTAGTTCTATTTAAACAAATTTGTAGTCCCTCCTAGATAACAATAGTTTATCTGTGCGAAGATAAAATCTAATCTCGGGATCTGGCAATGAGACATCTCCGACGGCGCGAGAAAAGTCCACGAAGAAAGAACTCATCGAATAACAGTAAACATCGGAGCGTGAATTCGCCCCAGACCTGCATTGTTTGCTCTTCCTAGAAAGACGATTAATCGTTTTCAATTCCACCTTCCGGATTATCCTTTACCTCTGTCACCGCCACCACCACCAAACACAAAAGGATTTTTTTCCTAGAATTACAATTACAGAAGGAAAACGATGCGAACGAATCGGTTATACACATATTATTTCCCCATCAGACTACGACTACAAACCGATTTCGTAGTGTGCAAAATTAAAAATTAAAAAAATACAGAGATGTAGCTTGTGTTGCAGCATCATCGCGTTCCCTCTTGTTGAAACCAAATGGACCATAATAATGCAGTTAGCAGTCCATAAATATATAGTCAAAGTTTTGAATAAATTTGAGACAACCTCACTAGTTGCAGAAATTCATATTAAATGCAATAGGTTTGTTTGTTAAAAGTATCTGCCGAAGTGAAGATCAGCATCATATCATTTAACAACGTTTACTTGGTCTAAATCACATCATTCGACGATGTGAAGCGTTCCATGACCAAAATGGGCATTTCTGTGGATGGCAACGTCGCCTGTTTGACAGCAGCTCATTTCCGTGGATGGCACTTGTCAAATATGAACGTCGCCTGTTTGATAGCAACATAATGGCGCGAAATTTAAAAACCGACCTCTTCCTAATGAGGCAAATCTGGACATCACCAAATGTTGATAATTTCAAGTTCTTTATAAATTAGAAGAAAAAATCGTCTTCGCATTGAAATAAAGCATATTTTATAAATCCCTTTATATAAAAAAAACATATTTGTTCGAATTAATAACGATGAAATAGTTTGTCAGTTTCGGATCATACAATTCTAGTCCTGGTCTGATGCCGAAGCCTTAATTCGATAATGTCGCCGGTCGTGCGTTCATTTTGATTGGACAAAAGCCGTGCCGCCGCTCGTTTCTGCATTCGAAACACTGGCGCTGGCAATGAGAGCATGAAGGACCACCCTTCACATCGGAAGTTGCCACCACCAGCAGTTCCAAATGTAAACATGAAGCACATCGCAAGTGATGGAGATGGGAAACGTGAATATTCACGAGTAGAGGATTCCCGAATGCTCCCATTTTGAGGTGATTTTAATGCAAATGCATCGAGAGGAAACTGTAATAATGTAAGCTATTTTATATAGCAAGAGAGAATTATTCAACAATTATCGTGTGCTGGTAACAATTATAATAATAGTCTTTACTCCTCAAATGAAAATAGTTACATGCAATAGAATTTATGAAGGTGAAGGAGAAATTCAGCTTTTCTGTTCAAACTTAAATTACCCCATTACAAGTAGATACAAATACAGGCATTAGATACAGTTTTCATTGTTGAATCGATATAGGCAAATTTAGTATCAAGAGACAACCTCAAAATTTAAATTTATCTAGAGATGGTTTGGACAAATACAGAGGAAGGAGAAGGAACGTTTAGTGCAGAAAGGATTCGAAACCTGGAAGGAAAAATGAAAGAGACCGCAAAAATAGATATAGTTTGATCAAGGTATCTTTGCGTGTGTGTCATTATCAAAGACCGAGTTTTCTCGCCTTGGACGACGACATACGTACACCAGCGGCGGCTCGTGGATTCCCGTAGGTGAGGCAAATACAAAGATTCCGCTCGTGCTGCACTACTCACTCTAATAGAGCAAGCAAATAGTCCGTTGCTTTTTCGGTCAGATTTTCTTCCGTTGCCTCACCGCCGAACATCCACGAGCCGCCGCTGACGTAGACACATGATTTCATCTAATCATAGAGAGAGTAAACACATGAAAGTGTTGTCGGAACTAAATGTTGTTCAGCCATTTATGACGTGCACGCAAAGATCCATTGATCAAAGTGTACCTTGGAACAGCGATACTGATACTTGGTTGGAAAGAGAATGAAATGGTAGTTCTAGAAACTGAATCTGAATCTGGAAATTTTTCGCGTTATGAGCATTGTGTACTCGTAAACAATCCCAGTATACAACTCGAAATAAAAGGAAGATGAAAAAGTGACATGGGGTGCAGTGGCGTCCGTCACATGACAAGAATGTGTGTTTGTTCGCCTTTATCGGGGTGCGATAAGAAAGTGTCGTCGGCATTCCGATCTTTGGACGCTTTTCATGGCCGATTGATATGCGCGCACCGGACGCGGCCGACATTTATTGTAATTCGAGCCGATCGATTTGCATTATTTGTTTGTCCGTCATCATCATCATCATCGTCGACAATGGGGTTACAAGGTCGCCGTTCGCTCGAAAGTCATCGTACCCATACAAATTATTGGTAAACAAATATCGAAATCGATTAAGAATCTAAATCACATCGTAACTCGTTAACAGGCAACAGAACCCGAACGGTGTTACTGGGCAGTACCCGTTTGATCATTCAAAATATCACCGTTAGAATAATTGATGATTTTTATAATGCTGAATATTTTGACAAGAATAGAAAATTTATGGAACGTTTTCCTGCCACATTTTAGGGTAGAAAATGAACTTTTAGAAAAGGTAGACTGAAAATTAGATTGTAAATATAAACTAACTCAATGAAAGGTTATTTTATTTTTAAATTTGAGGGATAGTTATGTTTTTACAATCATTGTGACCAAGTAATAAATAATGTTTCGCCAAGTAATTAATGAGAAACAAGTATATGAAATTAAATTGTTCGATTAAAGATTAATTTTATATATAAATAAATATATTACAATCAAGACATTATATTTTTCACACGTAAAACTGCACCGATAATGTGACATTCGATACGCCCGGAAGTGATAAAAGGCGAATTTTCGGCTTCGGCGCTCGTGGGAAGTGCACGGATGTGTTTGTTTAGCACTGTTTAGTGAAATACTGTTGATTCAGCACCGATAGACCTTATCAATAATCTACAGAAGAATTTCGTTTCGCAACCGCAAAACGCTTATTCTAATTTCCTCTTGGTAATTGCACGACAGAAAGGAGGCCATGGTCTACCCTTCAATCGGACAGTAATGATAATAATACAACTTTCATTTCAACAATCGCACTGTTAATGCATCGAAATAGTAATTATTTTATATGGCATTTATTTATTCATCATCCTTTCCTACTTTTGATTTTAAAATGTTTAAAAAATATCTCAATATAATGGGATTCAATCACAAGCCATCACATTGAGTTCTACCACTATGTTCTATGAGATTTCCTCTTGTTACGAGTCAACAAGATTTCCCTATTTTATAGGATAATTATAAACTCTGTTTTTTTTTGGCCAACCATATTTGGGATTTATTTTTGTTGGATTCTTTGATTATTCGAGTATCCCTACTGTTTGTCATCCGATAACATTAAAGTGGTAATAAAATGTCAAAAGTAATATCCAATACTTAATTAATCTTTATGATAAGGTAATTAAGTACTTGGCAACCATGTGGAAAACCCAACCTCAAATTTATTTTGAAGACATAAGTCAGAATTGGATTTTGGTGAAAACGTAAATTAAATGGATGATACATATACAATTTTTAATTCTTTAAAAAATATTCATTTACGATTTTTCTCTAAAATGAATAGGGGAGCTAATAATTACACATATTTAATTTTACATGTTAAATTCCTATATTCGCCCCTTATCCCAGACACTCGGTATAATTAACATAAATAAATCGAGTGTATCTATACATTGTGTCATTTTGATAATTAATATAAATTGAATAATACAATTTGTTTAGATGTATTATCATTTAGTACGGTTAAAGTGAAAAAGGTTGGATAATCAGTGTTCCGTTAAAGTAAAACATGCGTCCGCTGTTAAATTACAAGGACCAGTTAAAGTCTTATTAATATGTATTATCCACACGTAATTATCTACGCCGTGTGCTTAAACGTTCGCTTCCTCGATCATCAAACATTTGTTAATCATTTTGGCTTCTGGTATTTAACATAAATATATGATACTACAATCAATGGATTTTTGCAAAGTGACTATTAATATTTGTATTAACTTATTGACTGATGTTATGTTTTACAAGTACTGGAGAATGTTGTTTTCTTAACCAATAAATAATTTTTTTCATAGAAATTGCGTTTTAAATGCCGCAATTAGAACAGCAAAAGAATTTTGCACACACAAAATGGTGTAGATTAGATCGATGTTTCTCAAAGGCATAGTAGCCGAGGCGATTAATGGTAAGATGATAAAAGCGAAAAAACTTTATAATATGACAAAGATCTCATTATTTAGAAGTAAGGATACCCTTCTTTAGAAAAGTCATAAGATCTACAATAACCATAACGAATAATCAGAGCAAGGGAAATGAGGTTTCTCAGAAAAAATAGAAAATAAGCTGAGGAGAAACTGAATAATGAATGAAACGCACAGCAAAAGAACATGGCACACCTATAATTTTTTTATTAAGTATAACTTTGAAATTTTTTGACGTTTTCTCCAATAAATATTTTTTCCAAAATCGGGTGTAATAAGCGAATTACTGTGGTCATTTGAGGGATGTAATGTTGTTCATTACCCCCTAGAGAGAGAATAACTTGGACTCGCGGAATACATACTCATTAGTCCCTTAAGAAAATTACTTTTTCTTGCTGGACTAATTACGCACATTCCACATTCGTATAATAAATAACTATTATCGAATGTACCTGTAATACAGCGTAAAAAGTAAGCAGACCAATCCTAAAAAAATATTTCAACAAATTTCAAATTTTACATGTAAACCCCCGTTATAATTTGAAAATATCGAACAGAATCAATGCAATCGATTCGCGAACATCGCACACTCTACGCCTTATCGTTTTGTTTCAATAAAAAAAAAAACTAAAAACGCCATGTTTGTGAAGAAAAAAACGAAAATTCGAGCTCGCTTGGGCGTTTTCATCTCCTTTCACACACGAAATACGAAACGTACACCGTGTGCCCATCATCATCATCATCATCATCATCCACCACCGTGCGTAAGCAAACGGACATTTTGCGAGACGACATGTGGGCCCGGGCGCGGGTCGGTAACGAAAAGGGGGCGCCGTGTGACAGCAGCTGTGCAGAGCCGAACCTACCCATCACCCACCCGCCCTACCTGACACATTGCTGCAAGGGGGCCCCGGCGCGTGAATAATATAAAGGAAGGCAACGAGACGCCCCGGAGGTGAGTGGAAATAAAACCCGTTTGCGATGGTGTCCGGCTCGCAGCACACGAGAGGGGCAAAAACATGGGGCCCGTATCTCGTACGATACGCAGATTTCGAGCGGAAAAAGCACGCCGATCTCTTCCGCTGGACGTTTCTCGCCGTTATTAATTGATGCAAGGTTTGCGTACTCACCCGAAACGCCGGTATTCCTTGTAAATTGATAAGCACAAACAGCGAGAAGAACACACAAAGCCGGCGCACCAATAATACCCATACACACACACAGCCGTTGCGTGTAACTAAAACCGCGCGTCCGCGCACGATTGTTTAACAAAGATGGCGGTCGCCCCACCAAATGGAGGCAGCGGATTGGTCCGTTTGTGCGGGACGCGAACGCGCTGCCAACCGCACGGAAACACTGCCACCCCCGGGAAGGACCCCGCGCTCGCAGCCGGGACCGGGGTTTTTTGGGTGTGGACGGCGTGCCGTCAAGGGAGGCGAGAGCGAGGGTCGTTAAATGAATCACCATAATTACTTACTTAAAATCGCACTCATCGATCGACGTTTGTACTCGTAGTAGTAAAAAAAAAACTCATTTTTGCAATTCAATAAACAAATTTTGTTTTTCGTCATGACCATCTTAGATTTTATCATTTGATATTTATTTCACGTACGTTAACGAATAATTAAAGTTGTTACAGATGCATTTATTAAAATATTCGTATATTATTTCATTTAATTAATTTAAGGAAGATTAATAATTATAAAATGTACATGAAAAATAACACTACCTTGACGATAAAATGTCATTGTACAATTAACTCGTAAAAACCAAACCATTGAATTTAAAACTACGAAAACTTGTTTTTATAAATTAGTTTTATGTGCAGGATACATAAAGAAGTAACAATTATAAGTTAATAAATTAACTTGAGACAACCTCACTTATTGCAGATTTATTGAATAAATGTAATGTTAATTCTGCCAATTGGCTATCGACCCGGAGGCTTTCAGTGTGTGAAATAATATTTAATTTTCGCGCATTGAATGTTTTTGCTAGTTTATGGTTAGCATCGCAGATGGCAATCATTTACATCCAAGCCGCCCAGAGTACATTGTGTTGCATATACTAAGCTGTGTAATTGAATATATTTTACGTTATTAATTTTAGTTGTAGTTTACAACACCAATGAAATAAAAAACAAAGGGAAGTGGAGATAACAGATTTGCCCCATCTTGTAGTGTTTTTTTCGAGATTTTTAAATGATTCTTAACTTTAACCTTCATTTTTACAACTTTATTCAGAAAAAATAAAAATAGTTGAGATTGAATCCAAGCATGTTAATCCATATAATCACCTTCAAACCCAAGCAAGAGCATTTTTAAGCGTTCGAATTTAAAAAAAAAGCGTTTATTTTTTTTAAACTGAAAACATTTACAGACTTCATTTCATTCCGAAATCATCGGGCTTGAATATTCAATTCGTTTTCTGTTGCAAATAAATTCTATTCAGTAACTAATATTGCCTCTAAATACCAGTGACGGTTCGCGGGGTTTTTTCTGGTACGGCCGAGGAACAAGAGGTGGTAATACAGATAGGTGCGGTCACGGAGCCAGGAATCTCTGCAACTGACCCTACCTATCTGTATTGCCACCACTTGTTCCTCGGCCGTACCAGAAAAAAACCCGCGAACCGTCACTGGTAAGTATCACTAAAGCCTATAATGTTTGTTGTACTTGCTCGAGTATAATTTCCCTAGGTATTTACGGATGTATATTGTGTTGCATCCGTTAAATCCCATTTTCGTAAAGAATCGATGAAAATATTCCGCTGTAAATCGGTAATGAAACAGATAAATTGCACAACGTAAAACCATCAAGCCTGTTTAGACGAAGGCATCTTTGTGGTTAACAAAAAATGCTAATTTTCAATTTTTAACTCTGGACCACCATTACATTTATTTTCATTTCAACGTCAACACCGGGGCCAATGTTTAAACTACGCGGCGGATATAAATGCAACGTTGCCAAATCAACAAAACAATCATTTCAACTTGCATCATTCATCGGGTTACACGCGAAAAAAAAAACAATCGCAAATTAATTCCGCGACAATGGCTTATTTAAAAAACGCGCAGCTGTTGTTTTTACAGATGCCGGCGCGCGGTTGGCAACATCGCGTCCGGCCAGGAAGATGGCGTCTCGTGTGAAGTGTAAGTCCGGACTTTAGATTCGAAATTATGTCGCCGGAGACGTTTTGAATCTGAGAAAGGGGCGCGCGTCAGTGCGCGGTCTGTGCCCTACGTTCGAGTGCTTGAAACAGTTTGAACGAGACTCCCTTTTATAACACGGAACACACGGTGCACCAGGGACGGACCTAAAAGGCGTAAATACCCACACATGCGAGTGTACATGTAGGAGTTGAATAACACTGGAATAAGTCATAAATAAAGAGGTGAGTGCGTTGGTTTGTTGTTAATTGTTGAAACGATTTCGGTATATCGAGAGAGGATTGACGTTGGGCATTCTTGAATCGTGCGATGATCTATATTTATAATGATGGGTTTATAATTAGGTTAGGAGACATTTTGGGGTTGCGCTCGCGGTCTGTCGGACTGTACATATACGCGCGACCGACGTTCATTTATTTTTATACGCACACACACACACACATATGACCACACCAAATATTACTTTCACTCGTTTGACAATGTATAAGACAATTTTTTTTTGAAACACGTCACTCGTGTTACGTTTTGATTTTCTGGAAAATTTCATTTTTGGGATGACGCGTCCCTAAAATAATCGCCCGAGAGAGTGAGAGAGCGAGAGAGAAAAAAATAATATATGGAAAATGCGTGTGCGTGCGTGCCTACGTGTGTGTGTGTGATTCTGATTCACGGCGAGTATTGCGAGGGCGGCCGCGACGTGCATCACCGAAAAACAATTGAAACCGTCACAGTCGAGCTAATAAATATTGTCATAAATGTCACATTTTATTTTATGACCTATACTCTGTTCACGGAGAAGATGCAGTCGGTGTAAACACGATCACGTTGTTTACACCGACTGCACCTTCTCCGTGAATGCACCATGTCTCGATCGTGATTAGCTGTAAAAATAGAATTGGACAATGGTGTATTCTGGTACAAACGTAAATTAAATGGATGATACAGTTACAATTTTTAATTCTCTAAAAAATATTCCTTTGCGAATTTTCTCTAAAATGAATAGGGGAGCTGATAATTACACATATTTAATGTTACATGTTAAATCCCTTTATCCCAGACACTCGGTATTTCACGATATATATCATGATATATCCGATGATATATATCATGGATATTTATGAAACACACAATACCAAAAAAATCCCCCGTTTCTCAAATATTCCCAGTTGCAGCAATATGAATAGTAAGCATTTGCTCTAATATAAACTAGAGATGGGTGAAATGACTTTTTTGTCGAAGAGTCGATTCTTGAAGTAT
This sequence comes from Ocypus olens, assembly GCA_910593695.2. NCBI lineage: Eukaryota > Metazoa > Arthropoda > Insecta > Coleoptera > Staphylinidae > Ocypus > Ocypus olens. Next base: position 189,289 of record OU343055.1, on the reverse strand, counting down.
TATAAATGAAAAAGTATGTGTGGAAAAAAGAATGAACAAGAAAAAACAAAAAATTGAATATTCTTCAATTTATTCCTGAAAACATTTCACAATTTAAAATTACCACTTTTCTGTCAAATAATGAATGCCATTACATGACAAACAGTATGGACACCCGAACAATCAAAGAACCTAAGAAAAATAACTCCCAAATATGGTTGGCCAATTAAAACAAAAAAAAACGAGTATACGCTCAATCGTAAAATTGCAAATTTCGAAATCGCTTCTAAAAATACGGTTTTATGCGAGGCCGTGCGGCGTAGGGAGTAAATTAAAAAAAATATAGATATATATAAACGAGAACAATACGTTTCGTGTTTTCGTGCCGTTTCCGCATTTTTTTCGCCAAGTTGGATAACTGTTGTGTGATTGTGTGTGTGTAAGTGTATTTTTTTATTTTAAATCGCAGATGCCGGTGAGTGAGTGTGAAAGTGCGTCATCGCACCTGTTTTTGTGATTCTGGAACGCGGTCAATTTATTGTCATGTATGTATTCGAAATAATTGTTTGTTTTAAAATGAAACGGTCTTGTGAATATTCCATAACATTATTCTAATTTCAAAATGATAATATAATAATTAATATAAAAATGTAATTTTTTTTTTGGTTTTCTGGATCTTCACCAAAAAAAAATATTGTTTTCGTTTCAACTTGAGGCTCACCCACCACCTTCGAGTTCAATTAAACCTTAATTGCTAACATTGTTTTTGGTGGTTCTTATCAATGCGCATTTTGTAATCAAAGAACAAGGAAATATTGTTTAAAAAAATTCTATGAGTTAAAGATAATATGAAGGGTGGCGGTGGCGGGTGGTTCCTATCGCAACCTCCAATCAGTTTATTAAAAATTCATTCTTTTAAAAAACTCCATTACTTATTGACCTTTATATTCATAAAAAAAAACAACCTTTCAGCAATTGTTTCTATTTTCGACGTAGTTTGTTTATCACATTCTTCATTTGTTGTATACACAACATATGTCATTGTTTTTTTCGATAAATCTAATTTTGGTCTCTTGTCGATTGCGTTTGTATACAACTTAGATTTTAAGTTTAAAAATGGGCACAATACGCACTGTTTACTTTCGGGACTACTTGGATCAATTTGCATATCCCAAGTTAAATTATCATCGTTGTGGATCGTAAGATATTTTATGTGTTTTACAAACATTTTAGACGTTTCTTCCTCTAAAATTGTAGTGTTCTTGTTTCATTCGAGTTTAGCAATGTCCGCACTGAACAGAGACATTGTACGTTTGTACACTTATCTCTTTTAGTTTTCAAGAAAATTAATTATTTCTAAAATGTTAACCTCTAAAAGTCATTGTAATGTTTTTTTTTCTTCCTGATAATTTGTTGTTTTTAAGTACCCATCTTGTTTTTGGGGCATTTTTTGGGGTCATATGTATTAAGTAGAATGCGAAAAGCCGGTCTGCTGGTCGGTCAGACTCTGGGCATCCCACGTGTCCCATTTAATGGGCCCGTAGCGTTGTGGGCGAGCCCAGGGCCGACGACGACGACGACGCCACCACAAAAACTTCCTCTCTTTCTCTCTCGTTTCGCTTCATTTCGTTACATTTCTTTGTCATTGGACCTTCAATATTTTCCCGAAATGTTTTTGATAAACCGCAAAAACCATTCGGAGGATAAAATACGCCATTGGGCTTGCAAAGGTAAAGACATCTACATATTCCACCATTTCCGCAAAAACAAATCGATCCAGAAAATGTCCCATTGTGCATTGATCTTTAGAAATTGCCGACATGTTTCCGAGATTCAGTAGATTTAAATGGTGCGTTTCACGACCGAGTAAAACATCATGTACCAAACAAGTCATTTTTCAACGTTACACTGTGCGCCATCTTCTTAAAATAATCCGTATTATTTACTTTCTGTGGGCATAACAGCCTCTGAAGTGCTTCCTCCTACAATCTTCGAGTAGTTTTCATTAAAATGCCCTCACTTAATTGTAGATCGATTAATTAGTAATGCATTTCATAATCTAAATTTGCAAAATTGTTGCTACATATAACAAACGATGTATAATCGTAAAATTTTAATCTTAAACCAATATAACAACAAACATCTACTACTATTTCCGTTGCACGTTGCGAATTTTCCACGATAAGAGAGCGAAACCGAATTTGAAATTTTATGACGCGATTCTGATTTTTTTGTTTGTTTCATTTCAACCGTGAGGTTTTCTTATCCAATTTTATCGTTTGACGAAGTTGATTGTTTTTGTGTGGAAAGCTATATCTCATTTAATAACCAGGCGGACTAAACGCGAAAGTCACATTTACATACTATAAAAAGTAACCAGAAATGTTTTGGCGATAAAATTCAAATTATTTAAAATTCGTTCACCCATAACATTCATTCTATTCTTCTAACTATTTCCTAGAAGATTGGATAGGATGCATTCTTGAAAGAACCGATTCTTACACTTTCAACGGGAGGAATACCTGGCTAAGAACACAAAAAAAAACTGACGCGAAACACGTGAAACCGGTGGGACACAAGGAACGGCGAGAGATCAGCTGATCATAAGAACGGCCATTACCGTTTTAATAATTTTGGCCTGTGTAAAAACGGCGCCCGTTTAGCCAATCACAACAACGTATTTTCGCGGCTATAATTTGATTTAGTCCGCCTGGTTATTATATGAGGTATTATAATAGATTTTATCCTGTAGCATTATAATCGTTCTAATTGTGGAAAAGCTAAGTCTAAATTCCATTAGCAATTCGTGAATTATCTTACAGGCTACGAGAGAGACATCAATAAGATCCTCTGCTGAACTTTCACGAGCCTTAAAATCCTCTGAAGTAACAAATTCAGGCACACACACACATACCCAACGATGTAAACCTATAACGTGCGGAGATCTCGTGATCAATAATATAGTTTGATCAACTAATCTTTGCGTGTGCGTCATTACCGAAAACGAAGTGTTCTCACTTTGGACGACATTATTGCGTCTCATTTAATTTATCGTAGAGGGAGTAAACGCTTGAAAATATTGTCGAAACCAGGATCGGCTATCTATGACATGTGTGCAAAGATTCATTGATCAAAGTATACCATAATCACCACTCTTTCTAATCTGCATCAATTATTTGGTTTTGTGGTTCAGAAAATGAGGAAACGCGTCGACGACCCCCGATGATTGTATTTCTGTTCGGACTATGTGTGTGTGTGCATTGATAAACGTCGTTTATGTGGATGTATGTATTCGTCCTGAAGTGTTTTGTGTGTCCGTCTCTTCTTTCCGAAAATAGAATGGGCCTTTAAATCTCTATCAGCCGATGCGATCCCGAAATAGACACTTTTAGCGCACCCAACACCTTTTCCTTTTCTCCCTCTTCCTGTTTTGTCCCGTTTGCAAATTAATGGCTCAATTCTTTTGCGATAAATTCAAGAGCAAACAATGTAATAATTTCTTGAAATTCAATTAAAAAAGGGATGGTGCCAGCGGTCGGCAACCCAAATTTGGCGTGCCACAAAACAGGTAATTTAAAGTACCGCGTGCCATTAAAATAACGCCAGAAAATCTATGGCATATTAAGACATTTTTATTTAACCATAATAATACAGGCTACATAAAAACAACATAAAAAATGGTGATGTGGCCATCACGTAACTTTCACCGAAAATATTTTTCGTATTTATCGATGTTTCCACACTTTGTACGAAATAAGTAAAACTACATTTCCCAGAGATGAAATCATTTTTATAAGAGAAATCAAGTTATGAAAAAACAACTGAGAAGGATATATTTTTGTTTTTAAAAATACATGAATTTGTAGGTTAATGTTTATGTGTGTTTATATGAAAAGTCGACATAACACAACCATGAAGCCTTACGCCCGGTTTCTCCAACGAATCTTAAAATACGTCTCACTTAAGTATGTCTTAACTTTTTGTTCTGTTGCACCAAACAAATTTATACATATCTTGGGTAAGATTTCATTACTCGCGGCAACGTTGCATTTTCGCGTAAACTTGACAAGCCGTTCCCTGTCAAATTCATTTCTAACCATTTTTAACCCTCCTGTTATTGAGTTTGAGTAGTTTTATAATGCCGAAAGTGCAAGCGATGCGTGAAAATTTCACGAAAGAAGAGCGAAATTTATTAGCGTCGGTGATATCGGTCCACAAAATTGTGGAAAATAAAACAACAACAAAGTAAGAAGCATGGGATTCCATAATCCAGGAACTAATCACGCGCAGAGAGAAACATGAAGCATGGAATAAGGAAGTGTTGCAGAAGGTAAAAGATAATTGTTTAAGACTAGTGGAGGTATTCATAAATGAGAAATCGGTGGTTGGGTTGTCAAATCCTTTGGACAGTAATGTGGATTATCTGCAATTTCTACAGCATCCACATCAAATGCAAATGCATCCATCACTTCTAATAAATTATTAGCCATTTCAATGAATACTAGCAATTACAGACAGACATTGTTAAAAATTGCTAATTTTATAGGTTAGAATCCGAATCTTAAGATTCCATTTTTGGCATCTTATAATGTAAGACCTTCTTACGACTATAATTACTATTCTATGTTAACAAACGTAAATGGAATTTGGTCGAGTTTTTTATTCTTTGATTATTGTTTTTTACTCTTGTTAACCTTCTCTGTTAAATAATGGGAAAAGCAGAAAAAATCATAAATATAGTTTTACATGTCATATTCCTAGGATAAACTTTGATACACCAGACACACACTGTATGTAAACTATGTTTTTCATTTTTTGCCAATTGTTGTTCTTGTGTTTGCAGAAAAAAATGGTGGTGGGCGAGGCAAGTATAAACAACATCATGGGCGGCATCGAGAACACGGGCAGCGTGCGACTTCACAATCACAAGAGAAAATTAAAACAAAGGTACGGAAGATAATTACTACACTCTCACTTATTCATCTATGCTTCTACACATTACTGTTGGTTTAGAACCTAGCGCTGCATTGTGAGATGTTCTCTTTGCAGAAAAATGAGGATTTCCGTAGAAAGAAATAAAATACGCGCTTCAAACAATATACAGTATGTTTTTTCATCGTGGGCCATAGGATTTTACATGCTAAAAATTATACCTTGTGTTAATGTATATTTTATCATATAATTTTGAAGCAAATTTTAGTTAGTAATATAAATCAATTATTTTTCTAAATGATGCACTTAATTAGAATAATTTAAACATGTTTGATTCCAGTAATCTGGCCCTCGATAAAAAAAATATACTGTATAATATGTAACAGTTGTTTATTTGCCTCTAACGGCCACATCGGCATTTTAGGATGCTCCTTTTATCTGCAGTCATCAAGAATATATAAGAAGTTTCGCAGGCTCGCCATGATGTACAAATATATCTTATTTAATTAAAATTGGAAATCCTTACTTGTTGCGGAAGCATTAAATAAATGAAAAATAAATTATTATTTAACATCTTATGTAGAAGGAGTTCTATCATTAAAATCCTTTATTTTGGTTTACAGGTTTGATATAATAAAGAAATTAGGGCAAGGAACTTATGGTAAGGTGCAGCTGGGCATAAACAAAGAGACCGGACAGGAAGTAGCCATTAAGACCATAAAGAAATCAAAAATCGACACTGAAGCCGATTTAATTAGGATACGAAGGGAAATTCAAATTATGTCCTCTGTACAACATCCCAACATTATCCACATATACGAAGGTGTGTACATGATAATGATACTCGTTCACGCACATCGAATATTTAAAAAAAAAAACATTTAAAGATTGTTAACACAATCAAATTAAATGAATTCTCTAAAAAGGATTGATACCTCATTGATTGCTGTACGTGTGTGAAACAAGTTGGTAATGAATTTTCAGTATAATTTGTGGTTAACAAGATCTTCATTTTCACCATTTTTGAATGAATATTGGATTTGAGGCGTTCCGACAAACCCAGTCATTTGCCCCTTCACCCTTCTTACCAAATCTAAAATTTGAGATGAAGACTAATCACATCTTATCTGATGCTACGACCTACGACCTACTTTAATGTGCCATTTAATATCGATTTTTTCCTATAAAATGCAATTTTCTAGTGTTTGAGAATCGGGAAAAGATGGTTCTCGTGATGGAGTACGCTGCCGGTGGTGAGCTATATGATTATTTGTCGGAAAGAAAAGTGCTGGTGGAAGAGGAAGCTCGACGGATATTCAGGCAGATTTCCACAGCCTGCTATTATTGCCACAAACACAAAATTTGCCACAGAGACCTCAAACTGGAAAATATTTTATTAGATGAAAACAGAAATGCTAAGGTAAGAGTTTAATTCCTATTTTCTAAGAAGAATAACTCTTCCAATATTACCAAATGATACAATTAGCATTTTTATTTATTAGTAATGTTGGTTTTCAATTTCGATATAAAGAAAACACTTAACGTTTTTATATTACATTTATTTAATTTTCGTGACTAATTAAATAAAAGTGGTATAAAAAAGTTAAGTGTTTTCTTTATATCGAAATTAAAAATATACCACAAAGTGAACGCCTTCAAGATTCAAGTATTTTTGTTCATTATTATATTAATGTAATATACACAGTACAAAGTAGTTTTGTACTCTCGTATATCTTCGTGAGTTATTACTGATAATAATTTTTTCCTTCGTCTTAGATTGCAGATTTTGGTTTATCGAATGTATTCGACGATCACAGGCTGCTCTCCACCTTCTGCGGCTCGCCCCTGTACGCCTCTCCGGAAATCGTGAAAGGCACGCCCTATCACGGGCCGGAGGCCGACTGCTGGTCCCTGGGCGTGCTGCTGTACACCCTCGTTTACGGTGCCATGCCCTTCGACGGGAGCAATTTTAAAAGGCTAGTGAAGCAAATCTCCCAGGGCGATTATTTCGAACCGAAAAATCCCAGCCGTAAGTATTTACGCTTGTGTGTGTGTGTGAGCGCGCGCTGCGAGCGGACTTTCCGTACTGTTGAACGTTGCAGCCGCGTCTCCCCTCATCCAAGAGATGCTGACCGTGAACGCCAAAAACCGTGCCAACATCGAGAAGATCTGCGCGCACTGGTGGGTGAACGAGGGCTACGAAGAGTCGTGCCTGGACATCTCGGAGGAATTGGCCAATCAGACTCCCGTCAGGCTGGACGTGCTGTTGTCTTTAAATCCGCCCCCGCCGCAACTCGAGAGCGATCAACTAGTCGTAGCCGGAGAGGTAAGAAATTCACCAATGTTGAATGTTAATACGTCCTTACGTTCCTTGTTGCTTAAATAACTATTTATTTATTTTAACTTTGTTATTCCTCTATACATATTCCTTATAGGAATTCAGTTTAAAATTCTATTATTTTCTGGAATATTTTAGGCGAACGAGGAACAAATGAAGGCCGAACCAGCGGTACCAACGCGATCACAATCGGCCGGTAGTCTCCTGATGGACATTTCGAACCCGGCGGAGCGACGAATCAAGGAATTAATCGCGCCCGACGTTAAAACGACGCCGAAACGGAAACTGGAGACCACCGTCAGCCAGGAACAGGCGAACGCGTCGCAGGACGGGAAAAGGAAAGAGAAAATCGTCAAGGAGAGGACCGTGGCCGATATCTCGGTCAGTGGACAGAACGAGGAACTCCAGGAGGATGTTAAAATGACGGAGTTGCCCGCGAAGAACGGCGCCGAAGCGGTCGAGCCGGAAGAAGTTGGCGATCCTAATTTACAAGGTATGTTATTGTATTTAACTGTTTGAGTGCCAAGCAGTGCGGTGTTGAGATTTTGTGTCGAAAAATCCCAGTACATTATGGACAACTGGCGGTCCAGTCACCTAACCTAACCTAAATTACGACGATTGGCATTTGTTCCAATGCGATGAACTGCAGGTAAAAACAAACCTTATTTATTTCAGGCGCTGCTTGCGCGGAATTATTAGAAGAAGCGAAGAAAAACGAAATTCGCAAACCGGCGAAGGTGAAGAAAACATTGTCGTCCAGTGTCGGCAATAAAATCCTCGAAGAAATCAACGAAAATCCGAGCCAGGAGAGTTTGCACAATCACGCCGATCGCGAAAAGAACAAAGAAAATCAACCCATTGCTGCTCCTGTTAAGCCTCAGGAAACGACGAAAACCGAGCCGGCGAAAGAGGAGAAGACCCCGGCGAAGAAAAAGGTCGTCAGAAAGAAGGTTCTGTGCGATAAGAACGAAACGGTGAAATCGTCGGACGCCGAGGAAAAGAAGGAGAAGGAAAGGAAGGACAACGTCGTCGCGGCGGAGCCACCGAGTAAACCCGTGGAGAGAAGGCAGAGCAGGATATTCGAGCAGGCGGAGAAATTCCAGAGTATGATCCAGGACAACAAGACGCAGGCGGCGGCGACGCCGGAGAAACCAAAGAAAATCATAATTCCCGGTATCGTTTTACAATTCTAAGTACTGCTCACGCGCGCTTTTTAACGACCGCTCTCATAAGAATACTCACACACACTCCCCAGGATTTTCTTCTGGAGTACGTCTGAACCGTTTGTTCAATTAACTTTACAATAATCGAACTCTTTTTCTCGTTTTTTTTTACTGTAGCCGCACACAGAGCCTCCTGATTCTTTTCTATGGTTTTGTTTTTATTTCCGTTGTTTCATTTTTTAGAAAAATAATCGAGTTTACACTTAACAAAATTAACAATTTTATTTTATGTTTTGAAAATCAGTCGAAAATAGTTGGCAGCTCTTATAACCTAACTAACAGAAGTTCAGTGGGAATTTTGGCATAAAACAGCTACATAATGAATTTTTGGTTTGATTCTGATTGATCACTTGATGGAACATGATTTAATATTTGTATTATTAAAAAAATAATAAAGAATAATCACTCGATTTACATTCCTTGATTATTCTTTATTACTTTTTTAATAATACAAATAGATAACGAATCCTAAATGTATTATTAATAGCGATCCGTTGTAGAAATAACTGGTAATGTTTAAAATAGGCAAAATCGGCAGATAAAAATGCATGAAACTATTTTTAAAACAAGTAACCTTAAATAATCACAAGATGTCAAAATTAACAAAATGTACACTGCATTGAATAATTCCAGACACGATATAATTTTATTGAATTCTTATGGGGATTTTCAGAAAATGTGCTGTCAACTATTTTCGACTTTCAGTTCTCACTGTATATGATTATATGATCTAATTATTACATCTAAAAAAATATTTGTCAATTGTTTCGTTTAAACTCGACTAATCAATAATTGCATTTCCGCTCACTACATAATCTCAAATAATCACTGTTTTAATTAATCCATTCATTAACAAATGGTTGATTCAACTGTTCAGAAGATGTCCACTTTTTCTTTGCCTATTTTTCATGTTAAAAAAATGGTTCTTTTAGTTTTCAATCGTGTAACAATAGCTTCAAATCTATTTTTCCTAACAAACGGTTCAAACTTCAGGTGTCAGCGTGGGCGGTTTCAAGAAGGAGTTCGAGAGGAAGGCAAGCCTGAAAAACGTTTCCCCGCCGAAGATCAGGACGGCCACGTCCAAGAAGCACGTGATCGAGGACAAGGTGACGCCGGTGGTGGAACCGGAACAGAAAACCGAAACTCCCGCGGCGGCGGAGGAAGAGGTTAAAGTGGAAACGAAGGCTTTGGAAGCGACGAGGGAGGAGGACGACAAGAAGAAGCCCGCGCCGGTGAAAAATGCGGAGGACGACGAGCGCAAATTGATGATGAAGAACGCCGTGAGTATAATCTCGAACGCGCTGGACAAGGAGGGCGCCAGGAAGTCAAAGTCGCGGCCGTGCATAAGCAGAAAACCGCCGGTGCCGTTCGGCGCCAGCGGTCGCTCGGCCTCCGGCAGCATGGCCATGATTTCCTCGCCGCTTTCCCCTCCAGCCGATATCAAGAGATTCTTAAAATTACAGGTGAGACAAATTAAAATGTAAAAACAATTAAGTTAAATAACAAATTGCTAACAAATGCAGAGAAATGTAAAAGTATCTCGAAATTTCAATTTCAATTTCATTGCTTCATTGAGTGAGAGTTGAGGCGTTAACTTTGTGATAATTTTGGAATTTTAAAGTGTGATATTAACAAAGAAACTGTTTTATTTAAATTTTCTGAGGTTTTAAATGATCCTTATTTTTCAGCCTGGTTCTCCCACGATGCCGCTGAGCTCGACGCCGGAGCAGGTGAAGCAGGCCCCCGAGCCGACGGTGCCGCTGCCCGAAAACCAGACGTCCTCCGCGGAAATCACGCTCAAATCGGCCACGCTGCCGCGGCGCAAGTCCGCCAAGGCCGAGATCCAGCTCGACTATCCCAAAGCCAAGCCGGCCACGATGGAATTCAAGACTGAAATGGCCCACCAGGTCCAGGCACCCCCGCCCACTCTGTCGACGCAGAAAAGTGAGGTTATGTTCCCTGTCAACACACCTCCCATTAACGTCGGCTTAAGGTAAACAAATGTTTTTTTGGACATTTTGTGATTATTGGTGCAAACAGTAGATGGTGCAACATTGCCATGGAGACATGATACGTCATAAGTATAATACATTTTGTGTGCTTTATAAATTATACCGTTAATTAACCTCTTGATGCCCAGATTGCCACATATGACGACAAACTAAAAAAACCAACTTTGGAATATTTTTTTCATAATTTTTCGGATAAATTAATAAGTTTGTGACAGTGTAATAATATTTCGTAGAAAAAGGTAACAATAAAAAGTAATTTTTCAGTAAACCTGGGATTATGCTATCTATAGCCCCAATCAAGGCAGCATGGGCGCGAAGTTGTTAATGAAAAATACCACTTGAATTTTAAATTTGCAAGATTAATGATGATTTCAGGTCGTCCTCTTTAGAACCGGAGAGTAGAATAAGGGAGAGGATAATTCCTATTGCTTTTGAAAAAACAAACGAATCGAGGGAACCGCTGCAATCTCCACCAACAAAACCACCAGTACCGAGAGGATTCCAGACACAGAAATCATCCTCCACACAAAGGTTTGTATTGACATCATCTAACGGTACTTGCAGAGTTCTACTGTCTGTTATCTTCATGGTATTTCCACTGTGTCAGATGAGTATGTAATTCAGTTTGATAGAATCCAGTGGGTTTATTTGATGGTTCCGTGGGGTTTTTTCTGGTATAGCTGAGTTTGCATAGGTGGTAATACAGATAGGTAGGGTCGATCGCAAAGACGGCTGGTTGCTTGACCGCATCTATCTGTATTACCACCTCTGCTACCTCGGCCATACCAGAAAAAACCTCGCAAACTGTCACTTTCTCATACGAAATAGAAAAAAAAACATCATTGGGCTTGATTTGGATGCTGTTTGTTGTTATGTAGTGCATAATTTGCATATTCTGTCTTAGGTCGAACAGTTTATCGAGACAATCGACGCAAGAGTCCGATAATGAGACCTCGGTGAGCGGTGATCCGATCAAGAAGTCTCCCAGAGAATACATTATTCCAATTGCCGTGGAAGGCGGAGGTTACGTCACACCGAGGGCGGGCAGTTTGGAACCCAGCGACACCTCCAGCACCGTAACAAACAGCAGTAGGAAAACGACGGGCTCGAAATTCAGCAGACCGAGAAGAATGATGTAAGAGTTACTATACCTCATTTAATAACCAGGCGGACTAACCGCGAAAGTCACATTTACACTATAAAAAGTCACCAGAAAAGTAAGCAAACATGTTTTGGCGGTAAAAATAAAATTATTTCAAATTCATTTGTCCATAACATTAATTCAACAATTGTCAATATCATTAATATATATAATGTTTAACGGGTCGTCTTTGGCAGGTCAGCTCTATCTTTAATTCAATTAAAATTTAATTCAATGTAGAGATTTCATTTTTAAAGAAAAATTCTCCGCACACAGAATTTTTGCTGCTTTCATTGTAGATATCTTCAGTCGCTGGATTCGATTGTTTTTAAAATACATAAGAGTAAAAATACTTTGTCGTGTTTCAGGTCCTTGTTCGACAGAGATGGGTCCGAAGATGAATCTCCGTTTGGCACCTTGCACCGCCACAGTTCCTTCGGCAAGGACAGCGATACCGAGGGTGATTCGAGAAAGGACTCTTTCCACATGCACAGATTAAGGTGGGTTCTCCCGCGTACACGCGTTTATTTTTATTTAATTATCATCATTATTTAGAATAAATAAAGAAGTTTGGCAGTTTTAAATAACTCGATTCATTCGGACGGAATGATATTTTTTTTTTAGGAGTTCAAGGCCCAGAAAGGCGACACTAGAACACAATGATTCGCTCAGCTCCGGCGAAGATGACGACGATGAAGATGGATTCGAGTTCCTGACCGCCGAGAATTTATTCTCTACGTTATTATCCAGAGTGAGAATACTTATTTATTATTATTAATTAATGATATACGGGATAAATTCCTTTACACAATATTGCATAAAAAAGTAATTCGTGAGATTTTTTGACACGTAAAACAAATTAAGGTGGTGTTTACTTTATTTACTGTATCGGACGGTGTATAATGGGCTCCTTTTTTAAAAAAAACGTTTTCATCCTTAGGTTAGAGATTTAACACAAAGGATAAACACCGATGAGAGTCCGAGGCCCGGTTTCCCCAAGAGCCGCTTGTTGGGCCATTTTGACCACGGCAACTTTTGGAACAGGATGGAACCCCTCGGTTCACGGTCAGTTGGTGCATTTATCAAATAATTAATTTAGGTCGGAACTGGGCGAGACATTTATCAGGTGATGAATTAATTTTGATTAAATTTCTCATATTGCCTTATTCATATTTTTTAACTTATTGGTAGTTTGTATTATTACGAAACTTTTATACCAAACAACAAATAATTTAGGATCTAAATATTTAATATGTTATTGTACAATTAGTAGAAACATTTATTTAAATTAGAAACTTTCCAAATTTAGAATTATTCGATATGTTATTGTACAATTAATCAAAATATTTATTTAAATTGGAGAATTTTCAAATTTAGAATTATTTGATATGTTATTGTACAATTAATCAAAATATTTATTTATATTGGAGAATTTGCAAATTTAGAATTAATTCGTTACTGTCGTAAATGCGTAAGCACACTCAGCAAGGGCTCTTTGTTTCAAGCTCTCATTTTGCATACAGAGATATTCGAACCTTTATGTAAGTCTTGCAGTCTAATCATAGTTTTACACTTTTTATTTACTTTCACCCGTAATTATCGAATATCGCTTAATCACCAGATTTGCACGCATCCTCGCCCCGGATTAGAGGGAATTATTATTACAAATATAATTGATTAAAATCAATTATATAAATGCACATCTCACTATAGAAAATGTCTATAGACTCATCTAGAACAATATGCACAATATTTTGACTTCTTAATATAACTGTTGATGTTGATTAATTTCATTTATAATTTATTAACAATATATAAGCTGCTTTTCAAGTGTTCAGTCTTTTTTTATTTAATTTTGCTGGGATTAATTGAATTCTTTTTTTTACGTCTGCAACAAGTGAAATTGTCTCTAATTATTTATTTATTGGATTACATTTTAAATTCAATATCAATAACATAAAAACAGTGAATAGTAGCTCAATCTATTTAAACGTTTGAACTCGAAATGTTTCTATAATTGCCTTAATTGATGAGAATGTGGATCTTGTGTGAAATATTCAACACTTGAATTTTGCATGTTTTTTATGACAATTTAACAACTTGTAAGATTCATTTTAATGATTTCATAATTCTGCACAGAAATTCCCCGTTGGGAAGGCAGTTCAGCAGGGAGAGGAGCGTCAGCAACTCTGGGTCGGCGACGGCGGCGACGCCGTGGCGCAGGAGCGTCAGCCGCGACCTCGCCTCCGACATCGACACCGTCTTCACCGACCCGAGGAGGACGCCGACACACACGGCTACTCTCCCTAGAGGAGGTAAAGTATCACTATGCCCCACACAAAAGTAATCACCACGAATCCCCCCACCCCAATTAATACAAGAAATTTGTATGGGATATTGGCAGGTTCAAAGGACAATTTTTTTTAACACAGAATCTCAAACATGACATATGCTGGAGATTGATTAGTCAACAGTTCAAATCATTTCATACATTTACAGAAAACGCAAATTACTAGTCTACCCCATCTTCTTCATGAATCAGTATCCACCATTTGTCATGTATTGAATAAATTGTATCTACAAATATCCTCTACTGATCACCTTCTTTGCCAAAGGGTGATTTAAACAAACCACAGATTCCACCAGGTTGCAAGATTATCCAACTAGTTTATACAGATGTTGATGATGATGATGAAGATGTGATCACTCCGATTTTTTTTTTTTGCTGTTTTTGTGCAAGACCACGTGCGTATCGCAATTGTCGTTGTAAATTGCGATATTCGATGTCTTTTTTTTTACCCTAGATGGTGGTAGATTAAGTTTTTTTTTTCCTTCTTTAGTCAAGCATGGTTGTGATAGATTGTGATGGTGTTGTGTGATTGCAGCGCGAGTGCGTGTAACGGTGCATGTGCCCACCGTGACTCAAGAGGGCACCACTCACTAACCAGCTATACCTTCTATCAGCCGGCTATATACAGACAATATATTGGTAGGCGTGCATGACGTCTTGTTTTTTTTTTTAATTCTTATATCTAATCGATTGTTACTTGATCAATCCTAACAGAAATATTAATAAGTGGAACAGATAACATTAACCTCGAATTCCTTCTTTCCGTGGTTTTAATTTGATTAAAGTTTGGTTTCAATTGGTTATTGTTGAGCTTGTGATTTTGTGATGTAAACTTTTACCTTTGGACGTTTCGGAGGTGTTACGTTTTTACCGGCCGTTGAAAATCTCCTAATCTTGAGATAAATATGATCTAATAATAGATAGTGGTTGCGTCTATCTTTTTAATCTTGAAAATAACAGTGTGGAATTAACTTTACATTATTTTATGATTATATTTGAAAAAATTATATAATTGCAGTTATTATTTCTTACGTAGGAAGCTTCTATTATACTTCATTATACATCCATTTCTATGAAATAAAACACTTTATAGTTCATTTGTATAACACAATGATTTATTTGTTTGACAGCAGTTTCGGCAACTCAGCTTGCCATTATCAAAACTAAAGTAAATTACATTTTTAAGTGAATAGGTATATATACACAAGGGGACATGCAAATTAACAGCTGAGTTGTCGAAACTGCAGTCAATCGAATAAATCAAAGTGTTATACAAACAAAGTAAAAATTGTCATCAGAGCACCAATTGTAAATGTTGTTCTGTTATCTCAAGATTAAAAAAGGTTAACGTACTACTGAGTAATTTCTGGTCATCTTAAATTATTGAAGCGGTCGTCATTCTTTTAAATTGGATAATTATGATTCTTTTAATTTAATTATTTGTTCCATTATGCATGCATCCACTAACATAAAATTTATCCCGCCTACAAACGAATTGGCTATTTGAATTTATAAGGTAATTTGAGGGGTGTGGTGGTTTTAAGGCTTTTTTTTAAATTGTGGTTGTTGGTGGTTGGTTGGTTGGTTCATGGGATTAAGCGGTGGCATGTTTTTTTTTACGATGCAAATCAGTCATAAAGCTAATTATCCATATACCGTGAGATCAAAAGGTCGAAAATGGTTGACAGCACATTTTCTGAAAATCCCTATAATCATTCAAGTAATCTTATATAGGCTATCTTGAATTCTCCAGTGCAGTTTTGTTTATTTTGACATCAATTTATTTATGTGGTATTACTTACAAATGCAGCTTCTGACGTAGTATCCAACTCCCTGGGCAATTCCCTGATGTTATCCTTGGCGGAAATGTGGTCCAGTGATTTATTGAGGTTACTTGTCTTCAAAATAGATAAAATGGACATATATAAACAAAAAATGTTTTTAAAACAAATAACAAAAACAAAAAACCGCAAGGTGTCAAAATAAACAAAACGCACTGCACTGGAGAATTTCAGACAGCCAACATAATACTTATTATTCCTATTTTCAGAAAATGTGCCGCCAACTATTTTCGACTTTTTGATCTCACGGGATATATTATTTATAAGCAATTGAAATCCATTCAATAAACACAAACTATAGCCTGTGTTTTTATTTTGTGTTTATTTCGTGCGTCTGCAATTATGATTTCCATTTTCAATTGAAATTAATTTTAATAACTCATATTACGACTACTAACACTAATGATTTGTCGGTGAATCTATCCAAATTGTTTTATCATAATTGTAATGTGTGCATTCTTAAGAGGAATATTTTGTCGAGTTGAGGTTAATTCGTTACTACTGTTGCAAAACGTAATGTTACATTAACTGTAGCCAATTTCAAGCAACGCGAACGGATAAAATATCAATTTAATCTCAATAAAGATAAAATTAACATCAAAAAGTTAGAAAACAAATCTAAAATCAAAAACAAACTGTTATATTTTTAATAAAGACGAAATATAGCCTAAATATGTGAATATTCAACCTGTTCGTGTGTTATTTTCACACATCACATAACCTCAAAACTATCTCACCGAAAATTTAGCACAAGTAGATAGCTCAGAATTTCAACGGTGCCAACCTTCAAAAATTGATTAATTGATATTACCGTACTGAGCGTGCCCTCAGCGAACCCATATGAATGCGTTAATGACTCCGTTTTAGACGTAAAATAGAAAAATATAATTTTATGGTTATTTGTTGCTTCCTGTCAAATGTCAATAGATAATCACCCAACGTACTTATTGGAATAAATAAATCATAGATGGCCCTGACGATATTCTAGTTATAATTTTAATGTTATTTTTTGCTTCCTGTCAAATGTCAATGAATAATTACTGAATGTAATTCCAATAAAAAAATGCTAGATGGCGCTGATGATGTTCCAGATATAATTTTAAGAGGTACTTTACATAGTCGTACATGTAAAAATCACAAGTGTCAATGTCCTTGAAAACCTGATTAGCATTAAAAATACCTATGCCAGTTGCCCCTTCGTGGCAAGTACATTCTATTCAAACATTTTTTTCTCAGAATCTTCATTTCCATAATATTTCGGGTGTCCAGGATAAATGTCGCATCCTGTATATATCAAAAACAATTGAAACCACAAATAATGTTATTATTGATTCGTCTTCTTCACGAAAATTACAATTGGAGTTTATTCAATTATCTTCAAGTATTCTAGAGATATTGGCCTATATGTAGAAAATAATTGATGCAGCAAATTGTTCATCTTTATGAAATTGTACAATCTGAATTTGTAAGAAGTTTCTAATTTTCCTTACCTGTTACGCAATATCCACTTTTATAGAAAAAGAATCCACCTAGATGCCGGAATAAATTTCATTTTCTGGAAACAAATGATACTAATAATACAGAGTGTTTCAAATTCAAAACTCACCATGGTGATCTCTTATTAAGAGAGATAGGGGATATGCTTAAATTTGGCACTTTTGCAGAATTTCATGCTGATTAATAATCCATTGAAAAAAATTACATAAATAGTTTTGTTTTCGAGTTGTATTGTTGTCATCGCAAAAATGGTGCATTCAGATGTGATAAAAAATAAATATGGAGGCCATAAGAAATAAGAAAGTTGATGACGGTCCATCATGTCGAGATTGTGTAATATCATTGACAGGTTTAAGTCAGTTTTAATTGGGCAATTATTTTTTTCTTCTTTTTTTGGAGTTGGATAATTAGATTTGAGAAAAAAAAATGAAACGCCCCCTTGAGAATGAGTGGAATGTTTGTTGGCGCGTTAACCCTGCACGTTTGCTTGCCATGTGTAATTAATGTAAGCTGTGACGGGTCGTCTCACTAGTTTGGGTCCGCCGGAGGTACAATGAAATGCAAAAACGGCTTTTTTAAGGTAATAATAACTTCAAGTACATAAGGTCGCTCATGAAATAAGCAGAAACAGAAAAATTGGTAGTTGCCAAATACGTTAAGGTACATTTCTGTAAGCCGAAGCGGCCGGATGAGTAATATAATTTTTAGAAAAAGGAATTCTGCCTTTGATTGGATGAAGTTAAGCTTCCGTTTAGATATAAGGCAAATAAGCTCACCTCCGGTCAACTCAAAATTATTGAAACAAACCGCCACCGTGAGCCTCATGCGCGATCATTCTTTTCGTTTACCCGACAGTTTTCATTTTTGTTTTACACTTTTCGTTTGACCATAGTAATACTAATTCGTCGTTGTTTTCTTTTTTTGTTTGGTTTTGTGTTTGCCCCGTTCAGTGGACGAGACGTGGTCTAGGTTCGTCGACATCTAGAGGGTACGTACCGATTGTTTCACTTTTTTTTGTTACTTCATTCGTATTTTTAAATTCTTTCGTTTTACATAACCAGACTAACGAAAAACATATACATATATATATATATATAAATAGATTAGGACGACTGGGTGCACACATGTTAGTAGGCCTTTGTTTCTTGTGTGTTGCAGGTAAGGTCGAGGAGGATCGCAAGGAGAGCCTCAATCTGTCTGACTTGAACTTGAAGAAGTTGAAGCTGACGGAGGAGGACGCTTTAGCTTTATCGTACTTAACGCCGGGACTGTCGCGCCGGATACAGAAGCAACTGTTCGCCTCGTTGCCGGCGAGCGAGGCGCGGAAGATCTCGCGGACGTTGAGCATGCGCGAGGAGGGGAGCGCGGAGGCGGAGAAGCGGAGGGTCGGGGGTTCGTCGTCGTCGTCGACGCTGCCGCGTCGGTTTTCCTTCGATAAACAGAACTTGCCCAATAGTTTCGTGGAGGAGGGCAACTCCACCTCGCCCAGATACAGGGAGTACCGCTCGAAGTACTCGCTGCGGAGCCCCGACTCGAGCATCTCGGAGATCTCCTCGATGACCGACGACTCGTTCCCCTACGGACCGGAGAGCACCAGCTTGGGTAAGTACGTGCACCCGAGCAGCATTCTGGAGAACACCAAGTCGTTGGAGAACCCGAAGCCGACGCGGAAAATCTCGAGATTCCTCCGTTCGGATTTTTACGACCCTCCCAGGGAGGACAACCTCGTCGTCAAGGAGAAAAAGGAGAGGGAGATGGAGACGCAGAAGGTGCTGAAGGAAATACGCGACAAGCGCATCAAGAACAGGATAAGCATGCGGCGCGAGCGGAGTCTGTCCAGGGAGAAGTCGCTGGACGGTAACGGGAATGAGGAGAAGATGGTCAGGTGTAAGGATCTGGTTGATGCTTTAACGGCGACGACGCAGGATAAACTGAGGAGGCTCGAGGAAAATAAACGGACTCACACTGCAGAAGACCAAAAACTCGCCATAAGAGGATTAAAAGATAAGGCCACAAGTGATGATGGAATCGAAGATCAAAATTATGGTGGACGAGAAGATGCAAAATCGAGACATAACACCAGGAGGACTGTGGGTGATGATTCCGGCAGAGAAGATGATAAAGTAATTACTAAAGGTACGAGAGACAACAGAAGACTGAAAACTACGACCTCCGACGAGAATCCCATAGAAAATGCGATCGTACGCGAAGACGGCTCCGATCAAGTAAACTGCAACACCGAATCGCTCCTGCAGGATGTCTCCAACAACATCAGAAACATCGAGTCCAACGTGCTTTCGAATTCCCAGCACGGCGGCACCGTCAAGAAGGAGAGGATTTCGAAGCTGGTCCGTCCGAAGAGTTACCCGACTGAAAACGGCAATCCAAAGCCGGCGATGAACGCAAAACTTTCACCCGATAAGAGTCCGACCGAACTAAATCAAAAATGTTCGGAAATAGGTGCAATAGAATCAAAACTTTCTGGAAAAAAGACGTCGTCTGGTGGAAAATCTTCAGATGTTAAATTGAATAGAAAATCATCCTCGGATGTTTCAAGCACCAAATTGAATGATATGGTTGAAAAATCATTGGAAATAAAATCGCCAGATAATAAATGCATTGAAAAATCATCGGAACCGAATGAAATAACATCTTCAAATAGCAGACTGCTTGGAAAATCGTCAGAGATAAAGTTGCCGGAAACGAAGTCTCCAGACAAAAAGTTTTCAGACAATAGACTGCCTAAAAAATCTCCATCAGACATGAAATTTATCAGATCGTCAGATATCGCAAATGAAAAATCTTTCGAAACAACAAGCCCGGACAATACACCGGATGCGAAATCCGTCGAGATGAAATTTGCTGGAAAAACATTAACAGACAGCACAAGATCTCCGGAAAGGATACCTTCAGATGTAAAAACGAATGCTAAAATAGACACGATGGGTTCAGGTATCAAAACGAATGAAAAACCTTTAGAGAAAAAACGAAAACAGTCTGAAATGAAGTCTCCGGGCATGAAATTCATCGGAAAATCACCAGAAACGATGACGACCTCGGGCGAGAAATCCAATGGAAAATTATCGGAACTAAATAAATCAAATGAAAAATCTTGCGAACCGAAATCTCCGCATCGAAAATCATCACCAGTTGGAAAATCATCAGAAACATCGTCTTCGGGCAGTAAGGTCCTTAAAAAATCACCAGAAACTGTGTCCGCAGACCCCAAAGTGGAAGCAAATAATTTGGACGACAAATTTACAAAATCGCCGAAGAAAAAATCTCCACAACGAGACGAGATTCCGTGCCCCGAAACGAAAGCAAAGTTCCTGGACTCGATATGGACCGACGAGAAATCGAAACCCGAACAGGTCAAGCAGGCCTCGGACACGAAACTGAACGAAAAGTCCAAAACGACGAAGCTGAAAAAATCCTCCGCCGCGCAGCAGCAGCAGCAGCAACCGACGGACAAGCCGAGAAACAAATTCCTCCATTCGATCGAGAAGAAGATCGAGAAACTCCGCACGTTCAACAGCAGCGAGGACAAGAAATCGGGCGGCGTGGAGACGACCATCAAACGTCTGCGCGAGCAGAGCGTGCCGAGAAGCGTGGATCACATCACCGAATCCACCCTGATCAAGAGGGCCGTGTCCGTCGAGGACTTTTCCAACGTGAAACACAACAACAAGACGCTTCAGCCCTCCAGGAAGAGCGTCACGAAGATTCTCGGCCTGTTCAAGAAATACGAGGATCGGACGCCCAAAGAGGAGAACGGCGATCTGGGCAACATCACGGAAACGAACATACCGAAACCGGTCGAGAAAGAACGCCCGAAGTCTCTGCAAGTGGAAAAAGCGAAACCGGTCAGCAAGCTCCCCGTAAATTCGTACAGGAAGAGTCTGAATCTGGAGAACAACAACAACGAACCGGATTCACTATCCGATCGCAAGAATTTAAAACTGGATCTCTCCAACGTCAAGGATGTCAACCTGAATCGCATCTCCTACACCACCGACGAGAGCTCCACTCTGTTATCCCCTTGCGACGAAACCACCAGCTGCGACTCGTGGTCGGTCTGCTCCGACTACCACCACACCCAGGACCTGTCCTCCCCGCTCTCCCCCAACGGAAACACCTATTCCGGCGACGAGAACGAGTCGGTGATCGACCGGATCCGCCGCAAGAGCTTCTACACGCGCTTCAACGACAAGCCGAAACCAAAACCGCGCAAGAGCCTGATCGGCAACTACAAAGACCTGGACCTGTACAAGGAGTACAACCAGAAAACCCTGCCCCGGTACAAGATCCCGAGCGATTACAAGAGGAACAGCGGATATTCTTCGTCCGGAGAGATGGAGCACGAGTACCGGCCGTACGCGAGGAGCAAGAGTGTGAGCAGCGAGTATTCCGGCATCCCGAACCGCTACCAGACGTACAACCCCAGGAGGAGCAACGCCTCGTCGTTGTACGCGCACGAGGACGCCAACATGGAGGATCTGTCGACGACTGGAATATATAAAAAGTAAGGTTGTGTTTGTGTATTTTTTTATATTTGTATTTAATTGTAAGGCGGGGGTACTGAGAAGGCGGATTGTAATTTAAATACGTTATATTTTAAGTGAAACAATTAAGTCTGCTCATTCTACAGATGGAGTTGTAAAAACGCCCACAATCACCAATGCGTCATTCTTATTGGCCGATTCGAAAAATTGCGAGAAATCCGCACGTGCAAATCACGCGGTACATATGCAAATGGTTGACCGGATCGTCAGCTGATAAAAAAATAATCCGACGAGGAAGTTATTTAAAAACCTCAAAATCCCTCAAGAAATAAAGCATTTTTGATTTCCTGTGCCATATCTTGGGGTGAAAAAAAAACGCTCCAAACTTAAAATGGAATGTTGAAAAATGCATTCAAATTTTGAAAAGGAATTTATTTCAAAACGTCAAGATCCCTCAAACGAATAACGCAGAATGCCACCATTGTGGTGTGTCAGCTGTCACGCCTCTCTCCACCAAAACAACATCTTGCGAGGCATTTTTCAGTATCTATCACGAAATCGATTTTTAACATTTTTAAGGTTATCAAGAAAATAATAATAAATTTACATAGTGTAATTTGTGAATTTTGCGCAAAAGTGTAGGCGTTGTTACAACTCTATCTGTAGTATCTCAAATGGGATGAATCGCAACAATTTCATTTCCTTTGCGTTATTCCCAACTCAGCACGCCTCTCTCCAATAACAACTGAACTATGTCCGATACAAAATAAATAACGAAAAGAATATAGGCATCAGTTTCACTGATGAAAATGATGGATAGAGACATGTAGAAAGACTTTGTTTCATAAACAAATTTATTCGTAAAAACCCTTGCATGTGTTCAACCAGGTGGATTCTAAGATAGGGCCCACCCACCATCCATGCATGTTATTTACCTAGTTTTCAAAATAATTGCCATCAAACCCAAAAATATCCATTCTTAACGCTGAACACGTTGTTTTCTTAAAACCGGAAAGAAATACAGACTCCAAACTTTTATAAAATTATTTGGGAATAATTGAGTTAAAATTAATACTCAGGGTGATGGGTGGGCACTATCCTACCCTCCAAATGTACATAAACAAGGGTGGTGCAAATAAATTATTATTATTATTATTTTTTACTTAGACTTTCGCCATTCAGTCACGACACATTTTTATTAAGTTGACCTTTGATTGAATTTTTTTTTCATATTGTGCAAATTTGCTTTGTGATCAACTGATTTAACTGATTGGAGGGTGGGTGACCGCCCTTCGTATATATGATTCACTGTTGTGTATCAATGACATCGCAGTTTGGTATTTATTGGACGTATGAAAAAATGTTTCTGATTAATTCACAGGATATAATTTTGTATTTAAAATTGTTCGCGTTATTTTTGCTTCCACTTTCTCATGTACTTTATTACAGAGCGGACGATATTTTTGTTTTTCAAGTATTGAATTGTGCTCGCCTTTGTGCGTTTTTTCGACACTATTGTAAATCAGAGAATACAACTTGTGTAACGATGAGAGAACAACACGAGATTAATTCTTTTTCCAGATACAGTTACACCCCCAACACATCTAGGTTAGGTAGCTTAAGTAGAGCCAGTAGATCTCCGAGTAGCGACTTCCAGTACATACCTCACCCACACACATCTACATCGTCACCACCTCAGACGACGGAAAACGGCCATGCCGTCACGGAGCACGCGGTATAATCACCACCCACTCTCTCTTATTTCCCGAAAAAAAAAAAAAACTTGTGCCCACGTCTTATTTTTGTAACAAACGGATGGATCGCCATTTGTTTTTGTATTGTTTAAGAGAAGGGACGAAAGATTTGTAAATTGCTCTCCTCGTATTTATGAAATGATTGAATCATTTCGACACTTCATGCGGGAACAGTTTGGAAATGATATTTTTCGCATTAATTTTATTTATATTTTATGGAAACACAGATTTTTTATAAAAAAGAATTATTATTGTATGGTTCGACTTGTTAATTTCTAGCCAAATTTAAAAGAAAATGAATAAATTATTTTATAAAAAAAAATTGCAAAGAATTTATATTTGTAAATTTTTTATCTGTAAAAAATACAAATTTCCAATTTGTTCGACGCGTGCAGCTGTTCTGCAATGAATTTTTCAATCATGATCAACGAAGAAAAACCGAAACGATATTGTTTGTATATAGCAAGGGCCGCGCACACACTAAAAAGAATACTCATCTATTAACCCCACTTAAATTATAATTCGCATTACGTTTACGTGTTATTATTACTATTATTATGACTACGTTGTTCTTTTTTATTATCCTCTTCCCCGAACACCGCATTCTTATTTATTTCTCCCCACCACATTATTTTTACTATAATTAACCCATAGTATTATCTATTAATTTATTGAATATTTATTAATGGAATGAATTGAAAATCAGCGCATCGCACCCATTATTGGCATATCTTCTCTATAAATAATTATATTTCATGTTTTCCTCATAATAAAGTTTAAGCATTGTTGAATTCTCTGAGGTTTATTTAACACGGATGAAATTGTTAAACATACACATACACATTTAATAAAAGAAAATGTAACGAGTACTAGGTTGATTTCGTGTGACTTATTATTATTATTATTATTACTGTATGTTGAATTTTGCGATTTTATAAGAAAAGTAATAAAACTGGTAGATTTATGGATTCGAATTTTATTATTCGTGCCATCCTGTGTCTGGTTTACCTCTAGCGTATTGATCTTTCGGTTTCCCGTATCCAGGGGGAGCAGTTAAATATTATCAGTATTATGTGGAATGGCAGAACCATCACCATAAAATTAGTAATTGTTGTGATGAAATATTGTATAATCGTGGTGCGATTTTTCCGATTTTTCTGGATAAAGACCTATCGGGTGCTAAGGTGCTTCGATAGTGGTTTAATTCAAGAACTCTTGGATTAATACCACAAATTATCAAATGTTAATCGAAGAAATTTGCTTTAATTAGTCTTTTCTTTTGTAACACAAATCGAAAATTTGAAATATTCATACTTTAAACTCTCTTTTTATTCGGTAGTTTATTAATATCTTTTTCATATTAATATTTTCTTTAATAAGAATAAAAACGTATCAGAGCCCTTGTTCCTCTTACGTGTTTGCGTTGGCAAAATGGGACAGCGGTTTTGCAGACTACCGTGTAAGAAGAAAAGAAAGGTGCATCAAGAAGGATCTATTTTGGACAGGGTCATCAGCCAATCTTCGAACCAGGACCAGTGTTTGCTCTACAAATTGGCCAATTACAAAAAAGGTAAGTTTAAATCATTAATATTGAATACTTGTTGTGCTACTTTCTTGATGGAACCATATTTTCAAGTTGGGTAAAGTAAAACGCTTGTTTTGTTCCATAATTTTATTTTCAGTTGCCTGACACGTGTTTCGATCGGTTAGGATCGTTTTGAAAATATCCTTAATGCTCTGTGGTAATTCTTTTTACAATTAATAGGAGTATTTCAATATTCATTAATTTTTACATAGTTTTGCTTCAAGTTTTACTTTTTAAATTCTAACCAGTGTACTTACAATACTATAATTATGCATAATAAATTTATATACTTATAAAATAGGATTTTTTGATTAAATTCGAATAATTAGAATAGTATATTGTCCAACACATTGATTGAACAACTTTAGAGACACTCATCATTTTACTCGTTCTGAAGTGTTACCCTGCTAAGATACTAGAGCGAAGGAGGCTGGATTACCGATAACGCAAGGCGAGATGTTTATTCTATTGGTTAGTGTTAAAACCAATACCTACAAATCTGACACTTAACTGTCACTGTCACTTTTGACATTTACAGACAAACAGAAAATGCAACATACAGAATTTAATTTTAATTTGTGTTTTTATATTCTCCGATATATTTTAATATATTTATTTTGTATTAGTTATTGATATATTTATAATGTGAAATTATTATTATTATATAAATTCATAAATATATAGCACATACACTATGCAAATCATTAGATTTAAATATACGGTATTGATCTTGGCTTAAATTAAAAATGATGTGGACAACACATTTTTGACTTTGCAGGAGGTGAACTAATCGATGCTTATAACGTCGGGGGGCAAGTCGAAGTGGAGAAATTAATCCGCGAACAATTCGGACAGTTAATGTACCAAGACGGCAAAGGACAGATAATAAACCGTTCCGAGTATCTACGCTGGAAATTCAGAGACTGCGAACAGGTCGTGCTGCCGATCGAGGCGAGCCTCAGTCCCCACGATCCCCTGGCCAAATGGGAGGATCACGAGGCCTGCTGGCAGATGCAGTACCGCGGATCCCTGGGCGAGACGCTCATCCACGTGCTGATCATATGCGACACGAAGGTGCACACGAGGATAGCCAGAACGTTGATTCGGGTCTTTCCGAAGTTGGCCATCGACGTGGTCGAAGGGGAGGAGTACCTGGGCGCCGGGTCTCTGCATCTGGCGATCGCTTATAATAACAATGAATTGGTGCAGGATCTCGTCGAAGCCGGCGCCAATGTTAATCAGAGAGCAGTAGGTAAGTTGATTTGTTTGTTCAAAGTTTAAGCAGTTTTTATTTTATTTAAACTATTTATTTTACTATGTTTTTATTTTGTAATGAACATTTTCTAAATTTTATATTTACAATTATTTTAATATGTGTTGACTGACATTTTTCAAGAATATATTTTAAAAGTATTTAAAATGTAGGAAGTTTCTTCCTCCCGAGAGATCAGCAGAAGCCGAAACCTGCAAAACACACCGATTACGAAGGTTTGGCCTATTTGGGAGAGTATCCGCTCGCGTGGGCCGCCTGCTGCGCCAATGAGAGCGTTTACAATTTACTCGTCGACAGTGGGGCGCATCCGGATTATCAAGACAATTTCGGAAATATGATTCTGCACATGGTCGTCGTTTGCGATAAGCTGGTGTGTACATATTCTATTCTGTTTTCCACAAACGCTCAAATTGTATATTTACGTTAGGATATGTTTGGGTACGCATTGAGACATCCGAGACTGCCGGCGAGCAATGGAATTGCGAATCGAGCCGGTTTAACCCCGTTAACTTTGGCCTGTAAACTGGGAAGGGCCGAAGTTTTCAGGGAAATGTTGGAGCTCTCCGCTAAAGAGTTTTGGAGGTACAGCAACATAACTTGCTCGGCTTATCCTCTAAATGCCCTCGACACTTTGTTACCGGATGGCAGGACAAGTAAGTTGTGTTATTTGAAAAAAAGATTGGTTAGATTCATTAATGGAGATGGAAAGATCAACAGTTAATCTATTATTAATTCAATTATTTGGTACCTTTTATAATTTTGTACAACAAACAATTGTCAATTGTGGGGATCTGGTCATCTTGATTATACATTTTAGATAATAAATAAAAATTGATATTATTATCTATGTACCTACATCTACAAGAAATAAATATTATTATTAACACGGCAGATTAAAAATATATTTATGGCTATTATCAAACTAAATTTCTCTTTATTGCTTAGATTGGAATTCTGCGTTATTTATCATTTTGAATGGTACAAAGGAAGAACATTTGGATATGCTAGATGGTGGAATTATACAGAGATTGTTGGAAGAGAAGTGGAAGACATTTGCGAGGGTATGTCGCCATTTTTTCCCACCC
Organism: Ocypus olens; assembly: GCA_910593695.2. NCBI lineage: Eukaryota > Metazoa > Arthropoda > Insecta > Coleoptera > Staphylinidae > Ocypus > Ocypus olens. The sequence continues at coordinate 161,777 of OU343055.1, read as the reverse complement.
CAAAATCATATTATTCATCATTCGTATTTGTTATCTTATTCGCAGAACCAATTTTTAAAGAGACTGCTAATTCTCTTGGTGCACTTAATTTTCCTTTCATGTGCCGTATATTTAAGACCTGATGATGTCGACGAGCCTTTACTTGGCTATTCCGATGATCCCATAGTTATTACAAGGTAGGTATCGTTTAAAAATGAAAATTAACCAACACATTATAATATGTTATATATAAATGGTCAGTTAAAATATTGAAAAATCTTGACGAATCAATTTTTTCAGTTTAAATGATTTGCTCGTGCACTTGCTATTTTGTCATAATAATAAAAGTTTCTTCTGAATTTCAGGTACATTTGCGAAGTGGGAACCGTTTCGGGGGTTCTCAGTTATCTGATACTCCAACAAGGAGATGAAATAAAGAATCAGGGATTGTGGGCGTTTTTAAAACAGCAGGTAAATATCTTTTTCACCAACTCATTAAATAAAGGTCAAAATTTTAAGACGATGAAAAACCCAAATGGAATTTGATGTTATTTTTAATTGCAGTATCATTCTCCTCCGAAAGCCATCTTTTTAGTAGCCAACGTGCTGATTCTCCTTTGCATAATCTGTCGCGTTCAAGGGGACAGAAACACGGAGGAAGCTCTCCTTCTCATCGCAGTACCTGGCTCTTGGTTTCTTTTGATGTTTTTTGCCGGGTATGTACGAAAAAGAAAAATGGATACAATCAGTATACGTGAAAACATTTACTATTATTTTTTTATAGAGCTGTTCGATTAACTGGACCATTTGTGACTATGATATACAGCATGATAACAGGTGACATGTTGACGTTTGGAATCATTTACGCCGTTTTCCTCTTTGGCTTTTCGCAATCCTTCTTCTTCCTCTACAAAGGCTTTCCGGGCGTTAAAAGCACCATGTACGGGAAGTATTCAACCACGTGGATGGCTCTATTTCAGATAACCCTAGGAAATTACGATGTATGTACACAAAAAAAAACAATTTAATTGGATTTAATAACTAAAATCTTACCTTCGAAACTGAAAGACCTGCCTGTTGAGGTCATTTGCAAAAGTGTCCCAATAAATGTATTCTCTCTCTCTTACCTTCAGTACCAAGAACTGGCCAACACAACATATCCAGGAGTGAGTAAAGCAGTCTTTGCGTTATTTATGGTCTTTGTACCCATTCTTCTGCTAAACATGTTGATCGCCATGATGGGCAATACTTATGCCCACGTTATCGAACAGAGCGAGAAGGAATGGATGAAACAGGTAAGTATTCAGCGTCAATAACATGAAATATATATACAGGAAGTTGAATTGCGAAGCGAGCCATAGGGATTTACATGTAAAATTTGAAATGTGTTAATATTGGCTCCCCTAATTATTTGATAGCATCGGTCTTCTTACATTATTTTTAAAGCTTTTTAAGCTGAATGTTTTGGTACCTTTCTCAACAGTTTCTGCCGAGTATTTACTGAGATATTTGCAAAAAAATTTACTATTATTTTGAATTAAAAACAAAGGTTTGCCATGAAATCGTAATGGCGGATATTTTATTTTGTTCTAAAAAGTGACAGTTGCTGTCATTTTACGAGCCGATATTACCACATTACAAATTTTACATGTAAATCCCTATGGTCTGCTTTGCAATTCTACGAAAATATTTGTTACGTAGTGGGCGAAAATTGTGATAACGCTAGAAAGGGCGATACCCCAATCCGACGCTCATCACTACCTTCAAGAATACAGCATCTCCCTGGGCCCCAGCGACGATCCCAGCACGGAACAAAGGGGCGTCATGGTGATTAAGTCGAAAAGCAAAACCAGAGCCAAGCAGAGGAAAGGTGCCGTTACTAATTGGAAGGTAGGTGCTCCACTAATAATTCCCCGAGCGTGCCCTTTTACGTTTGTCGAATGATTAGAGAGTCGGCAAGGTGACCATCAAAGCGCTGAAGAAGAAGAACATGACGGGGGAAGAAATGCGTTGTTTGATGTGGGGACGCGAGAGCATAAACACACCCATTAAAGTCAAGGGGTACGGTGTTTCATATTATATTTGCGCGTTTTTAATTGACTAATTTTGACGTCTGCAGGAGGCCTTTAGTCGATCCGCTGCTCGATCCCAATGGGCCATCTTTAACGGGAGCTTTCGAAGGAGCTCTGACGGCCACACTGGAGGTCATCTCTTTCACACATGATGTTAACATCGATGGTACCACAGCGGTAAATACCAAGAAACCACCGGATGCTAAAAAGATTAGCAATTTGAATATGATAAATGCTGGTATGAACATTAATGCTGCTGCAGGTAATAATATGTTTGGAGCCCTATCACAGCTCACCGATACTCAAATACCGCCGCAAATAGTCACCCAGATGACCCCGTCGGTGGTACTGAGACCGACGACCGCCACACCTGTCGTTATTCCAAAACCTCCGGCGATGTCCGGCGCCGTAGTCAAACCACCGCAAACTATGACCGTATCTGCAATGGTACCGCAGGCGAACAGCACGTTCAGTGAGGATCCCTTAAGGGATCTGGTGCTCTATTCTAAAATGCAGGAGCCTCAGGTGTTGAGTGAGCTGGCCGTTAAAGCTGCCAACTTGCCTGCGACGGATGAAGTCAGGCCGAACTCGACTCCCGCAACGGCCAGCGTTAAAAGTTTAGCTGGGATTTTTGCGGGAACGGATACTTTTGTTAAGAAGGTAGAGGAGACCATTAAGAAGAGGTACACGGCTTTGGATCCTAGTGATAGTGAAGGATATGGAGGTAAGATTACTATTATTATTAATAATTGCTCTCGTTTATAAAAATACTATACAAATAATATTAAATTGTGTGTACACAATATTCAGTAGTAATGATTTCTCAACAAAAACACAATTAATTTTGCCAGCAAGCTGAAAGGCGGACTTCACTCTAGAAGAATGTTTTTCCGTTTTAACCTGTATGTTCTCTCCTGTTTCATAATATTTGGTATTTGGTATTTATTAACGGAAGCCATTTCAATACAGTAATAAATTAAATTAAATAAAACATATATACAATAAAGATGTTACGAATATTGACATCGAATCCTTATTTCTGACCCTCAAGTAACTCATTTTTGTGTACATTTTAGAAGCACCATTACTTGGCAGAGTGGCGAGGACGAAGAGAGCGAAATCTGCGACGCAAAGGAAAACTTCAGGAAAGTCCAAGAGCGCCGATAAACGTCGACTGTTGAAGGAGATCGAATCGAGCTCGACGGAATCTCCCAGAAACGCAGGACCCGAAAGTAAAGAACTGGAGTACGTCGAGGATCGCATGAAAAAAATCAAGGAATCTCTGAGGAATGACCTCTCCGGTTCTGGAATGAATTATCAAAGTTTACGGCCGATAAATATCGATATGGCTCTAGAAGACGAGCATGTGTAAGTAATAATTAAGAGTAATAAATATCAATAAATCATTAGTCAATTGTATCACAATCATCATCAGTATGTCGATGGAATTATGCTTCACTAGAAGTTTTAAGCAAGTCGGCGATTTTAAAATAGGAAAACGGTTTTTGAAGATTTTCAACGGCACGTACACACGTGATGACTGAAACCGAAGAGCATAGTTTGCATTTTTCAATGAAGATTGTCGCCTCAAGGGCGTAAAAATATTTGAATTAATTTTTTAATAAAGACGAAAATAACCTATTTGTGACTCTGCACAAATAAGTCTTATTAAGACTACAAACAAATAACTTTGAATTGAATTTCATCTTAGTTCCAAATCGCAAATTCTGAAGGTGCAAGGTGAGGGAAACGGACTGGAATCCCAGGACACCAATAATAAAAGCAACGAATTCAAAAAAAGACCGAGGACAGCCAAACATAATCGGTAAGTCGTTAAGATCATGTTGTTGGACAATTTCAATTATTTTTGCGCATATCGCTTATTAAAATTATTCTGTCTGTTTAGAGTGAGCCCAATCGTCGATTCTTTAAATAGGAACTGTTTTTCTGCGGGAAACAAGATGGATTCTGATGATCCGGAATTGGATCCGGATCCTTTGGAGCCTTGGAGCACGAAGGGAATCGCGAGTATGAGTAGAATTTTGGCCTGGGACAACGATCCAGAGAGTATGTAATAATTAATTATTACGTTCAGTTAAATTTGAACATTTAATACATTAAATAAGTTAAAAAAAAAATCAATTTCATACGGGAAAGACTAGCGACGTCTTACTATTTTTAGAGGTTAAAAAGTACGCAATAAAAAGCAAAAATCGACGTGTCCGAGGATTTTTTTCTGGAACTTCTCATTTCATAAATACCGAATTTGTTCTAGTTAAAGTTTCCACCCTGTATAAACTTGTTAACGCTAACATAGATGAGGAAATTAAGTGGTTTTGCAGTGATTTGCTTTAATTAAATTAATTAATTTAATGCATATACATTACTAGCGCCTAAACACCTGAACTTTATACCTATAACCCACAGAAAATTGTCTCGGAAAACTGGGACAATGGATTTATTTAGTGGCTACGAATTGAACTACCTGGCACTACCCATTGAAAATTTTCAACTATTCATTAGTGAGCTAGTTTACTATCGGCTAGTAAACTTGCCTTATAGAACGAATTCTGCCATTAAACTAGTTTCAGCAATAATTGTAATAGAGAGCTCCATCTATTCCACATCAACCATTGGATAAATCAATGCACTAATAGCAAGTAAGCTTAAAATAATTGACTAATAATTATCACCAAAATTGTATTTGGAAGAAGATAATAAAATGAAAAAAAAAACGCACAACAATTAATACAAATACATTAATATTACCTATATTACGCTTGACGAAACAACTATTTATTCACAACAAGTCCTCCTCGGCCCGTATATACTCCCCGATGTCGGCCTGGTGGAAGCAAACGGTCGCGAGCGGGTCGGTGTGCTTGCACTCGGCGGTGGACCTCGCCGCCACCCCGAAGCCCAACGGCAGGTCCCCCATGTTGAACACCACCACCCCCGAGTACCTCTCCGCACTCTCGCTGATCCTCCCCAGGCCCGCCTTGGCCACATGATTGCCGTAGAGGAACTGCTGCTCGGCGGACGACTTGAGCCAGATCTTGCACTGGGCGTACGGCGCGAGGTAGTTGAGCGCGGTTATGTGCAGCCGGAACTTGTCGGTCTTGGTGAACTTTCCGAAGCACGTGCCCACGCAGACCAACTGCTCGGGGGTCAGCGTGTTGGCCAGATTGAGGATCTTCTCGGAGACGTAGTACACCCGGTTCTTTTTCTCCCGGAAGCAGTAGAGGCCGTCCGGACGTTCGATCAGGAGTTTGACGTTCGTTCCAATGCTGAAATATGGGTGTTGTTTCAATGAATGCCAGGAAGTAGCTTGGAAAAATGCACTAGACTAGTGAGTATTAAAACCCACAGTATAAAAAACTGTACGTCTTTCACCCGAGTGATTATAAATTTTGAGGTTATGTATTTTTAAACTTTAAACTCACTATTTGGAGAGTTTCTCGAACAGGATTTTTGTCCTCTCTTCAGATAATCTCTTCATGTTTGCTCGGAGTTAGGTGTAAATAACCTCGTAACTGAATTTATATGTGCTTGCGTTTTGGAAAGATCACACTGACATAACCTAATGTAGCACGTGCGTTTACTATATTTATCGCCGAATTACAGTTCACTATATTAACTACCGAAAAATTACAATTTATTACAATAATCACCGAATTACAGTTCACTACATTAAGATTTACTTTTTAAATGCTGCATTTACAGTTCGCCACAGATTTATAAAATCTAGGTAGCAATTGACCCTATTTATACCAAATGAGTACAAATCATTGGTATGACAAGAGATATGGGAAATAGGGCATAAGAAATCGAGCTTTACGCCGCTAATATTGGATGGCGCCACCATAAAAATTCGATGGATTTCTGTAAATTATGTTTGTTGCTAACGCTAGACGGCGCTTGGTGTTAGTTCATGCCGCTATGCACAGATGGCGCTTATCGATTGCAATTTATCAACATGCCTTGTCGTTTCCTGTTATTCCTTGGTACAAATCATGTTAAAAAATGCACAGGTTATTTGTAAATCTCGCCAGGCACGCGCTCCCAAGTCTCGACCAGTATATGGGAGTGGACCTTCTATAGATATATCTTTTCTGTGCCCAGGATGTCAATTCTTGGTGTATTACAGGAAACTTTATTACCGACAGGCCCTAGTAGGAAATTTTCATTTGCAAATTACAGCGAAACCACTTAATTTCCTCAGCCATTTGATACATCATTCGATTTAAAATATAATCGTCAATTGTTTGGTATATCTCTCTCGTTGTCAAATGTTTAGATTTTGGTTGTATCTATAAAGTTCGGCGCTAGAAGTAGTAAATATGCACTTAGTAGTTCAATCATCGCCCGATAGGTGGCGCAGACGTGGCGGTAATTATTATTTTAATTTGGTTGCATTTTTAAAAGCTCATAATTTGTCGAATTCGGTAATTGTAACGTTAAAATGCTGACAAACTTGTAATCTTTAAATATGTTATATTAAAACAATCGAGAAATAATAAATTTTGTTTGGGTGTTTACCTTGACTGTTTTTCGTTTTTTTTTCAATATTTTTTCAAATATGAAAAATATTACAAAAATATTTAGGCAAATATTGAAGACAATATAGAAATGAGCATCTTTTATTTGAAAATATTTTTCATAAAATCATTGTTATTCGAGAAAAAAAATCATTGTTTCTTTTCATTTTTGGTTTATAATTATGAAACGATAATAGTTACAACAAATTTGTGTTAATAATAATTGTAGAGAATGTCAAAATGAGCAACTTATAAATAACAAGTTTTTTCAAAATCTTTTTAGTTTTTGAGTAAACTGAGTTTTTGAATTTGAAGTACAATTTTTTATTTCATAATTTTGACGTTTTAAACGTCACTTTCATCCGAGTTTACTCAACGCTCGATGTAAATTTAAAATATGATTTAAATTTGAAATAAACCATGAAAGCGTAAATATAAACGATACCATCAAGTAGGGGAATTAACATGATGGCCATATCACCATTTTTTTAGGGAGAAAAAATAATATCACCTAAATTAGGTGTTCTTTTATAATTTCAACTAAAATTTTGTTGGCCAGTGCAATAGTTTCGAGTGTCTGCTGAAAAGACGGAATTAAATTGCAATCATCGTGGGCAGCGATTAGTGCGAAATAAAGAAGGATGCCTTTTTATACCCGTCTAACATTTTATTGATATAAATCGTTTGGAACAGAAGATGAGCGAAGAAGTGTGTTGTGGTTTATAATGTAGCTGCGATTCAATGGCGGCTGGTGACGTGATTTATGTTACGGCCATCATCTGATAGAATTCGTTTCACTGAGTTCAAATTATCTGTCCCCGTGAATCCACTTCTAAATGGGTGAAGACCTCATCTGTAATTACTTATTATAGATGATTGCCCTTAAAATCAATATAAGTTGATTAAGTATAATTGATGTGCAACTTACCCAAGATTACACATTTTTTTCTTAACATCAACTGGTTAAAGCGAAAAAAAAAACTAACGAAAAGGTCGAAGCCAGACTTGCAAAAAGGGCGTACTCGTAACATTAATTTTACTCCAGCGTTGATTGCTTTTTTTGTGTTCTCGCATTCAATATATAAATTGATTGATCGTCTGTATGTTTTCCTCGAAATAATACACTTTCATGCTAGTCAAATACAAATACCCACATTATTAACATATAAATCAAGAAGCGTATTTATTAGCACCGACAAATTAATTGTCAAACAATATAGTAAACGTAGTCTTTCGTTATTCTTATGATTGCTTATGATCTTGTGTAAACCCATTCTTTGCTGAATATTTTGAAGCAATTTTAGTGATGACTCGATTTAATTCCATTGGGAGTAAACGGAAAGGAGTAATATGCGGTGTGCGGGGAGGTATTGCGTTGATCCCAATATTCCGAACGTGTGTCCTTTATTCGCATCCTGGCGTTCCCAATATGGGGAGGACTATCGGAATTTAATAAGCAGGAAAATGGAATCGATAACGAATGTACGCACGTAACGCACCCCGAAACGTTCAAATATTACGATTATTTCTCTCGTTCTGTCTTAATTAAATTTCAACAACGAAATCTACACAATGTAGATTAATTATTACTGGAAAATTAAGGGTTGTTCAAATGAGGCACTGGGTGGATTTCACAATTTTATGGCAATTTCGATTTTTACATCATTATATGTATGTGATTATGTAAAAATCGAAACTAGTCGGAATAAATGGTATAAGATTGTGAAACCAACCAGGTGCCTCATTTGAACAACACTTTATATTAAAAATATTTCACCACGTGATGAATGAGAACCAAATTCAACAAATATTGTTAGAAAAGTTTTTAGGTACTAATTTAACTAATTAGTTAATTAACCATTAGTATAGCTTGTAGTGTTTTTATTAATTAATTGTACAAGATTTAAAATATATTGCGAATAACACCAAGGATTCGCTTAGGTTTCTTGTATAAACTAAAATTACAACATTGCGTTTCGGTATCACATTTTTTTTTTAAATATGAAATTAGAAAGTGAATAAAAGAAATATTAATAACCGAAGTATGGTGATTGTTATCTATTATGCAGCTTTAGTAAGAATTTAGGCATTAAAATTTTGATATTTTCTAATTTATAATTGAATAATTATCACAATAGTTTTCCGTACTTGGTAACTGATAAAATAAAGACATTTAATTTAAAATTGCCTGCGAAGCGAAAACCTGGCGATCGATTAAACTCGTATAAACGTAGAAACTTTTAATTCCAACTCTGCCCCTCTAATATAAAATAAACGCGAAATAATGAGAAGAACTTGAAATTGCACGGTTGGACGAAACACGAGAGGGCCGCAGACAAACATCTTGTTAAATTTGGGTTCGGCGTGGCTTCTCCCAATTTGGTAATATTGCCATAGTTACCGAGTAAGAATTTGAAAAAAGGGTGTATTATTTTCCAGGGGTTGTGCTGCCTTCAGCCCGGTTTAACTTTTACCTGGGAAATTTCTGTTTGTTTTGAAGCTAAATGATGATTTGTATTATTTGATGTAAAATTAACAACAATGAAAATGTATGTACGAGTACATACATCAATAATGCTATGACGCCGCGCCCGGGGGGTGGCTCCGTTAAAAGAACATAGTGGGCCGTGAATGCAAATTATATGACGCTTAAATTTCACGAAAAAATTAATTTGAGTCACCCTCGCAAATTGCTTTTGCAACCCATCGTTATTAACACCGACGGCGTTCACCTAATTTTCTCTTATCTCAAGAAAACCGATAAATTACGACCAAAGGAAAATTTCTGTTGATTCAATTTAACGAAAGTTGATAACACAACGACAGAGTAGACACGAGAATTTCAATGAACACATTGTACAAAAAAAGTCCTATAAAATCCAAAACGAACAATAGTATATTGTACAACGAGCATATAATGATGGCTATTAAGCACGAGAACGATGTTTCCGGAACGAGCCGTAGGCGAGTGAAGCAAATCGTTTGAGTGATTAATAGCCATTATATGCGAGTTTATACGAAAATTAAAGTTAAAGTTAGAGTTAGAGTAAAAGTTTGAGTTTGAGTTTGAGTTTGAGTTGGAGTTGGAGTTGGTCACAGTGTGTGTTTAATGAAATTGAGTGTTATATGTACCCCATTTATACTGTCTATACAATTAAATAATGCGCATATTATAACATTTTCGTGAACAAAGAATTTTAATGTCGTTTGCCGATTCGGTCATGGCTACAATTGCATATAATTTGGAGTTTTATAAATTTATTTCAATTCATTCGAATTGGATGTTAATCGTTTGCGGTTAATCGTACGGACGCGTTAATTTTCGACAGGGGTCGGACGGATGGACGAAGGGTTGATCGATGCGGGGGTGGCACTATGTGACCTATTTAACCCTCAATTAGAAATGCACGCCACCCACCTAGATATTTATTGGTACACCGAGCAGATGCACGTCGTATGCACAATCAGTGCGGCCGATTAATTCTTTTGCAATAAAAAAAAAATCTAATACATAAATAAACCATCATCGGAGATTTTTGGATTCATTCAAATGAAAAATTTATAATAATAGCGTTAATTGAATATTTATTGAATATGAAACGACAGGAATATGCGAATCAAGGCAGCGAGATGACAAAAAAGAAAAGTAACCATGGAAGCGATGTAAATAAAAAAAATATACAAAAATGTATTTCATGTAACTACAACAAGTGAGGATTTTCAAGTTTAATTAAAAATCATATTTTCTAAATAGCTCTTTTATTTGAAATAACTTTATATGTATATAGATAACAAAATCAGCGTCAACAATTCATCATAAAAATAAATAGCGTTCTGTAACAGATATAAAACTGTTTTGATGAATCGAATTAAAAAAGTATCATTATTTTTAAATTACATTTTATTTCGATTCAATGCAAATAATATCACAATAATTTCTTAGACTAAACAAAAAAATGATTGAATAAAAGATCAACATCGAAGTATTACTAATGACAATGATTAATTATTAAAATACACAATTTGATTGTACCGACAATTTTTTTCTTATTAGATACTAGAATTCTGCATCTTGTTTACACAAATGGGGAGCAACTAATCATACTCTATACACGTTTCTCACTTTGGTTTTTACTTTTTTTTTTAATGTAATGTACAGGGTTGGTGTTTTATTTATACATATATGGTATCTACAAAAATATTACATTTATATGGTACAAACGTGTCTTTCTCTGAGATACGTACGATTTTATTGTATTTTTAGTGAAAATTGGTCGCGGAGGGGTGAGTGAAAATGTGGTCTCGATCGGTTTCGTGGAATGCTGTAGAGTTTGTTGTTTTATGGGTCACGGCAGGGTAGTTTGGCGATTTATGGCGTGATTACAATTGGAAATGATAGGGGAAACTGAGCTTTTGCGCCGCGTGTTCACAATTGTACCGTTCTAACGGTCTAAAACCTGTGTTTTACTGCAAAACCGCTTTCTCGGAATTAATTGGTGAATTAATTTCTTGCAAGTTTTAAAACAGTAAAATGAGAAATACGATACTTTAAGAGTCTCAAACAGACTACAATTAACAAATCATCTACCGAAAGAGAAAACAGAAAAAAAAACAGTGTTTGAAATGATTAAAATTTAAAAAAAAAACACCACATTACTAACCCGCAATTCATTCTTAATCTTAACTTGAAAAAAAAAAATGAGTCGTAGTGCGGAAGTTCGTTTTAAAATATCTTAAAGTAAAAATTCCCCGACTTTTGTTAGATAAATAAAATTTCTATTTCTCTGATATATTCAAGATTCTTTTTTGATACATGTCGGACGGTTTCGTTGATGTTATTTCTTTCGTCGTTTTATCGTGTTCTGTATGTATGGTAATGGAAATTTAAAAAAAAAGTGACAATTTTTTGTCAGTCCAGAGAGATCCTTTGCTTTGAGTGGTACGGAATATTCGGGACGCGCCTCGAGCCGTGTTTATCCGAAGGAAAATAAATGTCCCTTTAAGGGTTTCCTTTAGCTAGACGGCCCAGGACTAAGATCCGAATATAAATTACTTTAGACTCTTTCATGGAATACGAAACAGAAATAAATATATGTGAAGATGTGTAAGGGCTTGTTCTTAACATATAAACGTTTAAAATCTAACAGAGATTATCAAATGAAACTTTGAAGTTGAGCTTGAGGCTTTGGCCCTATGACTGTTTACATTAACCGTATTCTTTTCCAAAAGAAAATTCAATATAAATAATAAAAATGATAATCTTTTGTTAACAAATATATTGCATGAACTCTTTGATTTTAATAATAATAAATAATAATAATTACATCAAATCACAATACCAAAGTGAATAATTAAAAAAAATATGCAATACATTCCTTTTATGCTATCCATTTTACACCATGGTGACCGCAAACATTTTTTACTTTAAGATAATACCATTAGTTTCCCTCGATTCTGCACGCTAGGACATCGGGAAACTCGAGTTGTAATAATTCTCACAAGAGTGTGCAACGAGAGGATAATATTGTCTACTTAAGGATGATTTACGTGAACTTCAAAATTGCTCAGGCGTGGTTTATGCAGAATGTTTCGTCGTTCTTAACAAAAGTCTTTCAAGCACCGATCCGATTATAATAGTGCAGACGTAATGATTTTGTCCGCTAGGGTTTCCAAATAATTCAATTTAAAGGATGACATCTTGTGATTCTTGGAATTAATCACTCAAACTGTTTGAATTTTTAATTCGTATTTAGCGTTTTGTTTTGCTCGTTATGTTTTAAAATGTTTATTTGTGCCGCATGTGCAGTCATTTTAATCAAAAGTGACGTATTCGGATCGCGACTCCTCGCAAGCTCGATCCGAAACGAAATAATTTATCGGGTTTGAAATTTGCATGAGACACACGGCCGTTTCGATCAATTCCGCGCTCGAAACAACTGAAAACCTTTTTCAGGGAAACAATAGACTAAGCCGTAATGAAAGGAAAGGAAATTCACTTTCATTAATAACAAATGTCGTTCGTTAAACTACAGATTATTTTAGCCTGACTTTAATCAATTTACACATTGGATTTATTTCGTAATTATACACAATAAGAATAATGTGTGAGCTAAGTTGGCCATGCCTGAGAGAGTGATGTCTAAGATTAATTCATTTTTTTTTAATCTCATGACGTAATAATATGCGACATACCTCATTTATCTCACAGCCAACTCTGTATACATAATGCATGTCTTTTTTTGACAGGAAATCAAAATCATTTATTTTTAATGGATTTTGAGCTTTTGAGGTGAATTCCTTGATTGATTAATTTTTTTACAATTTTTCAGGTCGTCGAATGCATTTTTCGTTCTCACAGCTTAAGTTTGAAGTGGTGAAATTTTGTTTCCAGCTTGATATGGCAATCGTTTTTATGGAAAATTGGAAATGCATTAATTATTGTTTTATGTATCTTGAGTTTTTGAAGCAAATTTCTCCACTGATTAATTTTTTAAGATCTATTTTTTGGAATAATCTGTCTGAGTTTCATGCAGCTGGCATAGTGAGGGAATGCACTATCCTGTTGCCGCCACATCTCATTTACAATAGAACTCACAAATTATATATCGCTAAATTTGTCTTCGAATCACCTTTACAAATATCCATAAATATATAGGGTGTTTTATTTGAAGTAGTGAAATTGATTAATAATTAATTTTAATTTTTCCGGAAATGGATAAACAAAAATGAAATCTAGATATTCAGAAAGAACCATTTAAATCCACTAAATTTTACTAATCGTTTTCGAGATACGAGTTTTATATAAGAACATTCTTGTAGCAATTTAAGATATTTTGAAAATCGACAAATGTTTGTAAATTAAATTTCAGAAATTTGATTTTTTTTTATTTATAAATAATAATTTTGTCCTCGTATCAGTTTTTATTATATAGAAACATCGGATTTTTATGACGCAATTTGCGAGCAAATTGCTCAATAAAAGTTTCACGGGACTTAAACGACTTTCGTTCCGGCCGGTGAAAAAAGGTCAAATTGGATTTTCGAAAGAGTCACCTAATCCAATCTGTATTCCCCGCGTGTAAAAAAATTAACAGAAAACACTTGTCCCCGTTATTAAATTCCATTTTTATTAATTACTGAATTTATTCCATTTTCAAACGTACAGTGTGTAGATGAATAAAACTGAACATAGGATTTTCAATATTATTATTTCTTTATATTGGAATATTATGTTCCCTGATCATTTTAGAGGAAACATCTAAATACATTTTTTGTAGAGTAAAAATTGCAGTCATGCTATTATTTATTTACAAAAATGATTATTTTCAGGAAAATAGTGGTTGCCATGAAATAAAAAAAAAATGATGCGCTGTTTATCTGTTTGCTTCTGTCAAATTTATTGAATACTTCATAACTGTTTACAAGTGTTTTTCGTGAAAAATTGCAAATTGTGAAGTGGTGGCAGTTTTCGTGAAGTGCCATCAAATGTTCTACATGGATTCATGCTATTATTTCTATTTTCATTCATAAAAACCAAACAGATCAATTTCATGGCAACTATTATTTTCGTGAAAATTATCATTCTTATTTGATTATTTTTTTCGGGATTTTGTAAATGTAAAAAATAAATAAAGCGCAGAAATGTTTACTCTACAAAAAATGTATGTATATGTTTTTTCTAAAATGATCACGGAAGATAATATTATATATGTAATGAAATTAACATTGAAAATTCTATGTTCTGTTTTGGATTACATAGTTATTGACAGTTTTTCGGTAGTAAACACGGGCTAATTTACCCTGCCATGAGCCCACCCTTCAGTTACACAACAGTCAAACTATTTACATACGTATACATCTTAGTATTCTTAAGTTTTTGTGTTATTATCATTAGAAAATCGATGAATTTTATGATTTGGCCATTGAATTAACACCGAAATGGGGTTGAAGCTTAGAAAGGTTTTTACAGCTACATCAGTCCAATTGATACGAAGGAGTTTTTACTTCAATACATTTAAATTGTGGATCACAGGGTTAAAATGCTATTCACTTGATTAAAAGAAATAAAGTTTCTCCTCTATCAAAAAAAAAAAAAATGATTTGTCAAGTAACTAATGAAAGACGCCTCACCGAGAAAATTGATATGTGCGAATATAGTTTATGTGTTGTACTCATCCAATCGGCGTCTGCACGTTGTTTAAATTCAAATGACCGCCTCGCTCTGCGTCTGCAGGTTTATTATCTCGCCCTCGGAGATGTTGTAGTTGAAGCGAGGATCGCTGCTGGCGGCCGGCACGACCCTTTGGTCCCCTCGGAGATGGTGGTGGTGATTGTTCATGTGGATGTCGCTGGAGGCGTTGCTGTAGTTGACCTGCTCCCGTCTCGCCCGGCACCGCCAGCAGAAGAATTTGGATGCCAGCTGACAGCACGACTGCAGGGTTTTCTTGAAGGCCGCCCTGAACTCCCGGTTGAAGTAGGCGTATATCAGGGGATTCAGGGCGGAATTGAAATACCCCACCCAGAAGACCAGGGTGACTACTTCCGGAGGGCAGTAGCACCGCGTCGTCCCACACAGAGTCGTTATTACGTACCTGAAGTTGAAAATTTAAATTATTTCAACTATTTTTCTGTAGTATTTCAAAGATATTAAAGGAATTTTTCAGATTAACCAATCCATTCACGAATGACACGTAAAAACTTTATTTTTTTGTAATTCTACGCTCAATGTCATTTGAAAAACAGCTAATTCATTAAAGGCTAATGCGTAGAAATCTGAAAAATAATTGAATACGTTATTTACGCACAGTGGTATCTCGATAATGACAGACGAGATGAATAATAGAACCGATGTTAGCTATAAATTTCAGCCACGAATCCGGCGCATCCACCATATATGCAATTTCCTAAATTTCTAAGTAATCTCCACTAATTTACAGAAAATGGGTTAAAATTCATAATTGATCAAATTTTTGTAGTGCTGTGGTAATAACAGTAAGCTTTTAACTTAGGATTTCCCCCGGTTTTTCGATCTACCGAAACATATTTTCAAACAATCAAGTCATCGTTAAGCCTAGTTTAGGTTCGCTAATTTTTCTGCGCCTTTTATTTAATACAATTAATTAGCATTTTTATTGGCTTGTGGTTAAAATCAGTGTTCTTCGCCAAGAAAAGGGTCGAAACCACTTTTCTTTCGCATAATCCAAGACATATGAATTACTTTGATTGTAACTACTTTTGGTAAAATTTTCAGATTTTTATCGCGAAAATGTAACGTAAAGGCGCCGATAAATCGTTGGCACATAAAGTCAAGTGCGAAAAAAAAAAACTAATATAATCAGATAGGAGCAAGAAGCACTCGAGCGGGTCTCGAGTGACGTGCAGTACGTGACACCCATAGACTTCTTGCCGTCGAGAGAGTGAGAGGGCTCCAAGGACGAGAGGATCGCTCTTTGGGCATTGTTTTCATGAGATGGACAGGCGGAAGACTAATTAGCTTACGGTTTTCGGACGACCGCTATAAAACTGTGCCCCGCAAGCTAGGAATTAGCATTAAGTAAGCTACGATGATATGGAATAATAATAACAATAATAAACTCTGAACTTATGATTGTTAATATGTTCAATCGTAAAATAATCACATTAATAATAGTATGTTCAGTGTTAAAATAAAAGCCCTGTATAATAAATGAATTCATGTCTATTTTTTTATATTAATGTTCCAAATTGTGCGATAATGTGTCCGCTTTTTAATAATTGCACGGGCGAGCATTTCGCTCGTTTGTCTGCGTACTCTCATTTAAATGAAACAATAGAGACACCATTGTCGCCGAAGTATAATGGAGTAACACAATATTTTCGAGCGCTTGCCGTTTTCCTCGGATGGCTTTCTGGGCGCCATTTCAATTTTCCTAATTAAACCGTCGGTAATTGCATTCCCACGAAGATTACAGACTGCTTCAGACTGTTTGCGTTTCGTTATCTCGTCCACTGAACAGGAATTAATGAAATTAATTTAAAATATATATTTTTTCTTTTACTAATGGGAATA
This sequence comes from Ocypus olens, assembly GCA_910593695.2. Taxonomy (NCBI): domain Eukaryota; kingdom Metazoa; phylum Arthropoda; class Insecta; order Coleoptera; family Staphylinidae; genus Ocypus; species Ocypus olens. The sequence continues at coordinate 145,140 of OU343055.1, read as the reverse complement.
AAATCGACGTGAGGGGGTGGAGAGAAAAATGAAATAATTCCCGTTGCGGCGTTTTAATGAAATTTTCTAAATAATAAAGCGACCGCCCCCGCCCGCAAAATAAAGCAATTACGAGCATTCCTGCGGAGGCGGCGACGACGCCGTTTCGAGTCGGCATACAGCGCGAAAAAACAAAAGAGCGCAATTCCACGCGCTTAATTAGATCCAAACGTCGTGTAATCGATACGAACAAAACGGCCAAAACGATATTTTATCACATCAATTAGTTTTTCTAAGGATAAAAATCAAAACTTACCATAAAAAGAAAGGTAGCCAACAGGCGAGAAACGCGGAGACGATGATTCCCAGTGTCCTGGCTGCCTTGCGTTCCCTTTTCATTTTGCTGGTACCCGGGTCGGCTTTGACCTCCGCCAGGTCAGCGTCGGCGGAGTGCTGCAAAGACGTCAACCCGGCTGAAATCCCGTTGATTTGCAAGTGCTTGTTCAGAAGCGCCGCCGCTACTTTGCTCCTGCAAAATTAAAATTTATTTATTTTCCTCAATATATAGTTTCCGAAAATCCTGGTTGGCTACTCCAAAAATTAAATATGCATTGTTTAATCATTTTTTTTCTCAATACTGATTGTATCATGAGACAATTAAGATGCAATGCATTTTTTAGCAAAAAAAATCGATAAACATGCAAAATTATTGTCTTTTACCTACTTCCACTTTATTATATACTTATTAGCTAATTACAGTTAACGACCGTTGAGTCTCTCTGCTTTGGTCTGTTCGTCTTTAAATATCAAAAGTGACAGTGACGTTTAAACGTCAGATTACAACTTATTAGTTAACACAATAACCGACACAATAAACTTCACGTCATGCCTTATTGGTACTTCCATTGCAATGGTATCTTAGTAGATTAACACTTCAGAGTGAGTACAACGATCCGTATCCTTAAATTTGTTCAATCAATGTATTATTCGACGGAAAATTGTTCGAACAATAATTCGTTTGTTTAGTTGGTAGTCGTCCTACATTGCCATTACCGGCTAATTTAATGCAAATTAAAACGTCACCCTGAATATAAATATATTAATCAGTATTTTTTAACATTTAATATATATTTAATGTTTCTGCAACAAGTAAGGTTGTCTCAAAAATTTATTTATATAAATCAGTGTACATCTATAACGCTGTGGAATCACCATGCAAGGACTAATTAAATGTAACCCTTCGCGTGTACTACACGTCGTACACACTCATTCCTCTTCCTGCCGTTCTGATACACGTACGAACTTACTCGTGTGCATTACATGCATGTGCATGCTCACACAATTATCAGATTAAGTTGTAATATTTGCATTAATCAATAGCAACCCTGAAACGAGTTTAAACCACGTTGTATCTCCCGGTTTCATTTATCATTTTCGGACCGAAACCGTCGTCATCGGCTGACCCTAATGGTTAACAGAAGCTAATTACAGCATGGACTGCTCAATCTGATTATTGTAAACATTATTGATCGGTTGATTGAAATTGTAATGCATACATGTTTCACAGTCGATTACGCGAATTGATCGGTTGCCTCAAGTCCAAACCATAATATAAATAAAGTTATATTTGTAAAAGGGCTGAAGGACTCGGTCGATGGCCCACCAAAAGGGCGATTCTATTTATGCAGTGCACGAAGAATATACAGCAGCTAAAACTTTTTTATAATTTGAATAACGTTAACGATTTTTTTTACTCGTAACGCGGATAGTTTTCCAATTATGCACTTTACGAAGCACTAGAGTTATTAATTAGAAAGTTATACTTTATGCATAAACAATGATGCGAGATTAATGGTCGGGGGTTTGCTGCTTAATTACATTTAAATATAATCAGGTCGGGTACCCTTGATTCGACTAAACACACCAGCGGTATTTGCGGGATGGGGGGAAGGGGGCGAGATGCGGCGGTATCGGAGCCAATTTCCTTAATTAATGACGTCTTACGGTGGTCCATCCACCCTCATCACAGGGACCTGTCCATGGCCCCGTAAAGCACTAAATTTCCATCAAACGCGGACGAAGGCTTTATCGGATCTCTCCCCCAAGCGTTAACTCTTCCTTTGCCGTCTGCGAAAAAGTCAAGAGGAAACGGTTTGGAGCACTGTTAATAATTATTATTACATATTGGTAATTCTAAACTGAATTCAATCGCCTAGACCGCAAGAATATTATTCAATCTTAACAGAATATTTTTATTGTTGAGAATATGGTAGTATTCAATCGATAAGGGTTAAATATAATACTATCCTTCAGTTTTCTAAATCGAAATTCTTCGGATTGGCAGATAAAGTTTAAAATTTCATTAAAAATTCTATAGTAATTTGGGTTTGAGACAAATAATTAGAATCATCTCGGGGGCACCTCAAAATATTTGATATGAAAAAGTAAAAAAAAAGTAAATTCAATTTAAATCTGATTTCATCTTCCAAAAACAATCAACAATCAAAATCGCATTAAAAGCGAATCCCTCGATACACCCGAGACAGATACCTCCGCCACAGAAACGGGGCCGATCCAATAACCTCTCCCCTAACAGCATTTCCTGTCTCTCCAGTCTCGCGATGGATTTATTTTTGCTTCCGCAGAGTTTCATTACTTGCACCGAAACTGTGCAGCTAATTAACGTCTTCTGAGTGAATTTGGCGGTTAAATGCATTACGAGGAAGTCACACACACACACACACAAACACGCGCCCCGCGCGCGACTTAATTGCATTACGTCGTAGAGGGATGCGCCTTTTAATATTTATTCCGCGTCCAATTAGTTCAAGGATGTGAGGGCGCGAAGGGCTCAATTTAAATTAACCGAGGTAGGGTTTGGAGACGTTCGGGACGTGATTGTGGACCCAATTTTCAACAAATTGCGTTTCTCTCTTTGAATTAATTGGCGTTTTAATTTTAACATACGTTTCGACCAACGAAATTCCTCACCTTCCTGTACTGTAAAAATGAAACGAGAAAAGCGATATAATACATTTCATTCACTATTATTACGTTCGTGAAAATTTTTTGAATTCAAAATTTCAACAGAAATATCCATTATACCCTGAACATTCATTTTTACGTGCAAAACGCCAACTTTCGCAAAATCAAAGCTTTTATCTAGCAAATATTGTTCATATTTACACACGCCGAATACACACAGAGCGGAACCCATATTATTGTTGGAGAAGTTTACCAATGTGTTATTGTAATAAACGAGGAGCAGACCTTTCTGGAGAATGGAACTTTGCGGCTAATTCAATGAAAACTTTTGATTATTTGCGCCCTTTCCCAGACAACAACAGCCTTTAGATCCCTTCAGCACAAAGATAACGCATTTCCCGAAATGCCTATTTACACAAACTGAAATAATAATAATAATAATCTTTATTAATGCCAGAACTATACTTTGATCAATGGATCTTTGCGTGAATGTCATAGATAGCTGAACAACACTTTCATGCGTTTACTCTCTCTGCGATTAGATGAAATCATGTGTGTCGTCCAATACGAGAAAGCTCAGTGTTCGGTAAAAACGCAGACGCAAAGATACCTTGATCAAACCATATATAGTACACAGGTGCAAAATTAATATCATTAACCACCTTTTTTTTGTACTCGATACATTAAATTGATTTGTGAACCCTCGAATTTCGTGTTTGATGTACGCGGGGATTGAAAGGTTATTCAATGGCGCGCGTCATGAATCAAACTTGACGAATCGGGGTTAAAAGCCCGGGGGCCGTAAATGAATAAATCAATTTGATACTAGAGAGAGATAGAGAGTGTGAGAGAGAGAGACACACAGAGAGAGAGAGAGAGAGATGGGAAAAGTATAGGGGTTATTGCGGGAACACTCGTTTCGTATCGACGGATTCTCAACAATAATGGAGTTGTTTGGTTATTAACAAGACGGAAAGGTCTTTTGTAATCGTGTTACAACCAATAACAATGATGGGGGAGAATTAATATTTCAATTGGGATTCAATACAGACAGCCAGAATGGGATGTGGGTGCTCGATAATGTAAAAGCGATTTGAGTTTTGAGGATTTAATAACCTGAATTTAATACAATTTCTTCCGATTTGATGATATAATAAGTAAATAGTTATTTATATTTATACTTTAGTGTTTTATTTTCAATTTAAACGAAATTTTAAATGTTTTGCAGGATGACACTGACGTTTGAACGTCAAAATTATGAAATAAATTATACATACTTCAAATTCTAATATTCTAGTCGGTTTACTCCAAAATCAAAGAGATATTGAAAAAATGGTGATGTGGATGTGGCCATCATGTTACTTTCTCCGATTTGATAGAATCATAGTTATTTATATTTACACTTTCAAGGTTTATTTTCAATTTCAATCAAGCGTTTTGTAGAATCGGACGAAACTGACGTTTAAAACGTCAAAATTGTAATTTCAACGTGACATGTGTACACCATTTCTGTGATCAAAAGCACTAATAAAACTAATAATAAAATTATGAAAGATGAAAATCACTCATGTAGGCTCCATTGTGCGAAAGTCAGAAGTTTGCATTTGTTTTGCATTTTGAAAATAATGCAATTTCGATTTTTGTATGCCGAAATGAACCTTCATGGGGTTTTTCTTCAGAAAACTAGGTGCTTAGCATGCTAAGTTTTTTCTGAAATATTATAGTTAAATAATCGACAGTTTAAAAATTTAAATAATAAAATCAGTATTTTCTATTATTTTACTCAAAATCTAACTATAAGTGTAGTCGTAATATTTGTGCAATTCGCAAGGGCGAAACTTGTTTTTTTTTTGTTCTCAACTCGAGTCGCTTTCGATTTTGATATGTTTATCTGGGATTCTGTTTCCTCGATGAAAATGTTTGGATTCAGTCGCGCCCACACGAGCGGAAGTGAGTGTTTCCGTTGTAGGGCTTTTTTAGTGGATTAAAAATGTAAATCGGCGACGGGGTAATCCCCTGCCACGCACGCACACACTCTGCCATATTTCGTAATCCTTTGCCAACATTTTAATTCGGAATTAGCTTCAACCCTCATCACATTATCGTGTTTTTTTTGTTAAAATCACCAGACTGCAAAAATCCTTTTTTTCTTCTTAAAGAATAAGACACTGAGATTATTTTTAATTAAATTTTTTGATAGTAAACATGAACTTTGAGATATTATCGATTTCCATTTCCATTTTCATATTTTTTCAATATCTTTCATACTTCACCAATTTAAAGTATCGTAAAGCGTATTCGATTAAAGAAAGCTCAATCACCACCACTTTCATCCGATGGAGTGTAATAAAGGGGAGTTGCCGTTTGTCCGATTGTTCGAAACGAAGCCGACATTGTGCAGATCTACAGACTGTTACATTATGCAGTCCTCAAATGTTTAATTCAGGAGTGCGCCGCAGAATCCGTGTAAATCGCGAACGCGACCGAAAATCTTTGCGCTGTAAATTGGAGAATAAATCAAGAGTTGAATACTCAAAAATGTATTAGGCGATGAGAATAATCCAAGGAATGATAATCCATTTTTGTTATAATTAATTAAAAAAAAAAACAATTTATTTATAAGTTGCCATGAAAAAAAGCTCGAGATAAAGTAATAACAGTGTGTGATAAGCAACAACATGAATTTAAAATTAATCAAAAATAACTTGCCAATAACAAGTTTTTCCTGTTCGGTATAATTTGAGTTTCGCGGGTTTATTATTGGACGTTGAAATATTTATATCGCTAACCGCGTTTTATTATAACGTTTAAAATAGTTTCCTCAAATATACATCGTGTCCAAGATAAAAATGCACAGCATGTGAATCTTGAAAACGGTAAAAGATACAGGGTGGCTTAAATTAGGAGAAAGCTGCACTATTCCGAGTATGTTTACATGCCGATCGCAGAAATTCATGATTGTTTTTCGTTTTCGAAATTTTCAAAAAAATGCAATTTTTCGGATTTTTGATTTTTCTAATTTTTGTATTTATTTTAAAGATCTTAAAAAAACTAATGGCACTTTGTTTTGAACCTACAAAATATTAATATTTATTTTTCTCTGTTTTTTTTTGGCTTTAGAAGCATAATGGCGTGTAAATATACTCTAAATAGTGCAACTTTTTCCTAATTTAAACCACCCTGTATCTTTTACCGTTTTCAAGATTCCCATGCTGTGTTCTTTTATCTTGGACACGGTGTATATTTTGGTTAAAATATTTGAAAATTTAGCTTTGATAATATATCAATTTGTTAAAGTGTTTCCAACAGATTTGTTTTAATGTACTGTTGAAAGTACCTCAAGATGTACGTAAACATCGCGTCGGCGTTTCTATGATTTTAATCGTTTCTCGGCTTCCTTTCCCATTCCTTCAATATTTGCCCGCAAATATTGCTTTTTTTTACTCTTCTCCCGCAATTCTCCCGAATTACTACGGCAGGATCCTCTTTGCCGGATTAATTCACTTCAGTCTTTGCGACCTGCAAGGGATTTGGAATAAGGATTATGTCCGAGGGAAAAATCAATCGATGTAATTGCGGAAGAGGGTTCAAAAATCGGATAACAAATACATCTTTATTTTGATTACTCATCGCTTGTTTCATTCATTAACAAAGGGGTTAACGTGTGATTTCAGCAGGGTCGGATGTACACCATTTTGCGTCAAATAAGAAAATTACAATACATGTAATTCCAAGTCCCTCAGGATGTTGTGCAAACAGACATAATACTGTTATTATGTAGCCCAGCGGTTTAGATATGTTGATGTTTACGTAATGATATTAAGGGAGGGTGGAAAATCGATTCAACGTGGAATTTACGTGTGCAGCGGATAAATTCCAGCCCGAGAATGAATAATCCATGAAAGAGTGAAATTTCGATCCGAAGGGACGTCACGAATAAATCGACGTCGCCATTACCCCAAGACGTCGGATTCATGACGTCGTTTCTCCTATTTACGATTACACATTCACGACACACCACTTCCATTGGTTATATTTATAAAAGTTCAAATAGTGACAAAAAAAATTAAGATAATGACGTAGTGCATTAATTAAAAGCTGAGATAAAAAGAATAATTAATTTTGGGTCTTTTTGTAAAGAGCGACCCGGAGGGTGGATATTTTTAACAGTAGGCAAATAATAACGAGGCTAATTATAAAATTAGCCTCGTTATTTTGGGACGAACCGTGCAGTGGAAGTGGAAATGAAAAATGTAATTTTTTATTGACATTGCCTCATCATGAATTCTTTATATCGTGTGAGCCACAAAACTTTATTTCAGAGTTGGCTGTGAAATAAATGAGGTATGTCGCATATTATTATTAGTTTAATTGAATTAGATTAAAAAAATGAAGTAATCTCAGACATCACTGCTATATTTCTCTCTCTCAGGCATGGCCGACTAATAAGAAAATTCTGTGGCTCACACCTTAATAACGCATCTCAATAAACATCCTTACTGGCGCAAAAACATTGTCAACTTTTTATTCAGAAAATGTACTTATGAAATTAGTTTTTTACGATTAGCATAAGTGTTTTGTTCTGGTATGAATCAATTAAAAAAAAAAACGATAGTTTGCGTCTAAAACTTTTACAATTTATGAAATCGTCAGTTGACTTATCACTTTCGATAGACATCCTCTTCCTTTCAACCATCCACGCAAATATTTACCAATATCAGTTTGTGTGAATTCCGATCCGTAACCTCTCCAGCTCAGTTGCTCGTGAATAATTTATGGTAACAATGAGGGAGACGTCCCGCGGGATGCTGCCCGCGCCGTTCGCTCCCCATCCGTGTCTCGCTTTCACAGGGATGTACGTGTATGATTGAGTGGTCCTAATGGGCCTCCCAAACTGACCCTTTTCCGGCCCTTCTCACCGGCATATTAATTGAAACTAAAAGCTGACGTGTTCCTTATTACTACCTCTCGTACTTCAACTCACCAAATTAATTGAAAGTAATGGATAATTATTATACAGAGCTTTTATTTTAACACTATTAATAACGCCTATGTTCAATCGTAAAATAATCACATAAACGCATGGTATTTAATAAAAATTGTATGAAACCAAGTACACAAGAACACTTAAATTTCTAAAGAAAAATGTTTTTGTTGATAAATTTCAAGAGTGGTCAATATTTCATTATACAAACTGTATATCATTGGAAAGCTTATCAAAAATACCGTGCAGTGGTGGCAACATATACAAACTTGCGTGCATAGAAATCGGCCCACTATAAACTTTTGACTTTAACTATTTTTGTTTTTGTTTAGCAACTATACATCAGATTACAAAAAAAACAGTTTGAAAGACAATTTAATATGCTTCAAATTATTTGGGATTGTACGGTGCAAAATGTGGAAATTAACATAGGGTTTCGTTGGTGTGAGAGTGAAAATAATAAAATGAATAAATGTATACTTTGTTTACTTTATATCCAACTTCAACACTTTCCTATGCTTCTATTGGTTGGATTGTAGGTTAGAGCGCACCCACCATATTTTTACAACCTTTTAGAACGGTGTAGTTCTCTGATTAAAAAATTTTGTGTTCTGTTTCATGTGTCACGTTACTGACGGCTAGTATTCAACTATGGGTAAACTAATTGAACGTGAAAAGATTGATGGTAAGTTTTGGAGAGATCTCTACAAGATGTATGCAATATTTTTAATGATAAAAATTCTAACATTTCTAAGTCGACAGTTTCAAGGGTTGTGCAAAAGTTTAACGAAATTTACAAATTTAATTTTTCATTATTTTATTTAATATTTAAAAATCCTCAAGTCGCACACCCACCAAACCCTATATCATTATAATTGTTGAAAAGGCATCTATTTGAAAATGTAAAAATATACAGGGTAATCCATTAAAAAAAAACTTTCTTGAAAAATATAATAGATGTTAAAAATAATAGAATAGACTGAATAAAACATTTCTTATAAAAGCAATAAGAAAAAACAGACGTTTGGCCAACAATCAGGTGTTCCGACACATTTGCCCAACCCTGTATACCGTGTGTTCGATAAAAAAACGCCCAAGAGTTATGGTGTTGGGTGTTTTTTATCGAACACACGGTATATATGATAAATGTTTTTAATATTAGTAATTACTTTTGTAATAAAATAGGCGACGCGTATTGAAGGGGAAAATACGTTTTTTCACGCCTACTCATTTACGATAATCGAGCAAAGTTCACGGTCACTCACGAAAATCCGATGTGGAAAACCGGCGGCATTTTCCCCCCGTTGCCATAATTTTGTCGTATCGAACGAAAAGAATGGAAGTTTAAAAAAAGTTCTTTCGAGAAATATCTATATATTGTGTAACCATGTTTAGTTATTATTATTATTTTGTAAGTTACAAGTTATACAATTATGATAACATAAGATTAAGCACAATATAGTATTTTTGAAAGAAATCTTCCTCTATAAAATTTATCAATTTAAATGATTCGTGTTAATAACTGCAATTCGACAATGTTGAAAATAATAACTAAACCCAATTGCTAATATCCCAAGCTATTTCTAGAATTATGGGTGGCGGCGGGCGATTACCATCACCGCACACACACCGGCGTCGTATCCAGATGCGGAAATTAATTGCCCACCCTATTCCCGGGGGGTGAAGTTATTGTAGGAAATTAATTCTCTAGCACAGACGTAAATCCGAATCAGGTACCTCACATAAATTACACATCTTACGCTAGATCGAATGCAACGTCTGCAACAAAAACGGGCGATTAAAATTTAACTCGCGTGCGTTCTGTAATACCAGAAGGGCGCAGAAATAGATTATAAAAGTTTACGTAGAAAAAAAAGTGTGGTGGTAATTGCAAGGGAGGACTAATTGGTAATTAGACATTTAAATCTCGAAACGAAACGAAACTTTTCATTATTAAATGTGTACACAGTATACAGCATCATCAAATTGGAGTTTAATTAATGAAAATGCCAAAAGAAAATTAACGTATTTTTTTCTTAAAATCGTATTTCCTTTAGTTACAAAGATATTAATAATAATAATAATCTTTATTTATCACTGCTGCTATAAGACACAAATGTGTCAAAATATATAAAAATATAAAAAATGTGGTTACAATATAATATATTTTACTAAGTCCATAAAAGGTAAAGAAGACTCAGCATGTTTTACAAAACAAGAAAATATTTCTTATTTATATTTATACTATTATTATTATTATTTACTATTTTCCTTACGATTATATCTGTTCGTTAAGCTATAAAAGCAGTACACGTGGTGTTGAAGGGGTGACGTTTGAGGAACGGGGGTGCGTTCCGTGCGCATTAATCGGCCTCTATTGTTGACTGTTTTGTATACATGTACCGATTGAATGGGGGCATCTAGATCACTGAATTAGACGCTGATACGGATCCGTCGTCGGGGGGATAAAGTGAGAACAATACGTGCATGCAATCGATTTACAAACTGTTCTGCAATCTATTTTTTCCTGCTAATCTGCGTGTCTAAATAATTAAACATTAATGCTCGGCTGTAATGAAATAATTTTAACACTGCAATAAATATTACGCTAAAAAAGTACACCCGGTAAAATCAAAAATATTTTGCTGCAATACGTAAATTCTGCTAAATATCAAAATCCTAAATTAATTATTATGTGAAATGAAGTAACAAAGAGTTTTATTCTAAAATCGTCATCATTACGAATTCCCTGGACGTCAGTCATGCGTACTATTTGTCAGTTTTTTTTTTGTTTGTTTCGGTTTTACAACTTTTACGAGTTTTGCGGTCTGTTTAAATTTCCATTTACGGCCCTCAGCTCATATTTTATTTATGGTGAGCGGAAGGTTTGCATATTCCAGCGATTATGGTAACTACTCCCATTGAGATTCAACCAGGCGGAATAAAAATCGCAAACCCACCGTAACCGAATGAAAAAATCATAAATTGAGAAATGAAGTAAATAGTAAATCATATTTCCTCTGTACTTATGTATTTATACTTTAAAATCCCCCAAAATATCATTTCGTTCGCAAAATTATCATTATGGAAAATGAAAGGGAAACAAGGGGCAATTACTTCTTTCGCAAAATCCAAATTAACGACGAACATTTTCGCGAAATTACAGAAAGTCGAGGACGAAATTGATTAACGTCGTCGGAAGACGGGAGAAAAATGTTGGGGTATGGGGGAAGACAGTCGTTGTTATTTTCCCGATGAGAAAACGTATCCGGCGAGCGAGATAAATTGTTATTTATTGCAAGATTGCGGAAAAGGCGGCGTAATTAAAAGGAGAGATTTCACGAGTGCGCTGATATTAAAAAGAAAAAAAAACGTAAGAGGACAGGAAACGGAAACGAAGAGAATAATAATAACGAAAGAAGTCGGCCTTCTTAGTAATAAAAAGGATTATGTAAAAAAGCAATAAAGACGAAAAATTATGTATATTATGATTATGTAGAGGTTATAATTATTTAATGTAAACTTACGGAAATAATGTATTTATTCACTTCTTGACTTTCTCTGTTACGAAGTACGAGATAGTAAAATGATCGTGAAAATTTATTCAAAATTTTTTGTTACGGAAATATCCGTTTGAGGTGATTTCAAAGATTTCTGAAATAAAAAATTGTGTCTGTGTGTGTGTGTGTGTGTGCGCTGTATCTTAAAAACTAATAGAGCAATTGATATGAAACTACATGTGTCCCCAGTGGCGGCGGTAAGGATTTGGGGGCCCCACCGCAAAAAAAAATCTTGGGGCCCCCCTTCGTCAAAAAATATTTTTTTTTCTTTTTAAACTTACCATCTTAGTAAATGTTTCCCAAATCGTCGGTGTTTTAGCATGATGAATTTGGCAGCCAACTCATCCAAGTCTAATTTCCGCGTTCGTTCATGTTCTATACTAAGTAAAACCAAAGCACTCAGTTTAAGTTCATTAAACATTCTCCCTCAGAAATAACTAAGAAGTAATCAAACTGAGGCATTGAGACAAACTGAAGAAAGAAAATGTAAAATTTTAAATTATTTGCAATACACACATGTAAAGTCGAGCGGCATTTCTTTTTTCAGAGACGCTTATCGCGCAAGGAAGCATTAAATCAATCACATCTGACATCATATCAAAGCAGTGGCCGCCGCGCCGCACCGATAAAGCCTTTAGCAGTCCCGCCGCTATGATACAAATAAAATAAAAAAACAAATATTATTACTGTAACAGTAACGTCGCGCTTCGTTGTTTACAATCATCACAAAAATAAATTCATTAATACGTGATCGATTTTTAATATATAATTGCATGGCCCGGGGCCCCTAGATGCTCGCCCCCCCCCCCCCCCCCCCCCCCGCGCCGCTGGGTCTGCGGGGGCCTTATCGCCGCCACTGTGTGTCCCTACATTGACTTCAGTTTATGCAATATTTGCTTGCGCTGGTACAGAGTGGACGAATCGCTCAGAGAGGAAACGTTCGCAATCAGATGGAATTCGGTTTGCTCTGTCTGTGTTTGTTTCAGAGTTTGTGTCGAACGGAATTTGTGTAAATATTGCAAGACGGGGAAATTTATTAATATTTCGTTCTGCAGTAAACCGACCCTCTTTCCTTCTACATTATATACCGGGCGACCCAGGGATCTGTAAAAGCCCCATAACTTATTTGCAATTTCAGATATCGACTTCTATTTTTCATAAACTGGTACCCACGCCCATTCTACGAGGGTAATTCAGTAATTAGGTCACAAAAGGTATTATAAAAAATAATATTATAAAATACCAGTTTTACTTTTCTACAAAGTCTCCACCAACATTTATACACTTATCCCATCGCTTTATTAATGCCCGAAAAAAAAATACCTGCTGCATAAAATTCTCTGAAACGATGTTTTTTTACAGGGTGTCCCAGTATAAATAACAGAACAAAGTTATGTCATTTTTTAAATGGAACACCCCATATTTTATACTTTATTTTTAGCACTCTTAAGAAGCTGACGGTTGGTTAATTATGGACAAATTTTTAGAAAAAACGAGTACACGTTGAAAAAATTGTAGAAGCGTTCCTAGTAAAGATAGTGTCATACACTTTACAATATTTTTTATAAAATCATTTTTATATTCTCGTGAAATTAACACAAAATTTAAAAATTGCGCTTTTTTAAAGTTTGTTTTTAAAACCGCCAAACGCTTATTAAATTATGAATTGTTTGATTTCTCAGCTCTGTGCACTTACCTTCATGAAATAATGTTTATAAGACGACAACTGTCCCTCATCCATTCTTCAAAAATTTAACTCAAAAATGATAATCCAAAAATAACACTCCACCACATTATTAAACTCTTTTAACACCGAACTCGCGCACGGAACTGGAAAATTTCGTCAGGTGCTAACAGCCTTATCACCTGACTTTTGCCTCGGGGGCAATTCGTGTCCGGCGGAGATATCGCGAAACAGCATTCTTTCTTCACCTTTTATCAGTGCTTATCTATGCAGCGCCGATTCGAATCAATTCATTTCAATTTGCACACAAGATAGACACATACACATCATTGAAAGTCGGGCGAGTGAGTGTTTTAGTGTTTTAGTGTGCAGATTGTGGAACGAAATAGATTTTAATTATCAGTAATTAATGTGGACTGTTGGTAAGTAATTAAATGTATTGGTTTAATTTTATTGAATGTATTTTTCAATTCGGTTTGATATCTCTCAACACAAATAACGAATGAGTGGAATGACCATCAGTTCGATAGCCCTTTTACAGATGGCATAGAATGTTATAGTCAATATATAGTGTTATGCCTTACAATAATATATACTATTAATTAAGTTATTGTATAAAGTGCGGAATAAATTCATTAAACAATTAACAATTGCTTACTTAAAATTTTCTCAGACAGATCGATTTATATTTATCAAAATATAGAATTTAGGGATGGAGTATTTACAGATTTTAATGGAATTGTAATCCCGAATGTGCTTTGAATAAATTTGTGAAATTTCAAAACAAATGGCAATTGTTTTTATATGTTTTTTTTTTAACTCGGAAATGTTTTGTATTTTCCAACAATTTCACGTTTCGTTCGAATGAAATTATTTCGAAATTTTGGGATAGGGTGCTAATTTTGCGCACTCTGGCGGGCAATCCACGCATTATTGGAAAAATCGAAAGAACTATATCGATCAGAAATTTTCCGCTCTACAAATTTAGTCTCTCATAATTTTACCAGAAAATGCAGAGTTTTGGCTCAAAATCCAAAAAATCTGCAGAAGGTGACAAAAGAAAAATGTATTTATGGATATATCTCCTTAATATTTCATTACACAAATTGTGTATCACTGGAAAGCTTATCAAAAATGCCATGCATTGGTTGCAACATATATAGAATGTTCCATTTGAAAAAAATAGTTATCCATTGTTTTGCGTATATTGACACCCTGGAATGCCCCATATTTTATGTCATTATTCAATAGGCCTTTTTCTTCTCTTTAATTTGATGGGGCAAATCTTATGTCTTAACCTCATAGTTGTTGATTATTTTAGATAATAATTCGATATTAGCAAAAATATAAATATTTGTGTGTTACAAATCAAATTATTGCAAAATTAAAACAGCAAAATGAAAGCTCGGTCGTTTTTATAAATATATATTGAGCTTGCGGGACCTAACCTAACTGGAAAACTTTAAATAGTTTTCAGGACTTCATCCGGAAAATCCCTAGCTCGCCCTCCAGAAAACAACACGCACCCCGGAGAATCGATTCGCGGATGGTCGACTCGACTCGAGAAATAAGATTTTAATTTGTATTTGGGCTCTCATAATCCCGTGATCGATGGATCAGAACAGAGTGGGATGCACGACACGTTAATAAACTTTAAGTGAACGAACACTTGTAAAACTTCGCAGGTGCGCTCAACTCCAACCGAATTTGGCGAGGGATTAAGGGCTCGGTACCCCAGAAAAGTTTTCCCCGTTTTAACACGCGCGAGAAACGAACGACAAATGCCGAGGGGATAATTAAGGTCACCTTTAAATATCATTTTTTCATTCTGGGCAAGTATTTATTAAATCAATTTGATTTTATCTAAAAATAATAAATTTAATTAAAGGAAATAAAAAATAATTCTTACAAATACTAACAACGACAAAAATCTTATTAAAACAACTACTTGGGTGGCTAATGCCACGCCGAATATTAAATTCTACAAAACAAATGAGTATATTATAAAACTCACTAGTCTTAATATAAAACATTGACAGGAGACCGTTTTTTTTTCTGTCCGCGAGAAGTAATTAATTTAAAAAATTGAAACTGCTAATATTACACATAAAGTGCTATTTCTGTTTAAAACGCGTCTTGTGCGGGATGCGCCGTCTTGCTGAAACCATATTGTATGTATGGAAGGTCAAGATAATTTTTGTTTGGAAAAAATGCTACAAGCGTTGAAACAAGGTCATTTTGCAAAATTTCTAATTTCAAGTTCAAGTTCTCACCTTAAATTGTCATTTACTCAAAAAATGTCTTATGTAAGAAGGCAACATTTTTACACTTCCACTTCGACAATGAACAGATCTCTCAAAATCAAGAACAAAAATATGGGGTTGCCGTTTAAAAAGAAAATCGATAACATCTTTACTCAAAAACAAATGACCACTGAAAATCGAGTTTCATGCAAAAATCGACCTGTTCGAGGATTTTTTCCGAAAATATTTTATTTCGGTTTTATTGAATATATTCTGTACTTTAGACGCGCACCTAACACGCACGTCTACTTTCTTATTTCTGGAGGTTTTTAATTATATTTGAAGTAAATAAATATTGGACATTTTTAAAATTGAATCGTGAGGGATAAGAAAAAGGATTGATAGGTAAAGAGCTGGCAGCCACCCCCGTGCATTCAATATCAGATTTAAACCGCTTTTATCGTTAAAAGCTTTCGGTTTTGCGCACTCCTTTTTTAGGCGACGTGAAAGAAACCGCCAACAGGTTTTGTTCATAAAAAATTATTTATGCCATTATTTGCTACCTCGCAAAGCGCTCTGTATTGTCTCTCTTTTCGGGACGATTTTGTTTCACTTTCGGAACGATTTCTACACTTCGGGACGATTTTTGTTACTTTCCGGACGATTTTGCGTATAAATGTAGGCGGCCTTGACAAAACATCAACTTCGTATTTATAAAATAGATTCTTCTTCCCATTTACATTATGTTTAAAGTAAAAGTATTAATTTCATTAGATATGATTATATAAATGGGCACTTTATAAGTAATAGATTCTTGTTCCAACATATTTTTTTGCAACGCAAATTCAAAGTATCAATTCCATTTTCCCTTTGAGGTCGTGTTCTGCATTGAAGTCGAATTCGTTTCTAATGCATTATTCCACCAGCCCTTGTGATCAGATGAGACTGTTCAGTGAGGAGCGAAAAAAGACGAGGAAAGTCGTCTCGAGGGTTCTAATTCTTCCGCTTGATTTGATTTCATTTGTTCGCTTGCCTTTAACATGGAAAATGATATCTTATTGGATGGGTTTTATTACAAATGTGTCGCAAAAAATGCTACACGTTAACATTTAAATTTAATCATTTTTTGAAATACAAACAAATCATTGACCAAAGTTTCATTTATAAATCAAATTTCTTTTTGTATTCACGCAGTGCCGGTCGTACGATTCGAAACTGGATCGTTCGATACTCCCGGGGGTGAAATTACATGTATTCCGTACAACGTATGTTCCGTGGATTGCGTGACTCGGGGTATTCGACATAGTTTTCTCAGAAGTAGCCTATCTAATCTCACACACTTAAATATATTTTCCTGGTGCACTTACCACTCCACTGGGAATCGTTTACCTCGACACGATTCCACTCTAATCGAAATTACTCCAGAACTTGCTGTTCGGTGCAAATAACGCGAGAGGAATTGACAGTTTGTTTGAATGCATTTATTTGCCATTTCATTCCATCCTTTATTTCCATGCGCACAATTTTTCCTGTTTTTTGTTAACCCTCACCCAGAATTAGCCGATTTGAACAATCGTCCATCTAACTAACACGTATTTGTGCTTCGCTTATCACGACGCTCTTCACAAAATCGTCCATCGCCAAATTCAATCATTGTACGAAGTGTCGGGCATTTAGTATTTCCCGGGAAGGAGACGGACGCCGAGGAACCACATCCCCAGGTTAGTGGGCCTATTTTTCTGTGCTCTCGTTTTTCCCGACATAAGTGCATTTAATTGATCATCACACGCTGTCGGTAGCTCTCGCGAAAATAGTTTCAGTCCACTGTTGCTGCCGAAGCCACAGCACCCTACACTTGCTTTCCACTTTTCTTTTAAACATCAGCAAAGTAACTTGGAAAGCATCATGATAATATCATCATGTTTAGAATTGAAAGACAAGTTAATAGAGTTTCGATCTTATGATGTAGCAAACTCGGTTACAAATTCAAATTTTTGTGTAAAGAGCGGGCAATGTTGTTCCGGGCTTTAAAACTTAATTAGATAACTAGAAGTTTCTAAAACCCATAGTGAGATTTCTAAAAATGCTAAAGTATTCATCATTAGGATTCGAGTAGCTAAAAAAACAATACTTTCAAAAATTGATTGATGGTTGAGGCGTTAACTTCGTGATACATTTTGGAACTTTAAATAAAACAGTTTCTTTGTTAATATCACACTTTATTGTTTAGTGACTCGAGTTTCGATCATAAGCTGATCATTTTCAAACTTAAAGTAAATTAAATTACAATAAACACACGTATTTATGCGGAATGGAATAAGGACCTACTCGAATCCCTAGAAATCCACAAAGCGAAGCGTAATCCGGACTTCCCCATAATTAACGACCAGGTCGACCTAGTATTCTCCTCCTTATTCCATTCCGCATAAATACGTGTGTTTATTGTAATTTAATTTACTTTAAGTTTGAAAATGATCAGCTTATGATCGAAACTCGAGTCACTAAACAATAAAGTGTGATATTAACAAAGAAACTGTTTTATTTAAAGTAAAAATACTTTCAAAATGTCATTTAAATATATTCATCGATTCTTCTCTATAACAATTCATTTTTACACCAATGAACAAGAGGTTTAAAAATGTGAAATTTTATAGATAATTAAAACTAATGATCGTTTACAAAAACGAATCCGTAAAAGTCCAAATGTAAGAATGTTTTGTATACTATTTAAGATACGTTACCTATAAAGCATCCTCTCCTGTCTGTCAGCTTCCACATATATCCTGTAGTACATGAATATCATGACCATTCCCGGCACCCAAAAGCTGACGCTGGAAGAGATCACCGAATAGGGCTTGTTGACGGTGAAGGAGCATAAGTGCGGATTCTTCTTCCTGAATTCCAAATTTTCCGTTGTCGTGTACCACTCCATGAAGATGGGCAGAAACGACACCAGCGCCGGACTGCACCAAACCACGGCCAACATGACGCAAAGCCGCGCGTTGGTCATGATGAGCGGATAATCCAGCGGCTGCACAATGGCGTAGTACCGGTCCACGCTGATGCAGCACAAGTGCAAAATGGACGCGGTCGAGAAGTACACGTCCAGGGAATTCCAAACGTCGCACATGAAATACCCGAAAACCCATCTTCCTCCAGTAATTTCCACGCTGAAGTTGAAGCACATGGCCCATATCGCCACGAGCATGTCCGCCAGCGCCAAAGAGACGACGAAGTAGTTGGTGATGACGCGCAGTTTCCGGTGGCGCATCACGGACACGATCACCAACAGATTCCCGAACAGGGCCGCCATTATTATCAGCGCCATCACCGTCGTCTTGAGAACGACGAAGAAACACAACAGCCACGATTTCGGTTCCTCCCATTCGTACCAAGTGGTCGTCGTCGAGCTGATGGTGTAAAAGGTCGCGTTACTGGGGCGAAATCTGTCCGATTTGTTGTTATTGTTATTGGAGGAGGAGGAGGAGGAGGAAGAGGATGAGGAGATGGCGTAGTCGGTGAGATTCCTCACGATCAGAATTTCGCTCGCCCCGGAAACCTCCATTGATCCTAGTTCACATGATTGTCTTAGTTGCTTGATTCCCTGTAAACATTAAATCTAATTAATGAAGTGAAAAATTAAAATGAAAACAATATTTAATGGAATGTTAAAATTTAAATGAAACAAACGTTGAACACTGCAATATTCCGATAAATTATTCTGTTGCTGTATTCATATTAAATAGCGCAGCCGTGAATTGAAAATTTCAATACAAATAATCCAGATTAATTGAATTACTTCTTCAGAGGTGACAATACTTGCCATATTCTGTCAATAAACACTCTACAATCTAAGTACCTAAACGCAACGTATAAATTCTGAGAAATTAGATGGCCAACATTAACAATCTCAAAATTATAGATCCAATTATTTTTAACTATTAACAATAAGTTAAAGTGTCCATCTAGAAAAGATCATCGCCCGGAAAATGTGGGACAGCGGAGCGAGAACGTCTATTGCCTCGTAAACCGAATTAGGCTCGTAATTCCGGCAGGAATTGTTCAGGTAGTTGGAGGATAGGTTCCCGGGGGATTACCGCTGCCGCACACGCAAAAAAGGGTTCGTTCTGTGGAAAATGTTTCGATTACGCAAATCAACTAGAAATCGTGCTCGCTGACCCCTGATCTACGCACAAAAATAAGACCGATTTTTAATTCCTCGATGCCAATTTTAATTTGCGCTGTGCATGTTTTTCAATTAAAACAAAATTACAGACGTACATCTGTCCCAGACGCAGTGGCGGCTCGTGGAACATTTTTATCGTAGTGTAACAATTTATTCCGTAATTCATTAATTTTTGTTCATCATGTATGGCGCGGAAAATACGAAAATAACAAGTGTACACCGTCATCGCGCGCACGAGATGAGCCAGAATTTATTTGGCTCTAAATGCTCGTTCAGAACGCGTTCCCCCAACACCGCGCACCACCCCGCCGCAGCCAATATACTAACGAAATGCCGGGCCAGAAGTAAGTTGGCACCGTTAAAACGCGCACGGCGTTGCATTAGATTTTTCTCTACGCAAGTTTTGTTTTAACATTTAAAATGGCGAAATTGTGTTTTTTCGTTTTATTAAAAATTCTTGCTGAGCCTAAAACTAGATGTAATGCCATGGCTCCCTGGCTCTATATGACGAGCGGCCCCTGCCCAGATGTATTATTATTAATAAGCAAGCGAATGTTTAGAACTTATCTTGCATCTAGGAAGACTGTCGTAATCGTGGGAACTTCCCCGGAAGACACGAACACCTCCATTTTAACGCATTGTCGCCTTCATGCCCGATAAAATACCTCGCGCACAGCCAGAATCAAAAGGGACACGGACCCCTTAAATTGGATCCTCGTTTCCGTACGAATGGGAAATTTCTCGAATAAACTTGAACGAAGAGTATTAAAAATGATTGAGACGAGTAATGCTGTTCTATTATCATCACACAACATTTAGGCTAGCATTTGAAATACATTTTAAACTACTTATACATAATGTGCATTGTGGTGTGGGTGAGTTCGATATCATAGACAATTATACTTATATAGACTGAGAGAGAGAAACAACTTAACGTTTTCCAAAAACGAAATTCGAAACAATAAGATTCAACGTTTAATAAAACAAAAACAACAAAGTCACTAAACTGTTTACTTAACGTTATGTTCACATTAAATTCTTTTAAAATTTAGGAATGAAGTGTTAATAATTTTCACAGAAACGCAATTTATTATTTATTCTAAGCAAATTTGAGTTTCAAGCCAATTGCAATTGTTTTTATATGTTTTCCAAGTTTTCTGTTAACATTAAATTATTCCAAAATTTAGGGATTTTCACAGGCGCGCAATTTGGAATTCATTCTAAGCAAATTTGAGAAGTTTTAAGTGGCAATTGTTTTTATATTTTTTAAACTAGGGAGCAGCTTGCAACCTCAGTTTCACTATTAACTTCTGGTAAGGTTATTTCAAAATTTGTTGAAATGATGTTTTTAGATTTTGAATTAATTATAAAACTGAATCTATTTTCAAGCCTGTGGCAATTGTTTAATTTTTTTCCAGGGAAAAGTTTGCCAATTTAACAATTTTTCTAAATTAAATGCTTGATTTTGTTGAATGGAATTTTTTTAGCAATTTTCATTGTCTTTACGTGAATATATTTTAATACCACTCTAAAATTCTCCACTTTTTAACATACAAAATATCATAATCAAAACATGCAAAAATTTAAAAAAAAAACTAAAACGCGCACTTTTTTTTCAACTTTGAAAAACCCAATTTTAGCAATTTTCATTGATTGGACATGAATATACATTTTTCAAGCACACTAAATTCGTTATATTTTGACATTTAATTTTTTTAAATCAAATAACGCGAGTTTGTTGATGTTGGTCTTGAAAAATTTCCGGATTTTGTCAATTTTTGTACTTCGACATAAATATTACTTTCTCCGTTACAAAGTGCGAGAAAGTATTGTGATCGTGAAAAAAAAATTCAAATTTTATATATATTTCAGCCTGCAAGGACTCCGGAATTGAGGTTTTACTTACTTAATAATCTTCAGAATTCCATCTGCTAATTTTAATTTATGTTATAACCAAGTTGTAAGGATTGATTTTTATTCATACTTTCGGTGACGCAAAATTTAAATAAAAATTTGATCGTAATAAAATTACACCATCCTGTGAGAATGCCTGTTTACCCACGAGCAGGGTGAAAATAAATGAATGATGTTGTATGGAGAAGAGTTGGGATTTAAAAAAAAACGGGTATGAAGGGGAGCTCGTCCATCCACGAACTGACACATAAAATAACATCATTTTTCGCTTTGCATTGTATGCATGCGCGCGGGTGTGTGTGTTATGTACGTGTTTTTGACATTTGGGAGTGGGAATAAATGGGAAACAAAGAAAAGGGAACCACCGACACGACACAAGAATCAATCGGACGTGAAACGTTACATGGGATTCGGTTTTAATTAAAACGTCACTTATCAACCAGCTAGATTTCAAATCATTATTTATAGACATTATAACATTTACTAAAGTAAAACCTCTTTTTGACCTTAATAAGTACTGTCGAATGGGAAAATATATTCAAAATAGTCTTTAACATTAGTAAAAATAATTTAACACCTAAAACAAAAACATAAAAGTTATTTACAAAAATCGTAATAAAACGAAGACGGCTAAAATTTATAAATGGAACACTGGCGATCCGTTTTACTTGCAAATTGACAAGGAGAGGATCAGATCTGTAACTGACCGATTGGATCCATCTTTGGCGTACGTGTAGGTCATGACTAGCAGTGTAACAGGTGCAAGTAATAGAGCGCACTATTTAGCCGTTTTCGAGAAAAAAATTGATTGATTCTAAAATTAAGATATTTAAATACACATGGATTTATAAAAACTATAAAAAGAAAATGAATGAACCCAACTTCAACAATGGGGTTCGATCCTTCGACCTTCCGACTACGAATCGGAGGTTTTATCGATGCGTCAAAAGGTCGGTATGTGTTTGTTAACGCAAAAGGTATATAAACATACGAATGAATAACAAATTAAAAAAAACATTCTTTCTCAAAAACGGCCGAATAGTGCGCCCTATTACTTGCACCTGTTACACTCCTAGTTATGACCTACACGTGTGTCAAAGATGGATCAAATCGGTGAGTCACACATCTGATCCTCCCCTTGTGAGAGGACGGCAGTAATTGACGTGGAACACTTAAATAAATTCCCCATCCACAATCGTGCTTTGCGACATTTACAGTTTTATTTGTGTTTATCTTAAAATTGCGTGAGCATAAAGTAAATTTTTTTCACGACTCCGACAAAAGGGCGCCGAAAATCTTTTCAATGTCAACACTTGCCACTTGAGCAACTCAAACTTTGATCGCCTAGAGAAATTTATTTATATTTTTTTGCACCTGGAAAATAACTAAAATGGTATTTAAGTGGTGTTTAACATTTTATCTTCTGTTAACATTGACTCATTCAATATATACCTGTGCTATTTTATTTTTTTGAGTTTTTAATTTTCACCCTATTTTTATAAAATATATGTACATACAAAAAAAAATGATGTGGCCATCATGTAATTTTTGATTAATGAAAAATGTAATGTAATGAGGTTTCGTTGTTGATCCGATTTTCCGGGGCTGATAAATAATTGAAAAATGATTGGAGGAGAAAAGCGATCGGACGTAAGCCGCTTAAATTAAACACCGCTGCATCGACGATGATGGTTCGTCTATTATTCAAAAACTAAGACCTTTTTTGTCGTTCGAAACACTGGCATCCTGAAACATAAAGGAATAAAGCTTTGTCTTTCAGTCGATATCATTTGAGTTTCTCGGCTAATGTGGCTAATGCCACACAAAACCACACACACGCACACACACACATACACTAACCGATACCCCTTTTACGAGTATTTTGTGTTTCAAAATGACTATTGACACTACGATGCTGCCAGAAATCTTCCAAAATTGTATATGCGTTTGAAATACGAATAATAATAATAATAACTTGTCTTTATTGCAAAAACAAAATACAAGAAATACCATGGCAAGAGTAGGCGAAGTTCAGTGAGGTAGGTAGAAAGTCAAGGTAATTGAAAAATTAAGTTTTTGGTATGAATAAGCAAAAGAGACTTAAGGGAACCTCAAATATTGATCAAGCATAAACATTAATGGGTGAGCACCCGTTACAAGCCCAAGAAATGTGTATCACATACGTATAAATGAAATTTAATTTTTACAGATAATTATTATGATATAATTTAATACAAAATAGATTTTTTTTTAAATCTCCAAACTTACAGAATTATACACACTCGAGTTGCAGATTTATTTCGGACTATTTTTCTAAAGGTATTATCTCTCATTATTATGAACTATGTATGTATTGTGAGCTCTGCCCTTTTTCCTAGTATCTGTTTTTCTCTTCAGTATACATACAGGGTGTTGAATTACGAAGCGGGCCATGGGGATTTACACTTAAAATTTGAAATGTAAAAACCTTCATAACGTTACTTGTTTCGTAAATTACTATTTTAGCATTCATAAAAACCGTAAAAAATGATAAAATAAAAATTATCGTTTTCACGAAAATAATGGTTGCCATGAAATTAAACAAAACCCTGCGCAGCTGATTTGTTGATTTGTTGGCGTCTGTCAAATATATTGAACTGAAGGGAATTGGTCGATCGGGATAGTTGACGGCAAACATATCCCGCACGAAAACTGCTACCAGCATAGCACCACTTCACAATTTGAACTTTTTCTTGAATAGAATACATTTTTAATAAAAAAAACTTGTAAACAGTTATGAAGTGTTCAATACATTTGACAGGAGCCAACAAATCAACAGCGCACCGTTTTTGTTTAATTTCATGGCAACCATTATTTTCGTGAAGATGATCATTTTAATTTTATCATTTTTTAGGGTTTTTCCATGTTTCCTCTAAAATAATCAGGGAAGATAATATTCTAGTATAAAGGAATTAACATTGAAAATCCTATGTTCCGTTTTGATCCACTACACCCTGTATATTTATTATCACGTATGCACTGAATTGTCTTGTGTAACTTTTGATCGACATTAATATATTATTACTATTATTATTACTATTGAAACTACGTAATTCAGTTTGTCGGTGGACATAAATTCCATTATTTTAGTCCACGTTAGCGGCAACAACTTATTCTATTTATGCAAGGCATATCTCACCCAATACATGGCAAGTAGAATTTAGTACAATAGAAATGGTAAAATGTTTTTATTTCTTAATTTATTCGGTCGTTACTCATATGTGCTTGTAGAGAATATAATCGTGTTACATTTAAAATTTCATGGAATTTAATTTAGATTAGTAGTTTTACAACTTATATAATTAGAATTTTCAATTGTTTGTAAGGAAATTGATTATTGATTGCTAATATTTAAATTGGTAGCACAATCAAGGAGAAAATGAGAAGAGAACCTTTACAAAAGTACGCAGTTAAGTTGGATTAATAAAAACATGTAATTACTAAAAGAGAGTTGTATTTATAAAATTGTAAATAGGCCATTAAAACAAAAATCACTACCTGCAAATATTATCCCTTTTCTCGTACGGTTCACATATTTCACATTAGTCAATCCACCATGTTTCTTTTGTAATATCGTTTGAAATGAATGGAAATAAGCGTACAGCACAAGGGAACGCGAGGCGTCGCGGCTCGTTCGCGTTCGGCGTCCCACTAACCAGGGCGCCTCTCTCACCGTGAAAGACGCCAAGTCTGCGGCGTCGCGACGTCCCTCCTTTCCTATACCTGTTACTCGCCTCTCTCATTAAAATCTCTATAATAGCGAATCGTATTTAACGTATTCAAATCGACGCGCCACTTGTAAAAATAATCCAACTTTACTAAATTCTACTTGATTTTGTTAGAGTTTGATTAAAACATTTTGTAGGTTTGATGTGTCTACATTACGCGTTTCTATTCCCAAGAGATAAGCATGTTTATATTATTATGTATCGTTAATTGTCTCTACCTAAAATTTAAAATGCACAGTTTCTACCGACGTGAAAAACAATTATTTCCATGAAATAATGGAAATCGTCTGCTGAATTAAATTTTTGTTTTGTATCTTTTCACATCAATATTGTTGTTTTTTTTTTATACAATTTAGTTTGATAATGATTAGTACGTGATCAAAACTATAGTCGCTATTAATAAATCGTGTGGTATTAACAAAGAAAGTGTTTTATTTATAAAACTCAGTCCTTTCGTTACCCATTTTATTAAGCTGAAACTCGAGCCACGTTCAGAAGACAGCTATTTTAAGGCAGCAACATAAGGATGCATGATCGCCCTAATTAAACTGCTATTTTTTTTTTAATTCAAAAATGATTTTTCTATTAATTCAAGTTGATTTATGATTTATTCTTGAAGAAAAGACAAATCTGCAATCAGTGTTCAAGGATCATCGCTCTTGAATGTCAAGTTTTCAAGGATCGCTGAAAATGGGATGTTTATCTTTGACCTAGGAGCCGATAATCTTCTCACGTTTCAAAGTTGGCCATAGGGTAAACTGTGACCGTTAAATTTAAGTTATTTTGGGATCCACTTCTTCGATTGTTAAGACACGTCTCGTTTGACCGCGTTAGCCCTTCACGCTACGTTTAGAGCGAGCGAGGGAATCAGATGGCCTCAAGCCGTTCCATCGTCCGATCGACGTGGCGTGATAATTAATTCACGACCCGAGATGGATCCATCGATTATATACACATCGGCGTTAGTACAACTTAATTCCTGCAGTAATTTACAAAATTTAGTTAAGTATTTCGATTATAATAAGTTATTTATTTTCAGTAGTTTTCACAACTTTAAATCTGATCATTACTTAATTCGATTTTAAAATATTCTGTGTACCGAAACGGATTCATGTCGTTTGACTCGTGGACTAATCAAGCTTATTTTCATAATAGAGCAGACCTTGAGAAGGAAAAGAGGCGTCAAGGAGAATCGGTGCACTTGCGAAAGAGGTCAAAAGTAAGATTCATCGATTTCCCGAGGGCAATTTGCAGACTTCGAGAGGTGTAAATAAGCTCCCGAATTCTCATCCCGCTATTCTGTTTACACAGACACACACACCCACCCACACACACGAATATCTCACAATGAGCCGAGGTCCGTGTAAAAATGGAACGCCAACAATCAACTGACGTTCTTGCCACCAAGGAATACCGGAATTTACCTGTAGGCTATATAAACCATAGCCTGTGACGGCAAGATTTAAGCAGCTAATTTTTTTTCTTGCGGGCAATCAATGTGATTATACCTTTCCCGAATACTAAAATCTTGTCTTAGACACATTTTTAACCCTAAGTACTGCATGTGGGTGACAAGGTCAATACCTTTTTTTTCATCAGAAGAACGAGATAAATCGATTTGCGTTAAAAATTTCATCCAGAAAAAAATGCAAAAAAGTTAGCATGCCATGAAATTGATGGAAGTTTTTGAAAAAGTCGATTTTGAAAAACTGAGATTTTCAAAACCGAGATTTACAAAACTGAGATTTACAAAACTGAGATTTACAAAACTGAGATTTTCGAAACTGAGATGTTCAAAACTGAGACTTACAAAACTGAGATTCTCAAATCTGAGATTTACAAAACTGAGATTTACAAAACTGAGATTTACAAAACTGAGATTTTCAAATCTGAGATTTACAAAACTGAGATTTACAAAACTGAGATTCTCAAATCTGAGATTTACAAAACTGAGATTTACAAAACTGAGATTCTCAAATCTGAGATTTACAAAACTGAGATTTACAAAACTGAGATTTACAAAACTGAGATTTACAAAACTGAGATTTACAAAACTGAGATTTACAAAAGTGAGATTTACAAAACTGAGATTCTCAAATCTGAGATTTACAAAACTGAGTATTAAAATTGGGGATTTTTAATTTTTGACAAAAACCCGAAATTTTATCCAAGGGTCCCCCCTTCTTACTTTTTAACAAAAATTGCACTAAAAATGATTTCCTGAAGAAACCACTGGTTGGATCCGGAGTTTCTGGACGTCACTCGAAAGATCGCTTCAAGACGCTTCAGAAAATGTTTTTTCGCAGGGACAAATGTCAATTTTAAGGCCGTGACGCGTCAGCAAAAAAACTCGAAAATGGAAAAAATCGAAAAAATCAACTTTCTTAATAATCATCGTAGACCATTGAAGTATACCTTTTTTTTCATCAGAAGAACGAGATAAAACGATTGCAGTTAAAAAATTTCATCCAGAGAAAATTGCAAAAAAGTTAGCCAGTCACCATGAAATTTTTTGAAAAAAGTCGATTTTTTCACACTTTGAACGGCTGTAGCGGCCGAACGAAGAATCCAATTTGAACGCGGATTGAAGATCTGTGTTCCTCGTGTGTCAGTTAGTCGGATTTGATTAAAATTGGGGATTTTTAATTTTTGACAAAAACCCGAAATTTTATCCAAGGGTCCCCCCTTCTTACTTTTTAACAAAAATTGCACTAAAAATGATTTCCTGAAGAAACCACTGGTTGGATCCGGAGTTTCTTGACGTCACTCGAAAGATCGCTTCAAGACGCTTCAGAAAATGTTTTT
Organism: Ocypus olens; assembly: GCA_910593695.2. Taxonomy (NCBI): domain Eukaryota; kingdom Metazoa; phylum Arthropoda; class Insecta; order Coleoptera; family Staphylinidae; genus Ocypus; species Ocypus olens. The sequence continues at coordinate 117,033 of OU343055.1, read as the reverse complement.
TCGCAGCAACAAATGTCAATTTTAAGGCTGTGACGCGTCAGCAAAAAAACTCGAAAATGGAAAAAATCGAAAAAATCAACTTTCTTAATAATCATCGTAGACGGTTGTGTTTTACCTTTTTTTTCATCAGAAGAACGAGATAAAACGATTGCCGTTAAAAAATTTCATCCAGAGAAAATTGCAAAAAAGTTAGCCAGTCACCATGAAATTTTTTGAAAAAAGTCGATTTTTTCACACTTTGAACGGCTGTAGCGGCCGAACGAAGAATCCAATTTGAACGCGGATTGAAGATCTGCGTTCCTCGTGTGTCAGTTAGTCGGATTTGATTAAAATTGGGGATTTTTAATTTTTGACAAAAACCCGAAATTTTATTTTTGATTCGAGCGGTTTTGGAGCGAGCGGTTTTGATTCGAGCGGTTTTGGAGCAAGCGGTTTTGATTCGAGCGGTTTTGGAGCGAGCGGTTTTGATTCAAACGGTTTTGGAGCGAGCGGATTTGATTCGAGCGGTTTTGGAACGAGCGGTTTTGGAGCGAGCGGTTTTGGAGCGAGCGGTTTCGGAGCGAGCGGTTTTGGAGCGAGCGGTTTTGGAGCGAGCGGTTTCGGAGCGAGCGGTCTTGGAGCGAGCGGTTTCGGAGCGAGCGAGCGGTTTGGAGCGATCCATTTTGGAGCGAGCGGTTTGGAGCGATCCATTTTGGAGCGAGCGGTTTGGAGCGATCTATTTTGGTGCGAGCGGTTTTGATTCGAGCGGTTTTGGAGCGAGCGGATTTGATTCGAGCGGTTTTGGAACGAGCGGTTTTGGAGCGAGCGGTTTCGGAGCGAGCGGTTTTGGAGCGAGCGGTTTTGGAGCGAGCGGTTTCGGAGCGAGCGGTCTTGGAGCGAGCGGTTTCGGAGCGAGCGGTTTTGGAGCGAGCGGTTTTGAAGCGAGCGGTTTCGGAGCGAGCGAGCGGTTTGGAGCGATCCATTTTGGAGCGAGCGGTTTGGAGCGATCCATTTTGGAGCGAGCGGTTTGGAGCGATCTATTTTGGAGCGAGCGGTTTTGATTCGAGCGGTTTTGGAGCGAGCGGATTTGATTCGAGCGGTTTTGGAACGAGCGGTTTTGGAGCGAGCGGTTTCGGAGCGAGCGGTTTTGGAGCGAGCGGTTTCGGAGCGAGCGAGCGGTTTGGAGCGATCCATTTTGGAGCGAGCGGTTTGGAGCGATCCATTTTGGAGCGAGCGGTTTTGATTCGAGCGGTTTTGGAACGAGCGGTTTTGGAGCGAGCGGTTTCGGAGCGAGCGGTTTTGGAGCGAGCGGTTTTGGAGCGAGCGGTTTGGAGCGATCCATTTTGGAGCGAGCGGTTTTGGAGCGAGCGGTTTGGAGCGATCTGTAGCGGCCGAACGAAGAATCCAATTTGAACGCGGATTGAAGATCTGTGTTCCTCGTGTGTCAGTTAGTCGGATTTGATTAAAATTGGGGATTTTTAATTTTTGACAAAAACCCGAAATTTTATCCAAGGGTCCCCCCTTCTTACTTTTTAACAAAAATTGCACTAAAAATGATTTCCTGAAGAAACCACTCGTTGGATCCGGAGTTTCTTGACGTCACTCGAAAGATCGCTTCAAGACGCTTCAGAAAATGTTTTTTCGCAGGAACAAATGTCAATTTTAAGGCCGTGACGCGTCAGCAAAAAAACTCGAAAATGGAAAAAATCGAAAAAATCAACTTTCTTAATAATCATCGTAGACGCTTGTGTTTTACCTTTTTTTTCATCAGAAGAACGAGATAAAACGATTGCCGTTAAAAAATTTCATCCAGAGAAAATTGCAAAAAAGTTAGCCAGTCACCATGAAATTTTTTGAAAAAAGTCGATTTTTTCACACTTTGAACGGCTGTAGCGGCCGAACGAAGAATCCAATTTGAACGCGGATTGAAGATCTGTGTTCCTCGTGTGTCAGTTAGTCGGATTTGATTAAAATTGGGGATTTTTAATTTTTGACAAAAACCCGAAATTTTATCCAAGGGTCCCCCCTTCTTACTTTTTAACAAAAATTGCACTAAAAATGATTTCCTGAAGAAACCACTGGTTGGATCCAGAGTTTCTTGACGTCACTCGAAAGATCGCTTCAAGACGCTTCAGAAAATGTTTTTTCGCAGGAACAAATGTCAATTTTAAGGCCGTGACGCGACAGCAAAAAAACTCGAAAATGAAAAAAATCGAAAAGATCAACTTTCTTAATAATCATCGTAGACCATTGAAGTATACCTTTTTTTTCATCAGAAGAACGAGATAAAACGATTGCAGTTAAAAAATTTCATCCAGAGAAAATTGCTAAAAAGTTAGCCAGTCACCACGAAATTTTTTGAAAAAAGTCGATTTTTTCACACTTTGAACGGCTGTAGCGGCCGAACGAAGAATCCAATTTGAACGCGGATTGAAGATCTGTGTTCCTCGTGTGTCAGTTAGTCGGATTTGATTAAAATTGGGGATTTTTAATTTTTGACAAAAACCCGAAATTTTATCCAAGGGTCCCCCCTTCTTACTTTTTAACAAAAATTGCACTAAAAATGATTTCCTGAAGAAACCACTGGTTGGATCCGGAGTTTCTTGACGTCACTCGAAAGATCGCTTCAAGACGCTTCAGAAAATGTTTTTTCGCAGCAACAAATGTCAATTTTAAGGCCGTGACGCGTCAGCAAAAAAACTCGAAAATGGAAAAAATTGAAAAAATCAACTTTCTTAATAATCATCGTAGACGCTTGTGTTTTACCTTTTTTTTCATCAGAAGAACGAGATAAAACGATTGCCGTTAAAAAATTTCATCCAGAGAAAATTGCAAAAAAGTTAGCCAGTCACCATGAAATTTTTTGAAAAAAGTCGATTTTTTCACACTTTGAACGGCTGTAGCGGCCGAACGAAGAATCCAATTTGAACGCGGATTGAAGATCTGCGTTCCTCGTGTGTCAGTTAGTCGGATTTGATTAAAATTGGGGATTTTTAATTTTTGACAAAAACCCGAAATTTTATCCAAGGGTCCCCCCTTCTTACTTTTTAACAAAAATTGCACTAAAAATGATTTCCTGAAGAAACCACTGGTTGGATCCAGAGTTTCTTGACGTCACTCGAAAGATCGCTTCAAGACGCTTCAGAAAATGTTTTTTCGCAGGAACAAATGTCAATTTTAAGGCCGTGACGCGTCAGCAAAAAAACTCGAAAATGAAAAAAATCGAAAAAATCAACTTTCTTAATAATCATCGTAGACCATTGAAGTATACCTTTTTTTTCATCAGAAGAACGAGATAAAACGATTGCCGTTAAAAAATTTCATCCAGAGAAAATTGCAAAAAAGTTAGCCAGTCACCATGAAATTTTTTGAAAAAAGTCGATTTTTTCACACTTTGAACGGCTGTAGCGGCCGAACGAAGAATCCAATTTGAACGCGGATTGAAGATCTGTGTTCCTCGTGTGTCAGTTAGTCGGATTTGATTAAAATTGGGGATTTTTAATTTTTGACAAAAACCCGAAATTTTATCCAAGGGTCCCCCCTTCTTACTTTTTAACAAAAATTGCACTAAAAATGATTTCCTGAAGAAACCACTGGTTGGATCCGGAGTTTCTTGACGTCACTCGAAAGATCTCTTCAAGACGCTTCAGAAAATGTTTTTTCGCAGGAACAAATGTCAATTTTAAGGCTGTGACGCGTCAGCAAAAAAACTCGAAAATGAAAAAAATCGAAAAAATCAACTTTCTTAATAATCATCGTAGACGGTTGTGTTTTACCTTTTTTTTCATCAGAAGAACGAGATAAAACGATTGCCGTTAAAAAATTTCATCCAGAGAAAATTGCAAAAAAGTTAGCCAGTCACCATGAAATTTTTTGAAAAAAGTCGATTTTTTCACACTTTGAACGGCTGTAGCGGCCGAACGAAGAATCCAATTTGAACGCGGATTGAAGATCTGTGTTCCTCGTGTGTCAGTTAGTCGGATTTGATTAAAATTGGGGATTTTTAATTTTTGACAAAAACCCGAAATTTTATCCAAGGGTCCCCCCTTCTTACTTTTTAACAAAAATTGCACTAAAAATGATTTCCTGAAGAAACCACTGGTTGGATCCGGAGTTTCTTGACGTCACTCGAAAGATCTCTTCAAGACGCTTCAGAAAATGTTTTTTCGCAGGAACAAATGTCAATTTTAAGGCTGTGACGCGTCAGCAAAAAAACTCGAAAATGAAAAAAATCGAAAAAATCAACTTTCTTAATAATCATCGTAGACGGTTGTGTTTTACCTTTTTTTTCATCAGAAGAACGAGATAAAACGATTGCCGTTAAAAAATTTCATCCAGAGAATATTGCAAAAAAGTTAGCCAGTCACCATGAATATTTTTGAAAAAAGTCGATTTTTTCACACTTTGAACGGCTGTAGCGGCCGAACGAAGAATCCAATTTGAACGCGGATTGAAGATCTGTGTTCCTTGTGTGTCAGTTAGTCGGATTTGATTAAAATTGGGGATTTTTAATTTTTGACAAAAACCCGAAATTTTATCCAAGGGTCCCCCCTTCTTACTTTTTAACAAAAATTGCACTAAAAATGATTTCCTGAAGAAACCACTGGTTGGATCCGGAGTTTCTTGACGTCACTCGAAAGATCGCTTCAAGACGCTTCAGAAAATGTTTTTTTCGCAGCAACAAATGTCAATTTTAAGGCCGTGACGCGTCAGCAAAAAAACTCGAAAATGGAAAAAATCGAAAAAATCAACTTTCTTAATAATCATCGTAGACGCTTGTGTTTTACCTTTTTTTTCATCAGAAGAACGAGATAAAACGATTGCCGTTAAAAAATTTCATCCAGAGAAAATTGCAAAAAAGTTAGCCAGTCACCATGAAATTTTTTGAAAAAAGTCGATTTTTTCACACTTTGAACGGCTGTAGCGGCCGAACGAAGAATCCAATTTGAACGCGGATTGAAGATCTGTGTTCCTCGTGTGTCAGTTAGTCGGATTTGATTAAAATTGGGGATTTTTAATTTTTGACAAAAACCCGAAATTTTATCCAAGGGTCCCCCCTTCTTACTTTTTAACAAAAATTGCACTAAAAATGATTTCCTGAAGAAACCACTGGTTGGATCCGGAGTTTCTTGACGTCACTCGAAAGATCTCTTCAAGACGCTTCAGAAAATGTTTTTTCGCAGGAACAAATGTCAATTTTAAGGCTGTGACGCGTCAGCAAAAAAACTCGAAAATGAAAAAAATCGAAAAAATCAACTTTCTTAATAATCATCGTAGACGGTTGTGTTTTACCTTTTTTTTCATCAGAAGAACGAGATAAAACGATTGCCGTTAAAAAATTTCATCCAGAGAATATTGCAAAAAAGTTAGCCAGTCACCATGAATATTTTTGAAAAAAGTCGATTTTTTCACACTTTGAACGGCTGTAGCGGCCGATGAAGAATCCAATTTGAATGCGGATTGAAGATCTGTGTTCCTCGTGTGTCAGTTAGTCGGATTTGATTAAAATTGGGGATTTTTAATTTTTGACAAAAACCCGAAATTTTATCCAAGGGTCCCCCCTTCTTAGTTTTTAACAAAAATTGCACTAAAAATGATTTCCTAAAGGAACCACTGGTTGGATCCGGAGTTTCTTGACGTCACTCGAAAGATCTCTTCAAGACGCTTCAGAAAATGTTTTTTCGCAGCAACAAATGTCAATTTTAAGGCCGTGACGCGTCAGCAAAAAAACTCGAAAATGGAAAAAATCGAAAAAATCAACTTTCTTAATAATCATCGTAGACCATTGAAGTATACCTTTTTTTTCATCAGAAGAACGAGATAAAACGATTGCAGTTAAAAAATTTCATCCAGAGAAAATTGCAAAAAAGTTAGCCAGTCACCATGAAATTTTTTGAAAAAAGTCGATTTTTCACACTTTGAACGGCTGTAGCGGCCGAACGAAGAATCCAATTTGAACGCGGATTGAAGATCTGTGTTCCTCGTGTGTCAGTTAGTCGGATTTGATTAAAATTGGGGATTTTTAATTTTTGACAAAAACCCGAAATTTTATCCAAGGGTCCCCCCTTCTTACTTTTTAACAAAAATTGCACTAAAAATGATTTCCTGAAGAAACCACTGGTTGGATCCGGAGTTTCTTGACGTCACTCGAAAGATCTCTTCAAGACGCTTCAGAAAATGTTTTTTCGCAGGAACAAATGTCAATTTTAAGGCTGTGACGCGTCAGCAAAAAAACTCGAAAATGAAAAAAATCGAAAAAATCAACTTTCTTAATAATCATCGTAGACGGTTGTGTTTTACCTTTTTTTTCATCAGAAGAACGAGATAAAACGATTGCCGTTAAAAAATTTCATCCAGAGAATATTGCAAAAAAGTTAGCCAGTCACCATGAATATTTTTTGAAAAAAGTCGATTTTTTCACACTTTGAACGGCTGTAGCGGCCGAACGAAGATTCCAATTTGAATGCGGATTGAAGATCTGTGTTCCTCGTGTGTCAGTTAGTCGGATTTGATTAAAATTGGGGATTTTTAATTTTTGACAAAAACCCGAAATTTTATCCAAGGGTCCCCCCTTCTTACTTTTTAACAAAAATTGCACTAAAAATGATTTCCTAAAGAAACCACTGGTTGGATCCAGAGTTTCTTGACGTCACTCGAAAGATCGCTTCAAGACGCTTCAGAAAATGTTTTTTCGCAGGAACAAATGTCAATTTTAAGGCCGTGACGCGTCAGCAAAAAAACTCGAAAAATGAAAAAAATCGAAAAAATCAACTTTCTTAATAATCATCGTAGACCATTGAAGTATACCTTTTTTTTCATCAGAAGAACGAGATAAAACGATTGCAGTTAAAAAATTTCATCCAGAGAAAATTGCAAAAAAGTTAGCCAGTCACCATGAAATTTTTTGAAAAAAGTCGATTTTTCACACTTTGAACGGCTGTAGCGGCCGAACGAAGAATCCAATTTGAACGCTGATTGAAGATCTGTGTTCCTCGTGTGTCAGTTAGTCGGATTTGATTAAAATTGGGGATTTTTAATTTTTGACAAAAACCCGAAATTTTATCCAAGGGTCCCCCCTTCTTACTTTTTAACAAAAATTGCACTAAAAATGATTTCCTAAAGAAACCACTGGTTGGATCCGGAGTTTCTTGACGTCACTCGAAAGATCGCTTCAAGACGCTTCAGAAAATGTTTTTTCGCAGCAACAAATGTCAATTTTAAGGCCGTGACGCGTCAGCAAAAAAACTCGAAAATGGAAAAAATCGAAAAAATCAACTTTCTTAATAATCATCGTAGACGGTTGTGTTTTACCTTTTTTTTCATCAGAAGAACGAGATAAAACGATTGCCGTTAAAAAATTTCATCCAGAGAATATTGCAAAAAAGTTAGCCAGTCACCATGAATATTTTTGAAAAAAGTCGATTTTTTCACACTTTGAACGGCTGTAGCGGCCGAACGAAGAATCCAATTTGAACGCGGATTGAAGATCTGTGTTCCTTGTGTGTCAGTTAGTCGGATTTGATTAAAATTGGGGATTTTTAATTTTTGACAAAAACCCGAAATTTTATCCAAGGGTCCCCCCTTCTTACTTTTTAACAAAAATTGCACTAAAAATGATTTCTTGAAGAAACCACTGGTTGGATCCGGAGTTTCTTGACGTCACTCGAAAGATCGCTGCAAGACGCTTCAGAAAATGTTTTTTCGCAGCAACAAATGTCAATTTTAAGGCCGTGACGCGTCAGCAAAAAAACTCGAAAATGGAAAAAATCGAAAAAATCAACTTTCTTAATAATCATCGTAGACGCTTGTGTTTTACCTTTTTTTTCATCAGAAGAACGAGATAAAACGATTGCCGTTAAAAAATTTCATCCAGAGAAAATTGCAAAAAAGTTAGCCAGTCACCATGAAATTTTTTGAAAAAAGTCGATTTTTTCACACTTTGAACGGCTGTAGCGGCCGAACGAAGAATCCAATTTGAACGCGGATTGAAGATCTGCGTTCCTCGTGTGTCAGTTAGTCGGATTTGATTAAAATTGGGGATTTTTAATTTTTGACAAAAACCCGAAATTTTATCCAAGGGTCCCCCCTTCTTACTTTTTAACAAAAATTGCACTAAAAATGATTTCCTGAAGAAACCACTGGTTGGATCCGGAGTTTCTTGACGTCACTCGAAAGATCGCTGCAAGACGCTTCAGAAAATGTTTTTTCGCAGCAACAAATGTCAATTTTAAGGCCGTGACGCGTCAGCAAAAAAACTCGAAAATGGAAAAAATCGAAAAAATCAACTTTCTTAATAATCATCGTAGACGCTTGTGTTTTACCTTTTTTTTCATCAGAAGAACGAGATAAAACGATTGCCGTTAAAAAATTTCATCCAGAGAAAATTGCAAAAAAGTTAGCCAGTCACCATGAAATTTTTTGAAAAAAGTCGATTTTTTCACACTTTGAACGGCTGTAGCGGCCGAACGAAGAATCCAATTTGAACGCGGATTGAAGATCTGCGTTCCTCGTGTGTCAGTTAGTCGGATTTGATTAAAATTGGGGATTTTTAATTTTTGACAAAAACCCGAAATTTTATCCAAGGGTCCCCCCTTCTTACTTTTTAACAAAAATTGCACTAAAAATGATTTCCTGAAGAAACCACTGGTTGGATCCGGAGTTTCTTGACGTCACTCGAAAGATCTCTTCAAGACGCTTCAGAAAATGGTTTTTCGCAGGAACAAATGTCAATTTTAAGGCTGTGACGCGTCAGCAAAAAAACTCGAAAATGAAAAAAATCGAAAAAATCAACTTTCTTAATAATCATCGTAGACGGTTGTGTTTTACCTTTTTTTTCATCAGAAGAACGAGATAAAACGATTGCCGTTAAAAAATTTCATCCAGAGAATATTGCAAAAAAGTTAGCCAGTCACCATGAATATTTTTGAAAAAAGTCGATTTTTTCACACTTTGAACGGCTGTAGCGGCCGAACGAAGAATCCAATTTGAACGCGGATTGAAGATCTGTGTTCCTCGTGTGTCAGTTAGTCGGATTTGATTAAAATTGGGGATTTTTAATTGTTGACAAAAACCCGAAATTTTATCCAAGGGTCCCCCCTTCTTACTTTTTAACAAAAATTGCACTAAAAATGATTTCCTGAAGAAACCACTGGTTGGATCCGGAGTTTCTTGACGTCACTCGAAAGATCTCTTCAAGACGCTTCAGAAAATGTTTTTTCGCAGGAACAAATGTCAATTTTAAGGCTGTGACGCGTCAGCAAAAAAACTCGAAAATGAAAAAAATCGAAAAAATCAACTTTCTTAATAATCATCGTAGACGGTTGTGTTTTACCTTTTTTTTCATCAGAAGAACGAGATAAAACGATTGCCGTTAAAAAATTTCATCCAGAGAATATTGCAAAAAAGTTAGCCAGTCACCATGAATATTTTTGAAAAAAGTCGATTTTTTCACACTTTGAACGGCTGTAGCGGCCGAACGAAGAATCCAATTTGAACGCGGATTGAAGATCTGTGTTCCTCGTGTATCAGTTAGTCGGATTTGATTAAAATTGGGGATTTTTAATTTTTGACAAAAACCCGAAATTTTATCCAAGGGTCCCCCCTTCTTACTTTTTAACAAAAATTGCACTAAAAATGATTTCCTGAAGAAACCACTGGTTGGATCCGGAGTTTCTTGACGTCACTCGAAAGATCGCTTCAAGACGCTTCAGAAAATGTTTTTTCGCAGCAACAAATGTCAATTTTAAGGCCGTGACGCGTCAGCAAAAAAACTCGAAAATGGAAAAAATCGAAAAAATCAACTTTCTTAATAATCATCGTAGGCGCTTGTGTTTTACCTTTTTTTTCATCAGAAGAACGAGATAAAACGATTGCCGTTAAAAAATTTCATCCAGAGAAAATTGCAAAAAAGTTAGCCAGTCACCATGAAATTTTTTGAAAAAAGTCGATTTTTTCACACTTTGAACGGCTGTAGCGGCCGAACGAAGAATCCGATTTGAACGCGGATTGAAGATCTGCGTTCCTCGTGTGTCAGTTAGTCGGATTTGATTAAAATTGGGGATTTTTAATTTTTGACAAAAACCCGAAATTTTATCCAAGGGTCCCCCCTTCTTACCTTTTAACAAAAATTGCACTAAAAATGATTTCCTGAAGAAACCACTGGTTGGATCCGGAGTTTCTTGACGTCACTCGAAAGATCGCTTCAAGACGCTTCAGAAAATGTTTTTTCGCAGGAACAAATGTCAATTTTAAGGCCGTGACGCGTCAGCAAAAAAACTCGAAAATGGAAAAAATCGAAAAAATCAACTTTCTTAATAATCATCGTAGGCGCTTGTGTTTTACCTTTTTTTTCATCAGAAGAACGAGATAAAACGATTGCCGTTAAAAAATTTCATCCAGAGAAAATTGCAAAAAAGTTAGCCAGTCACCATGAAATTTTTTGAAAAAAGTCGATTTTTTCACACTTTGAACGGCTGTAGCGGCCGAACGAAGAATCCAATTTGAACGCGGATTGAAGATCTGTGTTCCTCGTGTGTCAGTTAGTCGGATTTGATTAAAATTGGGGATTTTTAATTTTTGACAAAAACCCGAAATTTTATCCAAGGGTCCCCCCTTCTTACTTTTTAACAAAAATTGCACTAAAAATGATTTCCTGAAGAAACCACTGGTTGGATCCAGAGTTTCTTGACGTCACTCGAAAGATCGCTTCAAGACGCTTCAGAAAATGTTTTTTCGCAGCAACAAATGTCAATTTTAAGGCCGTGACGCGTCAGCAAAAAAACTCGAAAATGGAAAAAATCGAAAAAATCAACTTTCTTAATAATCATCGTAGACGGTTGTGTTTTACCTTTTTTTTCATCAGAAGAACGAGATAAAACGATTGCCGTTAAAAAATTTCATCCAGAGAATATTGCAAAAAAGTTAGCCAGTCACCATGAAATTTTTTGAAAAAAGTCGATTTTTCACACTTTGAACGGCTGTAGCGGCCGAACGAAGAATCCAATTTGAACGCGGATTGAAGATCTGTGTTCCTTGTGTGTCAGTTAGTCGGATTTGATTAAAATTGGGGATTTTTAATTTTTGACAAAAACCCGAAATTTTATCCAAGGGTCCCCCCTTCTTACTTTTTAACAAAAATTGCACTAAAAATGATTTCCTAAAGAAACCACTGGTTGGATCCAGAGTTTCTTGACGTCACTCGAAAGATCGCTTCAAGACGCTTCAGAAAATGTTTTTTCGCAGGAACAAATGTCAATTTTAAGGCCGTGACGCGTCAGCAAAAAAACTCGAAAATGGAAAAAATCGAAAAAATCAACTTTCTTAATAATCATCGTAGACGCTTGTGTTTTACCTTTTTTTTCATCAGAAGAACGAGATAAAACGATTGCCGTTAAAAAATTTCATCCAGAGAAAATTGCAAAAAAGTTAGCCAGTCACCATGAAATTTTTTGAAAAAAGTCGATTTTTTCACACTTTGAACGGCTGTAGCGGCCGAACGAAGAATCCAATTTGAACGCGGATTGAAGATCTGCGTTCCTCGTGTGTCAGTTAGTCGGATTTGATTAAAATTGGGGATTTTTAATTTTTGACAAAAACCCGAAATTTTATCCAAGGGTCCCCCCTTCTTACTTTTTAACAAAAATTGCACTAAAAATGATTTCCTAAAGAAACCACTGGTTGGATCCGGAGTTTCTTGACGTCACTCGAAAGATCGCTTCAAGACGCTTCAGAAAATGTTTTTTCGCAGCAACAAATGTCAATTTTAAGGCCGTGACGCGTCAGCAAAAAAACTCGAAAATGGAAAAAATCGAAAAAATCAACTTTCTTAATAATCATCGTAGACGGTTGTGTTTTACCTTTTTTTTCATCAGAAGAACGAGATAAAACGATTGCCGTTAAAAAATTTCATCCAGAGAAAATTGCAAAAAAGTTAGCCAGTCACCATGAAATTTTTTGAAAAAAGTCGATTTTTTCACACTTTGAACGGCTGTAGCGGCCGAACGAAGAATCCAATTTGAACGCGGATTGAAGATCTGTGTTCCTCGTGTGTCAGTTAGTCGGATTTGATTAAAATTGGGGATTTTTAATTTTTGACAAAAACCCGAAATTTTATCCAAGGGTCCCCCCTTCTTACTTTTTAACAAAAATTGCACTAAAAATGATTTCCTAAAGAAACCACTGGTTGGATCCAGAGTTTCTTGACGTCACTCGAAAGATCGCTTCAAGACGCTTCAGAAAATGTTTTTTCGCAGGAACAAATGTCAATTTTAAGGCCGTGACGCGTCAGCAAAAAAACTCGAAAATGAAAAAAATCGAAAAAATCAACTTTCTTAATAATCATCGTAGACCATTGAAGTATACCTTTTTTTTCATCAGAAGAACGAGATAAAACGATTGCAGTTAAAAAATTTCATCCAGAGAAAATTGCAAAAAAGTTAGCCAGTCACCATGAAATTTTTTGAAAAAAGTCGATTTTTTCACACTTTGAACGGCTGTAGCGGCCGAACGAAGAATCCAAGTTGAACGCGGATTGAAGATCTGTGTTCCACGTGTGTCAGTTAGTCGGATTTGATTAAAATTGGGGATTTTTAATTTTTGACAAAAACCCGAAATTTTATCCAAGGGTCCCCCCTTCTTACTTTTTAACAAAAATTGCACTAAAAATGATTTCCTGAAGAAACCACTGGTTGGATCCGGAGTTTCTTGACGTCACTCGAAAGATCGCTTCAAGACGCTTCAGAAAATGTTTTTTCGCAGCAACAAATGTCAATTTTAAGGCCGTGACGCGTCAGCAAAAAAACTCGAAAATGGAAAAAAATCGAAAAAATCAACTTTCTTAATAATCATCGTAGACGCTTGTGTTTTACCTTTTTTTTCATCAGAAGAACGAGATAAAACGATTGCCGTTAAAAAATTTCATCCAGAGAAAATTGCAAAAAAGTTAGCCAGTCACCATGAAATTTTTTGAAAAAAGTCGATTTTTTCACACTTTGAACGGCTGTAGCGGCCGAACGAAGAATCCAAGTTGAACGCGGATTGAAGATCTGTGTTCCACGTGTGTCAGTTAGTCGGATTTGATTAAAATTGGGGATTTTTAATTTTTGACAAAAACCCGAAATTTTATCCAAGGGTCCCCCCTTCTTACTTTTTAACAAAAATTGCACTAAAAATGATTTCCTGAAGAAACCACTGGTTGGATCCGGAGTTTCTTGACGTCACTCGAAAGATCGCTTCAAGACGCTTCAGAAAATGTTTTTTCGCAGCAACAAATGTCAATTTTAAGGCCGTGACGCGTCAGCAAATAAACTCGAAAATGGAAAAAATCGAAAAAATCAACTTTCTTAATAATCATCGTAGACGGTTGTGTTTTACCTTTTTTTCATCAGAAGAACGAGATAAAACGATTGCCGTTAAAAAATTTCATCCAGAGAATATTGCAAAAAAGTTAGCCAGTCACCATGAATATTTTTGAAAAAAGTCGATTTTTTCACACTTTGAACGGCTGTAGCGGCCGAACGAAGAATCCAATTTGAACGCGGATTGAAGATCTGTGTTCCTTGTGTGTCAGTTAGTCGGATTTGATTAAAATTGGGGATTTTTAATTTTTGACAAAAACCCGAAATTTTATCCAAGGGTCCCCCCTTCTTACTTTTTAACAAAAATTGCACTAAAAATGATTTCTTGAAGAAACCACTGGTTGGATCCGGAGTTTCTTGACGTCACTCGAAAGATCGCTGCAAGACGCTTCAGAAAATGTTTTTTCGCAGCAACAAATGTCAATTTTAAGGCCGTGACGCGTCAGCAAAAAAACTCGAAAATGGAAAAAATCGAAAAAATCAACTTTCTTAATAATCATCGTAGACGCTTGTGTTTTACCTTTTTTTTCATCAGAAGAACGAGATAAAACGATTGCCGTTAAAAAATTTCATCCAGAGAAAATTGCAAAAAAGTTAGCCAGTCACCATGAAATTTTTTCAAAAAAGTCGATTTTTTCACACTTTGAACGGCTGTAGCGGCCGAACGAAGAATCCAATTTGAACGCGGATTGAAGATCTGCGTTCCTCGTGTGTCAGTTAGTCGGATTTGATTAAAATTGGGGATTTTTAATTTTTGACAAAAACCCGAAATTTTATCCAAGGGTCCCCCCTTCTTACTTTTTAACAAAAATTGCACTAAAAATGATTTCCTGAAGAAACCACTGGTTGGATCCGGAGTTTCTTGACGTCACTCGAAAGATCTCTTCAAGACGCTTCAGAAAATGTTTTTTCGCAGGAACAAATGTCAATTTTAAGGCTGTGGCGCGTCAGCAAAAAAACTCGAAAATGAAAAAAATCGAAAAAATCAACTTTCTTAATAATCATCGTAGACGCTTGTGTTTTACCTTTTTTTTCATCAGAAGAACGAGATAAAACGATTGCCGTTAAAAAATTTCATCCAGAGAATATTGCAAAAAAGTTAGCCAGTCACCATGAATATTTTTGAAAAAAGTCGATTTTTTCACACTTTGAACGGCTGTAGCGGCCGAACGAAGAATCCAATTTGAATGCGGATTGAAGATCTGTGTTCCTCGTGTGTCAGTTAGTCGGATTTGATTAAAATTGGGGATTTTGAATTTTTGACAAAAACCCGAAATTTTATCCAAGGGTCCCCCCTTCTTACTTTTTAACAAAAATTGCACTAAAAATGATTTCCTGAAGAAACCACTGGTTGGATCCGGAGTTTCTTGACGTCACTCGAAAGATCTCTTCAAGACGCTTCAGAAAATGTTTTTTCACAGCAACAAATGTCAATTTTAAGGCCGTGACGCGTCAGCAAAAAAACTCGAAAATGGAAAAAATCGAAAAAATCAACTTTCTTAATAATCATCGTAGACCATTGAAGTATACCTTTTTTTTCATCAGAAGAACGAGATAAAACGATTGCAGTTAAAAAATTTCATCCAGAGAAAATTGCAAAAAAGTTAGCCAGTCACCATGAAATTTTTTGAAAAAAGTCGATTTTTCACACTTTGAACGGCTGTAGCGGCCGAACGAAGAATCCAATTTGAACGCGGATTGAAGATCTGTGTTCCTCGTGTGTCAGTTAGTCGGATTTGATTAAAATTGGGGATTTTGAATTTTTGACAAAAACCCGAAATTTTATCCAAGGGTCCCCCCTTCTTACTTTTTAACAAAAATTGCACTAAAAATGATTTCCTGAAGAAACCACTGGTTCGATCCGGAGTTTCTTGACGTCACTCGAAAGATCTCTTCAAGACGCTTCAGAAAATGTTTTTTCACAGCAACAAATGTCAATTTTAAGGCCGTGACGCGTCAGCAAAAAAACTCGAAAATGGAAAAAATCGAAAAAATCAACTTTCTTAATAATCATCGTAGACCATTGAAGTATACCTTTTTTTTCATCAGAAGAACGAGATAAAACGATTGCAGTTAAAAAATTTCATCCAGAGAAAATTGCAAAAAAGTTAGCCAGTCACCATGAAATTTTTTGAAAAAAGTCGATTTTTCACACTTTGAACGGCTGTAGCGGCCGAACGAAGAATCCAATTTGAACGCGGATTGAAGATCTGTGTTCCTCGTGTGTCAGTTAGTCGGATTTGATTAAAATTGGGGATTTTTAATTGTTGACAAAAACCCGAAATTTTATCCAAGGGTCCCCCCTTCTTACTTTTTAACAAAAAATGCACTAAAAATGATTTCCTGAAGAAACCACTGGTTGGATCCGGAGTTTCTTGACGTCACTCAAAAGATCGCTTCAAGACGCTTCAGAAAATGTTTTTTCGCAGCAATAAATGTCAATTTTAAGGCCGTGACGCGTCAGCAAAAAAACTCGAAAATGGAAAAATCGAAAAAATCAACTTTCTTAATAATCATCGTAGACGGTTGTGTTTTACCTTTTTTTTCATCAGAAGAACGAGATAAAACGATTGCCGTTAAAAAATTTCATCCAGAGAATATTGCAAAAAAGTTAGCCAGTCACCATGAATATTTTTGAAAAAAGTCGATTTTTTCAAACTTTGAACGGCTGTAGCGGCCGAACGAAGAATCCAATTTGAACGCGGATTGAAGATCTGTGTTCCTCGTGTGTCAGTTAGTCGGATTTGATTAAAATTGGGGATTTTTAATTGTTGACAAAAACCAGAAATTTTATCCAAGGGTCCCCCCTTCTTACTTTTTAACAAAAAATGCACTAAAAATGATTTCCTGAAGAAACCACTGGTTGGATCCGGAGTTTCTTGACGTCACTCGAAAGATCGCTTCAAGACGCTTCAGAAAATGTTTTTTCGCAGCAATAAATGTCAATTTTAAGGCCGTGACGCGTCAGCAAAAAAACTCGAAAATGGAAAAATCGAAAAAATCAACTTTCTTAATAATCATCGTAGACGGTTGTGTTTTACCTTTTTTTTCATCAGAAGAACGAGATAAAACGATTGCCGTTAAAAAATTTCATCCAGAGAATATTGCAAAAAAGTTAGCCAGTCACCATGAATATTTTTGAAAAAAGTCGATTTTTTCACACTTTGAACGGCTGTAGCGGCCGAACGAAGAATCCAATTTGAACGCGGATTGAAGATCTGTGTTCCTCGTGTGTCAGTTAGTCGGATTTGATTAAAATTGGGGATTTTTAATTTTTGACAAAAACCCGAAATTTTATCCAAGGGTCCCCCCCTTCTTACTTTTTAACAAAAATTGCACTAAAAATGATTTCCTGAAGAAACCACTGGTTGGATCCGGAGTTTCTTGACGTCACTCGAAAGATCTCTTCAAGACGCTTCAGAAAATGTTTTTTCGCAGGAACAAATGTCAATTTTAAGGCTGTGACGCGTCAGCAAAAAAACTCGAAAATGAAAAAAATCGAAAAAATCAACTTTCTTAATAATCATCGTAGACGGTTGTGTTTTACCTTTTTTTTCATCAGAAGAACGAGATAAAACGATTGCCGTTAAAAAATTTCATCCAGAGAATATTGCAAAAAAGTTAGCCAGTCACCATGAATATTTTTGAAAAAAGTCGATTTTTTCACACTTTGAACGGCTGTAGCGGCCGAACGAAGAATCCAATTTGAACGCGGATTGAAGATCTGTGTTCCTCGTGTGTCAGTTAGTCGGATTTGATTAAAATTGGGGATTTTTAATTTTTGACAAAAACCCGAAATTTTATCCAAGGGTCCCCCCTTCTTACTTTTTAACAAAAATTGCGCTAAAAATGATTTCCTAAAGAAACCACTGGTTGGATCCGGAGTTTCTTGACGTCACTCGAAAGATCTCTTCAAGACGCTTCAGAAAATGTTTTTTCGCAGCAACAAATGTCAATTTTAAGGCCGTGACGCGTCAGCAAAAAAACTCGAAAATGGAAAAAATCGAAAAAATCAACTTTCTTAATAATCATCGTAGACCATTGAAGTATACCTTTTTTTTCATCAGAAGAACGAGATAAAACGATTGCAGTTAAAAAATTTCATCCAGAGAAAATTGCAAAAAAGTTAGCCAGTCACCATGAAATTTTTTGAAAAAAGTCGATTTTTCACACTTTGAACGGCTGTAGCGGCCGAACGAAGAATCCAATTTGAACGCGGATTGAAGATCTGTGTTCCTCGTGTGTCAGTTAGTCGGATTTGATTAAAATTGGGGATTTTTAATTTTTGACAAAAACCCGAAATTTTATCCAAGGGTCCCCCCTTCTTACTTTTTAACAAAAATTGCACTAAAAATGATTTCCTGAAGAAACCACTGGTTGGATCCGGAGTTTCTTGACGTCACTCGAAAGATCTCTTCAAGACGCTTCAGAAAATGTTTTTTCGCAGGAACAAATGTCAATTTTAAGGCTGTGACGCGTCAGCAAAAAAACTCGAAAATGAAAAAAATCGAAAAAATCAACTTTCTTAATAATCATCGTAGACGGTTGTGTTTTACCTTTTTTTTCATCAGAAGAACGAGATAAAACGATTGCCGTTAAAAAATTTCATCCAGAGAATATTGCAAAAAAGTTAGCCAGTCACCATGAATATTTTTGAAAAAAGTCGATTTTTTCACACTTTGAACGGCTGTAGCGGCCGAACGAAGAATCCAATTTGAATGCGGATTGAAGATCTGTGTTCCTCGTGTGTCAGTTAGTCGGATTTGATTAAAATTGGGGATTTTTAATTTTTGACAAAAACCCGAAATTTTATCCAAGGGTCCCCCCTTCTTACTTTTTAACAAAAATTGCACTAAAAATGATTTCCTAAAGAAACCACTGGTTGGATCCGGAGTTTCTTGACGTCACTCGAAAGATCTCTTCAAGACGCTTCAGAAAATGTTTTTTCGCAGCAACAAATGCCAATTTTAAGGCCGTGACGCGTCAGCAAAAAAACTCGAAAATGGAAAAAATCGAAAAAATCAACTTTCTTAATAATCATCGTAGACCATTGAAGTATACCTTTTTTTTCATCAGAAGAACGAGATAAAACGATTGCCGTTAAAAAATTTCATCCAGAGAAAATTGCAAAAAAGTTAGCCAGTCACCATGAAATTTTTTGAAAAAAGTCGATTTTTCACACTTTGAACGGCTGTAGCGGCCGAACGAAGAATCCAATTTGAACGCGGATTGAAGATCTGTGTTCCTCGTGTGTCAGTTAGTCGGATTTGATTAAAATTGGGGATTTTTAATTTTTGACAAAAACCCGAAATTTTATCCAAGGGTCCCCCCTTCTTACTTTTTAACAAAAATTGCACTAAAAATGATTTCCTGAAGAAACCACTGGTTGGATCCGGAGTTTCTTGACGTCACTCGAAAGATCGCTTCAAGACGCTTCAGAAAATGTTTTTTCGCAGCAACAAATGTCAATTTTAAGGCCGTGACGCGTCAGCAAAAAAACTCGAAAATGGAAAAAAATCGAAAAAATCAACTTTCTTAATAATCATCGTAGACGCTTGTGTTTTACCTTTTTTTTCATCAGAAGAACGAGATAAAACGATTGCCGTTAAAAAATTTCATCCAGAGAAAATTGCAAAAAAGTTAGCCAGTCACCATGAAATTTTTTGAAAAAAGTCGATTTTTTCACACTTTGAACGGCTGTAGCGGCCGAACGAAGAATCCAATTTGAACGCGGATTGAAGATCTGCGTTCCTCGTGTGTCAGTTAGTCGGATTTGATTAAAATTGGGGATTTTTAATTTTTGACAAAAACCCGAAATTTTATCCAAGGGTCCCCCCTTCTTACTTTTTAACAAAAATTGCACTAAAAATGATTTCCTGAAGAAACCACTGGTTGGATCCGGAGTTTCTTGACGTCACTCGAAAGATCTCTTCAAGACGCTTCAGAAAATGTTTTTTCACAGCAACAAATGTCAATTTTAAGGCCGTGACGCGTCAGCAAAAAAACTCGAAAATGGAAAAAATCGAAAAAATCAACTTTCTTAATAATCATCGTAGACCATTGAAGTATACCTTTTTTTTCATCAGAAGAACGAGATAAAACGATTGCAGTTAAAAAATTTCATCCAGAGAAAATTGCAAAAAAGTTAGCCAGTCACCATGAAATTTTTTGAAAAAAGTCGATTTTTCACACTTTGAACGGCTGTAGCGGCCGAACGAAGAATCCAATTTGAACGCGGATTGAAGATCTGTGTTCCTCGTGTGTCAGTTAGTCGGATTTGATTAAAATTGGGGATTTTGAATTTTTGACAAAAACCCGAAATTTTATCCAAGGGTCCCCCCTTCTTACTTTTTAACAAAAATTGCACTAAAAATGATTTCCTGAAGAAACCACTGGTTCGATCCGGAGTTTCTTGACGTCACTCGAAAGATCTCTTCAAGACGCTTCAGAAAATGTTTTTTCACAGCAACAAATGTCAATTTTAAGGCCGTGACGCGTCAGCAAAAAAACTCGAAAATGGAAAAAATCGAAAAAATCAACTTTCTTAATAATCATCGTAGACCATTGAAGTATACCTTTTTTTTCATCAGAAGAACGAGATAAAACGATTGCAGTTAAAAAATTTCATCCAGAGAAAATTGCAAAAAAGTTAGCCAGTCACCATGAAATTTTTTGAAAAAAGTCGATTTTTCACACTTTGAACGGCTGTAGCGGCCGAACGAAGAATCCAATTTGAACGCGGATTGAAGATCTGTGTTCCTCGTGTGTCAGTTAGTCGGATTTGATTAAAATTGGGGATTTTTAATTGTTGACAAAAACCCGAAATTTTATCCAAGGGTCCCCCCTTCTTACTTTTTAACAAAAAATGCACTAAAAATGATTTCCTGAAGAAACCACTGGTTGGATCCGGAGTTTCTTGACGTCACTCAAAAGATCGCTTCAAGACGCTTCAGAAAATGTTTTTTCGCAGCAATAAATGTCAATTTTAAGGCCGTGACGCGTCAGCAAAAAAAACTCGAAAATGGAAAAATCGAAAAAATCAACTTTCTTAATAATCATCGTAGACGGTTGTGTTTTACCTTTTTTTTCATCAGAAGAACGAGATAAAACGATTGCCGTTAAAAAATTTCATCCAGAGAATATTGCAAAAAAGTTAGCCAGTCACCATGAATATTTTTGAAAAAAGTCGATTTTTTCAAACTTGAACGGCTGTAGCGGCCGAACGAAGAATCCAATTTGAACGCGGATTGAAGATCTGTGTTCCTCGTGTGTCAGTTAGTCGGATTTGATTAAAATTGGGGATTTTTAATTGTTGACAAAAACCAGAAATTTTATCCAAGGGTCCCCCCTTCTTACTTTTTAACAAAAAATGCACTAAAAATGATTTCCTGAAGAAACCACTGGTTGGATCCGGAGTTTCTTGACGTCACTCGAAAGATCGCTTCAAGACGCTTCAGAAAATGTTTTTTCGCAGCAATAAATGTCAATTTTAAGGCCGTGACGCGTCAGCAAAAAAACTCGAAAATGGAAAAATCGAAAAAATCAACTTTCTTAATAATCATCGTAGACGGTTGTGTTTTACCTTTTTTTTCATCAGAAGAACGAGATAAAACGATTGCCGTTAAAAAATTTCATCCAGAGAATATTGCAAAAAAGTTAGCCAGTCACCATGAATATTTTTGAAAAAAGTCGATTTTTTCACACTTTGAACGGCTGTAGCGGCCGAACGAAGAATCCAATTTGAACGCGGATTGAAGATCTGTGTTCCTCGTGTGTCAGTTAGTCGGATTTGATTAAAATTGGGGATTTTTAATTTTTGACAAAAACCCGAAATTTTATCCAAGGGTCCCCCCTTCTTACTTTTTAACAAAAATTGCACTAAAAATGATTTCCTGAAGAAACCACTGGTTGGATCCAGAGTTTCTTGACGTCACTCGAAAGATCGCTTCAAGACGATTCAGAAAATGTTTTTTCGCAGGAGCAAATGTCAATTTTAAGGCCGTGACGCGTCAGCAAAAAAACTCGAAAATGAAAAAAATCGAAAAAATCAACTTTCTTAATAATCATCGTAGACCATTGAAGTATACCTTTTTTTTCATCAGAAGAACGAGATAAAACGATTGCCGTTAAAAAATTTCATCCAGAGAAAATTGCAAAAAAGTTAGCCAGTCACCATGAAATTTTTTGAAAAAAGTCGATTTTTTCACACTTTGAACGGCTGTAGCGGCCGAACGAAGAATCCAATTTGAACGCGGATTGAAGATCTGCGTTCCTCGTGTGTCAGTTAGTCGGATTTGATTAAAATTGGGGATTTTTAATTTTTGACAAAAACCCGAAATTTTATCCAAGGGTCCCCCCTTCTTACTTTTTAACAAAAATTGCACTAAAAATGATTTCCTGAAGAAACCACTGGTTGGATCCGGAGTTTCTTGACGTCACTCGAAAGATCTCTTCAAGACGCTTCAGAAAATGTTTTTTCGCAGGAACAAATGTCAATTTTAAGGCTGTGACGCGTCAGCAAAAAAACTCGAAAATGAAAAAAATCGAAAAAATCAACTTTCTTAATAATCATCGTAGACGGTTGTGTTTTACCTTTTTTTTCATCAGAAGAACGAGATAAAACGATTGCCGTTAAAAAATTTCATCCAGAGAATATTGCAAAAAAGTTAGCCAGTCACCATGAATATTTTTGAAAAAAGTCGATTTTTTCACACTTTGAACGGCTGTAGCGGCCGAACGAAGAATCCAATTTGAACGCGGATTGAAGATCTGTGTTCCTCGTGTGTCAGTTAGTCGGATTTGATTAAAATTGGGGATTTTTAATTTTTGACAAAAACCCGAAATTTTATCCAAGGGTCCCCCCTTCTTACTTTTTAACAAAAATTGCACTAAAAATGATTTCCTAAAGAAACCACTGGTTGGATCCGGAGTTTCTTGACGTCACTCGAAAGATCTCTTCAAGACGCTTCAGAAAATGTTTTTTCGCAGCAACAAATGTCAATTTTAAGGCCGTGACGCGTCAGCAAAAAAACTCGAAAATGGAAAAAATCGAAAAAATCAACTTTCTTAATAATCATCGTAGACCATTGAAGTATACCTTTTTTTTCATCAGAAGAACGAGATAAAACGATTGCAGTTAAAAAATTTCATCCAGAGAAAATTGCAAAAAAGTTAGCCAGTCACCATGAAATTTTTTGAAAAAAGTCGATTTTTCACACTTTGAACGGCTGTAGCGGCCGAACGAAGAATCCAATTTGAACGCGGATTGAAGATCTGTGTTCCTCGTGTGTCAGTTAGTCGGATTTGATTAAAATTGGGGATTTTTAATTTTTGACAAAAACCCGAAATTTTATCCAAGGGTCCCCCCTTCTTACTTTTTAACAAAAATTGCACTAAAAATGATTTCCTGAAGAAACCACTGGTTGGATCCGGAGTTTCTTGACGTCACTCGAAAGATCTCTTCAAGACGCTTCAGAAAATGTTTTTTCGCAGGAACAAATGTCAATTTTAAGGCTGTGACGCGTCAGCAAAAAAACTCGAAAATGAAAAAAATCGAAAAAATCAACTTTCTTAATAATCATCGTAGACGGTTGTGTTTTACCTTTTTTTTCATCAGAAGAACGAGATAAAACGATTGCCGTTAAAAAATTTCATCCAGAGAATATTGCAAAAAAGTTAGCCAGTCACCATGAATATTTTTGAAAAAAGTCGATTTTTTCACACTTTGAACGGCTGTAGCGGCCGAACGAAGAATCCAATTTGAATGCGGATTGAAGATCTGTGTTCCTCGTGTGTCAGTTAGTCGGATTTGATTAAAATTGGGGATTTTTAATTTTTGACAAAAACCCGAAATTTTATCCAAGGGTCCCCCCTTCTTACTTTTTAACAAAAATTGCACTAAAAATGATTTCCTAAAGAAACCACTGGTTGGATCCGGAGTTTCTTGACGTCACTCGAAAGATCTCTTCAAGACGCTTCAGAAAATGTTTTTTCGCAGCAACAAATGCCAATTTTAAGGCCGTGACGCGTCAGCAAAAAAACTCGAAAATGGAAAAAATCGAAAAAATCAACTTTCTTAATAATCATCGTAGACCATTGAAGTATACCTTTTTTTTCATCAGAAGAACGAGATAAAACGATTGCCGTTAAAAAATTTCATCCAGAGAAAATTGCAAAAAAGTTAGCCAGTCACCATGAAATTTTTTGAAAAAAGTCGATTTTTCACACTTTGAACGGCTGTAGCGGCCGAACGAAGAATCCAATTTGAACGCGGATTGAAGATCTGTGTTCCTCGTGTGTCAGTTAGTCGGATTTGATTAAAATTGGGGATTTTTAATTTTTGACAAAAACCCGAAATTTTATCCAAGGGTCCCCCCTTCTTACTTTTTAACAAAAATTGCACTAAAAATGATTTCCTGAAGAAACCACTGGTTGGATCCGGAGTTTCTTGACGTCACTCGAAAGATCGCTTCAAGACGCTTCAGAAAATGTTTTTTCGCAGCAACAAATGTCAATTTTAAGGCCGTGACGCGTCAGCAAAAAAACTCGAAAATGGAAAAAAATCGAAAAAATCAACTTTCTTAATAATCATCGTAGACGCTTGTGTTTTACCTTTTTTTTCATCAGAAGAACGAGATAAAACGATTGCCGTTAAAAAATTTCATCCAGAGAAAATTGCAAAAAAGTTAGCCAGTCACCATGAAATTTTTTGAAAAAAGTCGATTTTTTCACACTTTGAACGGCTGTAGCGGCCGAACGAAGAATCCAATTTGAACGCGGATTGAAGATCTGCGTTCCTCGTGTGTCAGTTAGTCGGATTTGATTAAAATTGGGGATTTTTAATTTTTGACAAAAACCCGAAATTTTATCCAAGGGTCCCCCCTTCTTACTTTTTAACAAAAATTGCACTAAAAATGATTTCCTGAAGAAACCACTGGTTGGATCCAGAGTTTCTTGACGTCACTCGAAAGATCGCTTCAAAACGCTTCAGAAAATGTTTTTTCGCAGGAACAAATGTCAATTTTAAGGCCGTGACGCGTCAGCAAAAAAACTCGAAAATGAAAAAAATCGAAAAAATCAACTTTCTTAATAATCATCGTAGACCATTGAAGTATACCTTTTTTTTCATCAGAAGAACGAGATAAAACGATTGCAGTTAAAAAATTTCATCCAGAGAAAATTGCAAAAAAGTTAGCCAGTCACCATGAAATTTTTTGAAAAAAGTCGATTTTTTCACACTTTGAACGGCTGTAGCGGCCGAACGAAGAATCCAAGTTGAACGCGGATTGAAGATCTGTGTTCCACGTGTGTCAGTTAGTCGGATTTGATTAAAATTGGGGATTTTTAATTTTTGACAAAAACCCGAAATTTTATCCAAGGGTCCCCCCTTCTTACTTTTTAACAAAAATTGCACTAAAAATGATTTCCTGAAGAAACCACTGGTTGGATCCGGAGTTTCTTGACGTCACTCGAAAGATCGCTTCAAGACGCTTCAGAAAATGTTTTTTCGCAGCAACAAATGTCAATTTTAAGGCCGTGACGCGTCAGCAAATAAACTCGAAAATGGAAAAAATCGAAAAAATCAACTTTCTTAATAATCATCGTAGACGGTTGTGTTTTACCTTTTTTTTCATCAGAAGAACGAGATAAAACGATTGCCGTTAAAAAATTTCATCCAGAGAAAATTGCAAAAAAGTTAGCCAGTCACCATGAAATTTTTTGAAAAAAGTCGATTTTTTCACACTTTGAACGGCTGTAGCGGCCGAACGAAGAATCCAAGTTGAACGCGGATTGAAGATCTGTGTTCCACGTGTGTCAGTTAGTCGGATTTGATTAAAATTGGGGATTTTTAATTTTTGACAAAAACCCGAAATTTTATCCAAGGGTCCCCCCTTCTTACTTTTTAACAAAAATTGCACTAAAAATGATTTCCTGAAGAAACCACTGGTTGGATCCGGAGTTTCTTGACGTCACTCGAAAGATCTCTTCAAGACGCTTCAGAAAATGTTTTTTCACAGCAACAAATGTCAATTTTAAGGCCGTGACGCGTCAGCAAAAAAACTCGAAAATGGAAAAAATCGAAAAAATCAACTTTCTTAATAATCATCGTAGACCATTGAAGTATACCTTTTTTTTCATCAGAAGAACGAGATAAAACGTTTGCAGTTAAAAAATTTCATCCAGAGAAAATTGCAAAAAAGTTAGCCAGTCACCATGAAATTTTTTGAAAAAAGTCGATTTTTCACACTTTGAACGGCTGTAGCGGCCGAACGAAGAATCCAATTTGAACGCGGATTGAAGATCTGTGTTCCTCGTGTGTCAGTTAGTCGGATTTGATTAAAATTGGGGATTTTTAATTGTTGACAAAAACCCGAAATTTTATCCAAGGGTCCCCCCTTCTTACTTTTTAACAAAAAATGCACTAAAAATGATTTCCTGAAGAAACCACTGGTTGGATCCGGAGTTTCTTGACGTCACTCGAAAGATCGCTTCAAGACGCTTCAGAAAATGTTTTTTCGCAGGAGCAAATGTCAATTTTAAGGCCGTGACGCGTCAGCAAAAAAACTCGAAAATGAAAAAAATCGAAAAAATCAACTTTCTTAATAATCATCGTAGACCATTGAAGTATACCTTTTTTTTCATCAGAAGAACGAGATAAAACGATTGCCGTTAAAAAATTTCATCCAGAGAAAATTGCAAAAAAGTTAGCCAGTCACCATGAAATTTTTTGAAAAAAGTCGATTTTTTCACACTTTGAACGGCTGTAGCGGCCGAACGAAGAATCCAATTTGAACGCGGATTGAAGATCTGCGTTCCTCGTGTGTCAGTTAGTCGGATTTGATTAAAATTGGGGATTTTTAATTTTTGACAAAAACCCGAAATTTTATCCAAGGGTCCCCCCTTCTTACTTTTTAACAAAAATTGCACTAAAAATGATTTCCTGAAGAAACCACTGGTTGGATCCGGAGTTTCTTGACGTCACTCGAAAGATCTCTTCAAGACGCTTCAGAAAATGTTTTTTCGCAGGAACAAATGTCAATTTTAAGGCTGTGACGCGTCAGCAAAAAAACTCGAAAATGAAAAAAATCGAAAAAATCAACTTTCTTAATAATCATCGTAGACGGTTGTGTTTTACCTTTTTTTTCATCAGAAGAACGAGATAAAACGATTGCCGTTAAAAAATTTCATCCAGAGAATATTGCAAAAAAGTTAGCCAGTCACCATGAATATTTTTGAAAAAAGTCGATTTTTTCACACTTTGAACGGCTGTAGCGGCCGAACGAAGAATCCAATTTGAACGCGGATTGAAGATCTGTGTTCCTCGTGTGTCAGTTAGTCGGATTTGATTAAAATTGGGGATTTTTAATTTTTGACAAAAACCCGAAATTTTATCCAAGGGTCCCCCCTTCTTACTTTTTAACAAAAATTGCACTAAAAATGATTTCCTGAAGAAACCACTGGTTGGATCCGGAGTTTCTTGACGTCACTCGAAAGATCTCTTCAAGACGCTTCAGAAAATGTTTTTTCGCAGGAACAAATGTCAATTTTAAGGCTGTGACGCGTCAGCAAAAAAAACTCGAAAATGAAAAAAATCGAAAAAATCAACTTTCTTAATAATCATCGTAGACGGTTGTGTTTTACCTTTTTTTTCATCAGAAGAACGAGATAAAACGATTAAAAAAATTTCATCCAGAGAATATTGCAAAAAAGTTAGCCAGTCACCATGAATATTTTTGAAAAAAGTCGATTTTTTCACACTTTGAACGGCTGTAGCGGCCGAACGAAGAACCCAATTTGAATGCGGATTGAAGATCTGTGTTCCTCGTGTGTCAGTTAGTCGGATTTGATTAAAATTGGGGATTTTTAATTTTTGACAAAAACCCGAAATTTTATCCAAGGGTCCCCCCTTCTTACTTTTTAACAAAAATTGCACTAAAAATGATTTCCTAAAGAAACCACTGGTTGGATCCGGAGTTTCTTGACGTCACTCGAAAGATCTCTTCAAGACGCTTCAGAAAATGTTTTTTCGCAGCAACAAATGCCAATTTTAAGGCCGTGACGCGTCAGCAAAAAAACTCGAAAATGGAAAAAATCGAAAAAATCAACTTTCTTAATAATCATCGTAGACCATTGAAGTATACCTTTTTTTTCATCAGAAGAACGAGATAAAACGATTGCCGTTAAAAAATTTCATCCAGAGAAAATTGCAAAAAAGTTAGCCAGTCACCATGAAATTTTTTGAAAAAAGTCGATTTTTCACACTTTGAACGGCTGTAGCGGCCGAACGAAGAATCCAATTTGAACGCGGATTGAAGATCTGTGTTCCTCGTGTGTCAGTTAGTCGGATTTGATTAAAATTGGGGATTTTTAATTTTTGACAAAAACCCGAAATTTTATCCAAGGGTCCCCCCTTCTTACTTTTTAACAAAAATTGCACTAAAAATGATTTCCTGAAGAAACCACTGGTTGGATCCGGAGTTTCTTGACGTCACTCGAAAGATCGCTTCAAGACGCTTCAGAAAATGTTTTTTCGCAGCAACAAATGTCAATTTTAAGGCCGTGACGCGTCAGCAAATAAACTCGAAAATGGAAAAAATCGAAAAAATCAACTTTCTTAATAATCATCGTAGACGGTTGTGTTTTACCTTTTTTTTCATCAGAAGAACGAGATAAAACGATTGCCGTTAAAAAATTTCATCCAGAGAATATTGCAAAAAAGTTAGCCAGTCACCATGAATATTTTTGAAAAAAGTCGATTTTTTCACACTTTGAACGGCTGTAGCGGCCGAACGAAGAATCCAATTTGAACGCGGATTGAAGATCTGTGTTCCTCGTGTGTCAGTTAGTCGGATTTGATTAAAATTGGGGATTTTTAATTTTTGACAAAAACCCGAAATTTTATCCAAGGGTCCCCCCTTCTTACTTTTTAACAAAAATTGCACTAAAAATGATTTCCTGAAGAAACCACTGGTTGGATCCGGAGTTTCTTGACGTCACTCGAAAGATCGCTTCAAGACGCTTCAGAAAATGTTTTTTCGCAGCAACAAATGTCAATTTTAAGGCCGTGACGCGTCAGCAAAAAAACTCGAAAATGGAAAAAAATCGAAAAAATCAACTTTCTTAATAATCATCGTAGACGCTTGTGTTTTACCTTTTTTTTCATCAGAAGAACGAGATAAAACGATTGCCGTTAAAAAATTTCATCCAGAGAAAATTGCAAAAAAGTTAGCCAGTCACCATGAATATTTTTGAAAAAAGTCGATTTTTTCACACTTTGAACGGCTGTAGCGGCCGAACGAAGAATCCAATTTGAACGCGGATTGAAGATCTGCGTTCCTCGTGTGTCAGTTAGTCGGATTTGATTAAAATTGGGGATTTTTAATTTTTGACAAAAACCCGAAATTTTATCCAAGGGTCCCCCCTTCTTACTTTTTAACAAAAATTGCACTAAAAATGATTTCCTGAAGAAACCACTGGTTGGATCCGGAGTTTCTTGACGTCACTCGAAAGATCGCTTCAAGACGCTTCAGAAAATGTTTTTTCGCAGCAACAAATGTCAATTTTAAGGCCGTGACGCGTCAGCAAAAAAACTCGAAAATGGAAAAAATCGAAAAAATCAACTTTCTTAATAATCATCGTAGACGGTTGTGTTTTACCTTTTTTTTCATCAGAAGAACGAGATAAAACGATTGCCGTTAAAAAATTTCATCCAGAGAATATTGCAAAAAAGTTAGCCAGTCACCATGAATATTTTTGAAAAAAGTCGATTTTTTCACACTTTGAACGGCTGTAGCGACCGAACGAAGAATCCAATTTGAACGCGGATTGAAGATCTGTGTTCCTTGTGTGTCAGTTAGTCGGATTTGATTAAAATTGGGGATTTTTAATTTTTGACAAAAACCCGAAATTTTATCCAAGGGTCCCCCCTTCTTACTTTTTAACAAAAATTGCACTAAAAATGATTTCCTGAAGAAACCACTGGTTGGATCCGGAGTTTCTTGACGTCACTCGAAAGATCTCTTCAAGACGCTTCAGAAAATGTTTTTTCGCAGCAACAAATGTCAATTTTAAGGCCGTGACGCGTCAGCAAATAAACTCGAAAATGGAAAAAATCGAAAAAATCAACTTTCTTAATAATCATCGTAGACCATTGAAGTATACCTTTTTTTTCATCAGAAGAACGAGATAAAACGATTGCAGTTAAAAAATTTCATCCAGAGAATATTGCAAAAAAGTTAGCCAGTCACCATGAATATTTTTGAAAAAAGTCGATTTTTTCACACTTTGAACGGCTGTAGCGGCCGAACGAAGAATCCAATTTGAACGCGGATTGAAGATCTGTGTTCCTCGTGTGTCAGTTAGTCGGATTTGATTAAAATTGGGGATTTTTAATTTTTG
Source organism: Ocypus olens (assembly GCA_910593695.2). Lineage (NCBI taxonomy): Eukaryota > Metazoa > Arthropoda > Insecta > Coleoptera > Staphylinidae > Ocypus > Ocypus olens. The sequence goes on along the minus strand of OU343055.1, from coordinate 87,301 downwards.
ACAAAAACCCGAAATTTTATCCAAGGGTCCCCCCTTCTTACTTTTTAACAAAAATTGCACTAAAAATGATTTCCTGAAGAAACCACTGGTTGGATCCGGAGTTTCTTGACGTCACTCGAAAGATCTCTTCAAGACGCTTCAGAAAATGTTTTTTCGCAGGAACAAATGTCAATTTTAAGGCTGTGACGCGTCAGCAAAAAAACTCGAAAATGAAAAAAATCGAAAAAATCAACTTTCTTAATAATCATCGTAGACGGTTGTGTTTTACCTTTTTTTTCATCAGAAGAACGAGATAAAACGATTGCCGTTAAAAAATTTCATCCAGAGAATATTGCAAAAAAGTTAGCCAGTCACCATGAATATTTTTGAAAAAAGTCGATTTTTTCACACTTTGAACGGCTGTAGCGGCCGAACGAAGAATCCAATTTGAACGCGGATTGAAGATCTGTGTTCCTCGTGTGTCAGTTAGTCGGATTTGATTAAAATTGGGGATTTTTAATTTTTGACAAAAACCCGAAATTTTATCCAAGGGTCCCCCCTTCTTACTTTTTAACAAAAATTGCACTAAAAATGATTTCCTGAAGAAACCACTGGTTGGATCCGGAGTTTCTTGACGTCACTCGAAAGATCTCTTCAAGACGCTTCAGAAAATGTTTTTTCGCAGGAACAAATGTCAATTTTAAGGCTGTGACGCGTCAGCAAAAAAACTCGAAAATGAAAAAAATCGAAAAAATCAACTTTCTTAATAATCATCGTAGACGGTTGTGTTTTACCTTTTTTTTCATCAGAAGAACGAGATAAAACGATTGCCGTTAAAAAATTTCATCCAGAGAATATTGCAAAAAAGTTAGCCAGTTACCATAAATTTTTTTGAAAAAAGTCGATTTTTTCACACTTTGAACGGCTGTAGCGGCCGAACGAAGAATCCAATTTGAACGCGGATTGAAGATCTGTGTTCCTCGTGTGTCAGTTAGTCGGATTTGATTAAAATTGGGGATTTTTAATTTTTGACAAAAACCCGAAATTTTATCCAAGGGTCCCCCCTTCTTACTTTTTAACAAAAATTGCACTAAAAATGATTTCCTGAAGAAACCACTGGTTGGATCCGGAGTTTCTTGACGTCACTCGAAAGATCGCTTCAAGACGCTTCAGAAAATGTTTTTTCGCAGCAACAAATGTCAATTTTAAGGCCGTGACGCGTCAGCAAAAAAACTCGAAAATGGAAAAAAATCGAAAAAATCAACTTTCTTAATAATCATCGTAGACGCTTGTGTTTTACCTTTTTTTTCATCAGAAGAACGAGATAAAACGATTGCCGTTAAAAAATTTCATCCAGAGAAAATTGCAAAAAAGTTAGCCAGTCACCATGAATATTTTTGAAAAAAGTCGATTTTTTCACACTTTGAACGGCTGTAGCGGCCGAACGAAGAATCCAATTTGAACGCGGATTGAAGATCTGCGTTCCTCGTGTGTCAGTTAGTCGGATTTGATTAAAATTGGGGATTTTTAATTTTTGACAAAAACCCGAAATTTTATCCAAGGGTCCCCCCTTCTTACTTTTTAACAAAAATTGCACTAAAAATGATTTCCTGAAGAAACCACTGGTTGGATCCGGAGTTTCTTGACGTCACTCGAAAGATCGCTTCAAGACGCTTCAGAAAATGTTTTTTCGCAGCAACAAATGTCAATTTTAAGGCCGTGACGCGTCAGCAAAAAAACTCGAAAATGGAAAAAATCGAAAAAATCAACTTTCTTAATAATCATCGTAGACGGTTGTGTTTTACCTTTTTTTTCATCAGAAGAACGAGATAAAACGATTGCCGTTAAAAAATTTCATCCAGAGAATATTGCAAAAAAGTTAGCCAGTCACCATGAATATTTTTGAAAAAAGTCGATTTTTTCACACTTTGAACGGCTGTAGCGACCGAACGAAGAATCCAATTTGAACGCGGATTGAAGATCTGTGTTCCTTGTGTGTCAGTTAGTCGGATTTGATTAAAATTGGGGATTTTTAATTTTTGACAAAAACCCGAAATTTTATCCAAGGGTCCCCCCTTCTTACTTTTTAACAAAAATTGCACTAAAAATGATTTCCTGAAGAAACCACTGGTTGGATCCGGAGTTTCTTGACGTCACTCGAAAGATCTCTTCAAGACGCTTCAGAAAATGTTTTTTCGCAGCAACAAATGTCAATTTTAAGGCCGTGACGCGTCAGCAAAAAAACTCGAAAATGGAAAAAATCGAAAAAATCAACTTTCTTAATAATCATCGTAGACCATTGAAGTATACCTTTTTTTTCATCAGAAGAACGAGATAAAACGATTGCAGTTAAAAAATTTCATCCAGAGAAAATTGCAAAAAAGTTAGCCAGTCACCATGAAATTTTTTGAAAAAAGTCGATTTTTCACACTTTGAACGGCTGTAGCGGCCGAACGAAGAATCCAATTTGAACGCGGATTGAAGATCTGTGTTCCTCGTGTGTCAGTTAGTCGGATTTGATTAAAATTGGGGATTTTTAATTTTTGACAAAAACCCGAAATTTTATCCAAGGGTCCCCCCTTCTTACTTTTTAACAAAAATTGCACTAAAAATGATTTCCTGAAGAAACCACTGGTTGGATCCGGAGTTTCTTGACGTCACTCGAAAGATCTCTTCAAGACGCTTCAGAAAATGGTTTTTCGCAGAAACAAATGTCAATTTTAAGGCTGTGACGCGTCAGCAAAAAAACTCGAAAATAAAAAAAATCGAAAAAATCAACTTTCTTAATAATCATCGTAGACGCTTGTGTTTTACCTTTTTTTTCATCAGAAGAACGAGATAAAACGATTGCCGTTAAAAAATTTCATCCAGAGAAAATTGCAAAAAAGTTAGCCAGTCACCATGAAATTTTTTGAAAAAAGTCGATTTTTTCACACTTTGAACGGCTGTAGCGGCCGAACGAAGAATCCAATTTGAACGCGGATTGAAGATCTGCGTTCCTCGTGTGTCAGTTAGTCGGATTTGATTAAAATTGGGGATTTTTAATTTTTGACAAAAACCCGAAATTTTATTTTTGATTCGAGCGGTTTTGGACCGAGCGGTTTTGATTCGAGCGGTTTTGGAGCGAGCGGTTTTGAAGCGAGCGGTTTTGGAGCGAGCGGTTTTGGAGTGAGCGGTTTAGGAGCGAGCGGTTTTGGAGCGAGCGGTTTTGGAGAGAGCGGTTTTGGAGCGAGCGGTTTTGGAGCGATCGGTTTCGGACGAGCGGTTTTGGAGCGAGCGGTTTTGGAGCGAGCGGTTTGGAGCGAGCGGTTTTGGAGCGAGCGGTTTGGAGCGATCCATTTTGGAGCGAGCGGTTTGGAGCGATCCATTTTGGAGCGAGCGGTTTGGAGCGATCCATTTTGGAGCGAGCGGTTTTGATTCGAGCGGTTTTGGAGCAAGCGGTTTTGATTCGAGCGGTTTTGGAGCGAGCGGTTTTGATTCGAGCGGTTTTGGAACGAGCGGTTTTGGAGCGAGCGGTCTTGGAGCGAGCGGTTTCGGAGCGAGCGGTTTTGGAGCGAGCGGTTTTGAAGCGAGCGGTTTCGGAGCGAGCGAGCGGTTTGGGGCGATCCATTTTGGAGCGAGCGGTTTGGAGCGATCCATTTTGGAGCGAGCGGTTTGGAGCGATCCATTTTGGAGCGAGCGGTTTTGATTCGAGCGGTTTTGGAACGAGCGGTTTTGGAGCGAGCGGTTTCGGAGCGAGCGGTTTTGGAGCGAGCGGTTTCGGAGCGAGCGAGCGGTTTGGAGCGATCCATTTTGGAGCGAGCGGTTTGGAGCGATCCATTTTGGAGCGAGCGGTTTTGATTCGAGCGGTTTTGGAGCGAGCGGTTTAGGAGCGAGCGGTTTTGGAGCGAGCGGTTTTGAAGCGAGCGGTTTCGAAAGAGCGGTTTTGGAGCGAGCGGTTTTGGAGCGAGCGGTTTCGGAGCGAGCGTTTTGTAAACAAAACTGAGATTTATCTCAGTTTTGTAAATCTGAGTTTTGTAAATCTCAGTTTTGTAAATCTGAGTTTTGTAAATCTCAGTTTTGTAAATCTGAGTTTTGTAAATCTTAGTTTTGAAAATCTCAGTTTTGCAAATCTCAGTTTTGTAAATCTCAGATTTGTAAATCTCAGTTTTGTAAATCTGAGTTTTGTAAATCTCAGTTTTGTAAATCTGAGTTTTGTAAATCTCAGTTTTGTAAATCTCAGCTTTGTAAATCTCAGTTTTGTAAATCTCAGTTTTGTAAATCTCAGTTTTGTAAATCTCAGTTTTGTAAATCTCAGTTTTGTAAATCTCAGTTTTGCAAATCTCAGTTTTGTAAATCTCAGTTTTGTAAATCTCAGTTTTGTAAATCTCAGTTTTGTAAATCTCAGTTTTGCAAATCTCAGTTTTGTAAATCTGAGTTTTGTAAATCTGAGTTTTGTAAATCTCAGTTTTGTAAATCTCAGTTTTTTAAATCTCAGTTTTGTAAATCTCAGTTTTGTAAATCTCAGTTTGGTAAATCTCAGTTTTGTAAATCTCGGTTTTGAAAATCTCAGTTTTGCAAATCTCAGTTTTGTAAATCTCAGTTTTGTAAATCTCAGTTTTGTAAATCTGAGTTTTGTAAATCTCAGTTTTGTAAATCTGAGTTTTGTAAATCTCAGTTTTGTAAATCTCAGTTTTGTAAATTTTGTAAATCTCGGTTTTGAAAATCTGTTTTGCAAATCTCAGTTTTGTAAATCTCAGTTTTGTAAATCTCAGTTTTGTAAATCTGAGTTTTGTAAATCTCAGTTTTGTAAATCTCAGTTTTGTAAATCTGAGTTTTGTAAATCTCAGTTTTGTAAATCTCAGTTTTGTAATTCTCAGTTTTGTAAATCTGAGTTTTGTAAATGTCAGTTTTGTAAATCTGAGTTTTGTAAATCTCAGTTTTGTAAATCTCAGCTTTGTAAATCTCAGTTTTGTAAATATCAGTTTTGTAAATCTCAGTTTTGTAAATCTCAGTTTTGTAAATCTCAGTTTTGTAAATCTGAGTTTTGTAAATCTCAGTTTTGTAAATCTGAGTTTTGTAAATCTCAGTTTTGTAAATCTCAGCTTTGTAAATCTCAGTTTTGTAAATCTCAGTTTTGTAAATCTCAGTTTTGTAAATCTCAGTTTTGTAAATCTCAGTTTTGTAAATCTCAGTTTTGCAAATCTCAGTTTTGTAAATCTGAGTTTTGTAAATCTGAGTTTTGTAAATCTCAGTTTTGTAAATCTCAGTTTTTTAAATCTCAGTTTTGTAAATCTCAGTTTTGTAAATCTCAGTTTTGTAAATCTCAGCGGTTTTGGAGCGAGCGGTTTGGAGCGATCCATTTTGGAGCGAGCGGTTTGGAGTGATCCATTTTGGAGCGAGCGGTTTGGAGCGATCCATTTTGGAGCGAGCGGTTTGGAGCGATCTATTTTGGAGCGAGCGGTTTTGATTCGAGCGGTTTTGGAGCAAGCGGTTTTGTAAATCTGAGTTTTGTAAATCTCAGTTTTGTAAATCTGAGTTTTGAAAATCTCAGTTTTGTAAATCTGAGTTTTGTAAATCTCAGTTTTGTAAATCTCAGTTTTGCAAATCTCAGTTTTGTAAATCTCTGTTTTGCAAATCTCAGTTTTGTAAATCTCAGTTTTGTAAATCTCTCAATTGGGGATTTTTAATTTTTGACAAAAACCCGAAATTTTATCCAAGGGTCCCCCCTTCTTACTTTTTAACAAAAATTGCACTAAAAATGATTTCCTGAAGAAACCACTGGTTGGATCCGGAGTTTCTTGACGTCACTCGAAAGATCGCTTCAAGACGCTTCAGAAAATGTTTTTTCGCAGCAACAAATGTCAATTTTAAGGCCGTGACGCGTCAGCAAAAAAACTCGAAAATGGAAAAAATCGAAAAAATCAACTTTCTTAATAATCATCGTAGACGGTTGTGTTTTACCTTTTTTTTCATCAGAAGAACGAGATAAAACGATTGCCGTTAAAAAATTTCATCCAGAGAATATTGCAAAAAAGTTAGCCAGTCACCATGAATATTTTTGAAAAAAGTCGATTTTTTCACACTTTGAACGGCTGTAGCGACCGAACGAAGAATCCAATTTGAACGCGGATTGAAGATCTGTGTTCCATGTGTGTCAGTTAGTCGGATTTGATTAAAATTGGGGATTTTTAATTTTTGACAAAAACCCGAAATTTTATCCAAGGGTCCCCCCTTCTTACTTTTTAACAAAAATTGCACTAAAAATGATTTCCTGAAGAAACCACTGGTTGGATCCGGAGTTTCTTGACGTCACTCGAAAGATCTCTTCAAGACGCTTCAGAAAATGTTTTTTCGCAGCAACAAATGTCAATTTTAAGGCCGTGACGCGTCAGCAAAAAAACTCGAAAATGGAAAAAATCGAAAAAATCAACTTTCTTAATAATCATCGTAGACCATTGAAGTATACCTTTTTTTTCATCAGAAGAACGAGATAAAACGATTGCAGTTAAAAAATTTCATCCAGAGAAAATTGCAAAAAAGTTAGCCAGTCACCATGAAATTTTTTGAAAAAAGTCGATTTTTCACACTTTGAACGGCTGTAGCGGCCGAACGAAGAATCCAATTTGAACGCGGATTGAAGATCTGTGTTCCTCGTGTGTCAGTTAGTCGGATTTGATTAAAATTGGGGATTTTTAATTTTTGACAAAAACCCGAAATTTTATCCAAGGGTCCCCCCTTCTTACTTTTTAACAAAAATTGCACTAAAAATGATTTCCTGAAGAAACCACTGGTTGGATCCGGAGTTTCTTGACGTCACTCGAAAGATCTCTTCAAGACGCTTCAGAAAATGGTTTTTCGCAGAAACAAATGTCAATTTTAAGGCTGTGACGCGTCAGCAAAAAAACTCGAAAATAAAAAAAATCGAAAAAATCAACTTTCTTAATAATCATCGTAGACGCTTGTGTTTTACCTTTTTTTTCATCAGAAGAACGAGATAAAACGATTGCCGTTAAAAAATTTCATCCAGAGAAAATTGCAAAAAAGTTAGCCAGTCACCATGAAATTTTTTGAAAAAAGTCGATTTTTTCACACTTTGAACGGCTGTAGCGGCCGAACGAAGAATCCAATTTGAACGCGGATTGAAGATCTGCGTTCCTCGTGTGTCAGTTAGTCGGATTTGATTAAAATTGGGGATTTTTAATTTTTGACAAAAACCCGAAATTTTATTTTTGATTCGAGCGGTTTTGGACCGAGCGGGTTTGATTCGAGCGGTTTTGGAGCGAGCGGTTTTGAAGCGAGCGGTTTTGGAGCGAGCGGTTTTGGAGTGAGCGGTTTAGGAGCGAGCGGTTTTGGAGCGAGCGGTTTTGGAGAGAGCGGTTTTGGAGCGAGCGGTTTTGGAGCGATCGGTTTCGGACGAGCGGTTTTGGAGCGAGCGGTTTTGGAGCGAGCGGTTTGGAGCGAGCGGTTTGGAGCGAGCGGTTTTGGAGCGAGCGGTTTGGAGCGATCCATTTTGGAGCGAGCGGTTTGGAGTGATCCATTTTAAAGCGAGCGGTTTGGAGCGATCCATTTTGGAGCGAGCGGTTTGGAGCGATCCATTTTGGAGCGAGCGGTTTGGAGCGATCCATTTTGGAGCGAGCGGTTTTGATTCGAGCGGTTTTGGAGCGAGCGGTTTTGATTCGAGCGGTTTTGGAACGAGCGGTTTTGGAGCGAGCGGTCTTGGAGCGAGCGGTTTCGGAGCGAGCGGTTTTGGAGCGAGCGGTTTTGAAGCGAGCGGTTTCGGAGCGAGCGAGCGGTTTGGGGCGATCCATTTTGGAGCGAGCGGTTTGGAGCGATCCATTTTGGAGCGAGCGGTTTGGAGCGATCCATTTTGGAGCGAGCGGTTTTGATTCGAGCGGTTTTGGAACGAGCGGTTTTGGAGCGAGCGGTTTCGGAGCGAGCGGTTTTGGAGCGAGCGGTTTCGGAGCGAGCGAGCGGTTTGGAGCGATCCATTTTGGAGCGAGCGGTTTGGAGCGATCCATTTTGGAGCGAGCGGTTTTGATTCGAGCGGTTTTGGAGCGAGCGGTTTAGGAGCGAGCGGTTTTGGAGCGAGCGGTTTTGAAGCGAGCGGTTTCGAAAGAGCGGTTTTGGAGCGAGCGGTTTTGGAGCGAGCGGTTTCGGAGCGAGCGTTTTGTAAACAAAACTGAGATTTATCTCAGTTTTGTAAATCTGAGTTTTGTAAATCTCAGTTTTGTAAATCTGAGTTTTGTAAATCTCAGTTTTGTAAATCTGAGTTTTGTAAATCTTAGTTTTGAAAATCTCAGTTTTGCAAATCTCAGTTTTGTAAATCTCAGATTTGTAAATCTCAGTTTTGTAAATCTGAGTTTTGTAAATCTCAGTTTTGTAAATCTGAGTTTTGTAAATCTCAGTTTTGTAAATCTCAGCTTTGTAAATCTCAGTTTTGTAAATCTCAGTTTTGTAAATCTCAGTTTTGTAAATCTCAGTTTTGTAAATCTCAGTTTTGTAAATCTCAGTTTTGCAAATCTCAGTTTTGTAAATCTCAGTTTTGTAAATCTCAGTTTTGTAAATCTCAGTTTTGTAAATCTCAGTTTTGCAAATCTCAGTTTTGTAAATCTGAGTTTTGTAAATCTGAGTTTTGTAAATCTCAGTTTTGTAAATCTCAGTTTTTTAAATCTCAGTTTTGTAAATCTCAGTTTTGTAAATCTCAGTTTGGTAAATCTCAGTTTTGTAAATCTCGGTTTTGAAAATCTCAGTTTTGCAAATCTCAGTTTTGTAAATCTCAGTTTTGTAAATCTCAGTTTTGTAAATCTGAGTTTTGTAAATCTCAGTTTTGTAAATCTGAGTTTTGTAAATCTCAGTTTTGTAAATCTCAGTTTTGTAAATTTTGTAAATCTCGGTTTTGAAAATCTCAGTTTTGCAAATCTCAGTTTTGTAAATCTCAGTTTTGTAAATCTCAGTTTTGTAAATCTGAGTTTTGTAAATCTCAGTTTTGTAAATCTCAGTTTTGTAAATCTGAGTTTTGTAAATCTCAGTTTTGTAAATCTCAGTTTTGTAATTCTCAGTTTTGTAAATCTGAGTTTTGTAAATGTCAGTTTTGTAAATCTGAGTTTTGTAAATCTCAGTTTTGTAAATCTCAGCTTTGTAAATCTCAGTTTTGTAAATATCAGTTTTGTAAATCTCAGTTTTGTAAATCTCAGTTTTGTAAATCTCAGTTTTGTAAATCTGAGTTTTGTAAATCTCAGTTTTGTAAATCTGAGTTTTGTAAATCTCAGTTTTGTAAATCTCAGCTTTGTAAATCTCAGTTTTGTAAATCTCAGTTTTGTAAATCTCAGTTTTGTAAATCTCAGTTTTGTAAATCTCAGTTTTGTAAATCTCAGTTTTGCAAATCTCAGTTTTGTAAATCTGAGTTTTGTAAATCTGAGTTTTGTAAATCTCAGTTTTGTAAATCTCAGTTTTTTAAATCTCAGTTTTGTAAATCTCAGTTTTGTAAATCTCAGTTTTGTAAATCTCAGCGGTTTTGGAGCGAGCGGTTTGGAGCGATCCATTTTGGAGCGAGCGGTTTGGAGTGATCCATTTTGGAGCGAGCGGTTTGGAGCGATCCATTTTGGAGCGAGCGGTTTGGAGCGATCTATTTTGGAGCGAGCGGTTTTGATTCGAGCGGTTTTGGAGCAAGCGGTTTTGTAAATCTGAGTTTTGTAAATCTCAGTTTTGTAAATCTGAGTTTTGAAAATCTCAGTTTTGTAAATCTGAGTTTTGTAAATCTCAGTTTTGTAAATCTCAGTTTTGCAAATCTCAGTTTTGTAAATCTCTGTTTTGCAAATCTCAGTTTTGTAAATCTCAGTTTTGTAAATCTCAGTTTTGTAAATCTCAGTTTTGTAAATCTCAGTTTTGTAAATCTCAGTTTTGTAAATCTCAGTTTTGTAAATCTCAGTTTTGTAAATCTCAGTTTTGTAAATCTCAGTTTTGTAAATCTCAGTTTTGTAAATCTCAGTTTTGTAAATCTCAGTTTTGTAAACCTCAGTTTTGTAAATCTCAGTTTTGTAAATCTCAGTTTTGCAAATCTCAGTTCTGTAAATCTCAGTTTTGTAAATCTCAGTTTTGTAAATCTCAGTTTTGTAAATCTCAGTTTTGTAAATCTCAGTTTTGCAAATCTCAGTTTTGTAAATCTCAGTTTTGTAAATCTCAGTTTTGTAAATCTCAGTTTTGTAAATCTCAGTTTTGCAAATCTCAGTTTTGTAAATCTCAGTTTTGTAAATCTCAGTTTTGTAAACCTCAGTTTTGTAAATCTCAGCTTTGTAAATCTCAGTTTTGTAAATCTCAGTTTTGTAAATCTCAGTTTTGTAAATCTCAGTTTTGTAAATATCAGTTTTGTAAATCTCAGTTTTGTAAATCTCAGTTTTGTAAATGTCAGTTTTGTAAATCTCAGTTTTGTAAATCTCAGTTTTGTAAATCTGAGTTTTGTAAATCTCAGTTTTGTAAATCTCAGTTTTGTAAATCTCAGTTTTGTAAATCTCAGTTTTGTCAATCTCAGTTTTGTTAATCTCAGTTTTGTAAATCTCAGTTTTGTAAATCTCAGTTTTGTTAATCTCGGTTTTGATTCGAGCGGTTTTGGACTGAGCGGTTTTGATTCGAGTGGTTTTGGACTGATCGGTTTTGATTTGAGCGGATTTGACTGAGCGGTTTTGATTCGAGCGGTTTTGGACCGAGCGGTTTTGATTCGAGCGGTTTTGGAGCGAGCGGTTTTGAAGCGAGCGGTTTTTGAGCGAGCGGTTTTGGAGTGAGCGGTTTAGGAGCGAGCGGTTTTGGAGCGAGCGGTTTTGGAGCGAGTGGTTTTGGAGCGAGCGGTTTTGGAGCGAGCGGTTTCGGAGCGAGCGGTTTTAGGAGCGAGCGGTTTCGGAGGGAGCGGTTTAGGAGCGAGCCGTTTTGGAGCGAGCGGTTTGGAGCGATCCATTTTGGAGCGAGCGGTTTTGGAGCGAGCGGTTTGGAGCGATCCATTTTGGAGCGAGCGGTTTGGAGGGATCCATTTTGGAGCGAGCGGTTTGGAGCGATCCATTTTGGAGCGAGCGGTTTGGAGCGATCCATTTTGGAGCGAGCGGTTTTGATTCGAGCGGTTTTGATTCGAGCGGTTTTGGAGCAAGCGGTTTTGATTCGAGCGGTTTTGGAGCGAGCGGTTTTGATTCGAACGGTTTTGGAACGAGCGGTTTTGGAGCGAGCGGTTTCGGAGCGAGCGGTTTTGAAGCGAGCGGTTTTGGAGCGAGCGGTTTTGGAGTGAGCGGTTTAGGAGCAAGCGGTTTTGGAGCGAGCGGTTTTGGAGCGAGTGGTTTTGGAGCAAGCGGTTTTGGAGCGAGCGGTTTTGGAGCGAGCGGTTTTGGAGCGAGTGGTTTTGGAGCAAGCGGTTTTGGAGCGAGCGGTTTCGGAGCGAGCGGTTTTGGAGCGAGCGGTTTCGGAGCGAGCGGTTTTGGAGCGAGCGGTTTTGGAGCGAGCGGTTTGGAGCGATCCATTTTGGAGCGAGCGGTTTTGGAGCGAGCGGTTTGGAGCGATCCATTTTGGAGCGAGCGGTTTGGAGTGATCCATTTTGGAGCGAGCGGTTTATAGCGATCCATTTTGGAGCGAGCGGTTTGGAGCGATCTATTTAGGAGCGAGCGGTTTTGATTCGAGCGGTTTTGGAGCAAGCGGTTTTGTAAATCTGAGTTTTGTAAATCTCAGTTTTGTAAATCTGAGTTTTGAAAATCTCAGTTTTGTAAATCTCAGTTTTGTAAATCTCAGTTTTGCAAATCTCAGTTTTGTAAATCTCAGTTTTGCAAATCTCAGTTTTGCAAATCTCAGTTTTGTAAATCTCAGTTTTGTAAATCTCAGTTTTCAAAATCTCAGATTTGAAAATCTCAGTTTTGTAAATCTGTTTTGTAAATCTCAGTTTTGTAAATCTCAGTTTTGTAAATCTGAGTTTTGTAAATCTCAGTTTTGTAAATCTCAGTTTTGTAAATCTCAGTTTTGTAAATCTCAGTTTTGTAAATCTCAGTTTTGCAAATCTCAGTTTTGTAAATCTGAGTTTTGTAAATCTGAGTTTTGTAAATCTCAGTTTTGTAAATCTCAGTTTTTTAAATCTCAGTTTTGTAAATCTCAGTTTTGTAAATCTCAGTTTGGTAAATCTCAGTTTTGTAAATCTCGGTTTTGAAAATCTCAGTTTTGCAAATCTCAGTTTTGTAAATCTCAGTTTTGTAAATCTCAGTTTTGTAAATCTGAGTTTTGTAAATCTCAGTTTTGCAAATCTCAGTTTTGTAAATCTGAGTTTTGTAAATCTGAGTTTTGTAAATCTCAGTTTTGTAAATCTCAGTTTTTTAAATCTCAGTTTTGTAAATCTCAGTTTTGTAAATCTCAGTTTGGTAAATCTCAGTTTTGTAAATCTCGGTTTTGAAAATCTCAGTTTTGCAAATCTCAGTTTTGTAAATCTCAGTTTTGTAAATCTCAGTTTTGTAAATCTGAGTTTTGTAAATCTCAGTTTTGTAAATCTGAGTTTTGTAAATCTGAGTTTTGTAAATCTCAGTTTGGTAAATCTCAGTTTTGTAAATGTCAGTTTTGTAAATCTGAGTTTTGTAAATCTCAGTTTTGTAAATCTCAGTTTTGTAAATCTCAGTTTTGTAAATCTCAGTTTTGTAAATCTCAGTTTTGTAAATCTCAGTCTTGTAAATCTCAGTTTTGTAAATCTGAGTTTTGTAAATCTCAGTTTTCAAAATCTCAGATTTGAAAATCTCAGTTTTGTAAATCTGTTTTGTAAATCTCAGTTTTGTAAATCTCAGTTTTGTAAATCTGAGTTTTGTAAATCTCAGTTTTGTAAATCTCAGTTTTGTAAATCTCAGTTTTGTAAATCTCAGTTTTGTAAATCTCAGTTTTGCAAATCTCAGTTTTGTAAATCTGAGTTTTGTAAATCTGAGTTTTGTAAATCTCAGTTTTGTAAATCTCAGTTTTTTAAATCTCAGTTTTGTAAATCTCAGTTTTGTAAATCTCAGTTTGGTAAATCTCAGTTTTGTAAATCTCGGTTTTGAAAATCTCAGTTTTGCAAATCTCAGTTTTGTAAATCTCAGTTTTGTAAATCTCAGTTTTGTAAATCTGAGTTTTGTAAATCTCAGTTTTGTAAATCTGAGTTTTGTAAATCTCAGTTTTGTAAATTTTGTAAATCTCGGTTTTGAAAATCTCAGTTTTGCAAATCTCAGTTTTGTAAATCTCAGTTTTGTAAATCTCAGTTTTGTAAATCTGAGTTTTGTAAATCTCAGTTTTGTAAATCTGAGTTTTGTAAATCTCAGTTTTGTAAATCTCACCTTTGTAAATCTCAGTTTTGTAAATCTCAGTTTTGTAAATCTCAGTTTTGTAAATCTCAGTTTTGTAAATCTCAGTTTTGTTAATCTGAGTTTTGTAAATCTCAGTTTTGTAAATCTGAGTTTTGTAAATCTCAGTTTTGTAAATCTCAGCTTTGTAAATCTCAGTTTTGTAAATCTCAGTTTTGTAAATCTCAGTTTTGTAAATCTCAGTTTTGTAAATCTCAGTTTTGTAAATCTCAGTTTTGCAAATCTCAGTTTTGTAAATCTGAGTTTTGTAAATCTGAGTTTTGTAAATCTCAGTTTTGTAAATCTCAGTTTTTTAAATCTCAGTTTTGTAAATCTCAGTTTTGTAAATCTCAGTTTTGTAAATCTCAGTTTTGTAAATCTCAGTTTTGTAAATGTCAGTTTTGTAAATCTCAGTTTTGTAAATCTCAGTTTTGTAAATCTCAGTTTTGCAAATCTCAGTTTTGTAAATCTCAGTTTTGTAAATCTGAGTTTTGTAAATCTCAATTTGTCAATCTCAGTTTTGTTAATCTCAGTTTTGTAAATCTCAGTTTTGTAAATCTCAGTTTTGTTAATCTCGGTTTTGATTTGAGCGGATTTGACTGAGCGGTATTGATTCGAGCGGTTTTGATTCGAGCGGTTTTGGAGCAAGCGGTTTTGAAGCGAGCGGTTTTGGAGCGAGCGGTTTTGGAGTGAGCGGTTTAGGAGCGAGCGGTTTTGGAGCGAGCGGTTTTGGAGCGAGCGGTTTTGGAGCGAGCGGTTTTGGAGCGAGCGGTTTCGGAGGGAGCGGTTTAGGAGCGAGCGGTTTTGGAGCGAGCGGTTTGGAGCGATCCATTTTGGAGCGAGCGGTTTTGGAGCGAGCGGTTTGGAGCGATCCATTTTGGAGCGAGCGGTTTGGAGTGATCCATTTTGGAGCGAGCGGTTTGGAGCGATCCATTTTGGAGCGAGCGGTTTGGAGCGATCCATTTTGGAGCGAGCGGTTTTGATTCGAGCGGTTTTGGAGCAAGCGGTTTTGATTCGAGCGGTTTTGGAGCGAGCGGTTTTGATTCGAACGGTTTTGGAACGAGCGGTTTTGGAGCGAGCGGTTTTGGAGCGAGCGGTTTTGAAGCGAGCGGTTTTTTAGCGAGCGGTTTTGGAGTGAGCAGTTTAGGAGCAAGCGGTTTTGGAGCGAGTGGTTTTGGAGCAAGCGGTTTTGGAGCGAGCGGTTTCGGAGCGAGCGGTTTTGGAGCGAGCGGTTTCGGAGCGAGCGGTTTTGGAGCGAGCGGTTTCGGAGCGAGCGGTTTGGAGCGATCCATTTTGGAGCGAGCGGTTTTGGAGCGAGCGGTTTGGAGCGATCCATTTTGGAGCGAGCGGTTTGGAGTGATCCATTTTGGAGCGAGCGGTTTGGAGCGATCCATTTTGGAGCGAGCGGTTTGGAGCGATCTATTTTGGAGCGAGCGGTTTTGATTCGAGCGGTTTTGGAGCAAGCGGTTTTGTAAATCTGAGTTTTGTAAATCTCAGTTTTGTAAATCTGAGTTTTGAAAATCTCAGTTTTGTAAATCTGAGTTTTGTAAATCTCAGTTTTGTAAATCTCAGTTTTGCAAATCTCAGTTTTGTAAATCTCAGTTTTGCAAATCTCAGTTTTGTAAATCTCAGTTTTGTAAATCTCAGTTTTGTAAATCTCAGTTTTGTAAATCTCAGTTTTGTAAATCTCAGTTTTGTAATTCTCAGTTTTGTAAATCTGAGTTTTGTAAATGTCAGTTTTGTAAATCTGAGTTTTGTAAATCTCAGTTTTGTAAATCTCAGCTTTGTAAATCTCAGTTTTGTAAATCTCAGTTTTGTAAATCTGAGTTTTGTAAATCTGAGTTTTGTAAATCTCAGTTTTGTAAATCTCAGTTTTTTAAATCTCAGTTTTGTAAATCTCAGTTTTGTAAATCTCAGTTTTGTAAATCTCAGTTTTGTAAATCTCAGTTTTGTAATTCTTAGTTTTGTAAATCTGAGTTTTGTAAATGTCAGTTTTGTAAATCTGAGTTTTGTAAATCTCAGTTTTGTAAATCTGAGTTTTGTAAATCTCAGTTTTGTAAATCTCAGCTTTGTAAATCTCAGTTTTGTAAATCTCAGTTTTGTAAATCTCAGTTTTGTAAATCTCAGTTTTGTAAATCTCAGTTTTGTAAATCTCAGTTTTGCAAATCTCAGTTTTGTAAATCTGAGTTTTGTAAATCTGAGTTTTGTAAATCTCAGTTTTGTAAATCTCAGTTTTTTAAATCTCAGTTTTGTAAATCTCAGTTTTGTAAATCTCAGTTTTGTAAATCTCAGTTTTGTAAATCTCAGTTTTGTAAATGTCAGTTTTGTAAATCTCAGTTTTGTAAATCTCAGTTTTGTAAATCTCAGTTTTGCAAATCTCAGTTTTGTAAATCTGAGTTTTGTAAATCTGAGTTTTGTAAATCTCAGTTTTGTAAATCTCAGTTTTTTAAATCTCAGTTTTGTAAATCTCAGTTTTGTAAATCTCAGTTTTGTAAATCTCAGTTTTGTAAATCTCAGTTTTGCAAATCTCAGTTTTGTAAATCTCAGTTTTGTAAATCTCAGTTTTGTAAATCTCAGTTTTGTAAATCTCAGTTTTGCAAATCTCAGTTTTGTAAATCTCAGTTTTGTAAATCTCAGTTTTGTAAATCTCAGTTTTGCAAATCTCAGTTTTGTAAATGTCAGTTTTGTAAATCTGAGTTTTGTAAATCTCAGTTTTGTAAATCTCAGTTTTGTAAATCTCAGTTTTGTAAATCTCAGTTTTGTAAATCTCAGTTTTGTAATTGGTTTTGGAGCGAGCGGTTTTGATTCGAGCGGTTTTGGAGTGATCCATTTCGGAGCGAGCGGTTTTGATTCGAGCGGTTTTGGAGCAAGCAGTTTTGATTCGAGCGGTTTTGGAGCGAGCGGTTTTGATTCTAGCGGTTTTGGAACGAGCGGTTTTGGAGCGAGCGGTTTCGGAGCGAGCGGTTTTGGAGCGAGCGGTTTTGGAGCGAGCGGTTTCGGAGCGAGCGGTCTTGGAGCGGGCGGTTTCGGAGCGAGCGGTTTTGGAGCGAGCGGTTTCGGAGCGAGCGGTTTTGGAGCGAGCGGTTTTGGAGCGAGCGGTTTCGGGGCGAGCGAGCGGTTTGGAGCGATCCATTTTGGAGCGAGCGGTTTGGAGCGATCCATTTTGGAGCGAGCGGTTTGGAGTGATCCATTTTGGAGCGAGCGGTTTGGAGCGATCCATTTTGGAGCGAGCGATTTGGAGCGATCCATTTTGGAGCGAGCGGTTTTGATTCGAGCGGTTTTGGAGCGAGCGGTTTAGGAGCGAGCGGTTTTGGAGCGAGCGGTTTTGGAGCGAGCGGTTTGGAGCAATCCATTTTGGAGCGAGCGGTCTGGAGCGATCCATTTTGGAGCGAGCGGTTTGGAGCGATCCATTTTGGAGCGAGCGGTTTGGAGTGATCCATTTTGGAGCGAGCGGTTTGGAGCGATCCATTTTGGAGCGAGCGATTTGGAGCGATCCATTTTGGAGCGAGCGGTTTTGATTCGAGCGGTTTTGGAGCGAGCGGTTTAGGAGCGAGCGGTTTTGGAGCGAGCGGTTTTGGAGCGAGCGGTCTTGGAGCGGGCGGTTTCGGAGCGAGCGGTTTTGGAGCGAGCGGTTTCGGAGCGAGCGGTTTTGGAGCGAGCGGTTTTGGAGCGAGCGGTTTCGGGGCGAGCGAGCGGTTTGGAGCGATCCATTTTGGAGCGAGCGGTTTGGAGCGATCCATTTTGGAGCGAGCGGTTTGGAGTGATCCATTTTGGAGCGAGCGGTTTGGAGCGATCCATTTTGGAGCGAGCGATTTGGAGCGATCCATTTTGGAGCGAGCGGTTTTGATTCGAGCGGTTTTGGAGCGAGCGGTTTAGGAGCGAGCGGTTTTGGAGCGAGCGGTTTTGGGGCGAGCGGTTTGGAGCAATCCATTTTGGAGCGAGCGGTCTGGAGCGATCCATTTTGGAGCGAGCGGTTTGGAGCGATCCATTTTGGAGCGAGCGGTTTGGAGTGATCCATTTTGGAGCGAGCGGTTTGGAGCGATCCATTTTGGAGCGAGCGATTTGGAGCGATCCATTTTGGAGCGAGCGGTTTTGATTCGAGCGGTTTTGGAGCGAGCGGTTTAGGAGCGAGCGGTTTTGGAGCGAGCGGTTTTGGAGCGAGCGGTTTTGGAGCGAGCGGTTTCGGGGCGAGCGAGCGGTTTGGAGCGATCCATTTTGGAGCGAGCGGTTTGGAGCGATCCATTTTGGAGCGAGCGGTTTGGAGTGATCCATTTTGGAGCGAGCGGTTTGGAGCGATCCATTTTGGAGCGAGCGGTTTGGAGTGATCCATTTTGGAGCGAGCGGTTTGGAGCGATCCATTTTGGAGCGAGCGGTTTGGAGCGATCCATTTTGGAGCGAGCGGTTTGGAGCGATCCATTTTGGAGCGAGCGGTTTTGATTCGAGCGGTTTTGGAGCGAGCGGTTTAGGAGCGAGCGGTTTTGGAGCGAGCGGTTTTGGAGCGAGCGGTTTTGGAGCGAGCGGTTTTGGAGCGAGCGGTTTCAGAGCGAGCGGTTTTGGAGCGAGCGGTTTGGAGCGATCCATTTTGGAGCGAGCGGTTTGGAGTGATCTATTTTGGAGCGAGCGGTTTGGAGCGATCCATTTTGGAGCGAGCAGTTTTGATTCGAGCGGTTTTGGAGCGAGCGGTTTAGGAGCGAGCGGTTTTGGAGCGAGCGGTTTTGGAGCGAGCGGTTTTGGAGCGAGCGGTTTTGAAGCGAGCGGTTTTGGAGCGAGCGGTTTCGGAGCGAGCGGTTTTGGAGCGAGCGGTTTGGAGCGATCCATTTTGGAGCGAGCGGTTTGGAGTGATCCATTTTGGAGCGAGCGGTTTGGAGCGATCCATTTTGGAGCGAGCGGTTTGGAGCGATTTATTTTGGAGCGAGCGGTTTGGAGCGATCCATTTTGGAGCGAGCGGTTTTGATTCGAGCGGTTTTGGAGCGAGCGGTTTAGGAGCGAGCGGTTTTGGAGCGAGCGGTTTTGACGCGAGCGGTTTCGGAGCGAGCGGTTTTGGAGCGAGCGGTTTTGGAGCGAGCGGTTTCGGAGCGAGCGTTTTGTAAACAAAACTGAGATTTATCTCAGTTTTGTAAATCTGAGTTTTGTAAATTTCAGTTTTGTAAATCTGAGTTTTGTAAATCTCAGTTTTGAAAATCTCAGTTTTGCAAATCTCAGTTTTGTAAATCTCAGTTTTGTAAATCTCAGTTTTGTAAATCTGAGTTTTGTAAATCTCAGTTTTGCAAATCTCAGTTTTGTAAATCTGAGTTTTGTAAATCTGAGTTTTGTAAATCTCAGTTTTGTAAATCTCAGTTTTCTAAATCTCAGTTTTGTAAATCTCAGTTTTGCAAATCTCAGTTTTGTAAATCTCAGTTTTGCAAATCTCAGTTTTGTAAATCTCAGTTTTGTAAATCTCAGTTTTGTAAATCTGAGTTTTGTAAATCTCAGTTTTGTAAATCTCAGTTTTGTAAATCTCAGTTTTGTAAATCTCGGTTTTGTAAATCTCAGTTTTGTAAATCTCAGTTCTGAAAATCTCAGTTTTGTAAATCTCAGTTTTGAAAATCTCAGTTTTGAAAATCTCAGTTTTGTAAATCTCAGTTTTGTAAATCTCAGTTTTGTGAATCTCAGTTTTGTAAATCTCAGTTTTGTAAATCTCAGTTTTGTAAATCTCAGTTTTGTAAATCTGAGTTTTGTAAATCTCAGTTTTGTAAATCTCAGTTTTGTAAATCTCAGTTTTGTAAATCTCATTTTTGTAAATCTCAGTTTTGTAAATCTCAGTTTTGTAAATCTCAGTTTTGTAAATCTCAGTTTTGTAAATCTCAGTTTTGTAAACCTCAGTTTTGTAAATCTCAGTTTTGTAAATCTCGGTTTTGTAAATCTGAGTTTTGTAAATCTGAGTTTTGTAAATCTGAGTTTTGTAAATCTCAGTTTTGTAAATCTGAGTTTTGTAAATCTCAGTTTTGTAAATCTCCGCTTTGTAAATCTCAGTTTTGTAAATCTCAGTTTGGTAAATCTCAGTTTTTAAAATCTCAGATTTGAAAATCTCAGATTTGAAAATCTCAGTTTTGTAAATCTCAGTTTTGCAAATCTCAGTTTTGTAAATCTCAGTTTTGTAAATCTCAGTTTTGTAAATCTGAGTTTTGTAAATCTCAGTTTTGTAAATCTCAGTTTTGTAAATCTCAGTTTTGTAAATCTCAGTTTTGTAAATCTCAGTTTTGTAAATCTCAGTTTTGTAAATCTCAGTTTTGTAAATCTCAGTTTTGTAAATCTCAGTTTTGTAAATCTCAGTTTTGTAAACCTCAGTTTTGTAAATCTCAGTTTTGTAAATCTCAGTTTTGTAAATCTCAGTTTTGTAAATCTCAGTTTTGTAAATCTGAGTTTTGTAAATCTGAGTTTTGTAAATCTGAGTTTTGTAAATCTCAGTTTTGTAAATCTGAGTTTTGTAAATCTCAGTTTTGTAAATCTCAGCTTTCTAAATCTCAGTTTTGTAAATCTCAGTTTTGTAAATCTCAGTTTTGTAAATCTCAGTTTTGTAAATCTCAGTTTTGTAAATCTGAGTTTTGTAAATCTCAGTTTTTTAAATCTGAGTTTTGTAAATCTCAGTTTTGTAAATCTCAGCTTTGTAAATCTCAGTTTTGTAAATCTCAGTTTTATAAATCTGAGTTTTGTAAATCTGACTTTTGTAAATCTGAGTTTTGTAAATCTCGGTTTTGTAAATCTCAGTTTTGTAAATCTCAGTTTTGTAAATCTCAGTTTTATGAATCTCGGTTTTGTAAATCTCAATTTTGTAAATCTCAGTTTTGCAAATCTCAGTTTTGTAAATCTGAGTTTTGTAAATCTCAGTTTTGTAAATCTGAGTTTTGTAAATCTCAGTTTTGTAAATCTCAGTTTTGTAAATCTCAGTTTTGTAAATCTCGGTTTTGTAAATCTCAGTTTTGTAAATCTCAGTTTTGCAAATCTCAGTTTTGTAAATCTGAGTTTTGTAAATCTGAGTTTTGTAAATCTCAGTTTTGTAAATCTGAGTTTTATAAATCTCAGTTTTGTAAATCTCAGTTTTGTAAACCTCAGTTTTGTAAATCTCAGTTTTGTAAATCTCAGTTTTGTAAATCTCAGTTTTGTAAATCTCGATTTTGTAAATCTGAGTTTTGTAAATCTGAGTTTTGTAAATCTGAGTTTTGTAAATCTCAGTTTTGTAAATCTGAGTTTTGTAAATCTCAGTTTTGTAAATCTCAGGTTTGTAAATCTCAGTTTTGTAAATCTCAGTTTTGTAAATCTCAGTTTTTAAAATCTCAGATTTGAAAATCTCAGTTTTGTAAATCTCAGTTTTGCAAATCTCAGTTTTGTAAATCTCAGTTTTTAAAATCTCAGATTTGAAAATCTCAGTTTTGTAAATCTCAGTTTTGCAAATCTCAGTTTTGTAAATCTCAGTTTTGTAAATCTCGGTTTTGTAAATCTCAGTTTTGTAAATCTCAGTTTTGCAAATCTCAGTTTTGCAAATCTCACTTTTGTAAATCAGAGTTTTGTAAATCTCAGTTTTGTAAATCTGAGTTTTGTAAATCTCAGTTTTGTAAATCTCAGCTTTGTAAATCTCAGTTTTGTGAATCTCAGTTTTGTAAATCTCGGTTTTGTAAATCTCAGTTTTGCAAATCTCAGTTTTGTAAATCAGAGTTTTGTAAATCTGAGTTTTGTAAATCTCAGTTTTGTAAATCTGAGTTTTGTAAATCTCAGTTTTGTAAATCTCAGCTTTGTAAATCTCAGTTTTGTAAATCTCAGTTTTGTAAATCTCAGTTTTGCAAATCTCAGTTTTGTAAATCTGAGTTTTGTAAATCTGAGTTTTGTAAATCTCAGTTTTGTAAATCTCAGTTTTGTAAATCTCAGTTTTGTAAATCTCAGTTTTGTAAATCTCAGTTTTGTAAATCTCAGTTTTGTAAATCTCAGTTTTGTCAATCTCAGTTTTGTTAATCTCAGTTTTGTAAATCTCAGTTTTGTAAATCTCAGTTTTGTTAATCTCGGTTTTGATTCGAGCGGTTTTGGAACGAGCGGTTTTGGAGCGAGCGGTTTCGGAGCGAGCGGTTGTGGAGCGAGCGGTTTTGGAGCGAGTGGTTTCGAAGCGAGCGGTCTTGGAGCGAGCGGTTTCGGAGCGAGCGGTTTTGGAGCGAGCGGTTTTGGAGCGAGCGGTTTCGGAGCGAGCGAGCGGTTTGAAGCGATCCATTTTGGAGCGAGCGGTTTGGAGCGATCCATTTTATAGCGAGCGGTTTGGAGCGATCCATTTTGGAGCGAGCGGTTTTGATTCGAGCGGTTTTGGAGCGAGCGGTTTTGGAGCGAGCGGTTTTGGAGCGAGCGGTTTTGGAGCGAGCGGTTTTGGAGCGAGCGGTTTTGGAGCGAGCGGTTTTGGAGCGAGCGTTTGGTAAACAAAACTGAGATTTATCTCAGTTTTGTAAATCTGAGTTTTGTAAATCTCAGTTTTGTAAATCTGAGTTTTGTAAATCTCAGTTTTGTAAATCTCAGTTTTGTAAATCTGAGTTTTGTAAATCTCAGTTTTGCAAATCTCAGTTTTGTAAATCTCAGTTTTGTAAATCTCAGTTTTGTAAATCTCAGTTTTGAAAATCTCAGTTTTGTAAACCTCAGTTTTGTAAATATGAGTTTTGTAAATCTCAGTTTTATAAATCTCAGTTTTGTAAATCTCGGTTTTGTAAATCTCAGTTTTGTAAATATCACTTTTGCAAATCTCAGTTTTGTAAATCTCAGTTTTTAAAATCTCAGTTTTGAAAATCTCAGTTTTGTAAACCTCTGTTTTGTAAATCTCTGTTTTGTAAATCTCAGTTTTGTAAATCTCAGTTTTTTAAATCTCAGTTTTGCAAATCTCAGTTTTGTAAATCTGAGTTTTGTAAATCTCAGTTTTGTAAATCTCAGTTTTGTAAATCTCAGTTTTGCAAATCTCAGTTTTGTAAATCTCAGTTTTGTAAATCTCGGTTTTGTAAATCTGAGTTTTGTAAATCTCACTTTTGTAAATCTCAGTTTTGTAAATCTCAGTTTTGTAAATCTCTGTTTTGTAAATCTCAGTTTTGTAAATCTCAGTTTTGTAAATCTCAGTTTTGTAAATCTCAGTTTTGTAAATCTCAGTTTTGTAAATCTGGGTTTTGTAAATCTCAGTTTTGTAAATCTCAGTTTTGTAAATCTCAGTTTTGTAAATCTCAGTTTTGTAAATCTCAGTTTTGAAAATCTCTGTTTTGAAAATCTCTGTTTTGAAAATCTCAGTTTTGTAAATCTCAGTTTTGTAAATCTCAGTTTTGTAAATCTCAGTTTTGTAAATCTAAGTTTTGTAAATCTCAGTTTTGTAAATCTCAGTTTTGAAAATCTCAGTTTTGTAAATCTCAGTTTTGTAAATCTCAGTTTTGTAAATCTCAGTTTTGTAAATCTCAGTTTTGTAAATCTCAGTTTTGTAAATCTCAGTTTTGAAAATCTCAGTTTTGTAAATCTCAGTTTTGTAAATCTCAGTTTTGTAAATCTGAGTTTTGTAAATCTCTGTTTTGTAAATCTCAGTTTTGTAAATCTCAGTTTTGTAAATCTCAGTTTTGTAAATCTCAGTTTTGTAAATCTCAGTTTTGTAAATCTCAGTTTTGTAAATCTCAGTTTTGTAAATCTCAGTTTTGAAAATCTCAGTTTTGTAAATGTCAGTTTTGTAAATCTCAGTTTTGAAAATCTCAGTTTTGTAAATATCAGTTTTGAAAATCTCAGTTTTGTAAATCTCAGTTTTGTAAATCTCAGTTTTGTAAATCTCAGTTTTGTAAATCTCTGTTTTGTAAACCTGAGTTTTGTAAATCTCAGTTTTGTCAATCTTTTTTTGTAAATCTCAATTTTGAAAATCTCAGTTTTGTAAATCTCAGTTTTGTAAATCTCAGTTTTAAAAATCTCAGTTTTGTAAATCTCAGTTTTGTAAATTTTAGTTTTGAAAATCTCAGTTTTGTAAATCTCAGTTTTGAAAATCTCAGTTTTGTAAATCTCAGTTTTGTAAATCTCAGTTTTGTAAATCTCAGTTTTGTAAATCTCAGTTTTGTAAATCTCAGTTTTGTAAATCTCAGTTTTGTAAATCTCAGTTTTGAAAATCTCAGTTTTGTAAATGTCAGTTTTGTAAATCTCAGTTTTGAAAATCTCAGTTTTGTAAATATCAGTTTTGAAAATCTCAGTTTTGTAAATCTCAGTTTTGTAAATCTCAGTTTAGTAAATCTCAGTTTTGTAAATCTCAGTTTTGTAAATCTCAGTTGTGTAAATCTCAGTTTTGTAAATCTCTGTTTTGTAAATCTGAGTTTTGTAAATCTCAGTTTTGTCAATCTCTGTTTTGTAAATCTCAGTTTTGTAAATCTCAGTTTTGTAAATCTCAGTTTTGTAAATCTTAGTTTTGTAAATCTCAGTTTTGAAAATCTCAGTTTTGTAAATCTCGGTTTTGAAAGTCTCAGTTTTGTAAATCTCAGTTTTGTAAATCTCAGTTTTGTAAATCTCTGTTTTGTAAATCTGAGTTTTGTAAATCTCAGTTTTGTCAATCTCTGTTTTGTAAATCTCAGTTTTGTAAATCTCAGTTTTGTAAATCTCAGATTTGTAAATCTTAGTTTTGTAAATCTCAGTTTTGAAAATCTCAGTTTTGTAAATGTCAGTTTTGTAAATCTCAGTTTTGAAAATCTCAGTTTTGTAAATATCAGTTTTGAAAATCTCAGTTTTGTAAATCTCAGTTTTGTAAATCTCAGTTGTGTAAATCTCAGTTTTGTAAATCTCTGTTTTGTAAATCTGAGTTTTGTAAATCTCAGTTTTGTAAATCTCAGTTTTGTAAATCTCAGTTTTGTAAATCTCAGTTTTGTAAATCTCAGTTGTGTAAATCTCAGTTTTGTAAATCTCTGTTTTGTAAATCTGAGTTTTGTAAATCTCAGTTTTGTCAATCTCTGTTTTGTAAATCTCAATTTTGAAAATCTCAGTTTTGTAAATCTCAGTTTTGTAAATCTCAGTTTTGAAAATCTCAGTTTTGTAAATCTCAGTTTTGAGAATCTCAGTTTTGTAAATCTCAGTTTTGTAAATCTGTTTTGTAAATCTCAGTTTTAAAAATCTCTGTTTTGTAAATCTCAGTTTTGTAATTCTCAGTTTTGTACATCTCAGTTTTGTAAATCTCAGTTTTGTAAATCTCAGTTTTGTAAATCTCAGTTTTGTAAATCTCAGTTTTGTAAATCTCAGTTTTGAAAATCTCTGTTTTGTAAATCTCAGTTTTGAAAATTTCAGTTTTGTAAATCTCAGTTTTGTAAATCTCAGTTTTGTAAATCTCAGTTTTGAAAATCTCAGTTTTGTAAACCTCAGTTTTTTAAATCTCAGTTTTGTAAATCTCAGTTTTGTAAATTTCAGTTTTGTAAATCTCAGTTTTGTAAATCTCAGTTTTGTAAATCTCAGTTTTGTAAATCTCAGTTTTGTAAATCTCGGTTTTGTAAATCTGAGTTTTGTAAATCTGAGTTTTGTAAATCTGAGTTTTGTAAATCTCAGTTTTGTAAATCTGAGTTTTGTAAATCTCAGTTTTGCAAATCTCAGTTTTGTAAATCTCAGTTTTGTAAATCTCAGTTTTGTAAATCTGAGTTTTGTAAATCTCAGTTTTGTTAATCTCAGTTTTGCAAATCTCAGTTTTGTAAATCTGAGTTTTGTAAATCTGAGTTTTGTAAATCTCAGTTTTTTAAATCTCAGTTTTGTAAATCTCAGTTTTGTAAATCTCAGTTTTGTAAATCTCAGTTTTGTAAATCTGATTTTTGTAAATCTCAGTTTTGTTAATCTCAGTTTTGCAAATCTCAGTTTTGTAAATCTGAGTTTTGTAAATCTGAGTTTTGTAAATCTCAGTTTTGTAAATCTCAGTTTTGTAAATCTCAGTTTTGTAAATCTGAGTTTTGTAAATCTCAGTTTTGTAAATCTCAGTTTTGTAAATCTGAGTTTTGTAAATCTCAGTTTTGTAAATCTCAGTTTTGAAAATCTCAGTTTTGTAAATCTCAGTTTTGTAAATCTCAGTTTTGTAAATCTGAGTTTTGTAAATCTCTGTTTTGTAAATCTCAGTTTTGTAAATCTCAGTTTTGTAAATCTCAGTTTTGTAAATCTCAGTTTTGTAAATCTCAGTTTTGTAAATCTCAGTTTTGAAAATCTCAGTTTTGTAAATGTCAGTTTTGTAAATCTCAGTTTTGAAAATCTCAGTTTTGTAAAAATCAGTTTTGAAAATCTCAGTTTTGTAAATCTCAGTTTTGTAAATCTCAGTTTTGTAAATCTCAGTTTTGTAAATCTCTGTTTTGTAAACCTGAGTTTTGTAAATCTCAGTTTTGTCAATCTCTGTTTTGTAAATCTCAATTTTGAAAATCTCAGTTTTGTAAATCTCAGTTTTGTAAATCTCAGTTTTAAAAATCTCAGTTTTGTAAATCTCAGTTTTGTAAATTTTAGTTTTGAAAATCTCAGTTTTGTAAATCCCAGTTTTGAAAATCTCAGTTTTGTAAATCTCAGTTTTGTAAATCTCAGTTTTGTAAATCTCAGTTTTGTAAATCTCAGTTTTGTAAATCTCAGTTTTGTAAATCTCAGTTTTGAAAATCTCAGTTTTGTAAATGTCAGTTTTGTAAATCTCAGTTTTGAAAATCTCAGTTTTGTAAATATCAGTTTTGAAAATCTCAGTTTTGTAAATCTCAGTTTTGTAAATCTCAGTTGTGTAAATCTCAGTTTTGTAAATCTCAGTTTTGTAAATCTCAGTTTTGAAAATCTCAGTTTTGTAAATGTCAGTTTTGTAAATCTCAGTTTTGAAAATCTCAGTTTTGTAAATATCAGTTTTGAAAATCTCAGTTTTGTAAATCTCAGTTTTGTAAATCTCAGTTGT
Source organism: Ocypus olens (assembly GCA_910593695.2). Taxonomy (NCBI): domain Eukaryota; kingdom Metazoa; phylum Arthropoda; class Insecta; order Coleoptera; family Staphylinidae; genus Ocypus; species Ocypus olens. The sequence goes on along the minus strand of OU343055.1, from coordinate 61,123 downwards.
GTAAATCTCAGTTTTGTAAATCTCTGTTTTGTAAATCTGAGTTTTGTAAATCTCAGTTTTGTCAATCTCTGTTTTGTAAATCTCAGTTTTGTAAATCTCAGTTTTGTAAATCTCAGTTTTGTAAATCTTAGTTTTGTAAATCTCAGTTTTGAAAATCTCAGTTTTGTAAATCTCGGTTTTGAAAGTCTCAGTTTTGTAAATCTCAGTTTTGTAAATCTGAGTTTTGTAAATCTCAGTTTTGTCAATCTCTGTTTTGTAAATCTCAGTTTTGTAAATCTCAGTTTTGTAAATCTCAGATTTGTAAATCTTAGTTTTGTAAATCTCAGTTTTGAAAATCTCAGTTTTGTAAATGTCAGTTTTGTAAATCTCTGTTTTGAAAATCTCAGTTTTGTAAATATCAGTTTTGAAAATCTCAGTTTTGTAAATCTCAGTTTTGTAAATCTCAGTTGTGTAAATCTCAGTTTTGTAAATCTCTGTTTTGTAAATCTGAGTTTTGTAAATCTCAGTTTTGTAAATCTCAGTTTTGTAAATCTCAGTTTTGTAAATCTCAGTTTTGTAAATCTCAGTTGTGTAAATCTCAGTTTTGTAAATCTCTGTTTTGTAAATCTGAGTTTTGTAAATCTCAGTTTTGTCAATCTCTGTTTTGTAAATCTCAATTTTGAAAATCTCAGTTTTGTAAATCTCAGTTTTGTAAATCTCAGTTTTGAAAATCTCAGTTTTGTAAATCTCAGTTTTGAAAATCTCAGTTTTGTAAATCGCAGTTTTGTAAATCTGTTTTGTAAATCTCAGTTTTAAAAATCTCTGTTTTGTAAATCTCAGTTTTGTACATCTCAGTTTTGTAATTCTCAGTTTTGTAAATCTGAGTTTTGTAAATCTCAGTTTTGTAAATCTCAGTTTTGTAAATCTCAGTTTTGAAAATCTCTGTTTTGTAAATCTCAGTTTTGAAAATTTCAGTTTTGTAAATCTCAGTTTTGTAAATCTCAGTTTTGTAAATCTCAGTTTTGAAAATCTCAGTTTTGTAAACCTCAGTTTTTTAAATCTCAGTTTTGTAAGTCTCAGTTTTGTAAATCTCAGTTTTGTAAATCTCAGTTTTGTAAATCTCAGTTTTGTAAATCTCAGTTTTGTAAATCTCGGTTTTGTAAATCTGCGTTTTGTAAATCTGAGTTTTGTAAATCTGAGTTTTGTAAATCTCAGTTTTGTAAATCTGAGTTTTGTAAATCTCAGTTTTGCAAATCTCAGTTTTGTAAATCTCAGTTTTGTAAATCTCAGTTTTGTAAATCTCAGTTTTGTAAATCTGAGTTTTGTAAATCTCAGTTTTGTTAATCTCAGTTTTGCAAATCTCAGTTTTGTAAATCTGAGTTTTGTAAATCTGAGTTTTGTAAATCTCAGTTTTGTAAATCTCAGTTTTGTAAATCTCAGTTTTGTAAATCTGAGTTTTGTAAATCTCAGTTTTGTAAATCTCAGTTTTGTAAATCTGAGTTTTGTAAATCTCAGTTTTGTAAATCTCAGTTTTGTAAATCTGAGTTTTGTAAATCTCAGTTTTGTAAATCTCAGTTTTCAAAATCTCAGATTTGAAAATCTCAGTTTTGTAAATCTCAGTTTTGTAAATCTCAGTTTTGTAAATCTCAGTTTTGTAAATCTCAGTTTTGTAAATCTCAGTTTTGTAAATCTCAGTTTTGTAAATCTGAGTTTTGTAAATCTCAGTTTTGTAAATCTGAGTTTTGTAAATCTCAGTTTTGTAAATCTCAGTTTTGTAAATCTCAGTTTTGTAAATCTCAGTTTTGTAAATCTCTGTTTTGTAAATCTCAGTTTTGTGAATCTCGGTTTTGTAAATCTCAGTTTTGTAAATCTCAGTTTTGCAAATCTCAGTTTTGTAAATCTGAGTTTTGTAAATCCCGGTTTTGTAAATCTCAGTTTTGTAAATCTCAGTTTTGTAAATCTCAGTTTTGTCAATCTCAGTTTTGTAAATCTTAGTTTTGTAAATCTCAGTTTTGAAAATCTCAGTTTTGTAAATCTCGGTTTTGAAAGTCTCAGTTTTGTAAATCTCAGTTTTGTAAATCTCAGTTTTGCAAATCTCAGTTTTGTAAATCTGAGTTTTGTAAATCCCGGTTTTGTAAATCTCAGTTTTGTAAATCTCAGTTTTGTAAATCTCAGTTTTGTAAATCTCAGTTTTGTAAATCTTAGTTTTGTAAATCTCAGTTTTGAAAATCTCAGTTTTGTAAATCTCGGTTTTGAAAGTCTCAGTTTTGTAAATCTCAGTTTTGTAAATCTCAGTTTTGTAAATCTCTGTTTTGTAAATCTGAGTTTTGTAAATCTTAGTTTTGTCAATCTCTGTTTTGTAAATCTCAGTTTTGTAAATCTCAGTTTTGTAAATCTCAGATTTGTAAATCTTAGTTTTGTAAATCTCAGTTTTGAAAATCTCAGTTTTGTAAATGTCAGTTTTGTAAATCTCAGTTTTGAAAATCTCAGTTTTGTAAATATCAGTTTTGAAAATCCCAGTTTTGTAAATCTCAGTTTTGTAAATCTCAGTTGTGTAAATCTCAGTTTTGTAAATCTCTGTTTTGTAAATCTGAGTTTTGTAAATCTCAGTTTTGTAAATCTCAGTTTTGTAAATCTCAGTTTTGTAAATCTCAGTTTTGTAAATCTCAGTTGTGTAAATCTCAGTTTTGTAAATCTCTGTTTTGTAAATCTGAGTTTTGTAAATCTCAGTTTTGTCAATCTCTGTTTTGTAAATCTCAATTTTGAAAATCTCAGTTTTGTAAATCTCAGTTTTGTAAATCTCAGTTTTGTAAATCTCAGTTTTGTAAATCTCAGTTTTGTAAATCTCAGTTTTGTAAATCTCAGGTTTGTAAATCTGTTTTGTAAATCTCAGTTTTAAAAATCTCTGTTTTGTAAATCTCAGTTTTGTAATTCTCAGTTTTGTACATCTCAGTTTTGTAATTCTCAGTTTTGTAAATCTCAGTTTTGTAAATCTCAGTTTTGTAAATCTCAGTTTTGTAAATCTCAGTTTTGAAAATCTCTGTTTTGTAAATCTCAGTTTTGAAAATTTCAGTTTTGTAAATCTCAGTTTTGTAAATCTCAGTTTTGTAAATCTCAGTTTTTTAATAATTTATTGTACATATATGTATTATGGTGGCCTAAGTGAAATAAATTGATTGATTGATTGATTGATTGATTGTAAATCTCGGTTTTGTAAATCTGAGTTTTGTAAATCTGAGTTTTGTAAATCTGAGTTTTGTAAATCTCAGTTTTGTAAATCTGAGTTTTGTAAATCTCAGTTTTGCAAATCTCAGTTTTGTAAATCTCAGTTTTGTAAATCTCAGTTTTGTAAATCTGAGTTTTGTAAATCTCAGTTTTGTTAATCTCAGTTTTGCAAATCTCAGTTTTGTAAATCTGAGTTTTGTAAATCTGAGTTTTGTAAATCTCAGTTTTGTAAATCTCAGTTTTGTAAATCTCAGTTTTGTAAATCTGAGTTTTGTAAATCTCAGTTTTGTAAATCTCAGTTTTGTAAATCTGAGTTTTGTAAATCTCAGTTTTGTAAATCTGAGTTTTGTAAATCTCAGTTTTGTAAATCTCAGTTTTCAAAATCTCAGATTTGAAAATCTCAGTTTTGTAAATCTCAGTTTTGTAAATCTCAGTTTTGTAAATCTCAGTTTTGTAAATCTCAGTTTTGTAAATCTCAGTTTTGTAAATCTCAGTTTTGTAAATCTGAGTTTTGTAAATCTCAGTTTTGTAAATCTGAGTTTTGTAAATCTCAGTTTTCTAAATCTCAGTTTTGTAAATCTCAGTTTTGTAAATCTCAGTTTTGTAAATCTCAGTTTTGTAAATCTCAGTTTTGTGAATCTCGGTTTTGTAAATCTCAGTTTTGTAAATCTCAGTTTTGCAAATCTCAGTTTTGTAAATCTGAGTTTTGTAAATCCCGGTTTTGTAAATCTCAGTTTTGTAAATCTCAGTTTTGTAAATCTCAGTTTTGTCAATCTCAGTTTTGTTAATCTCAGTTTTGTAAATCTCAGTTTTGTAAATCTCAGTTTTGTAAATCTCGGTTTTGATTCGAGCGGTTTTGGACTGAGCGGTTTTGATTCGAGCGGTTTTGGACCGAGCGGTTTTGATTCGAGCGGTTTTGGAGCGAGCGGTTTTGAAGCGAGCGGTTTTGGAGCGAGCGGTTTTGAAGCGAGCGGTTTTTGAGCGAGCGGTTTTGGAGCGAGCGGTTTAGGAGCGAGCGGTTTTGGAGCGAGCGGTTTTGGAGCGAGCGGTTTTGGAGCGAGCGGTTTTGGAGCGAGCGGTTTCGGAGCGAGCGGTTTTGGAGCGAGCGGTTTCGGAGCGAGAGGTTTAGAAGCGAGCGGTTTTGGAGCGAGCGGTTTTGGAGCGAGCGGTTTGGAGCGATCCATTTTGGAGCGAGCGGTTTGGAGCGATCCATTTTGGAGCGAGCGGTTTGGAGTGATCCATTTTGGAGCGAGCGGTTTGGAGCGATCCATTTTGGAGCGAGCGGTTTGGAGCGATCCATTTTGGAGCGAGTTTTGTAAATCTCAGTTTTGTAAATCTCAGTTTTCTAAATCTCAGTTTTGTAAATCTCAGTTTTGCAAATCTCAGTTTTGTAAATCTCAGTTTTGCAAATCTCAGTTTTGTAAATCTCAGTTTTGCAAATCTCAGTTTTGTAAATCTCAGTTTTGTCAATCTCTGTTTTGTAAATCTCAATTTTGAAAATCTCAGTTTTGTAAATCTCAGTTTTGTAAATCTCAGTTTTGAAAATCTCAGTTTTGTAAATCTCAGTTTTGAAAATCTCAGTTTTGTAAATCTCAGTTTTGTAAATCTGTTTTGTAAATCTCAGTTTTAAAAATCTCTGTTTTGTAAATCTCAGTTTTGTAATTCTCAGTTTTGTACATCTCAGTTTTGTAATTCTCAGTTTTGTAAATCTCAGTTTTGAAAATCTCAGTTTTGTAAACCTCAGTTTTTTAAATCTCAGTTTTGTAAATCTCAGTTTTGTAAATCTCAGTTTTGTAAATCTCAGTTTTGTAAATCTCAGTTTTGTAAATCTCAGTTTTGTAAATCTCAGTTTTGTAAATCTCAGTTTTGTAAATCTCAGTTTTGTAAATCTCGGTTTTGTAAATCTGAGTTTTGTAAATCTGAGTTTTGTAAATCTCAGTTTTGTAAATCTGAGTTTTGTAAATCTCAGTTTTGCAAATCTCAGTTTTGTAAATCTCAGTTTTGTAAATCTGAGTTTTGTAAATCTCAGTTTTGTTAATCTCAGTTTTGCAAATCTCAGTTTTGTAAATCTGAGTTTTGTAAATCTGAGTTTTGTAAATCTCAGTTTTGTAAATCTCAGTTTTGTAAATCTCAGTTTTGTAAATCTGAGTTTTGTAAATCTCAGTTTTGTAAATCTCAGTTTTGTAAATCTAAGTTTTGTAAATCTCAGTTTTGTAAATCTCAGTTTTGAAAATCTCAGTTTTGTAAATCTCAGTTTTGTAAATCTGAGTTTTGTAAATCTCAGTTTTGTAAATCTCAGTTTTGTAAATCTCAGTTTTGTAAATCTCAGTTTTGTAAATCTCAGTTTTGTAAATCTCAGTTTTGTGAATCTCGGTTTTGTAAATCTCAGTTTTGTAAATCTCAGTTTTGCAAATCTCAGTTTTGTAAATCTGAGTTTTGTAAATCCCGGTTTTGTAAATCTCAGTTTTGTAAATCTCAGTTTTGTAAATCTCAGTTTTGTAAATCTCAGTTTTGTAAATCTCAGTTTTGTAAATCTCAGTTTTGTAAATCTCAGTTTTGTAAATCTCGGTTTTGATTCGAGCGGTTTTGGACTGAGCGGTTTTGATTCGAGCGGTTTTGGACCGAGCGGTTTTGATTCGAGCGGTTTTGGAGCGAGCGGTTTTGAAGCGAGCGGTTTTGGAGCGAGCGGTTTTGAAGCGAGCGGTTTTTGAGCGAGCGGTTTTGGAGCGAGCGGTTTCGGAGCGAGCGGTTTTGGAGCGAGCGGTTTCGGAGCGAGAGGTTTAGAAGCGAGCGGTTTTGGAGCGAGCGGTTTTGGAGCGAGCGGTTTGGAGCGATCCATTTTGGAGCGAGCGGTTTGGAGCGATCCATTTTGGAGCGAGCGGTTTGGAGTGATCCATTTTGGAGCGAGCGGTTTGGAGCGATCCATTTTGGAGCGAGCGGTTTGGAGCGATCCATTTTGGAGCGAGCGGTTTGGAGCGATCCATTTTGGAGCGAGTTTTGTAAATCTCAGTTTTGTAAATCTCAGTTTTCTAAATCTCAGTTTTGTAAATCTCAGTTTTGCAAATTTCAGTTTTGTAAATCTCAGTTTTGCAAATCTCAGTTTTGTAAATCTCAGTTTTGCAAATCTCAGTTTTGTAAATCTCAGTTTTGTCAATCTCTGTTTTGTAAATCTCAATTTTGAAAATCTCAGTTTTGTAAATCTCAGTTTTGTAAATCTCAGTTTTGAAAATCTCAGTTTTGTAAATCTCAGTTTTGAAAATCTCAGTTTTGTAAATCTCAGTTTTGTAAATCTGTTTTGTAAATCTCAGTTTTAAAAATCTCTGTTTTGTAAATCTCAGTTTTGTAATTCTCAGTTTTGTACATCTCAGTTTTGTAATTCTCAGTTTTGTAAATCTCAGTTTTGTAAATCTCAGTTTTGTAAATCTCAGTTTTGTAAATCTCAGTTTTGAAAATCTCTGTTTTGTAAATCTCAGTTTTGAAAATTTCAGTTTTGTAAATCTCAGTTTTGTAAATCTCAGTTTTGTAAATCTCAGTTTTGAAAATCTCAGTTTTGTAAACCTCAGTTTTTTAAATCTCAGTTTTGTAAATCTCAGTTTTGTAAATCTCAGTTTTGTAAATCTCAGTTTTGTAAATCTCAGTTTTGTAAATCTCAGTTTTGTAAATCTCAGTTTTGTAAATCTCGGTTTTGTAAATCTGAGTTTTGTAAATCTGAGTTTTGTAAATCTCAGTTTTGTAAATCTGAGTTTTGTAAATCTCAGTTTTGCAAATCTCAGTTTTGTAAATCTCAGTTTTGTAAATCTGAGTTTTGTAAATCTCAGTTTTGTTAATCTCAGTTTTGCAAATCTCAGTTTTGTAAATCTGAGTTTTGTAAATCTGAGTTTTGTAAATCTCAGTTTTGTAAATCTCAGTTTTGTAAATCTCAGTTTTGTAAATCTGAGTTTTGTAAATCTCAGTTTTGTAAATCTCAGTTTTGTAAATCTGAGTTTTGTAAATCTCAGTTTTGTAAATCCCAGTTTTGTAAATCTGAGTTTTGTAAATCTCAGTTTTGTAAATCTCAGTTTTCAAAATCTCAGATTTGAAAATCTCAGTTTTGTAAATCTCAGTTTTGTAAATCTCAGTTTTGTAAATCTCAGTTTTGTAAATCTCAGTTTTGTAAATCTCAGTTTTGTAAATCTGAGTTTTGTAAATCTCAGTTTTGTAAATCTGAGTTTTGTAAATCTCAGTTTTGTAAATCTCAGTTTTGTAAATCTCAGTTTTGTAAATCTCAGTTTTGTAAATCTCAGTTTTGTAAATCTCAGTTTTGTGAATCTCGGTTTTGTAAATCTCAGTTTTGTAAATCTCAGTTTTGCAAATCTCAGTTTTGTAAATCTGAGTTTTGTAAATCCCGGTTTTGTAAATCTCAGTTTTGTAAATCTCAGTTTTGTAAATCTCAGTTTTGTCAATCTCAGTTTTGTTAATCTCAGTTTTGTAAATCTCAGTTTTGTAAATCTCAGTTTTGTAAATCTCGGTTTTGATTCGAGCGGTTTTGGACTGAGCGGTTTTGATTCGAGCGGTTTTGGACCGAGCGGTTTTGATTCGAGCGGTTTTGGAGCGAGGGGTTTTAAAGCAAGCGGTTTTGGAGCGAGCGGTTTTGAAGCGAGCGGTTTCTGAGCGAGCGGTTTTGGAGCGAGCGGTTAAGGAGCGAGCGGTTTCGGAGCGAGCGGTTTTGGAGCGAGCGGTTTTGGAGCGAGCGGTTTTGAAGCGAGCGGTTTCGGAGCGAGCGGTTTTGGAGCGAGCGGTTTCGGAGCGAGCGGTTTTGGAGCGAGCGGTTTTGGAGCGAGCGGTTTTGGAGCGAGCGGTTTTGGAGCGAGCGGTTTGGAGCGATCCATTTTGGAGCGAGCGGTTTGGAGCGATCCATTTTGGAGCGAGCGGTTTGGAGTGATCCATTTTGGAGCGAGCGGTTTGGAGCGATCCATTTTGGAGCGAGCGGTTTGGAGCGATCCATTTTGGAGCGAGCGGTTTGGAGCGATCCATTTTGGAGCGAGTTTTGTAAATCTCAGTTTTGTAAATCTCAGTTTTCTAAATCTCAGTTTTGTAAATCTCAGTTTTGCAAATCTCAGTTTTGTAAATCTCAGTTTTGCAAATCTCAGTTTTGTAAATCTCAGTTTTGTAAATCTCAGTTTTGTAAATCTGAGTTTTGTAAATCTCAGTTTTGTAAATCTCAGTTTTGTAAATCTCAGTTTTGTAAATCTCTGTTTTGTAAATCTGAGTTTTGTAAATCTCAGTTTTGTAAATCTCAGTTTTGTAAATCTCAGTTTTGTAAATCTCAGTTTTGTAAATCTCAGTTTTGTAAATCTCAGTTTTGTAAATCTCAGTTTTGAAAATCTCAGTTTTGTAAACCTCAGTTTTTTAAATCTCAGTTTTGCAAATCTCAGTTTTGTAAATCTGAGTTTTGTAAATCTGAGTTTTGTAAATCTCAGTTTTGTAAATCTCAGTTTTGTAAATCTCAGTTTTGTAAATCTCAGTTTTGAAAATCTCAGTTTTGTAAACCTCAGTTTTTTAAATCTCAGTTTTGTAAATCTCAGTTTTGTAAATCTCAGTTTTGTAAATCTCAGTTTTGTAAATCTGAGTTTTGTAAATCTCAGTTTTGTAAATCTCAGTTTTGTAAATCTCAGTTTTGTAAATCTCTGTTTTGTAAATCTCAGTTTTGTAAATCTCAGTTATGAAAATCTCAGTTTTGTAAATCTCAGTTTTGTAAATCTCAGTTTTGTAAATCTCAGTTTTGCAAATCTCAGTTTTGTAAATCTGAGTTTTGTAAATCTGAGTTTTGTAAATCTCAGTTTTGTAAATCTCAGTTTTGTAAATCTCAGTTTTGTAAATCTCAGTTTTGAAAATCTCAGTTTTGTAAACCTCAGTTTTTTAAATCTCAGTTTTGTAAATCTCAGTTTTGTAAATCTCAGTTTTGTAAATCTCAGTTTTGTAAATCTCAGTTTTGTAAATCTCAGTTTTGTAAATCTCAGTTTTGTAAATCTCGGTTTTGTAAATCTGAGTTTTGTAAATCTGAGTTTTGTAAATCTCAGTTTTGTAAATCTGAGTTTTGTAAATCTCAGTTTTGCAAATCTCAGTTTTGTAAATCTCAGTTTTGTAAATCTGAGTTTTGTAAATCTCAGTTTTGTTAATCTCAGTTTTGCAAATCTCAGTTTTGTAAATCTGAGTTTTGTAAATCTGAGTTTTGTAAATCTCAGTTTTGTAAATCTCAGTTTTGTAAATCTCAGTTTTGTAAATCTGAGTTTTGTAAATCTCAGTTTTGTAAATCTCAGTTTTGTAAATCTGAGTTTTGTAAATCTCAGTTTTGTAAATCCCAGTTTTGTAAATCTGAGTTTTGTAAATCTCAGTTTTGTAAATCTCAGTTTTCAAAATCTCAGATTTGAAAATCTCAGTTTTGTAAATCTCAGTTTTGTAAATCTCAGTTTTGTAAATCTCAGTTTTGTAAATCTCAGTTTTGTAAATCTCAGTTTTGTAAATCTGAGTTTTGTAAATCTCAGTTTTGTAAATCTGAGTTTTGTAAATCTCAGTTTTGTAAATCTCAGTTTTGTAAATCTCAGTTTTGTAAATCTCAGTTTTGTAAATCTCAGTTTTGTAAATCTCAGTTTTGTGAATCTCGGTTTTGTAAATCTCAGTTTTGTAAATCTCAGTTTTGCAAATCTCAGTTTTGTAAATCTGAGTTTTGTAAATCCCAGTTTTGTAAATCTCAGTTTTGTAAATCTCAGTTTTGTAAATCTCAGTTTTGTCAATCTCAGTTTTGTTAATCTCAGTTTTGTAAATCTCAGTTTTGTAAATCTCAGTTTTGTAAATCTCGGTTTTGATTCGAGCGGTTTTGGACTGAGCGGTTTTGATTCGAGCGGTTTTGGACCGAGCGGTTTTGATTCGAGCGGTTTTGGAGCGAGGGGTTTTAAAGCAAGCGGTTTTGGAGCGAGCGGTTTTGAAGCGAGCGGTTTCTGAGCGAGCGGTTTTGGAGCGAGCGGTTTAGGAGCGAGCGGTTTCGGAGCGAGCGGTTTTGGAGCGAGCGGTTTTGGAGCGAGCGGTTTTGGAGCGAGCGGTTTCGGAGCGAGCGGTTTTGGAGCGAGCGGTTTCGGAGCGAGCGGTTTTGGAGCGAGCGGTTTTGGAGCGAGCGGTTTCGGAGCGAGCGGTTTTGGAGCGAGCGGTTTGGAGCGATCCATTTTGGAGCGAGCGGTTTGGAGCGATCCATTTTGGAGCGAGCGGTTTGGAGTGATCCATTTTGGAGCGAGCGGTTTGGAGCGATCCATTTTGGAGCGAGCGGTTTGGAGCGATCCATTTTGGAGCGAGCGGTTTGGAGCGATCCATTTTGGAGCGAGTTTTGTAAATCTGAGTTTTGTAAATCTCAGTTTTGTAAATCTCAGTTTTGTAAATCTCAGTTTTGTAAATCTCTGTTTTGTAAATCTCAGTTTTGTAAATCTCAGTTATGAAAATCTCAGTTTTGTAAATCTCAGTTTTGTAAATCTCAGTTTTGTAAATCTCAGTTTTGCAAATCTCAGTTTTGTAAATCTGAGTTTTGTAAATCTGAGTTTTGTAAATCTCAGTTTTGTAAATCTCAGTTTTGTAAATCTCAGTTTTGTAAATCTCAGTTTTGAAAATCTCAGTTTTGTAAACCTCAGTTTTTTAAATCTCAGTTTTGTAAATCTCAGTTTTGTAAATCTCAGTTTTGTAAATCTCAGTTTTGTAAATCTCAGTTTTGTAAATCTCAGTTTTGTAAATCTCAGTTTTGTAAATCTCGGTTTTGTAAATCTGAGTTTTGTAAATCTCAGTTTTGTAAATCTCTGTTTTGTAAATCTCAGTTTTGTAATTCTCAGTTTTGTACATCTCAGTTTTGTAAATCTCAGTTTTGTAAATCTCAGTTTTGTAAATCTCAGTTTTGTAAATCTCAGTTTTGTAAATCTCAGTTTTGAAAATCTCTGTTTTTTAAATCTCAGTTTTGAAAATTTCAGTTTTGTAAATCTCAGTTTTGTAAATCTCAGTTTTGTAAATCTCAGTTTTGAAAATCTCAGTTTTGTAAACCTCAGTTTTTTAAATCTCAGTTTTGTAAATCTCAGTTTTGTAAATCTCAGTTTTGTAAATCTCAGTTTTGTAAATCTCAGTTTTGTAAATCTCAGTTTTGTAAATCTCAGTTTTGTAAATCTCGGTTTTGTAAATCTGAGTTTTGTAAATCTGAGTTTTGTAAATCTGAGTTTTGTAAATCTCAGTTTTGTAAATCTGAGTTTTGTAAATCTCAGTTTTGCAAATCTCAGTTTTGTAAATCTCAGTTTTGTAAATCTCAGTTTTGTAAATCTGAGTTTTGTAAATCTCAGTTTTGTTAATCTCAGTTTTGCAAATCTCAGTTTTGTAAATCTGAGTTTTGTAAATCTGAGTTTTGTAAATCTCAGTTTTGTAAATCTCAGTTTTGTAAATCTCAGTTTTGTAAATCTCAGTTTTGTAAATCTCAGTTTTGTAAATCTGAGTTTTGTAAATCTCTGTTTTGTTAATCTCAGTTTTGCAAATCTCAGTTTTGTAAATCTGAGTTTTGTAAATCTGAGTTTTGTAAATCTCAGTTTTGTAAATCTCAGTTTTGTAAATCTCAGTTTTGTAAATCTGAGTTTTGTAAATCTCAGTTTTGTAAATCTCAGTTTTGTAAATCTGAGTTTTGTAAATCTCAGTTTTGTAAATCTCAGTTTTGAAAATCTCAGTTTTGTAAATCTCAGTTTTGTAAATCTCAGTTTTGTAAATCTGAGTTGTGTAAATCTCTGTTTTGTAAATCTCAGTTTTGTAAATCTCAGTTTTGTAAATCTCAGTTTTGTAAATCTCAGTTTTGTAAATCTCAGTTTTGTAAATCTCAGTTTTGTAAATCTCAGTTTTGAAAATCTCAGTTTTGTAAATGTCAGTTTTGTAAATCTCAGTTTTGAAAATCTCAGTTTTGTAAATATCAGTTTTGAAAATCTCAGTTTTGTAAATCTCAGTTTTGTAAATCTCAGTTTTGTAAATCTCAGTTTTCTAAATCTCTGTTTTGTAAACCTGAGTTTTGTAAATCTCAGTTTTGTCAATCTCTGTTTTGTAAATCTCAATTTTGAAAATCTCAGTTTTGTAAATCTCAGTTTTGTAAATCTCAGTTTTAAAAATCTCAGTTTTGTAAATCTCAGTTTTGTAAATTTTAGTTTTGAAAATCTCAGTTTTGTAAATCTCAGTTTTGAAAATCTCAGTTTTGTAAATCTCAGTTTTGTAAATCTCAGTTTTGTAAATCTCAGTTTTGTAAATCTCAGTTTTGTAAATCTCAGTTTTGTAAATCTCAGTTTTGTAAATCTCGGTTTTGTAAATCTGAGTTTTGTAAATCTCAGTTTTGTAAATCTCTGTTTTGTAAATCTCAGTTTTGTAATTCTCAGTTTTGTACATCTCAGTTTTGTAAATCTCAGTTTTGTAAATCTCAGTTTTGTAAATCTCAGTTTTGTAAATCTCAGTTTTGTAAATCTCAGTTTTGAAAATCTCTGTTTTGTAAATCTCAGTTTTGAAAATTTCAGTTTTGTAAATCTCAGTTTTGTAAATCTCAGTTTTGTAAATCTCAGTTTTGAAAATCTCAGTTTTGTAAACCTCAGTTTTTTAAATCTCAGTTTTGTAAATCTCAGTTTTGTAAATCTCAGTTTTGTAAATCTCAGTTTTGTAAATCTCAGTTTTGTAAATCTCAGTTTTGTAAATCTCGGTTTTGTAAATCTGAGTTTTGTAAATCTGAGTTTTGTAAATCTGAGTTTTGTAAATCTCAGTTTTGTAAATCTGAGTTTTGTAAATCTCAGTTTTGCAAATCTCAGTTTTGTAAATCTCAGTTTTGTAAATCTCAGTTTTGTAAATCTGAGTTTTGTAAATCTCAGTTTTGTTAATCTCAGTTTTGCAAATCTCAGTTTTGTAAATCTGAGTTTTGTAAATCTGAGTTTTGTAAATCTCAGTTTTGTAAATCTCAGTTTTGTAAATCTCAGTTTTGTAAATCTCAGTTTTGTAAATCTCAGTTTTGTAAATCTGAGTTTTGTAAATCTCAGTTTTGTTAATCTCAGTTTTGCAAATCTCAGTTTTGTAAATCTGAGTTTTGTAAATCTGAGTTTTGTAAATCTCAGTTTTGTAAATCTCAGTTTTGTAAATCTCAGTTTTGTAAATCTGAGTTTTGTACATCTCAGTTTTGTAAATCTCAGTTTTGTAAATCTGAGTTTTGTAAATCTCAGTTTTGTAAATCTCAGTTTTGAAAATCTCAGTTTTGTAAATCTCAGTTTTGTAAATCTCAGTTTTGTAAATCTGAGTTTTGTAAATCTCTGTTTTGTAAATCTCAGTTTTGTAAATCTCAGTTTTGTAAATCTCAGTTTTGTAAATCTCAGTTTTGTAAATCTCAGTTTTGTAAATCTCAGTTTTGTAAATCTCAGTTTTGAAAATCTCAGTTTTGTAAATGTCAGTTTTGTAAATCTCAGTTTTGAAAATCTCAGTTTTGTAAATCTCAGTTTTGTAAATCTCAGTTTTGAAAATCTCAGTTTTGTAAATATCAGTTTTGAAAATCTCAGTTTTGTAAATCTCAGTTTTGTAAATCTCAGTTTTGTAAATCTCAGTTTTCTAAATCTCTGTTTTGTAAACCTGAGTTTTGTAAATCTCAGTTTTGTCAATCTTTTTTTGTAAATCTCAATTTTGAAAATCTCAGTTTTGTAAATCTCAGTTTTGTAAATCTCAGTTTTAAAAATCTCAGTTTTGTAAATCTCAGTTCTGTAAATTTTAGTTTTGAAAATCTCAGTTTTGTAAATCTCAGTTTTGAAAATCTCAGTTTTGTAAATCTCGGTTTTGAAAGTCTCAGTTTTGTAAATCTCAGTTTTGTAAATCTCAGTTTTGTAAATCTTAGTTTTGTAAATCTCAGTTTTGAAAATCTCAGTTTTGTAAATCTCGGTTTTGAAAGTGTCAGTTTTGTAAATCTCAGTTTTGTAAATCTCAGTTTTGTAAATCTCTGTTTTGTAAATCTGAGTTTTGTAAATCTCTGTTTTGTCAATCTCTGTTTTGTAAATCTCAGTTTTGTAAATCTCAGTTTTGTAAATCTCAGATTTGTAAATCTTAGTTTTGTAAATCTCAGTTTTGAAAATCTCAGTTTTGTAAATGTCAGTTTTGTAAATCTCAGTTTTGAAAATCTCAGTTTTGTAAATATCAGTTTTGAAAATCTCAGTTTTGTAAATCTCAGTTTTGTAAATCTCAGTTTTGTAAATCTCAGTTTTGTAAATCTCTGTTTTGTAAATCTGAGTTTTGTAAATCTCAGTTTTGTAAATCTCAGTTTTGTAAATCTCAGTTTTGTAAATCTCAGTTTTGTAAATCTCAGTTGTGTAAATCTCAGTTTTGTAAGTCTCTGTTTTGTAAATCTGAGTTTTGTAAATCTCAGTTTTGTCAATCTCTGTTTTGTAAATCTCAATTTTGAAAATCTCAGTTTTGTAAATCTCAGTTTTGTAAATCTCAGTTTTGAAAATCTCAGTTTTGTAAATCTCAGTTTTGAAAATCTCAGTTTTGTAAATCTCAGGTTTGTAAATCTGTTTTGTAAATCTCAGTTTTAAAAGTCTCTGTTTTGTAAATCTCAGTTTTGTACATCTCAGTTTTGTAAATCTCAGTTTTGTAAATCTCAGTTTTGTAAATCTCAGTTTTGTAAATCTCAGTTTTGTAAATCTCAGTTTTGAAAATCTCTGTTTTGTAAATCTCAGTTTTGAAAATTTCAGTTTTGTAAATCTCAGTTTTGTAAATCTCAGTTTTGTAAATCTCAGTTTTGAAAATCTCAGTTTTGTAAACCTCAGTTTTTTAAATCTCAGTTTTGTAAATCTCAGTTTTGAAAATTTCAGTTTTGTAAATCTCAGTTTTGTTAATCTCAGTTTTGCAAATCTCAGTTTTGTAAATCTCAGTTTTGTAAATCTCGGTTTTGTAAATCTGAGTTTAGTAAATCTGAGTTTTGTAAATCTGAGTTTTGTAAATCTCAGTTTTGTAAATCTGAGTT
Organism: Ocypus olens; assembly: GCA_910593695.2. Lineage (NCBI taxonomy): Eukaryota > Metazoa > Arthropoda > Insecta > Coleoptera > Staphylinidae > Ocypus > Ocypus olens. Next base: position 45,900 of record OU343055.1, on the reverse strand, counting down.
TTGTAAATCTCAGTTTTGCAAATCTCAGTTTTGTAAATCTCAGTTTTGTAAATCTCAGTTTTGTAAATCTGAGTTTTGTAAATCTCAGTTTTGTAAATCTCAGTTTTGCAAATCTTCGGAGCGAGCGGTTTCGGAGCGAGCGGTTTCGGAGCGAGCGGTTTTGGAGCGAGCGGTTTTGGAGCGAGCGGTTTTGGAGCGAGCGGTTTAGAGCGATCCATTTTGGAGCGAGCGGTTTGGAGCGATCCATTTTGGAGCGAGCGGTTTGGAGTGATCCATTTTGGAGCGAGCGGTTTAGAGCGATCCATTTTGGAGCGAGCGGTTTGGAGCGATCCATTTTGGAGCGAGCGGTTTGGAGCGATCCATTTTGGAGCGAGTTTTGTAAATCTCAGTTTTGTAAATCTCAGTTTTGTAAATCTCAGTTTTGTAAATCTCAGTTTTGTAAATCTGAGTTTTGTAAATCTCAGTTTTGTAAATCTGAGTTTTGTAAATCTGAGTTTTGTAAATCTCAGTTTTGTAAATCTCAGTTTTGTAAATCTGAGTTTTGTAAATCTCAGTTTTGTAAATCTCAGTTTTCAAAATCTCAGATTTGAAAATCTCAGTTTTTAGTAAATCTCAGTTTCGTAAATCTCAGTTTTGTAAATCTCAGTTTTGTAAATCTCAGTTTTGTAAATCTCAGTTTTGTAAATCTCAGTTTTGTAAATCTGAGTTTTGTAAATCTCAGTTTTGTAAATCTCAGTTTTGTAAATCTGAGTTTTGTAAATCTCAGTTTTGTAAATCTCAGTTTTGTAAATCTCAGTTTTGTAAATCTCAGTTTTGTAAATCTCAGTTTTGTGAATCTCGGTTTTGTAAATCTCAGTTTTGTAAATCTGAGTTTTCTAAATCTCAGTTTTGTAAATCTCAGCTTTCTAAATCTCAGTTTTGTAAATCTCAGTTTTGTAAATCTCAGTTTTGTAAATCTCAGTTTTGTAAATCTCAGTTTTGTAAATCTCAGTTTTGTAAATCTCAGTTTTGTAAATCTGAGTTTTGTAAATCTCAGTTTTTTAAATCTCAGTTTTGTAAATCTCAGTTTTGTAAATCTCAGTTTTGTAAATCTGAGTTTTGTAAATCTGAGTTTTGTAAATCTGAGTTTTGTAAATCTCAGTTTTGTAAATCTCAGTTTTGTAAATCTCAGTTTTGTAAATCTCAGTTTTATGAATCTCGGTTTTGTAAATCTCAATTTTGTAAATCTCAGTTTTGCAAATCTCAGTTTTGTAAATCTCAGTTTTGCAAATCTCAGTTTTGTAAATCTGAGTTTTGTAAATCTGAGTTTTGTAAATCTCAGTTTTGTAAATCTGAGTTTTGTAAATCTCAGTTTTGTAAATTTCAGTTTTGTAAATCTCAGTTTTGTAAATCTCGGTTTTGTAAATCTCAGTTTTGTAAATCTCAGTTTTGCAAAACTCAGTTTTGTAAATCTGAGTTTTGTAAATCTGAGTTTTGTAAATCTCAGTTTTGTAAATCTGAGTTTTATAAATCTCAGTTTTGTAAATCTCGGTTTTGTAAACCTCAGTTTTGTAAATCTCAGTTTTGTAAATCTCGGTTTTGTAAATCTCAGTTTTGTAAATCTCGATTTTGTAAATCTGAGTTTTGTAAATCTGAGTTTTGTAAATCTGAGTTTTGTAAATCTCAGTTTTGTAAATCTGAGTTTTGTAAATCTCAGATTTGTAAATCTCAGCTTTGTAAATCTCAGTTTTGTAAATCTCAGTTTTGTAAATCTCAGTTTTTAAAATCTCAGATTTGAAAATCTCAGTTTTGTAAATCTCAGTTTTGCAAATCTCAGTTTTGTAAATCTCAGTTTTTAAAATCTCAGATTTGAAAATCTCAGTTTTGTAAATCTCAGTTTTGCAAATCTCAGTTTTGTAAATCTCAGTTTTGTAAATCTCGGTTTTGTAAATCTCAGTTTTGTAAATCTCAGTTTTGCAAATCTCAGTTTTGCAAATCTCACTTTTGTAAATCAGAGTTTTGTAAATCTCAGTTTTGTAAATCTGAGTTTTGTAAATCTCAGTTTTGTAAATCTCAGCTTTGTAAATCTCAGTTTTGTAAATCTCAGTTTTGTAAATCTGAGTTTTGTAATTCTCAGTTTTGTAAATCTCAGTTTTGTAAATCTGAGTTTTGTAAATCTCAGTTTTGTTAATCTCAGTTTTGCAAATCTCAGTTTTGTAAATCTGAGTTTTGTAAATCTGAGTTTTGTAAATCTCAGTTTTGTAAATCTCAGTTTTGTAAATCTCAGTTTTGTAAATCTCAGTTTTGTAAATCTCAGTTTTGTAAATCTGAGTTTTGTAAATCTCAGTTTTGTTAATCTCAGTTTTGCAAATCTCAGTTTTGTAAATCTGAGTTTTGTAAATCTGAGTTTTGTAAATCTCAGTTTTGTAAATCTCAGTTTTGTAAATCTCAGTTTTGTAAATCTGAGTTTTGTAAATCTCAGTTTTGTAAATCTCAGTTTTGTAAATCTGAGTTTTGTAAATCTCAGTTTTGTAAATCTCAGTTTTGAAAATCTCAGTTTTGTAAATCTCAGTTTTGTAAATCTCAGTTTTGTAAATCTGAGTTTTGTAAATCTCACTTTTGTAAATCTCAGTTTTGTAAATCTCAGTTTTGTAAATCTCAGTTTTGTAAATCTCAGTTTTGTAAATCTCAGTTTTGTAAATCTCAGTTTTGTAAATCTCAGTTTTGAAAATCTCAGTTTTGTAAATGTCAGTTTTGTAAATCTCAGTTTTGAAAATCTCAGTTTTGTAAATCTCAGTTTTGTAAATCTCAGTTTTGAAAATCTCAGTTTTGTAAATATCAGTTTTGAAAATCTCAGTTTTGTAAATCTCAGTTTTGTAAATCTCAGTTTTGTAAATCTCAGTTTTCTAAATCTCTGTTTTGTAAACCTGAGTTTTGTAAATCTCAGTTTTGTCAATCTCTGTTTTGTAAATCTCAATTTTGAAAATCTCAGTTTTGTAAATCTCAGTTTTGTAAATCTCAGTTTTAAAAATCTCAGTTTTGTAAATCTCAGTTTTGTAAATTTTAGTTTTGAAAATCTCAGTTTTGTAAATCTCAGTTTTGAAAATCTGAGTTTTGTAAATCTCAGTTTTGTAAATCTGAGTTTTATAAATCTCAGTTTTGTAAATCTCGGTTTTGTAAACCTCAGTTTTGTAAATCTCAGTTTTGTAAATCTCGGTTTTGTAAATCTCAGTTTTGTAAATCTCGATTTTGTAAATCTGAGTTTTGTAAATCTGAGTTTTGTAAATCTGAGTTTTGTAAATCTCAGTTTTGTAAATCTGAGTTTTGTAAATCTCAGATTTGTAAATCTCAGCTTTGTAAATCTCAGTTTTGTAAATCTCAGTTTTGTAAATCTCAGTTTTTAAAATCTCAGATTTGAAAATCTCAGTTTTGTAAATCTCAGTTTTGCAAATCTCAGTTTTGTAAATCTCAGTTTTTAAAATCTCAGATTTGAAAATCTCAGTTTTGTAAATCTCAGTTTTGCAAATCTCAGTTTTGTAAATCTCAGTTTTGTAAATCTCGGTTTTGTAAATCTCAGTTTTGTAAATCTCAGTTTTGCAAATCTCAGTTTTGCAAATCTCACTTTTGTAAATCAGAGTTTTGTAAATCTCAGTTTTGTAAATCTGAGTTTTGTAAATCTCAGTTTTGTAAATCTCAGCTTTGTAAATCTCAGTTTTGTAAATCTCAGTTTTGTAAATCTGAGTTTTGTAAATCTCAGTTTTGTAAATCTCAGTTTTGTAAATCTGAGTTTTGTAAATCTCAGTTTTGTTAATCTCAGTTTTGCAAATCTCAGTTTTGAAAATTTCAGTTTTGTAAATCTCAGTTTTGTAAATCTCAGTTTTGTAAATCTCAGTTTTGAAAATCTCAGTTTTGTAAACCTCAGTTTTGTAAATCTCAGTTTTGTAAATCTGAGTTTTGTAAATCTCAGTTTTGTTAATCTCAGTTTTGCAAATCTCAGTTTTGTAAATCTGAGTTTTGTAAATCTGAGTTTTGTAAATCTCAGTTTTGTAAATCTCAGTTTTGTAAATCTCAGTTTTGTAAATCTGAGTTTTGTAAATCTCAGTTTTGTAAATCTCAGTTTTGTAAATCTGAGTTTTGTAAATCTCAGTTTTGTAAATCTCAGTTTTGTAAATCTCAGTTTTGTAAATCTCAGTTTTGTAAATCTCAGTTTTGTAAATCTGAGTTTTGTAAATCTCTGTTTTGTAAATCTCAGTTTTGTAAATCTCAGTTTTGTAAATCTCAGTTTTGTAAATCTCAGTTTTGTAAATCTCAGTTTTGTAAATCTCAGTTTTGTAAATCTCAGTTTTGAAAATCACAGTTTTGTAAATGTCAGTTTTGTAAATCTCAGTTTTGAAAATCTCAGTTTTGTAAATCTCAGTTTTGTAAATCTCAGTTTTGAAAATCTCAGTTTTGTAAATATCAGTTTTGAAAATCTCAGTTTTGTAAATCTCAGTTTTGTAAATCTCAGTTTTGTAAATCTCAGTTTTCTAAATCTCTGTTTTGTAAACCTGAGTTTTGTAAATCTCAGTTTTGTCAATCTCTGTTTTGTAAATCTCAATTTTGAAAATCTCAGTTTTGTAAATCTCAGTTTTGTAAATCTCAGTTTTAAAAATCTCAGTTTTGTAAATCTCAGTTTTGTAAATTTTAGTTTTGAAAATCTCAGTTTTGTAAATCTCAGTTTTGAAAATCTCAGTTTTGTAAATCTCGGTTTTGAAAGTCTCAGTTTTGTAAATCTCAGTTTTGTAAATCTCAGTTTTGTAAATCTTAGTTTTGTAAATCTCAGTTTTGAAAATCTCAGTTTTGTAAATCTCGGTTTTGAAAGTGTCAGTTTTGTAAATCTCAGTTTTGTAAATCTCAGTTTTGTAAATCTCTGTTTTGTAAATCTGAGTTTTGTAAATCTCTGTTTTGTCAATCTCTGTTTTGTAAATCTCAGTTTTGTAAATCTCAGTTTTGTAAATCTCAGATTTGTAAATCTTAGTTTTGTAAATCTCAGTTTTGAAAATCTCAGTTTTGTAAATGTCAGTTTTGTAAATCTCAGTTTTGAAAATCTCAGTTTTGTAAATATCAGTTTTGAAAATCTCAGTTTTGTAAATCTCAGTTTTGTAAATCTCAGTTGTGTAAATCTCAGTTTTGTAAATCTCTGTTTTGTAAATCTGAGTTTTGTAAATCTCAGTTTTGTAAATCTCAGTTTTGTAAATCTCAGTTTTGTAAATCTCAGTTTTGTAAATCTCAGTTGTGTAAATCTCAGTTTTGTAAGTCTCTGTTTTGTAAATCTGAGTTTTGTAAATCTCAGTTTTGTCAATCTTTTTTTGTAAATCTCAATTTTGAAAATCTCAGTTTTGTAAATCTCAGTTTTGTAAATCTCAGTTTTGTAAATCTCAGTTTTGTAAATCTCTGTTTTGTAAATCTGAGTTTTGTAAATCTCAGTTTTGTAAATCTGTTTTGTAAATCTCAGTTTTAAAAATCTCTGTTTTGTAATTCTCAGTTTTGTACATCTCAGTTTTGTAAATCTCAGTTTTGTAAATCTCAGTTTTGTAAATCTCAGTTTTGTAAATCTCAGTTTTGTAAATCTCAGTTTTGAAAATCTCTGTTTTGTAAATCTCAGTTTTGAAAATTTCAGTTTTGTAAATCTCAGTTTTGTAAATCTCAGTTTTGTAAATCTCAGTTTTGAAAATCTCAGTTTTGTAAATCTCAGTTTTTTAAATCTCAGTTTTGTAAATCTCAGTTTTGAAAATTTCAGTTTTGTAAATCTCAGTTTTGTTAATCTCAGTTTTGCAAATCTCAGTTTTGTAAATCTCAGTTTTGTAAATCTCGGTTTTGTAAATCTGAGTTTTGTAAATCTGAGTTTTGTAAATCTGAGTTTTGTAAATCTCAGTTTTGTAAATCTGAGTTTTGTAAATCTCAGTTTTGCAAATCTCAGTTTTGTAAATCTCAGTTTTGTAAATCTCAGTTTTGTAAATCTGAGTTTTGTAAATCTCAGTTTAGTTAATCTCAGTTTTGCAAATCTTCGGAGCGAGCGGTTTCGGAGCGAGCGGTTTCGGAGCGAGCGGTTTTGGAGCGAGCGGTTTTGGAGCGAGCGGTTTTGGAGCGAGCGGTTTAGAGCGATCCATTTTGGAGCGAGCGGTTTGGAGCGATCCATTTTGGAGCGAGCGGTTTGGAGTGATCCATTTTGGAGCGAGCGGTTTGGAGCGATCCATTTTGGAGCGAGCGGTTTGGAGCGATCCATTTTGGAGCGAGCGGTTTGGAGCGATCCATTTTGGAGCGAGTTTTGTAAATCTCAGTTTTGTAAATCTCAGTTTTGTAAATCTCAGTTTTGTAAATCTCAGTTTTGTAAATCTGAGTTTTGTAAATCTCAGTTTTGTAAATCTGAGTTTTGTAAATCTGAGTTTTGTAAATCTCAGTTTTGTAAATCTCAGTTTTGTAAATCTGAGTTTTGTAAATCTCAGTTTTGTAAATCTCAGTTTTCAAAATCTCAGATTTGAAAATCTCAGTTTTGTAAATCTCAGTTTCGTAAATCTCAGTTTTGTAAATCTCAGTTTTGTAAATCTCAGTTTTGTAAATCTCAGTTTTGTAAATCTCAGTTTTGTAAATCTGAGTTTTGTAAATCTCAGTTTTGTAAATCTCAGTTTTGTAAATCTGAGTTTTGTAAATCTCAGTTTTGTAAATCTCAGTTTTGTAAATCTCAGTTTTGTAAATCTCAGTTTTGTAAATCTCAGTTTTGTGAATCTCGGTTTTGTAAATCTCAGTTTTGTAAATCTGAGTTTTCTAAATCTCAGTTTTGTAAATCTCAGCTTTGTAAATCTCAGTTTTGTAAATCTCAGTTTTGTAAATCTCAGTTTTGTAAATCTCAGTTTTGTAAATCTCAGTTTTGTAAATCTCAGTTTTGTAAATCTCAGTTTTGTAAATCTGAGTTTTGTAAATCTCAGTTTTTTAAATCTCAGTTTTGTAAATCTCAGTTTTGTAAATCTCAGTTTTGTAAATCTGAGTTTTGTAAATCTGAGTTTTGTAAATCTGAGTTTTGTAAATCTCAGTTTTGTAAATCTCAGTTTTGTAAATCTCAGTTTTGTAAATCTCAGTTTTGTGAATCTCGGTTTTGTAAATCTCAATTTTGTAAATCTCAGTTTTGCAAATCTCAGTTTTGTAAATCTGAGTTTTGTAAATCTGAGTTTTGTAAATCTCAGTTTTGTAAATCTGAGTTTTGTAAATCTCAGTTTTGTAAATCTCAGTTTTGTAAATCTCAGTTTTGTAAATCTCGGTTTTGTAAATCTCAGTTTTGTAAATCTCAGTTTTGCAAAACTCAGTTTTGTAAATCTGAGTTTTGTAAATCTGAGTTTTGTAAATCTCAGTTTTGTAAATCTGAGTTTTATAAATCTCAGTTTTGTAAATCTCGGTTTTGTAAACCTCAGTTTTGTAAATCTCAGTTTTGTAAATCTCGGTTTTGTAAATCTCAGTTTTGTAAATCTCGATTTTGTAAATCTGAGTTTTGTAAATCTGAGTTTTGTAAATCTGAGTTTTGTAAATCTCAGTTTTGTAAATCTGAGTTTTGTAAATCTCAGATTTGTAAATCTCAGCTTTGTAAATCTCAGTTTTGTAAATCTCAGTTTTGTAAATCTCAGTTTTTAAAATCTCAGATTTGAAAATCTCAGTTTTGTAAATCTCAGTTTTGCAAATCTCAGTTTTGTAAATCTCAGTTTTTAAAATCTCAGATTTGAAAATCTCAGTTTTGTAAATCTCAGTTTTGCAAATCTCAGTTTTGTAAATCTCAGTTTTGTAAATCTCGGTTTTGTAAATCTCAGTTTTGTAAATCTCAGTTTTGCAAATCTCAGTTTTGCAAATCTCACTTTTGTAAATCAGAGTTTTGTAAATCTCAGTTTTGTAAATCTGAGTTTTGTAAATCTCAGTTTTGTAAATCTCAGCTTTGTAAATCTCAGTTTTGTAAATCTCAGTTTTGTGAATCTCGGTTTTGTAAATCTCAGTTTTGCAAATCTCAGTTTTGTAAATCAGAGTTTTGTAAATCTGAGTTTTGTAAATCTCAGTTTTGTAAATCTGAGTTTTGTAAATCTCAGTTTTGTAAATCTCAGCTTTGTAAACCTCAGTTTTGTAAATCTCAGTTTTGTAAATCTCAGTTTTGCAAATCTCAGTTTTGTAAATCTGAGTTTTGTAAATCTGAGTTTTGTAAATCTCAGTTTTGTAAATCTCAGTTTTGTAAATCTCAGTTTTGTCAATCTCAGTTTTGTTAATCTCAGTTTTGTAAATGTCAGTTTTGTAAATCTCAGTTTTGTTAATCTCGGTTTTGATTCGAGCGGTTTTGGAACGAGCGGTTTTGGAGCGAGCGGTTTCGGAGCGAGCGGTTTTGGAGCGAGCGGTTTTGGAGCGAGCGGTTTCGGAGCGAGCGAGCGGTTTGAAGCGATCCATTTTGGAGCGAGCGGTTTGGAGCGATCCATTTTATAGCGAGCGGTTTGGAGCGATCCATTTTGGAGCGAGCGGTTTTGATTCGAGCGGTTTTGGAGCGAGCGGTTTTGGAGCGAGCGGTTTTGGAGCGAGCGGTTTCGGAGCGAGCGTTTGGTAAACAAAACTGAGATTAATCTCAGTTTTGTAAATCTGAGTTTTGTAAATCTCAGTTTTGTAAATCTGAGTTTTGTAAATCTCAGTTTTGTAAATCTCAGTTTTGTAAATCTCAGTTTTGTAAATCTCAGTTTTGCAAATCTCAGTTTTGTAAATCTCAGTTTTGTAAATCTCAGTTTTGTAAATCTCAGTTTTGAAAATCTCAGTTTTGTAAACCTCAGTTTTGTAAATATGAGTTTTGTAAATCTCAGTTTTATAAATCTCAGTTTTGTAAATCTCGGTTTTGTAAATCTCAGTTTTGTAAATATCACTTTTGCAAATCTCAGTTTTGTAAATCTCAGTTTTTAAAATCTCAGTTTTGAAAATCTCAGTTTTGTAAATCTCAGTTTTTAAAATCTCAGTTTTGAAAATCTCAGTTTTGTAAACCTCTGTTTTGTAAATCTCAGTTTTGTAAATCTCAGTTTTGTAAATCTCAGTTTTGTAAATCTCAGTTTTTTAAATCTCAGTTTTGCAAATCTCAGTTTTGTAAATCTGAGTTTTGTAAATCTCAGTTTTGTAAATCTCAGTTTTGTAAATCTCAGTTTTGTAAATCTCAGTTTTGCAAATCTCAGTTTTGTAAATCTCAGTTTTGTAAATCTCGGTTTTGTAAATCTGAGTTTTGTAAATCTCACTTTTGTAAATCTCACTTTTGTAAATCTCAGTTTTGTAAATCTCTGTTTTGTAAATCTCAGTTTTGTAAATCTCAGTTTTGTAAATCTCAGTTTTGTAAATCTCAGTTTTGTAAATCTCAGTTTTGTAAATCTGGGTTTTGTAAATCTCAGTTTTGTAAATCTCAGTTTTGTAAATCTCAGTTTTGTAAATCTCAGTTTTGTAAATCTCAGTTTTGTAAATCTCAGTTTTGAAAATCTCTGTTTTGAAAATCTCAGTTTTGTAAATCTCAGTTTTGTAAATCTGTTTTGTAAATCTCAGTTTTGTAAATCTCAGTTTTGTAAATCTAAGTTTTGTAAATCTCAGTTTTGTAAATCTCAGTTTTGAAAATCTCAGTTTTGTAAATCTCAGTTTTGTAAATCTCAGTTTTGTAAATCTCAGTTTTGTAAATCTCAGTTTTGTATATCTCAGTTTTGTAAATCTCAGTTTTGAAAATCTCAGTTTTGTAAATCTCAGTTTTGTAAATCTCAGTTTTGTAAATCTGAGTTTTGTAAATCTCTGTTTTGTAAATCTCAGTTTTGTAAATCTCAGTTTTGTAAATCTCAGTTTTGTGAATCTCAGTTTTGTAAATCTCAGTTTTGTAAATCTCAGTTTTGAAAATCTCAGTTTAGTAAATGTCAGTTTTGTAAATGTCAGTTTTGTAAATCTCAGTTTTGAAAATCTCAGTTTTGTAAATATCAGTTTTGAAAATCTCAGTTTTGTAAATCTCAGTTTTGTAAATCTCAGTTTTGTAAATCTCAGTTTTGAAAATCTCAGTTTTGTAAATGTCAGTTTTGTAAATCTCAGTTTTGAAAATCTCAGTTTTGTAAATATCAGTTTTGAAAATCTCAGTTTTGTAAATCTCAGTTTTGTAAATCTCAGTTTTGTAAATCTCAGTTTTGTAAATCTCTGTTTTGTAAACCTGAGTTTTGTAAATCTCAGTTTTGTCAATCTCTGTTTTGTAAATCTCAATTTTGAAAATCTCAGTTTTGTAAATCTCAGTTTTGTAAATCTCAGTTTTAAAAATCTCAGTTTTGTAAATCTCAGTTCTGTAAATTTTAGTTTTGAAAATCTCAGTTTTGTAAATCTCAGTTTTGAAAATCTCAGTTTTGTAAATCTCAGTTTTGTAAATCTCAGTTTTGTAAATCTCAGTTTTGTAAATCTCAGTTTTGTAAATCTCAGTTTTGTAAATCTCAGTTTTGAAAATGTCAGTTTTGTAAATCTCAGTTTTGAAAATCTCAGTTTTGTAAATATCAGTTTTGAAAATCTCAGTTTTGTAAATCTCAGTTTTGTAAATCTCAGTTGTGTAAATCTCAGTTTTGTAAATCTCTGTTTTGTAAATCTGAGTTTTGTAAATCTCAGTTTTGTCAATCTCTGTTTTGTAAATCTCAGTTTTGTAAATCTCAGTTTTGTAAATCTCAGTTTTGTAAATCTCAGTTTTGTAAATCTCAGTTTTGAAAATCTCAGTTTTGTAAATCTCGGTTTTGAAAGTCTCAGTTTTGTAAATCTCAGTTTTGTAAATCTCAGTTTTGTAAATCTCTGTTTTGTAAATCTGAGTTTTGTAAATCTCAGTTTTGTCAATCTCTGTTTTGTAAATCTCAGTTTTGTAAATCTCAGTTTTGTAAATCTCAGTTTTGTAAATCTTAGTTTTGTAAATCTCAGTTTTGAAAATCTCAGTTTTGTAAATATCAGTTTTGAAAATCTCAGTTTTGTAAATCTCAGTTTTGTAAATCTCAGTTGTGTAAATCTCAGTTTTGTAAATCTCTGTTTTGTAAATCTGAGTTTTGTAAATCTCAGTTTTGTAAATCTCAGTTTTGTAAATCTCAGTTTTGTAAATCTCAGTTTTGTAAATCTCAGTTTTGTAAATCTCAGTTTTGTAAATCTCTGTTTTGTAAATCTGAGTTTTGTAAATCTCAGTTTTGTCAATCTCTGTTTTGTAAATCTCAATTTTGAAAATCTCAGTTTTGTAAATCTCAGTTTTGTAAATCTCAGTTTTGAAAATCTCAGTTTTGTAAATCTCAGTTTTGAAAATCTCAGTTTTGTAAATCTCAGTTTTGTAAATCTGTTTTGTAAATCTCAGTTTTAAAAGTCTCTGTTTTGTAAATCTCAGTTTTGTAATTCTCAGTTTTGTACATCTCAGTTTTGTAAATCTCAGTTTTGTAAATCTCAGTTTTGTAAATCTCAGTTTTGTAAATCTCAGTTTTGTAAATCTCAGTTTTGAAAATCTCTGTTTTGTAAATCTCAGTTTTGAAAATTTCAGTTTTGTAAATCTCAGTTTTATAAATCTCAGTTTTGTAAATCTCAGTTTTGAAAATCTCAGTTTTGTAAACCTCAGTTTTTTAAATCTCAGTTTTGTAAATCTCAGTTTTGTAAATCTCAGTTTTGTAAATCTCAGTTTTGTAAATCTCAGTTTTGTAAATCTCAGTTTTGTAAATCTCAGTTTTGTAAATCTCAGTTTTGTAAATCTCCATTTTGTAAATCTGAGTTTTGTAAATCTCCGTTTTGTAAATCTCAGTTTTGTAAATCTCAGTTTTGTAATTCTCAGTTTTGTAATTCTCAGATTTGTAATTCTCAGTTTTGTAATTCTCAGTTTTGTAAATCTCAGTTTTGTAAATCTCAGTTTTGTAAATCTCAGTTTTGAAAATCTCAGTTTTTTAAATCTCAGTTTTGTAAATCTCAGTTTTGTAAATCTCAGTTTTGTAAATCTCAGTTTTGTAAATCTCAGTTTTGAAAATCTCAGTTTTGTAAATCTCAGTTTTGTAAATCTCAGTTTTGTAAATCTCAGTTTTGAAAATCTCTGTTTTGAAAATCTCAGTTTTGTAAATCTCAGTTTTGTAAATCTCAGTTTTGTAAATCTCAGTTTTGTAAATCTCAGTTTTGTAAATCTAAGTTTTGTAAATCTCAGTTTTGTAAATCTCAGTTTTGAAAATCTCAGTTTTGTAAATCTCAGTTTTGTAAATCTCAGTTTTGTAAATCTCAGTTTTGTAAATCTCAGTTTTGTATATCTCAGTTTTGTAAATCTCAGTTTTGAAAATCTCTGTTTTGTAAATCTCAGTTTTGTAAATCTCAGTTTTGTAAATCTCAGTTTTGTAAATATCAGTTTTGAAAATCTCAGTTTTGTAAATCTCAGTTTTGTAAATCTCAGTTTTGTAAATCTCAGTTTTGTAAATCTCTGTTTTGTAAATCTGAGTTTTGTAAATCTCAGTTTTGTCAATCTTTTTTTGTAAATCTCAATTTTGAAAATCTCAGTTTTGTAAATCTCAGTTTTGTAAATCTCAGTTTTAAAAATCTCAGTTTTGTAAATCTCAGTTCTGTAAATTTTAGTTTTGAAAATCTCAGTTTTGTAAATCTCAGTTTTGAAAATCTCAGTTTTGTAAATCTCAGTTTTGTAAATCTCAGTTTTGTAAATCTCAGTTTTGTAAATCTCAGTTTTGTAAATCTCAGTTTTGTAAATCTCAGTTTTGTAAATCTCAGTTTTGTAAATCTCAGTTTTGTAAATCTCAGTTTTGAAAATCTCAGTTTTTTAAATCTCAGTTTTGTAAATGTGAGTTTTATAAATCTCAGTTTTGTAAATCTCAGTTTTGTTAATCTCAGTTTTGTAAATCTCAGTTTTGAAAATCTCAGTTTTAAAAATCTCACTTTTGTAAATCTCAGTTTTATAAATCTCACTTTTGAAAATCTCTGTTTTGTAAATCTCAGTTTTGTAAATCTCAGGTTTGGTAATCTCAGCTTTGAAAATCTCTTTTGTAAATCTCAGTTTTGTAAATCTCAGTTTTCTAAATCTCAGTTTTGTAAATCTCAGTTTTGAAAATCTCAGTTTTGTAAATCTCAGTTTCGATAATCTCAGTTTTGTAAATCTTGGTTTTGAAAATCTCAGGTTTGTAAATCTCAGTTTTGAAAATCTCAATTTTGTAAATCTCAGTTTTAAAAATCTCAGTTTTGCAAATCTCAGTTTTGTAAATCTCAGTTTTGTAAATCTCAGTTTTGTAAATCTCAGTTTTGTAAATCTCAGTTTTGTAAATCTCAGTTTTGTAAATCTCAGTTTTGTAAATCTCAGTTTTGTAAATCTCAGTTTTGAAAATCTCAGTTTTAAAAATCTCAGTTTTGTAAATCTCAGTTTTATAAATCTCGGTTTTGAAAATCTCAGTTTTGTAAATCTGAGTTTTGTAAATCTCAGTTTTGTAAATCTCGATTTTGAAAGTCTCAGTTTTGTATATCTTAGTTTTGTTAATCTCAGTTTTGAAAATCTAAGTTTTGTAAATCTCAGTTTTGTAAATCTCGGTTTCGATAATCTTAGTTTTGTAAATCGCAGTTTTGTCAATCTCAGTTTTGAAAATCTCAGTATTGTAAATCTCAGTTTTGAAAATCTCAGTTTTGTAAATCTCAGTTTTGTAAATCTCAGTTTTGTAAATCTTAGTTTTGTAAATCTCAGTTTTGAAAATCTTAGTTTTGTAAATCTCGGTTTTGAAAGTCTCAGTTTAGTATATCTTAGTTTTGTTAATCTCAGTTTTGAAAATCTAAGTTTTGTAAATCTCAGTTTTGTAAATCTCAGTTTTGTAAATCTCAGTTTTGAAAATCTCAGTTTTGTAAATCTCAGTTTTGTTAATCTCAGTTTTGTAAATCTCAATTTTGAAAATCTCAGTTGTGAAAATCTCAGTTTTGTAAATCTAAGTTTTGTAAATCTCAGTTTTGTAAATCTCAGTTTTGTAAATCTCAGTTTTGAAAATCTTAGTTTTGAAAATCTCAGTTTTGAAAATTTCAGTTTTGTAAATCTGTTTTGTAAATCTCAGTTTTGTAAATCTCAGTTTTGAAAATCACAGTTTAGTAAATCTCAGTTTTGAAAATCACAGTTTTGAAAATCGCGGTTTTGAAAATCTCAGTTTTGTAAATCTCAGTTTTGTAAATCTCAGTTTTGAAAATCTCAGTTTTGAAAATCTGTTTTGTAAATCTCAGTTTTGTAAATCTCATTTTTGTAAATCTCAGTTTTGTAAACCTCAGTTTTGTAAATCTTGGTTTTGTAAATCTCGGATTTGTAAATCTCAGTTTTAGAAATCTCAGTTTTGGAAATCTCAGTTTTGTAAATCTCAGATTTGAAAATCTCAGTTTTGTAAATCTCAGTTTTGTAAATCTCAGTTTTGAAAATCTCAGTTTTGAAAATCACAGTTTTGAAAATCTCAGTTTTGTAAATCTCAGTTTTGCAAATCTCAGATTTGTGAATCTTACTTTTGTAAATCTCAGTTTTGTAAATCTCAGTTTTGAAAATCTCAGTTTTGAAAATCTCAGTTTTGTAAATCTCAGTTTTGAAAATCTCAGTTTTGTAAATCTCAGTTTTGTAAATCTCAGTTTTGTAAATCTCAGTTTTGTAAATTTCAGTTTTGGAAATCTCAGTTTTGTAAATCTCAGATTTGAAAATCTCAGTTTTGTAAATCTCAGTTTTGTAAATCTCAGTTTTGTAAATCTCAGTTTTGAAAATCTCAGTTTTGTAAATCTCAAAAAAAATTTCAAATTTCAAATTTGAAAAACTCAAAACCGCTCGGTCCAAAACCGCTCGAATCAAAACCGCTCAATTCAAAACCGCGCGAATCAAAACCGAGATTTTAAAAACTAAGATTTACAAAACTGAGATTTACAAAATTGAGATTTACAAAACTGAGATTTACAAAACTGAGATTTTTAAAACAGATTTACAAAACTGAGATTTACAACAGTGAGATTTTCAAAACTGAGATTTACAAAGCTGAGATTTACAAAACTGAGATTTACAAAACTGAGATTTACAAAACTGTGATTTACAAATCTGAGATTTTCAAAACTGAGATTTGCAAAACTGAGATTTTCAAAACTTAGATTTACAAAACTGAGATTTTCAAAACTGAGATTTACAAAACTGAGATTTTCAAAACTGAGATTTACAAAACTGAGATGTACAAAGCTGAAATTTTCAAAACTGAGATTTTCAAAACTGAGATTTACAAAACTGAGATTCACAAAACTGAGATTTTCAAAACTGAGATTTTCAAAACTGAGATTTACAAAACTGAGATTTACAAAATTGAGATTTTCAAAACTGAGATTTTCAAAACTAAGATTTACAAAACTGAGATTTTCACAACTGAGATTTACAAAACCGAGATTTTCAAAACTTAGATTTACAAAATTGAGATTTTCAAAACTGAGATTTACAAAACTGAGATTAGAAAAAACTAAGATTTTCAAAACTTAGATTTTCAAAACTTAGATTTTCAAAACTGAGATTTACAAAACTGAGATTTACAAAACTGAGATTTACAAAACTGAGATTTTCAAATCTGAGATTTACAAAACTGAGATTTCCAAAACTGAGATTTACAAAACTGAGATTTTCAAAACTGAGATTTACAAAACTGAGATTTACAAAACTGAGATTTACAAAACTGAGATTTAAAAAACTAAGATTTTCAAAACTTAGATTTTCAAAACTTAGATTTTCAAAACTGAGATTTACAAAACTGAGATTTACAAAACTGAGATTTACAAAACTGAGATTTTCAAATCTGAAATTTACAAAACTGAGATTTCCAAAACTGAGATTTACAAAACTGAGATTTACAAAACTGAGATTTACAAAACTGAGATTTACAAAACTGAGATTTACAAAACTGAGATTTACAAAACTGAGATTTACAAAACTGAGATTTAAAAAACTGAGATTTAAAAAACTGAGATTTACAAAACAGAGATTTTTAAAACTGAGATTTACAAAACTGAAATTTTCAAAACTGAGATTTTCAAAACTGAAATTTACAAAACTGAAATTTACAAAACTGAGATTTACAAAACTGAGATTTACAAAACTGAGATTTACAAAACTGAGATTTACAAAACTGAGATTTACAAAACTGAGATTTACAAAACTGAGATTTACAAAACTGAGATTTACAAAACTGAGATTTACAAAACTGAGATTTAAAAAACTGAGATTTAAAAAACTGAGATTTACAAAACAGATATTTACAAAACTGAGATTTACAAAACTGAGATTTTCAAATCTGAGATTTACAAATCTGAGATTTACAAATCTGAGATTTACAAAACTGAGATTTACAAAACTGTGATTTACAAATCTGAGATTTTCAAAACTGAGATTTGCAAAACTGAGATTTGCAAAACTTAGATTTACAAAACTGAGATTTTCAAAACTAAGATTTACAAAACTGAGATTTACAAAACTGAGATTTACAAAACTGAGATTTTCAAAACTGAGATTTACAAAACTGAGATTTACAAAGCTGAAATTTTCAAAACTGAGATTTTCAAAACTGAGATTTACAAAACTGAGATTCACAAAACTGAGATTTTAAAAACTGAGATTTTCAAAACTTAGATTTACAAAACTGAGATTTACAAAACAGATTTACAAAACTGAGATTTACAAAACTGAGATTTACAAAACTGAGATTTAAAAAACTGAGATTTAAAAAACTGAGATTTACAAAACAGAGATTTTTAAAACTGAGATTTACAAAACTGAGATTTACAAAACTGAGATTTTCACAACTGAGATTTACAAAACTGAGATTTTAAAAACTGAGATTTTCAAAACTTAGATTTACAAAACTGAGATTTACAAAACTGAGATTTACAAAACTGAGATTTACAAAACTGAGATTTTCAAAACTGAGATTTATAAAACTGAGATTTACAAAGCTGAAATTTTCAAAACTGAGATTTTCAGAACTGAGATTTACAAAACTGAGATTCACAAAACTGAGATTTTCAAAACTGAGATTTTCAGAACTGAGATTTACAAAACTGAGATTTACAAAACTGAGATTTACAAAACTGAGATTTTCAAAACTTAGATTTACAAAACTGAGATTTACAAAACTGAGATTTTCGAAACATCGATTTCAAAACTGAGATTTTCAAAACTGAGATTTACAAAACTGAGATTTACAAAACTGAGATTTACAAGACTGAGATTTACAAAACTGAGATTTTCAAATCTGAGATTTACAAAACTGAGATTTACAAAACTGAGATTTACAAAACTGAGATTTACAAAACTGAGATTTACAAAACTGAGATTTACAAAACTGAGATTTACAAAACTGAGATTTAAAAAACTGAGATTTAAAAAACTGAGATTTACAAAACAGAGATTTTTAAAACTGAGATTTACAAAACTGAAATTTTCAAAACTGAGATTTTCAAAACTGAAATTTACAAAACTGAAATTTACAAAACTGAGATTTACAAAACTGAGATTTACAAAACTGAGATTTACAAAACTGAGATTTACAAAACTGAGATTTACAAAACTGAGATTTACAAAACTGAGATTTACAAAACTGAGATTTACAAAACTGAGATTTACAAAACTGAGATTTACAAAACTGAGATTTACAAAACTGAGATTTACAAAACTGAGATTTAAAAAACTGAGATTTAAAAAACTGAGATTTACAAAACAGAGATTTTTAAAACTGAGATTTACAAAACTGAAATTTTCAAAACTGAGATTTTCAAAACTGAAATTTACAAAACTGAAATTTACAAAACTGAGATTTAAAAAACTGAGATTTACAAAACTGAGATTTACAAAACTGAGATTTACAAAACTGAGATTTACAAAACTGAGATTTACAAAACTGAGATTTACAAAACTGAGATTTTGAAAACTTAGATTTACAAAACTGAGATTTTCAAAACTGAGATTTACAAAACTGAGATTTAAAAAACTAAGATTTTCAAAACTTAGATTTTCAAAACTTAGATTTTCAAAACTGAGATTTACAAAACTGAGATTTACAAAACTGAGATTTTCAAATCTGAGATTTACAAAACAGAGATTTACAAAACTGAGATTTACAAAATTGAGATTAACAAAACTGAGATTTTCAAAACTAAGATTTACAAAACTGAGATTTTCACAACTGAGATTTACAAAACTGAGATTTTAAAAACTGACATTTTCAAAACTTAGATTTACAAAACTGAGATTTACAAAACTGAGATTTACAAAACTGAGATTTACAAAACTAAGATTTACAAAACTGAGATTTTCACAACTGAGATTTACAAAACTGAGATTTACAAAACTGAGATTTAAAAAACTGAGATTTTCAAAACTGTGATTTTCAAAACTGAGATTTTCAAAACTTAGATTTACAAAACTGAGATTTACAAAACTGAGATTTACAAAACCGAGATTTACAAAACTGAGATTTTTAAAACTGAGATTTACAAAACTGAGATTTACAAAACTGAGATTTACAAAACTGAGATTTACAAAACTGAGATTTACAAAACTGAGATTTTCAAAACTGAGATTTACAAAACTGAGATTTACAAAACCGAGATTTTCAAAACTGTGATTTTTAAAAGTGAGATTTACAAAACTGAGATTTACAAAACTGAGATTTTCAAATCTGAGATTTACAAAACTGAGATTTCCAAAACTGAGATTTACAAAGCTGAGATTTTCAAAACTGAGATTTTCAAAACTAAGATTTACAAAACTGAGATTTACAAAACTAAGATTTACAAAACTGAGATTTTCACAACTGAGATTTACAAAACTGAGATTTAAAAAACTGAGATTTTCAAAACTTAGATTTACAAAACTGAGTTTTACAAAACTGAGATTTACAAAACTGAGATTTACAAAACTGAGATTTTCAAAACTGAGATTTACAAAACTGAGATTTACAAAACTGAGATTTATAAAACTGAGATTTACAAAGCTGAAATTTTCAAAACTGAGATTTTCAGAACTGAGATTTACAAAACTGAGATTCACAAAACTGAGATTTTCAAAACTGAGATTTTCAGAACTGAGATTTACAAAACTGAGATTTACAAAACTGAGATTTACAAAACTGAGATTTTCAAAACTTAGATTTACAAAACTGAGATTTACAAAACTGAGATTTTCGAAACATCGATTTCAAAACTGAGATTTTCAAAACTGAGATTTACAAAACTGAGATTTACAAAACTGAGATTTACAAGACTGAGATTTACAAAACTGAGATTTTCAAATCTGAGATTTACAAAACTGAGATTTACAAAACTGAGATTTACAAAACTGAGATTTACAAAACTGAGATTTACAAAACTGAGATTTACAAAACTGAGATTTACAAAACTGAGATTTAAAAAACTGAGATTTACAAAACTGAGATTTACAAAACAGAGATTTTTAAAACTGAGATTTACAAAACTGAAATTTTCAAAACTGAGATTTTCAAAACTGAAATTTACAAAACTGAAATTTACAAAACTGAGATTTACAAAACTGAGATTTACAAAACTGAGATTTACAAAACTGAGATTTACAAAACTGAGATTTACAAAACTGAGATTTACAAAACTGAGATTTACAAAACTGAGATTTACAAAACTGAGATTTACAAAACTGAGATTTACAAAACTGAGATTTAAAAAACTGAGATTTAAAAAACTGAGATTTACAAAACAGAGATTTTTAAAACTGAGATTTACAAAACTGAAATTTTCAAAACTGAGATTTTCAAAACTGAAATTTACAAAACTGAAATTTACAAAACTGAGATTTAAAAAACTGAGATTTTCAAAACTGAGATTTTCAAAACTGAGATTTACAAAACTGAGATTTACAAAACTGAGATTTACAAAACTGAGATTTTCAAAACTTAGATTTACAAAACTGAGATTTACAAAACTGAGATTTACAAAACTGAGATTTTGAAAACTTAGATTTACAAAACTGAGATTTTCAAAACTGAGATTTACAAAACTAAGATTTAAAAAACTAAGATTTTCAAAACTTAGATTTTCGAAACTTAGATTTTCAAAACTGAGATTTACAAAACTGAGATTTACAAAACTGAGATTTTCAAATCTGAGATTTACAAAACAGAGATTTACAAAACTGAGATTTACAAAATTGAGATTAACAAAACTGAGATTTTCAAAACTAAGATTTACAAAACTGAGATTTTCACAACTGAGATTTACAAAACTGAGATTTTAAAAACTGACATTTTCAAAACTTAGATTTACAAAACTGAGATTTACAAAACTGAGATTTACAAAACTGAGATTTACAAAACTAAGATTTACAAAACTGAGATTTTCACAACTGAGATTTACAAAACTGAGAATTACAAAACTGAGATTTAAAAAACTGAGATTTTCAAAACTGTGATTTTCAAAACTGAGATTTTCAAAACTTAGATTTACAAAACTGAGATTTACAAAACTGAGATTTACAAAACCGAGATTTACAAAACTGAGATTTTTAAAACTGAGATTTACAAAACTGAGATTTACAAAACTGAGATTTACAAAACTGAGATTTACAAAACTGAGATTTACAAAACTGAGATTTTCAAAACTGAGATTTACAAAACTGAGATTTACAAAACCGAGATTTTCAAAACTGTGATTTTTAAAAGTGAGATTTTCAAAACTGAGATTTACAAAACTGAGATTTACAAAACTGAGATTTTCAAATCTGAGATTTACAAAACTGAGATTTCCAAAACTGAGATTTACAAAGCTGAGATTTTCAAAACTGAGATTTTCAAAACTAAGATTTACAAAACTGAGATTTACAAAACTAAGATTTACAAAACTGAGATTTTCACAACTGAGATTTACAAAACTGAGATTTAAAAAACTGAGATTTTCAAAACTTAGATTTACAAAACTGAGTTTTACAAAACTGAGATTTACAAAACTGAGATTTACAAAACTGAGATTTTCAAAACTGAGATTTACAAAACTGAGATTTACAAAACTGAGATTTACAAAACTGAGATTTACAAAACTGAGATTTTCAAATCTGAGATTTACAAAACTGAGATTTTCAAAACTGAGATTTACAAAACTAAGATTTTCAAAACTGAGATTTTCAAAACTGAGATTTACAAAACTGAGATTTACAAAACTAAGATTTACAAAACTAAGATTTTCAAAACTGAGATTTTCAAAACTGAGATTTACAAAACTGAGATTTACAAAACTAAGATTTACAAATCTGAGATTTTCAAAACTGAGATTTAAAAAACTGAGATTTTCAAAACTGTGATTTTCAAAACTGAGATTTTCAAAACTTAGATTTACAAAACTGAGATTTACAAAACTGAGATTTACAAAACTGAGATTTACAAAACTGAGATTTACAAATCTGAGATTTACAAAACTGAGATTTTCAAAACTGAGATTTACAAAACTGAGATATACAAAACTGAGATTTCCAAAACTGAGATTTACAAAACTGAGATTTTCAAAACTGAGATTTACAAAACAGATTTACAAAACTAAGATTTACAAAACTGAGATTTTCACAACTGAGATTTTCAAATCTGAGATTTCCAAAACTGAGATTTCCAAAACTGAGATTTACAAAACTGAGATTTACAAAACCGAGATTTACAAAACTGAGATTTACAAAACTGAGATTGACAAAACTGAGATTTAAAAAACTGATAAAAAACTGAGATTTAGAAAATTGAGATTTACAAAACTGAGATTCACAAAACTGTGATTTTCAAAACTGAGATTTTCAAAACTGAGATTTACAAAACTGAGATTTACAAAACTGAGATTTACAAAACTGAGATTTACAAAACTGAGATTTACAAAACTAAGATTTACAAAACTGAGATTTTCACAACTGAGATTTACAAAACTGAGATTTACAAAACTGAGATTTTCAAAACTTAGATTTACAAAACTGAGATTTACAAAACTGAGATTTACAAAACTGAGATTTACAAAACTGAGATTTTCAAAACTGAGATTTACAAAACTGAGATTTACAAAACTGAGATTTACAAAACTGAGATTTTCAAATCTGAGATTTACAAAACTGAGATTTCCAAAACTGAAATTTCCAAAACTGAGATTTACAAAACTGAGATTTACAAAACTGAGATTTACAAAACTAAAATTTTCAAAACTGAGATTTACAAAACTGAGATTTTCAAAACTGAGATTTTCAAAACTGAGATTTACAAAACTGAGATTTACAAAACTAAGATTTACAAATCTGAGATTTTCAAAACTGAAATTTAAAAAACTGAGATTTTCAAAATTGTGATTTTCAAAACTGAGATTTTCAAAACTTAGATTTACAAAACTGAGATTTACAAAACTGAGATTTACAAAACCGAGATTTACAAAACTGAGATTTTTAAAACTGAGGTTTACAAAACTGAGATTTACAAAACTGAGATTTACAAAACTGAGATTTACAAAACTGAGATTTTCAAATCTGAGATTTACAAAAGTGAGATTTCCAAAACTGAAATTTACAAAACTGAGATTTACAAAACTGAGATTTACAAAACTGAGATTTACAAAACTGAGATTTTCAAAACTGAGATTTACAAAACTGAGATTTTCAAAACTGAGATTTACAAAACTGAGATTTACAAAACTGAGATTTACAAACCTGAGATTTAAAAAACTGATAAAAAACTGAGATTTAGAAAATTGAGATTTACAAAACTGAGATTCACAAAACTGTGATTTTCAAAACTGAGATTTTCAAAACTGAGATTTACAAAACTGAGATTTACAAAACTGAGATTTACAAAACTGAGATTTACAAAACTGAGATTTACAAAACTAAGATTTACAAAACTGAGATTTTCACAACTCAGATTTACAAAACTGAGATTTACAAAACTGAGATTTTCAAAACTTAGATTTACAAAACTGAGATTTACAAAACTGAGATTTACAAAACTGAGATTTACAAAACTGAGATTTTCAAAACTGAGATTTACAAAACTGAGATTTACAAAACTGAGATTTACAAAACTGAGATTTTCAAATCTGAGATTTACAAAACTGAGATTTCCAAAACTGAGATTTCCAAAACTGAGATTTACAAAACTGAGATTTACAAAACTGAGATTTACAAAACTAAAATTTTCAAAACTGAGATTTACAAAACTGAGATTTTCAAAACTGAGATTTTCAAAACTGAGATTTACAAAACTGAGATTTACAAAACTAAGATTTACAAATCTGAGATTTTCAAAACTGAAATTTAAAAAACTGAGATTTTCAAAATTGTGATTTTCAAAACTGAGATTTTCAAAACTTAGATTTACAAAACTGAGATTTACAAAACTGAGATTTACAAAACCGAGATTTACAAAACTGAGATTTTTAAAACTGAGGTTTACAAAACTGAGATTTACAAAACTGAGATTTACAAAACTGAGATTTACAAAACTGAGATTTACAAATCTGAGATTTACAAAAGTGAGATTTCCAAAACTGAAATTTACAAAACTGAGATTTACAAAACTGAGATTTACAAAACTGAGATTTACAAAACTGAGATTTTCAAAACTGAGATTTACAAAACTGAGATTTTCAAAACTGAGATTTACAAAACTGAGATTTACAAAACTGAGATTTACAAACCTGAGATTTACAAAACTAAGATTTACAAATCTGAGATTTTCAAAACTGAGATTTACAAAACTGAGATTTTCAAAACTGTGATTTTCAAAACTGAGATTTTCAAAACTGAGATTTACAAAACTGAGATTTACAAAACTGAGATTTTCAAATCTGAGATTTACAAAATTGAGATTTCCAAAACTGAGATTTACAAAACTGAGATTTTCAAAACTGAGATTTTCAAAACTGAGATTTACAAAACAGATTTACAAAACTAAGATTTACAAAACTGAGATTTTCACAACTGAGATTTTCAAATCTGAGATTTACAAAACTGAGATTTCCAAAACAGAGATTGACAAAACTGAGATTTAAAAAACTGATAAAAAACTGAGATTTAGAAAATTGAGATTTACAAAACTGAGATTTACAAAACTGAGATTTCCAAAACTGAGATTTACAAAACTGAGATTTTCAAAACTGAGATTTTCAAAACTGAGATTTACAAAACAGATTTACAAAACTAAGATTTACAAAACTGAGATTTTCACAACTGAGATTTTCAAATCTGAGATTTACAAAACTGAGATTTACAAAACTGAGATTGACAAAACTGAGATTTAAAAAACTGAGATTTTCAAAACTGAGATTTTCAAAACTTAGATTTTCAAAACTTAGATTTACAAAACTGAGATTTACAAAACTGAGATTTACAAAACCGAGATTTACAAAACTGAGATTTTTAAAACTGAGGTTTACAAAACTGAGATTTACAAAACTGAGATTTACAAAACTGAGATTTACAAAACTGAGATTTTCAAATCTGAGATTTACAAAAGTGAGATTTCCAAAACTGAAATTTACAAAACTGAGATTTACAAAACTGAGATTTACAAAACTGAGATTTACAAAACTGAGATTTTCAAAACTGAGATTTACAAAACTGAGATTTTCAAAACTGAGATTTACAAAACTGAGATTTACAAAACTGAGATTTACAAAACTGAGATTTACAAAACTAAGATTTACAAATCTGAGATTTTCAAAACTGAGATTTACAAAACTGAGATTTTCAAAACTGTGATTTTCAAAACTGAGATTTTCAAAACTGAGATTTACAAAACTGAGATTTACAAAACTGAGATTTTCAAATCTGAGATTTACAAAACTGAGATTTCCAAAACTGAGATTTACAAAACTGAGATTTTCAAAACTGAGAATTTCAAAACTGAGATTTACAAAACAGATTTACAAAACTAAGATTTACAAAACTGAGATTTTCACAACTGAGATTTTCAAATCTGAGATTTACAAAACTGAGATTTCCAAAACTGAGATTGACAAAACTGAGATTTAAAAAACTGATAAAAAACTGAGATTTAGAAAATTGAGATTTACAAAACTGAGATTTACAAAACTGAGATTTCCAAAACTGAGATTTACAAAACTGAGATTTTCAAAACTGAGATTTTCAAAACTGAGATTTACAAAACAGATTTACAAAACTAAGATTTACAAAACTGAGATTTTCACAACTGAGATTTTCAAATCTGAAATTTACAAAACTGAGATTTACAAAACTGAGATTGACGAAACTGAGATTTAAAAAACTGATAAAAAACTGAGATTTAGAAAATTGAGATTTACAAAACTGAGATTTACAAAACTGAGATTTACAAAACTGAGATTTACAAAACTGAGATTTTCAAAACTGAGATTTACAAAACTGAGATTTACAAAACCGAGATTTTCAAAACTGTGATTTTCAAAACTGAGATTTTCAAAACTGAGATTTACAAAACTGAGATTTACAAAACTGAGATTTTCAAATCTGAGATTTACAAAACTGAGATTTCCAAAACTGAGATTTACAAAGCTGAGATTTTCAAAACTGAGATTTTCAAAACTGAGATTTACAAAACTGAGATTTACAAAACTAAGATTTACAAAACTGAGATTTTCACAACTGAGATTTACAAAACTGAGATTTAAAAAACTGAGATTTTCAAAACTTAGATTTACAAAACTGAGATTTACAAAACTGAGATTTTCAAAACTGAGATTTAAAAAACAGAGATTTTCAAATCTGAGATTTTCAAAACTGAGATTTACAAAACTGAGATTTACAAAACTAAGATTTACAAATCTGAGATTTTCAAAACTGAGATTTACAAAACCGAGATTTTCAAAACTGTGATTTTCAAAACTGAGATTTTCAAAACTGAGATTTACAAAACTGAGATTCACAAAACTGAGATTTTCAAATCTGAGATTTACAAAACTGAGATTTCCAAAACTGAGATTTACAAAACTGAGATTTTCAAAACTGAGATTTTCAAAACTGAGATTTACAAAACTGAGATTTACAAAACTGAGATTTTCATAACTGAGATTTACAAAACTGAGATTTTAAAAACTGAGATTTTCAAAACTTAGATTTACAAAACTAAGATTTACAAAACTGAGATTTACAAAACTGAGATTTATAAAACTGAGATTTTCAAAACTGAAATTTACAAAACTGAGATTTACAAAACTGAGATTTACAAAACTGAGATTTTCAAATCTGAGATTTACAAAACTGAGATTTCCAAAACTGAAATTTCCAAAACTGAGATTTACAAAACTGAGATTTACAAAACTGAAATTTTCAAAACTGAGATTTACAAAACTGAGATTTTCAAAACTGAGATTTTCAAAACTGAGATTTACAAAACTGAGATTTACAAAACTAAGATTTACAAATCTGAGATTTTCAAAACTGAGATTTAAAAAACTGAGATTTTCAAAACTGTGATTTTCAAAACTGAGATTTTCAAAACTTAGATTTACAAAACTGAGATTTACAAAACTGAGATTTACAAAACCGAGATTTACAAAACTGAGATTTTTAAAACTGAGATTTACAAAACTGAGATTTACAAAACTGAGATTTACAAAACTGAGATTTACAAAACTGAGATTTTCAAAACTGAGATTTACAAAACTGAGATTTCCAAAACTGAAATTTACAAAACTGAGATTTACAAAACTGAGATTTACAAAACTGAGATTTACAAAACTGAGATTTTCAAAACTGAGATTTACAAAACTGAGATTTTCAAAACTGAGATTTACAAAACTGAGATTTACAAAACTGAGATTTACAAAACTGAGATTTACAAAACTAAGATTTACAAATCTGAGATTTTCAAAACTGAGATTTACAAAACTGAGATTTTCAAAACTGTGATTTTCAAAACTGAGATTTTCAAAACTGAGATTTTCAAAACTGAGATTTACAAAACAGATTTACAAAACTAAGATTTACAAAACTGAGATTTTCACAACTGAGATTTTCAAATCTGAGATTTACAAAACTGAGATTTCCAAAACTGAGATTTACAAAACTGAGATTTACAAAACCGAGATTTACAAAACTGAGATTTACAAAACTGAGATTGACAAAACTGAGATTTAAAAAACTGATAAAAAACTGAGATTTAGAAAATTGAGATTTACAAAACTGAGATTTACAAAACTGAGATTTTCAAATCTGAGATTTACAAAACTGAGATTTCCAAAACTGAGATTTACAAAGCTGAGATTTTCAAAACTGAGATTTTCAAAACTGAGATTTACAAAACTGAGATTTACAAAACTAAGATTTACAAAACTGAGATTTTCACAACTGAGATTTACAAAACTGAGATTTAAAAAACTGAGATTTTCAAAACTTAGATTTACAAAACTGAGATTTACAAAACTGAGATTTTCAAAACTGAGATTTAAAAAACTGAGATTTTCAAATCTGAGATTTTCAAAACTGAGATTTACAAAACTGAGATTTACAAAACTGAAATTTTCAAAACCGAGATTTTCAAAACTGAGATTTACAAAACTGAGATTTACAAAACTGAGACTTTCAAAACTGAGATTTACAAAACTGAGATTTACAAAACTGAGATTTACAAAACTGAGATTTACAAAACTGAGATTTTCAAATCTGAGATTTACAAAACTGAGATTTCCAAAACTGAAATTTCCAAAACTGAGATTTACAAAACTGAGATTTACAAAACTGAGATTTACAAAACTGAAATTTTCAAAACTGAGATTTACAAAACTGCGATTTTCAAAACTGAGATTTTCAAAACTGAGATTTACAAAACTGAGATTTACAAAACTAAGATTTACAAATCTGAGATTTTCAAAACTGAGATTTAAAAAACTGAGATTTTCAAAAGTGTGATTTTCAAAACTGAGATTTTCAAAACTTAGATTTACAAAACTGAGATTTACAAAACTGAGATTTTCAAAACTGAGATTTTCAAAACTGAGATTTACAAAACAGATTTACAAAACTAAGATTTACAAAACTGAGATTTTCACAACTGAGATTTTCAAATCTGAGATTTACAAAACTGAGATTTCCAAAACTGAGATTTACAAAACTGAGATTTACAAAACCGAGATTTACAAAACTGAGATTTACAAAACTGAGATTTACAAAACTGAGATTTTCAAAACTGAGATTTACAAAACTGAGATTTTCAAAACTGAGATTTTCAAAACTGAGATTTACAAAACTGAGATTTACAAAACTAAGATTCACAAATCTGAGATTTGCAAAACTGAGATTTACAAAACTGAGATTTTCAAAACTGTGATTTCAAAACTGAGATTTTCAAAACTGAGATTTACAAAACTGAGATTTACAAAACTGAGATTTTCAAAACTGAGATTTACAAAACTGAGATTTACAAAACTGAGATTTACAAAACTGAGATTTACAAAACTAAGATTTACAAATCTGAGATTTTCAAAACTGAGATTTACAAAACTGAGATTTTCAAAACTGTGATTTTCAAAACTGAGATTTTCAAAACTGAGATTTTCAAAACTGAGATTTACAAAACAGATTTACAAAACTAAGATTTACAAAACTGAGATTTTCACAACTGAGATTTTCAAATCTGAGATTTACAAAACTGAGATTTCCAAAACTGAGATTTACAAAACTGAGATTTACAAAACCGAGATTTACAAAACTGAGATTTACAAAACTGAGATTGACAAAACTGAGATTTAAAAAACTGATAAAAAACTGAGATTTAGAAAATTGAGATTTACAAAACTGAGATTTACAAAACTGAGATTTACAAAGCTGAGATTTTCAAAACTGAGATTTTCAAAACTGAGATTTACAAAACTGAGATTTACAAAACTAAGATTTACAAAACTGAGATTTTCACAACTGAGATTTACAAAACTGAGATTTAAAAAACTGAGATTTTCAAAACTTAGATTTACAAAACTGAGATTTACAAAACTGAGATTTTCAAAACTGAGATTTAAAAAACTGAGATTTTCAAATCTGAGATTTTCAAAACTGAGATTTACAAAACTGAGATTTACAAAACTGAAATTTTCAAAACCGAGATTTACAAAACTGAGATTTACAAAACTGAGATTTACAAAACTGAGACTTTCAAAACTGAGATTTACAAAACTGAGATTTACAAAACTGAGATTTACAAAACTGAGATTTACAAAACTGAGATTTTCAAATCTGAGATTTACAAAACTGAGATTTCCAAAACTGAAATTTCCAAAACTGAGATTTACAAAACTGAGATTTACAAAACTGAGATTTACAAAACTGAAATTTTCAAAACTGAGATTTACAAAACTGCGATTTTCAAAACTGAGATTTTCAAAACTGAGATTTACAAAACTGAGATTTACAAAACTAAGATTTACAAATCTGAGATTTTCAAAACTGAGATTTAAAAAACTGAGATTTTCAAAAGTGTGATTTTCAAAACTGAGATTTACAAAACTGAGATTTACAAAACTAAGATTTACAAATCTGAGATTTTCAAAACTGAGATTTAAAAAACTGAGATTTTCAAAAGTGTGATTTTCAAAACTGAGATTTTCAAAACTGAGATTTACAAAACTGAGATTTACAAAACTGAGACTTTCAAAACTGAGATTTACAAAACTGAGATTTACAAAACTGAGATTTACAAAACCGAGATTTACAAAACTGAGATTTTTAAAACTGAGATTTACAAAACTGAGATTTACAAAACTGAGATTTACAAAACTGAGATTTACAAAACTGAGATTTTCAAATCTGAGATTTACAAAAGTGAGATTTCCAAAACTGAAATTTACAAAACTGAGATTTACAAAACTGAGATTTACAAAACTAAGATTTACAAAACTGAGATTTTCAAAACTGAGATTTACAAAACTGAGATTTTCAAAACTGAGATTTACAAAACTGAGATTTACAAAACTGAGATTTACAAAACTGAGATTTACAAAACTAAGATTTACAAATCTGAGATTTTCAAAACTGAGATTTACAAAACTGAGATTTTCAAAACTGTGATTTTCAAAACTGAGATTTTCAAAACTGAGATTTTCAAAACTGAGATTTACAAAACAGATTTACAAAACTAAGATTTACAAAACTGAGATTTTCACAACTGAGATTTTCAAATCTGAGATTTACAAAACTGAGATTTCCAAAACTGAGATTTACAAAACTGAGATTTACAAAACCGAGATTTACAAAACTGAGATTTACAAAACTGAGATTGACAAAACTGAGATTTAAAAAACTGATAAAAAACTGAGATTTAGAAAATTGAGATTTACAAAACTGAGATTTACAAAACTGAGATTTACAAAACTGAGATTTACAAAACTGAGATTTTCAAAACTGAGATTTACAAAACTGAGATTTACAAAACCGAGATTTTCAAAACTGTGATTTTCAAAACTGAGATTTTCAAAACTGAGATTTACAAAACTGAGATTTACAAAACTGAGATTTTCAAATCTGAGATTTACAAAACTGAGATTTCCAAAACTGAGATTTACAAAGCTGAGATTTTCAAAACTGAGATTTTCAAAACTGAGATTTACAAAACTGAGATTTACAAAACTAAGATTTACAAAACTGAGATTTTCACAACTGAGATTTACAAAACTGAGATTTAAAAAACTGAGATTTTCAAAACTTAGATTTACAAAACTGAGATTTACAAAACTGAGATTTTCAAAACTGAGATTTAAAAAACTGAGATTTTCAAATCTGAGATTTTCAAAACTGAGATTTTCAAAACTGAGATTTACAAAACTGAGATTTTCAAAACTGAGATTTACAAAACTGAGATTTACAAAACTGAGATTTACAAAACTGAGATTTACAAAACTGAGATTTTCAAATCTGAGATTTACAAAACTGAGATTTCCAAAACTGAAATTTACAAGACTGAGATTTACAAAACTGAGATTTACAAAACTGAGATTTACAAAACTGAGATTTTCAAAACTGAGATTTACAAAACTGAGATTTTCAAAACTGAGATTTTCAAAACTGAGATTTACAAAACTGAGATTTACAAAACTAAGATTCACAAATCTGAGATTTGCAAAACTGAGATTTACAAAACTGAGATTTTCAAAACTGTGATTTCAAAACTGAGATTTTCAAAACTGAGATTTACAAAACTGAGATTTACAAAACTGAGATTTTCAAAACTGAGATTTACAAAACTGAGATTTACAAAACTGAGATTTACAAAACTGAGATTTACAAAACTAAGATTTACAAATCTGAGATTTTCAAAACTGAGATTTACAAAACTGAGATTTTCAAAACTGTGATTTTCAAAACTGAGATTTTCAAAACTTAGATTTTCAAAACTGAGATTTACAAAACAGATTTACAAAACTAAGATTTACAAAACTGAGATTTTCACAACTGAGATTTTCAAATCTGAGATTTACAAAACTGAGATTTCCAAAACTGAGATTTACAAAACTGAGATTTACAAAACCGAGATTTACAAAACTGAGATTTACAAAACTGAGATTGACAAAACTGAGATTTAAAAAACTGATAAAAAACTGAGATTTAGAAAATTGAGATTTACAAAACTGAGATTTACAAAACTGAGATTTACAAAACTGAGATTTACAAAACTGAGATTTTCAAAACTGAGATTTACAAAACTGAGATTTACAAAACCGAGATTTTCAAAACTGTGATTTTCAAAACTGAGATTTTCAAAACTGAGATTTACAAAACTGAGATTTACAAAACTGAGATTTTCAAATCTGAGATTTACAAAACTGAGATTTCCAAAACTGAGATTTACAAAGCTGAGATTTTCAAAACTGAGATTTTCAAAACTGAGATTTACAAAACTGAGATTTACAAAACTGAGATTTACAAAACTGAGATTTACAAAACTGAGATTTTCAAATCTGAGATTTACAAAACTGAGATTTCCAAAACTGAAATTTACAAAACTGAGATTTACAAAACTGAGATTTACAAAACTGAGATTTACAAAACTGAGATTTTCAAAACTGAGATTTACAAAACTGAGATTTTCAAAACTGAGATTTACAATACTGAGATTTTCAAATCTGAGATTTACAAAACTGAGATTTTCAAAACTGAGATTTACAAAACTGAGATTTACAAAACTTAGATTCACAAATCTGAGATTTGCAAAACTGAGATTTACAAAACTGAGATTTTCAAAACTGTGATTTTCAAAACTGAGATTTTCAAAACTGAGATTTACAAAACTGAGATTTACAATACTGAGATTTTCAAATCTGAGATTTACAAAACTGAGATTTCCAAAACTGAGATTTCTAAAACTGAGATTTACAAATCCGAGATTTACAAAACCAAGATTTACAAAACTGAGGTTTACAAAACTGAGATTTACAAAAATGAGATTTACAAAACTGAGATTTACAAAACAGATTTTCAAAACTGAGATTTTCAAAACTGAGATTTACAAAACTGAGATTTACAAAACTGAGATTTGCAAAACCGCGATTTTCAAAACTGTTATTTTCAAAACTGAGATTTACAAAACTGTGATTTTCAAAACAGAGATTTACAAAACTGACATTTACAAAACTAAGATTTACAAAACTGAGATTTACAAAACAGATTTACAAAAGTGAAATTTTCAACTCTGAGATTTTCAAAACTAAGATTTTCAAAACTGAGATTTACATAACTGAGATTTACAAAACTGAGATTTACAAAACTTAGATTTACAAAACTGAGATTTTCAAAACTGAGATTTTCAAAACTGAGATTTACAAAACTGAGATTTACAAAACTGAGATTTTCAAAACTGAGATTTACAAAACCGAAATTGACAAAACTGAGATTTACAAAACTAAGATTTACAAAACTGAGATTTTCAAAACTGAGATTTACAAAACTGAGATTTACAAAACTGAAATTTTCAAAACCGAGATTTTCAAAACTGAGATTTACAAAACTGAGATTTACAAAACTGAGACTTTCAAAACTGAGATTTACAAAACTGAGATTTACAAAACTGAAATTTTCAAAACTGAGATTTTCAAAACTGAGACTTTCAAAACTGAGATTTTTAAAACAGAGATTTATAAAACTGAGACTTTCAAAACTGAGATTTTCAAAAGTGAGATTTATAAAACTGAGATTTTCAAAAGTGAGATTTACAAAACTGAGATTTACAAAACTGAGATTTTCAAAACTGAGATTTTCATAACTGAAATTTTTAAAACTGAGATTTATAAAACTGAGACTTTCAAAACTGAGATTTTCAAAACTGAGATTTATAAAACTGAGATTTACAAAACTGAGATTTACAAAACTGAGACTTTCAAAACTGAGATTTTCAAAACTGAGATTTATAAAACTGAGATTTTCAAAAGTGAGATTTACAAAACTGAGATTTACAAAACTGAGATTTTCAAAACTGAGATTTTCAAATCTGAAATTTTCAAAACCGAGATTTACAAAACTAAGATTTACAAAACTGAGATTTACTAAACAGATTTACAAAACTGAAATTTTCAAAACTGAGATTTTCGAAACTAAGATTTTCAAAACTGAGATTTACAAAACTGAGATTTACAAAACTGAGATTTACAAAACTGAGATTTTCAAAACTGAGATTTACAAAACCGAGATTGACAAAACTGAGATTTACAAAACTAAGATTTACAAAATTGAGATTTACTAAACTGAAATTTACAAAACTGAGATTTTCAAAACTGAGTTTTATAAAACTGAGATTTACAAAACCGAGATTCACAAATCTGAGATTTTCAAAACTGAGATTTTCAAAACTAAAATTTTCAAAACTGAGATTTACAAAACTGATATTTACAAAACAGATTTACAAAACTGAGATTTTCAAAACTGAGATTTACAAAACTGAGATTTACAAAACTGAGATTTTCAAAACTGAGATTTACAAAACTGAGATTTACAAAACTGAAATTTTCAAAACTGAGATTTTAAAAACTGAGATTTACAAAACTGAGATTTACAAAACTGAGATTTTCAAAACATAGATTTCCAAAACAAATTTACAAAACTGAGATTTACAAAACTGAGATTTACAAAACTGAGATTTACAAAACTGAGTTTTAAAAAACCTAGATTTACAAAACTGAGATTTACAAAACTGAGATTTACAAAACTGAAATTTTCAAAACTGAGATTTTAAAAACTGAGATTTACAAAACTGAGATTTACAAAACTGAGATTTTCAAAACTGAGATTTTCAAAACTGAGATTTTCAAAACAGATTTACAAAACTGAGAGTTACAAAACTGAGATTTACAAAACTGAGATTTTCAAAACTGAGATTTACAAAACTGAGATTTACAAAACTGAAATTTTCAAAACTGAGATTTTCAAAACTGAGATTTACAAAACTGAGATTTACAAAACTGAGATTTTCAAAACAGATTTACAAAACTGAGATTTACAAAACTGAGATTTACAAAACTGAAATTTTCAAAACTGAGATTTTCAAAACTAAGATTTACAAAACTGAGATTTACGAAACTGAGATTTTCAAAAGTGAGATTTTCAAAACTGAGATTTACAAAACTGAGATTCACAAAACTGAGATTTACAAAACTATGATTTACAAAACAGATTTACAAAACTGAGATTTTCAAAACTGAGATTTACAAAACTGAGATTTACAAAACTGAGATTTTCAAAACAGATTTACAAAACTGAGATTTACAAAACTGAAATTTTCAAAACTGACATTTACAAAACTGAGATTTACAAAACTGAGATTTACAAAACTGAGATTTTCAAAACTGAGATTTACAAAACTGAGATTTACAAAACTGAAATTTTCAAAACCGAGATCTTCAAAACTGAGATTTACAAAACTGAGATTTACGAAACTGAGATTTTCAAAACTGAGATTTTCAAAACTGAGATTTACAAAACTGAGATTTACAAAACTGAGATTTTCAAAACTTAGATTTACAAAACTGAGATTTTCAAAACAGATTTACAAAACTGAGATTTTCAAAACAGATTTACAAAACTGAGATTTACAAAACTGAGATTTACAAAACTGAGATTAACAAAACAGATTTTCAAAACTGAGATTTACAAAACTGATATTTTCAAAACTGAGATTTACAAATCTGAAATTTACAAAACTGAGATTTACAAAACTGAGATATTCAAAACTGTGATTCTCAAAACTGAGTTTTACAAAACTGAGATTTACAAAACTGAGATTTACAAAACTGAGATTTTCAAATCTGAGATTTTCAAAACTGAGATTAACAAAACTGAGAATTACAAAACTGAGATTTACAAAACTGAGATTTACAAAACTGAGATTTACAAAACTGAGATTTAAAAAACTGAGATTTAAAAAACTGAGATTTACAAAACTGAGATTTACAAAACTGAGATTTACAAAACTGAGATTTACAAAACTGAGATTTACAAAACTGAGATTTTCAAAACTGAGATTTACAAAACTGAGATTTACAAAACTGTGATTTTCAAAACTGAGATTTACAAAACTGAGATTTACAAAACTGAGATTTACAAAACTGAGATTTACAAAACTGAGATTTACAAAACTGAGATTTTCAAAACTGAGATTTACAAAACTGAGATTTTCAAAACTGAGATTTACAAAACTGAGATTTACAAAACTAAGATTTACAAAACTTAGATTTGCAAATCTGAGATTTACAAAACTGAGATTTTCAAAACTGAGATTTACAAAACTGAGATTTACAAAACTGAGATTTACAAAACTGAGATTTACAAAACTGAGATTTACAAAACTGGGATTTACAAAACTGAGATTTACAAAACTGAGATTTACAAAACTGAGATTTACAAAACTGAGATTTTCAAAACTGAGATTTACAAAACTGAGATTCACAAAACTGAGATTTTCAAAACTGAGATTTACAAAACTGAGATTTACAAAACTGAAATTTTCAAAACTGAGATTTTCAAAACTAAGATTTACAAAACTGAGATTTACGAAACTGAGATTTTCAAAAGTGAGATTTTCAAAACTGAGATTTACAAAACTGAGATTCACAAAACTGAGATTTACAAAACTATGATTTACAAAACAGATTTACAAAACTGAGATTTTCAAAACTGAGATTTACAAAACTCAGATTTACAAAACTGAGATTTTCAAAACAGATTTACAAAACTGAGATTTACAAAACTGAAATTTTCAAAACTGACATTTACAAAACTGAGATTTACAAAACTGAGATTTACAAAACTGAGATTTTCAAAACTGAGATTTACAAAACTGAGATTTACAAAACTGAAATTTTCAAAACCGAGATCTTCAAAACTGAGATTTACAAAACTGAGATTTACGAAACTGAGATTTTCAAAACTGAGATTTACAAAACTGAGATTTACAAAACTGAGATTTTCAAAACTTAGATTTACAAAACTGAGATTTTCAAAACAGATTTACAAAACTGAGATTTTCAAAACAGATTTACAAAACTGAGATTTACAAAACTGAGATTTACAAAACTGAGATTAACAAAACAGATTTTCAAAACTGAGATTTACAAAACTGATATTTTCAAAACTGAGTTTTACAAAACTGAGATTTACAAAACTGAGATTTACAAAACTGAGATTTTCAAATCTGAGATTTTCAAAACTGAGATTTTCAAAACTGAGATTAACAAAACTGAGAATTACAAAACTGAGCTTTACAAAACTGAGATTTACAAAACTGAGATTTACAAAACTGAGATTTAAAAAACTGAGATTTACAAAACTGAGATTTACAAAACTGAGATTTACAAAACTGAGATTTACAAAACTGAGATTTACAAAACTGAGATTTACAAAACTGAGATTTTCAAAACTGAGATTTACAAAACTGAGATTTACAAAACTGTGATTTTCAAAACTGAGATTTACAAAACTGAGATTTACAAAACTGAGATTTACAAAACTGAGATTTACAAAACTGAGATTTTCAAAACTGAGATTTACAAAACTGAGATTTTCAAAACTGAGATTTACAAAACTGAGATTTACAAAACTAAGATTTACAAAACTGAGATTTTCAAAACTTAGATTTGCAAATCTGAGATTTACAAAACTGAGATTTTCAAAACTGAGATTTACAAAACTGAGATTTACAAAACTGAGATTTACAAAACTGAGATTTACAAAACTGAGATTTACAAAACTGGGATTTACAAAACTGAGATTTACAAAACTGAGATTTACAAAACTGAGATTTACAAAACTGAGATTTTCAAAACTGAGATTTACAAAACTGAGATTCACAAAACTGAGATTTTCAAAACTGAGATTTACAAAACTGAGATTTACAAAACTGAGATTTACAAAACTGAGATTTACAAAACTGAGATTTACAAAACCGGGATTTACAAAACTGAGATTTACAAAACTGAGATTTACAAAACTGAGATTTACAAAACTGAGATTTACAAAACTGGGATTTACAAAACTGAGATTTATAAAACTGAGATTTACAAAACTGAGATTTTCAAAACTTAGATTTGCAAAACTGAGATTTACAAAACTGATATTTTCAAAACTGAGATTTACAAAACTGAGATTTACAAAACTGAGATTTACAGAACTGAGATTTACAAAACTGAGATTTACAAAACCGAGATTTACAAAACTGAGATTTACAAAACTGAGATTTACAAAACTGAGATTTTCAAAACTGAGATTTACGAAACTGAGATTTTCAAAACTGAGATTTTCAAAACTGAGATTTTTAAAACTGAGATTTACAAAACTGAGATTTACAAAACTGAGATTTACAAAACTGAGATTTTTAAAACTGAGATTTACAAAACTGAGATTTTCAAAACTGAGATTTACAAAACCGAGATTTACAAAACCGAGATTTATAAAACTGAGATTTTCAAAACTGAGATTAACAAAACTAAGATTTACGAAACTGAGATTATCGAAACCGAGATTTACAAAACTGAGATTTACAAAACTGAGATTTTCAAAACTGAGATTTACGAAACTGAGATTTTCAAAACTGAGATTTTCAAAACTGAGATTTACAAAACTGAGATTTTCAAAACTGAGATTTACGAAACTGAGATTTTCAAAACTGAGATTTTCAAAACTGAGATTTACAAAACTGAGATTTACAAAACAGATTTTCAAAACTGAGATTTACAAAACTGAGATTTACAAAACTGAGATTTACGAAACTGAGATTTTCAAAACTGAGATTTACAAAACTGAGATTTACAAAACAGATTTTCAAAACTGAGATTTACAAAACTGAGATTTACAAAACTGAGATTTACGAAACTGAGATTTTCAAAACTGAGATTTTCAAAACTGAGATTTACAAAACTGAGATTTACAAAACTGAGATTTACAAAACTGATATTTTTAAAACTGAGATTTACAAAACTGAGATTTTCAAAACTGAGATTTACAAAACTGAGATTTTCAAAACTGAGATTTTCAAAACTGAGATTTTCAAAACTGAGATTTACAAAACTGAGATTTACAAAACTGAGATTTTCAAAACTGAGATTTTCAAAACTGAGATTTACAAAACTGAGATTAACAAAACTGAGATTTACAAAACTGAGATTAACAAAACTGAGATTTACAAAACTGAGATTCACAAAACCGAGATTTACAAAACCGAGATTTACAAAACTGACATTTACAAAACTGAGATTTACAAAACTGAGATTTACAAAACTGAGATTATCAAAACTGAGATTTACAAAACTGAGATTTTCAAAACTGAGATTTTCAAAACTTAGATTTACAAAACTGAGGTTTACAAAACTGAGATTTACAAAACTGAGATTTACAAAACTGAGATTTACAAAACTGATATTTTCAAAACTGAGATTTACAAAACTGAGATTTACAAAACTGAGATTTACAGAACTGAGATTTACAAAACTGAGATTTACAAAACCGAGATTTACAAAACTGAGATTTACAAAACTGAGATTCACAAAACTGCGATTTTCAAAACTGAGATTTACAAAACTGAGATTCACAAAACTGAGATTTTCAAAACTGAGATTTACAAAACTGAGATTTACAAAACTGAGATTTACAAAACTGAGATTTACAAAACTGAGATTTTCAAAACTGAGATTTACAAAACTGAGATTTTCAAAACTGAGATTTACAAAACTAAGATTTACAAAACTGAGATTTTCAAAACTTAGATTTGCAAATCTGAGATTTACAAAACTGAGACTTTCAAAACTGAGATTTACAAAACTGAGATTTACAAAACTGAGATTTACAAAACTTAGATTTGCAAATCTGAGATTTACAAAACTGAGATTTTCAAAACTGAGATTTACAAAACTGAGATTTACAAAACTGAGGTTTACAAAACTGAGATTTACAAAACTGAGATTTACAAAACTGAGATTTACAAAACTGATATTTTCAAAACTGAGATTTACAAAACTGAGATTTACAAAACTGAGATTTACAGAACTGAGATTTACAAAACTGAGATTCACAAAACTGAGATTTTCAAAACTGAGATTTACAAAACTGAGATTTACAAAACTGAGATTTACAAAACTGAGATTTACAAAACTGATATTTTTAAAACTGAGATTTACAAAACTGAGATTTTCAAAACTGAGATTTACAAAACTGAGATTTTCAAAACTGAGATTTTCAAAACTGAGATTTTCAAAACTGAGATTTACAAAACTGAGATTTACAAAACTGAGATTTTCAAAACTGAGATTAACAAAACTGAGATTAACAAAACTGAGATTTACAAAACTGAGATTCACAAAACCGAGATTTACAAAACTGACATTTACAAAACTGAGATTTACAAAACTGAGATTTACAAAACTGAGATTTTCAAAACTGAGATTTACAAAACTGAGATTTTCAAAACTGAGATTTTCAAAACTTAGATTTACAAAACTGAGGTTTACAAAACTGAGATTTACAAAACTGAGATTTACAAAACTGAGATTTACAAAACTGATATTTTCAAAACTGAGATTTACAAAACTGAGATTTACAAAACTGAGATTTACAGAACTGAGATTTACAAAACTGAGATTTACAAAACCGAGATTTACAAAACTGAGATTTACAAAACTGAGATTTACAAAACTGAGATTTTCAAAACTGAGATTTACAAAACTGAGATTCACAAAACTGAGATTTTCAAAACTGAGATTTACAAAACTGAGATTTACAAAACTGAGATTTACAAAACTGAGATTTACAAAACTGAGATTTACAAAACTGAGATTTTCAAAACTGAGATTTACAAAACTGAGATTTTCAAAACTGAGATTTACAAAACTAAGATTTACAAAACTGAGATTTTCAAAACTTAGATTTGCAAATCTGAGATTTACAAAACTGAGACTTTCAAAACTGAGATTTACAAAACTGAGATTTACAAAACTTAGATTTGCAAATCTGAGATTTACAAAACTGAGATTTTCAAAACTGAGATTTACAAAACTGAGATTTACAAAACTGAGATTTACAAAACTGAGATTTACAAAACTGAGATTTACAAAACTGGGATTTACAAAACTGAGATTTACAAAACTGAGATTTACAAAACTGAGATTTACAAAACTGAGATTTACAAAACTGAGATTTACAAAACTGAGATTATCAAAACTGAGATTTACAAAACTGAGATTTACAAAACTGAGATTTTCAAAACTGAGATTTTCAAAACTGAGATTTACAAAACTGAGATTAACAAAACTGAGATTTTCAAAACTGAGATTTACAAAACTGAGATTAACAAAACTGAGATTTACAAAACTGAGATTCACAAAACCGAGATTTACAAAACTGACATTTACAAAACTGAGATTTACAAAACTGAGATTTACAAAACTGAGATTATCAAAACTGAGATTTACAAAACTGAGATTTTCAAAACTGAGATTTTCAAAACTTAGATTTACAAAACTGAGGTTTACAAAACTGAGATTTACAAAACTGAGATTTACAAAACTGAGATTTACAAAACTGATATTTTCAAAACTGAGATTTACAAAACTGAGATTTACAAAACTGAGATTTACAGAACTGAGATTTACAAAACTGAGATTTACAAAACCGAGATTTACAAAACTGAGATTTACAAAACTGAGATTTACAAAACTGAGATTTTCAAAACTGAGATTTACAAAACTGAGATTCACAAAACTGAGATTTTCAAAACTGAGATTTACAAAACTGAGATTTACAAAACTGAGATTTACAAAACTGAGATTTACAAAACTGAGATTTACAAAACTGAGATTTACAAAACTGAGATTTACAAAACTGAGATTTTCAAAACTGAGATTTACAAAACTAAGATTTACAAAACTGAGATTTTCAAAACTTAGATTTGCAAATCTGAGATTTACAAAACTGAGACTTTCAAAACTGAGATTTACAAAACTGAGATTTACAAAACTTAGATTTGCAAATCTGAGATTTACAAAACTGAGATTTTCAAAACTGAGATTTACAAAACTGAGATTTACAAAACTGAGATTTACAAAACTGAGATTTACAAAACTGAGATTTACAAAACTGGGATTTACAAAACTGAGATTTACAAAACTGAGATTTACAAAACTGAGATTTACAAAACTGAGATTTTCAAAACTGAGATTTACAAAACTGAGATTCACAAAACTGAGATTTTCAAAACTGAGATTTACAAAACTGAGATTTACAAAACTGAGATTTACAAAACTGAGATTTACAAAACTGAGATTTACAAAACTGGGATTTACAAAACTGAGATTTACAAAACTGAGATTTACAAAACTGAGATTTTCAAAACTGAGATTTACAAAACTGAGATTTACCAAACTGTCCGGGGTTTTTTTTTTAGGTCAGGTCAGGTCATGTCGGGTGTGGTCGGGTGTCATGTGAGTTGAGGTCGGGTGAGGTCGGGTGAGGTGAGGTCAGGTGAGGTCAGGTGAGGTCAGGTTAGGTAAGGTGAGGTAAGGTGAGGTCAGGTGAGGTCAGGTTAGGACAGGTGAGGTCAGGTGAGATCAGGTGAGGTCAGGTGAGGTCAGGTGAGGTCAGGTGAGGTCAGGTGAGGTCAGGTGATGTCAGGTGAGGTCAAGCGTGGTCAGGTGAGGTCAGGTGAGGTCAGGTGAGGTCAGGTGAGGTCAGGTGAGGTCAGGTGAGGTCAGGTGAGGTCAGGTGAGGTCAGGTGAGGTCAGGTGAGGTCAGGTGAGGTCAGGTGAGGTCAGGTGAGGTCAGGTGAGGTCAGGTGAGGTCAGGTGAGGTCAGGTGAGGTCAGGTGAGGTCAGGTGAGGTCAGGTGAGGTCAGGTGAGGTCAGGTGAGGTCAGGTGAGGTCAGGTGAGGTCAGGTGAGGTCAGGTGAGGTCAGGTGAGGTCAGGTGAGGTCAGGTGAGGTCAGGTGAGGTCAGGTGAGGTCAGGTGAGGTCAGGTGAGGTCAGGTGAGGTCAGGTGAGGTCAGGTGAGGTCAGGTGAGGTCAGGTGAGGTCAGGTCAGGTCAGGTCAGGTCAGGTCAGGTCAGGTCAGGTCAGGTCAGGTCAGGTCAGGTCAGGTCAGGTCAGGTCAGGTCAGGTCAGGTCAGGTCAGGTCAGGTCAGGTCAGGTCAGGTCAGGTTAGGTTAGGTTAGGTTAGGTTAGGTTAGGTTAGGTTAGGTTAGGTTAGGTTAGGTTAGGTTAGGTTAGGTTAGGTTAGGTTAGGTTAGGTTAGGTTAGGTTAGGTTAGGTTAGGTTAGGTTAGGTTAGGTTAGGTTAGGTTAGGTTAGGTTAGGTTAGGTTAGGTTAGGTTAGGTTAGGTTAGGTTAGGTTAGGTTAGGTTAGGTTAGGTTAGGTTAGGTTAGGTTAGGTTAGGTTAGGTTAGGTTAGGTTAGGTTAGGTTAGGTTAGGTTAGGTTAGGTTAGGTTAGGTTAGGTTAGGTTAGGTTAGGTTAGGTTAGGTTAGGTTAGGTTAGGTTAGGTTAGGTTAGGTTAGGTTAGGTTAGGTTAGGTTAGGTTAGGTTAGGTTAGGTTAGGTTAGGTTAGGTTAGGTTAGGTTAGGTTAGGTTAGGTTAGGTTAGGTTAGGTTAGGTTAGGTTAGGTTAGGTTAGGTTAGGTTAGGTTAGGTTAGGTTAGGTTAGGTTAGGTTAGGTTAGGTTAGGTTAGGTTAGGTTAGGTTAGGTTAGGTTAGGTTAGGTTAGGTTAGGTTAGGTTAGGTTAGGTTAGGTTAGGTTAGGTTAGGTTAGGTTAGGTTAGGTTAGGTTAGGTTAGGTTAGGTTAGGTTAGGTTAGGTTAGGTTAGGTTAGGTTAGGTTAGGTTAGGTTAGGTTAGGTTAGGTTAGGTTAGGTTAGGTTAGGTTAGGTTAGGTTAGGTTAGGTTAGGTTAGGTTAGGTTAGGTTAGGTTAGGTT